>JAESUZ010001598.1:0-1443750 GCA_017311185.1 Proteles cristata cristata
TAGTGTCTCAACATAAGTGAAGAAAAAGTACTGAATTGGCATGGAAAATAAGAAAATTCACAACTATATTTTAGGATTTAAACCTCATCCTTTCAGTAACTGATAAAACTACTAGGCAAAAATCAGCAAATATTTAGAAGATTCAGACAACACAGTCAACTGACGGAATCTAATTGACACTCACTACTCCCAGTAAAAGAAAATCTTTTTTTCAGGCAGCCATGAGATATTCCTCAATACAGACTATAGATGGAACAAGAAAACTCACAAATGTCTATTATTCTGAAACAACTGATAGCACATAGAGAATATTCTCTGACTGTAATGGAATCAAACTTGATGTAACAGAAAAACTACAAGAAAATATGTAAATATGAGAAAATTCAAATAATATATTTATGAGTTTAAAAGGAAATCTAAAAAACAAAGACAAAAACCAATTTTTTTAAGAAAAGTAATTTTCTCTTCAGCTTTTATTTTCTGTGAATAAAAATTCATGCTTATAGATGTTCAATATTATAAAATAAAAAATATAGAAAGTAACTGTACCATATGCACCTATCTCTGGCAATAAACCTGTTAAACTTTGTTTATATTGTATACATTTTCTAGGTTTTTAAATGACTTTTAGCAATAATGGTAACAATGCTTCAGTTGGTTGTAAGCAGTTTGAGTGCAAGATAACCATTAGCCATCAAAGAATTAACTGTCTGCCTGATAATCAGTCATTTGATCTTCCACCATGTGCAAATAAAAACTTCCTAGAATCCCTCTTCCATCAAAATAGGAAACTTCTGATGATTCCAATACACTGATTTCCTAGACATTATATGCAAATTGGATTTATTTACTTTCAAACACTTTTATTACTTATATCATCTATCGATATATTTTTCTATTTGTGAGAATTGTTTGGGTGTCTTGAGATGAGATAGACTATATCATCATTTTTCCCTATTAAAATTAAT
The DNA here is from genome assembly GCA_017311185.1 of Proteles cristata cristata. NCBI lineage: Eukaryota > Metazoa > Chordata > Mammalia > Carnivora > Hyaenidae > Proteles > Proteles cristata. Next base: position 969 of record JAESUZ010001598.1, read on the forward strand.
AGAAATATCTTTTCATTAAAAAACTATATATGTGTATGTATAAAATGAATATATATATATCATGTCTATACAGCATATGTACATTCAATATATGTATATAACATATATATGGACGTATGTATATACATACACATATACATATACATACATATATATGGATGTGTGTGTATACATATACATATATGCATATATATACATCCATATATAAGATTGAAAACCCAAACACAAGGAAGAAATAATATAGATCAGAGCAGGATTCATTTAAATTGAAAATAGGAAACAGGGGCAGCTGGGTGGCTCAGTTGGTTGGGTGTCTGACTTACACCAGGTCATGATCTCACGGGTTTGTGGGTCAAGCCCTGTGTTGGGCTCTGTACTCACAGCTCAGAGACTGGAACCTGCTTTGGATTCTGTGTCTCCCTCTCTCTTTGCCACTTCCCCTCTTGTGCCATGCTCTTTCTCTGTCTCAGTCTCAAAAATGAATAAACATTAAAAAATATTTAAAACAGAGACAATAGGAAACTTTGGAGAAAATGAAAAAAAAATCTGGTTCTTTAAACAAATCAGTAAAATTGATAAATTCTTAGGAAGACTTGAAAAAATACAAATAATAAAATATAACTATAGAGAGAGAATTTTAAGGAGGCTCCATGCCCAGCACAGAGCCTCAATATGGGCTTCATCTCATGATGTGAGATCATAACCTGAGCCAAAATCAATAGTCTGAAGCCTGACTGAGCCACCCAGGGTCCCCAACAATAGTTTTTTGCTGAAATATAGTTTGTATATTCATGCAAAATCCTGGACACAAATATATAAATAACAGCTTTCATCATGATAGCCCTCCCTGGAAAGATTCCAGATATCTTTTAATAGATAAATGGTAAACTTGCACATCAATTACCATGGAAAAACCACCCAGGGAAAAAAAAAAAAAAGAACAAACTACTATCCATTCAACAACTGGGATTAATCTGAAAGAAAAAGACCAGCTATAAAACTTTATATATAGATAACAGATTGGCAGTTTCCACGAGTTACTGCATGATGATGACGAAGACTTAAGAAATGTGAGTGTGGTTATAAAAGCCAACATGAGGAAACCCTGCCGTGATGTAACTGTTTTGTATCTTGAATAAAGACGGGAAATTTGTAGATAGGAAACTCTCATGCATAGGTAAATCTTGAACTTACTGGCCTCACACAAAAACCTGCCTTCCCTCTTCATTTACCAAGTTTGGCATATGTCAGACTAATTTCTGTAATGATAAAAAGAGGAATGTAGTGTAAACATGTCACATTCAGAAACAAAGATGTCCACAGGAAACAGAGCTTATGTATTACATATTTCTGTAGACCTTTCTTTGAATTAAGGCAACTTTTCCTAGGCACACATGCATGCCTTCTTCTAGCCCACCTCATTATCAGCTGGCTTCCTTTAATTTCTCATTATCATTTTTTAAGTGTTCAAGTCTCAAACAATTACTGGTGTTGGAAATTAAGCATCAGAATTTCTGAGAAACATTAAAACCCACCCCAAACTGCTGTCTCAACAAATCGTAAAGACAGTGAGGTTGATTCCCTAAGAAGTAGGATGTATTTCTCTAAGTTCTAGGCTGCTTGCTATTCATTCAGCCTAAAGACTACAGTGTCACCACACTAATGGCCATGTGTGCTGTCCGAGGCTGATACACATGGGGTTGGTTTATGAATTACTTGGTGTGCAGGTAATTACAATTGTGGAAATGTTTACCTGGGCCATTTTAGTTATTAGGCCATTTTAGTTATAGATATACAAATGCCTGATGGATCACAAAAATTTCAAATATTATACCCCCCCTCCTTTTTTCCCCCTAAAGTATGGTACATTTGGTTGGGTTGACTCCAGACTCTTTGTAGGTGTTCTCTCTTACTGGCAATGTAGGGAGACCTTTGCTTCTGCACTCTAGGGACATAAATGAACTATTTCAGCATAAATGAACTATTTCAGCAAAAGTTAGGCCACAGCAAAGCTCTGTCTCTAGGTAACTTGATCCCTTGTTTGGTCACTTACTTTTTGGAGTCTCAACATACGGTGTCAAATATTTTGTCATTTTCACAGTTCTTCAAGGCAAGCATTTCTCTTTTATATTCAGTGAATCCTTAGTAGGCATTTTACTTTCAAATGAAAAAAAACACTTCTAGAAGCTGCAGTAATTGTGTTAAGATATTAAGAAGACCCATGGACTGACAAATTTCTAGACTGACATTTCTCTTATTCTGTCATTCTCTTCTCCTATAACTGCAGACATTGCAGATTACCTCTCACAAGTGATTCCTTTGTCTTATTCTATTAGTAGAGGCTGAAAGTCCATTCCAGTGAGGATTGGCCATGTGACCTTGCTCTGTTAATGAGACATAGACAGAAATCCTAGGTGAAGCCCTCAGCCAAGCTGAGGAGAGGGACAGGCTTGGTTGGTTCATGAAACTGTGCTCTGTGTGTCTCTGTACCTTTGTTCTTCTCTATTCTTTGTATCTGTAGTATAGACTTGATGCCAGGAGTAGCTATAGCCATATTGAAGCCTTCAAAAGGAAAAAAAATATTCATATTAATTGTACTAGAAATAGAAGACCAAGTCACCTAGAGTAGTAACAACTGTTTTGGGTTGTTTTTAGAAATCATTTTAAGTGATAAAAATAAATCTTTATATTGTTAAACCATTATGACTTGGCTATCTGTTGCCTACAGTTACACTGACAGCTCACTGAAGCAATCTGTAAATTAGAAAGTGTAAGCAGAGTTTTTTTTAACATATCATTTTTAGTGAAGATGATGACAGTAAAGAAGGTAGTGATTCTCATAATATGTAGCAAATTAGTGAGCACTTACTTTTTATCATACATTGTTATAAGAATAGATATAGAATAGATAGTGTTGCCTTTAATCTCGATCTGTCCGACCTGGGAGCTGTGCTACTTCTTGCTATTCCTAATGACTTTATGACTCCTTGAAAGCATTGAAATATCTGACATTTGGCAGTTTTTCTCAGTCCTGACACCAGTGAACTCTGGGAAGTCAAATAGCTGTAACCTAGGCCAGGAGATTATAGGGAACACACTACAAAGCCGAGCACTGCTTTCTGGCCTTGCTGAAAACAGAGGGCCTTGCTTGGCTTACCTAGTTAATGTACATCTAGCGGGCACTCTGGTTTCGCTTATCTGGTCACTGTATATCTAGGGGTTGGGCACTGCCCGTGCTTATAAATGCCTTACACCATGTTATCATATGGAATATCTTACCTTGTTTTCCAACTTGTTTGCTACATCTGTTCTTTTGTAGTCTTGTGAATGCCTTAACTTGTTTTGCTGCAAGTTTGCTGGGGCGCCTGGGTGGCTCAGTTGGTTAAGCATCCGACTTCAGCTTAGGTCATGATTTCACACTTTGTGGGTTCAAGCCCCACGTGGGCTCTGTGCTGACAGCTCAGAGTCTGGAGCCTGTTTTCAGATTCTGTGTCTCCCTTGCTCTCTGCTTCTTCCCTGCTCACTCTCTGTCTTTGTCTCAAAAGTAAATAGAACATTAAAAAAAGTTAAAAAAAATAAAAGAAAACAAGGAAACATCATATAATTAATATCTATGGTAAAGGTAACTTTTTCAAATACATAATTATGAATACAGATAAAAGGTGAAACACATTTGAAAATATATTATTTCTTTTGCAATGGCCTTTAACAGTCACTAGACACTTTTTTAATCGTTAATTTTGTTTCTCTCTTTAATCATTTTGCTGGTAAAAAAATCAGAAAACTATAGAAATTCAAGTATCTAAGGAAACTATATTATGGTTTTAGAAGATTTTTTATTTAAACATTACATTTAAACTGAAAAAAAACATGACTTTCAATTTAACTTAGCTTTAATCAATTCACTTTGGAGGTGAATTATCTCTGAATGGCTTATCATTAAAAAACTATTAACATTGGCAATTACTCTGTGATTTATACACATCTCATATCATTTTTATTATTTCTGTTAACACAAAAGTAGTTAGTATACAAAACTCACTCATGGATTTGTAATCTTTTCATTCTTTATGAAAACTCTGTTTTTTTAAAAATTAACATTATATTAGTTTTTGAAAGAGACAGAGCACACAAGCAAGGGAGGGGCAAAGATAGAGGGAGACACAGAATCAGAAGTGGGCTCCAGGCTCTGAACTGTCAGCGCAGAGCCCGACATGGGCTTGAACCCACAAACTGCGATATCATGACCTGAGCCAAAGTCGGACTCTAATCCTATAGTATACCACTTTTATTATTGTTACAACAATGTTTTATCATTGTTGTAATGATTTTAGAAAACTGTTAGGTAACCCTTAGTCGATAAATCACAGAAGCACTGTATTCTTTTAGATATTTTAACGTATACTAATTTGAATTACAAAGTGCAAGAGTCAGACAAAGGTAAATCCTTATCTGTTGTGAGTAGAAAACATTGTCATAGTTTAATGCTCATGATTCGATTCATACCTACTCTGAAATATATATATATATATATATATAAATAATATGTGTAATATGTATAATATATATGTTATATATTAATATTCACTTGGTAGATGGCAAGTGCATTTTTTCAGTTTTATTGAGATATTTGACATGTAACTTTGTATTCGTTTAAAAAGTATAACATAGTGACTTGATATATATATATATTTTATACATACCACATTATTACCACAATAAGCTTAGTCAGCCTCCATCACCTCACATACTTAACATTTTTCTTCTTGTGGTGAGAACTTTTAAGATCTACTCTTTTAGTAACATTCAGATATTGTTAACTGTAGTCACCATGCTGTACATTATATCCCCAAAACGTATATATTTGAAGAGCAGCAATTTATATCACCACCTTCACCCATTTCCTCCAAGCCGTACTGCTGGCAACCACTGGAATCACCAATTTGATGTCTATTTCTATGAGGGTTGTTTTGTTTTCCTTTGAGATTGCACGTGTAAGTGACATCCTACACTTGTTTGTCCTTTCTCAGTCTGACCTATTTCACATAGCATAATGGCCCTCAAGGTTTATCCATGTTATCCAGATTTATGTATCTATCAATCCACTGATGATAGATATATAGATAGATAGGTAGATAGATAGATCTTATTTCTTTATTCATTTATTCATATGGACCCTTAGGTTGTTTCTATGTCTGGCTATTTAAATCATGCTCCAATGAACAGAAGGGTATAAGTATTTCTTTGAGATACTGATTTTGTTTCCTTTGGATATATACACAGAAATAGAATTGCTGTGTCATATGGTAGTTCGTTTTTTAACTTTTTGCAGAGCCTCTATACTGTTTTCCGGAGTGGTTGCACCAAGTTACATTCCCACCAACAGTTCACAAGGGTACAACGGTACCATTTCATTTGCATCCTTGCTAACATTTATTATCTTCTATCTTTTTGATGTTAGCCATTTTCATAGGTGTTACGTGACTTCTCATTGTTGTTTTGATGTTTAGTTCCCTGGTGATTAGATAATATTGAGCACATTTTCCTGTACTTGTTAGTCATCTGTGTACCTTCCATGGAAAAATGTCTATTCAGGTCCTCTGACCATTTTAAAACAGATTGTTTATTTGTTGTTGTTATTGAGTGTGTGAGCTCTTTATATATTTGGGATATTAATCCCTTATCAGTTACATGGTGAGAAAATATTTTCTTCCATTCCATATGTTACTGTCTCATTTTGTTGGTGGCTTACTTTGCTGTACAGATGATTTTTGCTTTGATGCAGTTCCATTTGTTTATTTTTGCTTGTGTAGTCTTTGTTTTGGTGTCAAATCTAAACATGGATTTCTTTTCTTTGACTACGTTGATGGTAGTAAATTTCATACTTTCTAGATTTCAAATCAATTGTTGTTACATCTAGATATAATACAGAGTCAGTTATGGATGATATTCCAATTAGATAGAATTGCTAGATAGAATATTGTTTTGCTTCCAGGTGTCCCATATAATAATTACTGTGATATATATTAGAGACAATAATAAAATACCTACAATAAATGTGCATGTAGTTTGAAAACATACTCATAAATCTATGAAAAAAATACAACACTACAAACCAGCAAGGGCAGATAGAGGTTGTTAAGTAGATGAAGGGTTTATTCTTTGAAAAACTGCATAGTTAAGATACCAAATATAATCAGTGAATTCTTCTCCCCGATGAAACTCTTTCTTACATCTCTTTGGAATGGATTATAACACTGACACAAGGCTAAGCAATGCAATGTCTGTTTCCTTTACCATGATAACATTAGTCTTTACTTTGCTTCGTTTTCATTCTGTGTTCCTGTAAATATTTCTTTCTTTATTCATTTTTAAATACATTGATAGAAGGCACATCATAATCTTTGTATATAGTAAACATTATAATTTTGAATAACTGTGCTGAGGTGGAGTTTCGATGACAGTAGGGACTTCACAGGAGAGAAGCTGAAACACACCATTGTGGTATACTTAGGAATGCAACACTGAATTTTTATTTTATCACTGGGTATCAGGTGCCTTGCCTGATTTTGTTTCCAAGTCTCTAATGTTGGAACTCTTTAAAATATTTTTGTTGGCTTATTTTGACAGAAAATTTGTTCAAATCTCTGATAAAGTAGTATTACCTCAAAATTTGTATATCTGAAATAATTATTATGTTTAATCACTTCATAAAAAGAGAATGACGTTATTTTTGTCTGGTCATGGTAATATTTCATGAAAGTATTTTTCATGTTATGGTGTCTGATATGAATATCTATATATGTCTCTATATAGATATATTTTTATATTATTTTTATTATCACTGAATATATTAAACTTTAAATTTACTTAAAATGTAATTCTTTTACGTCTGTTTGTATTAATACATTTGAACTGTATTTCATACTGTGATCTCTCTACTATGTGTCAGGCAGATCATACTATTGCTGCTTCATTAAATGTATGAAAAATATGACCAGCAATGTGTTTGAGACACATGAGAAAAGAGATGCACGTATTTTCATACTATTTCCCCAATAGTTTTTCTTTCATTCCATGTCATCTTGATTTCTTATTTTATGAAAATTCACAAGTGTGAAAGTCATACTCTTACAATTTAATCTATCGTAGCTCCCAGACAAGATGCAAATGTAGCAGAGTAGCCCTGAGTTAAATTTAGATGATTAACAATTTCTTTTCTAAATTTAAGTTAGAAATTTAGTTGATAATAATGATACTGCAATATTTTAGGACTTCTATATGATGGAAGTGTAAGATATAAAACAAAACATGTATGTGAAGTTTAACATCAGGAATGAAAAAACAAGGAAGCATAAGGAAGTCAGAGAAAGTTTGAAGAAGAGCAAAATATAGTTACCAATGTGAGAGACCTTGATATATGGTCTTAACAGGAGTCTGAATTTAATACTGAATGATGCTCAACTATTGAATTAAACTGAGGTAGAATCTCTTTTTAATATAATATGATATAATATACTATATAATAATATAATTATACATAATATAATACAATATATTCTTAATAATATAATCACATATTATACTATAATCATCTTTTCAATATAATGCAGTGAATTAGAATCACTATCACTATATGTTATTCTTTGTACATCTCAGCCAGGCGTAAAATTCCTCACCAAAACTGCTTCTACATACCTTTTATGAATATCACTGTAGCTCTTTGATTATCCTCTTCCTGGCTTTGGCAGGTATGCTTCAGAGAAACCTCATTTCTGCTCTATTGGAATAACAGTACATGTAGAGTTTATTTTAACATCAAGTTTTGAAAAATATGCATAGAACATAGTTTTTCATATCCTCACAGTGAATTTCAAGGCTTAGAAAATTCTTATGCTGGGAAAGAGAAAATTGAATAGAAAAAAGTAGGTTTTTTTTTTTCCTTTCTGTTTCTTTCAGTTCTACACAATTAACTGGTTATTGTAGTACACACATTTTTTTAAAATTTTCCCATCAGCTTTGTCCTTTATCCATGAAGTAAAAAATGAGAGCACATTAATAATTAATTTATAATGCTCCGAAACAGAGTCAAGAGTAAACCTATACTTAGAGTAAGACCACAGCTCCTAGGATGTCTACCTGTTTAAAAAGGATCAGAAGAAACTCACACAAAAGAGGAAGGCCACATTTATTTTCTTAGGGTTTTCTTTTTCTTTATTAAGTGTATGTGTGTTTGTGAGGGGAAGTCTCAACATCAGAATAACATCCTAATTTCTGGAAGGTGCTTAATCCCATAGGCAGGGATCAAACGGAAACCTTGAACTTGGTGCAACCTTGCCCTCACTAGCAGAGTAAAATAATCAACTTTTATCCTTTCTAGAAATGCTTGTCTTCACGAGGCCATTCACCATCATACCATGGTTCAAAAAATCATCAATGTAATTTAAGTAAGAACCTACTTCCCAAGGCCTGTGTGTTTCTCTGAATAGAGATCAAGAGAAATCCTAGATGCCCACTCTTCCAACCTTTCATGTAAAGTCTCACCATCACTATATGTGATGAGTCTATCAAGACCACAGGACTTTTATTTCCTTTCATGTCAGTAACAACAGGAAGATCAATCTTATCACCCAGATTCTAAGTGAGCATTATAAGTTCTGCGTGTTTTTAACAGTCCTGTTTCCCTATTTATCCCTCACACTCTGGAAAACTTTTCAGCGTTCCCTTACAATTCATACTTGCCCAAATCCTCTGTCTTTGAACTTTCTTCTCAACATTTTGCTCTGTGATGAATTTGAACTTCCTCTGAAGATTCTGTGTTCCCTGAAGCCCATTCAAGTGGTGGCTCATTTTTCTTTGTTTATTTTTCAACTCAGAGAGCACCAAGTAGGATAAACCCTTAAAAATGACACCTAGACATATAATTTTCAAAGTACCATAAAATCTAAGCCAGGAGGGAAACCAGAAGAGGAGGGGGGGAAATCTTACCTATAGACAAACAAAGTTTAGAACTACATTCTACTTCTTCTAAGAAACTATGCAAGCAAGAAAAGGGTGAATTACACACTTAAAATGTTGAGGGAACAACAACATCAACCTAGAATTTTGTAACCTGTGAAATTAGGCTTCACATAATAAGGAGAACTAAAAACTTTCTTGGACAAAGAGAATTGAGGAAATTGGTTGCCAGTAGATGTGCCTTGCAAGAAATATTAAAAGAGTTTCTTTAGAAAGAAGGGGAAAGATACAGATTGAAAATTCAGATCTATATGAAGAACATTAAAGAGGGAGTCAGTGAAGGCAAAATTAAAACTTTTCTTATTACTGTTAACTTATCTGACAGATAACAGTTTCAAATAACAGGAACAGTAGATTTGATTACATGTGCTTATGTGTATATTTTATGAATATATAAATGCTTATGTATGCCCTTAGAAATGAACAAGAGACTACAGGGAAGAATTATTATAAAGTACTCATACTGTCTGTGAAATGATATACTGTTATTTGAAAGAGGATATGGATTAGCTATAAATGTATATTGCAAACTCCAGGGAATCACTCAAAAACTTAAAAAATAGAAGTAAAACTGATGTACTAAATGGGGAGAGAAAAATGGCATTGTAAATGTTCAGTTAAAACCACGAAACACAGAAAAAGTCGAAGATATGGGTCACCTGGGTGGCTCAGTAGGTTAAGTGTCCGACTTTGGCCCAGGTCATGATCTCATGGTTCTTGGGTTCGATCCCCATTTTGGGCTTTGTGCTGACAGCTAGCTCAGAGCCTGGAGCTTGTTTCAGATTCAGTATCTCCCTGTCTCTCTGACCCTCCACTGCTCATGCTGTCTCTCTCTGTCTCTCTCTCTCAGAAATAAATAAAACATAAAAGAAAAAGAAGATAAAAATAGAAATAAGAAAAAAATAGTAAAAAACAGTAACCAAAATATGTATATATAGAGATACAGATATAGATGTATGCTTGACCCTCCTCTTATTTTAATATAGCCACTTCCCTTCCTTCCCCCACCCCCATCTCTCTATGTTTCTTTCTCTCTTTTTTTCTTGGCTACCCTGTGGAATAATTGCTATTTGGAGAGATGCACAATGACACCCTATAGGACAGAGAAAGAAGTAAAGGTTTAGAGGAGTATTTAAAGGCAATGAAGAGGCAACATTTAAACAGACATTTAAGGATGTGAAAGAGTCCAATAAACTGGTTAGTGAGTTCAAGCCATCTTAGAATAAGATTGAGGATATTATATTTGTCAGCATTCTTAGAGTGAGAGGCACTGCCATTTAAGAAGCGATTTTTTTAGTACTTAGGGTACACTCAGTATATATTGTTGGAACCCAGACTAGAGAGAAATTTATTGAAACTCTGTACAATATAAACGATAAATTTGTTCCATTCAGTAAGAATGGATAAACATCTGAGGACTCTGTGAAGGAGAGTGAAGGAGATCCCAAAAAATGAAAGAAAAGTGGTTGTATGGATAAAAACGCTTCTTAAGGAAAGAATATTTTTGTTGTGATCCCTGAAATAAATATGCTTCAGCCTTATAAAATCTTAATAAAGTACATATTAGTTACAGGTACTCCTTATTTTAGGAAAATTTTAAGATAGATTAAACTCAGATGAGAAGCTTATGTGTACAATTTGGTAGATGAATGGCAATATCAGGTGAAAAGCTGGAGGAAAAAGATTTGGCATCAGGGTTAACTGAGAATCTGTTGTTTTAGAAATTAGTTATCTTTTTTTTCTAATTTAGTTTTATTTTTCAAAGTAAAAAAATGTTCATTACAGCTTGATAAGCAACAATAGCAAATTTCATATGGTATTTCTCCTTTTAGAAATTCCTTTTTAAATATGCTATAGACCTAAGGCTTTGTGGACCCTGCTTTGGGGAAGGATGGCTTCACTACCAAAAGTGAACATTAACATAAAGAATAAAATAATTAAATACAAATGCAATCTATAACTATTTATGGAAAGTATATTTTGTTAACCAGCCAAGTAGAAATAGCTAGAACCAAGGGGAGGGTTTTTTTTTTTTTAATTTTAATGTTTATTCATTTTTGAGAGAGAGAGAGAGAGAAACAGAGAGAGAGTGTGAGAGCTGGAGAGGAGCAGAGAGAGAGAGGGAGACAGAACTCAAAGCAGGCTCCAGGCTCTCAGCTGTCAGCACAGAGCCTGACACAGGGCTTGAACTCATGAACCGTGAGATCATGACCTGAACTGAAGTCAGACGCTTAACTGACTGAGCCACCCAGATGTCCCTCGGGGAGGGTTTTATTTGCAATGATTTCATACCTTAAAATAAATGCTTGCTGAGGAGTTTATTCTTTCCTTAATTTAGGCAGTATCACTAATCAGAACAGGCTGGGTTTGGGCAATAATAAGTAAACCCTCAAGTTCTTAGTACTTAAGACAAGGAAAACTGCTTGTGTGTGTATTTCATAGTTTGATTATTTTGAAAATAAATAAGGAAGTAGGTGGATGAGGGTTAAGTGACTCTCTTTTATGGCATGATACTTTATTTATTTTTAATTAGGCTCCATGCCCTTCATGGAGCCCAACATGGGGCTTGAACTCACAGCCCTGACATTAAGAGTCAGATGCTTAACTGACTGAGCCACTCAGGTGCCCCAGTATTTTTCTAAAGTTTGAGCTGTTTGCATGTTCTACTTCCATCATCCCTTAACTGTTTGGATGAGAAACTTTGAAAAACCCATTTATCAACAATTGGATTGTATATTTGCCTTGGATCCAAAATAGCATATAGGTTGGCTTATGTCCACTGGCAAGAATAAATTATATGACCCCATCTAAGCATATGAGAACAAGGAAATGTATATATCTTCGGTAAGACTAACACTTATGCCAAAATATTTTTTTTCTATAAGTTTGGGGGGGGGTCCACTTTTGGTTAATTTCAGATGTTTATGAAATAACTATTTCATCACTAGTTTGGACATTGAAAAATACTGACTCTTATCATACTTCAGTACTAAAAATTTTATTTTATTTATTTTATTTTATTTTTAAAGAGAGAAAGTGTGAGTGGAGGAGGGAGAGAGCAGAGAAGGTGAAGCAGGTATCACGCAAAAGCTCAAACTGATATTCATGAACAATGATACCATGACCTGAACCAAAATCAAGAGTCAGGAACTTAACCTATTGAGCCAGACAGACACCTCAATACTAAATTTTACTAACCATTTTTCACATCTATGAAAAATTCACTGTAAGAGATAAATAACTTATAAAGAGATAGTTAAGAATGAAGGAAACTGTCACTTACCTGACAAGCAAAGATGGAAAATGTGGCTTATTGAAATTATATAGCTAATAATAGGAGAGAATTTCATTTCTTGGACTTGGAAATTCAATTTCTTGCTCAGGTTGCAAATACACATAGTATTATTTCATACTATGTAATACAATATAAAGAAAGTTTGAAACTAATTTCAGGTTGATTGCTACATCCTATTCATTTATATTACTGAAATTTAAATCAGCAAATATTTTTTTAAACATTTACTCTATTTAAAGCACCATACTAAACACTGGGAATTAAAAGTATCAGACTGTTGACATAATCTCCAAATATAGATAGAAATTTACATTCTACTGAGGGAGACAAATATGGCCACTTCAAACAAAGCAGATAAAAGTCATATTAAATGTGTGGATTTAAAGGGAAAATGGAAGACAGATATTACTTTAGATGCAGGAAATTGAGGATTTTCCAGGGAAGAGGTTCTCATTGAGTAATGGTCAGATATTGGGGTGCCTGAGTGGCTTAAGTCAGTTAAGTGTACGACTCTTGATTTTGGCTCATGTGATGACTTTTTGCTTTGTGAGATCAAGCACTGACAGTCTGGAACCTGCTTAGGATTCTCTCTGTCTCTGTCTCTGCCTCTCCCCTGCTCTCTCTCTTTCTCAAAATAAATGAATAAACTTAAGAAAATTATTAATACTTATTATTAGTGGTAGATAATCCATTTGATACTTGCTCTGTGCCAGATGCTATTAACAATTCATATACATTAATTAAATCCTTACAATTGTGTAAAATACGTTATATCTTCTCATTTACAGAGCACAAGTTGAGAGGTTAAGTAACTTTACAAGTTTATACATCTACTGAGTTACAGATCTGAGTTTCAAACCCACACTGTGGCTGGTGAATCAAAAAATGTTCAAGTGAATTTAGTATTTGATAGAATGTTTTGATTATTAGGCAAGATACTTTTTTTTTTACACACTTTATTTAGCATACATTGATCTACATAGTCAGATCTTTTCTCTATTAAAACAAAACCAAATTTAATGCCAGCCTATAGGGTACACTGGAATAGGAAAAAACGGAAAGGTTAGTAACAGCTTCTCAGGCCTAAATTATTGCTAATGTGATTTAGGAAAATGTTAGTGAAGCAAATAAAGAAGTGAAAAACATGATTTTGTTAAATTGTCTCAAAAATGACTTGAAGAAAATGAAAACATACTGTTAACTAGAGAGAAATAAATAAAATAACTATCAAATATCAAACACTAGTCAGAGTGGAAATTTGGTAATAAAGAAATGAGAATTAAGAAATGAAAACTAACTTACATAGGCACATAATTTGTACTTATGGAAGGAAGAAAGTTTAAAAGGATAGGAGAAAGAACAGAACAAAGTAGACATCAGGAATAAAAGGACGAGTTGGGAGTTTATACTAGTGAAATATTTTAAGTGGGGCATTATAACATTTTGAAAATCTAGGAGAATAACAAAATGTAAAAGCTTAGGAGTTATTTAGAATCACAGTAAAGTACCTTTTAAAATACATTCAGACCTACTTTAATTTCCTGGATTGTGGTGGGCAAGATTAACCACTTCTCTCGCTAGAAGCAACCAAAAATTCTGGATAAATAATTTTTAAATAATTTATTAAAGATAAAATAATGGATTATCAGGCCCAAATCTAGAGGAAAGTTTAAAAAAAATGGAGCTAAATGGACGACACACTACAATCCTGAGAGCATCAGTAATGGGGACAGATTTAAACTCATTGGAAATCTTTTGGTTTGAGGGGCACACAAAGCCCAGCCCAAGGCCCCCAGGGTTGAGAAGAAGCCTACTAGAAATTGCCCAGAGGCTATACCCTCAAGGTAAGGATCATGACTCTTGATCCCACAGCCTCAGAAGGTATCTGGGAGGTTTTAGGAATTTTGTTTGTTTTTGTTGTTTTTGAATTTCAGTCATGAAATCATACTGGACTATGTGCTAGATTATAAAATCTGGAATTAAAGACTTGAGATGGGAGAGTCTAGGATATACATGAAGAATGAGAAGCAGGCTACAATACAAGATAGGTAAATGAAGAGAAGTAAAATGTCTGACATTTAAACAATGGTTAAATTGTTTAATGATTGTTAAACAAGTTCATTTCATCTTCACAACACTTGTATAGGAAAGTTTATTTTATACAAGTTGATACCTAGGTAGAGATATAGAGCAGTTTGATCATATGCCCAAGGTCAGAGAATTAAACAGGATTTGAGTTGGAGGACCAAGCAATATATTTTGACCTAAAGTTCCTCAGTCCTTCAATTAAACATACAATCCTGGTGCAAGAGAAATCTTCATTTTACTTTTAATAATTATGCTTATAATTGGTAAATCCCTCTCTCGCCATATGTGTATATGTGTGTGTGTTTGCAATATGAGATTATTATATACTTGTATATATTTAGTATATAATTATATGCAGTATATACTATATATAAATTAAATTATTATAACATACTTATTATATTATACATACTAAAAGTTCCATATATATTTATATAGTTTATCATAGCATATATAAAATGGCAACAAACTGAGGAGAGAGTTTTTGGTTTTGTGGGAATAGACATATCATAAAACGACGAGTAAGAAATCTTAACAGTAAGAAATCTTACAGTTGCTGTAATAATTATTGCAAATTACCAAACACAAGCAACACAAGATAAAACAAAAAGTCAATTGTTTACTAAGGTAAAATACCCAGAGCACCTGGATGGCTCAGTCACTAAGCTTTTGACTCTTGATTTCTACTCAAATCTTGATCTCAGGAGTCTTGAATTCAGTACTGTGCTGACAGTACAGAGCCTGCTTGGAATTCCCTCTCTCCTTCCCTTTCTTCCCCTCTCTGCCACCCCACCCCCAATGCCAACATTCTGCACTTGCTCTTGCTCTTGATGTCTCTCAAAATTAATATTTTTTTAAAAAACTTAAAAAATTAACATAAAATACCCAACACATTGAATAAAATACCCAAAACAGAGTTCAGACAAAATGCATCATTCTTCCCCAGCTATTTAGTGTTTAGTTCTGACTTCACAATATCAGTGGGTGTGAAAACATAAAAGTTCTGTTGGTGAAAACCGAGGCAGTAACCAAGCTTCTGCTCACCATGCCATCCCTCTTACAGACCATATGGGAAAAGAAAAGGTACAGCTGAAGACCTTGGCTGCAGTATTTGTTAAACCAAATGATGAGCTTATCCTGACATTTTCAAAGACAGCAAAGATGAAAGTAAAAGGACTTAGGATAGTCTGAAGTTTGGAGTAATAGCTCTCAAAAGATGAAAGCTGTGCCACAGATTGGTTGTGTTTTAGGCACAATGTTATTTAAAAAATCCTAACTGGGGGCGCCTGGGTGGCTCAGTGGGTTAAGCGTCCAGCTTTGGCTCAGGTCATTATCTCATAGTCCATGAGTTGCAGCCCCACTTCGGGCTGTGTGCTGACAGCTCAGAGCCTGGAACCTACTTCAAGGACTGTGTCTCCCCCTCTCTCTTTGCCTCTCCTCTGCTCTCGCTCAATCACCATCTCTCAAAAATTTAAAGTTAAAAAATGTTATACAAAATCATGTCTGAACTGTTTTTAATAAGTTCTAACCTTGTTAGTTTATTTCACTATTTCTACTCCTTTATGAGATGCATGATAATCCCTTTGATGTGAATAATGTCCATAATCAAAATAATTTCCATGTAATTTAAGAAATATATGTAATAAAGCTATTTGATGATAAAAATAACAGTTGAAGGCAAGTATATTAAGGATATTACCTTAGCTATATTAATTTAAAAGTGTTTATATGACATGGGGAAGGAAAAAAGATATATGTGACCATATTTTTATACTTCTATTTTTTTAAAAAATATAAAGCTCTTAGTTTTATCAGTCTTACATACAAAAATAGCATTAACTTTTGCAATAACATCTTTAAATATGAAGGACAGTGACGCATTTTACATAAAGGCTTGTCACGGTGTATCTAACATTTTAAAATGCAGAATGGAAACCATTATGATGAGATGAATTACTTTCTCGAATAGCCCAATGAATGGAATCCAAAAGTTATTAAGAATGACATTGGTAAAATAGTGTATTGGGGATTTTATTATACAATTTTAATTTTAAAAGAGTGGTCAGATTTTGTCTGGTTTCATATATAAGACATTCAACCATGAAAATAAGTGCTGACACTGTATGCAGAAACTAATTAGGGTGTGGCTAATGGAAAGAAGTCAGCAGTATTAATAAGAGTCATTCAGATGAAAATTTAAATGTGCTTTGCTTTTCTTTCTGTTCTTTTTAAGCTTAGATTCTATGATATTCACTGTTAAGTACAGAAAAGCAGAACATATTTCATATAGGCATGTGTTGTTGTTAGTCATTCACAACTACTACCTGTGTCCGCTTCACATGCCAGATCATGAATTGTAATTATTTCAGACATGGAATAACCTTTTCCATTACACTTGTACTATGACCTTTATTCCAGTTAGTCAAACTTGTCTAGTATTTTCTCTCTCTTCTCTTCCTTCAATTTAAAATTTCCCTATGTGGTGTATTTTTTTACATTCCTCTCCCTTAAATCATGCCTTTAGACAAAAGCCAGTTGCAATTGTTTGTTTGTTTATTTTCTATAGAATTCTATAGAATGCCCCAAAAATGTATAAGGGGCCAAAAAATGTATAAGGGGAAAAATAGTATTTTAAGAGTAATGAATGTGAAAATATTGCAGATACAAATGTTTTAGAAGACAACCAGCCACTATTAATGTACATAATATTCCAAAACAAATATCTGATTATGCATGTAGGGGTAGAGGCGCCCTGTCTTTATGAAAGTAAGGAACACTGGATAACTGCAAAAGAATGATGGAAAGTTGTATAGACATCAGTTCCTTGGGATCAGGGAAAGGGAAAAACAGGTTACAGGTTGAGAGCTGAGGTTCTTTTCTATTTGCTAGTAAGAGAAGAAATATTTGAATGATGCCATACCTATAGAATACAGAAAACTAATCAAGTCAGTTGACATTGTAAATATAATGTTGAACCCAAAATTTTTGAAAAGGCAACTTGTTTGTAAATTTCGGAAAACTAATGTCAACACCTAAGGAGAAGTAAAGTAAAAGAAGTGGAAAGACCTTGACCTATACATAATAAGTCAAATTGAAAAAAAAAAGTTTAGAAATTTTAGAATCTTTCAAGACAGAGAAAATATGGCAAAGATATGAGTTGAATATATATTCAAAAGTATGTGTTCATTTGTGTGTGTGTTTTAATGAAATAAATGCAGACAGGGGTACCCAGGTGGCTCATTCAGTTAAATATCCAACTCTTGATTTCAGCTCAGGTCATGATCCCGTGATTCTTGAGATTGAGCCCCGCTGGGGCTCTTTGTGCTTACAAAGCCTGCTTGGAATTCTTTCTCTTCCCCTCTCTCTGCCACTCCACCAGTTGGCCCCTCTCTCTCTTTTATTTTATAAAATAAATAATTTGGCAATCATAAATAAAGCTGCTATAAATAGTAATGTGCAGGTTTTTGTATGGACATAAGTTCTCAAGTTTTGGGGGGCGAGTGTCAGAGAGCACACTGCTGAATGATATGGCAAGAGTATGCTTTATAAGAAACTGCCAGGCTGTCTTTGAAAATAGCTGTACCATTTTTCATTCTAATCGGCAATGACTGAGAGTTCCTTTTATTGTACAACATGCTACCATTGGTCATTGTCATTGTTCTTGGATTTTAGCCTTTCTGATGGGTATGTAGTGGTATCTCATTGTTGTTTAAATTTGTAATTCCCTAATGACAAATGAAGTAGAGCAACTTTTCATATGCATACTTGACATCTGTTTGTGTGTATTGTTTTGTGCCTTATCTGTTTAGGGTTATGCACATTTTAACTGAGTTTTTTTATTTTCTTATTGTTGCATTGTAAGAGTTCTTTGTTCTGCATAACAGTCCTTTTTGTCTAATGTGTTTTTTTAAAAAAATAATGTTTATTTATTTTTGAGAGAGAGAGACAGACAGAGCATGAGAGAGGAAGCCGCAAAATCTGAAGCAGTCTCCAGGCCATCAGCGCAGAGCCCGATGCAGGGCTTGAATTCATGAACCGCAAAATCATGACCTGAGCTGAAACTGGACATCAACTGACTGAGCCACATAGACACCCCTGTCAAATGTCTTTTAAAAATATTTTCTCCCAGTCTGTGGCTTCTCTTCTAATTTTTTTGACATTTTCTTTTCCAAAGCAAATTTTTTTTCATTTTAATGAAGTTCAGTTTATCAGTTATTTCTTTCATGGATCATGCCTTTGGTGTATCTAAAAAGTCATCAGCATAAAAACTGTCACCTAGATTTTCTCCTATGCCATCTTCTAGTAGTTTTGTAGTTTACATTTAGATTTGTGATCCATTGTTAGTCGGTTTTTGTGAAGGACATTAGATCCAGATCCAGACTTTTTTTTTCATGTGGATGCCCGATTGCTTTAGCATGGTTTATGTGAGAAAGACTGTCTTTTGCCATTGTATTTCCTTTGCCTTTGGTCAAAGGTCAGTTGACTCCATTTATGTGGATTGATCTCTGGGCTCTCTCTTCTGTTCGATTGATCTAAATGTCTGTTCTTTCACTAATAACCACACTGCCTTGATTACTGTAACTTTTTATTAAGTCATGAAGCTGAGCATTTTCAGTCCTCTAACTTGTTCTTTCCTTCATTTGTTGAGTAGGCTATTATGGGTCTTTTGCCTCTAGGTATAAACTGTAGAATCAGTTTGTTGACCATGAGAGACTCTTGAATGCTGAGAACAAACTGAGGGGGGGAGGAGGGTGATGGGCATGGAGGAGGCACGTGTTGGGATGAGCACTGGATGTTCTATGGAAACCAACTTGACAACAAACTATGAAAAAAGAAAAAAAAATCATTTTGCTGATACCCATAAAATAACTTGCTGGAATTTTGATTGAGGTTGCATTGAATGATGATCCAGAAAATACAGAGTCCATTGACATTATCGGAAAGTTTTGTAGAGTAAATGATAAGTAACTTGAGATTTAAAGGAAGAGCAAGTGATAATAGATGAATAAAGAGGGACTGAATGTGTTTCAGGCTGAATGCAGATGTGTACCAGACATTTTTGCATTATTATTATTATTTTTAAATGCCTAGCATGGAGCCTAATGTGGGGTTTGAACTAATGATGCTGAGATCGACACCTGAGCTGAGATCAAGAGTTGGACACGTCATCATCCAGGTGCTCCCATTTTTGCATCGTTGAGGAATCTAGAAATTTCCACTTTTGTGTACTTGGTGTTGTCTCAGTCATTGTCCATATGAATTGGGGTGGCCCAAGCTAGGGATCCTCCACTGAGATATGTCCAAGTCTTATTAAAAATAATTGGGTACCCCTGATATCCTGCCACACCTAGGATTACCTGGAGATTTGGGTGGGAATAGGGTTGATGGGCTTCATCATTTATAAAATCAGGACTGCTGATAAAACAACTAAAGCTTTGAAAGCTTCGAGTCCTGCACTGATGATGGCCATCATTAACCAGCTTTACTTCAAGTACACATCGAATGGAATGTCAGGCTAACTGTAAGTTTCAGGAAGTTCTGTTATATGGAAACATGGAGCATCTCTGTACACTGCAGGTGTGTTCCCTGTGTGGCATAAGTAAATGCACCTGTTAGGTGTACCACTGAAGAAGAAAAAAGGATTCGTTCCGACTTTCAGTAAATTTATACTATACCTTATGAAATAAGATTTGAGAACATGAGATTAAATATTAAGCTCTAGGGCCTAAGTCCATGAAATTACAATAATAGTTCTAAGAAAATGCCTTATGCCTTGAGTCAGCGCATGGTGATTAGGAAGAGTTAACCTTCTCAGTAGGTCTCCAGTAGCCTAAAGTGAGGTTATATCAAAAATAGTATAGGGGCACCTGGGTGGCTCAGTCAGTAAAACATCCAGCTTCAGTACAGATCAAGATCTCATGGTCCGTGAGTTCAAGCCCCACATCAGACTCTGTGCTAACAGCTCTGAGCCTGGAGCCTGCTTCAGATTCTGGGTCTCCCTCTCTCTGTGCCCCTTCCCCACTTGCATTCTCTTTCTCAAAAATAAATAATAAAAATTTAAAAAATAGTATAATAATAGCATTTGCAAGAATGAAAAGCTACAGTTTTTTGAGACTGAAAATCTACATTTTTGGTAAGGTTTCTCTGCATAAAGAATGTACTAGCTCCAGACCCTTAATTTATGTGGCTGCAATTAAGATGCATAGTAAATCATTTCAATGACTGTAAATAATCAGTACTAAAACTAGGAAAAAAATGAATACATACAAAAGGCTGGATATGAATAGAGGTGCAAGTTCTGTGGCGGGGATGGGAGTGGGGATGGGGGTGAAGTAATGCCTTTAAAATGTATTATTTATACAAAAACTGGCAAAGAAAGAATTAATTTTAAGATTTGTCTTTTGCATATGACATTTATGGGAAAGTTCAGAATTATTACCAAGGAGAAAGATAAGAACATGGAAAGTTGGGGGGGAACAGAAAAAGAGAGCTGTGAATGTTAGCTTCAATAGAAGACAATAGAAGAGGCACTATAAATAGAACACATGTTGGAACATTTTGGAGGAAATACTTTGAAAGCATGATTATATGCTAGGCCAATAGAGGGAAGAAGTATATGGTGATTCAGCTTCCATTGATAAGTTTTTAGGGAAATAATTTGTTGAGTGAAAGAAAAGAAAATTTTACAAAACAGAAAGACAGTGTGAAAGGTCTTAGAGCTTTTTTTTTTTTTTTTTTGCTAGTAATTTCTGACATGGTGTATTGTTTATATGGAAAAATCTTGATTAAAATTAATCACTCTGTCCAACGTGGGGAAGAAAATTATTTCCAAAGCTAAGAAAACTTACTATTTTGAAACTAGTTTAGAAAAAATAAAACTACTTTAGAAAGGGAGTACAAAATCTTTTCAAGAAAAATATTGTAAGGATAAATGAGATGTCACAGAAACAATTTTTTAATAAAAATATGTGAGGATAAATGAGATAATATACTGAAAGTACTATGAGCCTGTTTAAAAAAACACTATAGAAAAATCAGTGTATTCTTATATTATAGGATTTTCCTGACACATTAGTTATTGAATCCTTAGTGTGCATATTGAAAAACAGAGGGAAACATTTATAGAAGACGCGTGAAAAAAATTATAGAGTAATTTAAATAGCTCTATATTATTTAATGTTTAGTAACTTAATTTGAATAATATTAAATTATATATTTATCTTCATTTACAAATATTACCAGAGCTGACAAATAAATCTAGCACTGGGAGAAGTAAGTATTGGGGTATAATAATAATTTTGTTCATGTGTAAATTTATCAGTCTACTGTTTATTAATAATTGTAATATTCTCTTACCAGTTTAAAGTAAGACTTCCTTTCATTGTTTATCAGAAGTGAAACATGCTTTATTGACTTAGTGCTCAGGTATTTTACAAGGTGCACAGTATAAATTTACAATGGCAGGGCTACAAGTTGTTACTAAGTATCCATATTTATCCATGTTATCTAGAGATCAAGATACACACTTGATTAACTCATTTGCACCTTTTATGAATATAGACACAAAATGAAGTGTAGTCAATAAATCTCATTTTCAGTGCCATCTAAATTTGAGACAAAACAGTATCCTTGTTCAAAATCAACATGCACAGGAAAGTATCCAAGGTATTAGAAAAAAATTGTATAAAAGTATTATGGAATGACAATATCAGTCTGAGTTGCTATGATCATATTTAAATCAAATTCACTTAATTTGACATCTCTAATTTTTTTAAATGTAGAATTATAGGTAATGACATTTTTCATCAGGAAGAAACATTCTTACAACTGTGACACATTTGTACAGTAAGGCCCTACGCTGCAATTTGGTTTCTAATTTGTATATTGTCCTTTCCGTTACCAACGGAAATGACTTAGGAAAGGGTTAAAAAAGCACCATCAGCTTTTCAAATGTGGCTTCAACCTCTCATTGAAAGTACATTAGAATCTCTTTGAACTGGGACACTATTGTAATAATTTGACAAATATCACCTTTGTGACCTGATACTCTTAAGTGAAGCTTTTAATATTGCATTAAAGTTAAATTCAGGTAGCGTTTGGATCTGAAGTCCAATGGTGACTAACAGTTATCTTGTGATAGATGGTAAAAGGTAGTGATAAATTGGATTTGGGACAATCCCAGCACTCATTCCCCTCTTCCCAAGATAACATCTAATATTCCAGATATCTGTAACTATCTGAGATGTGGCAGTAAAAGATTTGCCCCGTGACATGTGTTAGGAAGTGTTGTGGAACAGGGTTGAGTGTGGGCTTTGGAAGCTGCATGCAAGGCTTTGAACCCTCGCCACACAATCCTACGGAAAATTGCCTAACTTCTCTGTGCTTTGGTTACCTGATTCTAAATGTGGATAATTGTACATTTGCTGTGAGCAGCTGTAGGTAGGTTCAGGATTCCAGATACTTCTACACACCTCGAGTCAGCTTTGTTTCATATACTCTGTTAGAGGTGCTAATAGCTGCTAAGCAAAACTCCACAGAAGCCTGATTTCTTCAAGAGTTGCCCAAACTCCTGCTCCCCAGCAGTGCTAAGACGGAAGAAGCAAATGTGGCTAGAACCTAATGAGCAAGAGATCAAGAATAGTAAATACGGTCAGCTGAACTCAAAACAACCTTAAAGATCTCCCTGGCTCCTTTCTACCTTTCTCATGTTGTTCTGATGCGTGAATGACTATTTTCTTTATTCTTCACAAACGGATGTTCATAATTAGGTTCAAGATTTGCCTCCTCTAAGAAATCTTTTAATACTAGTCCATTATTTTATATATCATTTTAATGTAAGATTTCTGTGATATGCTGGTTTATTCTCACTTCTATTCTTAAATATAGATACACATTCTTAAATAAAGAAGCTGGTTGCAGCAGGAATTGAATCCTCTAGGGATGTAATCTGTGCTTTACCTTTTTATCCTCAAGCTCAGGGTAATGTGTTGCAGAGATGTGAAAAAATCAAGGGTTTGTTAAATAATGCTATGCAACTTTTACCAGCAACCCCTAAAAAGGAGGTATTATATTTCCATTCCCTGTACCTCACTCCTTGCTTGCATTCTTTCCTGGACTTTACATCAATGTATAGTTTCCCTAAGAGAATCTTTTCTGTGTGTTTGGAAGCCAGTGAACACCTGATTCCCTTCAGTTGCTTATATATCCTCAGGAAAATATAATTTGTGCTGATATTTTATCAGCTTATTTTTAGGGTAGAAAATATTCTGAAGAGCAGAACTTCAGTCTACAATATTTTACCTGACTTAGACATCTTTATAGGAGGGGGCATTCTCGAAAAGTAAATATTATTCATTGGATTATGTATTTAAAGATTTTTACAGAAACATTGGCATCATAACACCTGGTAATAGATGGATTTCACTTGGGCTTAATACAGATTATTTGGAATGTTTTGCCTATAAACTCAGTTGTCAATTCATGCAGCTATATTTAAATGAAAATTTGTGGTTGGAGGGAGGCTTAGTATCAACCAGGGTGATTCTACAGCCTTTGTAAGCCCTCAGCTGTTGGCACTTTTCTATTCCTTTCTATCCAGGGAAAAAGAATGACCTACACTTGGGTCTGAGAGAGCACCTCTATTTTACATTTCATTATGTGGGCTTTTTTTTTTTAGCAGAGCAGTTAACTGCTAGTTGCCTGACTTCGCTGCCCTGGACTAAGATAATTACTGATATTCTGCAGCTGTTCGAAGAGTGTTTTGTAGGCAGAGTATGAAGAGCTGTAGAGTTCTGTTATTTTGTCAGCCATCTATGATCAAATAAGATCATGTGCATAAAAATTTAAAGCACAAGAAATGGACCCCTAAAATTGTGTTTCCTGGCAGTATTGAAATATCAAGAATAAGAGACAAAAAACCAAACCAAAACAAAATTCAGCATTCAGTGAGTATATCATAAATCTTTGAGCTATTTGGGTATAAATCCAAAATTTTAAGAGACATGTTTTTGTCTTTATCTGGATAAATTGCGATTTATCTAAAAGATGGCTCACAAAATTCCTGAGATTCCATTTCCTCAGTTAAAGTAAGCATTTTTTAAAAATGTTTATTTATTTTTGATACAGAGCATGAGTGGGGGAAGGGACAGAGAGAGGGAGACACAGAATCCAAAGCAGGCTCCAAGCTCTGAGCTGTCAGCACAAAGCCCTGTGTGGGCTTCAAACTCACAAACCGAGAGATCATGACCTGAACTGAAGTTGGATCCTTAACTAAGTGAACTACCCCAGTATCCTAAAATAAGCATATTTTTTAAATGACAATTTCAAGAAACTAAGGATAGTCTTTTAAAAATAAGAATAATTTTTTTAATCTTCACGGCTTCCTAAGCCCTTAGAAAAATATTAGAATATCCTATTCAGTCAAACCTAGTGATGGTGAGTAGAGGTATCTAAGGTTACAAAATAGTGTGGAGCCAGATTTCAAGGGTCCTCCCATGTAAGCTGCTATAGTTGGAGTTTATCCTCTGATCTGCAGTGATTGTTGGAAGGTTCTGCTACAGAAGGAATAAAAGAATGTTAGGGAAATTTTAATGCTGAAAATGTGCAGGAGAATTAGAATTGGATGGGAATACTCAGAATTAAAATCGTATTAGTCAATAAATGTAACAATGAACAAGTCTGAATATCTCCTTCAGGAATATTTCTCTGCTCTTGGCTTCCATGACATTGAGGTTTTCTGGTTGCAAGTCTACCCTGTCTGTGTGTTTTTCACTGTGTCACCTTTTCCCCCTTCCCTGCATGTGAGAATTACACACTCATTACCTGCTGTTCTCTGCCCTCCTCCCCCCTCTCCCTGCCTGTCTTCTCTCCTCTCTCTATTCCTTTCTTATCTTTACTTCCCTTCTCATTCTCTCCAGCTGACCTTCCTTCCTTCCCCTTATCTGTTGGTTACTCCCTCTTTCTCTCTCCCTCCTTCCTCTGCTAGATCCCCTCTCCTCTCTCAGTAATTTACATCCATATCTGTACCTATGTCTCTATATCTCCGTTTCTATCATTTACTTTCTTCTGAAATATTTGCCAGTAATATGACTCCAAGTAGCATCTGTATGTGAATGACTGCTCAGTCTATAACTGCAGCCCCTGAGAAATGCACTTTTCTGGCCTTTTAAATTATAAATTGTAATATCCCAATCAAAATACAGAATTCCAGTAATCAGCTCTCTTGGAAAGGCCCTTCTGACGTGCATTTGACTTACTGTGTCTGACTTACTGTGTAACCTTGGAAAGTAAATAGACTGCCCTGAGTCATAGATGTCCCATCTGTAAAGTGAAGACAGCAATGCTGCCTATATACAAGTCTGTCAGAATAAGTAGATTAGGAGGGTAAAGTGAATAGTTCTCCCCCTTGTATAAATTCTCATTAAATTTGATATTTCATTTTTTTTTATAGTTTTTCAGGTAAAATAAATAAATTTCAGCTTCTTCTCTTTTCTTTGCCTCAAGATTATGGCTATTACTTAATGATTGGTTTTAATGACAAGTGACACAGATACGATCACTTCCCAAGTAGAAATGGTATGGACGGAGGATGCAACTTAACACTGGATTAGGCATTTATATGTAATCCTTATTTTAAAACTAATATTAGTTTTCCTCTAAAATGAAATGAAGAAAATAATTACTAACTTTATTATGGCTTGTTTTGAGTGTCAAAAGATGTGCTATATTTGAAACATACACATTTAATTTCAACAAAGTATAACATATTGCTTAGACTAATGATATAAAGGTTAGAAAAACACTATATTGTAACTTAAGTAAGTTTATAGTCTCTCATCAAAAGATTCTGGAGTTTAAAGTTTATTCTTAGATGTTAACATCGAGAAAGATATAGACCAACCATATTTTTTCTATTTTTTAGAGTTAAGGGATGACTATTCAAAATATTCTTCTTCTTCTCCTTGTTTCAGAGAAAGAGAGCACATGCACAAATGGGAGAGGGGCAGAGAAGAAGGAGGAGAGAGAGAGGTGTGTGTGTGTGTGTGTGTGTGTGTGTGTGTGAGAGAGAGAGAGAGAGAGAGAGAGATACAGAGAGAGATAGATAGAGAGAGAGAGAGAGAGAGAGAGAATCTTAAGCAGGCTTCACACTCTGTGGAGCCAGACACGGGACTCCATCCCACACACCTGGGATCATGACCTGAGCTAAAATCAGAAGTCAGAGGCTCAACCAGTTGAGCTACCCAGGCACTCCCACACAATATTCTTATTCTTTTATTAACTACTTATTAACTAAATTTTAATCAGGAATTTATAAACCCAAAGAAATTATAAGTGATATAGAATTAAACAATTATAAGCTTGAGTTCAATACCAAATACATATAAATAACTCATAAAAATGGTATGTATAGCATAACTATGGATAAGACCTCATTCATGCTCTCCCCCAATCTCGTGCAATATTTGTATTATGTTTTAGGGATTAGTTCAATCCTCTCATTTTATTATCAGAGAAATAAAATTTAGAGACATGAAAAAAGGTGAATTTTAGGCCAAACCCACAGAAGAATTTAATGTCAGAATTGGAAATGGACATCACATCTCTCGCTTCAATTTAAGTTGTGCTTTTGTAAGACTCTTCTAGGATAAGATTCAAACATTTCAAACATTAACCAAGTTAATTTTTTGAAGTTCTGTGAACCATCACTGAAGGTCTGTAATTACAGTATTCTTAAGAAATGCTCTTAATATTAATCATTTAAATAATTTTTCCAAAGCATCTGATTGCCTTCCCCATGTAGACTTAAGTTGGGTTGTATTCACACAATGTCCTGACAGAGCCTTATTCTAGGCAGTTTCATTTTATTCATACCTTGGCTGATTTAAACCATTTTATGAAAAATATTTAATGACATCTTCTGTTTATGTAATGCTAATATTAAACCACTTTTATAGTCAGTCATTTAATACTATAATTTTGTTATCCAGAAAATATTATAACCTATCATACTTTACCTGCTATTTTTAACATGGAGGCAGTACTTACGTTGATTTGCATACTTACATTTATGCAAATCTCTAAAACATGGGAACTCTGAAATATGGGATGTTGATATTTTAAGAGATAATTATTGAAACTATCTTATGAATTTAATTATACTGGTTAGAGAAGAGCTTTGGTTTTTTTTAGTATAGAAAGTATTTCATTTGAATGAAAGCTAAAATAAACTAAGAGAATCACATCAAAATATTACATAGGTTTTTTTTTTTCATTTTTCTTTTTGGGTTAATAAGTGTTAAAACATACATTTCTGAGACTTATGCCTCCTACCTTACTCTTTAATTATTGTGATAGGTTTTTTTGCTTAATTTTGTAGTCACAATACAAACCATTTATTTGAAATCATCAAGGAGTATATTATACAGTAAAATATATTTCCTTCACATTTAAACATTAAATTATATCTACTTGTGTAATTTAGGCTTCAAGTAGATTTCCTCTTTCTTATCACAATATTCAAAACATTGTATTTTACATATAAAATATGATACATATTTTCATGCATGGATATATATTTTTTTCATACACTGTTATTTCAGGGGCTAATGTGGTATAGAGACTTGCTCCTCTTAATTAATGCAAAACAAACATTGGTTGTGTTATTTATTTTTATTTTGACCTAGAGTTGTAAATTAGATCTAGTACTATTTTTGACAGCTCATAGTTTGTGTTAATCCATCTCAGCCTATCTTCATATTGCTACTCCACACATTAAAAGTTGTAAGAAACAAGCAGGTTACTAAATGTTGCAGTTGTAAGTAACGTATTAATAACTCATTAATTTACAGAAATGCCCTAAAAGACTCAAAAACTGACCAAATATTTAATGTATTAATTCAATTTTAGAAATTTCTGGTTTCTTCTTTAGAATTATTTTACTTAATTTTAGCAAAAAGTGCTTTAGAGATATGCCAGTTATGGTCAATTTTCTAATTAAAAGCCACCCAGCTCCTTCGTCATTAGCCATCTTGCAACCATAAAGAAGTAGATCAGCCACACACTGAGAATGGCAGGGCAGAGGGTTGCAAACAGGTTGGATTTGTGAAGGTAGGATTGTGCTGAAGTTGGTTTATCACCATCTGAAGCAGTAAACATTCTCTCCAACACAAAGGGCAAAATTTTGTCCTAGAGCATTGAAATTACTCCATAAGTAGGTTCTTGACAGACTGTGTGTTGCTGGATGGGTAGGGTACATAGAGAGGATGTCCTTCAAATACGACTCTCCGCCCCCATATGTCCTCTTTCTCTTGTGTCTCCTGGCTACATTTCTAAGAATTGAATAATGAGAAACAATATACACAACATGCCACAGCCTCACGGACTGCAGTGCTGCTGTGGAATGCTCTTATCCTTTAATTTTGTGACTCCTTTAGGAATGCTGTGTCATTAGTATTTAAATCACTTCATAAATATTTCACTTTAAATACCATTGTAATGTCTTGTGTATGCCTTAATTTGTGTCTAACATAATGGTTTTGTATAGCGAAACAATTTCATCAGGGCACTTACACGATTAAAAAGAGATTTAATGGAACACTTTATCTTTACTTTGAGTTGACCATGGAACAGAAAGCAAAAGGCTATTTAGTTTCTGCAGAAATAGCTTCTTATATTTAGATAATCTTTTTTAAAGAAAAATCAACATATACATGTCTCCCAACACATACTCAGGAAAATTGTATACACTGCAGTTTAGGTGGAAGAAAATGCACGGAGAAGCAGGGAATAAAACCCTCAAGGTCCTGGGATAACCTTGTTAGGGTGAATGAAGAAAGGAGTGGGAGAAGAATGGAAGGTACAGACGAAGGTTAAAATGTGGGGACTTTTTTAGGATTATGTAAGATTGCTTTTTTTTTTTTTTTTAACATCCTTTTCATTGTTCTTCCATTAGAATGCCATTCTAAGGTATTCAAGAATTTGAGGATCTATGGGCACATATTGGAAAACTTCTGAAAGGTAGTACCTGCAGCATCATTTTTTTATGTACATCATGGGGAAAAGATCCATTTTTTTCCTCACTCCCCTCCTAAAGGTGTTTCTGGGGAAGCTCAAGAAGCAGGTTTCTTTTATTGAGCATCCCATTATTTATACAGTTTGTTCTATTTTAATTGAAAGTTCTCTTGAACTTACTAAGAAGAGAATTATATCTTGTGCTGTGCATCTGTTAGAGTATCCAGACAGTTAAGCAATAATTGCTCATTCATTACAAAATTTTCTTTTGTAGGCTCATCTGATAACAGAGTAGTCATCTGCTCTTGTTTGCTATAATAATTCTATTCTTGATCATGAAATAATGATTTTGAAATATTTTTAAGTTCCATTCAAATACAGGAAAAGAAAATTTGGAGGAAATAGAACACCAAATTATAAATGAGCAAAACTTAAAATTTTAATCTGCAGAAAAGTTAAATTGAAACCACTAAGGCTGCATGCTAGTGGTTTTGAAATTGACTCTTTTAATTGTCTGGTATACAGCTTGGCCTTGGAAACAAAAAAAAAAGAACACTATAGAAAGAGGAATTACTGTTTTCAGGGAAAAGAACATTACTTTCTCTTAAAAGACACTAAGTGCACCAACATTGAAGAGAATCATAGATCACTCTAAATTTTAAAGGAACTTAGTGCCGGTAATTGTATATTTAAATCAAGACTGACTTATTTCCAGAGAGCAGAAATAAGTTCTCCTTCTTGAATGATGTCTATTTTTTCCTTTATAATTGACATTCCTGGGGTAGAGTCTATCGAAGACTGTAACATCAAGGTTGTATTTTTTATAAACTGTGCTTAAAAGGAAAGATCAAGGGATAGGCAAAATGAAAGAAATTTTAGGAGACATGGAGGCAAAATTAGAATTTCCAAAGAATGAAAAGGATCCCAGAGGATAAAATAGATAGAATTAGGGGAGACGATGTCCAAAGAAAACAGTGACAGAAAATATTCATAGTTAATGAAACATATAATCATATTTTTTGAAGTTTAGGAAGTCCTGACATTTTTAAAAAAATTTTTACATTCATTTCTATATATATCCCAGAGAGACTTTTAAAAATGCAAAGTGGATTGTCTTATTAGAATAGTTAGATTTAATAGATTACCTGTAGATTTTTTCAAAGACAACAGTAGATGTCAGAAGATGACATAGCATGGGGTGCCTAGATGGCTCAGTAGGTTAAGCATCTGACTTCAGCTCAAGTCATGATCTCATGGTTCTTGAGTTTGAGCCCCATGTCAGGCTCTGTGCTGACAGCTCAGAGCCTGGAGCCTGTTTCTAACTCTGTGTCTCCCTCTCTCTCTCTGCCCCTCCCCGCACACACACTGTGTCTTTTTATCTCCCTCTCAAAAATAAATATACATTAAAAAAATTTTTTAAAAACAACAGAACACAACCATGCCTTATATTACTTGTGTAAAGTATATCAAGTTGAAAACAACCATGTTCACCTGCAGGTATAGAAGGATCATGGCTTGTTATGTACTCCCCTCTAGACTAATATGCTGTCTTCAAATACCTTGCATTTTGAGATGAGTTGCTTGCCATAGGCCTTCTTTCATTGCCAGAATAATAGCATCATTGTTGCTTCTTTTAAAGATTACCTGTTTACCATGTGGGAGATATCATATCACTTGTTTCTGCTTTGTAGTCTAGCCCATGTGTCCTCTCTTCCTCTGTGCTGGAAGTTGTCCTCAGGCACCTCCTCAGTTGACTCAGGGTGAGTTAGAGCCGGAGGGGGAGGGCTAAACATATCTACACTGTTCTTTGAGTCAGTGTGAAGGCAGACCAAGTAGCAAAAGAATAACTATGTCAGCTTGAGACAGTTGAATATAACTTAAATTGGGAGAAATAAGGTAGATGTGAAGTGAACGTCTTTCAACTTGGAACATGTTTAAAAACACATTTAAATACAGGCTGCAACACACAGCATTCAGTATGCTTCTATTAAATTCCCATATGGTACAATCATATTCTAACATCTTTAGGTTGCTGAGAATATGTGTAATAAAACCATGACTTGACAAGAATAGATGAAATTAAAAGCCACTTTACAAAAAGACTGAGGGGAATTTACTTCTACTAGAAGAACGCTGAAAAATAATAAAGAATTTGGAAAAAAGACAATTGATCCTCAGTGAAAAGTTTAAAAAGAAATATTGACGATTAAGTAAATGACATTGTGTATGTCAGAAATAACAATAATGATGGGGCACCTCGGTGGCTCAGTCGGTTAAGCGTCTGACTTCTGCTCAGGTCATGATCTCACGGTTTGTGGGTTCGAGCCCTGCATTGGGTTCTGTGCTGACAGCTAGCTCAGAGCCTGGAGCTGCTTCAGTTGCTGTGTCTCCCTCTCTCTCTCTGACCCTCCCCTGTCCACACTGTCTCTCTTTCTCTCTCTCTCTGTCTCGCTCTCACTCTCTTTCTCCCTCTCTCTCAGAAATAAATAAAACATTTAAAAATTAAAAAAAAAAGAAATAACAATAATGACAAGTTCACCTGATATGCAATGAGGTAGAATTATAGTGCTGATAAATACAGCATATACCACAGAGGTCGGTCATCAGAATTAATGGAGTCCATGCTCAGTATTTTTTTTTTTCACAGAGAATAATGGTAAAATGAACTTTTTTTAAAGATAAATTTAAATAATAGCAATTGTCTGTAGTCAGTGAAGAATAGACATATAACCTCAAATGTCTGAAACAAGAGTAGATAAAGTAAGAGGGGGGTTAAAGCCTAATCACTTTCAAGGAAGGTTAGAAAAAGGGCAACTGAATAAAGGAAAAGTAAGGTTAAAAGAACACATGAAAAATGGATGGTAGCAACAAATCTAGATGGTTCAATGGTGATGGCAAATTACTAGTTAAAAAGGAGATTGTTGTTTCGATTTATTTTTTTGTTTATATGATTTTTACAAATCTAGGTGAATTTCTTTTACAAGAATACAGAACACAGGTTGAATTTTAAAAGTGAGAGGATAGGGGCTCAGTTGGTTGAGAGTCCACCTTCAGCTCAAATCATAAACTCACGATTCATGAGATCATGCCCCATATCTGGCTCTAGGCTGACAGCTTGGAGCCTGGAGCCTGTTTCAGATTGTTTGTCTCCCTCTCTGCCCCTCCCTCTCTCACACTCAGCCTCTCTCTTTCTGTCTCTCTCTCTCTCTTTCTCTCAAAAATAAAATTAACATTTAAAAAAATAGAAGATAATGTTGGTATTTTGGCACAGAAAACGGAATTACTTTCAATCAAAAATCATTAACTGAGTTTTTGGTCACTACAAAATGATAATGAAAAATTCACCTGGAAGTTCAACAATTTAAATTAGAATACAAACAATAGTATATATGTTTGGCATAATTACAAGGAGAGATTGTCAAATTCATATCATGAGAAAACAGTACAATTGCACTATTTTCTATGCATTAAGAATATAGGAAAGTTTTTTGGGTTAGAAAATTCTTCATTAGGTTTGAAGCAACACAGAACACAATAAAATAGCCCTACCCCTGAAAACTTTTGACTGATCCACTTGACATTTCTGAGCTTCAGGTGTCTCAACTATAAAATGATTTACTTGCGTTATATTTCTTTGATGAGCTCAAACATTCTCTTACAAATAACACTATACATATGACAATACTTTAAATACAATCTTCACAACTACTGCTTCCAAGAAGATGGACTGGACACAATTTTTCCTGTTCCTTCCATTAAGCACAACTAAAATCTCTGCGCATTATTCAAGAAAACTCTGAAAGGTCTAGAGTAGAAGACAAACCAATCAGGGATTTCAAGACACAAGGAATGATGTGATGATGGTGAGTTCTGTAGGCCTTCCCATAACCCAGTGTGTGTAGGAGAAGGTGGTAACCCAGAAATGCCGTTGGGTGAATACAATATAGGCCTCAACAAGATCCTGCTCTTTCTAGCCAGATGGTCCAAATACCCCATGCCCTGCTACAGTGAGAAGGCCATGTAGGGAATTGCGATGTTCACCTCTGCCAGGAAGTTACCATGAACCTCTTTCAACAGTGTCATTGGAGATCACAAGAAGGAGCTAGGCTTCACCCTCTGCACAGCAGTAATGGGGTGTATCACATCCTCTCCAAGTGGAGGAGTGCAGAGGACTGCTGGAGAGTCAGGACTTCCGTCAGTTACCTGGGACCACAAGGCTAACCATGACTGCCATATTGTCAGTTGAGGCCATATGTGAAGCAGGAATAATTTCCCCTGCTCTTCCTACTAAGATTCTCTCAGCAGAGGCTAAGAAGAGAACCAGGATTCCCAGTAATTCTGTAATTAATGAGGAGTAATGAGGAGCCTCTCCCCACCTTTCAAGTCAATGGCCTCTATTGTCACAGCTTACAGCCCTTTATTTGAAGAGCTGAGCCTGATGACTGTAAATATAAGTAGGGTCTTTACAACAATGTAATTAATTAATCAATTTGGAGCCATTTTCACATTAAAGGCTTTTTTTAGCCTGGGTTCCTTGTTCCTTAGTCAATATATTGTCCTCAGAATTGAGTTTGTTCTAAACACTTAGATATTTTAATAACCGATCCTAAAATTTTTTGTAAGACATAACCTTTAAATATCCTTTATCTCATTGCTTTCTTGTTCCGTGCCTCTCGCTCCAACCACACCACAGCAGATCTTTATTGCCTCATTCATGAAAAGTTTCAGTAGTCATGTGCTGTTCAAAGGCTTCTAAAATTTTATTTTCAACTCTTTGAGATGGAGTTGCAACCTGATTTTTAACATTGAAAAGTAACGAATCTAGAACTTTTCTTTACTCTTTCTTTCTACTTATAAGTCTTCTGATTTCTTCCTGAACTCATCTGTCTCATCACATTTTGCCCAAAATAGTCAATATTAACCAACCCATACACATGTGACATTGTTTTCCAACTTTTTACCTCATAGCTTCTGGCAGAAAGACCTATAATCATTCTATCAAAGTTGACAATTTTACCGGAATTTTGCTGATAGAAAACAGATCTTTCCAGGATTCAGTGTAACATCCTTATTGCTCACTACTTGAATGCTAAGCCAATGACACATAAAGAGTTTTTGTTAACACCCTATTTGTAAATACAAATGTCTGTTTAGGATGGGGTGGAATAGCGGAAGCTATTCCGTGGAAGCAAAGAAACTTAAATATCCCAGTTAATTTAATACAACAGAATTTTAGATCTTGCTCAAACAACGGAACTTTAGTTCTTGCTCAAACAAATGCAGCTGTTCTCTACACAGGTCATCAGGCTGATTCTCTTCTGTGTAGTGACTCAGAGACACAGATTCTTTCCATCATTGTTTCCTTTTTTCCTCAGAGTCTTAGTGTTCCAACTCTAAATTATTAGTATCTAACTGTACAGTGAGCCAACGTAGGAGGGCATGCTCAAGGGTCTGTGGCTGGGTCAGAAATTGTCATGCATCAATTCTGATGTCTCAGACTGGTCACATGGTCTCACAAGAAGGGAGTCTTGCTAGTGTAACTTCATGTGTGCCCTGGAAGAAGTGAACTACATATTGGTCAATACAAGGCTCATTAATGTGGAGCTTAAAGAATTTGATCTCTGGATGGACATCCCACTTAAAACGGTTATTATAAAAAAGAGAAAAGTGAGTTTTGATAGCTAAATAGCAGACTTCATCCCAAATATAAACTTAAATTTCTTGAGAAATCTTGGGACTTAGGGCAGTGAGAATCACTATAAATGAAAAAAGTATCTTTGAAGCACTTTTTTATTTTAGAAGTTCATATATTAGACTTTACTGTGTAATATATCAATGCTATTTTAACATAAAATTACCTTTTGCAACTATACAACTTTTGCTAAAGTAGATGCCTTCAAAATATGAAATACTTCAATATCTATTCATCAAATATATATGGAGTACCTCCTCAATGACCAGCATGAAGCAGAGATGTGGAAGGCAGCTGTGATTAGAATGACCTGGCTTCCAACCTCACAGAGTCTAAATCTGAATGGATTTGGTATTTCTCCAGCAGCATTCCTCTGTGTCCTGTACATTAACATACCCCAACTCGAGAAATCATTTTCTGCACTCCTGAGAGGGATACAGGTTTAATTATTTAGAGGAATCCCAGCTTTACACCGGTTTAATGGTCATCTCAGGTTTTACAGCTCATGAGTCATTCAAACAGGATCCAATTTCAGTTCTTCCGTGTTCTTGGGAGGTAACGTAGTTTACCTTGCTGTCTGCCTTGATATTAAAATCAAGCAGATTCAGTGATATTATGGAGAGTCAGAACTGAGATGAGCTCTGACTAGAAGTAATATCCGGAACTCTGGGAGCCTTTGAAACATTTGAAAGGGATCAGGATCTTTTGTTTATTTGTGTGTGTTAGGTTAATGTATTATCTCACATTTTTGATCCTTGTATTTAAGTTTTCCCGCTTATTAGTTAATGGAACAAGTATGAACTAAATCAAAACATATTTTGTAGTCTTTAATAAAACATTGCATAGTAAAAATAAATTATTTCTCAAAAATGTGCTGGAGAAGATAGTACATTTTTCTTAAAACATAGAAAGATCTATCTAACAATGGATAGAACTTTACAGCATTTGATTTTGCTAATTAAGAGTAAATAGACTTACTTGAATTACATTTGTCCTGATTAATACCCCAGAAGGCAGTCTACCACATCTAAAACTTTTTTGGAGTTAATGATAGATGCTGAAAAGTGTTGCCCACTAGATTTAAAGCCAGTGATTTTCAAGAAAATTTACACTCTATCTGGAAATTCGAAGAGAGGAAAATATGCAGTAAGTGCAATGCCTCTGATTATAATTGCCTTTTATTTTCATCAGAGGTATTTGACATTTTTATTCAAATGCTCCACATGTTAAAAGCAAAGCCAATAATAATTTCAAACTCCTCAGCTCTGATAAAATTAGTTTTAGAACTTTGTACACATAGGGCATGCATTAAAATGATACTTTATTATAAGATACGAATGTTGAATACTAATTGTTTTACAATGTATCAAAAGAGTTCATGCTCCTTGTAATTACTTTTTAAAGCCACATGTGGAGAGAGTGAAGAAAAGAAAAACCCTTCATATTTCATCCTAAAGATTCATGTCCTGTTCTATCAAACGGTGTTGGTATTTTACCCACCGTTTTATGTACACAGCAGCATGAAGTTTGTTAGTTTGACTAACATTTTAAAAGTAGGCATCCTTTCTGTTTTAGCTCAATGCCAGTTGTGTGCTGACTGCCTGCTGCTTCCCAAGTGCGTATCTAGAATTTTGTAGTTTAATTGCCACTTGCACAGTGGTATTGTACATAAACACAGCAGCTGCTACTGTATGTTGGAAGTGGCTCAGAAAAATCTATGGACACTGTTCAGCTTTGACTAAAAAGCCAAAAATTTTAGACCCAGCTGCATTACTCTAACAGCTTGGCAGTATAACACCTTAACAAAAAGATTTCAACTCATTGGAAGTCTACTTACAATATGTTTGAGACCACACTAGAGAAAATTGTGTGGAGCCATGTGGTCTAGGGGCAAAACTTTCCAAAAACGAAGATCATCTTTCCCTTTTTTTCTAGCCACAGAGGTCCTTTTATTGTATTCGTTAGTATTCTGCATTGCTAGAGACAGCCACTAGAGATTAGAAAGCTAATATGAAACTTGGATATCTTCCTGTTACCAGGTAGAGATTATGTTCTTTTTGGTTAAACCAATTAAAAATGTGAAACCAAAGGGGAAATGCACAGAAACCTTGACAAAAGACCTGTGTTGCAGCAGCTTGCAGACTTTAATGAACACTGTTATGTGGAAAAAGTAGACTGATGTCACATTTAATGTAGTCATGAAAGAAACCTTCTCAGCTTGTATTTAAGTATCTCTACATAAGTATTTTTTTTGAAGCAGAAAGATTAGAAAGCCATTTTTCTTTTTTTTTTTCCACATACAAAGAAAATGCTGGGTACTGCAATAAAACGAGAAATCAAGAGAACTTCATTCATTCCACTGCCTTGATATTTATTCCTTCCTTACACAGAGTTTTTAGGAACATTCTCTGAAGAATAAAGCTTTCCATGGAAATTAGAAACAAGATACTATAGATGTACTATGGAATATTATTGGTACCTTGATCTTGTCTTTTGATTAAGTTTAGAATGTCCAGGCTTGTTTAGCAAGATCTTGAGCTCAATTTCATTAGAAATGTGACACTATTTTTTTTAACCCTTGTGTGAACTTGGGCTATCCAATTCCAATAAAATGATGCCAGTAGTTAGGTCTGCCAATTTTGGTGTTTTGGGTATGTAAAGGAGAAAGAATATTAAGGTCTCTTGACTAACAGCTTCTGTTAGAGTACAGTGGTCCCAAATCCAGTGTCTGATTAGAAGGACTTGAAGAAATAATCAGAGCTATTTGTTTCTCTCTAGGTGTTATAAATATTAAGAGACAGCTATGGTAGATACAGTTGGAGTCACACAGAGAAGTTTATATGAGGTAAATACTAAATAAAAGCAACCAAGCTTAAAATGTTTTCAAAGCTTTTATTAAATCAATAAAACTATCTTGTACTATTTATCTAATAAACTCAAATGACCACAGTCAAATTTATAAGTAATGGCTAAATAAGTTAAGTCAATTTAGAAATTTGAATGCAATAGAAATATATTTAATTAACAAATTATTATGGTGCATATATTTAAGGGCATCACATTGAATATTATCCCCATTTTGAGAACTATTCATGCCAATATTTCAATAGTGGTTATGAGTAGAGAACAGAACTATAAGCATCTTTAATGTTTTGTTTGCTTTATCTTTTGTTCTGATTTTCTACAGTAGTTTCATTAATACATCTCAAATTTCCTAAATTATTTTCCATAAAACCTAACCACCCAAAGATAGCAGTGCAATACCTATGAACTCAAGGTTTTTAGAGGCTTAATTTACATAACAAGAAATGTTAGTCACATTAATACCTAGGCACAGGGATAAAGAGAGAAGAAATGAACATCCTATAGAAGATACATTTGAAAATGTATCACAGTGTAGGTCATTGATCTCATAAAGAAGATATCAATAAAACTAAGGGAAAAGCAAAGATAAGGCACCTACTCTAAGTCTGTGAATTCTGTAGATAAATGATTGTCTATACCAGAGAGGCATTCTGGCTATCAGAACTAGCTCTTACTGTCCCACTTGATCTTTTAAAGAGGACCTTTACATTCGTATAACTATAATTGATGTAATCTTTTGATAAACCCATGATTAGTCAGCTTTTACACTTATATCAAAGCAAAGAAACACCACCACCAACAACAAAAACCCCCCAAAAAACCAAATGGAGTACCTTGGTGCTTATAGCAATGTGCATTTCTTTCTTGTTTGTGTGACAGCTGTAGTTCAGTTTTTCCAACTGGCTTTGGGAGGGCGTTCTGTTCTCAGGGTAGAGAGAAATGAAAAGGGTCCGAGGGAAACTACATGAATAGAACATATGTAAAGCTTCTGCTTAACCATTGCACTTCAGGTCTGTTTAAAATCCACTGATGAAAGCAAGTCACATGACCAAGGCAGAAGTCACTGGGATAAATAAGAATATCCCATCTCCGGGGCGCCTGGGTGGCTTAGTCGCTTAAGCGTCTGACTTTCGCTTAGGTTGTGATCTCGCGGTTCGTGGGTTCGAGCCCCGCGTCGGGCTCTGTGCTGACTGCCAGCTCGGAGCCTGGAGCCTGTTTCAGTCTGTGACTCCCTCTTTCTCTGACCCTCCCCTACTCACGCTGTCTCTCTCTCTCTCTCCCCCCTAGAAATAAATAAAAAATATTTAAAAAAAAAAAAAAGAATATCCCATCTCCCATGAAGCACTGATGGAGAGAAAGTAATTATGAACAAATAGTATGTACCCTAATCCTTAGCCAAAGTGGTATGTGGCAGGTATTTATACCCACTGTTAAATAGTAATTCACTCAACTTTGCTTTAAGTAACATAGTTTGTAAATGTTAGATGATTTTCCTTCCATTTTTCAACCGAACAGAATTTATAGATTTATGTGCAAAAGAGGAACTTAGTGATATCATCATGTTTGGAGAAAGATCAGTCTGAAATTTACAAATGTTCTTATACTGATGAGGATAGTCTAGTTTGGTTTTGCAATTGGACTCTGTACATGGATATCCTGTGAAATATAGCTGATGAAGTTGTGACTTCCTCTCTTGTTTCTTCAAGGCAGGGTGGTCCTCCTCAGGGACTTAGCCTTTTGATGTTTTCAGTGATGTTGCAATTATTTTTACCTGTCTGCTGCACCTTCTAGTTGGGCTCTCGACTGTACTACTTTGAGCTACTGTAGCACGGTCACTTCTTTCATGGGGGTGGTTCCATGCAGATTTTTTCGGCTCTTATTACAGTTATATTAAGTTATCCCCATTGGGTGTGCGATAATCCTAGATGTTTTGTACTCTACAGAGGAACTGGGGTAGGTGCAGGACTGTGAGCCATTTAAACCTCTCGGGTCACTGTCATCCACTACACTCTTCTTCCACTTTCCTCTACTTGTTACAAAATGTTGTGTTCTTTCTAGACTCAATAGAAAACATTTTTTTTTGTTCCTCCCCCCTCCCCCCCCCCCGCCCCGCCAGTGCTACTGTGCCTTCAATATTTTATTAAAGGACCTTTTCCTTTTGCCCCAGTTCAGGAACTTAGAGGAAAAATTTGGCATGTCCTTCAATGACCATTGTTATTAGGGATACCTGTTGCCCTGTCATTAATAATATCTTCTTTTTTTGGAAATTTATTACCATCTACTTATTCTAAGTTTATTTGTTTATTTTTGAGAGAGAGAAGGAGAGAGAAAGGGAACACAAGCAGTCAGAGAAAGGGCAGAGAGAGAGACAGAGAGACAGAGAGAAGCATCCCAAGCAGGCTCCACGCTGTCAGCACAGAGCTCAACATGGGGCTTCAGTGCACAACTAAGAAATCATGACCTGAGCAGAAATCAGGAGTCAGTCATTTAACTGACTGAGCGACCTAGCCACCCCTCTACTCATTCTATATTTTCTCTTCCCTATTTTTATAGATTCTTTATTTCATCTTGTTGAACCACTTCACTTCTGTCCCATTTTAACTATTATCAAACACACACCCATTTTGCATTTCACTATTTAATTTTGCTTTACCATGAATATTTCAAAATCAACAGTTCCTCCTCTGACCAAAAATTCTTTCTTCAGCTTCTCTCATTTTCTCTTTCCATTTTATTTTGCTCATCTTGATTGTAAACTCTAGTTCTCTGAAACACATCACTTTTCTCACCCATACTGCTCTGAAATTTGGCTTGATTTCTGCAACCATTTTGATCTCATAAGAGGTATGATATGTTTAGTTCCCTGATTCTCTCCTCTTGTCAGCGTCTGCCAAATCCAACTCAACCTTTCTTTGATTACACTGCTTTTCTTCCAGGTTGTATATTTTATATAAGGTTATAAAAAGTTGAGTTATTGAATTTAAATCCCTGCCACTAAAATTTTTCTAGATTTTTTGATGTGAATTCCACATGTTTCTCTTGTCTCTCAAGTATATTTTTCTAGAGTAGCTGTTTTAAAACACTCTCTGGGGGCACCTGGGTGGCTCAGTCAGTTAAGCATCCACCTTTGGCTCAAGTCATGATCTCTCAGTTCATGAGTTCAAGCCCCACATCAGGCTTCATGTGGACAGCTCAGAACCTGCTTCCTATTCTGTCTCCCTCTCTCTCTGCCCCTCGCCAGCTAGTACTCTGCCTTTCTCTGAAAGTAAATGAACATTAAAACTATTTTTAAAAAAACACTTTTTGTGGTTTTCAAAAATATCCACACTTCCACAAGCCTCCATCTCAATTTCCTTTTTGATTTCTAACTACTTTCAGAAAAACATGTATATAAATTTCCAGTTTCATCTGAAGCAAACATAGCATCTCTCTCTAGTACCAGTTAGTCATGCTAACTTTTGCAGTATGGCTGTTATGTTATTACCTAAGGGACATGTTTTTGAGCTTCTTAAATATAGGAGATAGATTTTTTTTTTTCTACACCAGTTGTCAAAATATATGATCGGTGAGGTGAATTTTATTCAAATGGAAATTTCAGAAATATGCTTTAATTCAGGATTGTCCCAGAAAAGCCACCACCAATCATATCACTAAACTGTTGATAAGTCACAGCCTTCTTCAGGACACATCATCCAATTTCTGTAATGCTGCACATGCACACAAACTGGATAAGTGTGTCTAGACTCAAATTCTCCTGCTTGGTGAGCACAGCTGGAATATTGCTTCAAGCAATAGCATCATCACTTTCTACTACACTAGAAAATCATGCCAGAGAATAAAGGGAAGGTCTTTTTGGAAAATATTTTTCTAAGAAAAATTAGCCAATAAAGATTTCCAAAGCATTCAGTGAAAATATTTTTTAAACCTTTAATGAATTATCTGTGGGAGCATCATGTTTATTGCTTAGAAGGATCACCAGCATCATTTCTGCAAAGCCAGCAATAAATTGAGTTATTTCAGAAATTTAAATTCCAGATTTTGAAGTTCACAGCCTTTCAGATGGCATCTATTATACCTGTGTTGCCTAGTGTATAATATAGTTCCATGCATTCCAATTAGATGCATTAGAAAACTATTTTGTGGGGTGCCTGGGTGGCTCAGTCGGTCAAGCATCCAACTTTGGCTCAGGTCATAATCTCACGGTTCATGGGTTCGAGCCCCGTGTCGGGCTCTGTGCTGACAACCAGCTCAGAGCCTGGAGTCTGTTTCAGATTCTGTATCTCCCTCACTCTCTGACCCTCCCCTGCTCACGCTGTCTCTCTCTCTCTCAGAAATAAATAAAACATTAAAAAAAAAAAAACTATTTTGGAATGACAAAAGACAAACATAATATGTTTTTAAATTTAATAAATATAAACAGAATATGAATGAATGAGGAAAGTGAGGATATTATTTCCTTATTAAAGGGATTAATGTCATAAGAAGTTGTCCTGAATAATAAAATATTTTAACCTGAAAATGCCAATACTTTCTCCAAATTGTATATGTTGTGAGGGTGGATCTATTTAGGAGAATAAGTAGTCACATTAAAATAATAGTCAAGTAATAATTATTTTTATTTTTGTTAATAATAATTAAAATCATGTTAAAATAATCTGATCTGTTTGTATACTCATCAGAGTTCATCTTCATTCAAGACATTTAAATAATCTATACTTATTGTAAAATTGATTATACTTACTTTATAAATTTGAGAATATGGTTTGGATAGTGAAGATTAAAATTAGACCTAATTAGGGGCGCCTGGGTGGCTTAGTTGCTTAAGCGTCCGACTTTCGCTTAGGTCATGATCTTGCGGTTCGTGGGTTCGAGCCCCGAGTCGGTCTCTGTGCTGACTGCCAGCTCAGCCTGGAGCCTGTTTAAGTCTGTGACTCCCTCTCTCTTGACCCTCCCCTGCTCACGCTGTCTCTCTCTCTCTCTCTCCTAGAAATAAATAAAACATTTAAAAAAAATAAAAATAAAAAATAAAAGTAGACCTAATTAAAAAAGAAAATTCAATGAAGAAAAAATGGGAAAGGTGAAAGTAGATAAGATCTTGTTTGGTAGGGGGTGGGCTAGTCTCTTTCTCACATAGAGAATGAGATCAGATCCTTTATAATGACATAATAGAAGGAAAAACAAGGTGTATGAGCACAGATGCAAAAAATTGGGTAGTTGAGATGGTTGTTTATAATGGAAGTTTTCTTTTGAACTCCCCAAGTGAAACTGAAAGGAAGTCATCAACTAAGAGTAAAAATTGGGAAAGAGTTGTTAAAAATACAAAGAGAGATAAGAAGATAGGGAAAAATCTTCCAGACAAGTAGGAGAGAAGTAACCCAGAATATATAGTTGTGTTAACATATATTGAGACTTATTTATAGTTTGACTTTACCATAAACAATTGATAGGAGTTTAACCACACACACCAGTGTGAGATATCTTAGTGCTACTGAGATGTCCCACAAGCCTCTGGTCTTTGGGGATCATATGTAAAGAAAACAATTTTTGGGGAGTTTACAAATAATAGACAATTTTATTTTAGAACACTGTCTATCAGAGACTATGATATTCC
This sequence comes from Proteles cristata cristata, assembly GCA_017311185.1. Lineage (NCBI taxonomy): Eukaryota > Metazoa > Chordata > Mammalia > Carnivora > Hyaenidae > Proteles > Proteles cristata. The sequence continues at coordinate 44,547 of JAESUZ010001598.1, forward strand.
AGTCCAAATCCAGCAAAGTCTTTATAGATCCTTTGCAACATTATCTCTTGCAGCATGACAAACCACCTCAATACTTTGTAGTTAAAAAAATATCCGATCAGTTAGTTCAAATTCTGTCATTTGTCAAATGAGGTTGAGCTTGTTGAGTGATTCCTTTGCTAGTCATCGGACAGCTGCGTTTTAGCTTCATGCTCTGCAGTTGGAGACTGGCTGGCTCTCCTGGGGATTACACCTATTGAGGCATGTGGTTTTCTTCACCCAACATCCTTACCCAATTTTCCCCTGTGGTGGTGGTGTAGGGTTTCCAAAAGCAGTAAGAAAGGAAGCCTGAACCCCTCTTAAAATCTAGGTTTAGAGCTTATGTAATGTCATGTTTGCAAGAGTCTGTGATGGCCGTTTAAAAAATCTAACATACTTTGTTTTATTGTTACAAGATCTTCTGTCTCATTTGCCCATATCCAACATGTGGAGGAGTAGGATCAGCTCTACCCTCAGTATATATCCTGGGTCCAATCACATCTTCCATGTTTCCACTGCTGTCATTTAGTTCCAAGCATTCATCCCCTTTTTGTGGGATTACTGCAGTGATTCCTTACCAGTCTCCCCACTGCCCTCGAACTTATTTGGGTTCCAACCAAGCAGCTAATGATTAAGACCACTGCTCTTTCAGCATAAAATTCCAATACCCCCAATACCTTCCTTTTACACTTAGAATAATTGCTTAAAGTCCTCATAATTGCTTTAATACCAAGCATTGTATTCACCATTTCCCCATGAACTGTATCATATCTCTCAGTGTTTGTGACATGTTGCTATTCTCCTCTTTCTGCGGTAGCCATACTGGTTTTCTTACCTCTTCTAAGATATACTGGGCACATCCATATAACTTGGTTCTTGCCTACCTGTATAGGCCAAAATATATAGGTGTATATTTTTATGCCATATTCCAAACATCTACATGGCTTTTTCCTTATCCCTTCAATTATCATCTTCTCAGCATGGTCTTTCATAACCGTATTAATTTAACTTGTACCCCTCACTCATGCTTCTTTACCTCTTCTGGTTTATATTATATAAGATCAGCCTTCTAGGTAAGTAGGTTGGTAGGTAGATACATAAGCAGATACATACATAGATACATAAATACCCACATATATACATACACACCCATAATTTAAAATAAAAGGAGTTGAGCTGTTTTATGTGACAGACAGTTTTATGTGGGAACTTTGAACATACAAAGCTCATTAGTTCACATAAGGCAGCTATATAACATACTGTTCTTTCATCCATTATATGTATAAAGACTCTGAAGAGCCATAGAGTCAAGTGTCTCAACTGAGTTTATGCTGTTATTTAGAGGCAAAGTCATGATTCCAACCTAAATGCATCTGTCTACACATTCACATCTCATTCTTTCAGTGACTAATCCCATGCTTAGTTGTGTATTTTAGCATTGTCACATTTTATGAGGAAGGTACTATTGCTAACACAACTCGAAGAGGAAGAAGTGGACATGACAGTTTAAAGTATGTTATCAAGGTCACGCTGTGTATCCAGGACTCCAGCCCTGTCAGTCTCATGGTAAAGCCTATACTTCTGCTCTCCATGTCACATGACTTACTCCACAGTTCCAGTTTCTCCCATACCCATTCAGAATTAATTTTAGCTTCTAAAATATTCTCCTTTTTAAAAAAAAAAAAATTGTATGTTTATTTCTGAAACAGAGAAAGAGAGAGGGAAGAGCAAGAGCGAGAGAGAGAGTGAGAGCATGAACGAGGGACAGGCAGAGAGGGAGTTAGACACAGAATCTGATGCAGGCTCCAGGCTCTGAGATGTCAGCACAGAACCTGACACAGGATTCAAACTTGTGAGCAGTGAGATCATTACCTGACCCTAAGTCTGAAGTCAGATGCTTAACTGACTGAGACACCCAGGCAACCATAAAATAGCTCTGCCCTTACATACTTTATGACCTTTTCCATGCTCTTTCTTTTATTTGGACCAGATATCCCAGTTACATTTTTCTGTATACTTTATCAATCATATTTCTGCTTTATACCATTCCTTGAACACTTCAGCTATGCAGAGCAGCCTTTCTCTGTGTATCTCATACTAAGTTTAAAGTCTTCCTCAATTGCCTTTTTTCTCCCTGTCCCTCCCTAAAGGAAATTCAAGTCATATTTTTTTATTATCATTGTAGCTCCAGAATTTTAGAAGCATTTGTTACTTACTAAAAGTTTAATTGCTTTTTTAAAGCAATGCAGAAGTTGTCTTTATTGAGAATAGTAGTATATGAATTAAATGCATAATTAATGTCCTAATTTTGTGGAAGTACAATAAAAACATTAAGTTATACAATACTTATTTTTCCCATTTAACAAAAAAAATTAAATTGTTTTCCAAAAATAATTTCTGAAAATACAGTATCAAGTAAATTTTTCCAGGCCAAAACTAGGAGGAGGGGCTGGAGGGCCATGTGCTCGGTCTTTAGAGGTACTTCCTGAGGCACTCTAGTTCTATGGAAAACTTTCACTGAAACCCACTGCTCTGGAGGCAGGAATGCTGGTTTGACAAAAGGCCTGAGGGAATCTGAATTTATCATTTGTAAGCAAGTATGTGACCTTAACCAAGCCAGGTCACTGCTCAGCCTCCTCTTTCACCTGTAATTTGACAAGTTAGAGAAGGTTATAGATGGTATCAACTTCAGACCTAAAATTTTTTGCATAATCAATAATTGATTCTTCTCCCTCTTACAAGATCTATTTTCCCAGTACGTATTTACCATAAGTCACACATAAGATAAGCCACTAACACACACACACACACACACACACAGAAAGCAAAAACAAACAAAAAAGGAGCATTAAATGGCTGTAACAGGGTCACATTGAATCTGAACTCTAAGGATAATTTGAACAGGGTTAATGTCAGGGGTCATGTGTGTTATTCTAACTCAATACATGAACAGAGGCATTAGACTGGAGATATCTGAATAAAGTGAAACATGGGAGATTCCAACTTAATTCAGATACCTAATGCTTTTGAGGTTTATTTTTGGCACTATTTTGTGTCTCAGCATTTCTATTTCTCAAGCCTAAGTACAAATCTTACCACTCAATTCCCTGGGGAATAGAAAAATGGTGGCAGTGTAGGAGGGCCCTAGGCTCACTTTATCCCATGAATACAACTAGATAACTATCACATTGTCCTAAAGACTCCAGAAATCGACCTGAAGACCACCAGAACAAACTCCACACCTAAAGAGAGAGAAGATGACACATTGAAGAAGGTAGAAAGTGTGGAGATGTGATTTAAGGGAGAAACAGATCCTGGGCGCTGCAGAGGAGGAGGCTCTGGTCTTAGAGAAGGGCAAGAAAGAGAGGAACACACAGGGAAATGCACAAGGAGAAACATTCCCCAGATTCATTGGCTTGGAAGATGAAGGAGGCTGAATTTCATGAGTTACTGTGCAACCACAGGGGCTTAAAGCCTGGAGATTTGAAGTCAGTGGGCTTGGCTGGGAAAAGCCTTGAGAGTACTCTAATTCTACTGGAGAAAAAGCAGGCAAAAACTTGGGGGCAGGCAGCGTAGAAACAGTGACCTGAAGAGGACCTGGGGCATACATCGGGAAGATTATTAGCTCTTCCTGGAGCATATCCCTGAGAGGCCGTTTTCATGAAGACACTTCTGTGAGAACAAAGGAACTGACCGAGCGCCATTTCTCTCCCCCACCAGTCAGCATAGATACAGAAATCCCTGGGGCAAGCGGTGTAGCGCTGATACTGCATGCCTGGGTTGCTTACACCAAACCTCACCGCCCCACCACCCTACCCGCTGTGCTTTGGTGGGACTGCCCTTCTTGGTCATGCTTGCCTCAGGCTCAGCACAGAGACCTCTTCCCTGAGAAGACCAGCACAAAGCCCTGTTCACACCAACACCTCTGATGAGACAGTTTTGCAGGGCCTCAGTTCTGGTGGAGGTGGTGACCAGCCTCATTTTATAAGCAGACAAGAGCACACCTAGTTAAAACTCCCCACATTCAGTGCAGGGACCAAACACCACCCACAGCAGGCAAGGAAAACCTCTGCATACAACTGGCCTGAGGGATAGACAAACAAGAAGACATCAACAGAGGGCACACATCACACACTGGAGACACTGCCTGAAGTGCCTGGCCCTGGGCACTATTTAATCTCTTCTTCATAATGCCATTACTTTCAGGAAATTGGCTTTTCAACACACAGAAGGAGGCAGAGACTTAGACCAAATGCAAAGGCAGAAGAATTTATCCAAATGAAAGTATATAAGGCCACCACCAGAGACCTAATCAAAAGAGAGATAAGTAACATGCCTGGTGGAGAATTTAATGCAACAATTATAGAGATACATACTGAGGATGAGAAAAGAATAAAAGACGTCAATGAGACCTTTATCATAGAGTTAAAAAAGTTAAATAAATCAATCAGATGAAGAGTGCAATATACGATATTGGAAACACACTTGATGTGGTGAACAGCAGATTGGGAGAAGCAAAGGGACAAATGAATGACCTAGTATACAAGGTGATAGAAAGTAATGAAGGTGAACAAAGGAGAAAAAAATGAATTGTGCTAAATGAAGATACACTCAGGGAACTCAGTGACTCTATAAAATGTAATAACATTTTTATTACAGGAGGCCCAGAAGGAGAAGAGGAAAAGGGGCAGAACATTCATTTGAAGAAATAATAGCTGAAAATTTCCTTACTCTGATGAAAGAAACAGGTAGCTAGATTGAGAAGGCACAGAGGACTCCCATCAAAATCAACAGAAATAGTCCAACACCAAGAAATACTGTAATTAAATTTGCAAAATATAGACAAAATCTTAAAAGCAGCAAAAGAAGCCCTTAACTTACAAGGGAAAACCCATAAGGCTAACCGGAGATTTTTTTAACAGAAACTTGTCAAGCTAGAAGGCAGTGACATGATACATTCAAAGTGGTTAATGGGAATTATCTGTGGCCACAAATACACTATCCAGCAAAGCTATCCCTCAGAATAGGAGAGAGAAAGAGTTCCCCAGACAAATGAAACTAAAGGAATTTGTGACCACTACCCCAGCCTTGCAAGAAGTAGTAAAGGAGATATTTTGAGTATAAAAGAGTGACAGTTTAAAGGCAGGACACAAAAGCAGTAAAATCAATGTTACTGTAAAAATCTGTCATGGAACTCACAAAAAAGGTATAAAATATATACGTAAAATGTGGGGAGAAGAGGAGAAAACAATGGATTCACACTTGAGTGACATTCAACTTAATATACACTGTTATTTGCAGAAAAAGTTATATATAAATCTACTGTTAACTGTATGTCAAAACCACTAATAAACATGCAAAGAATAAAAAGAAAGAAACTCAAATATATCACTAAAGAAAATCAGCAAAACATAAAAGAGGAAAAAAACAAAGAAAAAACCCCCATTAGAACAAATCAATGAAACCAGGAGTTGGTTCTCTGAAAAAAAGTCAATAAAATTAATAAAGCTCTAACCAGACTTATCAAAAAGAAAAAATACCAAAATAAAATAAAATCATGAATGAGAGAGGAGAAATAACAACATCACAGAAATAGAAGCAATTATAAGAGAAATTTATGAAATATGAAAAACTAAGTTGCCCAACCTGGAAGAAATGGTTATATTCCTAGAAACTGCCAAAACTGAAACAGGAACAAACAGAAAACTCAAACAGACTGATAACCAGGATAGAAATTAAATCAGTAATAAAAAAAACTCCCAACAAACAACAGTGCAGGGCCAGATGGGTTCCTAGGTGAATTCTACTAAACATTTAAAGAAGAGTTAATACCTACTCTTCTCAAACTTTTTCAAAGAATAGGAAAAAAAAAGGAAAACTTCCAAATTAATTCTAAGCCCAGCTTTACCCTAATACCAAAACCACGTAAATACACCACTAAAACAGAGTACTATAGGGCAGTATCTCTGATGAGAATAGATGCAAACATTCTCGATAAAATGCTAGCAGACCGTATCTAACAATACATTAAAAAATCATTCACCAAGATGAACTGGGATTTATTGCTGGGTTGCAAGGCTGGTTCACTATTCACAAATGAATCAACGTGATACACCACATAATAAAAGAAAAAATCGGAACCATATGATTGCTGGAGTCCAACTCCAGCCTGTCCAGGGGTCCCTGAAGGATGGACGATGTCGGTGAGGCAGTGAGAGAGCCCCGAGAATCTTTCTGGTCACGAGGCAGGCATCTCTGCTCTGAATGAGACTCAACTTTATTTTATAATTAAGTGCTTGGGGGACAGAACAGAAGTGGCATTTGCTTAGACAGTGATTTCTGATGACCACTTTCTTTGATATGTAAGAATTTCCCAGAACATGGATTTGTAGAAGATTCATGGGTAACCTTTATCAGTAGTGATTGAGGTAGGTGATTTAGATGCTTATCCTATGGGGAAGGAAGGTATCTTTAGCATTCAAATACAAGACAATGTTTTTAGTATAGCAAAGACAACTTGTGAGCAGGGGTCAATAGCCTGTTTGCTTAAGGAGAAGTAATAAGAAAAACAGGTTTTTCAGGAAACACAAATGTTTGCTCCCATAATCATAAAAGAATAAGTTCCTACAATAAGTTCCTTCACAAGAGGAAGTCAGCATATCAAGACCAGAATAAGTCACTCTGAATACCAATTAACAAGGTGCTTTGGGGGTTCAGTGCTCAAGCAGAAACAATTGAGGTGGGTATCAGTCATCATCTGATTTAAGAGCCTTGCAAACTTGCTACAACCTCACAAGGAGTTTTCTCAACTAGTGAGTTCAGAATGGCTCCCAACATATGATCATTTCAGTAATGCAAAAAAAAAAAAAAAAAGCATTTGACAAAGTGCAACATCCATTCATAGTAAAAAGCCTCAACAAAGTAGGTTTAGACAGCATAATAAAGTCCATACATCATCAGGCCCCATTTCCTTAATTCAGAGCCTCATCACTGATTTTTTTCTTTTTTAAAAAATATGTTTATTGTTCTAAACTTATTTTACTAAAGTGAAAAACATACAAATGAAATATAAGACAGATATAAGCTAGATATACCAACAACCACCTGCATGAGATATCCTCTCTCCCATTTCTTCTCACAGCATTATCTAGAGTTTAGTGTCCAACAGTTCTAGATTTTCCTTATAGTTTATCATCGCTATTATATCTACATATATTAAGATATCTGCTGTATTTTAAATACCTCAGTATAAAATTATCTGGTAATTTTTTTAAATTGACTTTTATTTAATTTCATTAGGTCAGAGACTATTCTTGTATGATACAATTTTTTGAAATCATTTCCATTATTTGTACCATAGGAGCATAAAGTTGGGTTAATCATATTTCTCAATTGATGCAATATTGTCATTATGGGTCTTTGCAGTCTTCTTTCTACTTTTTTATTTGATGGAATGCTTTGTGTGCATATATTTTAAAAATATATTTAATACATTGTACATCTCAACACTGGTTTCTCATCAAGCATTATGTATTTTTTAAAAATCCATTCAGATAATTCTTTGCACATTAATTCATTGCTTATAATTGCTTTTGTAATAATACCCGATAGTGAACATTCACTGCAATTTGTGTGTCCCCTTAGAAATGGACATGTGGTTTATCTCCAGACCCCTGTTATTACAGAGAATGCTGTGTAAAAATTCAGTATGTGCCACCTTAATGTTAGTTTTATCATTTTTGGTTGTTCTCAGGAAAAGAATCATTGAATCATAATATACATATGACAGATCAGAATGCTTCTCCTGTTAATTCTTTCTGCATATTGCTCTGCCCACTGCTGTGTGACATGTGGTACCTTCCAGTTTGAGGTGCATCAGTTGAATTCCATGATCAAGAAAGAGTGAGCAAAAATGCCAAATTCCCTTTCAGAGTGGACGTTCTAAGAGCCTTTATGTGCTCCTCCCACCCACCTTGTTTTCTTAGCCTCTGCCATGAAAATGCCCGTATGGCCTCCTACTTCACCAAGGTCCCAGCATGAAGACACGCACACCTGTAATGTGAGCAAGAAATAAAGTTTTGTTATTGTGAGCACTGAAAGTTTCAAATATATATTTTTTTTTAATTTGAAAATGTGAGGTGGTGCCTGGGTGGCTCAGTTAGTTACGCATCTGACTCTTGATCTCAGCTCTGGTCTTTATTTCAGGGTTGTGAGTTCAAGATCTGCATTGAGCTCTGTGCTGGGTGTGAAGCATGCTTTCAAAAATGAGATTTAGCGTTTTGTTGAGTAATAATAAAATTGCTAAATAAAAAAATAATAATAAAAGTAATAAAATAAAAATAAAAATAATAATAAAAGTAATAAAAAAATAAAAGTTAATGTTTTTTAATGCACGTTTTATATTCATCAAACTAAATTCTAATGAGTAATATGGTGATCTTTTAGCTCATAACACTATTTGACATTGAAAATAATTGAAAATAATAACTCGACAAAATGGATTCTAGTGCACGGTCTCCATGAATTCACATTTGTAGATTTGGTATTGAAGAATAGAGTAATGCAAAATTATGAAATATTTTTCGTGATTATAAAAAGTCAGATGAAACCAGTGTGTGAACTACAAAGTTACTTTGCCTATCTTGTTTACTTTCAGTAATGTTAGCAAGTAATGATGGTATGTTTTATATAACATTTATGTTTGCCTGCAGAAAATATTAAGATAATTCTTTAGTTAGCTTAACAGATGTATTCTAGAAAAAAAGTATTATTTATATGATTTAACAGGTGAAAAAGCCATAGCAGAATTGGGAAAAGAAAACATTGATGACAAGCTACAGATGTTATTTCAAGGACAGTATTGGAATGGTTATTTCAAAGGATACCATCCTGTTAAGAGCTGAACCCTGAGCTCTTCTACTTTCCTAAGGTCGCTTTGAAATGGAAATGATAAGAACCTTTAATGTCTTGCCCAAATAGGAAGGTGTGCAGAAATCAGAGTTATGCTTGGCAAGAGATAAGAGGCATTACAAATAAAGCTGGGATAAGCAAGTATAACATGCAGAGTCCCAACAGAATAATGAAAAGATAGTATGGCCTGGGATTTCAAATGGAGATATGGAAGTAGTTATATATTATCTTCTTATAGTGGCTACATAAATATTTATTCTGTGAGTAGGCATATGGTGTCAACCCTGGATCAGAATTGATATGCATGCTCTTATTTCCCTCTAGAAGTAGTCCCAAAGATTTTCTACATGATATTGTTTCCACTATTAAAACTGAAATATAAATTATTTTAATATTATACAGCCTTGGTTATATCCTGTATTACACCTATTTGTGTAGGAATAAAGTAGGATGAAACTGGAAGGTTATACTCAAATTTTATGTGAACTGTAAGTGTCAGAAATAAAGAAAACAATGTACTTTAAGTTGTACTCAGGAAAATTTCATAGATACAGCAAATAAAGCTATGCTACTGAGTGTATCTTGAACTCATTCTACACAAACACTGAACTCCAGAAAAGCTTGATCTATTTTCTTTCTTTCCCCCCCGCCCCCATCTCCTGTTTACCAGAGAGCTTGTACAGGAGACTTCCTACAATATTGATACTTGTTATCTTTCTTTCATTGTTATCTAGAGGGAGCACTTTTTAAAAGAGTAAATGGGGTAGCCACTAAGTATCAATGAAGAAAGTGATGCGTCAGCATTGGACAGCCGAGACCAGCAGGGTGCTTCTGCTGGATACAGATCATCGATTTCCTCTTCCTCAGAAAGATATTCCTCCATTTACTCTCTCAAAACCCTTGCGTCCAGTCTATGTCGCTTCATGCTGTGTGTGAAGCCAAATCACACTGCTGTTATAGAGGTGTCTGTGATCGTACCTGATTCAGACAAGACTTTCAGAAGACAAATACTCCAGTCTTCATTAGATTACAGAAATACATAAATAAACCAACAAATTGATAAGAATAAATTATTTAACCCATAATAGCTTTCTTCTGTGTGTAAGTTTTTCCTCTCGAATATATAGTGCACATATTTAGGTATTGACTGTAAATAACCTTAAAAGACAACCTTAAAAAACAACCTTGAAAAAATTCCTACTGAGAAAAAGTTAAGGGATCTTTAACAACTGCCATCTAACAATATCCATAAAATAATTAACTTTTAACTATACTTTAGCTTACTAAACCAGTTCATTGAAATTAAGATGTTTGTAAACTGAAGCTTAGTTCATCAGTCAGAATTCTATTGGAATTTTTTGAACCTACATTTTACATTTTTCAAGAATGTAGGCTTGAACATGAATAAGCAAGTGCCTGTAATCAACGTATTTAACTTACATTTTAGAAGAAAAATAAGTCTCTTACATAGCTGTGACTCAATGTTTTATTGTTTCTAAGTCATTGTGATAATTCTGATTTAATTTTAGGTCACATGATTAAAAGATGTATTTTAAACTCCAGCTGTAAGTATTTCTCTTTTTCTGAAAAAAATCTTCAAATAACGTTTTCTTTTAGTTTGGAACATGTCATTTTTCTAAATCTTAAAAAATATGAGATACAAGTTCAAGAATGTAAAATTAAGAATACGGGAGTAACTGATAATGTAGATACTTAAGGGAATGTGAAACAAAGCTTTCAGAGAAGATCCCAGATAAAGATATCAATAAATTCATTGCAGAGTCTGCTAGATATTTTTATTTGTTTTTGTTTTTAATAGCCCAGACAACTTTTTCTCCTAACTTGACTAATATGGTGACAAATAGTTGTCTTTGCTGGGACTTTGCCTATCCCAACCTAGGTTTATATTGTCACCTATACTTAGAAATGACCACTTTTATTTCTCTCTGTGAAGCAAAACTCTATTAGTCTGAAATTTCATCAGAGGTGAGGTATAAAGCCAGCACACCATGTTTATCTAAGTGAAAACTACTGGGTACAGCAGGGATGTTGAATTAAGACATCATAAAATGTTTAAGAAGGCATGATTGTTAGGTGGTTATACTGACTATTCAGAAAAATCTCACAAATTACAGATTTATGATTATAAATAAGGAAGATATGATACAAATTGATAATTAGATAAGGACCATTAAAATCATAAAGAGAGCCTATTACAGCTATATTTATATTTATATTCTATATCCATTATCTGTTTAATATAACTGGTAATAAAAAATCAAAACTCTATTCATTAAATCGGTGAAATTCAGTACTCTTACCTAATAGATCATAATATAAATGAAAGAAATAACATAAGTGAAATAAATATTCCTGTCTCTCTCTCTGTATATATATATAGCATATACATAAGTATATAAATATAATATACATATGTATTATATATAATATATAAAACATTTGACCATTAAAATAATTATTTTCAAGATAACAACTATATGTTTTATCTGGATCTTTATTCCTCTCAGGTTGTACACTAAGTAACTAGGGAATGTAATTAAATCTTTCTGGCTATTTGAATACACTATGGTTAAAAAAATACAGTATGGTGAGTTATTGCTACAATAAATATTTTGAGGACCTAGAAATACAGTCTTCCTGCAAATATCAGAATTTCAAGAAAGTTTTTTATTTACTGTTCATTTAGAAGAAGTGACAATTTATCCTGATTGTCTTTTTGTATTCATAGGAAGGAAGGCAGTTTGGTTAACATGTATATGGCTGAATGGTCACAAAAACAAATTGAGACACATTTTCCTTAGATATTTTTGTAAATTTTTTGTACTATGAGGTCAACAGTATCATGGTTTCTCAGGGATATGATCTGTTCACTTTTATTAAAATGCAAGAAACTGTGCATATACTATATACTTAGAAAATATTCAAATACTCCATTTGTTTCTCTCCGATGCATCTCAGGTATCCTTCTGTATTTTTGCTGTTCCCAAACTTTAATGTGATAACACACCACCTGAGGATCTTACTAAAGTGCAGATCTGGTTCAGTAGAAACAGGTTGGAACCCAAGACTGGATTTCTAGCAAATTCCTAGGTAATGCTTATGCTGTTGTTTCCTTGAAACACATTTTGGTAGCTTTTAAGTAATACTGTTGCTTCTGGTTTCTTAAACCACACAAAATATATGACATTCATATATTTTTAAATGAAAGGTTAAATTTAACGCCCCTCACATTCCACTTGATTATAATCTGGAGTATAGGAGATTGGTTTTATGGTCGTCTGTGTTCATAAAGGCTTAGAGTTAATACCCTATTTGATTTTAAAGAATTAACCAAATTAGAGCCTAAGATTTCAGATATTTTCATCAATTTTTCTCTATTAGTTGCCTTTGTCATTGACTATTGCTTTGACATACAATGGACTCTACTGATGGATTCGTAGCTTACTGACAGAGTCCAAGAAAATTGCTGGATCTTTATACAAATTAAACAAGAAATAGAAACAAGAGATATAGAAGCAAATTTCTCTTCTGGAAGTTTTGGAAAACCAGAATACTTGTCAAATTTGTATGACCAAGGATGCTTAACAAATTCAGCTTCCAGGCTGAAGGTTAGCACCCAAATATATAAAGCATCTGTGTTGAGAATGGTAACAAAAAGTGTGATGATTTGTGTGTGTCTTTGTGTACATAGGTGTGCATGTATAAAGTGTGAGTGAGATCCAGAAAGACAAGGAGATAAGACAAAAGAGAGCAGAAATAAATCAACAGAAAAGTGCAACTCTAAATTAACTTAAGCACTAATGTCTGGAATTCATATCTGCCCCATCTTGTTCTCCAGGACCAAAATCTATTGCATCCCTGCTGCCTGCATTTTCTAAGTGGGTAGAGAATCACCTGGAGCATCTATATAATAGCGGGAATTTATTTCTTACCTAAAGGTCAAAAAGTGCTAAAGAGATATCCTTGATGGTGTCCTTGTCAGATTTGTTAGACTCCACCCACATCAAGTCCTTAGTGTGTGTGTGTGTGTGTGTGTGTGTGTGTGTGTGTGTGTGTGTGTGTGTGTAAAGATTTCCATCAGAATTCCCATTTAGAGACAACCTTTAAAAATAATTACATATAGTACTAGTATGGCTTTCTTTTTTTTTCCACATCACACCCCAAAGACACAGTGATGCAAAGCAAGACGTTCCACTAGACACTTTATTAACCCTGAGAAAACACGTGTTAGTTACCCAGTTCCTTCCTGCATTGCATTTTTTCACTTGTGCAAAAGTCAATGGTAGACAACAGTGCTCCAGACTAGCTTGATTGTGTTCCACTTAAAATCCGTTTTGTAACATCCTTATTCAAGAAGAGGAATGAAGAAGTGGGGGAGGGGTGAGCTTTTGTGTTGTCCTTATAACACTATCCTCTCCCTGGCTCTCATGTTGCTATTAGCAGGAAAGGAGGGATTCACAGCCTTCTCCTTGCTCCTGGAAATTTTGCTCTTCCCTGTCAACCCACTCCAGTACTCAAGGTCTCAGCAAAACAATTTCAAGAGACCAGGAATCATCTCACCATGCCTTTTTGCGTATTTATATCAATAACCACAAAAAAGCCCCAAATACCAGGCTTTCTTTAAAATCTCAGTTCCTCATGCCCTTACCGATGCCATCCGGCATTGCATGAGCACAGACTCTTATTCCATCTCTCTCCAAAGAAGGAAACTTTCCCTGTGAACTTTCTGGAACTCACATGTCATCATTGATAATAATATTGATATTATTCCTTCCATATTCTTGCATAAATGAAACCTGCCTTTTCTCTAAGGCTGTTGCTTCTGCGCCTGCAGTTATCTGTGGCTGTTCCTTTCAAGTTCTCTGTAAAACACTGGGTTTGGAGGGAATAGTTTTATTATCTGCTCTTCGTTACAACTTATATCTTATAGCCTTTCTCTCCCACCTAAAATCACCAGATTTCAAGCCCATGTCACTAGATGATATTCCCACTTTACCTCTTCAGATCATGAATTCATACTTCCTGTGCCATGTCTTAACATACCCTGACTATATTAGCATGGGGTTATCACTTTTTTTTTTTTTTTACACTAGTCCTCTTTTGAAAGTTGTGATTTCCAATGGTTAAAAAATGTTAAAGGGTCACCTAGGTGGCTCAGTTGGTTTAGCATCCAGTTGTTTATTTCAGCTCAGGTCATGATCCCAGGGTCTTGGGATCAAGCCCCAAGTCAGCTCCATGCTGACCATAAAGGCTGCTTGGGATACTTTCTCTCTCTCTGTGCCCCTCTCCGCTGCTTGCATGCTCTCTTTCCCAGTTTCTCTCCTTCTGAAATAAAATAAAAATAAAATATTATTAAAAAGGGAAAAATGCCCTGTTTGTATCTAGAAAACTTAAAGCTCTCTATCATGTCAATAAGATAAATAAGTTTTAAAAATAATGCAAACAGAAGGTATTTAATTGGTCTAAAATATCTAAATATTATCAATCACTTCATTACTAATCACGAGAATGCAAAAAGCCACAAAGCGTACATTCCCAAAAAATACGCAAACTTTTTTACAAAAAGATAGAAACTAGCATGTTACATCATACCAAGTGATGGTCAGAGTGCCAAGAAAAGAAAACACTGCTGGTGACAGTGTGTTTCAAAGTATTTATATTTTGTAATTTTCAATAAAAATGAATATACAGATAGTTAGTGGCTCGTAGAATGTTTCTTTGTATTTAACCTGCAGATATGTATAACTACATTGTAATTGTGAGAACTAGAAAATAAGTAAATATTCATCAGCATATAAATGAGGTACATTTAGACAGTGGAATCTTCTATGTTAATGAAAATGTGTGATCTTTCTACATGCAAGAATAAGTATATTTTTTGATGTTTATGTATTTTTCAGAGAGAGGGGGCAAGGAGGGGAGAGGCATAGAAAGAGGAAGACAGAGAATCCAAAGCAGTCTTCCGGCTCTGAGCTGTCAGCACAGAGCCCAGTGCAGGGCTCAAACCCATGAACCATGGGATCATGATCTGAGTCAAAGTCAGACGCTTAATTGACTGAGCCACCCAGGCGCCCCTCATATAAATATATTTTTAACTATTTTGTTAAGTACAAAATCAGAAACAAAATATGTATCCTGATGCTTCCATTTCTGTAATGTTTAAACAGAAATCTCAACTATATTATAATATATTTTTGATAAAATCTGTAAAGGAAAATATCGAAGCATTACTGCAAACTTCAGAGTACTGGTTACCTCTAAGTCATGGCATTTTGCGGGGTGAGATGCAGATGAGGAGTTGTAAGTTACTAGAAATTTTCTGTATCTTTAAACCATGTGGTTTGAAGTAACACAGGTATTTACTTTAAATATTTTCTATTAACTGGTATACATGTTACTAAATATGTGATTTATTTCAAACTACAAAAGGTTTATATAAAATTTGTTTGAACTCTGCATCAGTTTGTTATTGCATCTATAATAAAATATCACAAATTTAGTGGCTTAAAACAATGCAAATGCATTATCTACCTATTTCTATAGTTATGAACATCAGAAATCTGAAATCAGTTTCATTGGCCTTTCATTCGCAGGGGTGTGTTCCTTCTAGATGGTCTAAGAGAATCCATTTTCCATTGTACCGAGTTTTCTTCATTCTTTATCTGACTGTCCTGCCGTCATCTTCTGAAGACCACTGTGATTGATTACATTAGGCCCATGTGGATAATCTGGGATAATTCCCCTTCTCAGCCTCCTTAATTTAAACACATCTGCAAAATCCCTAGGGCAGGTAAGGTAACATACCCCTGTGTTTTGGGGATTAAGATGTATATATCTTTGAGGGTTCATTATTAAATATACAGTATCTCACAATTTCCTTTTAGCCACTGACCTATTTCTTTTCTCACTGGTGAAGCGAAACCTATCAAAAAAGGTTAGGGTCAAGTTCTCCGAATCTGCATTTAAACCACTTCATTCATGCTTTTCTTTTCTTTTTTTTTTTTAATTTTTTTTTAATGTTTTTATTTATTTCTAGGAGAGAGAGAGAGAGAGACAGCGTGAGCAGGGGAGGGTCAGAGAGAGAGGGAGTCACAGACTGAAACAGGCTCCAGGCTCTGAGCTGGCAGTCAGCACAGAGCCCGACGCGGGGCTTGAACCCATGAACCGCGAGATCATGACCTAAGCGAAAGTCGGACGCTTAACCGACTAAGCCACTCAGGTGCCCCCATGCTTTTCTTTCCAGTACAACATACAAACAACCCTTATGTGTCATTTTGATACTCAATTCAGTGGTTAGTTCTCTTTCTTTATTATAACCTATAATTCAATAATTCAATGAAGTCTTCTGAGTTGCTTGGGAGGCTGTGCTTGTTTACTTATTTCTGGTGCAATGTCTTCTTGCTTATCTTTCTCCCTATAGATACCTACTTGTTTTCCCTCTTCCCTGTTGATTCCCCCTCTCTGTGTTGCAGTGGTCTATAGTCAAATCCTCAGGTAACTTCTCTTTTCTATTTGTAGAAAGCCCCTAGGTGTCTTCTTCGAGTCTCATTTCTAGGTTGATAATTGTAAAAGGTTTATCTACATCCCTCACTTTTCCTGTAAACCTGCCTGATTCATATTGAACTACCTACCGGATCTCTTCCTGTAAAACAAAGAGGTATTTCAAACTTAACATTCCCCAAACTGTAATCTCCAGTTGTGCCTATCCTCTGCAAACTTGTCCTTAGCTGCTTTTTAATTGATGAGTCTGATCTTCATTATTTCAACCCAAACATCTTTTAATTACCCTTGACTCCTCCCTTCTCTTCACATCTGACATCAGTTTTCTTTTGAGGTTGTCTCCTGTTCCTTTAGTAAATATCCAGCATCTGACCAATTCTCAGTATCTCTGCCATAGCAGTCTCCTAATTCATATTTGCTGATCAGAGATCACTGCATTCATTCAGGCAAGCAAGTGAATATGGTCTCTTCCTGTTTCTGCTTTTGCCTTCACCTTGCTTTCCTCTGTTATGAACACTGGAATTCTTTCAGAAGCAGGATCACATGATGTTACTCTCCCTCTCATAACTTCCCCATGCCTTCATTCTGCAGCACTCCTGTCAAAGTCTAACTCTACCACAGGAGACAGAGCCCACCACGATAGGACCTTCTTAGCTCTCCAATCCCATCTTCTACTGTCTCCACTTTCTTCTTACGTATCATCCTCCACACTGGCTCCTTGTGCTTTTCGCATGGTCGGGCATGTTCCCCATACAGGACTTTACCTCTTGTGGTTTTTCCTACTGGAAAATTCATTTCCCATCCCCGGGAGGGGTCCCCAGCTACTTTCTGAACTTTGCTCATGTACCACCCATTTGGTGAGACATTCACTGAACACAAAAAAATGATAGTAATAATCCTTGACCTGTTCAGGCCCCACTAATTTTGCTTTATTTCTTTTCAAAGCATATTGACCATCTGATATGGCAATTTACTTATTTACTTTTTTAAAATGTGTTAATCTGTTTACATGTATAAATAATCTGTGTTACTGATTAGAGCAGGACCTCTGTTTTTATCACTGATTACATCTCCAGTGTCTAGGTGTAGTAGACACTAAATAGCCATTTCTGGAATGCACAAGTAAGTGATTAAATAAGTAATAACTGTTCTTTGTGCCAAATAGATTAGTTCTGCAAATTAACAATACTAAAATCACAGAAGTACCTGAATTTACCTAAAACCATAAGTTACCACCACTGTTTCCTTTCGAGTCACAAGAGACCAAGAGCTTACTAGAGTTTAAGATCTCTGAAAATGAGCATCTTTGAATTGAGGTAAATATGATAGTGTAATCTCATCTTTTATCATGTTGCCTGGCATTACTTTGCTAGTGTTTTTTTTTGGGGGGGTAGAGGATTTTATGGTGATATTTGAGCCACAGGGTGCTATTGAAACAAAAATTTAAAAAGACTACAGCTAAATATAGGGATCATGTTACTGTCTGCCATCAATTGTAAGTACCTCTAAGACACTCTGTGGTATTTTGACAGCCTAAGATACAAGGCTCTCTGGATTTATAAGAAACATTAACTCACCAAAACTTACTGCAAGATACTTCTTATGCATCCTGTTCAATACCATTCTTAATTCATTCAAAAAAGCTTTGTGACATAAATACAATTACAATGACCTCTCTCAACCTGGACATGATCCACAGTAAACAAACAGCTTAGATTTTCATATGAAGAGTCTCTCTCCTGCTCCTTGCAGTGGCTTTTGCTGACTTGCTGGTTCAGTAGGTAAAGTCTAGCATCCCAAAGGCTGGAATAGAATAAATAAAACGCTATTCTTCTGCCTATTATCCAACTGAGCGTCCCTTTTTCTTATAGATTTTCCTAGAGCCATCACGTTGCCTGCTTGATGCACAGATTGCTCCTGTCCTCCTCCTGCACTGTGTAATACTGGGAAGTGGACCCTCGGTGATTGACACTTGGTCAGGGCCACCTTCATGACTGTGCTACCAGTGAGGGTTCACAGAGCCCCAGGCTTGTGTTTAATGCTCTGCCCTTGGCGTCTTGAGATTTGCATTTTTGTTTTGCTATTTATTTATTATTAGTTTTTTAATGTTTATTTATTTTTGAGAGAGAGAGTCTGAGCAAGGGAGGGGCAGAGGGAGAGGGAGACACAGAATCTGAAGCAGGCTCCAGCTCTGAGCTGTCAGCACAGAATCTGACCTGGGGCTCAAGCCCACAAACCGTGAGATCATGACCTGAGCTTAAGTCAGTCACTTAACTGACTGAACCACCCAGGTGCCCCTGCATTTGTGTTTTGTAAGTGAAGTAAGGTGGGAGTCAGGTGGGACAATGGCACCTAAATGGAGATGTGGAGAATTAGCTGAGCTGCAGTCCCTCTTTCCACCCTCATTCCAAGATAACTTCTCAGCAGCTGATCTTCCACCCGCTGGTGCAATGTGCTAGCCCTGCCAGGACTTCCTTCTTACTCCTTAAGAAAATGAGAGCTGCTCTCCTGCACCCCTGACAGAGACTTGGATGTGAGCCTGGGGAGGGCTGGGGTGGGTGGTTGTATTCCAGCACCCATTGTAAGCAGGGGTGTTCCGTCCACACAGGCTGGAAGCTCTGCTGTGCATCAGGCTAGCATCAAAGGTAGCATCTTGACAGCCATGAGCCTCTCAACCCCCTCATTCAGATAATTAGTGTGTCCCAGAGCAGAGGGTTAAAGATCCTTTGGAGCCATCCATCTGCCATGAGTTGGAATGGGGGGCTTATGATAAAAAAAGACTGGTTCAAATTCCCCAGCTTCCCAGTCCCCTATCTGGGATGGGGAATATCGGTTTGGGAGCTGGCCAGCTGGAGTGCATGATTCCCACTGTCCCTGTGAGAGCCTGCACTCCCCTTGAGATTATCTTCCTACCTGAGTGATCTTTCAACAAGCTCCTTGCCTGGAGTGAGCCTTTCTTTCTCCTTCTAACCCTCTTAAGCTGGACCTTGGATTTTGTTGTTGTTGTTATTGTTTTGTTTGTTTTTGTTTTGTGGTCTGCTACATGCAGTCTTCGAGATGAGCCACTTTAAGGCTGTGTGCAATTATTAAGCTGTTGTTGATTTCACTTCTCTCGTGTAGCCTGTAATGTTCATTCATGCTATGACCTTAGGGTAGTAATCTCTTATGGGGCGAATTTTAACAGGCCTGCTTCTGGTATATAACAGAAATCATCTTTTAGTTCAGTTTCTAGTCATCAATTGTGTTACTTATCTGTTGCTGTCTAACGAATATGCCCCAAATTTCGTGGTTTAAAAGAACAATCATTTATTAACTCCTAGTTTCTATGAGTCAAAAGTCTGGGTATTGAAGAGCTGTGTGCCTCTAGCTGAAGACTTTTCACAAGCTGCAGTCACGCTACCGTTTAGGGACGTGGACTAATGAAGACTCAATTTGCATGGAGTTGCTTTCAGACCCTTTCTTCTAACATGGTTATTGGCCTTCTTTACCCTCTCCACAGGGTCATCTCACAAAATATCAGCTGGATTCTCCTAGAGTGAGGGGTCTGAGAGAATGAGAGAGAGAGAGAGAGAAGAGAGAGAAGTCCAAGGTTGAAGCTGCAGTCTTTTGTAATCTAACTTCGGAATTGACATCCTATCATTTTTATAGTACATTTGTTAGAAGCAGGTCACTAAATCCATCTCACATTCACATGGCGACACCATAGGAAGGTGAATTTATTATGAGGTGAGGCTCCTCGGGGGCATCTTAGAGGCTCGTCGCACACCCAGCCCACTGGTACCCAGTCATTGGCAGGCACAATGTCCTCAGGTCCTTCTAGGTCCCAAGTTGTCTCTGGCTGCTGTAATAGAATACTACAAAATGGATGCCTAGAAAATACAAACATTCATTCCCTCACAGTTTTGGAGGGTGGAAGTCTAAAATCAAGGTATTAGTAGGGCAGTGTTCCTTCTTATGCTTCTAGAGGGGGGATCCTTTTTTGCCTCTTCGCTCTTTCAGGAGCTCCAGGTGTTTCTTAGCTTATGGGACATAATTCCGCCTCCTTTTTCATATGTTTCTCTTCCCTTTGTGCATCTCCTGGTCTTCACATGCATTGTCCTCTCTGCCTTCTATCCTCTTAGAAAGACACAAACAATAGTGGATTAAAGGCTCACCCTGTTCCAGCATGCCTTCATCTTAAATGTTTACAGTTACCATCTTTTCCAAATAAAGTTACATTCTGAGGTACTAGGCATCAGAATTTCAACATATATATTTTAGGAGATATTGAACCCATAAGTGTCCTAATGTCTCATCTCATTATAATGATTGTCAATGTCTTATATAAAACTCTCCCCACAATGTATCTTTTATTTGTGTAGCAAAAAATAATGTATATATATACATACATACATATATATACACACATACACAAATATGTACATATATATGTATATATATATATGTATATATATATATACATATATATGGCTTTTAACTTTATAAAACATAGTTTCCTTAATTATTATTTGTCTTAAATAAATAACACATTTTACTAAATTCAGCAAGAAAAGTTAAGGAGATATATAATAAATGTATAACTTATGGAAAAAGTAATACTGCAACTTTAATGAATAACAGAAGCTTTCCAGAGGAGTTTTTGAAACTGACATGTAGAAGCATCTCATATCAGTATGTAGGAATCCATTATAGAAGGCAAGAATATTGAACATGTACATATTCATAGTTTTTGAGGGAATGTGGATGCTGATTCTAAAATGCAAATTCGTGCTTGGCTTTTATTTAAAAAATTCTTAAAAGATGTAAATAAACATTTACATATACAGATCTACTAAGCCAATTTATTGAGGCTTTGGTTCAGGTAAGAATGTGTTCTGACTCAAGTAATAGAAAATCCAGCTTTCAGTAGCTTAAGAAACAAGTCTTATTTTTTTCTTCATATAACGCCAAGCCTAGAAATAAGTGTAGTTTGCATCAATTTGGCTGATCAAAGATGCCTGCCTTTGTTTTTCACTGTATTCTCCCCCATACAAAGTGTGATGGCTTTATTCCCCATTCTTGTTACTTTTTGTTCACAAGATGATTGCTTTCTACTCCAGAAAAAAAATGCACTCAGTTTCAAGACAGAAAGATAGAGAAAAAAAGTACAGTACCATCTACGTATACCCTGTTTAGGGGGCGAAGGGGAGAGAAATAAACACTTTCTAAAAACCTCCTGCGAGAAAGTATGTGTGTGTCAGTGGACAGAGTGAGTCACATGACCACTGGACTTGAAAACACTTAAGTAGCAAGGGGCCACAATCGTCACAGTAGAGATCAGTATTAAGTCAAAGTGCTGATTTCACTACCTCTCTTCTTTAGTGTCTGAAACAAGTTCATTTCAGTGCAAAATACAGTGAAGCATACAATGAAACAAAACAAAACAACAACAACAAAAGAACTCCAAAGAAATGGCTTTTTGACATATTAAGCAATTTGCACTAATATACACACAGCACTGGTGGTTAACCTTAAATGATAGAAAGAAGTTACACTTATTTCCCATCCCAGTATCTTGCATAAGACTTTTCTATAAGATTTATCTAGGTAATATGACATTGCTGGAAAAATGGCAAACTTGTTCCTAAGGACAGTCTCACTGAAAGACACGGAATAGGGGCACCTGGGTGGCTCAGTCCATTGAGTGTCTGACTTTGGCTCAGGTCATGATCTCACAGTTCGTGTGTTCGAGCCCTGCGTCGGGCTCTGTGCTGACAGCTCAGAGCCTGGAGCATGCTTCAGATTCTGTGTGTCCCTCACTCTCTGCCACTCCCCCGCTCATGCTTTGTCTCTGTTTCTCAAAAATAAATAAATATTTTTTAAAAATTAGAAAGAAAGAAAGACATGAAATATTCAAATAAAGCTCAGACTTCTTTGGCAAAAGAGAAAAATCGAGAACCAGTTTTTGGTATGTTATTGGGTCCAGGTAGAAAACGGTGTTACCAAGTCCCCGTGAGTTAGAGAACCCATCAGTATTTCACGTTTAGAATGTGACTGTTGAATATAAATGTTACTGTTGAAACAAGACAAGTAGAATGACTGAAGAGGCTTTAGCCTATCTTTTTGGAGACAGAACACATGTACTTTTGTTTGTAATAGCAATATTTAAATTATATTTTGCAGCATAATATTGCTGTGTTATTTTAAAGATTGAGTTGTAAGACTCATTGGATATTAAGTAGTTAAATTGGATTCAGAGGATATGATCAGTTTGATCCTGTTTTCCTTCCAGTCTGCTTCAAGCAAACTCCCTATCACATAGAGGATGAAAATCTAGAAACTACATATTTTGGATTCTTTACAACTTGAGTCCTGGACACAAATTGAGTTTTATCACTAAGATGCAGCAACTAAAGTTTGGGACTTCAGAAATACCAATTTCTTATTTCTTTTGTTCTGTATCTGCTAGCTAGTGGCTGGATTCACTATTCCATATACATGAATGTCCAGGGATAATTGTAGGAGTGGTAGTGACAGCCTAATTCATGGCTTCCTGGTCCTGGGAGAGCAGCCTCACAATGGCACAAACTATTTCCACAAGACTTCCAGTCATAGCTGCTGGAGGATATTCATCCAGTGTTCCACTAATTTTATAAGCACTGAGTTCTTGTATTAAATGTCTTTCACTCCTTAATAAACGTCATATAGTTCCAGTTTCAGTCACTGAACCCTGACTGATACAGTTTAAGTATGCATTATAATTACAGAATATAAACAGAATATATGTTTCAAGGCAGTGAAAATTAAATAAATAAATAAATAAATAAATAAATAAATAAATAAATAAATAAATAAATAAGGAGGCGCCCAAGTGGTTCAATAGGTTGAGCATCCAACTTGATTTTGGCTCAGGTCATGATCCCAGGCTTGTGGGATCGAGCCCTGATCAGGCTCCATGGAGCCTGTTTAAGTCCCTCTCCTCCCTTTCCATCTCTCTCCCTCTCTCTCTCTTTGTCTTTCTCTCCCCTGCCCTCTCCCTGACTCACACACACTCTCTCTCTAAATTAAAATGGGAAAAGCAATTCAGTTAAAGAGAAAACAAGAAAAAAGAAAAGAACATAGGACACACAGGAAGTTCAAATTTTGAGTGTAGAAAATGTTCAAATGCACTACTGTAAATAATAAAGGAAAATATATAGAATTTTAAATTTACTAAATTTACTTGGACAGAATAGGTTAAAGAAAGTCCAGTTGTAGGAATGCCTGAGTAGCTCAGTTGGTTGAGCATCTGATTTTTGCTTTCAGCTCAAGTCATGGTCTCAGTTGGTGAGAGCAAGCCCCTTCTGGGACTATGTGCTGATACTGTGAAGCCTGCTTGAGATTCTTTCCCTCTCTCTCTCTCTGCCCCTCTCCTGCTCATTCTCTCCCCCTCCAACACATAAATTAATATTTAAAAAATAAAAGTCTATTTGCATGATATTTTAAGAACATAGCTAAATATAAAAAGATATGTGTTATTAAACATATGAAGAAAATATTCACATAGACATAAACCAAATGAAATCCTGTATGATTTATCTTTTATACACCTCATAGCGTATATTCATGATATATAAACGAAAATTGATAGAAATACGTGACAAAATTAAGTAAATGCAGTAAATATAGCAAGAGACTTGAAAATAATGTTTACATATAATTAACCCCTGAGGCAATATTAGCGTATACACAGAGGCACCACAAATACCATATATAATCAAAGAACATAATTGAAAAGATGGATTTAATAAAATATGAATTCCTAAACTTAATAATTGGAAAATGTGTATTTTAATACATATTTTACACTTTTAAGAAAGTCTATGGATTAGTCATACAAGTAGACATAAAATCCCACTTTCCCTCCAATAAAATCAAACCCAAAAGTAACTGACAAAATGCAATGAGGGTTCAGTTAAAGGTGAGGACTTGACTTCATTCTGTTGGCTTTGGATATCTGTTGTCCCAGAGACATTTGTTGAAGAGACTGTTCTTTCACCATTGAATGGTCTTGCTATTTTATCAAATATTAGTTCACAATAGATGCTTAGGATTACTTCTGCACTATCAGTTTTCTTCCTTGATCTATATTTCTGTCTTTGTGCAAACACCAAATCATCTTGATGATTATCGTTTTGAAATCAGAAAGTGTGAATCTTTCTACTTTATTTTTCTTTTCCAAGATTGTTTTGGCCATTCTGGATCCCTTGAAATTCCATATGAATTTTGAAATCGACCTGTCCATTTCAGAAAAAAAAAAAAGTCAGCTTGGATTCTGAGAGGGACTGTGTGGAATCCCTAAATCAGGTTGAGGAATATTATCATGTTAACAATGTATGGTCTTCCAATCAATGAAAACGAATGTTTTCCCAATGACTTAGGTTTTCTTTAATTTATTTCAAAAGGTTTTCACAGTTTTCAAAAAATAAATGTCCCTTTTTTGGAATATTCCTCAGTATTTTATTCTTTTTGATGTTATTTCAAATTGAGTTTCAACTATATAGAATGCAATTGATTTTTGTATATTGATCTTGCATCCTGCAAATTTGCTAAACTTTTTTCTAATATTTTTAGTGCATTACTTATAATTTTCTATATACAAGATTATAATGGTGAATTTGGATACTACTACTTCTTTCTTTCCAATATGAATGGCTTTCATTTCTGTCTTTTGCCCAATTGCCCTCACTAGAACATCTAGTACAGTGTTGAATAGAATTGGTGATAGTTGACATCCTTTTTGTGTTCCCTGTCTTGAGAAAAGTATCTAGGCTCTCACTGTAAAGTATGAGGTTAGCTATGGGTTTTTCATAGATGGCCTTTGTCCGGTTGAGGAAATTCCCATCTATTCCTATGGATCTCTTTCACTGTTTCCATGAACACACCAAACTGTTAAATTCCACTAATTG
The DNA here is from genome assembly GCA_017311185.1 of Proteles cristata cristata. NCBI lineage: Eukaryota > Metazoa > Chordata > Mammalia > Carnivora > Hyaenidae > Proteles > Proteles cristata. The sequence continues at coordinate 69,923 of JAESUZ010001598.1, forward strand.
CTTGTTAAGTGCACAACAGTTTTAAACAGTATTCTGGAGTCATAAGGTCTTCTACAAACCAATCCAAATTATGGTTTTTATGAAAGAATATGTTTGAGGTCAGTGTTGTGTATTTATTCTGATCCCAGTATGCCTCCTCCCAGCAACCTTATTTCTCAATTCTCTTCTCAAGCTCTGTTGCCTACAGTTTAGTTTAGTTTGTGTATTGAATCTATTCCCAGTTCTCTTTCATCAAACATCCACTGCTCTTGAGAGGATCTTTCGGCTTTGAGGTTTATCCAGATGAAGTCAGGTCTTTGTGAAGAGATTAGGAGGTGTCTGTTGATTGTCCCACTTTTCTTCCCTGGTAAAATCTCTGAGCCAGTGCTCTGGATTTATGGTAGGACACAATGACAAGGTTCTCTCTGAATGACAGATTGAAACCTCAGCTCTATGGGCCAAGCACCCAGTGAAGGCTGGGATAGTATCTTGGAGATCTCTCAGCTTACCTCTTCTGGGTTTGAATCACTGCTTTTCGAGCTAGGGTTAGGGTGATCAGGACCCCAGGTTGGTTGGTTGATTTGTTTCCCCTGCAGAAGTCTTACCGTTTCCATCCAGTAAGGCCCTCGTCTCATTAGTTTACTGTAACTGAGGCCAAGCCTGTGCTCTATGAGTAGATCTGGGAGAAAAAGGGACCCTCATTTGTCAGCTACAGTTGCTCAAGATTTTGCCTCAGCAGTAGGTCAGTGGGGCAGAATGAGAAACATTGAGGTCTTGCTCTTCTAGAAAGGAAGTCTTTCAACTGGGAGCTGGAGGTGCGTGGAGGAGAGGGAACCTGTATTCTTGACTAAAGTATCTGGAGTGGAGTATGTGCCTCGTTGACTGAGCCCGGAGTGAGGAGTCTCCGGTTCACATACCAAAGACTGAAATTTCGTATCACAATTATATACATTTTCTTCATATTTATCTACATATTTCTCCATTTGTTTTTTTCCCCCTTTGGGATGATTGCTGTAAGTTGTAAATGGTGATTTTTTTAATGCTGATTTTTTTTTTTTTTTTTTTTTTTAGAGAGAGAGAGCAAGGAGGGGAAAGAGGCAGAGAGAAAGACAATCTTAAGTAGGCTTCATGCTCAACACAGAGTCCCATGTAGAGCTCAGTCCTGCAACCCGGGGATTGTGACCTGCGCCAAAATCAAGAGTTGGACACTGAACTAGCTGAGCCATCCAGGTGTCCCCCACCTTTTTAAAATATAGGTTTTCCCCAACTTCCCTGGGACTAAGTCAGCCCCATTCCTCACACTGTCATGCCAGAAGTCAGCCTCCCCTTGCAGTCGTTTCTTGTTATAAATCAGTAACAATGATAAAGTATAATTTACAACAGAAAAGATTTATAATTTCCACAAAAATGTTAGCTACCTAGAAGTATAACTAGCAAAAGACGAATGTGCTATTTGTTGAGATATCCTAAAGCTTTATTATAAGATATTATAAAGGCATAAATAAAATTGTAGAAAACTCATGGATTATAATTTAAATATCAGCTCTCTCCAAATTGATTTCCAGATTTCAGAGTAATTCCAGTCTGAAGTTTAGTGACATGTGAGTTCTGACTCTAAAAATTACATGGAAAACCAAAGAACAAAAACACTGAAAAACAAGAAAAAGTTTGAAGGAAGTCACTTAACATGATAGTAAGACACACACACCCCACATGACATGATGAGTATTTCAGAGGAAGGCAGGAATGCATTGTAAAAGCCCCTAATCTCCGCAGCTGGAAAAAGTTGGACAAGAAAATAAATATGGCAGTATTAGATCATAGTATAACGTACAAAGGAAGTATCTGTGAGTACAGTGCTTTCATGAGGAAGGATTGCAATAGTGAATGTTAACACTTCCTTCTCAAAGAAATGGTGAGTAATTTCCTCCTTTGGTGAGGGCTTCACATAGTGCTTTTGTTCCAAAGATACCAGTATGGAAAAGGGGAAGAAGAGGCGAACTTCACAGGGGAGAAACTTTGTGTTCTCCCTCTCAAGTAGTAATAGATTTTATATAATCATATGGCTAATATCAGATAAATCTATTTTTTTAGTTTTTTTTAACATTTACTTTTTTGAGAGAGAGAGAGAGAGAGAAACGGCGAAAGAGAGAATGAGTGGGGGAGGGGCAGAGAAAGAGGGAGACACAGAATCGGAAACAGGCTTTAGGCTCTGAGCTGTCAGCACAGCGCTTGATGTGGGGTTTCAACTCATGAACCGTGAGATCATGACCTGAGCCAAAGTCGGATGCTTAACTGACTGAGACAGTCAGGTGCCCCCAGACAGATCTTAACTGGAATATAGTGAATGCAGCAATATTTGTTTATTAATTGTGATATTGATACCATATAATCATTAGTTATGATATAATATATTAATAATAGAGGAAACTGGGGCACCTGGTTGGCTTAGTAGGTTGAGCATACTCATTTTTCCTCTCAGATCATCATCTCACAGTTCATGGGATCAGGTCTGGTGTCAGGCTCTGCGCTGACAACATGAGCCTGCTTGGGATTCTCTCTCTCCCTCTCCCTCTGCCCCTCCCCCATACACACACACAGTCTCTCTCTCTCTCTCAAAATAAATACATAAACTTAATAGAGGAAACTGTAGAGTATATGAAAATTCTAGATTATCTTTACAACTTATTTAAAATTCTAAGACTATATTAAAATAAAAATGTATACTCTCAAAGTAAAGTTTTCCTAAATAAATTTAAAAGACATTATAAAAATCAGAATGAGAAATTCAAATGTTTAAAAAAGAATCATTTCATAAAAAAACAACACAAGGAAGAATGAAAGGCAAGTCATGAGCTGAGAGATAACATTGAGCCCATATAAATGACAAGTAGTTCACTGCAAATAGCAAGTACTTAAAATGTCAATATATCAATATGAGAAAGATAATCCAGTAAGAGATACGTAACATAAATATATGTATATCTGCACCCAGACACATATTTTATTAGGTATATATTACAATGTGTTTATATAAACGTATTTATCAGTACATATAAATATACACATACATTATAATATACTATGTATATACATGAACTGTAAAATTATAATATATATGTGCAATTATACTATATAATATGCAATATACATTGTGTATAAGTATATCCATTAATGTAAGTATATGTAATAAAAGGGAAAACATAATGGCCAGATACCTCAAGTGCTTAATATTGTTAATGATTAAGGAAATGTAAAGCTAAACCATAGTTATCCCTTTTCATTCGTACCAGACTGGGAGATCTTAAGTCTGGCAAAATCAAGTTCTATTGATGAAGTGGATCCATTATAGGCTGTCGTCACTGCTGGAAGAAATGTAGATTGGTACAACTGCTTGGGAAATAGTTTGTGTTATTTTCAAAAGGCCAAATCTTTATAAAATAGAAAAGAGAATGTCCCATCATCACTATCTGTATCCTGGGGCAAATCTATCACATGTTCGACTGGAAACTTTTTGGACATTTTAAAAAGCTAATTCTAATGCAACTCGAATTTTAAAATGGAGTGCTTCTGTGAGGAAAAGAAATTAATGTTTATTTTTGAGAGAGACAGACAGAACATACACAAGAGAGGGTAGATAAAGAGGGAGACACAGAATCTGAAGCAGACTCCAGCGGGGAGCTCCAATGTGGGGCTCAAACTCATGAACCATGAGATCATGACCTGAGCCAAACCCAGATGCTTAACTGACTGAGCCACTCAGGCGACCCTGTGAGAAAAACAAAAATAAGTTCTGTAAAATGGGTTGGGAGGAAAATAGACCTCTTCTATTTAAAAAAAGAAAAAAAAATATATATATATATAAGATTGTTAAATATTGCATTCTGTCATAATAGATAAAGTAGCAAAGAAATACTTCCAGAAAAAGACATATCTTTTTTTTTTCTAGTACCATCACTTCTCTTTCTTCTGCAAGTGATTAAATAGAAGTATTATATTTTGAAGAGATAAGCTTTCTTTGCTCCATAATAGATAAATGGATAAATACAATTTAGATTTACTTAATGGGACATAACTGATCTACTAGCAAATATCTATTTTCACTTGAATTCTTTATTTTTAATTTTAACAGCTGCACTTTGCAATTTGTTTTACAACTTTTTTTTTTTTAAGTTAAGCATTCTACTTGGCCTTTCTTTGTTATCATAATAAGCCATTAGAAAACTAATGTGTTCAATATGTGATTTTATAAAATATAATACCCATTACTTTATTTGATCTCACTGAAAGCTCGATCTTTTAAACACTATATTTCTCTCAAGTTATCAGTATTTTAAAACTATTTTTTATTCCTATTTAAGCCAGTATCTAGCTCTATTTTCTCCAATACTTCAGTGGAGAACCACTAATGGACAATCTCACATGTTTTGTAAAATCTCATACTGAATTGAAACCATTCATTCAATTCTATACTTATGTGAACATTGCCCAAGGCTTTTGAAGGAAAAGAAGAAAAAAACAAAAAACAAAAAAGAATCACAGCTGGAATGATTTTCTGCCGTGGGACACAATTCTTCAGAATCAACTGCAATCTAAAATCTAACTGCAAATCAATTCCTTGAATCACCTGTTTGTTCCAAGAGTAACTCCTCTTGACTATACTCATCATTACCACTACTTTCCTCAAAAAGTACCCATAGTTTCTGCCTTTGAGAGCCTTTCACAGCTAGTTACTATATATCCTACCCTATCCATTCTTACAGCTAAAACTGGATTTAGAGAGGCCATTAATTCTATCCACCATTTCTTTTACTCTTCTAGAAAAACGCTTATCTTCTTTTATATCAAAATTTAATGAAAGAACTGTGTGTGTTTGATCTCTCCACTCTCTGGTCTTTACTTTCTCATTTTGGAACTGACCTGACTGATGAACCATTCAGCTCTGCAGTGGATGCCACAGTGCTCTGTCCCAGTTTCTCTCCAGAACCAAAGAACTCATTCTCTCAGTTGTCAGGAGACTCTTGCTGATCTCAGAGTTGAGTGCCTTGCTGGGAATTGCCTGCTGACTCCTCACTGTTGAGCACTTTCCTGGGAATAGCCTTCTGACAGGGAAGCTGCCTTTCCCAATGTTAAACCTTCTTGCTGAAAGTGGCTTACATCCTATTGACTGACGCAGCTATTCATGCTCCTGACGCCCTCGCCTGAATACATGACACCTGTGAAAGGCTGCCCCAGCTCTAAGGCTCCTCCGGATTTGGACTGAGGTCTCTGCTCTTACATTCAGTAAGGAGATCTGAGCAGCACAGGGATATGCTCTAAGAAATCCTGTGGTTTATTACCCAGTCTTCTCCCCGACATCCCCTGCTAAAAAAAGGCATTCACTTCTCAGCTGCTAGGAATGCTATTTGCTGAAGGTTCAAAGCTGAGTCTCTCCCCAAGAATTGTCTCCAGCCAAAGATTGGGCTCCATCCCTGGGACTAGTCTACCTCTGGTGCAAGAGGAAAAAGGACAACTCCCTCAGTTCAGATAATCCTGAAGGGTCAACTCATCTCTGGATGTCCAACAGGATTAAAAATTTCTTCCATGTAAATCTCCGCACAATCCCTTACCCTCCAACTCAGAGCCTATTTCCTAGGGCAACCACCCAATAAAACTCAAAATCCAGTCAGTGATCAAGGGTAACTATACTATTCATTATCATACATACACCAAGCACTTTCTGTCCAGCTGTTTGACAGACACTATTCTAGAAATGGAGGAAAAGTGATAATCATGCACCATATACTGCTCTCCAAGTATATGCAAAAGAGACAGAAACATGAATGTTACACACTGCTGATAGAGATGTGTTTTTTAAGTGTCTTATGCCAAATCTGCTTGAAAACATGGAAGAAAGTACAGAAAAATTATAAGAATGTAAGAACATCCAAATGGAATCCCAAGAGATGAATAATACGCAAAATTACAAAGGAATGCACTATATAAAAAACAGCCTGATCAGTGCTGAAGGGAATATTCTCAATAAATAGTGTCTGAAATGTACATTTTTGGGCAACATATTTATATATATTTTTTTCAACTCACAGGCTGTATCAAATACTGTTTAAATTTTTGTAGTATTGTATTTATAAAGAGTAAACTATAGTTTGGGTGGCTCAGTAAGTTAAGCGTCTGACTCTTGCATTCACCTTAGGTCATGAACTCATGGTTCATGAAATTCAGCATCATGTTGGGCTCTGTGCTGACAGCACGGAGCCTGCTTGGGATTTTCTGTCTCCCTGTCTCTCTGTCCCTCCCTCAAGCATGCATGCACATCCTCTCTCTTCCTCCCTCCCTCCCTCTCTCTCTCTCAAAAATAAACAGTTTTAAAAAAATATGTTATGTAAAACAATAAACATTAAATAATAAACTGATTAAATCTACCCTGGCTTCACTGATATAAAAACTTCTATCAAAGATTTTTCTAAATTTAACCTAGAGTTAAATCAGAAGTTCCTTTCCTGATTTTTCATAACTGTATATATGTATTATATAATACATTTATTTTATTATTTATCACATATAATGTAACATTGATATACGATTTGGTTATGCATGATATTGGCTGAAATGGTAACAAAGGAAGAACAAGAATTCCGAAAGGAAATCTGGTGGGTATATGCTAGGGTATGCCCAGGAAAGCCAAAAGATTTATCTACAGCTGACTACAGAATGATCTACTTATGTAAATATGTATCAGTGGCATTAATGGAATATAATGGAACTTGACAATGGATGAATGATAAAAATGGGGAAAAAGAGGAATTCTATGAAAATTTAGACCTATAACTAATAAATTATAATAATCTTTTATCCACAATTCAACATCATCATTTAGTTCTGTCATTGGTTTTTGGCAGTAATGGTTTTTGGGAAGTCCACACTCTCAGTATATATTGCACTTGTCACACAATTATGAGCTTAGTTGTAGCTCTTCCAGAATTTCATTAAGCTTCTCTTTATCTGTAAAGTAGAATCAATAATAACAGTTCTTTGTTTCTCGTAAAGATCTTTTACTTCTTTCAAGAAACTTACCAGAATTTCAACATAGTTTTGATTAAAGATTTCCTTTTTCATACATATATCATTTATGCAACAATTATAAAAATATAGGAAGTTCATGTTTCCTACACATTGATGATACGCTTGTAAGGTCTGTCAAGCTGCTACACATGCATTTAACCCAGGAATACCCTGTGATTATAGTGGGGTGGGTTTATAGATATTCTTAGATTTGTAGAAATAATCTCATTGTAAAGTAGAATGCTACTATTATATATCAGTAGTCTATATTGAATTTCCCATGAAATCATCTATTATTTTGGTCCCTGCTTCATGTTGTGCTATTTCATTTATTCATTTAAATTTATTTATCAAATATATAAAATGTCCCAAGCATTTTATTAGACACTTTGGAAAAATGACAAGGGAAGACAGTTGGAGCCTATCATAAGCTCTAGATTAAAAGACATGGAAATGGAAATTTCAAGTGCAATAAATGCTATGAAAGAGAAGTATGTGATGCCATGAAATAATACAGTTGGGAAATATGACTGAATCTTGGAGATTCAGGGAAAGATTGAGAGAAGAAGAGTTCAACCTACGGGAAAATTCTATGATGGAAGTAACATGACTTAGAGTGCAGAAGAAGATGAGTGTGTAATGAACTTACAAATGTAGGTAGGTAGCATAATGTAAGATAAGAATAAAAACCAAAAGGTACATGTGTGTAGCAATTGGATGGGGGTGGAGGGAAAGACATACATTGTCTTGTAGTCCTTGATAAGAAATTTAATGACTGGGTTAAGAGCAATGAGAAACCTGTAATTTTTGTTATGTGTGGAGGAAAAACCTTTTTCTTTATGGACAAACTGTGTGGTTACATGTGGAGGGCAGAAGAGAACCAGAGAGAATTGAGGCAGTTCAGCTAAAGTGTTACTGTACCAGTCACAATGGAAAAAACAAAAACAGAAAACAAAAAAACAGATTCATTTGGATTAGATCAAGGTGATGGAAATGGAGAGAAGTCAAAGATTTCCACAAATGTTCAGGAGATACAAAAGTAAAAATTGATGATGGACTGGAGACTGGTGATAGAAATGGAGGATTTAAGAGTGACTACCAAGTTTTAGAGGGATAATAATGAATTCATAAAAAATAAGATAATCTACAATTTCACATATGTGAAGAAAGCCAGTGAGTTTGAGTTTTTATATACTGAGTTCAAAGTGCCCATGAGATATTTTAGAGTGGATATAAAATGATGCAAAGAGAATTTATTAATAGCAATAAGAAGAAGAAAAAGAAGGAGGGGGGAGAAGGAGGTAATGATTGTGTCATAACACATGGAATACCACAAACAGAATTTAGAAAGTAACATGCAACTATAGATCCAATGGGGTTGATAACCTATACCATTATATGACATGGAAATCACTGTTCACCTTAGCAGAGTTGGTTGTTGACATGAAGGGACTAAAACTGAAAGGGAATATTTGATAGTAACTGTTTGAACATTCTTTTCTCACTAACATCAATGTTATATTAGTTATTTATCTGGTAGAATGGAAGTATAAGAACACATGTTGTCACCAGTATGAGCATGGGTCATTCATGTACCATGTGTGCTATATGTCACATTTCAAAAGTGTAGTTACCTGATGCATAATATAAATGTATTTTGATATTATATATTTTTTAATTTATTTATTTTGAGAAAGAGAGTGTTGAGTGGAGGGGAGATAGAGAAAGAAAGAGACAGAATCCAAAGCAGGCTCTAGGCTCTGAGCTGTCAGCACAGAGTTCTACGTGGGGTCAAATCCACAAGCAGTGAGATCATGACCTGAGCTGAAGCTGGAAGCTTACCCATCTGAGGCACCCAATTGCCCTGTATTCCGATATTATAAATGAGAAGTAAGAGGCTCAGATAAATTAAACTTTTCTTTAAAAATATCTTAGCTTAAACTAAAATCTTAGCTAATAAGTAACAAAGCTAGAATTTAAATACATCTATCTGATTTTAAATAGTTTGCTTTCAACATGCCTTTGACTACTTTGTCAAGTAAACAAAAACCTGAAATGAAATAGAAGTTAATATTTCAACATAGAATAATTTATACATTTTGGTTAAATGTTAGTATCATTTCATTTCATATGCATATGTATATGCATACTTGAATATGTATGGATGTTTGTATGTATGTGTACATGTTAAGTAGAGCTCAATTCCTCCATGACTTCCCATGAATTAAAGAGTAATAACATTCATGCTATCTGCTCAGGGATGACTGATACACAATATTTAGTGTATATATAAAAACGTAATTACTATACTAATAATTGTTTTTACTAATAAGGAACAGAATAAAGGAGAACTACCAAGTAGTTATGGGAAGGCTGTTAAAACTGCATTTTCAAAGGATTTAAATTTCACTTATCCTGAATTTCCTGGGCTTGACTTGTTGAGTAGAGATTATGACTTTATCATGACATTTTTCTGATTACATATTGGAGATGGCAGTAGACACACTAAATCATTTCTGATGACCAGCCTAGAAACATCCAATTCTTAGATTTTTAATCCTTCACATAATCCCATTTGAAAATGCTGCTCAAATTTAGACACTATCTTTTTATGGTAACTTTTGATTTTTAAAGTAACATGGATTATATGAACGTATCAATCTAAAGGTTTTTCTTTGTACTTGCACAATAGCAATACTTAAAAATGAGGAAATGCATTGTACTTTAGATATAACTTAAATCTCTTCAAAGAGAAACATTTAAAATTTTTTCATGTAATTTAAATTATAATCACATCAACATTTTAAATAATTTGTACCTGAAATCTATTTGTGGACTGAATTTTCTTTTTCAGTCCCAACCTGGCAAAAACTGCTTATTCACTTTTTCTCTGAGCTGTTGGATATACTTTGGTAAGGTATTTAAAAGGATATATTTTTTTTAATATTTTATTTATTTCTAGGAGAGAGAGACAGCGTGAGCAGGGGAGGATCAGAGAGAGAGGGAGTCACAGACTCTGAAACAGGCTCCAGGCTCTGAGCTGGCAGCCAGCACAGAGCCTGACGCGGGGCTCGAACCCACGAAACGCGAGATCATAACCAGAGCGAAAGTTGGATGCTTAACCGACTAAGCCACCCAGGCGCCCCCAATTTTTTTTTTAAAGATATTTTTTTTAATAAGGTATTTTAAAGGTGATTTTTAGGCCACGTTTTAATTAAATACTAACAAAACTTTTAAAATAGTAACAAAAATCTTGGTACTATTATCAATTTTTCATAAATCATTGATTTATCAAACAGTACATTTGAGCCTAACTTAAAAATTTCATTGGCTCTTCTCTAAATAATATTACTTTAAATTGTATTCCTTAACATCTTGTTTAGAGTATTTACGCAAAACATCACACATTATATCTCGTCAGATTTTGTCTCATATACATCAGCAAACTTTTATTGGTCCACAGTGGAGTTTTGATTGCTATCAATGTATACCTGAATGAATTAAATTATTATTTTCTATAACTGAAGTTTACACTTATTTTTATAAGACTATCTGGTGGTTACCAAGAAGAATTCAAGAGAGTTTACCAGTAGTAAAGTTAATAATAAATCCTCCCCCCATTTGAAATACAGTATCATCCTTAGTTCTAAAAGATTACAATACTGTTTTGCATTTCACTGATGTTTCAGAGTTTTCATATTATTATCTCATTTGTTTCTTAACCAATGCTAGGATACAAGGAAGCAGAAAGGCATTTTTTTTTTACAAGCATGGTAAAAGAGGTTCAGAGAGTCCAAACTGAAAACCATTGCTCCAACACATGATTATTAAGATATTGAAAGAAAAATAGACCCATTAGCTTAGGTAGGAATTTTATTTTATCCCATAACCTTTTATTTTCTTCCAACTTATTATTGCCAGGCGTTTCCTTGTCATTTTGTGAGTGAGTGAGTGTGTGTGTGTATGTTTTTGTGTGTATATTAGGTATGATAATTATTTTTAAAAAATGAAATTTAATTCCCAAGAGCCCAAAAATTAACCCTCACAGATAGTCAACTAATATCTGACAAGGGAGCCATAAATATTCAATGGGGAAAGGAACATCTCCTTATTAAATGGTGTTGGGAAAACTGGATAAACACATGCAGAGAATGAGGTTGGACCCTTATCATCTACTACTTGAAAAAATTAACTCAAAACAGACTAAAGACTTAACCATAAGCCAGGAAACCCTAAAACTCCTAGAAGAAAATTTCGGGAAAGGCCCCTTGACGTTGATCTTGTAAATGATATTTTTTTAATGTAACAGAAAAAGCACAAGCAGCAAAATTAAACGTAAATGAGACCTTGTGAAATAAAAACTTCTGCATTACAATAACAAAACACACACACAACAAAACAAAATAATTAAAAAGTGAGAATAGATCATATGAAATGAAAAAGAATGTTTTGAAATCATATATCTGGTAAGGTATTATTAGCCAAAATAGATAAAGAACTTGTACAACTCAATAACAAGAAAGCAATCCAATTAAAAATGATCAGAAGAGCTGAATAGACATTTTTCGAAAGAAGATTTTCAAATGGACAACAGGTATGATAAAAGATACTCAATTTCACTTATTATCAGGGAAATACAAATCAAAACAGCAAGAGGTATCACCTGAGATTTGCTCAAAAAATAGTCAATTATGTGATGACTAAGGTTTGGGAATCTAATGCACACTTTGCTCATTGTAGTTAATACTGCATTACATGCTAGAAAGCAACTGAGAGAGTAAATCTTAAATGTTCTCACCAAAAAAAGAAAAGAAAAAGGAAGAAGAATAAAGAAAAGAAATGGTCATTATTTGAGGTGATGGAGATATTTATTAATGCCACAATGATAATCATTTTACAACATGTAAGTGTATCAAGTCAACATGTTGCACATCTTTTTCTTTTTTTCTTTTTTTTGCATTTATTTATTTTTGAGAGTGAGTGAGAGACAGAGCATGTGAGTGGGGAAGGGGCAGAGAGAAAGGATAGAGAGAAAATCCCCAACAGTCTCTGCATTCTCAGTGTGGAGCCAGTGTGGAGCTCAAACTCAGGAACTTCAAGACTAACCTGAGCCAAACCAAGAGTCAGAAGTTTAACTGACTGAGCCACCCAGGCGCCTCAACATGTCGTACATCTTCAACGTATCCAGAGTTGTATCTTTAAAAAAAAAAAAACAAAAAAAAACAAATTAGAAGAAGATACTTATCAGTATTTTTTTTCTTTTAGCATTACTAAACAAAAATAATTTTCCCTACTGCTGTTTTACATGATTTTAGTGCCTCACAATGTCTTAATGTTTTTGTCAAAATGTGTCTGTCACAGATCCACTTAGGAAACTAAGTTCACAGATCATGGAAATGATTAGTTTGCCTCTAACAAAATCTCATGCACATGGAGTTTCAAGTATTGAGACTGGCCACTTTGAACTGCTGTGATTTAAAGTCGAATGATTGGCTTTCTTGACTGAGCTTTCCATCTTCATAAATAGGCTAGGGCTTTGAAGTATAAAACCAAACTAGGACATAATCTACCAAAAAGTTTCTTATTTCCTCATATAGATCTTAGGTCCAAGTATAATTATAATTTTTCTTCTGAAAGGTAATAAATGCTGATTCAGAATGTAATAGTGATAGCATATTTCACCTTTGGAAGAGGTTAGAAATACTCTTTTCATTAATATAACTAACATTCATTTTCCCTTAAAAACATTAATTTTTCAAAATGCCACACATATTTTAACTTCTTCAGAAGATAACATCTGTAACTATGGCAAGTCTATGCAAAAACTAAAAAATAGCAATTTATAGGGTGCCTTGGTAGCTCAGTAAGTTGAGTGATTCTTGATTTCAGCTCAGGTGCTGATCCTAAGTTCATGGGATCAAGCCTTATGTCAGGCTTCATGCTGAGCTTGGTGCCTGCTTAAGTGTCTCTCTCCCTCTCCTTCTGCCCTTCTCCCCTGCTCATTCTCTCTCTCTCTCTGTCTCTCTAAAATTGCAATTTACCATTATGACCTACCTGCTGCCTCAGACACATCACTATGTTTCCTGACTTACTGATGACTTACATGAAAAGTGCTTATATGAAAAGTGCTTATATAAACCTTAGCTCTGAAAAGCAGTGAAGATTATGAAATGCAACAATGTTATCAATATTTTTAACTGTCAAGGTGGCATGAGAAGCAATGAGGAAGCATTGGATATCCATCTCTGAGTGAATATTTTTTGCTGGTAAAAACAAGATAACATTATAACGATATCATTAGTCATCCTACAGCCTTATCTACACTGGTTATATATTCTTTACAAGACACTAAAGCAATGTTTTCATGTAGTTAGGAAATAAATAAAGAGTTTTTACTTTAATAACATTCAAAGAGTGCATATGTAAAAGCAAATGTCATGAAATGAAGAAAATCTTTTAAAGTCCTGGGGAAAAGAGAATTTTTTTCAGATATCCATTGAATATAGATTCTATTATAAATTATTATTTCAAAATCAACAGAAGTTCTCATAGGAAAGATTATAATTGTGGCATAAATAATGTCCAGAAATATAATTTTAAATTAAAATATACATAATTTTTATAAATTAATTTTGATTCTGAGGAGACTGAGGTTTGGTTCCTACCTCCTTCCAAAAAAAGCAAAAGTAAAACAAAACAAAACCCTCTGAATTTAGAACAAAATACCTATTCACTTTTAAATTCCTATGATTTTGATTTATCTCTTTAAAATTTAGATGGGGACCTTGGGTAGCTCATTCACTTACATTTCTTCATTTTGGCTCAGGTCATGATTTTGCTCACAGCTTGAGGGATCAAGCCCCATGCTGGGCTCACAAAAGAAAAATACGTATGTATTTTACAAGTGAACTGGTGCTAAATCTTGTCTAAGATCTACAAAAAGGTAACAAGAAAGTAATATTTTTGGATAAGATTGGTAAATAAGCTATATAAAATTATTTGGCAATTTGAGTATGCATTTTAATGCATATCACATTTTAAAGTTCAATTTTAGGAATTTCTCAGGAGATAACTCAAGGCATATTAAATGGGATTCTTCCTGAAATCATTCTTTCTTGAAATATTATTCCATTTGGAATTATCTTCAGAGTCATTTACATTGGATAAACAAATTATGTATTTATAAATCTGATTGTAGTGATATCTCACATCTTTTACTAAAGGACATTTAATAACTATGCAAAGCTCAATATATCTAGATTCAAGTCCTTTATCAGACATATCGTTTCCAAATATTATCTCCCAATGTGAAACTTGTCTTTTCATCTCTTAATAGTCTTTCAGAGAAAAAATGGATATTTTAAAATTATTATTATCTTGATGGAGTCAGTTTATTATTTTTAATGGATATTTCTTTTGACGTCAAAGTAGGAAGTCTCAAGCTAAGCTTAGTTTGTAAACATTTTGTCCGATTTTTTTTTCTCTTTAATAGTTTTTTAACTTTAGCTTTAACATTTATATCTTTGGTTCATTTGAATTAGTATATAGATAAGGTATAGGGCTTACATTCTTTTTTTTAATCTATTGTTCCAATTCCATTTCTTAAAAAGATTATCCTTCCAGCATTAAATTCCTTTGGTATTATATTAAAAACTAAATGCCATATTTACATGGATCATTTTTTGTACTCTTTATTCCATTCCATTGTTCTGTGTGTTTATCTTTTCCCAGTAATACAGCACCTTGATTGTTGTAATTTTATTTAAAATCATAATATCTAACATAACTCTTTTTTAAAAAAAGAGTTTTATCTTAGTCTGTCCCTCCATTATTTTAAAATAAATTTGGCAAAACAAAACAAAACAAAAAAGCAAGGGATTTGATCAGAATATTATATTGTGTTAAATCAGTAGATCCTTTTGGAGAGAATTAACATTCCTATGACAATAAACCTTCCATTCCAAGAACATAGTATACCTCTCAATTTATTAGATCTTCTTGGATTTATCAGGTTTTTCAGGTTTTATTACATAGATGTTACACATTATATGCTAATTTTATACATAAGCATTTACCTTTTGCTGAGGCTAATAAAGATTTTTTGAAGTTTATATTTCCACTTGTACACTGCTAGTGTACAGAAACAAAATTGATGTTTATGTATTGACTGGGTATCTTGCAGTCTTATTAAACTTAACTTCTTAAGTAAGAAGAAGTAAGTAAGTAAGTAAGAAGTAAGAACTTCTTAAGCAAGTTCTTATTAAACTTAGCCTTTTTGTAGATTCCTTTGAATTTTCTACAGAGAGTCACGTTGTGTATAATAGAGGCTTATTTCTTTCTTTAGAATCTGAATGCTTTTGTATTTCCTTATTTGACTTGTGTGAATTTTCGTCACAGTCTTAAATTCAAGTGATAAGACAGGATATTCTTTTCGTGTTCCTGATTTTAACAGAAAATTATTAATTCTGTACCTATTAAATCTTCAGGTTCATATATGACCGTGTGCTCTTTTCTTTTTTAGACCATTACTATGGTGGGTGCATTAATTAATTTTCAAACAATAAACCAACCTTGTATTCCTAGAATAAGTCCTACTTGGTTATGGTGTACTCTTTCTCTTACATTGCTGTGAACTGATTTTCTAACATTTGGTGGCAACTTTTTTGCATGTGTTTAAATCCATGAGAGATATTGGTATGTAGTGTTGCCCCTGCTTTTTTCCATTCTTTTTTTTTTCTGCATTTAGTTAAATTATAGGAGTCAAGCACTGCTCTCTTCTACCGTCCGAAAGTGTCTAGATTTCAAATTATTTCTTCTCAAATAATTAGATGAGTCTTCCAATGCAAATATTGTCCAGATATTTTTTCTGCACATTTTCAAGTTAGAAATTTGGTTTACCTAATAGTTATATTCAGATTATCCATTTCATCTGGGGTGAGCTTTGATAGTACATAGAGCTATTTATTGTATTATATTACCATTAGCATTATATTAGTATCTATTTAATGATTGCAGAGTCTGTAGTGACACATCTTTTTTTTCCTGATTTTCACAATTTGTTTTTTTTTCTTTATCAGCCTTGCTAAGAAGTTTATAAATTTCATTGATCTTTTCAAAGAAACAGATTTGTTCTCATTATTTTTTGTTTTTCTCATTTAAATATTATTGATTTCTGTTTCTATCTTTATTAAATTATTTTGCTGTATTTGGACTTAATTTGTTCTCTCTTCTCTAGATTATTCCAGGGGAAAAATAGATTATTTTGAGAACTTTTTCCTTTTCTAATAGAACACTATCAATACCCTTCAATGAACTTTTTAGCTATATTCCAACAATATGCTGTGTTTTGATTTTTGTTTAATTCATGGTATTTCCTAATTTCCTCTGGTAATTATGCTCTGACATGCAAATTACTTAGTAGCATATTGTTTAATTTAATGTTTCAGGTGTTTTTTATTTTTATTTTTTGCATCAATTCCTAGTTTAATTTTATATGGTATTAGAACACATTTTATATGATTATCTTTTTTTTAAATTCAATTATGTTTTGATATAAGACCTGAAATATGGTCTGCCTTAGTGAAAATTCCATACGCAGTTGAAAGAACATTGCTTATATTATTGTTAAGTTGAGAACTTTGTACGTGTCACTGGGTTCTCCTGGGTGGTGGTATTCAGCTCTTCTGTAGATTTACTAATTTTCTGTCTATTCTATCTATTTCTGAGGAATTGAAATATATATAAATACATTTATATTTAAAAACATTTCCTTTAGTTCAGTTTTTGAAGCCCTTTAGTTGAGTTCAACGATATTTCTGTGTCTTCCTGGTGAGTTCCTGGCTTTATCAGTATGCATTGTGCCTCATTCCCTCTGGCGTAGTTTCCTTTTCTCTGAAATCTACTGTAGCTGATATTAACATAACTACTTTACCATACTGTTGATTGCCGTTTGCATGGTAGAAAGCTTTTCTGTTTTTAACTCTTAATCTAATTTTATGAAGGATATTGCTATGGACTTTTCTTTCTCTTTCATTTTATTTAAGTGACACGCTTGTAGACAGCGTAGAGTTGGGTCATTTTCTTTTTTAAATCATTCTCTTGGGGCGCCTGTGTGGCTCAGTCAGTTAAACGTCTGACTTTGGCTCAGGTCATGATCTCACTTGTTGTGGGTTCAAGCTCAGCATTGGGCTCTGTGCTAACAGCTCAGAGCCTGGAGCCTGCTTTGAATTCTGTGTCTTCCTCTCTCTCTGTCCCTCTTCCACTGCCCTCTCTCTCTCTCTCTCCTCTCTCAGAATAAACGTTAAATTTTTTTTAAATAAATCATTCTCTTTGTTTCTGTATCTTATTAATAGGCTTAGACCATTTTTAGTTAACATATTTAAAGCATACATTTCTTGTACATTTAGACCATTTAAAATTAATGTAATTGATATAATATGTCGTCTTGATACAGATATGGACATGACCATATTCCCCTAGTCTTTCCATTATTAGTGTCTCAGGTAATACTCTAGTCAGAAAATCCTTATGTAGGCTTCATTTATTCACTGTCTTTATTTGCCTAACTGCTAGGAAATTTTCTAATCTAAATCTTCTGCCTCCACTTTCTAAATAACGAATATCAAGTTAGCTTTAGCCTGTCTTTGAGAGGCCTAAATAAACTTAACCAGCTTTTCCACTTCTGAGCAAATGCCTGCGCTGCGGGAAGCTAACACCTAACCAGCTCTCTCTGCTTCTGTAACAAAGCTTAAGGCTTGCTTCCCCGCCGCCGGATTGCCCAAGGGACTAGCCCCCTGGGGGCAGCCACTCCCAAAAGGCCAGCAGCCACCCCCCACCTTGCTGAGAGAAGGGCCTGGAGAGAGAGATGTTAACCTGTTAGTCGCCAAACAAGACTTAAACTCGCTCTATGATAGACTGAATTCAAAGGTATCCCAAATGTTGTAATTAGATCCAGCCAAACCTGATGGCGGGAACCAATCAGATACGGTATATGTTCACATTTGAATGTTAACCAATGGCAAACTTGTAACCATGGAAATCTGTCCCTCCCCATGACTTGTTTACTTCTGTCTATAAAAAGGCTGCAGAGGCTTTGTTCAGGGCCTCTCAGCGTCACCGGCAACGAGTGACTGCGCGGAGGACCGGGTTCGAACCTGCAAATAAACAACCCTTGCCGCTTGGCTTTGACTCTGGTCTCTGGTGGTCTGTTTTTGGGGTTCTCTTGAATTCTGGGCGTTTCATCTTTACTTAAGGATTTTTGAATATTTTTGATTTTTCTATTACTTGATTTTATGTTGTTTGGTTTTTCTCTTCTGCTTATTTAGCAGTTTTTTTAACACAAGTATTCTGTCTCTAGTCTCACAGATTTTATTGTCAGAGGAAAATGAAACCCTCTTACCTCTTGGTGTTTAATTTAATATCATTTATGTTCCATATTATTGCTCTTTTACCATTTCTGGATTATTTTTTAATACTAATCTTGTTTTGGTCTCTATGAGGTTATATTCATCTTTAAAATGTTCCCTTAGATATAAAATTGTATAATGAGCTGTGAGAAAACACTTTTTCTAACTGTAAACATAAAAGCAAGTGTCCTCCTCATCTGACGATACACTGTAAAGGGGATATTTGCTTTCCTTCTTTCTTAGTGCAAATGGAATCTGCATTTTATAGCACACTCCAGCCCCTCTAATATTACTAATCATGAGGCCTAGCCTAGCTATTTGATTTGTTGTTTTGTTATAAAGAACAGACTTCCTTTAAAACATTCTTATAACATGTTTAATATATCAGTACCTTAAATTCTAATCTGTAACCAATTTTTATAATAGTTTTAACATTATATTTCCTAATTTCATACAAAGTAAAAGTAAATTGATAAGCATTAAATAGTTAATTTGTAAAATGCATTCTAGGAAAGGATGTGTTCCTATTTATAAGTTCAGAAGATTTGTAAGTAATGTGAACAATAAAGGTCCTATAAATACATAAATGGGTTTTTTCTTATGTCAAATATATTTCCTTATGTCAAATAAATATATAAATGGATACTTTCTTAGGTCAAGTATATATATATATATTTTCTTATGTCAAAAATATTTGGAAAATGTGTATCCTCTTAAAGAATGTACACAGTCTACAACAAATACTGTCTTTATATTCTGCTGTTACAAATATTTTGGTATCAAGAATTATTTAAGCTTACTATTACTTTTATACAAAAAGTATTGCTCTTTTCTTGAAATTTATCTCTTTAAATGGTGAGGTAAAAACTGCAGTATTTGCATTTTTACAAATCTGGTTAGGATCAGCACATTAATTTTGCCAGTTTTGCTGGCTGTGCATAATTTTTGCACCACTATTAATTTCTGTAGGTATATGCAATGAGATTGTTTTCCTTGGCTTTAAAAACAATGTTTATTTGATACATATTTCAAAAAAGATGTATCATGAAAGATGATATACTTAAGCAAAACAAATATAAGTTAAAACATTGAAAACTTATGTATGAAGACCTTAGCTTATGCTTGAGGGTATTAAAGTCACTATAAGATCAAACAAAAGTATATACCAAAAAAATAAAAAATATTAAAACCTACTTAGGAAAAATAGAGAGAAAGGCTTACCTTGTTTATTGATATAAATTCTATACCTAGAACAATATCTAGTGCATTATAGATTGTCAATAAATATTTGTTTAAAGACAGAAAGAATGAATATGGCTTATGAAAATAATATATTTCTTAAAAAACATATATGTCTTAAATAGAAGAGTAAAAATATAAGTTGAAGCCTAAGGTCTCAGGGTGTTCACACATACTTAGAAAACTGACACAGTGAATAGTTTTTAATCACAAAGTAGGTAAAAGTACAAAAGGTTTAGAGTTTAGAAGATCATAGTTAAAATAGCTATTTTTCTTTTAAAGCTTTAGAAATAAGTTGATTTTATCTTTTGATCTCAGTTGTAGGAATTATATATAGTAAAATAAGTAACTACATGTCTGTGCCTTCTCCAAGGGATGAGTGCCCAGATTAATCGGATTTTGGATGTTTACAAAGAAACTGCTCACAGAGAAACATATTTGATATTTAAATAGTAGTCTTGGCCAGCGAGTAAAATGGGTTCTCAGGACTACATTGAAATCAATATTTTCAGAAATGTGTTTAAGGGAAAGTATAAAGTATTTTTAAACTGCATATATTTCTATATAATCTTTGGATATAATTAATGTTAAAAAGTCATAATAACCCCTGAAGTCCCTGAAGAGATTTGACAGAATGGAATAAGAAAAATTATTAAAATTTAGGTCAGGTGATGAGGGAACCCGTCTATTTCTTAATAAAGTTGAATTTATTGGTAGAGAAAGGTAAGAGACTGGTTGATAGGGTGAGAATCAGAGCCCAATAATAAAGCCTGCAATTGTTGGAGAAACATCCACATTGACTTGTCAAAATCGACACAGACAAGGGTAATAATATTTCTTAGTTTTTTTTTCTATTATTTGGCCTTAAAGAAATCGCAAATACTGCAAGTTAACAACACATTGATAAATTTTATTCTCAGTACCTTATGATATTAACAAGATGACAAACTTCTTTTTTGCTGTTTTTTGAAATGTCTTCCTTGCAAATTACTTTTCTTCTTTCTTTATTAGCATACAAATGCTCTTTTCTCTCTGAATCCTACCAACAGAATTTTGCAGTATTTTTAGCAATTACTTACTGCCTAATGAATTTTTGTGAATACATTTGTATCTCAAGATTTAGATGATAAAGTTATATATATTATAAATAATATTTATTTAGATAGCTCATCATTCTAACATATATAATCAATGCTTCAGTCTCAGAATATAGGAAACAAAGTAAATAGAATTTTATAGGCATGTAACCCAAAATGAATTTGCTTTATTACTCAAGGCCTTTTAGAGTATGCATTTTAGAGTCATTTTGTGGAACACCTGAGATAAATAGAATACATTTCTTCTCATATTCTATATTTATAGTATAATATTTGAAATAATAAATCTTAAAAGTAAGCAATTTTTCAAATGCCATGGTCCTTAAAGTGTTCTTTTGAGAAAAATTTAAAAAACAAAAATGTCTTCATCAACATTTTTACTGATCATGTTTTGAGCCTAAACAAATTTTAGGTATCTCCCTCAACATTAAAATATATGTATATATAGTCATGGATTCATTACCCTCAATAATAAGTCTTAGGTCTATCTTATAACCTTTTGTGTGTTTTCCTGCTCTAATTCCTTCTCATTAAGAAATGTGCAGAAACTGGAATTTGGTAACTCTGCTTTCCATTGCTTTAAATGATAACTTAGTGAATGCATCAATTTACTAAACTTCATTCATCATCCAAACTAGAAAAAAAATCCAGTTATACTCAAGTGACTTGGATCATTTCTTCATTGTCTAGAATTGTATATATAAATAGATATAAATTCTTCCAAATTGGAATCTTATATGGGTGAATAATTATATGCTTATGAATAAATATTAGTCATACTGGCCAGATATATCAAAATAGTTTGTAAATTCCTATCAGTTCTTATATATAAAGAATGGTAGCATATTAGTATTCCCATGTCTTTACTCTTAATTTTGCCCCAATTCTCATACTTAGTCTTAGGCCTTTTCACAAAATGAGAAAGTCTGTTTCTCACGACCACATACACAGTGTATACCACTTACTCCTCTCTCAACCAGTGTTTGGTCTTGTTGCTCAAGGCATTATGTTGTCTCTGTTTAAAATTATTTACTTCAGCTCACTATATAATATTATTCTTGACACCTTTTCTTATCAAAACTATATCTCTGTTATCATATCAACTGGGCTTTTTTTTTTTTTAGTATGAGATATAACTGATAATTCAATGTATCCAGACACCAGGGTGTAATGGTATGTTGAGGCAAGTCACATAACCATTGTGAGTAATCACCTTTCTAGTATGGAAATACAAAAATCTCTGGTTTATCTTAAATTAGTTGATACATTAAGAATAAATCATCCAATATTGCACTAAGGATATAGTACTCAATAAATATAAATTTTATTCCTTTGCCATTCACTGTAGTTAATGGACAACCTATACCTTATGTAGCAAGATGTTTAGAATATATTTAGAAGATATTAGCTACCAGTGTAATGAAAAAAGTTGACAAAATAAAGATGGATGTTATACAGAAAAACATAAATGAAAAATATTATGTGCATTTAATTTTCTACATACGATTCATTGTCTGTTTTATTGTCAATAGGCTTTAACTGCAGTGAGTTATAAGCAAAACAGTTAGAATTACTGGGCCCTGGGATAAATGAGAATTAATTGGAAGTTTCTACATGTATAATGAGTAGATTACTTATATTCAAAAAATACGGATTTAATGACATAAATTAAAACTGCATTGATTTATATTATATTTTCTGTGTTTATAAATAAACATTGGGTTGTTACAGCACATCTCTATGATTGGTAGAACATTAAGTTGAATTGAAAACTACCATAATACTGTTCTACTGCTGAAGTACCGGTGGATGATAATAGTTAAAATTCAGATTACCAGGACTATTATTCAAGGACAATGACATTGAAAATTAAAATATATCTTAATTTAAAATCTAAGCCCCTAATTCTTAAATATAAAATATATTAAATGTATGACAAATTTAAACAAATTATTTTATTAAGACATAGATATTATATAGAATGTTTTACCTTAGGTATGACTTATTTTGAATTATTACATAATGGAATATTTCAATAGTCAGAAAAAATATGTGCCAGTATATTCCACATAAAGAGTTGGTACAATATAGACAGATATTATTTTATTTAGGATTTTGAATTTTTATGACCTTCATTTGCAATTAATGTAAGAAAGAGTAATAAATAAAAAATGAGAAAGAAACCTTTCCATTATCTTTTTTTATTCTTTTAAAATGCCAAGTTTAAAGGCGGCTGGGTGGCTTAGTCGGTTAAGCCTCCGACTTTCGCTCAGGTCATGATCTCTCGGTTCGTGTGTTCGAGCCCCACGTCGGGCTCTGTGCTGACTGCCAGCTCAAATCCTGGAGCCTGTTTCAGTCTGTGACTCCCTCTCTCTCTGACTCTCCCCTGCTCATGCTCTCTCTCTCTCCTAGAAATAAATAAAAATATTTAAAAAAAAATAAAATGCCAAGTTTAGTGCATTTAAATGAATGAAAAGAAATACAGTTTTTGCAAATGTTACAATGTCTATTCTGTTGTTTCTTACAGGTAGTTTTATGTTATGATGTTAATCAAACATGGATCATTCCCTATTTTATAGAAATTACAATACTTGTCACTCTGCAGGTGTCATTGAGGAGGTCTTTTCCACAAAAGGTTTGCCAGGATAATGGCAAGAATTTAAAATAGCAATTTTTTTTTTAGTGAAACAAAAGCTGAAGTTTAATAAAGTAGGTGCTTTAAAAATATATATGAAAACATATGTTGTCTTGAAAACAAATTGAAGTATCTTCTTATGGGAGTAAGAATGATGATTATGGTGTTTAACATAAAAGTGAAATTCTGTAATTGCCGAACTGTAAATCCACAATATGAGCTGGAGAATACAGATGTCTTGACCGTTATGAATAACAATAAAGTCACTTTCAAAAAGCAGCAAATACTTAAAAGAATCTTGCCAACCATATGCACAGACACACATGCACACACATGCACACATATATCAAGGTCTCTCATGAGTGTCTGTGTGCAAAATGAACTCAGTGTGAAGTTTGCATGGAAAAAGCTTTAACTTCTTTGTGTACAGTATACACTTAGCAAACTAATTAGTATTGAGGTATCTAAGAATTATTAGTTTTTTAACTTCATACCTATCTGCATTATTTTACATTTTTATAATTTTTTCATGAAAATACATTATTTTAATAGAGGATTAGTATATCCAGAGTGTATCATGACAGTTTTTATAACTTCTTATTAAGGATGGGAATTTTGTTATTTTGGACAACCAGATATTTATTTATATATACATATACATATGTACTTTTCTTTATGTAGTTTAAAATCTCTTGCTACTTAGGATTATAGAACATAGATTTGACACATTTGTGTGCATTTTGATTCTTTTCTTTGTAGAACTTGTATTAGTAGGTGGAAGCCCAATGTCTAACTAATTTCTTTAAGTCTAGTAGTTAATATAACGTGACTCTGAAAATTCTCTACATATATCTTTTCAATACATTTTTATATTTAATTTTTAAAGCACAACTCATAAATCTTAGAAAGAATAGCTATGATTAATTCATGCACAGTTTGGTACTCTGCAAATCTTTCATAACTTGACACAATGATCCTTTAATGCTAATCTAGAATCTATTTCTTCATTGTATTAGTAACAGATTAGCCCTGTTATTTATAATTCATTCAAGTGGAAAATAGCTTTGTAGAGTATCTTTTGTAAAAATGATTGCTGCTTTCTTATTGTAGATTACTAAGCTAGAAGGGAAACATATTTTCTTTTTGATAGAATACTCCAATTTTCATATTAACATAATACACTTACTGTAAAGTGCAAGTTCTTAAAATGATTGTGTGTGTGTGTATGTGTATATATATATAGTTAACATAAGTGGTAATTTCTCATAAAGCTTTGTTTCCCAAGAGTTGTAAAAGTTTCATGAACGTAGTTTCAATAAACAGAAGTGTTAAACTAAGGTAGTTCTAAAACTTACTTATAAATTCAAGAATAGAACCAAGACTCACATTCTCAGGAGTGGGATGTTTTCTGGTTGCTATTACCTGTTCTTTTTTAACCTGAAGAATGATGAAGATTAAGTTACATTTGTTGTTTTTCAAGAATTTAAAATGTCTTATATAAACAGCATTTATATCAAATAAAAAGCAATAATTAAAAATTTCCAAGTCAAATATTCTTATGTTGATTGAAATATCAACAAAATTCTACTCAGTCAGAAAACTTTATACAGTTTAGCTGTACTTAGTACAGTACTAAGATTGGATAAATACTAAGTACTAAAAGTACTTAGACTCAGTACTAAGATTGGATAAATCTCATGTAAAACAACTGGTGTATTTAGAGAATCCTGAGCTAAATTGAGCTTTGCTTAAGAGAAGATGTAGAAACTTCTTATGATGTACAGAAAAGCCCCAGTTACAGAGAAAATCAATCCACTATCATACTGTTTGACATAAAATCCTTAGTATTGCCTTTTCTTAAAAAAAAAAAAATCAAGTCAAATGTTTCAGCAGTTTCATTGATGCTGCTGTTTTTTACTTATTTCACAGAATTTGCTAGAATTTGGCAAAGACATATGGAAATGTTGCATCAGTTCTTGATATGCCCAGAGTCAGTTTCCACCCATACCAAATCAGTTTTTTACTGTAGGTCTTCAATTTGTCAATTATTAGTTTTAAATAAAAATGATCTTTTAATTTCTCTAAAACCCAGTATCTATATTTTTACATTCACTAATGTTTACTGAAACATTTATTTATAAAAAATAGCATCTTAAGAGAGTTAAGTCAGTATTTTTTATATGTGAAATTAGAAGGCCACTTTATAGTTGATGGATTAGGGCCCGTGAGTGAAAGACTGGGGATCTTCATTACAGTCCTTCAGATTGCGTACGTGGGCCTCAGCATAACACTGTGACAAAGTGAAGCTTAGTAGCTCAGATGTTTGCAACTTAAAAAATTGTGCAGGTAGATGGTGATGGTAGCTGCAAAACAGTGTGAATATACTAAATGCAACAGAACTGTTTACTTAAAAATGGTTCTTAGTGGTTTTGTTATTTATATTTTTTGACCCTTAAAGAGTAAAGCTTATTATTTGAAAATTAAACTTTTATTGAATAGTGTCACTCACCTGGCATATTGAAGATGTGTATCTACAAGCAGTTTGCCTTTATCAGCTAGCATATGTTTTGTCACCCTATGTAGGTCATCCTTTAAAAAAAAGTTAGCTGGTAAAAATATTTTAAATTTTGTAAGCGAGTTTCTTATAAATCTTTTTGCCATATTTAAACATGTTTTCATTCAGATCTTCAAATCTATCACCTTCTCTCATTGTCATTTTTTAGAATTCCAGTTACATCATTTTCCTTTTCCTTTGCTTTCCTTTTTTATTCACATCAGGTACTAATTTCTGTCTTTTCTATACTCTCTATTCTGTAAAGATACACAAGCTCTTTCCTCTGCCCCCAGGCTTCTCTCTTCCTTTATTTGCCTTATATTCTGCCTATTTGTCTCCTAGGACACCATTTCCCTTCTGGCAGTTAAGCATTTCAATTCTTAGAGTTTGCATTTTCTTTGTCCTAGTTTTCTTTAACTCTCTCCACCTCATTCCTACTAAAACATGATGCTCCTCTTCATTGTTTTCATTGTTAGAAATTATCTTCTCTGCTAATCCTTCTTCTTCCCATTGACCTGAAAATCAGACCAGCCCAGAGGATATTTTTGAAGGAGGGAAAGATGACAGGCAACAGACTTCTTGGATTCCTCTCCCTGCTTCTCTTCAATTTTGTCTGATCTATTGATTTTATTGTGATGGCCTACTTCGACGTGCCTATGTTGAGGCTGCCCTTGAAACAACTCATTCCCTTCTCCTCACGCCCCTCCTTTTAATACTTAATAAAGTTTGGTTATCCCTCTTAGGCACAAAATCTGTGTTCATTAAGATAGGAAGATAGCATGCACACTAGCTAAGGAAAGAGGCATCAGATTGAGGCATCTTGGGGTCAAATTCTGGTCCTCATATATTCTCATTAAGTGACCTTGAACAAATTATCACTGTCTTAGTCTTAGTATACTTCTTATCATCCAGTAGTCATAAGAATGCTCAGCTAAATATTTTGAAGTTAAAATCAGACGCTCAACTAAAATCTTTAAAACCAGACCTTGTCTTTGTCTAGCCAGGCTTACAGAACAAAATGTCATAAACTAGATGCCTTTAAAGAAGTGTTTAGGGGCACCTGGGTGACTCAGTTGGTTAAGCGTCCACCTTTGGCTCAGGTCATGATCTCACAGTTTGTGAGTTCGAGCCCTGCATAGAGCCCCTCCTGGAGGCTGCTTAGGATTCTGTGTCTCCCTTTCTCTCTGCTCCTCCTCTGCTCATGCTCTATCTCTCTGTCTCTCAAAATAAACATTTAAAAATACAAATAAAGAAAGAAGAGTTTAAAGTTTATTTCTCACAGTTCTGGAGATTGGAAGACTAGATTTGGGGACCAGTAGATGTGGAGTCTGGCGAGATTTCTCTCCCTGGCTTATACATGGCCACCCTCTTCCTGTGGCTTCATGTGACAGAAGGGGTGAAGGACCTCTCAAGGTCTCATTTATAAAGGCACTAACCCTATTCATGAACTTTACCTTCATAACCTAATCACTGCCCAAAGGCTTCTCCTTCAAGAACAATCACACTGGCGCTTAGGGTTCAGCTTAGGAATATGGGAAGACACAAAATTCAGTTTATAAGAACCTTGAAAAAATAAAAATCAATAAACATTTATCATCATGACAGTGTCATTGTTTGATTATGGGTTATTATTATTTTATACTATGGCAGAAATTCTCTGATATACCTTAAAGTTATACTATAAATGATTCAAGCATTTTAAATAGAATACTTTAAATGTCACATCTGTTCATCACATATAGGACTCCATGGGGTTTTAATCCAAAATTTTATTTTATTCTCTTTATTTTGTTTTCTGAAAGTAATTTCTACATGCAATGTGAGGCTTGAAATCATGGCCACCCAGCGCTAACAGTCCAAAATTTAAGAAATATATAGTATTTTTTGGGGCGCCTGGGTGGCTTAGTCGGTTAAGCGTCCGACTTTCGCTTAGGTCATGATCTCGCGGTTCGTGGGTTCGAGCCCCGCGTCGGGCTCTGTGCTGACTGCCAGCTCAGAGCCTGGAGCCTGTTTCAGTCTGTGACTCCCTCTCTCTCTGACCCTCCCCTGCTCACGCTGTCTCTCTCTCTGTCTCCTAGAAATAAATAAACATTTAAAAAAAAAAAAATATATAGTATTTTAAATATATTGACAATTTTAATACAAAATTATATATTTGAGCCATGAAAAACATTTAGAAGTACCAAAAAACTAGAAAGTACTTCAATTAAAAGCACCGTTTTTGGGGGGTGCCTGGGTGGCTCACTCGGCTGAGTGTTATCGGCTTTGGCTCAGGTTATGATCTCACAATTTGTGTGTTCGAGCCCCACATAGGGCTCAGTGCTGACAGTTGGCTCAGAGCCTGGAGCCTGCTTCACATTCTGTGTCTCCCTCTCTCTCTGACCTTCCCCTGCTCATGCTCTGTCTCTCTCTGTCTCAAAATAAAATAAAATAAAATAAACTATAAAAAAGCACCATTTTTTTTAGTATAAGCTAAAGCTACTTGAGTAAAAGGAAAAACTTCTACAGTGTATGAGATAGAATATGTATAAAATATTATAAATCTTATATCACTTTGATATTAAAATGACATTAATAAAACAATTATACAATTATGACTAAATAAAAATTATAAAATGTGTATCTCAAAAGGTCAGGAAAAAGTTGAAAAATGGAGTTTAAAGATAGCTGCTTACAAAGGAGGGTAACTTATAAGAGAAGTTGTGGTGATACTAATATTTCTGTTAGTTACTGTATGGAGCAAAGCTGCAAGAAAACTTACTGCTTTTTCCACTTACATGTGATGTAGAAATGGATACGGCCTGACATCAACTGGAATATGTAAGCGTATCCAGTAAACTCTCAAGGGACAAAAGACAATCTGAAGAGAGAGGAATCTGGGTGTCCTTGCTGTCTAATTCAGTAGATCTGCAGAATTAACTCAAGAGAAGAATCTAAGGCCTCTTTAACTAAACTCTAGATTAACAAGTCCATATCTCTGTTCAGGCATTTGCCTTTATTATATAATCAGCTACCTAGTTGGGTGTTTTTATAGCCCCTTTCCAAGTTCCCTGTAAATTGATATATTAGTAGGGAGGTTAGATCCTTTTCTTGGTGGTGTCTAATACACCATGTGAAGGAAGTGCTGAGATGTTAGGGTCATGTTGACCCTTCTGTCTGTGACTATTCCCATAAAATTTACACTTCATCTCTCCCAGATTCTAGTGTGGTTCTTTCTCACTGTTTACATCCCACTTTTTATAAGTAATAACATAGAATATATAAAATACCTAATTTAATCATTGACTGTTGATAAGTATTTAGGATTGTGACCCTCACTTGTTATTCAACCATCTGGTAGGTTTGCTATTTATTTTTGGTAAAATTCTTACCATCCCAGACAATGTTGAGGAACTGACCTACTATGTAACAGAATATTTCATGGGTGCTGCCAACCATATCAGCTCTTACCCTCACCCTGGGAAATAGGAATTGGAAATGGACTTGTTCCAGATTGTGAGCAACTGATCAGATTCTCCTTCCTAGATTTTCAAACCTGACCTGAAGTGCTTTAAGATGCAACAGAACAGGAACGTAGTTCAGTGAACATAATGAAAATGCACAAGCTCCTTATATTGAGAAACACAGTTACTTTTTAATTTTAGATAGAGTTGTGTTACAAGAGAAGACAAATTATAATTATACAAATATATGTGTTTTACAGTTTGAACACATCTGTGTTACATCAAAAGAATAAATAAAACTTTTAAGAATTTTTTAACATTTATTTATTTTTGAAAGAGAGAGAGCATAAGTGAGGAGCATCAAAGAGAGAGAAACAGAGAGAGAATCCCAAGCAGGCGCCACACTGTGAGCATAGAGCCTAACAAGGGGGGTTCAACCATATGAACCATGAGATCATGACTTGAGTCAAAATTAAGAGCTGGATACTTAACTGACTGAGTCACCCAGCTTCCCCCCAAAATAAAACTTTTTGATATAGGATCACCTACTTTTTCCAGTTTGCTCCAGACTTTCATGTAGGTACCAGTGAAGGTCCCCTGGATAAATTATATAATTCACCCACATTCGCTTAATCATAACATATTAGAATCAGAATTTGACCCCCCAGTGGCCTGACTCTGATGCTTCTCTTAACTAATATGCATGCTGCCTCATTAATTAATATAATTTTTGTGTTAAATCTCTGACATTTAAGTAAATTTTTTTTCCTGATTTCTTTAGATTAAGGTGTTGATAATATATGGGAAATATTTCAGACCTGTCTTAAACACTTTAGCTAAGAATAATATAACAGTATTTAAAGGGAATAAGCAAGAGTGAACTAAGTATAGAGAGGCGAGGGATGGGAGAAGGAAATGTGTGCTTCCCAGAGTACAGTCAGTGTACTCTAGTCCGAGTGGACCTTCACAATGAAATCCTTAGGTCCAACAAAGCCCACCGTGCAGGGATATGGGATGTGTGTCTTCAGCAGTTAGCGCTATCAAAAGAATTCTCCAGATTTAAACTCCCATGAGTACTGTATAAGAACTCCTGTTACTTCATATCCCTGTGTAAAATTGGCATGTTTTGTCTTTATATGTGTGTGTGTATGTATATATGTGTATGTATTTTATGCATTGAGATATATGTTCATTGTTTTCTTTTGCATTTCCCTGATGACTGGGGTGTACACCTCTTCATTATCTTTGGGATTTCCAAAATTTCTTATGTGAAGAGCTTTCCCTGGTGTCTCCCCATTTTTTTCTACCAAGTTTGTCTGTATCTTAGTTATTTAACAATTTGCATATTCGGGATACAAGTCCCTTGCTGTGTTTCTTCGGAGATTATTTGTGATGAAATGAATTTTGTCATTATAAGTTAACTTGATCAGTCTTTTCTTTTTTGTCACATGCTTTTTGTGTTTAGTTATTTAAACTCTCTAAAGGCATGAACACATTTTTGCATATTGTATTTCAAACTCTTTATATATATTTACATTTTGCAATGATATCTTTGGTCAGTTATTTCTATATACAGAACTAGATTTTACATTTTATCTTGTTTTGTTTCCCAGTATGGCTAACAAGCTGACTCGGCAGAAATGACTGAAAAGCCTACTCTTTCCTGTGTGTCTTGTGGTATTACCTTCTTTACAAATCATAATCCAGCATGTGTGGCTCTATTTAGGGCCACTGATATTATCCAGTATATTATTGACTTTCTAATAAGTTTTGATGTCTGGAAGTCAAAATTCTCTAAGTTGGTGCTTTAAAATCTTAGCACTTCTGAATACTTTGTATTTCAATAAAAATAATCTCATTAATTTCCTTATATATACACATATGCTGGGATATTAATTGGGATTTCATAGTATGTAAAGATCAACACGGGGAAAATTGTGTCCTTTGTAATATTGATTTTTTTAAAAAAATGAGCATAGTGTATCCTTCATTTATTTGAGTCTTCTTTACTTTTTACTTCTTTACTCTTTCTCTTACTTTTGGGATAAAGGTTTTGTAGCGGTTTCATTAAACTCAGCCTAGAATGTGGTGTGGATTTTTTTGTTTTATTTTTTTAATTTTTTAATAATGTTTATTTATTTTTGAAAAACAGAGACAGAGCATGAGCAGGAGAGGGGTAGCGAGAGAGAGGGAGACAGAATCTGAAGCAGGCTTCAGGCTCTTGGCTGTCAGCGCAGAGGGGCTCGAACCCCCAAGCCGTGAGATCATGACCTGAGCAGAAGTCAGACACTTAATCAGCTGAGCCACCAAGGTGCCCCCGAGAATGTGGTGTTTCTGATGCTCTTGAAATAGTAGGTATATTTTTTTAAATTATTTTGAAATATATTAGTGTTTAGAAATAAATTTGTTTTGAGGAGCCTGGGTGGCTCAGTCAGTTAAGCATCCAACTTCAACTTTGGTCATGATCTCATGGTTGGTGAGTTCAAGCCCCACATTGGGCTCTGTGGTGACAGCTCGCAGCCTGGAGCTTGCTTCAGATTCTGTCTCTCCCTCTCTTTCTGCCTCTCCGTGACTCATACTCTTGTCTCTCTGTCTCTCTCAAAAACAAATAAACATTAAAAATAAATAAATAAAATTGTTTTTGTTATTTATACAGTATGTTTGTAAATTTGTTTATAAATTCTAATAGATTATCTGTAGAGGTTTAAAATTGGGATGCTTGGGGCGCCTGGGTGGCTTAGTCAGTTGAGCGTCTGACTTTCACTTAGGTCATGATCTCGCGGTTCGTGGGTTTGAGCCCCACGTCGGGCTCTGTGCTGACTGCCAGCTCAGAGCATGGAGCCTGTTTCAGTCTGTGACTCCCTCTCTCTCTGACCCTCCCCTGCTCACGCTGTCTCTCTCTCTATCCTAGAAATAAATAAAAACATTAAAAAAATTTTGTTTTAATTGGGATGCTTATTTTACATTATATTTGTTTCAAATAATGCCTTTATATGTTACTATTTAAAAATCAATCAATCTATTTATATATTTGTTTATTTTTGCTTATAACACTGGCTGTGGCCTTCAACATGATGTTACATGCAAGAGTACAAGGGATTATAGTTGATGTCAGTGTGTTATTTCTGATCTCAGAAATAAAATTTAAACTTTTGTCGTTTAATCTGATGTTTACTGTAGGATTTTTGGTAGTCCCTTTAATAGAGAAATTTTCTTCTAGTATTTGGTGGATGAGAAATTTTATGGAATGTCTGTTGGATTTTATGAAATAGACTTTTTCTACCTCTACTGAAAACAGTACATGTTTTTTTCTGTTTGTGTTAACTTTTTTCTGCTCTTTTTTTTTTTACTTCTTTTAGTATGGAAACTTACAAATTGATATATGAGTATTAAATCCATCCTTCATTTCTGGAATCATCCCAGCTTGCTTTCAAAATAGATTTTATTATTTCTGTCACTGTAGTGATGTTTCTCTCATAACATTGATGTTATTAAATACATCCTATTATTTTCCTTAGGGATTTTTTTCTTTTTTTTTTCGGGGTCTCTTCCAACTACTTTTGGCCTAAATATGTTCATATAATCCTCTTATCATCCTTTTGATGGCTATGAATTTATAATAATGTTCTCTTTTTATTCCTGGTGCTGGTAAATTAGACTCTCTGCACTTCTTAAAAAAAAATTTTTTAATGTTTTATTTATTTCTAGGAGAGAGAGAGACAGCGTGAGCAGGGGAGGGTCAGAGAGAGAGGGAGTCACAGACTGAAACAGGCTCCAGGCTCCGAGCTGGCAGTCAGCACAGAGCCCGACGCGGGGCTCGAACCCACGAACCATGAGATCATGACCTAAGCAAAAGTCGGACACTTAACGGACTAAGCCACCCAGACGCCCCACTCTCTGCACTACTTTGAGAGAGGGTTGCTGTCTATTTCTTTGTTTTTGTTTTTATTGATTTGTGTTTCATGACTATTAATCCTTCAAATAGCTAATTTAATTTGATTATCTCCAGTGTATATTTTTTTCTATTTTATTATTTATCTTTTATTTTCTTTAAAATTCTTCCTCTTACTTTAACCTTGAGGAAAATGCTTGGATCATGTATTTTTCAGCCTCTCTTCTTTTACGCATTAATGTCTATGAATTTTCTTCTACACAAAGCTTCTAATGAATCTCACACCTTTAGATATACATGCTTTTTATGCTTTGAGTTAGTATGTGCTGTACATTCCTTTGTGATTACTTCTTTGATACACGTGTTATGTTTAACAGCGTTGCTAATTACCAACACTTTGGGGATTTTTAAATTATCGCTTAATTTCTGGCTTAATTCTACAGTGGTAAGAGGACATAGTCATTGCAGTTTCATTCTTTAACATTATTAGAACTTGCTTTGTGGCCTGTTTTCCAGCAGGAAGGGTTTCTAAATGTTCCGTGTACACCTGACAGGCCTGAGAAAGCAGCAGACATTGTGTGTACTGTTTATATCATTGTAGCAGTTACATTCCTGTTTTCTATGTCCTTACTGACTTTTTATTTGCTTTTCATACTATTTTGTGTTAGTTCCTTATATTCTTTCAAGAGTTTATGGATGCCTTTGAGGTAGACATGCTTACTGGCTCATGTATACCTTCTTTTTTTTATTATTTTAGTGTAATGACACCAGTTTCGTTAAGTTAGTGACGCATGCATACCTTTTTAATGTACTTTTGACTTACATCATCTTTATTTTGAAAGTAATACACAAATGACTGGTGTGTGTGTGAGTCTATGTGTGTGAATCTTTCTCTCTTAATTGGAGTATTTGGTCTGTTTGTACTTAATATTTTATTAACTCATTTTTTAAAGTTTATTTATTTTGAGAGAGAGCTCGAGCATGAGTGGGACAGGGGTAGAGAAACGGAGAGAGAAAATCCCAAGAAGCCTCCCCTACTTGTTATTGCAGAGCCTGATGCAGGCCTCCAACTCCTGAATCACGAGATCATGACCTGAGCTGAAGTCGGACGCTCAGCCAACTTAGCCACCCTAACTCATATTAACCTTTGTTTTCTAATGGTCCCATTTTCTATATTACTTTTTCTCTACTTCTTTGCCTTCTTTTGAGTAATTATATTTTATCATTTATTCCTCAACCTTAATAGTTCACAAATTAGTCTTTATTATTCCTTTATTATTTCAATAAACTTTATAACATGTACCCTAGTTTATTTTAGTCTGATATAATTTAATGTGTTCCCTACATTTGATACATTTTAAAGTTTTTACTGGTTTTCAGAAAAGAAAATAATCTTAGAATAATTGTGTTACCTGTTGACACCCACAATATGTAAATATTGTTATATACAGTCCATATTTAGATTTATCTGTATTTTTATATTTGGTATTACTTTTCTTTGTCTTCATCTTTCATTTTTAGTCGTTTTTCTTCAGGCTGAATGTTGATATTCTTTTTATTTTATCTTAGTGTAGATCCACTGGAAATAATTTTTCCAAGTTACTGTGTTTCTCAGATTTTCAGTTTGCCTCAATTTTGAGAGATATTTTATTGAGTATGGGATACTGGGTCTTAGTTTTTCTGTTCTAACACTTTGGAAGAAACACCCAACTATTTTATAGTTCTCAGTAAGAAGGGAAAAGCATTACTGATAGATGAAACTACTCTGTACCCACAGATAGGCCTTCTTGTTATAAACCAGCCTGAAGCTCACAGCTGGGCATGTAGTTCTCACTCTGGGTATGAACAGTGACTGAACACCAACATCAGAAAAGTCACTCTACAACCATGAAGTGAGACAAAAAAATGACTCCCTCATAAGTTTGTCCAAGCACAGACAAAACCAGGGACACTATATAACCTGCAGAACATCAACCAAAACCCTCTTCTCTAATATGAATGACTGCTTTTTTTGACCAGTTGACATCTTTAGTCCCACCTACTCTCTACATAGCCATGGTCTACCTATTTTGGTAAGATAGATATCATACTGGAATATGGTACTACTTTTTTTTTTTACTATGTGTTTCAGATGGATATCAAAAGCAGAAACTTTATTCTACATTGTTGAATTCCCACAGCCTAAAAAATAAGTTTTATACATAGAAAAAACTCAGTATTAATTTATTAAATGAATTTTAATTAAATCAATGAAAATAAACTGTTTCTGTAAAAACTATTGTAATTTTCAATTGTATAGAGGATCAGATCCAAATTCCATAGTTGTTGTGGATATAGAGGTCTCAAACCATCCCTAGGTTCAGGATTCATTATCAGGGCTCAGAAAAGCTGTGATGCTCGGAGTTGTGATTTATTACAGTGAAAACCTACACACTGAAATCAGCAAGGGGAAAGGTACAGGGATGAAGACCAAAGGAAACCACAGGGACGCACTTAATTCTCATAAAGATGATGTGTGACAACACACAAGATATTACCAACCAGCCAAATTCACAAGAACCTTGTTGTCCAGAGATTGATTGCTCTTGGTGACATAGGTATGCAAGGCCCATTTGACCGATGTTAGCTACTTAGATAACCACCTCCTCTTCCCAGCAAAAATAACCATTCACCTTAATTGGCATAGTTAAGATACATTTTCCTGATCACTCTGGTAGAGTATGGTCCAAGGCTTCAGGTTTCCAAAAATCAGTCACCACACAGAATATAGAGAGTTCCCAGATTATCAGCTAGGAGCTGGCTAGGTCCTTCTCCTCTAAATGCAGAGTTTGAGGGGTGCCTAGGAGGCTCAGTTGGTTAAGCATCTCATTCTTGATTTCGGCTAAGGTCATGACCTCACAGTTCATGAGATCAAACTCTGTACAGAGCCTGCTTAGGATTTTCTCCCTCCCTCCCTTCCTTTCTCTCTCTCTCTCTCTCTCTCTCTCTCTCTCTCTCTCTCTCTCTGCCCTGCTTATGCTGTCCCTCGCTCAAAGACAATACAATTTTGAAATAAAGCTAAAATGGAGAAGGATGAAGTCTCTACAATAAGTTATTTCTTTCTCTTCATCTCTGTAATTTGTACCAAAGCTCAAAACAAAACAAAACCAAAATCCTATGCTGTTAAACATTCTGGAGGATAGAAGCTTAGTTTCCCTTTATTTTTCTGTCTCTGTCCATAGGTCTCTCAAATGACACAAAATACAACATGAAATGATAGGTGCAATGAGGGCCACAGAGCCTCCTGGCTATCCTCTGCTGAGCTGCTGTGGCACTTTGCAGAGTGACTATGCTGGAGCATTTCATTGCCCATGCTGTAGCAACAGTTTTAAATATATGACTAGGTTATTTCTAGCAGACATTATTTTGTATGCCATAAAATTTGTTTCATAATTGAAGAGAGTTACATATCTATCAAAACAGCAGTAATAACAGAATGTTAACAGAATGATAGCAGTCATCACTTTTCTAGGGTGAAGCTATTGCCAGTACACTTTATCATAGAAAGTGTCTTCCAACAAGACCTACTTAAAATTTGTTTCCTGAATGGCCACTCCCTTCTTTCCTAGATTGGTGTCTATTTTTAACCTTTTATAAGTATCTTGGGGCAGAAAAATAAATCACTTGATGACAGAGATAGAATGTATAGTGCATTCTCTTGGTCTTTCATCTGAAGCGTATCTTCTATAGAATTATTAAAACCATTACTCCTGCATTGGCCCCTTTAATGTTCAACATGAGTTTTGTATAAATCTTTCTTTGGGGTTTCTCTTTCATTTCTTCGTCAAAGAAAATATTGTTGTTTAGTTCTGCAAAGGCTTTCCTGTTTTTAGCTTACGTCATAAATCTCATATGGTATCTTTGGCTTTCCATTTTGATGCAAAGCAATGTTCGTTCTGTGCCTTGTAAATTTATCTTCTCAGTACTTCTTATTCTCATTCCTATATGAGACATATTGAACTCTGTCCACTGTCCTTCAGGTTTCCTGATATATGCATGGTATTTCAGAGAGGTCAGACCCTGAAGTTGACCTTGCTGTATTCTGACTAATTCAAGACCACTATTAACTTCTTTGAAATACCTAGTCAATGTTGGGTTGATGCTTGGGAGAATATAAGTTGCCAAATTATCTTCATTTCATGTTAAAATGTTTTTATGTCATTATGCTGATGATTTAGGAGGAAGATATTTCCTCCTTCCTAGGAAGAACTTAACTATTTCCACCTCAGTTAATGTGAGTGCTCATTCGAGAGAACAATAGCTTCATTAAGGGAATAGTTCACAGGTTATTTTAGAAAAAGGATTGTTAGAATACCTTCATAATAATAACCAAACAAACAAAACTGCCATATCCTAAGAGGTTTGGGACTCTTGGTGCTCTCAATTTTTACTGAACAAAATAGGCATTAAAACTTTTACATTTATTTATTTATTGACTCTCACACCCACGTTGTTGTTGCTACTAATTGCCGCATTTAGTCCCTAGGGATATACTAATGAAACAGTTCATTAACATAATAGAAACACAACCAAGAAAATAGTCTGCTTCCTTCAAAGTAAAAAGCTAATTTCCTATATATGTCTCAAAAGGGAAACAAGAATAAATGGAAATTGTAACTTGCCAAATGTTAGATGGATGGGTACAGTCTATCATGGGATTTCTGAAGCTCACAATATTGGAAATGTTTATAATGCAGCCAAATTCATTTAATTGGTTAAATTACTTATAAAAAAAATCAGGTAGTATAATTCCCCAGTCACTATGTAAAAGAAGTACCTTGGTAATTAAACCAGTGTTTACCATTAATGTAAGATTTGGGGAACAAAAAGAAAACCAAAGATTAAAATACAAGATGTGTTGGGGTGCCTGGGTGGCTCAGTAATTTAAGCGTCCAACTTCAGCCCTGGTCATGATCTCATGGTTCCTGTGTTCGAGTCCTATGTTGAGTCGGGCTCTGTGCTGACAGCTCAGAGCCTGAATCCTGCTTCAGATTCTTTGTCTCCTTTTCTCTGACCCTCCCCTGTTTATAATCTTTGTCTCTCTGTCTCAGTATAAATAAACATTAAAAAGAAATTTTAATAAATATAAGATGTGCTTTCAGACTATCTATCTATATACACATTGGTGCACACATCTATATCACATATATACTTGATATAGGATTATATGCATATTTTAAGAAAATAACCAGCAGAAAAGTATTCAGAACACAATATTTATAATTTCCAAGTTTGTGCTTAAAAAATCCAAATGAAATGATTTTGATATAAAAAAGCATATCTAGGGAATTTAGTCACCTAACACTTACACATAGGTACATCTGTTAATATTCAGGTGACTAGTACAAATTGATTTTAACACATTTATAATATCGCTTTCTGAAAATTTTCCCTAAATATAAATATATTTGTGTTACAGATATAATATCAAACTTCCTTTTGAAGATAACATTACAGAATGCAGATTGTTTATCATAAAACTGTTAAAATCCAGCAGTATGCTTCATGAGGAAAGAATGATTATCCCCAAATTTCCAATATATTAGGATTTTTTGTTAAAACAAGTAAGTTTGTTTCAGAGTTGAAGCATAGTTTAGTTTTATCACACCAAAGCTATATAGTTTTATACAAATATGTCAGAATAAGTCATAATTTTTAATTTTAGTATATGGTTTGACAGTTTATCAATTAAAACCTGGTGAACATATTTGCATCTGTTCCAGATAGAGTGACAGGGAACATAATGAGTCTTCTGCATGAAACACTCAAAAACGGGGAAAATATAGAAAACATTGGTTTTTCATGACATTATCATCAGTAAATGAAAGCCTGGGAGAAAAGAACAAATTGAAGTGAAGTCCTGGGTTTGCCCACCTTCCTGCTCCAGGTGTTTCCGGGTGGTTAAGGGGAACTTATTAGGCACCCAGTGGACTCCCCTGGTAGCGTAGTTGGAGTTGAGAGTCAAGGGAGACGAAGAAGGCACCAGGGAGGAGAAAACTTAGAGAAGGAGATCGTAGTTCTGAAGAAGATGTCCATCAAGAACTAAGCAGTGGGAACATGCATTTAAATTTGCTTAGAGGTAACAGTGCCTGGTGATATAAATGTTTGTGGATAGTACGCTTTCTCTCTACCCAGAACTGTAAAGCCCACAAAGCACTGGCTCAGTAATGATGGGTAATTAGCTCTAGACTCAATAGGTGTTCCATCAGTACATAACAGATCCTAAAAGTATTATGTAAAAAATCAAATAATTTTGAATTAACATCAGTTAGTACAAAATAAAGTGCAAAACTGTTTGTAGGAATAAAAACTATCTAGCAAACCCCATACTAACATAATCCGTAAATTCCAATAAAAATTAGCAGCCATGGCAAGAAACAGAAAAATAAATCCTAAGTTGAGAAGATTCACTCAATCAAAATAGAACCAGTGTTGAAACACGTTAGAATTATAAGACAAAGATATTAAGACTTTATTTTTACTTCATTGTATACATTCAACATGTTGAAACTAGACAATGAAAACTGCATAATGCTGAGTGAAGATGTGGAAGATATAGAAAAGATCCAAATTAAACTGTAAAAATGAAAACTTCAGAATGTGAAATGGAAAATTCACTGAATACATTTATTTATTTATTAGATTTAACAAAATACTAGTGAAATTGAAAATTCAATAATAAACTATTCAAAATGATAGAAACTATTCAAAAAGAGAAAAACTAGAACAGAAAATATGAAGAGAGCATATGCAAGTTATGTGACAACCTTAAAAATTATATATCATACATACAATTATTACATTATGATATATTTTCTA
Source organism: Proteles cristata cristata (assembly GCA_017311185.1). Lineage (NCBI taxonomy): Eukaryota > Metazoa > Chordata > Mammalia > Carnivora > Hyaenidae > Proteles > Proteles cristata. Next base: position 110,087 of record JAESUZ010001598.1, read on the forward strand.
TAATACAATATTGTATTAAGTATTGCATATGTAGTATATATTATATATATTACATAATATATTGTATATATAATGTGACATGTTACATATTGTAATGTTATTTCACTAAGTATATTTCCCAACAGAGAGGGGATTGGATAAAAATATTTTTATAGTAAATAATGATGGAAAATTTCCTAAATTGATGAGATCTACTTGGAAAGAAAATGTTCATAGACATTAAATTTTCTAGTAGTTCTCATTTTAAGACTACTAATGAAGGATATCATTGATTAGGTCTCTTTTACAATTTTAGGTGAATTTAGGTCCTCACACCCTCAGTCCTTTTGATGAGATTAAATTTGTTATTCCAATTATGTCAATTTGATCTCATCCTCTAAGGATGGGCTAAAATCTGCTCTCAGGTAACATTGAAATTAATAAATTAAGTAATTAAATAATAATTATATTTCTAGGGAACTTACTTTTAAATGATCATAAAATTGATCATTTGTCCTGTAGTTATGAATTTTTCTGCCAGGACATACAAATACATGTGCCAATATTTAATTTTTACTAATATTCATTGAATTTACTCATATTTACTAATATTCATTCTTACTATGGAAGACTCTTGAAATAATTTTTGTAAATGGGTTAAAGAATGTGGGTGCAATTGATGAGGATTGGATGGATGATGCTAATAATTGTATCACTTTGTTAGTTGCTGATGTAGTCTATGCTTCTCTGCCATTCACCACATATACATTATCTCATTTAATCCTCATATTAGATGAGTGCCATGTTGAGATTTAATCTAGGCCCATATTTTTCTTTTTAAAAATATTTATTTAGTTATTTGTTTATTTGTTTTGAGAGAAAGGAGAGCCACATGTATGTATATATGTGAGCTGGGGAGGGAGGGAGAAAGAGAGAGAGAGCCTCTTTGCTGTCAGTGCAGAGGTGGATGGGAGGCTTGACCCCATGAACCATGAGATCCTGAGCTGAGCTGAAATCAAGTGTCAGATGCTCGTATAATAGGTTTTATGAGGATTTATAGAAATTGATATGTAGCTTATTAGTAAACTATTTTTCAGGAATCTCTCACTTAAGCTTACATGCACACTTAACTAATTTATGTATGTGCTATGTCTCTTTGTGTGCTATGTGCCCTTCCTGTAGGAGTGTGTTCTGATTCTTGTTTATGCTCGAATGTTTGGCATAGGTTTGACTTTAATCATTCCAAAATTATCGTTTTTCTTATTAATGAATATAAAGATTATACACATGATTTTCCTCAGTGTACATATAAAATGTGTAATGTTTCTCAAAGTATAATGGATATGCAGTATTCTATTAGTTTCATGTGTATAACATAGATATTTGACATTCATATACATTGTGAGTTCATCATGACAGGAAGTCTCGTTAGCATCTGTATGTGTATATATGGTGAATAGAAAGCTAATACATATGGACGGTGTGTCCCATGCTGTACATTGAATCCTTAAGACTTACTGTAGAACTGAGAGTTTATACCTCTTGACTCCCTTCATCCCTTTTGCCCCGCCCTTACCCAGCACCAGTCGCCTCCTCTGACCACCTCCATCTCTTTTTCCTGTATCTGTGAGTCTGGGTTTTGTCTCGTTTTTCTTATTTGCTTGCTTTGTTTTTAAAACTAAAGCTAAAATTCTGAAATGTGATTGGCCATTGTTCTAATTGTTAATAACATAGGGGTAGCTATTTATGAATTCTTTTTCTTAGTGGTATCTTTCTAACAACATGAAACATCATGGAATTTTACTTATTTTCAATTTCTGAATCATTCAAATTTGGATCTTTTGTACATTGAACATAAAACATGACATCTTTCTTTATCATACTTATGACTTGACTTAACCATATTCTCCTTCAAAGTGTACTTGATGCTGTTAGAATTTCTAAACACTTATAAGGTAATATATTTGCTGTGTTTTGGGGAAAGCACTTTTATGAACTGACAGGCTCAACTTTTTAAAATTGTTACAGCTATTTTTCAAATAATTCCACTTAAGATAATAGTAAAAACAATTATAATACTTTAATGAAAGTGATGGTTGTTCATATTTAGCTCAATTTTAGTGAATAAAATTCATAGAACTTTCAACAAGATGTCTATCAAGAATATCAGTCCTTAACTGTAGTGGTATGTATTAGTTTTGGTGAGCATTAGTGAGATGAGTTTCAAGTTATCTTTTGAAAAAAAGTACATTCACTTTTATTCCCATGATAATTTAATACCCATCATTGTTTCACTCTTGTTTTCATACATGAGGGTATAAGTGCTGAGGTTACTATTAACAAAATATAAATAAAAACTAAGTTTGTTGAAGGCATGGATGACCACAATTATATTTATGCCTTCAGACAGAGGTGACATCAGTTATCCCTGTGCTTGTGAATTATAGTCATTCTCATTTTTAGTAACTGACAGTCATGAGTATGCATCACTAAAGAAGATGAAAAGGATAGCTGAGGAAAACAGCGAAATTATACATGTATGGTGAATTACCAAGAGGCATGGATATGTATATTTTTTAGCAACACTAAAGAGCTGCGATAACCATATTAAAAACAAACCACAGTGTAAGTGAAAGTTCCAAAACAGGATTTATGTCAAATTCTGTAAAGCTGTTAATAATACGTATTATAATTCTGAACATTATTTGCCTGTGTGGTTATTCTTTAATAATTAACATAGTTCATTGGGTAACATAAATATTACCTTAGGAGTAGTGCTAGGAAATACATATGAAAATTAGTTTAGCTATATTTTTTCTTGTGAACTGGTACTATTAAGAATTTAACAATATTTACTAAAGTTACAATGAAATATATATAACACTATGCATCTAGTAAGGAAAGTTGACTCATGATTCTAATCTACCTTTCTCAAATGTTTTATGGGGCCATGTTGTAAAAAAAAAAACAAAAATGGCATATCTCTGGAGGTAACTTGCAATCAGGATAATTTTTTAGATGGTTGTTTATTTTTGAGAGGGGGTGAGAGAAAGAGAGAGAAAGAGCGAGTGAGCAAGTACACACGTGAGTATGAGAGGACTGGAGAGAGAGAGAATCCCAAGCATACTCCATGCTTTCGATGCAGAGCCCGATGTGGGGCTTGAGCCTATGAATCTTGAAATCATTACCTGAGCCAAAATCAAGAGTCGGGGGTGGGGAAGAAGACACATAACTGACTGAGCCCCCGGAGCTCTGCAGATACATGAGGCTGAGAGCTGAAGGCAGAATAACAGGCAAAACCCCATTTGGTATTCAGCAGAATATTCAACAGTCTTGATGGAAGTTATATATTTTTAATGTACAGTGTACTTAAAGACTAACTTGAAATTATTCTTATGTGTGCTGATGCCCACATGACATAATTACTTCAAGGAACCGTATCTGTTAAGAATTCTAGCAGAATTCCTGCCAACAGAAACATGACATCACATTCATTTTCAAAATTAAACCTAAATTCAAAATGTTAGTGTAGGAATATGACTCATAATACACATTTTTAAGAAAGCTAGGTTTCAGGAATACTCATTTCAAGGCTTCTAAAATCAAAGTTCAGACAATTTGGTTTCTATGATTTTGAGTGCTATTGTATTTAACTCTCAGCTTCCATATTCATCGTAAGGTCCCCCATTCCGTGTGATCAGTTTCCCTTATAGCAGCTTTTCATTGCTACAAATATATGAGTAAGCATTTAGTGTCCATCTCTGTAAGGAAATAATAACACTGAACAGCAAGGATGTAGAACAATGTTTACATTGTTGTCCTCTGACTCTCATCAGGTGCTGTATTAATAACACTATAGTTTGCTCTGATCTGAGTACCTAGTCAGAGGTTGGCCTTGAAAGTTTACTTTCGTTAATAAGGATGACTCTAAGAAAATTATTTCTGTAAGAAAGTGCTGTATTCTTCCTCTGTAGGGATATTCTAAGGCTGCTGTGGCTTGGCCCATTGTTGTTTGGGTAGAGACTTAAGTTCATCTCCCACTGGCCCAGTTGGATAAAGAATGTTGAGCATAATCTTTCAGTGAGGTAACCCTCTTACTCAAAAACAGACAGACATTCAGGAAATAGAGGAAGAAGAAAAGTGATATCTGCTATTGAGTAGGAAGAGTCACAAGCAGGCAGAGCAGAGCGAGAAGGTAGCAGAGGTACCCATGAAAACACACAAATTCGCACAGCAAGAGACGGAGTAACTGCAAACAAGGACCAGAGTTCTTTATTTTAATGCTTGTCGGTTTGCAGCAATTTCTGACTTAGAAGGTGCCAAAACTTGTACTCCAGATTTATGAGTGATCAAGTTTTATTGAAAGCTGTTTATGAGTCCTTAGAAGATTAGAGTTGAAACATATGTCAAATTTAGGTTTAAATTCAGTAATCAAGATACAAATATTTTCTTATCAAATTTATCCTATAAATCCTTGTAATTACCTATATAATAATAAAGCACATGCATTTTATGTGTATTGTGCCATTTTAGTCTTTTTTAACTTTGGTTCCTAAATGAAATTTTTTAATGAACTTGTTTAAAAATTTGTTCTTCACGGGGCGCCTGGGTGGCTTAGTCGGTTAAGCGTCTGGCTTTCGCTTGGGTCATGATCTCGCGGTTCATGGGTTCGAGCCCCGCGTCGGGCTCTGTGCTGACTGCCAGCTCAGAGCCTGGAGCCTGTTTCAGCCTGTGACTCCCTCTCTCTCTGACCCTCCCCTGCTCACGCAGTCTCTCTCTCTCCTAGAAATAAAATAAAATAAATATTAAAAAAAATAAAAAATAAAACAAAAATTTGTTCTTCACATTTTTCTTTAAACATATTGGTAAAGCCAATATGTTTTAATTAATTTATTACTGAAAAAATGCATCCATTTTTTATGTTTATGGAAATCCTTATAATCATTCATATTTTGCAGAAATTTAATCCATATACAAAAACTGATAACTGATTGCATCAGTTATATGAATAGAAATGGGGCAGGACTTAGCCCATACAGTAGAGCTCAGAAATGAAATGCACACGTATACTGGAAAACAAATACACCCTCATTTTAGAAACTCTTAAGAGTGACCAGTTCCGCAATAATTAGGACAGTAATTACAATGTAGGTATTAGTATCTTTGTTTCATAGATGAGAAGGCGTAAGCTCTCAAAGGTGTTAACTAAATTTCTCAAATCATACAATTGTGTAACATTTATTTATTTATTTAGCCTGGTCATTTCAGTACTCTTTTTGTTCATTAAGTTCCTTTTACTGCTTCCCATGCCTGAGACTTTATGTTAGTCTTTGGGACTATTTCATGAAAAGAAAAGAGAAAAAAAGAGGAATATTTTCAATGTCTGCCCTCTAGGATTAAAAAATTTGTCATTTAAGGGGCACCTGGGTGGCTCAGTCGGTTAAGTGACCAACTTTGGCTCAGGTCATGATCTCGCGGTTCGTGGGTTCGGGCCCCGCATCGGCCTCTGTGCTGACAGCCAGCTCAGAGCCTGGAGCCTGTTTCAGATTCTATGTCTCCCTCTCTCAGTGACCCTCCCCTGCTCACACTGTCTCTCTCTGACTCTCAAAAATAAATAAAAAATATTAAAAAAAAATGTCATTTTGGTTCCCTTTTTGTTTTGTTTTTATTTTCATTTTAGTTTGTGTGTGTGTGTGTGTTTTATTTGATTGTGTTTTTGCATTATATTATACTGTGTCAAAAGATCTATAGGAAACTTGTTTGGGGAACATTAAAACCTTATGACCTGTATATTACATAAGAATTCTAACCTTTATATAAAACCAGTTGAACTATAAGCGACAGGTAAGATTCCATGAAAGCTGCATCTGTATATAGTGTGAGCACAAACCACAACACTTCTCTCGTATGTTAATATCTATGTACATTCCTAGACAACATGGGAAGTTTGATATCTCTATGTCTCATTTTCTCAACTGGCAAATGAGAATAAATAATAAATGTACTTACCCACTAAGATCGTTGAGGGGGTTTACCTTGATGTGATAATGTAAAGCAGTTAGAACAGTGCCTGTCTCCTACTAGGCTTTCAGTCGATGTTAGCTGTCATAAACCTATTTCCATTGCAAATAATAATATTTTAAAGCAGTTTAATTTACATTAGTTAACACAGTAACTTTGTTATAGGTACATATATTGTTTATCACATATTAACAAATATGTTAATTCACTTTTATTGAATGTAAAATACCATGTTAATTGCTCTGGGAGATACTAGAATACCCTAAAGAAATCAGAGGGAAAGGTAACATGGAGGGCATGATTGTAACACAGGAGAAAGGAATACATGGTATATTGGAGATAAAAATCAAACTACCATGGGGAGGAGAAAAGAGAGCTATTAATCGTTACCTCCTTTTAGCTTGCAAAAATTATAAAATATATTTGTGGAATGGAATGTTAAATTATTTTTTCTCCTCTTGCAAAAATTATAAAATATATTTGTGGAATGGAATGTTAAATTATTTTTTCTCCTCCTCTGAAAGCATCTTGAAAGAACAGTGACTTTATGGTAAGGGCCTCTACTAGTTTTGTTACAAGCCTAGACAATCTCATGAGATATTAACCACAGTTATATATTTCATGTCTCTCCCAACCTAAGAAGCAAATATCCATCACTCCTACATGACTAGCCAGTGAGCTTTTCATGTTTTACACTAACTCTGAGGGTAGCTCTCAAATAAAACCTCTGAACCCTGAATCACAAATTTTGGCTGATGAACTCCTTTTTCTCAGAAAATGAATTTTTTCATCCACTCAGTTATTTTTTTATCTGGTATAAATCTAGAACTTTATTTTGCTATTTATTTTAACATTTATCTTCTTTAACTTGATATCTGAGATTTTCATATTCTGCCTCTGATACTCACAGCATCCTGCTTCCAAAATTCTCACTGGATTCTTCTTGGTCTCGGTATTTCCCTGAAATTGCCTAGAATTTCCGTTTGGCAAAGGGCACTTGTGGCTTTTCTCTAGGCTCCTGCTTCCATCTGGAATTTTTTTGTTCTCTTTTATTATTTCTTTTAACAGGATGTTGCCACCACATCCCTCTCTCCAGTTTTCACTTCAAAAGCCAAGTGACAATTAATTTTTTAAAAATTTAATGTTTATTTTAGACAGAAGGAGAGAGAAAGAGCACGAGCAGGGGCGGTGTAGAGAGAGACAGAGAGGGAGAAACAGAATCCAAAGCAGGCTCCAGGCTCTGAGCTATCTGCACAGAGCCTGGTGCAGGGCTTGAACCCACGGACGGTGAGATCATGACCTGAGCCGAAGTCAGACACTTAACTGACTGAGTCATCCAGGTGCCCTGTAACAATTTATTCTTAATTCTCATTTAAAAATCCTACATTAAGGTGGGAAACTTGAAGACACAGATTCTATTGTTAGTTTTTGTTTGTAAACTTGAGCAGCCCAGACAATTTCTCTGTCATATATCTTGTTTGAAAGATATATTGAATGGTTTATATTACCTTTTCAAGTGGAAATATAGTGAATGTATAAATCTCAATTCTGTGAAACAACGTATAGAGTGATTATCCAAGTGTACAAGTGTGTCACTTTTACATTTAGCAGCCATAGACTTTTTTCAAGTTTTTATTATTTAAATTCGTTAGTTACCATAGAGTGCAATACTAATTTCAGGTATAGAATTCAGCGATCTATCACTTACATACAACACTCATTGCTCGTCACAAGTGCCCTCTTTAGTGCCCATCACCCATCTCGCCCTTGTCTCTCCCACCTCCCTCTATCAAACCTCAGTTTCTTCTCTATAGTTTAGAGTCTCTTTTATGGTAAACTCTCTTTCCCTTTCTGCCCATAGTCATCTCTTTTGGTTCTTAAATTTCATATGTGAGTATGTTCATATTTCTCTTCATGTGTATATTAGAAGGTATTCATCTTTGTTATAGTTTAAAGATCATGTAAAGTCTCATCTTAGTTTTACACAAATTTTACTTTATTTCAACAATTTAGTATATTATAATAATGTCTACCTACTCTGTACTTTGAATTGCTCATTATTTTTATCATAACATTATAATTATAAATATTTAAATGTTTATTTTAAATTGTTTGACCAAAACATATATTAAATTTATTCTGCATAGAAAATAAGTTCTCAAGAAAAATATACAACACTCATAGACAAATATTTATTATAATATAAATTAAATGGCTATTCCATGTAATGTAAATGAGACTATTACTGAAAAGACATCCTATCATTTAGAATTTGTTAGTATTTAAGAACAGTGACATGAGAATAATTACACTTGACACATTGAAGCACAAATAATTATAGCCAAAAATTACACAGAGCAATGCCACAACATGTACGTTCTCTAAAAGTTTACTTTTTTGAGGCTTAAATCTATGAAGAAAAATGAAAGTAAAATTAAACTGATTTGAAAGAAGCTCTTTTTTCCTGGAATACGAATAGATTTCAAGGCTCAAAAAGAATGAGTACACACACACACAATCAACAAAGGTAATAACTTCTGAGACAGCTTTCCCCGCTATCTTATGGTAGAAGGAAAATGTACCAGGCTAAGCCTGCTATTTATGACAAGTTTTCACTTTGTTATTTTACTAATCCATGAGCATAAGGATTAATCACTTTTTCCAGTCACACAGTATATTCCTGTCAAGTTGAATTCTTTTTAAAGGAAAATCCACTAGCCTGAACATTTCAGATAACAAAAATCAACCTAAGTTTGTTAAACTTTCTAATACTTGAAAGTAAATATGTCTTATAGGTACATTTATTAAAATGATGTAATTCTGATATACAGACTGAAACACATTATAACCCAAAATGACATGTAGCCTGCAATATTAATAACTGACTTTTGTAATTCCCTAATTCATTTGACCCCATTATATGAGTATATTGCCATTATGAGTAACCAGTACTGTGAATTGATTTCATATATTACTAATATATAGTAATTACTATATATTATATATATTATATATTATATAGTATTTACTATATATTATATATATAATACTATATATTATATAATAATTAGTAATTATATAGTAATTACTAATATATATTACTATAAATAACAACATAATTAAAAACATTAGATTGATGATGGATAAAATGTTTTATCCTCCAATAATCTGTTTAAAAAATATTCACATTAAAAATAGTCTTTCTATCAAAATTTTTTTTTCTCATTCCCACCTGCCAAAGATGGAAAATAAATTCATTACTAATAGTTGAGGAGAGATTATTGAATCTCAAATCACATTTCACATATTTGTAGATCTAATAAGCAACCTAAATTTAATACTAATATAAAGAAAATCAAAAGCAAATAGAGGGGCGCCTGGGTGGCTTAGTCGGTTAAGCGTCCGACTTTCGCTCGGGTCATGATCTCGCGGTTCGTGGGTTCGAGCCCCGCGTCGGGCTCTGTGCTGACTGCCAGCTCAGAGCCTGGAGCCTGTTTCAGTCTGTGACTCCCTCTCTCTCTGACCCTCCTCTGCTCACGCTGTCTCTCTCTCTCTCTGCTAGAAATAAATAAAAATATTTTTTTAAAAAAGCAAATAGAAACAATAGTCAAAATAAGATTTGCTTCATGATGACAAGGATTATATAATAGTTATGAGCACTGTGTTCCACAGGTCTGACCAGTTCCTACTTTGCCTACTTCAGTTTAAAGTGAAACACATAGAATATTTTTTTATGTTCAAAGCAATGGGCTAAATGCCAAAGAAAGAAAAATGTAATACTGTTTTCAACCAGTTTAGGTTAGTTCAATAACTCCTATTGCACATAAAGTAGATGCTAGGTACTCAATGTCCTTGGGAAAACAAAATAAACTGGCTTAGAGGCAATCCTTGAAAAATTACAACCCTGTAAATTCCCCAGAAGACATGATCCATTGAAAAATTCCAATGGCAAAATCAGGCAATGATGATTGCATATTTATGAGAAAAAGCTAATGTTGAATAGGTGTCTATATTAATTAATTCTTGACTAAAAATGTTTTCTATAATTTTATAGATTGTATTCAGTTTCCCTAAATAAATAATGATAGAAGTTTAAAAGAGTATTTATTTTTCATGTGCTTTTCATCAGTAATTTATATGTACAAGTTCTGTAGTATGTTTACTCAAGTGTTAATGAATTAGATTAAATCTTCAGCAAGCAGAGTCAAAACCGTGCATTTGCTGTGTCATTACATTATATCCAGTTCAGGAAAATGATCAATATACAATCTTTTTTGGTACCTGAATAAGTTATATTATGCAAACTAACTATTAATAACTATTTATCAGAAGAGATAAAACTGAAAAGGATTTGTTAGCTTATTGGAACTTGTAAACATGTTATGGAAAAGAGACCATTTGTAGACTCATTTTCTACTCTGAGGCATCCCTGTAATTTCTTGGACTAGAGGAATTCCAAGGTGAAAAGTAAGATAAGTCATTCCACTCTAGTGACCCTTCTTACTTATATATAGTAAAGTAACACAAATAGGAAGAAAAGGAGGGTAAAAAGAAAAATATTTTTTTCATTTCCTTTTTTTTTCTTTTTCAAAAATTTTAACAAGATTACTGGAATCAAAGTATGGTTTTGTTTTCCAGGGTTTAGCTTGGCTCTACATTTCAATGCAGTGAAGCATAATCATTATAATTTATTTTTGCCCTTATAGTCATTATTTCTTGTGTTTATGTTCCTCCTTGATATTCTTTATTTTAAATCTTAGAAACTATAAGCTACACTTCCAAAATTATTCTTAAACTATGAGAGTGATATTTTTAACCTGAAGAGTTATATCTCTAACATAGCATAATTTATATTCCTGTTTCTTAATTTTATTCTGAGAGAGAAAGAGAGACAGAGTGAGTGTGTGTGCATGTGAGAAAGCAGTGCAGGGGCAGAAAGAAAGGGAGAGAGAGAATCCCAAGTAGGCTTCATGCTCAGCAGGAGTTCAGTGAGGGACTGGATTTCATGACACAGAGATCATGACCCTGAGTCAAAATCAAGAGTCTTATGCTTAACCAACTGAGACACCCAGGTGCCCCTATTTTGTTTTCATCGCAGTGTTCAATATATAATAATGATTAGAAAATTTATTTGTAAGTGCAATTAAAATATTTAAGTTATTGTGACATAGAGAACAACTTTTTAAAAACTGAGTTACTTCACAAATTATAAAGTATATGCATTTGTTGTAATGTAAATTTATCATCACAAACATATGGTAATGCTGTATAAACCATATGTCTTCATTTTCAGGGAACATATGGAAAGTGTTTAAAATAAGTACATTATAAAAAACATGACAGGGTTGATAAAGGGTACTTTTCCAGTAAATAAACAGTTCCCCATGAGAGTAAATAATAAACAATAAATCATAATGTAATTCACATCAAAACTATCAACAGTTCAAGTATTCAAAGATGACTGAACTAAGGTCATCATTGTTATTAATTAAAATAACCCTTAAGATTATGCGTGCGTGCATGCATATGTGTGTTTGTACGTATGTAGTATGTTGAGACAGGATGATTCTAATCACATCTATCAAATAGCAAAAACCTCTGTTAATACTAAACAAGCAGTGCTTTCTCCATGAGTTAAAATATCAAAGGTGTTGTGAACATGGTTTTCCAAATATGTACTCAAACATCTAAATCATAGCATTTAATAAAGGTATTCAATACTCTCAAATCTAGATGTTCCCTATGTTGCATATTCAAAAACACAGATAACCCATTAATAGCCACATTCATGAAATGTCACAGGGGAACATGCGAAACAAGTATAGTGGCTTGGGCTCTCTTATAGTGCACTCCAGTTATTTCATTAAAAAAGTTTCCTACATAGGCTGTTAAAGAGTGATTTTTAATACAATTGGGCGATGTTGACATTAGCCTCAGTCCTTACCTTTGATTCAAATATTACTGTTACATGGCCTTCCTTCCCACCTTATACCAAATTTCATTGTCCAACTTAAATGTGTTATTTCATCACTGCAACATATCTACAGAGCAATGAACACAGAATATGGATTATGGAACATCATTTTAAATTGTTTTGACTGCTTAGGCTCTGTTTAGGTTCTTCATTCTAATTTAGAGAAAGTAATTATAGAAAAAGAAAACATAAGCAAAAGTGAATTAGAGAACAGAATAAGTATACTATATACACTTAGAGATGGAATTAAATCTTATACAAAGTATTCTTGCAAATCTGTAAGTAAAAGAACAGAAAACTGACATATGTAGAAATCTAAATGAATAATAAACATAGGAAAAGGAACTCAACTTCACAGAATGCTCCAAAAATGAAAACAAAATGAAAATAAAATGAGAGATCAGGTACATTTCCTATTTAAATATACAGCCATTAAAATAAAGATATATTAATATTCTCAGCGGACTCTGTCTCCTTTTCCTCCCAAACTCCTGGATTCTGTAAGGGTTCCTGTGGCTTCAGGCTTTCTCCGTGTGACAGATGGGGGCGAGGGAGATGGACGGAGCTCCCTGCTTCTCTGCCAACCTGCCTCCTCTCCGCAAAGGCGTTCTTATATGTGACTGATTGATACATCAGTGTTCTTTAATGATATATCTACATATTTAGAGAGAGAGATTTCCCTCAAACAGAAATAGCTGATCAAAAGAAATATTTTTAATATATTTGTAGACCATTCTATGATTCTTGTCTTGACCCATAAACCTGATGGATTTATTAATCATTTGTATCATATTGAACTGTTATTCATATATTATTTTTTGACAGTACTGTAGACTTTTATTCACTAAGGTTTAATTTAAAATTTTGCATTCTTTGTTTTTTTAATTTTTAATGTGTATTTATTTTTGAAAGAGAGACAGAGACAGAGAGACAGAGAGCAAGCAGGGGGTGGGTCAGAGAGACAGGAGACATAGAATCTGAAGCAGGCTTCAGGCTCTGAGCTGTCATCATGGAGCCTGACATGGAGCTTGAACCTACTAACCACAGAATCATGACCTGAGCTGAAGTTGGATGCTTAACCAACTGAGCCACCCAGGTGCCCGCCAAATTTTTGCATTCTTATTTATGAATGATATTGCTTGATTATGTACCTCAGTAGAATTTTATGTAAGTGATATAAGTGTATCATAGATATAGAAAAGGACACAGTAATAATTGCAATAACTATGATAAAGTATTTCATAGTTAACATGTACATATAGTGTCCTCTCAGATCAAGAATTAAATTTATTGAAACTCTGGAAGCATCTCATGCCACCCCTCTCCATCAGAACTTCCTGCTAATGGTAAATAAATTCTGACTTTTGACAATGTAAATTAGATTTACCTGTTTTCACCTGTGCAATTGGAATCACAAAGTTACAAAATCAGTACTATTTTATGATTTATTATTAATATTGCAAAATAATTTTGGAGTTTGATGGTGTTTTAATAGTCAAACATAATTTTCCATTTTTAACCTCTTTTTCAACTAGAAGAATGAGTCTACATCCCCGAGATCAAAATAATTATATTCTCCATACTTACTTTAGTTCTACTTTGGCTTAGGTTGACAATAACTCATTAAATATTACCATTTCTGATGTTTCTATTAATGCCTTTATCCTTTTTTCTGTCATGCATGCATTATGAGTTAAGGGCTGAGCTCTTTGCTTCATACATATCTGTATTCCTTTCTCATTGTGATTGTAAATGCTGTCTTATTAAAATTACATTTGTTACCTCCTTAATATCGTTTGTCTAATTTTGGAAACAAAAATGACATTTTAATTTTTCTTTATACGTTGTTGTGTATTCGAAGTATTCTCTGGTTTTATTTTAATTTTAATTCAAACACAGATTATACCAACCAATTCTTACTATAATAAAAATATCAGCAACTTGCTTTTATGTTAGCCACTTGCTGTTTAAGATCTCTTGATAACCATATATACTGTAAGTGATTAAATGAGATAATTTAATGAACTAGATAGCTTGCCAGGTGTCCCAGTCTTTTCTCAGTTTTTTCAGAGATGATGGCGTTGCATGCTTGGAAGTATAAGAGGAAGTTAATACTTTTCTGCTGGAACGACCAATCAAATTTTGATGATGTCTTTGTAGTAATGTGTAGTAGGTCATTGGGTAGATTGTGGATGTGAAATGTAAAGTCTTAGCAGATACATAATGCAATTTATCAACTTCAAACTATATTAACTTAGCATATATAACGTCATTATAAATTCTGAGCTCCACAAACAAAATTACCTATGGAAAAGTTCTTTATACATCTAAATAGTTTGTAAGATCAGTCTTCAAAATCACCTTTCCTAAATAAAGATGACTCAGATACTATTTGTATTTGTTTATACTTAGATAAAATATTTTGCAATACCTATGGAAATATTGTATTAAATACTACTTCTGTAAATATAAGGTGAGGTTTCACTTTTTATCATATAAAAATTTGTTCCCTCTCAACTGTCCATAGTTTTGTTTACAGTTTTTTTTAAAACTGCCTAAAATGAATATGCAGAAGCATAAGTAATCTTGGGAGAAGGGGAGTATCTAAATACTGTGATGCTTTTTTTTTTCCCAGATGATATATTTTAAAATATAATACTACTAATCATCAGAAGCCTGTATGATTCCATTATATTATTACTTATGTAATGATAAGGTACAAACTTATCCCTGAAAACATTTTTAAGATGTAGTAAGATATCATGGAATCAACAACAAATTGGCATTAAAAGAAAAAAAATAGGGCCATAGTTTTATGTGTGCCATTTATTACTTAACTAATTCTGATTTAGTTTCCTATTCTGTAAAATGACATTAATAATGGTTGACCAGTATCCTCATGTATTTCTTGGGAACATAAAGTAAATTCTGAAAAAACTATTTTAAATTATAAAGCACCATTCAGTATTAGGTAGTGTTATATGGGCTTACTGACAGAACTCCCAATGAATTCATTTAATTACTGTGACCTATATATTTAATCTATATTTTAAAAATAAGTTTTCAAAATTCATAAAATTATATTTTTATTAAAATTGTACATTTTTCTTCATTTATACTTCTATCTGTAATGTGGAAAATGAGGTAGAAATCATAAAAAAGAAACAGCATTTCTTAGTTTACTTGTCTACACTGTACAGAAATTGAGTACCTTTTATGTTAATTTTAAAAAGTGATTACTATTTTTATTATTATTTCGTATATCAGAAAGTCTGCTGTCACAAAGTCAAAACACATGTTCACAAATATTTCAAATCATGTAAATGTTTATAAAAGGTAATACGTAAAATAAAACTCCAGTTTAATATTAACATTAAAATACAGATGTTATTTGTATATGCATATATGGTTTAAGGATGCTTATCAATCAAAATAATAAAATGAATTGCATCAAGATTTTAATAAATATTTTTTTCCTTAGGAGCACCCTAATCCTAATTCTAAAAGCACTTGTTTAGTACATATTGATAGAAATTAACTTGACATTTAGACATCTCCCATTAGCCTCAGTAGAATCAGATGAAACTATTATGTCTGTGTACTGTTGTGGGCAAGGTGGGAATGGATCTTTACTTATTCTCTATGTATATTTTCAACGACAAAGTCTATTTACATTTTGGTTTAGTGATAATCACAGGCTCACAGCTGTAGTTGCAATAGGAAATCTGGAAGAATTTTAATAGATTAGAAAAAAAGTAGAAAGTAGGAAGATTGCTGAGTTTCCCCCTAGCAATTTGTGACATCCACATACTGAAAGACTAGTTCTTCTATGCCACGTGGATAAAATTTTCTGTTAACACACATTACCCAACTGTTATTTTCTATTCTGAGAAACCAAGATAATGGCTTTTGGGGAACTTCACAAGAAAGAAAATTCCCACCATGAGCAAAAAAACCACAAGGCAGGCATTTAACATTTGTCTATCCAAATACACATTGTAACATATCAAGGCATGTTTCATTATAGTAAAAATAATTTACTTTTATTTTTCATCGTCTTCAAAGACAAACTGAGGTACATTAAAATTTTGAAGACTTAATTTTTTTAATTATTTTTTTGTTTATTTCGGAGAGAGAGAGAGAGCAAGTGGAGGAGGAGCAGAGAAAGAGAGAAAGAATCCCAAGCAGGCTTCAAACTATTAGCACAGAGCCTGATGTGGGACTTGACCTCAAACCACGAGATCATGACCTGAGCCAAAACCAGGAGTTGGACACTTTTTACCACCTGAGCCACCCAGGTGCCTCAAAGAGTTTATTTGAGTAAACATCAATTTGAGTTTTGCAGCGTGAAACCAGAACTGGTTAGGGACACGCCCCTAATGGGTGCTGGGGAAAGACTTTATAGAGAGGACATGAAAAAGTAAAGCTGAAGCAGTTGCCTTGTTGGGACAGCATAGTTGATTGTTTATGAATAGTTGTGAACTTCTGTATACTCAGACTTGATTGCACTGACTCTGGCTTTGGTTTGCTTATATACGCGCACCAAGCCACTAGCCCCACCTTAGTCTAATGGCCTTGTTTAATTACTTCAGCATTTCCCTCTTGTGGTCACCTCTCCTACAAGAGAAACTGAGCAAATATTTGGTAGACCATCAAGGTGAAGTTGTTTTGTCTAATTGTGGAATTTACAGTTTGTCATGCCTAGGGAAGGGTTAGTTTTGCTGTTCCTGGCAACGTTCATCTTGTTTCTGTTGCTCCAACCTCAGTGAGATCACCTGACATCCTGCTGATGGCTGCGAATATATATCTAAGACCCTTGAGAGAACACAGTGCCACCACAGAGACTACAGTGGTGACTCTGAAGAGGGAAACGCCAAGGGAACTGAAGTGTATTTCTTAGAGCCTCCCCAAACCAAACCAGTTTGTAACAAATAAAATGAAAGGATGTACTCAAAGAGCCACCAACTTGATTTGGCCAAATGGTTTCTCAATTTCTTGTATTTGAGTTTCTACAATATAAGGGATGTTGATCTAGATATAGGAGGAGACATTTGTTATGATACAGACTTCTTATTTAGCCAGCAAGTAATCTATAGCAATCTAAACTAATTAATTTAAGCTACGGAGGTATATTTGGAATGACATATACTGCTCCTCTTTATTTCCTGACTTTGAAACTTCCCACATTTCACAGTCCAGAAGTTTAGTTGGTAGATTGCTCCATCTCATTGAACCTGTCTTAGTACTAAAAGTAGATCAATTCAGTTGAACAGTTGTCTCATTTCAGGAAATGGTGTTGCAAGCGGGCTCCCAAAGTTAGGCACATATGGTAGGTCCAGTCGGGCATTTAATAAAATATATTTCTATGACAACAAAAGAAAACAAAGGTAGAGCAGAACGTACATCAATTTCTGAGTCCAGAGAGCAGTCAGTTGAAATTCCCAGATGATGGATTCCTAGATGCTAGACTGGAAGCATCTCTTATAATTTAAATATCCTCTTGTGTCCTGGTGATTTTTCTGAGTGGCCCACAAGAAACAGGCACAAAGGTTGTCCATACATGAATTGTTGTGGTGATTTCTCTGGAACTGATAGCAAGTCAGCCAGCTTCAGTTTGTAGAGCTTCAGTAAAAGGGCAGTTTTTGGTCTTGATTATTTCTGATCACAAGAGTGAAAGAAAATTGGCAAGATTAACTTGGAGAGTTGTACCCAGATGTTGGAGGACACTAGAAAAATTCATGATCCATTCCAAGAATAGTTATTTGTATATATTTACCTTAAATATTTTACCCTAATTATGATATTCCAGACAAGGCGTTGGTGATGCTATCTCAGTGGCTTTATTGACTCCATTAAGTCAACCTTAGTTTTTTTTTTAATGTAAAAAGGAATCTCAGATTAAAATTTTTAAAGCCTCTTTAGGTTAAGGAGAAATGCCAAGGATTTGCCCAGTTGTGTCCTGTTACAAGGAGAACAAGATCTTGTTGAACTTAGGAAAATAACTGTATTGTCAGGAAAAATAAATTTTAATTTTTTTTAATATTTATTTATTTTGGAGAGAGTGAGACAGAGCATGAACAGAGAAGGGTGAGAGAGAGAGGGAGACATAGAATCCGAAGCAGGCTCCAGGCTCTGAGCTGTCAGCATGATGAGGGGCTCAAACTCATGGACGGCAAGATCATGACCTGTGCTGAAGTTGAATACTTAACCGACTAAGCCAACCAGGTGCTCCTTGTCAGGAAAAATAAGAATACTTAGTAAGAGTTCCTGAGTTCTGGAGGAATCAGGTAGAGGAAAAAAGATAAATATTCCATTTTTGTTTCCAGAAATATATTTTGCCAAATTTCTCTAAGTTATAGATATCTTTAAAATAAAGGAAAACATAGTTCTTTAAATCTGGAAAACAAAACATTGAAGAATAAGCAATGTTTGTAGAAGAATCGTAAAAATTATAATCATCGTTAGGTTATTCAGTCCAATGTAATTAGTTTTTGTTTTCCTTGGTCTTGGTTTAACAGTTTTATGAATCCATCAGTTTCCTTATTAGAAACTCCTTGCCTATTTCAGTGGTATGATCTTAAAGTTATCAGAAATCTTTGTCAGTCCTTTCCATGAAGTTCTTTGAAGATAAAACAATTCTGTGAAAACAACAGTGTAAAACAAAAGCTGTCCGTAAGTGACAAAAGATTTAAAAATGGCCATGGTTAAAGAATTGATGTGACTTCATTATAATGTAATTGACAGAGAAGTTTTATTATTTCTGTGGCGTCCAATGTTTTAGAACAACAATTGAAATTAGACTAACAGCATTATACTAGGACAGATCAGATCCCTAGGAAATTTATATATCTTCTGGAACACTTGTATTATTAAGTAATAACACAGATCTGCACAAATAAATCTAAGGAATATTTAACATCACTTTTTGTTTTAATTTAGCAGAGCTTCTCACAAAATTTAACATATAAAATAAACCTAATTATTCTTCATATTTCTCCTTTTATAAGGAAGAAGCACACATTCTTTTGAAATATTTTTCAGCAAACCCTTAGTAAATCCTCAAGTTATTTTGAAGTCAAAAAGACTTTATTTTTAGAATATGATTTTGCGAAGTTTGTCAACAATATCAAAAGGTTTAAAATGCTTGATTAAGTAGGGTTGCTATCACTATGACACAATACTTAGTTTGACCAAAGTGGCAAAGACTTCACAGGCAAACACAGGAAGTTACGTAATTATAAAACAAACAACACACACACACACACACACACACACACACACACACACACACACACACACACACAAAACCTTCTGCTCATTTCATAGAAAAATTCACTTCTTCCAAGTAATCAAAGACCTAATAAGTATAAGTATAATCATGAAAATGATTTTGGTAAGACATAAAACCTTTGGCTTTCAGATAGATTTCCCAAATTCAGGACACACCTTTCAGAATCTTATCAGTAGCAGACCAATAGTCCAAGAAAGCTTTATCCTTTTAACATACAAAATAAAATGTATTTGTGGGTGTACTATTGATATTAAAGTTTATTTTTAAAATTCTTATAATAGGGGCACCTGGGTGATTCAGTTGGTTAGTCACCTGTCTTCAGTTTAGGTCATGATCTCACAGTTCCTGGGTTTGAGCCCCACACTGGGCTCTGTGCTGACAGCTCAGAGGCTGGAGCCTACTCCAGGTTCTGTGTCTCCCTCTCTCTCTGTTCCTCCCCTGCTTGTACTCTCTCTCTCTCTCAAAAATCAATAAAAATTTTAAAAAATCTCATATAATGAATTCATCCAATTTTAGCCTGCTAGACCAGATAGATGGGATATCCATCCCTCCTTTTCTCTTCCTCTGTTTGTTTTTTGTTTTGTTTTGTTTTTTTGGTCTCTCCCAACTTCCTATACCCATTTAGCTTTTGTCCTTTTTTCTTTCCAATTTTGAAAAAAAAAATAGTTATTCTCCTTTAAGACAAAAATACTTTACTTTCCCTTAAAAATGCATCCCAGTACTTCATACCTTTTCTTTTCAAAAATGCATCCAACTTTCCTTGTATACAGAGTGGTTCCCCCTTATTATTTCTCTTAGTTTTAATTACATATGTTGATTAGAATTCTTGACTGTTAGAAACCTTATTTCTAATGAAAAGAAGTAAGCAAGTGTTGGACTTTTACACAAATATTCTGTGTATTGGCAATGAAATTAGTTCATTTTGTAATTTCTAGAAGCATGTTCTTCCCCATATTATTTTTTTTGGTGCATAACAAGACATGTTTACTAACAGACCTAAACTTCTTTAGTTACTCTGTAGTAAGTATAATAAGCAAAAGTAGATAAACCTCTGTTTCGCTGTCAGTGTTTTAGTATTTTACCTTTTTTGAGAATGACCTGATATTCAACGAATATACATAATTTAACTTAGTATAACTTTGTAACCTTCAAGTTACCAAAAATTTCTGGATCTATTTAATTTACTCATTCTTAACTATTATGTATAGATTATTAATGAACATTTCACAAGACATTAAACAACTGGCGATAGTATTGTTATTTTTCTTGCTGATAAATTTTGTAACTGGTAGTATGGGCTTATTTGACTAGGAAACCCAGATGGAGTGAACGTTGTATCTTTGTATTATACTTAATGTTTATAACTCTGAGGACATACCTGTTTTAATTAGGCCAACAAGCTTAAAACAACTTTTATTTACAAATGATTATTCATGATCACATGAACTTGGAAAGCATTTGGGTTAGTTTCAATATTTTCAAGAGAACACTTATTTTTATATAAATTCTTTTCTTTAAGACAATGAAAAATAACTCTTTTACAAATTAACTTTGGCAATACCCTCCAGAGGTAGAATAACACCTAGACATATACATACAGACAGATAGATACTTAAAATTTTTAACCATGAGACAAGTATATACAAGATAATACAAAGTTTCAGGTTTATCAAAGAGAGAGAGAGGGAGAGAGAGAGCCCAAGCAGGGGAGGAGCAGAGAGCCCAAGCAGGGGAGGAGCAGAGAGAGAGGGAGACACAGAATCTGAAGCAGGCTCCAGGCTCTGAGCTGTCAGCACAGAACCCAACGTGGGGCTCTAACTCATGAGCCCTGAGATCATGACCTGAGCAAAAAAGTCAGACGTTTAACCGACTGAGCCACCCAGGCGCCCCTGAAATCAGAACTTTTAGAAGATAAACTGAGGGACAGTAATATTTTGAAGAGTTTATTTGAGCAAAGGTTGATCCAGTCAGGCTACTACCAAACTGAAATAGTTAGGAGCACTTAACTACCTGGAGCTGGAGAAAGGCTTTTATAGAGAAAGAAGGAAGCAAAGCAATTAGATTAGATTGGCTGTAGCGTCATCGGTTGCCTTATTTGTGAAAACCTGGTTACCTGTTTGTGATTAGGTGTTCTTAAATTTAATTTTCTCAGATTTGAGTGCATTGACTCAGGCTTAGGTTTCCTTTTACTTGCATAGGCCACCAAAGTCTTTGAATCTCAGTCTCACAACCTTTTCACTTTATTACTTTAGCAAATATATTGTTCTCAAGTAAAGTGATACTTTTCAAGTAATTAGTCTCTATGAATTATATTAGAAGAAATGTTGTTACTCTATGCCAAAGTAGTTAAAGTGACATAAAATTTGGAAAATGTGGGGAGGAAATTGTGCCTATTTCTAACTGAATCCTTAAAATGTACATAAAATGTTATTATTATTTGAATCGATAGCAACAGAGTCTTCCAGTTTGTCATTCTGGTAAAGGGATTATTGTAAATGTGTACCATATTTATCACTTGTCTGTTGCCTACTGAGCCTTGGCCTCTGATCTTGCTTCCTACTTTAACATTATATAATTTTTTTTTCTCTGCCTTTTTTTTCTTTTAAGCAACTGTGAAATATTTGGCTTAGTTTTATTGTAGTTGACCTCAATGAGCTATACGGAGAAATAACTTGTAAAAGGATAATTGTAGTATAATGTTACTGCTGTGAAATAAGATGTTCAAGGTACAATAGAAGAACAGAGAGCATACACATTAAATCACAGAGGTTGAGTTAGGCAAGTTCTTTTGGAGATGATGCATTTAAAGAAGTTAATTAGGCACAGAACAGGAAAAGAAACCGCAGAAATGAATTAATCATTTTAAAGGAAGACGTGGGAACAAACCTGTTGGGTCAGATATGACCCTCCCAGCCAAACTCTTCTCCATGTCCTCAATTACATGATCAGTAAGGGTGCCATCAGAAAGCAGTTTTCCTGTCTCCCAGGTTTTAAAATTAGCATTACTCTGTTGATTAAGATTATTATTTAGCTTCTTAACAATTTTTTCAAGTGTTTATTTAACTTCCAGTTGATTAGCATACAGTGTAATATTAATTGCATGTATGGATTTTCACTAAAATCACTTGATATAACACCCAGACATCATCACAAGTGCACCCATCATCCATTCAGCCCATCCCCCCATCCACATCCCCTTCAGTAACTCTTAGTAACCCTTAGTTTGTTTTCTATAGTTATGAGTCTGTTTCCTGGTTTGCCTCTCTTTTATTTTTCATAGGTCCATGTTTTGTTTCTTCCACATATGAGTGGAGCCATATGGTATTTGTCTTTCTCTGACTGACTTATTTTGCTTAGCTCCTTCGATGTCACTGCAAATGGCATGATTTCATTCTTTTTGATGAATGAGTAATATTCTATATATGTATATACATATCACATCTTCTTTATCCATTCGTCAGGAAATGGATATTTGGGCTCTTTCCATAATTTGGCTATTATTGATAGTACTGCTGTAAACATCAGAGTGCATGTGTCCCTTTAAATCAGTATTTTTTTATCCTTTAGGTAAATACCTAGTAGTGCAATTTCTGGATCTTATGGCAGTTCTATTTTTAACTTTTTGTGGAACCTCCACACTGTTTTCCAGAGTGGCTGCATCAGTTTGCATTCCCACCAACAGTGCAAGAGGGTTCCTAATTCTCCAAGTCCTTGCCAATATCTGTTGTTTCCTGTGTTGTTAATATTAGCCATTCTTAGAGGTGTGAGGTGGTATCCCATTGTGGTTTTGATGTGCATTTCCCTGATGATGAATGATGTTGAGCATCATTTCATGTGTCTGTTAGCCATCTATAGGTCTTCTTTAGAAAAATGTCTATTCATGCCTTCTACCCATTTATTAACTGGGTATTGTTTTTGTATTTTTGGGTTTTTTTTCATGTTGAGTTTGATAAGTTCTTTATAGATTTTGGATACTAACCCTTTATCAGATGTCATTTGTAATTATCGCTCCCATTTTGAAGGTTGCCTTTTAATTTTGTTGATTGTTTCCTTTGCTCTGTAGAGTTTTTTACCTCAAAGAAATCACCACAGTTTATTTTTGCTTTTTTCCCCTCTCCTCAGGAGACATATCTAGAAAGCATTATCTAGAATTGGCTATGGCCAATGTCAAAGAAATTTCAGCCTGTGTTCTCCTCTAGGATTTTGATGGTTTCCTTTCTCACATTTATGTTGTTATCCATTTTGAATTTCTTTTTGAGTATTGTGTAGGAAATTGGTCCAGTTTAATTCTTTTGCAAGTTGCTGTCCAGTTTTCCCAACACCATTTGTTGAAGACACTGTCTTTTTTCCCATTGGATATTCTTTCCTGCTTTGTCAGAGATTAACTAACCAGAGAATGGTGGGTTCATTTCTGGATTTTCTTGTCTATTCCATTAATCTATATGTCCGTTTTTGTGTCAGTACCATACTGTCTTGATCATTAAGGCTTTGTAATAAAACTTGAGGTCCAGAATTGTGATGCCTCCAGCTTTGTTTTTCTTTTTCAAAATTGCTTTGGCTATTTGGAGTCTTTCATGATTCCATACAAATTTTAAGATTGTTTGTTCTAGCTCTATGAAAAATGCTGGTAGTATTTTGATAGGAATTTCATTTACTGTGCAGATTGATTTAGGTAATATAGATGTTTTAGCGATATTTGTTCTAATCCATGTGCAGGAATGTTTTTCCATTTCTTTGTGTCATATGTCTTTCATCAGTGTTTTTACAGTTTTCAGAAAATATATCTTTTCTCTTTGGTTAGGTTTATATCAAGGTATCTTATTATTTTTGGTGCAGTTGTAAATAGGATTGACTCCTTGATTTCTCTTTCTACTGCTTTATTATTGGTGTCAAGAAATTATTTAGCTCTTTGACAATCGTCTAAATATATCTAATGGCCAAGAATTCTGTGACCCAGAAGGGAGAAATAGCTTCTGGATAAAGCCTTCTCATATGTCCAGTGATGAAACTCCAATTTTTATAACATCTGCATGATAAAATTCAATAAGAGAGCATAATATACCAGAACAGGTGTGCCCTATTTCTTTTCTCAGGAACTAATCAAAAACCTTCAGTCCTTTTCTACACATAAACTTAAAGGGATTGTAATTTTACGTATTGTCTACATACTTTTTTGCTTTGTTTTGTTTCTTCTTAATGTAAGGTTATCAAAAGTCGACACTATATAAAAAATTTGTTTTGATCACCCTTCCTCCTCTCCTTTCTTCCCTATAATTCCCTCTTCCCATCAGTGAGGGCTTTATTTAATTAATTTTTACATCACGTTTCTGCTTTAATGAGCTATTTTTAGAAAAAATATCTTTGGAACAGCAATCTAAATCAGGTCCCAAATGCTATAATCTCAACTATCTTCCTTTACTCTCCTAGATAAAATTTATGATCCATCATATTTCTTTTATATTTACTTAACTTATTTCTCTTCTAAATTATAAGTTCCATGAGGGCATTGACCTTGTTTCTTTTATCTGTTTTGGTTTCTCTGTACTGAGCACTTAGCACTCAGGAGTGGAGAGGAGAGGAGCAAGTAGCCACTTTGACAGCACATATAATAAAAAATAAATAATAAAGGCATAAAGAATAAATAAGAGATGCTCAAAGCATATCTGTGGATAGAATGACTTAATGAGTAAAAGAAGAAAGGATCAAACATACTTTATAGTTTAATATTATTTTCTATAAGTCAAATTATTTTTGTCAAACTGTACATAATTTTTATAGATATGCACAGAAATAGTAAAAAAATGTTTAAAGTTTTTATTAAGCCCACTGGTTCTATCTCTTATTTAATGCTGTTGATTTTTACTACCATCATACTTTTATACTGGTTCCCATTAATCTAGCTCTAGTGGAAGCTAGATTATAGGCTCTGGTTTCAAATGAACTTACATATGTGTACATGTATAAAGAGAGTTATTTCAAGGAATTGGCTCCTGTGATTATGGAAGTTGGCAAGTTCAAAATCTGAAAGGTGAGCCAGCAAACTGAAGACCCAGGAAAGCCTATGCTGCAGATGATGTCTAAAGGCCAACTTTGCAGGATTATCTCTTGCTCAAGGAATGCTGGTTTTCTTGTTCTATTTAGGTTCATCCTTTGACTGAGATCCATTCACATGATGTAGGGCAGTTTCTCATTGTACACTGATTAAAATGTCAGTTTCATTCAAAACATCCTAATAGCAACACCCAGAATATTTGGTCAGACATCTTGGGTACTTCATGGCAAAGCCAAGTAGACACAAAATTAACTATCACCAAAAAGGATCTTTGGGGAAGCGGGGGCATCAAGAAATCATGTATAATATTTTAGACTGTCTGACACATATTACAATCACAGAAGATGGTATCATGGTAATTATTGTTAAAAAAAGTAATGATCAGTATCTGTCTCTATTTTTCCATATAAGTATGAAAAAGTATAATTTTATATAGTAAAAGAGATAGTATTATTTTTCAAGACATATATATCTCTATACCTATTTAATAGTCATTAACTTCCCTTAAATTGTTTATCTTTCTGGTTCTTTTAACTGCCAGAACTCAACCTACAAACTATAAGTTCTAGCAATAATCAAATACTCAATGTGCTTACAACTATTAAACATTTACAAGGTTCACTTAGTGAACTCTTATTAACACTCAAAATTGAGCTCATAAGGTAACATATTTTTTTAACTTTTCAGGATATCATTAATGCCCTAAACTCTGCTCTGAAATCACAATATCGTTGCTTCTAATTTAATTACAGTATATTCATCAATCAAGTCATTTTCAGTTTTCAAAATTAGATTTTTAAAAGCTATGATTCTGAACATTTCTTTTGATTCAATAAGCAGTAGAATTGAGATTAGAAGGGAGCAATAGAATTCTCAGTTCAGTATCTAAATTGAGAAAGGTACTTTGTCAATTCATCTCAATATTAAAATGACATTTTAGGTACACAGGTTGTGAGCAATAGAAATTTGACTTGGCATACTCACTCTTCAACCTAGAGAAGTCTCTGAAAGGGAGAAAATAAAGGACATAGTGTAGCTTTTGTTAAGATTTTGCATGTTACTGAATCTAAAACAGAAGTCACTAGAATATACGGTTGGCTATGAAGTCACTTATTTGTCTAAGATGGACACAGCTTAGAATATTAGAACAAATCAAGATTTAGGGCCTACTATCCCCCAAATGTAATTCCATAGCATAGAATTTTCTACTCCAATAAGAAAAAAATTCATACTCATGATAAAATAAACATTCTATTAATGTTAGAAAAATTACCTTTTGTTGAATTTGAATATTTTTTGTTCACAGTAAAAGAAAAAGTATTTTTGTCATTTGGAATGAAGGGCATTTAATTTACAGGATAACAGTAATTTCACATCAATAACAGTAAGAAAAATAAAGTAACAGTGGAGATAGTAATATTTTATCAGCCAAAACCAACAAATGGTGGAAACTTTTCAGAAGCTTTTGGGAGAACCAAACGGTCTGCTTCCACTTAATGCTAACGAGCCTAATCCTTGCACAAATTTTGATTTGGCAAAAACTACAAGAGGAAGCATGGTCCATCGGGCTTTCAAAGCTTTAAAATGTTAAAGGAGGTGAGTTTGTAACTGAACCCAGATTTCCCCTAGAGCATATACCACAGAGGGGCTCATGAGTTACCAGGGGAAAAGTGTAGATCTGAAAGCCAGAGGTTGAGTTCACTTGCAAGGTCTGAACAGTGAAGAACTATAAAAAAAGAAGTCACTCAGAGAACAAAATATCATTTTTTTATTAGATTTGGATTTTGGATCTGCTTTGGGTCCAAGGTCAAAATGAAATTTCTTCTCCTCTTCCTGGACTGGAGCTTAGCAGCATGGAGAATTTAGCATGAAGCTCAGACACTGATCTCGCCACCTGTTCTGGACCCACACACTGCCTCATGCCACGGAGACAGACATCTCCAGAAAAGCCCCAGGAAATCAGTAACAGGTAACCCAAGAATCTCCACCAAAAGAGAACATCAACATAGGCCATCTTTTCTACCACTAATAGAGTGTCAAGAAAGGATGAAAGTGTACTTTTTACAGATTGAAGACTATGAATAGAGACCCATAGAAAAAACAATCCCTCATTCTTCCTTTAGTAGCCTGAAGGAAAACTCTACATGAGTATAAATAAATAGGAAATAAATCAATATTGTATGATGATTTTCACTGAATGTATAATCATGCATCAAAAAAACTAATTAAAAATAATTCTTGACCAAAATATATTAAACAGAAAAACATGTGTGAATAAGTGATCATATCACTAGTGCTTTATTTGAAAGGCTGATCAAACTTAGATCCAGATGATTCAAATTATTTTGGGTTACAGCTACAGAGTTTAAAATACTTAGCACATGCTCTATGTTCTGCATTTGGCTAAAGCAGAGTTGATGAGTCACACTATATATTATGTGTCCTATCAAAGTAAATGTTATCATTCAAGGGATTTGGTACTAAAATACATTTTGTACCAGTCTAACAGTTTGGACTCACGTTCTCTCAAGAGTAATTTTCAAGTTAAATATTAAATACCCATCTTTGTGAAAAGACATTTAATTGATATCAGATATCAGTGCAGGCATATTTGACCTTCTTATATTTCTTATATTCATTTTCAATAGTATACCAAGTTGGAATATGAAATACCTTATCCTTGCTGATATACTTGAGGAACTATTTCAGTTGAAATTAGTTTTAAATTGACTAAACTTTACAAACATTTTTTCATATGCCTGTGATTAGCATAAAAGCATGATCCTATTGTTGAGCAAATATTAAATTTTCCAGACATTTTTATTGTTACGCAGGCTAGTTCTCTTTGAATTACTGCACATAAATAAATATGCATTTATATGTTAAAGCAAAAACACATATAGAACTAGAATAGAACTCTTGGATGATGGAAGAGTTTTGAGAATACACATGAGTATTGAAAAAGGGCCCTCTCGTTTCCAGATACCACCACAACTGACTTTGAATATATATCATAGATAAAGGGAAACTGCACTGAATGTCGTTATTATCTGGCTATAGAATTATTATAAATATAACTAAGGAAAGACTTATTTTGAATAAGACAATTAGAAACTCAGAAATTACTTTAAAGCATAGGTATAGGGATACAAAATTAAATGATAAAGGTAGTATTTTGCAGTTTTAAGGCTGGAAAGGAGATTAACAAATACTTTCATTTACAAACAGAAAATATAAGAATTGAGTAAGAGACTTCAATGTTACACAGCCTGGCTCATTACTGAAACTAGATTTAAAGAATTTAAATACAACATTCTCTCATTGTCCATTCTGATGCTAGCACAAGAGAGGAAGAGTAACATAGTGCATAGTATGTGGAATGAAGCCCCGGGAGAGGTGCAGAGTACTACCTGCTAACCCATTTATCATGGTCTCTTCCTCAGACATTTCTCATTTCGTTATGTAGAAAATGAAGCACTGAGTGAAAATTAATTTGGTTCTGTTAAATACATATTTGTATTATTTTTAAAAGCCCTTTTATCATTAGAATGACATTCAGAAGCTATAAAGAGGCCAACACAATTAATGCAGAAAGAAACAACAGTTCATTAGTATTTATTTACTTATTTATTTTTAATATACAGTTGACCCTGAACAGCAAGGGTTAGAACTGCATCAACCCACTTATACACAGATTTTTAGCTCTGTAGTACTAGAAATGTAGTTCCTTTTCTTACGATTTTCTAAATAAAATTTTCTTTTCTCCAGTTTACTTTGTTGGAAGAACACAGTGTAGTAAATATACAAAATACACATAAGTGGCTACATTATCGGTAAGACTTGCAGTCAACAGTAGAATATTGGTTGAGTTTTGAGGGAGTCAAAAGTTATTGTTGGAAATATTCCTTGTCTCCTTTGTGTGACATTAATGGAGAAACTCAAACTTTATTATGTTTGCAAAGTATAATGTTCACTTAATCCATCTATATCAATATATAAGATGAGCTTCTAATAGGCAGAATATACTTGGATTTTGGGTTTTATTTTTTTATCCAGTATAAGTCTATCTTTTAACTGGCATATCTAAACTATTTACTTTAAATAGGGTTATGGAAATAATTCAGTAGGTTTACCTATTTATTTCTTTTGTTTTTTCTCTGCCCTCTCCCTTTCCTGCCTTCATTTAGTTTATTGAAGTATATTTTTTGGGGATTTTTTGGAATTTGATTTTTTTGTCTCTGTGTTTACTCTGTTTATGTAATACTTCTAGTGGCTAGCTGATTTCTGTGGTCTATACACAGTTAATGCTTTCCCACTTACGCATCAAACACTTAAAACCATTTCCGCCTTTCCCTCTTTCCGCCAACGCATGTGATATTTGACACAGGTATTATACTCCATTCACAGAAAAACTCCATATAAAATATTAGTTTTGCTTTCAATAATGATACTTTTTTGAATAATTGAAGTGGAGGTAATATTCTACTATACCTACCCAAACATTTGTCATTTCTGAAACTCATTCATCATTTCTAAAGTTTGGATTGTCTCTCTAGTCTCACAGTTTTGCAGAACTTTCTTTAGCATTTCCTTTAGAGTAGCACTTGCCATGGATTTTCTTAGCTTTTCATCATTCGAGAATGTCTTACTTGGCCTTTATTCCTGAATATTTCATTTGAATAGAGTTTTGAGCCTATGACTTTTTCTTTTTCTTCCTCTTGTCCCTTGAAAGGGGTTGTGTACCTTCTGCTTTCCTTCTTTCATCATGAGAAATTTGTAGTGATTGGAATGATATTTCCCCTGAACACAACTTTTCCCTCCATGTTCAGTGTATCTGTATATGGTTTTCTTTGAGTCTGTCTTCTTTAAGGTTACCTGTGTATTTTTAATCTGTAAATTTATGTCTTTTTCTAAATTGAGGAAGATTTCAAACATAATTTCTTTTATATCTCTCTCATCATTTAAAAATTATTTCTTCTCAGTGCTTCAGATTATCTAAATTTTATATATTTCTTTTCAAGTTTACATTCTCTTTCGTCCTCATCACCATCCTGCTGTTGAACCTACCAGTACATTATTTAATTTCAGGTACATTTTTAAACTCTGTTAACTTTCATTTGTTTTGTTTTTGTTTGTAATCTTTATTTTTTCTGATAACAATTCTCTCTCTTTTCCCTTATTTTGTTGTTGCCCTATCAATCATTTTTCTAGTTTGATTTACTTCCCCTATTCATACACTAGTCTCTACTTTTCAGAGTGTTCCAGTAATTGGTTGTTTTGTTTGTTTGTTTTGTTTTTTGTATTTTGTTTACATTATTTTAGTTCTAATCACTGGGAAACATAGAATGTAGGGGGATTACTCAAAGTGAGCTAGCAGATGCTTAAGCTCTGCATATTTAACTTTGAAAAAAATAATCAAAACAAGATAGTGAAGAAATTCCTAAAATATCAATCAGAGAATATTGACCAGTACAAGAAGTCTGATTTTTAAAACTTTAAAACTCAAAATATAGGTTGTGGTTAACAGATTTTACCTGACTTGTTTTTCTCATTTTTCTTCAGATAAGAAAATTATTAATGAAACATTGACACTATATCAGAATTTATTCATTCAGGAATTATTCAGTCTTTATCAAAAATTGATTTGAAGTTGCATGGCAGCCAGATATCATGGCCTACAATGCCTAGTATTGAACAAGCCATTAAAAAGAAACCTGAAATAACAAGAAATAACAACTGTTATTATGATTACACAATATTGTACATCTTATTACTGCTCAGTGGTTTTTTACTGTCTTCTTTGTACACACTCAAGGATTATCACTCCCTAGGTCATTGAATTTAGGCACAATCATGTGAATTGTTTTGTTCAATGTTACATGAACAGAAGCATTAAAGATCTAGCATACAGTTCTACATTCCTTTTCTCTTCCATTGCAAACTTTGAAGACATTTTAAGATGGTAGCATGTTAGGGTAGTGGAGTTGTCTTCAACTTGGATATTCAAGTGACAAAATAAGACCCATCTGCCATAACCATGACGTGTAACGGAGAAATTAGTCTTTGTTGTTGTTGTAGTTGAGTTGGAGTTGCCTGTTACTTCAAAATAGCCAAATACAGATTGATCAGTAAATGCAATATAACATGGATGCCTTAGCTCCTTCAGACTGCTGTAACAAAATATTTAAAAAAATAAAGTTTTTAGCTTATAAAGAACAGAAATTAAAAGAACAGAAATATGTTTTGAATATATTAAAATTAAATTAATCTAAAATTTATTTTATCTGGTGTTAGTATAATGATTCCAGCATTCTGTTGGTTAGTATTTATATGGTATATCTTTTTCCTTCCTTTTGCTTTCAACTTTTTGTCTTTAAATCTAAAGTATTATAGACTGCATATAGTTGGATTATGTTACTTTTAAAAATATTTTTGGGGCACATGGGTTGCTTATTTGGTTAAGAATCTGACTCTTGATTTCAGCTCAGGACATTATCTCACTCTTCATGGGAGTGAGCCCAGCACAGGGCTCTGTGTTGACACTGTGGAGCCTGCTTGGGATTCTCTCTCTCCCTCCTTTCCCCCCCCTAACCCCGGTTCCTATAAGCACTCTGTCCCTCAGTTTAAATTAAATTAAATTAAATTAAATTAATAAATGGCACATGGGTTGCTTATTTGGTTAAGAATCTGACTCTTGATTTCAGCTCAGGGCATTATCTCACTCTTCATGGGAGTGAGCCCAGCACAGGGCTCTGTGTTGACACTGTGGAGCCTGCTTGGGATTCTCTCTCTCCCTCCTTTTTCCCCCCCACCCCCGGTTCCTATAAGCACTCTATCCCTCAGTTTAAATTAAATTAAATTAAATTAAATTAAATTAAATAAATAAATGAAATTATTCTTTCAGTCTGTGCTTTGTATAGAATGTTTATTGATTTGTATCTCTTACAGTTATAAATAAGGTAGGATTATATCTTCCATTTTGCTTTTGTTTCCTATATGTATTATCTTTATTTCCTTCTTCTTCTATTAATACCTTTTATAAACAAGTGTTTTATTTTTTATTATTTTAATTCCTTTGTCATTTCTCATAATATCCTGAAATACATTCTTAATGGTTGCTGTAGGAGTTAAAATTAATACCTCGACAGTAAAAGTATAGTTTTGATTAAGGGCAATTTAATTTCAATAGTGTACAAAAACTTTCTCTATAGCTCTATTTCCTACCTACTTCTTTGTGAGATTATCCTTTGCAGACTCCAAACTCCAGTTTTACGTATTAAATGCTCCTCAGCACAAATATGTAATTATTTATTTTGTTGTTTTTTAAATGAGATGGGCAAAAAGTTAAAAGTACACTTATATTAATTTAAAAAAACATTTTTATAATACCTTTTATCCTATAGTTAGTTGTTTTTTATTTGGTTTTGTTTTCAGTGTCAATTCAATTTAGTCTTTAATGTCTTTTTATTTGCTAAGGATCTTTCTCTCAGTTTTTATCTGAAGTTGTCTTAAATTTTGCTTCATTTTTTAGTAAGAGTTTTGTTGGATAGAGAATTCTGGATTGGAAGACTTTCTTTCAACATGTTTACATTATCCCACTGCTTCTGGACTCTGTGGTTTTTGATACAGAATCATATTTTAATCTTACTGTTGATCCCTTATATTTGATATATTATTTCTTCCCTCACAATAATCTCTTTGTCTTTGATACTCAACAGTTTTATTATTAAGTGTCTAGGTGTGGATCTCTTTTCGTTTATTCTACTCAGACTTCATTGAGCTTCTTAGATGTGTAATTGATATTTCTATCAAATTCAGGAATAATCTGACCGTTATTTATTCAAATACTCTTTCTTCCTCCATCTACCTCTACTCGCCCTCTATCTATTCCACTATATATATATATATATGACTATATATATATATATATGCCTATATATATATATATATATATACATATATATACATATATATATATATATATGTATATATATATATATATGTATGTATGTATATGTATATACAGGCATATTTGAAGGTTTCCCACAGATCTCTGAGGCTCTATTATATTATTTTGTTCTATTTTTTTCCTCTTCCTCAGATTTGATCATCTCAATTGATCTATGTTCAAATTCATTGCTTCTTGCTTCTTTATTCAGACAGCTTGATTCTGTTGTTTAGCTGTTAAAACACATTTATTTTACTTATTGTGTTTTAGCTCCAGGATTTTTATTTATTTTATAACCTATTCTCTATTTGGAAAGGCATTTCCACTAGCATTTTTAGATATTAATTATTTGAGCATATTTAAAATAGCCACATTAAAGTATTCTCTATGAAGTTCAAAATCTAGGCTCCATCAAGTTCAGTTTCTACTTCTTTTCCCATATTGGCCAGTATATTCTTTGTATGGTTCATAATTTTTTTCTCAACTACCAGCATTTTTAAGTAATATAATGTGGCAACTCTAGACACTGGATCTGGATCTCTCTCCTTCCAAAGGTTTACTCTATTGCTGTTTGCTGTATTTTTGTTTGTTTGTTTTGGCTTTTTTTTTTTTTTTAGCACTTTGCATAAGTAACTTTCTGGAGTTTACATTCTATGTAAACATTCTGTGTTGACAGTGGAATCTCTATACATCATAGCTTAGTTGTCAGCTAATCACTGGTCAAAGCAATTCTTACATGCCTGGAGCCAGTAAGTCCTCGGGCTTTTGTCAACAGACTCTGTGTTTAGGGGCATATGTTCAATGCCCAGGCAAGCCGTTTACATTTATGCCTTAATCTTCACTTCCTGCTGCGCAGAACCACAGGACCAACAATGTTGAGGGCTAGGTCCCTCTCTGTTGTTTCTAGGCAGGTAGACCCTCTTGGTTGTGCAAATAGCCCCTTGCATCCCTCTAACCTTCTACATTTCCCAAAATGTGTCACGGCTTTTCAAAGTCCCTGTGGTTAGCTAATTCGTCAGCTTTCTTTTTTTAGGGTTCTTGTCATTTTGCTGTTTCTGTCACCTGTCATTGCCACCTCAGACAGCTCCAGTGTTAAACAACATGCTGATTGTTTATGATAAACGTTCCCAGGGACAAACCTGTTCCTACGGGAGAACTATAAATAAGTCAATTAGAGACACATTTTGCAAGTGAGATTTCCTGGGGAACTTTCAGAAATGTCAAATAATGACAAAATCTTGGAATGTGATTCCGAAAAAATTCCCACCTCTCTCTCTCCTTTTTAGTGCCTGTAATGTTACTCATACTCAAGTCTCCCATAGGAAAGGAGCTGGTAATAATGGCAATAGTGCAAGTTAAAATACCGCCAAGCTCACTATTATTCTGTTCTTTCCAACATTTATCTGTTTTTTGTTTTTTGTTTTTTCCCTAGAGCAAACACTCATAAGATAGTTGGAGTTCACTGCTTAATTTCCAGAGTTATGAAACCTTTGATTTTGACTTTTTTTTTTCTAATTTTCTTATTGCTAGTGTGGAGAAGATTTTCAGAAGTTCTTTATCTGCCACTTCTACTGACACCACTCATTCTTTACTATTTTTATTCATATATTTGGAAATATCTTATTCACTTCAATTTACAATATTTTTGCTTTCTCAAAGGCCTCATCTTTATTACCATCTGCTTTGAACAAATTTTATGTCTTAGTCTAAAGAAGTTTAATCTAAAAAAA
Source organism: Proteles cristata cristata (assembly GCA_017311185.1). Taxonomy (NCBI): domain Eukaryota; kingdom Metazoa; phylum Chordata; class Mammalia; order Carnivora; family Hyaenidae; genus Proteles; species Proteles cristata. Next base: position 145,082 of record JAESUZ010001598.1, read on the forward strand.
GGATCCCCTTATATCTCTTAATATAACTCTATTATATATTAACCCACAATCCTATACTTTATTTTTTTTTTTAATATTTTTTATTTATTTCTAGGAGAGAGAGAGAGAGAGACAGCGTGAGCAGGGGAGGGTCAGAGAGAGAGGGAGTCACAGACTGAAACAGGCTCCAGGCTCTGAGCTGGCAGTCAGCACAGAGCCCCACGCGGGGCCCGAACCCAAGAACCCGCGAGATCATGACCTAAGCGAAAGTGGGACGCTTAACCGACTAAGCCACCCAGGCGCCCCCACAATCCTATACTTTAAATCAAAATAATTACATGTGAATTTTTTAGTTAAATATCATCTTTAACCATAAGGTTGCAAGGTCTGCGAGATCATCAATCAATTCTGTCTTGTTCTAGGCATCGTTCCTGGGGTGTAGCATAATTCTTGAGTAGGTATCATCCAATAAAATAATGAAGCATGTGCATATAAGGATATTTATAGAAAATTGAATAACTGTTTAAATACTGATAACTAAAGTTCTATGTATGTCGTAAACTCTGGGTCTAGAATTCTTTCTTGGGGAGCAAGAAAGCAGGACACAGGATTAAAATGCAAGAGATGGGTAATGTCCCAGAGAAGACAAGAGCCCCGATTAAGGGTCCTTGTTCCGCTTTATTAGGATCAGAAGGCTTACAGACTTGGTGTTGGAAGTGCGCAAAGACAATAAATCTGTGAACATTGACTCATGGACCTGAGAGAAAGAGGGTTTTGAAGATATACAGCATTAGGGATTTGGGTCAATAGAAAACAAAATCCTGGCTCTGGGCAGGTGGCTGTTAATGGGAGACATGTGACGCCTTGTCTGTTTATCTCAACTAGCCTAGAGGATAAGACAGGAAGAGCCTGCTACCTCAAGGTCAACAAGGCACCTTTTGTTTATTAATTAGCTTGTCTCTGGGCAACTTCACCCAGCAGCAGCCTATAGGTTGATTTACTTGTTTACCTAATTTGGCCCTTCCTTCCTATGAAAGCAGCTTTCTGAGATAGTAGTAAATTCTGGGGACATATCCGCCCTGAATACCTAATTTTATTTACCTCCTATACCTTTGTATTGGGGCCTTTGCCCCACCCTCTCTATACTTATTTACCTAATCTTGTTTACCCAAAGTTGGGTGTGAGCCTCCTATGGCTTTATAATTCTTTTTGCCTTGTTAACCCATCAGTGAAGGCGCAGGGAATTCCGAAGCTTATTCCCTACATATGTCCAGTCATTTACTGGTTGATTTGTCTTTCTTCTACCACTCATTTGCCATGAATACTCATCAGGAGTAACTTACCACACCTTTAAAAAATGTATAATTTCTGGGGCACCTGGGTGGCTCAGTCGGTTAAGCATCTGACTTTGACTCCAGTCATGATCTGGTGGTATGTGAGTTCGAGCCCTGCATCAGGTCCTGTGCTTATAAAGTTTCAGGTTCTGTGTCTCCCTCTCTCTCTCTGCCCCTCCCTGCTCATGCTGTCTCTCTTGCTCTCAAAAATAAATAAAACATAAAAAAATTATAAAATATATATAATTTCCTAAAGTTGATTACATAATAAATAAATCATGAAATAAATGGGGTTAGAGGTAGATAGAAAATGTTGACCTGACCCAATATTTGGATCTAAAAAATTGACACCACAAAAGTCAACTCAGAAAAACATAAAAGTAAGGATATAAAACAGCATCTTGAAACACTAAACCTGGTAGATAATTGTTAAGAATTAATGTGATACTTTAGTTAAGTCTGTCAACAAAATAATATCAGAATGCCTATTTGTTGGAAGCCACAGGAATGTAAGAGGAGTAATGATCAAAACAGAGACAATTTAAAATAAGAGTAAGGCTTTCCTGCTATTCTCTGTTGTCATAATTTGGGCTCCTGTACCTTCATCTGCATTTCAGTTATTTCACCCACAGGTCCACCAACACCTTGGACCTCACAGTTTCAGAAATATGCATGTATCGGGTATCAGAGGACATTTATTGTGGCTAATTTACCTGCAGTTGAGAAGTGAGTAAGTGATTTATGTGAAGTCTAAAATAATTATTGGAAAATGTGAAAACTAGAATTCAGTTTCCTTTATTTAAAATCTAATATGTTTTCACCTCACTCAAATGTCTTTTCATCCCAACCGTTTCTTCAGATTGTTCCTTTAGTTTATTCTTTTGGAACTTTTACAAGTATAGTAATACATATAATTTTTATATTCATTTTTTTCTTTTGTTGCTTGTCAAAACAGAACATGCATTAAGTCTTGCCTTAAAGCATAGCAGTTTGCCCCCCAAAAATATACACTAATGACCCCACTCTCCTTAAATCATAATGGAGTGTACAGAGTTCTAAGAGGCTATACCCTCCCCACCCAGCTGGACCCTTCACTGAACCGTTAATACTGTTACATCCAGGCAATCTCCTGGAATGAGGAGATCCCCCTCAAAACACTGGAGCATGAAAAACAAGGTCTCTCTTCTCTGGGACTCCACAGCCTACAGTCAGCAAGAGATATCTGCTCACAGACGTTCAAATATATAGATCACTCGCTCTCTGAGATTCTGTTGCCCCCAGCTGATTAAATGTATCTCTACTGTGAGATAAAACTAGCTCAGAAGTTAGCATTTTTTATTTATAATTCTATGAGGTTTTTTTTTTAAATAAATCCTTTAGGACATTTTTTTCCATCAAAGCTAAACTTTTCACTCATAAAACTCAAGTTTTTAAACAGCTTTACTGTGGCATAATGTATATAGAATATATCCAGCTGTTTTAAGGGTGTAGTTCAATGACTTTTAGTAGATTTATGGAATGTGTGACTATCAATGCCGTTCAACTTTAGAATATTTTCATTAACTCAGAAACATCCCTCATGCCAATTTGCACTCAATCCATTTCCCACCCTACAGACTCAGGCAACTTGGAATTTGCTTTCTGTCTCTGCACATTTACATTTTCTAGATATTTCATCTAAATAGAATCATGCAATGTGTGGTCTTTTGCATCAGACTCTTTCACTTAGCATAATGTGTTTGAGGTTAGTACTGAAATTTTTATAGGAATTCTATAACATCTGTAGGTTAATTGGGAGACAACTGCTATTTTAGTAACTTTAAGTCTTCTAATCAAATAATGTGAAATCACCCTTTATTTATATAATGTTTTTAATGTTTTTTTTTTTTATTTTTCGGTATAAATGTCTTGTACTTTAAAAAAAATTACTTCTAAGAATTTTATCTTTGCGATGTTCTTGAATCAAGGAATTACTTAATTTCATGTTCAGAATATTCATTGCTGAATATTATAGAAATATAATAGCTTCATTGCTCCATCCTTTATTTGGTTGAATTCATGTGTGAAATCACCTATGCCATAGCTTTTCTTTCTGGGAAGATTTTTAATTACTAAATCAATACTTATACTTCTTATAGATCTGTTCTAAATTGAATTAGCTTCAGTAATTAAGTCACCTTGGGAATCGTGTTCACTAAAGATGCCTAATTTGTTGCCGTGACATTGCTACTATTATTCCCTAAAAATCTTTCAACTAGTAAAGTCAGTAATAACTTTTCTTTCATTTCTGATTTTGGAATTCAGTCTTTTCTATTTTTTTTTTCCTGTAAATCTAGCTAGAGATTTGTCCATTTTGTTCACCTTTTCAAATAAGTTTCAGCTTTAATTATTCAGTATTTTTAAATAGTTGATCAAATTTCTCTCTACTTTTATTTATTTCCTTCTTTTTATGTGCTCTAGATGCAGTTGGTTCTTTATTTTTTTGTTTCCTAAAGGAGAAGATTTCATTATAAAGACATTATTTATCCTACTTTTTTTTTTCTTTTATAGTTTGTCTAGTTGGTTTCCATTTAACACCCATTGCTCATCCCAACAAGTGCCCTCCTCCATGGCCATCACCCCCCTTCCCCTTTCCCCCACCCCCTTCAGCTCTCAGTTTGTTCTCAATATTCGAGAGTCTCTCATGGTTTGCCTCCCTCCCTCGCCCCACTATTTTTCCCATTCTTCTCCCCCATGGTTCTCTGTTAAGTTTCTCCTGATTTACTTATAAGTGAAAATATATAGTGTCTGTCTTTCTCTGCCTTACTTATTTCGCTTAGCATAGCACCCTCAAGGTCCATCCATGTTGCTACACATGGCCAGATTTCATTCTTTCTCATTGCCATGTACTATTCCATTGTATAGATAAACCACATCTTCTAAATCCATTCATCAGTTGATGGACATTTGGGCTCTTTCCATGATTTGGCTATTGTTGAAAGTGCTGCTATGAACATTGGAGTACATGTGCCACTATGCATCAATACTCCTATATCCCTTGAGTAAATTCCTAGCAGTGCTATTGCAGGGTCATAGGGGAGTTCTATTATTATTTTCTTGAGGAACCTCCACACTGTTTTCCAGAGGGGTAGCACCAGTTTACATTCTCACCAACAGTGTAGGAGGTTGCCCGTTTCTCCACATCCTCGCCAGCATCTAGAGTCTCCTGATTTGTTCATTTTAGCCACTCTGACTAGCATGAGGTGGATTCTCAGTGTGGTTTTGATTTGTATTTCCCTGATGAGGAGGGTTGCTGAGCACCGTTTCATGTGTCTGTTGGCCATCTGGATGTCCTCTTTGGAGAAGTGTCTATACATGTCTTGTGCCCATTTCTTCACTGGATTATTTGTTTTCTGGGTGTGGTGTTTGGTGAATTCCTTATAGATTTTGGATACTAGCCCTTTATCTGATATGTCATTTGCAACTTTCTTTTCCCATTCCATCAGTAGCCTGTTAGTTTAATGGATTGTTTCCTTTGCTGTGCAGAAGTTCTTTATATTGATGAGGTCCCAATAGTTCAATTTTGCTCTTGATTCCCTTGCCATAAGGGATGTTTCAAGTAAGAAGTTGCTGCGGTGGAGGTGAAGGAGGTTGTTTCCTGCTTTCTCCTCTAGGGTTTTGATGGTTTCCTGTCTCACATTCAGGTCTTTTATCCATTTTGAGTTTATTTTTGTGTAGGGTGTGAGAAAACGATCTAGTTTGATTGTTTTGCATGTTGCTGTCCAGTTTTCCCGGTGCCATCTGTTAAAGAGGCTGTCTTTTTTCCATTGTATACTCATTCCTGTTTTGTCAAAGATTAGTTGGCCATACAGTTGTGGGACCAATTCTCATTTTCTGTTCTATTCCATTGGTCTATATGTCTGTTTTTCTGCCAGTGCCATACTGTCTTGATGATTATAGCTTCGTAGTAGTGGCTAAAGTCTGGGATTGTGATGCCTCCCATTTGGTTTTCTTCTTCAATAATACTTTACTTATTTGGGTTTTTTTGTGGTTCCATACAAACTTGAGGATAGTTTGTTCTAGCTTTCAGAAGAATGCTGGTGCAATTTTGATTGGGATTACATTGCATGTTTAGATTGCTTTGAGTATTATCAACATTTTAGCAATATTTCTTCTTCTGATCCAGAGCATGGAATGTTTTTCCATTTCTTTGTGTCTTCTTCCATTTCCTGCATAAGTTTTCTATAGTTTTCATCAAACAGATCTCATATCTCTGGTTAGGTTTATTCCTAGGTATTTTACGGGTTTTTGTTTTGTTTTTTGTTTTTTTGTTTTTTTGGTGCAAATATGAAAGGGATCAGTTTCTTGATTTCTCTTTCTGTTGCTTCATTGTTGGTGTATAAAAATGCAAACAATTTCTGTACATTGATTTTGTACCTTGCAAATTTGCTGGATTCATGGAACAGTTCTAGTAGGCTTCTGGTGGAGTTTGTTGGGTTTTCTATGTAGAGTATCATGTCGTCTGCAAAAAATGAAAGTTTGACTACTTCTTTGCCAATTCTGTTGCCCCTTATTTCCTTTTGTAGCCTGATTGCTGATGCTAGGACTTCCAGCACTATGTTCAACATCAGTGATGAGAATGGACATCCCTGTGGTGTTCCTGATTTCAGGGGGAAAGCTTTCAGGTTTTCCCCATTGAGGGTGATATTAGCTGTGAACTTCTCATAGATGGCTTTTATGATGTTTATAAGTAAGTTCTTTCTTTCCTGACTTTCTCGAGGGTCTTTATTAAGAAACGATGGTGTACTTTGTCAAATGCTTTTACTGCATCTATCGACAAGATCATATGTTTTTTGTCATATCTTTATTTAATGTGATGTATCACATTGATTGATTTGTGAATATTGAACCAGCCCTGTTAACACAGGAATGAATCCCACTTGATCATGTCAGACGATTCTTTTTATGTGCTGTTGAATTCGATTTACAAGTATCTTGTTGAAGATTTTTGCGTCTGTATTCATCAAGGATATTGCCCTGTAGTTCTCTTTTTTTGCTGGGTCTCTGTCTGGTGTGTGAATCAAAGTGATGCTGGTTTCATAGAATGAGTTCGGAAGTTTTCCTTCCATTTCTATTTTTTTGGAGTATCTTGAGAAGAATAGGAATTAACTCTGATTTCAATGTCTGGTAGAATTCTGCAGGGAAGCCATCTGGCCCAGGGCTCTTATTTGTTGGGAGATTTTTGATCAGTGATTCAATTTCCTTACTAATTATGGGTCTGTTCGGATTTTCTATCTCTTCCCGTGTGAATTTTGGTAGTGAGTGTGTATTTAGGAATATGTCCATTTCTTCTAAGTTGTCTAGTTTGTTGGCATATGTTTTTTCATTGTATTCCCTGATAATTGCTTATATTTCTGAGGAATTGTTGTAATAAGTCCATTTTCATTCATGATTTTTTCTGTTTGGGTGCTCTCTCTTCTCTTTTTGAGAAGCGTGGCTAGGTTTGTCAATTTTGTTTATTTTTTCAAAAAACCAACTCTTGGTTTCATTGATCTGTTCAACTCTTTCTTTGGATTTTATATTGTTTATTTCTGCCCTGATTTTTATTATTTCTCTCCTCCTACTGGGTTTGGGGTGCTCTTTTTGCTCTCTCTCTAGTTCCTTTTGGTGACCTGTTAGATTTTATATTTGAGATTTTTCTATTTTTTTTAATTGGCCTGGAGTGCAATGTACTTTCCTTTTAGGACTGCCTTTGCTGCATCGCAAAGCATTTGAATTGTATTTCCATTTATATTTGCTTCCCTATATTTTTAAGTTTCTTCTCTAATTGCCTGGTTGGTCCTTTCATTCTTTAGTAGGGTGTTCTTTAACCTCCATGTTTTTGAAAGTTTTCCAGTCTTTTTCCTGTGATTGATTTCAAGATTCAGAGCATTGTGATCTGAAAGTGTGCATGGTATGATCTTAATTCTTCTATATTTAATGAGACCTGCTATATGACCCAGTATGTGATCTATCTTGGAGAATGTGCATGTGCATTTGAGAAGAAAGTAAATTACATAGCCTCAGGATGTAGAGTTCTAAATATATCTGTCAAATCTCTCTGGGCCAATGTGTCATTCAAGTCCATTGTTTCTTTAGTGATTTTCTGTCTAGTTAATCTATCCATTGATTTAATTGGAGTATTAAAGTCCCCTGCTATTAGCACATTCTTATCCATAAGATTGTTTCTGTTTATTTGGGAAAACCTTTATCTTTCCTTCTATTCTGAATGATAGGCTTGCTGGATAGAGGATTCTTGGCTGCATATTTTTTTCTGTTCTTCACATTGAAGATTTCCTGCCATTCCTTTCTGGCCTGCCAAGTTTCAGTAGATAGATCTGTTACCACTCTGATAGGTTTCCCTTTGTATGTTAGGGCCCTTTTATCCCTAGCTGCTTCCAGAATTCTCTCTTTGTCCTTATATTTTGCCAGGTTCACTATGATATTTCGTGCAGAAGATCAATTCATGTTGTGTGTGAGGGGAGTTCTCTATGCCTCTTGGATTTCAATGTCTGTTTCCTTCCCCAGATTGGGGAAGTTCTCAGCTATGATTTGTTCCAATCATAGTTCCAATCAAGTGTTCCCCTTGAACACCTTTACCTCTCTTCTTCTTAGGGAATTCCTATGATACTGATATTGTTTTGTTTGATTGTATCACTCAGTTCTCGAATTCTCCTTTCATGTTTCTCAATCAGTTTATCTCTCTTTTTCTCAGCTTCCTCTTTTTCTATAATTTTGACCTCTAATTCACCTCTTCTCTCTGCTTCTTCAATTCATGCATTGGTCGCCTCAATTTTATTCACCTCATTTACAGAATTTTTTAATTCATCACAACTATATTTAAGATCTCTAGTCTTTGTAGCAATAGCTTCTCTGATGTCTTCCATGCCTTTTTCAAACCCAGAGATTACTTTCATGACTATTGTTCTAAATTCTTGGTCGTTATGTTGCTTATATCTGTTTTGAGCAGTTCTTTAGCGGTTACTTCTTCCTTGAATTTCTTTAGAGGAGAGTTCTTCTGTTTTGCCATTTTGGTTAGGTTTCGGTCTCTTGGTAGTTTTAAAAGCTTGTTATGTGCTCCGCACCTTCAAGTACTGCTGTATTAAAGAAGGCTTATTGACTGTCCAGGCCCTGTCCTTTCAGGAAGTGTTCTTTTAATGGTGTCTCTTGTTCCCTCTTGTTAAGTCTTTGGTTATTTCATTTCCCTACTTGTAGAGGTACTTGGGATTCTCCACCATGGGTACTTTGGCTTGTTTCTTGAGGTAGCCTTGGGAAGGAAAACAGACACACAAACACACAGGGAATAAAGGCATGCGAACACACAGACAAATCCAACAAGCAAACCAAAAGGGAAAAAGAAAAAGAAAAGAAAAACCCCAAAAGGCAAAAGACAGTCTAAAAGCATAAAACCAGAATTTCTAGCTACAAATAAAGAGCAGAGTGTATGCAGTGCTAATGGAAGAGCATATACAAAGAGAGAAATGACTGGGGCAGGAGGAAAGCGAAATTGGACAATGACCAGGCAGAGAGACTTAATTCAGAGAGAGAAAGAGGAGAATAGGGTAGGAGGTGAGGAGAAAAAGGAAAGATAATGTTACCTAAAGAATCTATCTAGTCTGATTACTCCAGAAATAGGAAGATAACAATTGAGGTGTAGAATACACATCTAGAGTTGATTAAATATGACTTTTTAAACAAACCAATGACCAGAGTGGCCAGTCTAGCAGAGGGGAGGGATACAAATGAGACAAGGGAAAATATATCTGAATAGGAAGAATTGATGTAGAATTAATCACGGCAGTGCATTCAGGTTGGTCTTGTCCTGGGCTCTGGTAAAAAAAAAAAAAAAAAAAGCAGCTCTCCAGTGCAGATGGGTGTGGTTTGGTGTAGGCAGGTCTGGTCTCCAAGACCAGACAGGTCAGCAGCTCCCTGAGAGCCCGCCTTGGTGGTTGTGGGGAGAAAGATGGCAGCGCCCCATTCCCTTCTCAAACCAAGCGTTGCAAATCATCTTTTTGGGTCCGATATCCATTTGCCGCTGGTGTAGCCAAGGTGAGCCATGTTTTATGTCCCATGCCCCGCCTTGTTTCCAGGTCTTAGTCTGTGTGCTTTATTGATAATGCCGGAATTGTAATCCTGCAGGCCTGGCCACTTCCCAGCTGGGGATGAGCTGGGAGAGCAGTGGAGCAATCTCCCCTGGTGCCGCCTGGGACCCAGACACCCAGCCCAATGCCAGCACCACAGCTAGAAATAGGATCACTCTCTCACCCTCCCCTGCTCACTCTGCCTCTCTCTCTCTCTCTCTCTTAGAAATAAATAAAACATTTTAAAAACATAATATATATAATACATTGATATATACATATAATCAGTTAAAGCAGTGCTTAGCAGGAAAGTCCACAATAAAGTATATATTAAAATAGAACAGCTTGGGGAAGCAAGATGGCAGAGAAGTAGGGAGCTCTGTACACTTTGCTAGTCTGCATCTCTCAAACAGAGAAGGCCTGAAGCCAGAGGACACTGAACCTCAGGAGTCTGGGAGAAAAAGAGACAGGAGTTCACTAAGAAGACAGCCTCATAGGTGCATGCTTTTGAACTGGGGAAGATAAAAACGGGCTGGGACTCTGAGACACAAAGGGGATGGAGGGGAGGGAGCCTTCCTCTCCATGGGGAAGAGAAAGAGCTGCTGAAAATGCTCATAGAACTGTCTCTGGAGAAGAGAAAAACCTCAGCCAGGGATTGAGAGGGTCTTAACACCCCATCCCTAACAGCAGAGCATTCAGAGAGAGAGGGAAACACAGAATCAGAAGCAGGCTCCAGACTCTGAGCTGGCTGTCAGCACAGAGCCCAACGTGGGGCTCGAACCTACGAACCATGAGATCATGACCTGATCCAAAGTGGGAAGTTTAGCTGACTGAGCCACCCATATGCCCCATATTATATATATTATTTACATATAGTCATTTTGTTGGGCATACCTTCAACCTATGTGTATATTTGAACATAGTGTATATTTTATAAACACAGTTGGATATTATTCCTTTTAAAAAATCTAATCTGGAAATCTCTGCCTTTGAATTGGAGTGTATAACCTATTAGCACTTAATATTATTATTATTAATCTTTTGGGGTGTATGTCTGCAGGTAACTGTTTTCTTTATAGTTTGTGTCTTTTGATGTTTCTGCTCTTTGATCACCTCCATGAAAAATATTTTCTAAAATATCATTTTAACATATTCATGATTTTTATTATTTTTAAGTACTTTTCTTAATGATTGTGCTGGTGACTATTATAAAATATTAATATATTATTATAATCTACTTATGATTAATACTAGATTAATTCCAGTAAAATATAGAAAAGTTGTCCCATATTAGCTCCATTTTCTCCTCTTCCATCTGTTCATGAAGAGTGGATGTTGTTCTATTTAGATCTTTAAGTTTGTTGCAGTAGTGTTTTGCAGATCGTTGTACCAGTTTTCCATACCTTTTAAAAACTTATTTCTAAGTATCTTATTCTTTTTGATGCTCTTCTATTTGAAATTATTTTCTTAAATTTCCTTCTTAGATTATGCATTGCTGATGTATAAACTACAATTGATTTTTTTATATTAATCTTATATTTTGATATTTTCCTACTTGTTTATAAATGTTAAATGTTTTTTTGATGAATTCTTTAGTGTGTTTCACATGTAAAATCATATCACCTTGAATAGATTTATTTGTATCTCTCCATGTTTAATCTATATGCCTTTTATTTTATTTATGTTGTTTTTTTTTTTTGCCTAATTTCTCTAGTAAGAACCTCACAGATATTATTGAATAGAGATAGTAAGAATGGAAGTTCAGGAGCGCCTGGGTGGCTCAGTCGGTTAAGCATCTGACTTTGGCTCAGGTCATGATCTCACAGTTCATGGGTTCGAGCACTGCGTTGGGTCCGTGCTGACAGCTAGTTCAGAGCCTGGAGCCTGTCTTCGGATTCAGTGACTCCCTCTCTCTCTGACCCTCTCCTGATCACGCTGTCTCTATCTCTCTCTCAAAAATAAATTTAAGAAAAAAACATTTAAAAAAATGGAAATTCAATTCTTGTTCCCGATATTAGGGGGAGAGCATGAAAATTTTGACTATTGTATGTAAGGTTAACTTTGGATAAATATCCTTTGTTAGGTTGAGGAAGTTCTTTCTTTCTTTTTTTAAAATGTTTATTTATTTTAAGAGAGAGAGAAAGGTGGAGGGAGAGAGAGAATCCCATGCAGGCTCTGTGCTGTCAGCACAGAGCTCCATGCAAGGCTCCATCAACTGTGAGGTCAAGACCTGAGCCAGAATCAGGATTCAGAGGCTTCACCAACTGAACCACCCAGGTACCCCAAAGAAGTCCTTTTTATCTATATTGTTAGTACTTTATCCTGTAACAATGTTGTACTTTTGGAAATGATTTTTATATGTATATAGAGATGATAATGTGATTTATGTATTGTGTTTTTATTGGTTTGGGTATGTTGAGCTAACTGCAGTGCTGGGATAAAATCCACTTCATCAGATTCTATAATCTTGGGGGGAAATGCAGAGCTGGATTCAGTTGTCCTGTTATTTTGTTAAAGATATTTTCATCTTGGGGTGCCTGGGTGGCTCAATTGGTTAAGCATCCAACTTTAGCTCAGGTCACGATCTCATGGATCGTGGCTTCAAGCCCTGCATCAGGCTCTGTGCTGACAGCTCAGAGCTTGGAGCCTGCTTCAGATTCTGTGTCTCCCTCTCCCTCTGACCCTTTTTAGTTTACTTTTGTTTTTGTTTTCATATATATCTTTGATTTTGTTGTTAGAGCGATACTGACTCACAGCATGAGACAGAAAGCAGTCTTTCATCCTGCAATCAGCTTGCAACTTTAACTATAGTGTAAAGGATTGGCAATTTTTTATTGTTCAGTTGAATATGTTAGTGAAACTATATAGAGTTGAACTTTTCTCAGTGGCAAATATTTAAATTAGTAATTTATTATCTTTACTTTGTATAGATTTACTTACATTTTATATTCGTATGAGGCAATTGCTATAGTTTTTGTCTTCCTAGCAATTTTTTCTATTCTTTCAGTTGTGCCTGTGTTTGCATCTCAAGGTATTTTCTATTTTTTCAGTGATTTCCTCTTTAGGTTTTTTTAATTCATTGTGTAATTCCATATATCCTCACATTCTCATTTCCTTTCCTTATTGAATTATAATTTTATTCTATACTAGTTGTAAATATTTATTTGTATTATATCAAATTTACCTATTTATTAGGACTTGTTTTCTAATTTAACATACAGTTCACTTGTTTTATAATTTAGCATACAGTCCATAATAGGGCATGTGCCATAGGCACTTGAGAAGAATGTATATTTTGCATTGGTTTTGTGGAGTGCCCTATAGGTATCTATTATGTATAATTGTTTACACTGTATTCAGATTCCTTATTTAATTGCTGGTGTTTTGCCTAGATGTTCTAACCATTATTGAGTAAGATATTGACCTCTCAAACTTTATTTTTAATTGTGTAAAAACAGAAAAAATTGTGTTTTGTTTTTTTTTTAACTTCCCTCACTTTCGGTTTCACATATATTTGGGCCTTATTATTACATGTTTATTTGTCTATGTAGTTTATATATCCTTGGTAGATTGACAGTATATTATTAAATTTCTCATTTAATGTCTAATGACTTTTTTTGGCTTTCACATGTATATTTTCATATATTAGTATAGTTATTCTTGTTTTTTCACTGTAGGGGTTTGCATTGTACTAAGATATTTTTTCCATTAAATTTTCAGCATGTTACTATCTTTTATTTATATTAAATTTTTTTAATGTTTATTTATTTTTACAAGGGAGCTTGCAGGGGCCAGGCAGAGAGAGAAGGAGACAGAGAATCTGAAGCAGGCTCCATGCTGTCAACACAGAGTCCAACATGGGACTTGAACTCACTAATGGTGAGATCATAATCTGAGCCAAAGTCTGATACTTAGCTGACTGAGCCCTAACATGCTTGTATCTTTTAATCTAAGGTGATAGGAGTATGGACACTATATAGATTGAATATTCTTTTTTATTTATTTATTTTGAGAGAGAGGAAATGTGAGTAGGGGCAAAGAGAGAGGGAGAGAAAAAGAATCCCCAGAAGGCTCCGTGCTCAGCCTGTAAGACAAGGAGACCTTGGCGACCTTGACCTGAGCTGAAATCAAGAGTGGGAAGCACCCAGTTTCCCCACTTTAGATCATTTTTGTATCTAGTTGATATTTTGTCTTTTGATTAGATTTCTAGATCTTTCACACTTAATGTAATTATTGAATAGAGTGGATTTATGTCTGCTATTTTTCTTCCTTTTTTTCTTAAATAAACTGCATGTCTCTTATCCTTTTCACTTCTTTACTTCTTTACTGCTATCATTTTATTAAGTGGGTATATTCTAGTGTAAGATTTAAATTTACTTAATAGATGGTAATTATATTTTTGAAATATTTTCATAATGGTTGCTCTCTCTCTCTCTCTCTCTATATATATATATATATATATATATATATATATATATATATCTTAAATCATTTGAATGTTCTTCATACTTAATTTTGGTGTAGTAAAGAGATTTTCTTACTGTATATTTCCATTCTGGTGGTATCATTGTTTTGAATATTACCTCTGCTTATATTAAACACAATAGTACACTGTTGTAATTTTCACTCCATGTAATCTTAATTTTTTTCATGAAGTGAGGAAAAACAAGATAAAGTGTTTATACATAAAAATCGTTGTATTAATGTTATTTACCATTCTGGCTATAGATTCATATCCCCATCTGTTGTAATGTCCTCATTCTAATAAAATTATATTTCCACTCATTTTTAGTGCTGTGAGTGCAAAATATAATACATATCTGTATGCTTTAAGACCAACAATATAATTATATACATTTGTTTTATTTAATTGATTTATAAATCTGTTAACCATCAGGAAAAAGATGCAATCATACTGTATTTTATATTTATGAATATAATCCCATTACCAATGTTGTTTTTAAATGCAGATTCCAGTTAGTCTCTGGTATCTCTTGCCTTCAGCCTGAAGAATTTCCTTTACTATTTATTGTTAAGTCAGGTGTGCCCACAACAAATTCCCTCAGTTTTCGTTTATGTCTGAAAAACTTTGTTTTACTCTAATTGTATGAGATAATTTTGAATTATAAAATACTATAAGGCATTTTTGTTTGTTTTTATTTTTAATCTGTACACTGAAATCTTGTCGCCTTGCCTTTTGGCTTCCACTGTTTCTGATCAGGTGCCATCTGCCGCTCACATTGGGGTTCTCTTAAGAGTCATTCTGCTTTGAAGAGTTACTCTTTCCTTTGACTTTCATCCCTTTACTAAAATGAATGCTAATCTCTTTATATATATCCTACTTGTAGTTTGTTGCATCCTTGAATATGTAATCTCTTGTTTTCCATCAGGTATGTGAAATTTTAACAGGTTATTTTTTTTTTAATATATGTATTTTTTTTTTTCTGTCCTTTCTTTCTTGTCATCCAAATAAAGTCTGTTTCCTCATGCAGTGTTGTGGAGGTCTTTATCTGCATGACCTGTCTCACCCTCTGGAAAGAAACTCTTTGTAATTGTACAGTAGCTGCTGGTGGCAACAATTGCACTTCTTCTGGAATGACCCCCTCCTCTATGAGACAGTATAGAATGCTGTGGTCTGGCTTCATATTCATAGCTTCTCCTCTGGCTGTGTAACCGTCTTTTCTCTGAGGAGCTAAGGAAAGGGAAATGAGGGCCAGCTATTTTTAGAGTGCCTCACCTGTAGCATAACTTTTGTTTTATGAGTAGAAGTTGACTGGGGAAGCCAGGCCTAATCCTTCTAGTCCTGCTCACCCCGAATAGAGCTTTGGCATCATGGTTCTGGGGGAGATAAGAAACATTTGTGACCTGTCTCTGCCGGGATGAAACTGTAACTGTAGCCCTAGGCCTGATCTAGGGTCAGAAAGAGCCCCTGTCTTCTTGGTTTTATCTGCCCTGTGTAGGGTGCCCAGAAAAGTTTCTAGAAGATGGAACCAAATAGGAAAAGAAGCATATCATGGCTAAAATGATACAGATGCTTGCCATTATTATGCAAATATATGGATTCTCTTTGATGAATCATTATCTACTTGGTCTATGCCTTTTGACAATTTCCAATGACTAAGTGATTTTTTTTAAAGATGATTTTTCTATTGCTAAATCTTTTTGTGTGTGTGTGGAAATAGGTTTACTATTCTCCACCCACTGCAATCCTAGAATTTTGAACTTTTTAAGATAAACAAATCATATGATAATAACCTTTTTCCAGGCTTTTTGGGCTCAACATTGTGTTTTGAACATTCATTCATATTGTTGATTTTAAACATAGTAGGTTATCTTCATTGGAGTATTGTAGAAAATTGTGTCAGTCGGCCACAATTACATATCCATTGGACGAAAAGTCATTCGTGTCATTTCTAGTTTGGGACCACAATAAATAACTCTCCTATAAGCATTTTCCCCTATCTTTTAGTGAATATACATACATATTTCTCTTGAACACATACCTAGGAGAGGTATTTTTAGTCATCTGGTGTCAGAAACATGTTTTACTTATTAGAAACTGCCAAGCTCTTTTGTAAAACGATTTTACTG
Organism: Proteles cristata cristata; assembly: GCA_017311185.1. Taxonomy (NCBI): domain Eukaryota; kingdom Metazoa; phylum Chordata; class Mammalia; order Carnivora; family Hyaenidae; genus Proteles; species Proteles cristata. The sequence continues at coordinate 161,085 of JAESUZ010001598.1, forward strand.
AAGTACATGTCTACCAGTGGTGTACAAAAGACCCAAAGGTCCACTCTCTCTTCAATACTTGGTATTGTCTGTCACTTTCATATTGGTTGATATAAAGTTGTATCTCATTATAGTTTGACTTAATATTTTCTTTTGGCTAATGAGATTAAAAATACCTTTTCTTATGTTTATTGATCATTCAGGTGTTTCCTTACGTTACATCCCTGGTGAATTCTTTTGCATTATTACTTTTATTACTATTATTATCATCAATTAGTCATACAAATTTCTAAATTGAAAGTGACTGATACTATCAGTTAGTATTATAGTAATGATAATGTTGATATAAAATATATCATGTACACACATACACACACATACCACTTCATGTTTAGTCTTTGAACCATAGGTACCTATTTCAAGTCTAGGTTACCTGAAAATTTATTTTATATTCACAGAAGAGAGATCTTTTTCCTGTCCACTGGGTTTATATGCCATTTGATATTGACCTGTAACTCTATTTCTCCAGTTTTGACTTCTATTCTAAATAGATTTTAACTTCCGGGGCACCTGGGTGGCTCATTTGGTTGAGTGTCCAACTTCGGCTTCAGTCATGATCTCACAGTTCATAGGTTCAAGCTTCATGTCAGGCTCTGTACTGACAGCAGGGAGTCTGGAGCCTGCTTCAAAATTCTGTGTCTCCCTCTCTTTCTGCCCCTCCCCTGCTTGTTTGCATGTGCTCTCTTTCTATCTCTCTCACAAAAATGAATAAACATTTAATAATTTAAATAGACTTTAACTTCCCTATCTTTAATTGGATCCCTAACAGGCATCTTTAACTCATGGCAAAAACAGAATTCTTGGTGGTTTCATCTACAAATCTACTCCCACCAAATCTTCCTTATGACCACATGTGAGGATTACTCTTCAGTTAATTATTCAACCCAGAAACCTAGATGTCATCTTTATTTTCTCTCTGTTACCCATTAAAAATCTCTCTTATGTTTACTTTCAAAATTAATCTTAAGTTGGATGATACCTTATTCACTTCACTACTGCAATCCTGATTTAAACAGTTTTTTACTACCCTGGACTTCAGGAATAGTTTCTTCATCGTTATTACCAAGCCCTCCTGTCGTCCATTGCCACAGAGAAGCCAGCATTTATAAACCTCTGGAGCATATAAAACACTGTAAGGGTTAGAGCCCTGAAAACCTGGGTTTGCATGACAAGAAGTGGGGGAAGTACATGGAAGGTAACAAGGGCAGGAAAACGCAGCTTGTTAAAGTTACTTTAGGTTAAAATCTTAAATCTCTGCAGTGTCCTGTTATGCCTTTCATTATCTTACTCTTATCAGAAACTCCTGTCTCTCGGGGTGCCTGGGTGGCTTAGTCGGTTAAGCGTCCGACTTTCGCTCAGGTCATGATCTCGCGGTTTGTGGGTTCGAGCCCCGCATCGGGCTCTGTGCTGACTGTCAGCTTGGAGCCTGGAGCCTATTTCAGAGTCTGTGACTCCCTCTCTCTCTGACCCTCCCCTGCTCACGCTGTCTCTCTCTCTCTCTCTCTCTCTCCTAGAAATAAAAAACTTAAAAAACAAAACAAAACAAACAAACAAACAAAAAACTCCTCTCTCTCTTAGAACCATGAGTACCGAAAGGCAGAGAACTTGGGCTGTCTTGATTCCAGCTCTCTGACTGGGGCATTCAGTGCCTGAGCGTGTTTCTTGGCTGGCCCAATGATCGAATAACACCGGTAGTCCCACTTATTATCAGTTAATGTCTATTTATTATGCAATTAGGTAACTACTGAATCTTTGATTATCAGTAAAATGTTATTGTTTTAATATATTTTTACTAGATATTGAGGCTTAAGCAGTGCAGATTTAAACTGTGCAGGTTCAATTATACACAGATTTTTTTCAGTGAATACAGCACAGTACTTCAACTGTATTTTCTGTTTCTTATAAATAATAACATTTTCTTCTCTCTAGCATATTTCTTATCCATACACAGTATGTAATACATAAGACTTACCAAAAAGTTGTTAATTGACTATATATGTTATCGGTAAGGGTTTTAGTCAACAGTAGTCTATTAATAGTTAAGTTTGGGTAAGTCAAAAGTTATATGTTGATTTTTGACTACTCAGGGAATCAATGTCCCTAATCTCTGAATTCTTCAAGGGTCAAATAATCTCAAGCACATTAAGAGGCAACATAATAAAGTCAGGCTCATTAACTTGTAAGTTTTAATTAGGATGTCTCTTTTCTTATTATTGAATTTTCAGAGTTCTTTTTATATTGTGGATATAGATTATTTTATCAGATATTTCAAAATTACATCATCTTTGTTCAAAATCAACTAATTAGGAGTATTTCTGGGAACTGAAGTATGTTCTATCGTATTTGTTAATCTATTTCTATTCTGTTTTTCTTGCTGTCTGTCTCTCTTCCTCTCTCTCTTTCAGCAGTACTTCCTTGTCTTGTTTAGTATAGATTTATAGTAAATCTTAAATTTAAGTAGTTTCAGTTCTCCAACTTTGTTCTTCTTTTTAATATTGTTTAGTTACTCTGTGTTTTGCCTTCAAACTTCAGAATCAGTTTATCAATACCCACAAAGTAACTTGCTGGGATTTTCCCTTGCATTGCATTGAATTCACATATCAGTTTGGGAAGCATGGAATCTTAATAATAATACTGAGTTTTTCTCTCCATGAACATGAATTATCTCTCTACTGAGATCTTTTAAAATTTTTCTTTAGGGCATCTAGGTGCCTTAGGTGGTTAAGTGATTTTGGCTTAGGTCATGATCTTATGGCTCACGAGATTGAGCCCCATGTCAAGCTCCCTCTCTCTCTCTCTCTCTCTCTCTGCCCTTCTCCTGCTCTCTTTCTCTATCTCAAAATAAATAAATAAATATTTTAAAAAATTTTATCAAAGATTTGGTTTTTTATTCACATAGATCAATCACATTTTTTAAAAAAAATCATACTTTTTTCTGTTTTTCATTTGTTTGTTTGCTTGGTTTGTTTTGTGTTATTTTGTGTTATTTGGTTTGGTGCTAGTGAAATGGTATGTGCTTTCAATTTCAAATTCTAGTGCTTTACTGCTCGGATGCAAGAAAGCAATGCTTTTTGTGTATTAATCTTGTATCCTGAAAACTTGCTATAATGGCATATTAGTTTTATGAGATTTGTTGGTTGCTTTTGACTCTGGGATTTTCTACATAGATAATGTGACAAAGACCATTTTATTTTTTTCTTTCCAATACATATACTGTGTGTTTTTTCTTATTGCATAAGAAAGGAAGTCCAATACGATGTTGAATAAGATTAGTCAGAATAGACATTGTTGCATTGTTTTCCTTAATAAGACAGCATCCTTTAACATTTTTTTCCTTAGCAGGAAAATACTTAGTTGCTTACCACTAAGTGTGATACTAGCCATAGGATTTTTTAAAATGTTCTCTATCAAATCGTGGAAGTATTGCTCTATACTTAGTTTGTTGGGATTTTTTTTTCTTATCATAAGTGAATATTAAGTTTTCTTAAATACTTTTCTGTGTTATGGACAGGATTGTATGATTTTTTCTTATTTGGTCAGTTAGTATGATAAATTACATAATTAATTTTCAAAAGTTAAACCAGGCTTTCATCTCTGGAATTAATTCCACTTCGTCATGGGGTACAATTATTTTTACATATGTTAGGATTTTAATTTGATGATATTTTGTTGAGGACTTTTTCATTTATATTCATAGAAATTATAAATCTCAATTTTTCCTTTATTCATAAATATAGTTATATGATTTGGTATGAGGGTAATATTGTCCTCCTAGTTAGAAAGTGTTTCCTCTGCTTATATTGTCTGGAAGACACTGTAGAGAATCAGTACCTTTACTTCCTTAAGTATTTGGTAGAACTCACCAGTGAAACATTCTGGGTCTGGTGCTTTCTGTTAAGAAAGTTAACTACTGATTCAATTCCTTTAACAGATACAAATCTATTCAGATTATCTGTTTCTCTTTGTGTGAGTTTTGGTAGATTATTCATTTTGAGTATCCTTTGCATTTCATCTAAGTTATCCAATATGTGAATATACAGTTGTTCATAACATTTCTTTACTATTTAAAATTCAAGAAGTCAGTGGTGATGTCTTCTATTTCATTTCTGATATTAAAAGTTTCTGTCATCTTGATTTCCTTTTCTCTTTTGTTTCTCATTTAAACTGGATGGATATTTAGAAAAAGTATTCCTTTTTTTAAAGAACCAACTTTTGGTTTCATTGATTTTTTTTTTGGTATCTTATTTTCAATTAAATTGATTTCTGCTCTGGTTTTTACTATTTTTCTCTGCTTATTTATATTTATTTTTGTCTTTTTATTTTAGTTTCCCAAGTTAGGAATTTCTAGTACTGATTTTAGATCTTTGTTCTTTTCTAATATTTTTATTCAGTTGTATAAATTTTCTTTTAACCACTGCTCAACACAATCTCACACATTTTGTCAAGTTGTAATTCCATTAGGGTAGAAGTCTACTGAGAACTTGCTACTCTATTAGTTATTTCTTGCTGCGTGACAAATCACTCAAAACTTAGCAGTTTAAATAATTAAGATTAATTATCATAGAGCTTCTTAAGGTCGGGAATCTGGGAGCGGCTCAGTTAGATGACTCTGTTTCGGGATCTCTCAAAATATTCCAGTCTAGCTGTCAGTCTGGGATTCAGTCATCTCAAGGCTCAAGTGGGACTGCAGAGTCCTCTGCCAAGTTTACTCCTTTGTTTCGGTAGGTTTTGATTCCTCAATGGATGTTGGTCTAAGGCTTCAGTTCCTTGCAATGTGGACAACTCCTTAATAATGCTCCCAAAATGGCAAGCTGTTTTCCCTCTAGCAAGTTATTTAACAATCCATGAGCTAAGGTTTGAAGTTAGAAACCTCAGTCTTCAGAACTTACTCTCAGAAGAGGCATATCATTAATTTTGCCATATGCCATTAGTTACAGAGACCAATCCTGATCTAATGTAGAAGGATGTGGTTATAGTGATATAGTCATTGCTGTGGGCTACCTTGCAATGCAGAGGCCCAAGGAGTAGAGTAGTTTCAGATTCAAGAGGGCAGAATCTTAGGCAGACTCAGTGCCGTCAGTGCAGAGTCCAGCATGGGGCTTGATCTCACCAACTGTGAGATCATGACCTGAGCCAAAATCAAGAGTCAGACACTTGACTGACTGAGCCACTCAGGTGCCCCTAAAGTTAAAAAATTTTAATTCCATGTACTTAAAATACAGTCTTATATTAGTTTCAGGTGTACTCCTAAGGTATGATATTAAGATGTGGTTGGTAGATAATTAGCTCGTGAGGTTGCAAACCTTACAAATGGTATCTGTGCCCTTATAAAAGAGAACTTAGGGAGCTCTCTTGCTTTCTTCCCACCGTGTGAGGACCAGGTGAGAATTCTACAGTCTGCAGCCTGAAGGAGGGCTGTCACCGGAAGCTGACCAAAGTAGCCCCTTGACATCAGACTTTAGCCCCCAGACCATGTGTGTTTGTTAACCATGCAGTCTATTTTAAATTATAAGAATGCAGAAGGAGGTCACCTGACAGCCCAGGGTCTGCTTGCGATTCTGACTCTCCTTTTCCCTGCTTCCCCTCCCCTTGTGCTCATTTGCTCTCTCTCTCTCTCTCTAAGTAAATAAATAAACTTTAAAAAAGAATGCAAGAGAAGAAGCTACTGAGCCTCTGTAACCAGTGCCAATTAATATTGTGTGACATAAAAGGTAGATTATGATCCTGAGTACAAGGTTGTTCAGCATCTATTGGCAGAGGGTGACATTGAGGCTTGGTCTGTTATGGGTAAAAGACCCATAGTGCACGGTGCAGGAGTTTTATTGGGATGACTGGATAGCGATGTAAATTTAGTGCCATACACAACCCTGTTCATTAATGGGTAAATGCAGTATAATTAAGTTAGGGGCACATGGTGGTGTAACTAGAAAGCAGGAAAGTAAAATATATGGTTTAAAGTAGGAGTTAATGAGTCCAAGTTACAATGGTTTTCACATCAGCTGTGCATGAATGTATTCCTAGAATAAACGTGATGTCTGAATGGGATATGATGGGAAGGGGTTTGCATGAAAATCTGCTCTTTAATTTGGGCATTCTTGGTAGCCTTTAGAATTATAGAAAAGCATTCTTATGCTCATTTAAAAATTATATGAAAAATCTTATGAGATACCTAGAAGTCAAGAATTCTTGCCTTAAAATTGAAACGTGTCAAATGCAATTATATTAATGTCCACAAATCCCTTTTTTTGGTGGCCTGTGAGAAAATAAGGCCTGCAAGACACACGTCTGGATTATACAGCTTAGTTAGAGTCCACAGAGGATAGAGTACACACACACCTCCAAAAGCATCGGCTGTGTTCACTAACAGTATTAGCAATTCAAGCTGAGCAACAAGGTAGAGGAGATTGGTATTCTGTGATTGACTGAGCTAACACTTTCTTTTTAATTTGTATCTGGTGAAAAATCAAAGTCAGTTTGAATTCATATGTGATGGGCTCCAATACTCGTTTACTGTGCAGGGCTCTTTAAGTTTGCTTGCTCATGTCCACACACTGGTGTGAAGAGACTTAGCTTCAATTCCACGGAATAATACGGTTATGATATATTGTTATCTCAACCTACTATTAAACTAAACCTGTATTTCAAATACTAATCGTGCAGCCATAAGGGAGTGACTGTTGACCTAAAGTACAGGTTCAAAAATGAGTGTTAAAGTGATGAGAAATAAGAGGCCAGAGCCATTAGAGAGTCTGTGAACAGCTGAAGATAGGTTATTGTCTCCACCAGCTCTGAGATCAAAACAAGGGGCGTAAGATTTGAATGGGTTGTTTGATTTATGGAGACATAACCTGTCACACCTGGAAATTTTAGTAGCAGCCCCTGTAACAATGTCGTGAGGGAAAAATGGTGTGTTTCTGTGGTGCTCTGGACAATGCAGGCTCTCTGAGAGTTTCAAAAAGCTATCACCCGGCCGATTCTTTTGGGATCACAGTACTGTAATGTTCAAATGATGCTGGAATTGTCAACAGCATGTACAGACAGGAGCCTTGGGCAAAAGTCTATGACTGCCAACCAGTGGTGACTGTGAGGATTTTGCTTTAGAAAATTACCTGAGTTTGCTTCTGGGTATCCTCCCTTTTTAGAGGCAATTGCCAGCCTATAATTGAACTTCAATTGAAAGTCTGTTGCGGAAGGACAAAAAAATATTTTAAGATCCGAAAAGCCCAATATGCCGTGGGTTATGTTGTAACAACATTCTAAAAGGGAGAGAAATGCCTCCTCCAAATGGAAATGGCATGTTCAGTGATGTGTGTCAGGGCATGACGAGAAGTACCCATCCCAACTGAACAGGAAGCTGTTGTACCTTTGAGCCCAACACTAGATACCCCCTGATTACTTAACTGATTCGAAGTCAAAGAAACCATTTTCTCTGACTTGCCAGATAATGGTCAACAAATGTCATGGTTTATAGATGTTAGCTCAAGGGTAGAGGGCTGAAATTCAAATTGTCAGGCAGCTGGACAGGGACAGAAGAAGACAGAGACCTCAGTGGGCAGGACGAACAGTAGGACAGTAGCAATCATCTCATTGCAAGAGGTCAGTAAGGATATATCGCACAGACACCATCCTCCGCTGTTTGTAGCTGAAGGTCCACAACTGGTCTGGGCAGATTTAAGAAGGGTTACATTTAGAGTAATCTATGTTTGTAATGCACTTTGATGCAGCTGGATGAACATTTGTGATAATTCTAAAGTCACCCTGTCTTTTGGTTTCCATTTGACAGGTTTTATTCATTACAGACGGCACATTTTTAGGTGATCAATGGAAACTATTAATAAACACGAAGGCACTAGTTCAGCAGAGATACACACAAAGGCACTTGTTCAAAAGACCACTAATAAGTGATCTTTTAAGAAAGATCTACAAATATTACACTTCTAAGTATCTCTTGCTTTCACAGCTTGTTTTAGTGTTATGTGTCCTCACGATCACAGATCATGTTTTGTGGATGGAGGGCAATGGTTCAGCGAAGCATATGTGGTAAACTGGAGCCCACCCGTATCATTCATGGGGTGAGTTGGAGCGCTGTGACTCCTTTCAGTCATCCAGCACTCTGATTGCACCTGTTGCTTCAACAGTCCCCGCCTTCAGGCTGTGTCACATCTGCTCCTGAAGCATGTGACCTCCTAATAATAAGCATCTGCATAAATGAAGACACTGTATAGACACTTACATTGTTTTTAAATTGGAGTGAAATTCATATAACATAAAATTAGCTATTTAAAAGTAAATTCTTTAGTGCCATTCAATATGTTTATAGTGAGCAACCACCACCTGTAATTAGGTGAAAAGCATTGTTAACACCTCATAAGGAAAGCCCATATCATTAAACCATGATTCCCCAATCTGTCTTGCCGTCCTCAGCTCCTGGCAACCACCCGTCTGCTTTCAGTCTCTGTTGGTTCAGTCCTTCTGGATATTTCCTATAAACGGGATCATGCACCATGTAACCTCTTGTGTCTGGCTTCTTTTACTTACTGTCATGTGGTTGAGGTTCCTCTGCCATCTGGTCCTGAATTGCACTTGATGATTGGGAAGAAAACACTGAATTCATGCCCTTAGGAGTTTGCAGTTTAATATCTGTAGACAGTCAAGAATGATAAGTACAACTTATAAAAAGTTAAATCTATGATATGATAGAAGGTGATGATTGATAGGGGAAAATGCAAGAGCAGTAAGAGGTATTTTGAGAGATGGAGTGGTTGGTTGCAGTAGGGATGATTGTGATAATTATTAACTGGCCAAGTCAGGACTTAAAGAATGGAGAGTTATATCAAAAAAGAGAAAGAGGTGCTGCCATTATTTAAGTAAGGAGGGTTTGGGTGGGGGAGAGGGGACATTCCATGCAGAATAATTAAGTTGATGAAATACTTTGTAACTGTACCTAATGTAGTCAAGAAGTAGCAGAGGCTCGAGTGGCTGTATTTCAGAGAGCGGGTGACAGCGGTGAGTCAGAAGCCTAACTGTGGGGAGTCGGCACGGATCATATGCACAGGGGCTGTGCGGGCGTATGTAAGGGGCCTTGTCTCTTTCTCACTCTGGTTGAGATGAGGACTCATGGTGGGATTCTGACGTGAGTAAACTTAGGCTTTAAGTATATAATTGCTCTATTAAAGATACGTTGGGGTAATACAGTCGTTTTAATACTCTGTACGAGAGATGGTGATACTTAGACCTGCAGGCAGCAGGGGTGGTGAGGATTGCATGCATTTTCAAGGAGAGTTAATACAGTTCTCTAATGAATTGTACAAAATAGGACAAGAATGAAAAATGAGCCTGTCTCTTTCGGGCTGAGCAACTGAGAAATGGAATTTATGAGGCACATTTGGCTGTCCAATCAGTGGAGATAAAATTTGGGATGAGTGCTCTGGTCTCTTGGAAGGCTTGCGGTGGGAAAACTTTTTTTGCTCTAAACTATGAAAAATGAAAAGCAGAAAACTTAGGTGGGAGATCTGATACTGAGATTGATTGAGGTTATCATGCTCATTAGCGCACAAGGAAAATGCCTGCTGTGGCCGTCCGTGATGCCAGCACAGGGCACAAGGAGATATGGGATCTTGTGGGTTACCAGTTCAGTTTTCTTCCTGGGGGATGATTTCTCAGAGTTGCACGAGGGGAGAGGGTTGGGGGACCAAGGCAACAAAAGCCAGGCAGACAAAGGCAGGTCCTGGCACTCTGTCCTAGAACGGGATATGGTAAATTAATGTCCTTGGGCAAACTTCAGCATTTCTTATGTTGTTGTAATAAAGTTTTATTGTCACACAGTCATGGATTTGTTTACAATGTGTCTCGGGCTGCTTTAGTGATGTAATGGCAGAGTTGAATGGGTTGCAGCAGAGACCAATGATGTGCAAAGCCTGAAATATTTATTATATTGCCTTTTGCCAAAAACTCTTGCTGACTCCTGCCTTTCACTATGTTTGAGGGATAAAACATAATCAGTTCATTGTCCTGACTAGATGCTTGTAGTGTAGTGTAGCTTCTATCTTCATATTTTTCTCCTTTTTATCTAGACTTAGTGTCTCATGAGCCCTTGCCAAACAAATCTGAGTTACAACTGCAGTTTATGTAAGAAACCAGGACCAATGAAACTTGTACAAATAGTGGTTGTAACCAAGCTCATAGGTCGTGAGGCTCTGTTAATAACTAATACTAGTTTGTTGAAAGAAATAGTCCATGTCAATCCATGTCATCCAGTCTCATGGATGGATGTGATAAGGTCCCCATACAAAAGCTATTATTTAAACAAAGTTGGTATAAATATAAAGTAATATTTTTTGGTGATTTGTTTCCCTTCCCTTTATTTCCAGACATGAAGAAAAAATTTAAATATGAGACCTGCCTGGTAGGTTCATGTCTGTGAAAGCAATGTTTAAACAAATGAAAGAATGATATATTAGGGTCATATTTAACAATTCCTTTATTATTCTTAGCTGCTCAGGAGTATCTCCTATAGGAAAATGTGAGCTTCATAAAAAAAAAAAAAAAAAATTTCCAGATCTCAGACCACAGGTGAGCACCCTGAAAACACATTAAAGTCTCAAATATACTATAGAAAATGTTAGTCAAAGGCAAAGAAAAATTTTTATTTCTGCATTCTAGAATTTCAAATGTCTGTACACGGAAGATATTGGCCAGCTGTTCTCCATCTCCATAGAGAGGAGAGCAGTAGAAGTAGGCTTAACTAATAGCAATAAAGTTAGCAGTAAGGAGATTCTACTAACAGCAAGCAAGAGAGAAAACATTACACGGCATATTAAGAAATCTTCTCTGGAGGATCCTTTAGACATGGATGGATTCTTGTGTGTCTGGAATGGTGAGCACGTGGCCCAGGAGAAAGAGAGATGAGTGGATGTATCTTCCTGTCCTTAAAGTTCTATAGGTGACTTTAAAATTCACAATATATTTTTCAACACTTGCAACATATGGAAGCTAATTCATATAAGACATTTCATAAATCATTAATTTTAGTTTAGTATCAAAAGCTACTTTCTGCTCCTGTGCAATGACTGAGAAATTGAAAATATTTTAAAGACACATTAGCAGATGGCTCCAAAAATTAATTTTCTATGTTTTCAATGAAAGAAGTAAAAAACAAAAAACAAAAAAAACTGGCAAATAGTTATTGAAGCTAGCTTTCATGTTCACAGTCATTTGAGAAAGTGGGATCAAATGTTTTTAGGTCCCATTTCAAATTTTAAAAATATTTGGAAGTAAAATAAAATAAGTAATTTCCACTTCCATTACATATTTTGGGGAAAATATAAAAGTATATTTTGGGGAAAATATAAAAGTATTTGATTACTTGTAGAGTATAATTTTATACATTTTATATATAAATAGACTATTTGAGTGAGCTGTTTAAAAAGGGCCCCAAACAAAACAGATTTAATATGCCATCAAAGTAGAAGTTAAAGGAAACACTTTTAAAAATAAATGGCAAATATTTTGAATTAAGGAGGAAAAGGTAAAAAAAAGGGAAGAGAAACATTTGATTGGGATTATTTACCTTATTTTTAATGCATTTCTGTCAGAGAGGCTTTACACTTGCAGCAGGTAAACAAGTTTGGACTGGATTAGACACATCAGATTTTAAGATTTGGTTCTAACACAGAAAAGATTTATGATTTGTGGAAGATATCTAATCTGAGTCTCTCAAGTTTCATAATTTTATTACACAAAATTTAAATAGTTAATAAATACAAAGCACTTAGGATAGTTTTGATCATATGGAAAACATTCAGTGAATATGGGCTGTTGAGAGTATGCGTAGAAGCAGTACTGATTAGTTGGTGTGGTATACCGGTGGCAGTTACCATAGTGTATCATTGTATGATATTATAATACTGAGATATGTGGTTTTATTATATGTAGTAAGTTACCACTTTTTAAGCTACATAATATAGTGAAGTAGTACACCAAATATAACATAGTACATATAAGGACCAATAGAATATCGGTCAATGATGAATGAAATTATGGATCATACGTGACTATACGATAGTGTTAACAACAGGACTTTCCAGGATGTGACAACACCTGTTATACTGATACAAATTCCTTTGTATTTATTTGTTTTTGAGAGAGACAGAGAGAGAGTAAGTGCATTCACATGCACAGGAGTGGGGAAGAGAGAGAGAGAGAGAGAAAGAATGCCAAGCAGCATAGAGCTGGATGCAGTGCTCAAACTCACAAATTGTGAGATCATGACCTGAGCTAAAATCAAGAGCCAGACTCAACAGACTGAGACACTCAGGTGTCCCCTTTTAATACAGATCTTGTTGTAACATTGTTCTAAACATTATTCTAACATTCTTTCAATTCATCCACAAAGTCTAAAATAAAATAAAGCAGGGGCTTCTGGGTGGCTCACTCGGTTAAGCGTCCGATTTTCGCTCAGGTCATAATCTCACAGTTTGTGAGTTTGAGCCCATGTGGGGTTCTGTGCTGACAGCTCAGAGCCTGGAGCCTGCTTTGGATTCTCTGTCTCTTCTCTCTCTCTGTCCCCTCCTCCACTCACACTCTGTTTCTCTCTCAAAAATAAATAAAGATTTCAAAAGATGAAAGTTAAAAAAAAGAAAAAAATAAAGCAAAAGATAACTTAAAATAATTTAAAAAGATGACTATAAAATATTATCCAGAACATACACTGAAAAAGGTCACAAATTAAAAAATAAATGTCATTTATAGAAAAACTTTTATATAATTGGAACAATGTACCTAGTGGTTATTAGAGCCAAAATTTGAACCAAGGTCTTGTAAGTTCGTAATGGATATTATTAACTACTGAGCTATAATATAGACTCCTGCCTACGTGTCCAGAGAGAGGAATTGCTTAAATCATTTTAAAGCATTATCAATCCCAGAACAATAGAACACTGTATTCACAAGAAGATAAGCAAATTATTATATTTATATTAACGGTAATTGACTTACCTTGTACATGCCTTTATTTTATGATACATTAAATGACCCTATTTTCATAAAGTAGAAAATATTATTTAAATATAAAAGTTATGGCTTCACAAAACTAAAGCCAAAAGAAAATCATGTAGCTAGATTACTGATGAAAAGAATATGACTTTGGAACCATCTGTCACCATGACAGGGTCATCACAGTTTTCTTCAAAAATAATACCATGTAAATTTGCCACAGGAATAGCTATATTTGCAATAGTGATAGATACATACCTTGTGGAGATAGTATTGTGTTCTGGTATCAGTCTCAGATGCTCGTGTGTCTTTATCCATTTTTAACCCCTGAGAACTGTTCAGTATAACCTCCAATGTAATACCCACAGCAGCAATTTATTAAGTGTAGGAAAAACAAATTTGATAAATGCTATAACTTGATTCTAGATTATTTTTAGATTGTTTCTTCCTTTTTTCCCCCTTCAAGGATACCTCTAAGTTAATGACTCACCCTGAAAGTCATTATGATTTCAGTTTGCAGTTATCTTTCCAATTGCACTGCAGAAAGCTACGCAGTATTTTCCTTCCTATATTGTGAGATTTTCTCCAGATTATTTTAAATCTGCATAGCTGAACAATGGGCATTTTTCTAGTATATAATATGTGACATTCTACCTTGGTTGTGGCTTATGTCTTATCCAGTTTTCTTATTCCATCCAATTTCTCAAATCGATTTTCATTTCATTCCAAGCTCTTTGACAAATTTGAGTATAATTATAATTTAGTTAACAACAGCCTTAAATCTATTTTTAATATTTTATTTAAAAACCTATTTAAATATTTAATAACAAAAGGACATACTACGTATCATGCGGACAGATCACCTGGTGTACTCCACTTGCACAGTTTCGTCAAAAGTTCTGTTGAGACTGCTGCTGTGAGAACGGTATTTATTTAAAAAAAAAAAACAAAAAAAAAACAATAATTTGAGAGGCACCTGGATGGATCATTTAGTTAAGCATCTGACTTCAGCTCAGGTCATGATCTTTTTTTTTTTTTATTTTTTTTTTACTATTTTTATTTTTTTATTTCTAGGATAGAGAGAGACAGCGTGAACAGGGGAGGGTCAGAGAGAGAGGGAGACACAGACTCTGAAACGGCCTCCAGGCTCCGAGCTGGCCGTCAGCACAGAGCCCGATGCGGGGCTCGAACCCACGAACCTCAAGATCATGACCTGAGAGTCATGATCTCGAGGTTCATGAGTTCAAACCCCACGTTGGAGTCTGTGCTGACAGCTCAGAACCTGGAGCCTACTTCAAATTCTATGTGTGTCTCTCTCAGCCCCTCCACCTCTCACGTTCTCTCTGTCTCTCTCTCTCTCAGAAATAAACATTTAAAATTTTTAAAAATGAATAATAATAATAATAATAATAGTTTGAGAAAAAATTTCTCACTTTTATCCTGACCTTAAGATACATTTCTTCCTGAAAATATTCTAGGACCTAACTAGGATGGTCTTGCCCATGCAGTCTGCATATTTCCATTTGAAAATCAAAGGAGGCAGTGTCAGAGCTTCTGTCTGAAATAAGTGCTTGATTTGTACATATTTTGAAAAAGCACATAGATGGAAGTGTCCATAGTTAAGCCAGTAAATTGGGAACACAGTGCCATTAGATTACCATTTGATTGATCCACTTAGTACAGTATAGTGATTAAAATAAAGAGTTTTGTCCCATGTACCTTACTGGATACTGTTGAGTCTATGGCTCTGGGTACATGGGCTGTTAAAATCCTGTAGTGACATACGGATGTTTTCTCATTCTCTGGATTCCCACCCTACAGCTGTGCACAGCTGGTTGGGACAGTGTCATTGTGAGACCTGAGGATGTTGGTGGAAGTCCCTCAGCCCACAGAGCTGTGATGGCATCAGGAGCTGGAGGGATTATGCATCTGCCCCTGCCTGCAGCAAGTCCTCTGGCCGCTGTAGACCTGGCTCTGATGGGTTTCTGAGGGAGTGACATTCATATGCCCTTGGGCAAAAACACATCATCCTGTCTGAGGAACTTCAAGTCTGAATGCTTTAAAGGCGAAATCTAAGATCTTTTTAAAAAGTAGGGATTCAAAATTTTTCTTCTTCTCCAAACTATTAATATGAAAACTGAGACAACTTGCCTTTAATCTGTATTTCATGTAGCAACATGAAAGGCATTTTTAATCTTGACTTTATTAATTCTCTAGATATAAACATCTGATGGAAATGTGAACTTTTTAAGGCTTAATACAGAATACATTACTCAATTCTTCCCTTTCCTTCACATTGACTCCTACATACAATAACAAATAAAAAATATTCGGTGAAAGTACTGTATCCCTGGCTTCTCAAACTCAGCATTCATTCCTCATAATATGCTCTGGAGACCCAGTGATGCAAAGTGAAGGATACAGGGGTTTTGCTTAACCTTCTGACACTCAAACATGTATCAGTTCAATCTTGAATACTCCCAGGAAATTTTGCTTATGAAATACAGCTATTATCTTTCATAGAAGAGGAACCACAAATAGATAAATATAGCTCAACCTCTTAATATGCAATTGGTGAAATATTTTAAATGAAAATTAAACAAAAGTCGTTATTGGTAATTTTCTATCTGTTTGCAGAAGGAGTAAAAAGATGCAGAGTACTCAGTTTTGGCCAGAAATAAGTATTCTCATTTATTATTGGTGGGAGTATAATTTATCAAAACCTTTTTAGAGACAATTCAGGAATAACAATCAAAACTACAAAATATATTACACTCCAGCAATTCTATCTCACGAGAATAATTGCAATAGCTTGTGTGTATTGTTCATTAAAGCCTTGCTTGTAATAAGAAAAAAAATGGAAAAATCTCAAAGGGTCATGTTTAGGGGATTGGATAAAATAATTTATGCTATTCCCATGTAATAAACTATTGACATATATTAACAAGAAAGACACGCTGTCGATATACTCTGCATAGAAAAATCACCAAGAAAATTATTGAGTATTACTATATTATAAGCAAGATTAGTATGTGTTTTGCACACACACACTTTAATGGAAAATTCTATCCCCAGATATGCACAGCAAACATACTGAGGTGCAGGTAGGAAGCTTTCCCTTACAATTTTATTTTTGTATTCTTTCTATTTTTGAATTCAGGTAATAGGCATCAATGTTATCATGTTGAAATATGTATATTTTAGGGGCACTGAGTGGCTCGGTCAGTTAAGCCTTGGGTTCTGGACCTTGGCCTAGGTCATGATCTCATGATATTGACCTGACCCCTGCATCAGGTTCATGCTGGGCAAGGAGCCTGCTTAAGATTCTCTCTCTTCCTCTCCCTCTGCCCCAGCCCTGGGTTCATTTGTGTACTCTGTTTTTCTAATAAATAAATAAAATAAATCAATAAACACATATATTTTTTAAAACAAAGTAATAAGGACATATCAGAGTATAACATTTAAATAATTTGAAGACTCTGAATCCTAAGAAAACTGTGTTAAATATGTAGATTTTCAGTTAACCATGACACAGCCCCTATATTATTTAAGTCTATGATTTACTGATAAAAAAAAAAAAAACATGGTGAGCCAGGTTTCAACATAGAAACTGAGCTAGGTTTCAATCAGGTTTCACACTGAGCTAGGAAAAAGAAAAGGAGAGAGAGAGAGAAGAAAGGAAGGGAGGAAGGAAGGAAATGGAAACATGGCCACATGATTTGGCTAGATTTGAATCTTGACTTTCTGAATCCAAAGTCAATTTCTTCTTACCACAACTTAATCTAAAACATGTACCTCTTTAATAATATGAGGAGAAGAATATTTGTATTTTAATTTTACAGTCTTGTGCAAGAGCTAATGGAAATAAGGGAGTAGTAGTTGTTGGTGCTTTCATAAACATATTCTCATATTGTTATGCTATCTAAATGGCCCAGAGAAGTAAGGTCAAGTAGGATATAAGGACCCATAAGTACTCAAGAATATAAGTATTAGTGGGAGATATACCTAGATAGTTATAAAAATAATAAAACCATTTTGAAGTTTTTCCTCAAAGGAGAAAAACAAAACTAAACAAAAAACAAAACCCTTGGATGCCCAAACTGTTTAGTGACCCTAAGGGCTGTATTTTCACAGAAGCAGAATTAAAAAATTGAATGCTGGGAAGGTTTTATTGACAGATTTTGTATTAAGCAGACACCAAAAGATCTATCAAACATGAGGCTTAACTTCTCTAGAATTCTTTTTTTTTTTTCCTACTGGTATAAATCAATGTCAAATGTGAAAATACTTGTTAAAAGTATCCTTTTGAAGTATGCATTTAATTGATGTCACCGAAGATCTTTTCTGCTTCATTTATTCAAATAAAATCCATTCTAAAACCACATGTCCTGTTTAAAAATTAGAAATAAAATAGCCACAACTGTTAAACATTTGGACTGAGAATGCATTGTGCTTAGATCCAAGAGATAAACAAAGTAGTATGTGACATGTTCTCAGATATCTAGAAGTTTAAAAGCTAAATGGGAAAGAGGACATTTTAAAAAGGATATTGCACATTAATGAAAAGAGAGATCTTTGTGAAAATTCTAGTCAGCAGTTGGATATGACTGGTACTCAGGTAATAATCTCCGCTATGAAAAGTATTAAGAATAAATTAAAATATGGAACCATGTGTGTAAAAGCATTTCTAGGGCATAAGAGTATATTCTGAAGAGCAGAAGATAGGTCAGCGGAACATACCAATTATACATTAAATAGTTGGTAAGAAGCCTATTATGTAGTTGATAAAGGGTTATAAACACAAGAGAAAGAGAAGTTAAAAAAGAAAATAAAAATAAAGAGAGAAGAGATTGTCTTAATAGTCATGAAAAATGGAGTAGTCAACAATGTCGTTCTGATGAAAGATCATATAAAATTAATAAGAATAGGTTAGTTAGAAATATTCCTATAGGCTCTCAGGTATGAAATTTATCCACTGGGTTTTTTTTTAATGTTTTATTTATTTCTGAAGGAGAGAGAGAGAGACAGTGTGAGCAGGGGAGGGTCAGAGAGAGAGGGAGACACAGAATCTGAAGCAAGCTCCAGGCCCTGAGCTAGCTGTCAGCACAGACTCCAACTCATGACCTGAGCCGAAATCAGGCGCTTAACCAACTGAGCCACCCAGGCGCCCCTAAAATTATCCCACTGTTATTTTCAGTAACTTTACCTTCAAAGGCAAAAAGATAGGGGGCGAGGAGGACAGGAAGAAAGAGAAGAATTAGAAAGGGAGTAACTTTTATGAATGGTATAAATACGTGACAATTAAAATCATTACAAATGGCATGATTTTAAAATATGGAAGCAAGATCATTGTATCTACTTAGTAAGGATCTAAGAAATATCAAAATATATCCATATCTGAAGAAATGCACTAATTATAGATGACTCAATTGATCTAGCAGAGATCGTCATCTATGAGATATTTCTGATTTTGAAGATTTCAGCGTAGTCTTTCCTTGTAAACATTGATTATTGCACAGAATTTGGAAGACAGAATATAAAACTTGGGTACACCCACACAGAGCCAGTACTGCCCAAACCTGGCGTCTAAAAGAGCTAAAATAAATGACAAGAGTAAATGAAAAAATACTGGGAACAATAAGGGAAATTTTCTCTCTTGAATTTGGCACTGGGTGGAGGAAAATATATTTACCCTGAGAATTTGTAACCATAAGTTAGTCCTCATGAAATTTTTGCTGCAAATTCATATGACTAGCATGGCCCATTAAACCTCAGTAAAACATTCAGTATAATATTTTTCCAGGTTGGGAATATTTCTGTGGAGAAATACAATTGTACTCTTTTCCTCAGATACAATTATGGAAAGAAAGCACCATGATTATGAAAAAAAAAACAACAACAACAACACAGAAATAAAATCTGCTTTAATTTTTTTTAAATATTGAAAATGTGAGAAGGAAGTTATAAAAATATAAAGACCTACTATACATGAAAAAAAATCCATGTTCTACAAATGATGTATATCCCAGTGACACTGAAAATACAGTGACACTTAAACTACAGTTTAGATAGTATGAAAAATAAAACTTGTGGACTGGAAAATGAATCCAAACAAATTATCTACGTAGATTTAGAGTTGGCAAACGTTTTCTGTAGTCAGAAGGTACATATTTCAAGATTTATGGGCCAGATATTGTTCTATTCCTTTTCTCCTTCTCCTCCTACATCTTCTTTTTCTTCCTATCTTCCTTCCTTCCTTCCTTCCTTCCTTCCTTCCTTCCTTCCTTCCTTCCTTCCTTCCCTCCTCTCTCCTTTCTCTATCTCTCTTTCTTTCTCCCCCCTTCCTTTTCGTCCCCTCTTTCTCCTCCTCTTCCTCTTCCTTCTTTTTTCCCCTTTAAAAACCAATGTCTTATGTAGTGAGCCACACAAAATACATTGAAAAAGGCATGTGTGTTCAGAGTTCCACAAAAAATAATAGTGGCAATGAGATAAAGTCGTTATTTGAAGAGATAGAGCTGAAATCATTCCAGAATTGCTTTAGACATGAATCCTCAGACTAAGCATATAAAATGTAACACACACAAAACAAAATACAATTAAATTTAGTAGTAGGTAGATCGTAATGAACCTAGAAAATATAAAACACAGAGTAGGATGTGAGAAAACAAGCAGAGAAAAGGACACTTCACCTGACAATTACTAAGAACTAACTTAAAAGAGAAGTAGTAGAAATAATAAAAGCCAGATATAGTAAAGCAGAGTTTCTAATGTATGTCATGAAAACATCGTGCACATCAGATATCTGTGACCATTAAAAAATGCAGTAAAGCATGCAACGTAAGATAATTTTAGGGCAAAACAGACAAGGTAGGAATAAAGGAAATCCTGAAGGATACAACTCGGGAAGGAAACTTTCCTTAGATGGAAGATTTGAGATGTGAACTAGGATAGGAAGGAAAAACATTAAGTAATAAGTCTTTGGATAATTCTAAATAGATATTGATATTTTAAAAAAGTAATGATGTCCACCAATAGACAGTAACATGTAATGTTTGGGGAACATGGCTTAAAAAGACTACAAGTGAAAATACGTAATTATATAAGGCTGATAAACATTTTTAAAATATTTCATTGCATTGTTTGACATTTATCATAGAGTGGCTTGAAATTAAAGATTTTAACAGTATAGATGAATTTAAGGTTTTTTTTAAACGTTGACAAATTGAAAGCATTTAGAACATTTCTTTAATGTTTATTTATTTTGAGAGAGACAGACAAAGCGTAAGTGGGGAGGGACAGAGAGAGAGGGAGACACAGAATCTGAAACAGGCTCCAGGCTCTGAGCTGGCAGTCAGCACAGAGCCCGACGCGGGGCTCGAACCCACGAACCGCGAGATATTGACCTGAGCCAAAGTGAGACACTTAACCAACTGAGTCACCAAGGTGCTCCTGAAAATATTTAATACAAAAACTACTTTCACACTATCAAGTAAAAAATATGTTACGTAATGTACATGCCAGTTTTATGAAAGAGATGATAATACAATACCATATATAGATATATCTCAATGCTTAAATAATGGATATAGGATAAAATAAATGGACATATAGTGTATTTTTAAATATGTAAATTATTAAAGTTGACCTACAGAGTCAATGTAATTCCAAATAAAATCCATACATGTTTACCTTTTAAGACCTGGATATATGTTTTCTAATTTTTTTCGGTGGAAGAACAAAGAGGCAAGATCACTGAAAGCACCTTGTTGGTGAAGAATGATAGAAAGGAAGTTCTCCGTAACAGATATCAGGATAATTTTTACATGTAAATATTTAAGCATGTTTGTAAATAAAGTAGATACACACTTCGACTAATGAATACCATTTAAACCTTGGAAATAACTCTAAACGTACATAGGGCAGAAATGGCATTGCATGTGAACAGGAAAAGGATGAATTGTTAAGTGCATGTTTCTGGAAATACCTGTCATCTGTGAGGAAAGAAAGTGAAAATGGATCATTCCTTCCCTCATCACATGACACCGTATCAATAAATGGTGTGCTAGATACTTACACGTAAACATTGAATGTTAAACCTTTTTGGAGAAAAGAAAAAGATATTAAACAATATGTAAACAAG
Organism: Proteles cristata cristata; assembly: GCA_017311185.1. Lineage (NCBI taxonomy): Eukaryota > Metazoa > Chordata > Mammalia > Carnivora > Hyaenidae > Proteles > Proteles cristata. Next base: position 182,257 of record JAESUZ010001598.1, read on the forward strand.
TGATAAAATTGGTAAATATCACATCAAATATTAGAATTCTGGTTATGAAAAGATTCTGTAAATTGAAAGGACATGATGCCAAATAGAAGAATACTGGCACCATAATGGTTACAAAATTATTATGAATTGACATTTATTACATATGACAAACTTTAAGCCAGTAGCAGTTAGTTTTAAAAAGCTAAGCATATACAGGTATTTCAAGGAATAAAAAAAAAAAAATTATGAGATCCTATGCTGAAGAAACCTACAAAACGTTGTTTCATCCACATTAATAATCAACTAAAACAAAAATAAAAAGATATAACTTTGTAGCCACTGGATTTACACAAATTAAGTTTAACAGTACGAAGCACTGGAAAACGTGAATAAATAATAGTTATTTACACTTTACAAGATGATCTGGTGTTATGTGGTACGCTGGGTGCTTCTTACCTCTCCTATGTGTTAAGTCCACCCTGAAGATAAAAGCAGGATCTATTCCGGAATTTGGTTCAGATGTTGAGACAGGTGATGTCACAGACAGAGGATACAGAAAGTTTTGTTTCTCATTGAATGAGGAGTTTTGGAGAGCAAGACACCCTTTCCATGCCGGTCTGACAGTGACCTAAGGGAGCAAGGAAAGAGACTGACTTGGGAATTGGGGGCGATTTGGACGTGGCATCAGAGTGAGGGTTTGACAGCCCCACCGGAGCCCAAAGAAGAAGCATCTGAGCTTCCTTATCAGCTTTCCCAGATGTGGAGCAAAAGGGGAAAGTAGAGGGAGAGGCTTACAAGCTGTCAGCAGTCAAACAACAAAAATGGCATCAGACTTTATATTACACTACTTTCTAATCATTCCCCTCCCCAGCTTTTCCCCCAGAGAAGTTCTTGCAGACATACTCCTGAATAAATGCATAAGAATGTTAACAGTAATAATACTCCTGTTGCTTACGTGTGTGCTGGAAATTAGAAGATACAATAATAGTATATGGGGTGCCTGGGTGGCTCAGTCGGTTGAGAGTCTGACTCTTGATTTTGTCTCAGGTCATAATTTCACAGTTGTGGGATTGAGCCCTATGATGGGCTCCTCACTGAATGTGGAGCCTGCTTGGGATTCTCACTGTCCCTCGCTTTCTGCCTCTTCCGTTTGTGCGCTCTCTCTCTCTCTCTCTCTCTCTCTCTCTCTCTCTCTCAGAAATAAATAAACATTAAAAAAAGGTGTGGTAATAGTATAGACAAATAGTATAATCACAAAATAGAACAACATACAGCAGAGTATATTATATAATAGTATACAGTCTGTACACAATAGTATACAGAGTATATTATAACATAGTATAATAGACACAGTTATAACTAACACCCAAGATATAATATTAAGTGGTTAAAAATCCCAAGACTCATCTATGGAAGTTTCAAATATGGTAGATATAAAGTGCTCCACATGCACATACACAGTTTGTGGGAAATATATTTAGATGTTAAGATATAAAGAAAATCAAGGTCAAGCACTGTAGTTAATTCTAATGGTGGGAGAGAAGGTTATCATATAGGAGGTTAAAAGGAGGTTGTTTAAAGACTTGCTATCCAACGAGTGATCATTCGAGTTACAACATCAGCTTCATCTGTAGAATCGCTAGGAGCATTTCAGGGTCGGTCCCAGACTACTGACTCAGGATCTGTATTTGAAAAATCTCCCTATACACACTGAAGTCTGAAAAGCAGTAGCATTAAGGTACTAATTTAGACATTTTTCTTAATCTGGACATTGTTTTACTGTTCATTTTTATGATTATGTTAAAGTGTTTGTGCACCTTTTTTTTTTTCCTTTGAAATCACATACCTGTTAGTTTCCAATTTTCAGGTTTATAAACAATGACACCGGGCTTAATAATTCCCTTACATCCATCAAGGCACATGTGGGACAGTTTTCACACTGTGGAATCTTTCCGTTATTTCAAAATTACTTTAAATTCTAGTAATGAAGTTTTATACACTGAAGATTTTAGTGGAATTTATGCCTTTTACTGCTGGAATTATTGTATGTATTTTTTTGCAAATGATTAAATCATATTTATGCACTTAATGGTTTCCTACCCAGGCATTTCTAGTATCTTTTACCTTAGAATTTTTCCACTTTTCATTAAAATATAATGTATAGATTAAAATGACATAAAAATCATCTTAGAAGTTTTAATAAATTACCCATTTTGATATCACTGTTACCTTGAAACAAGGAAATTCTATACCCTTATAGAATTTCATTATTCATAGTAAACTTCATTATTCTCAGTAAACTTCTAAATACAGTGTCAAATTGATTAAAATATAACCCCAACTTCCATTTCCGGCTTTATCTCCTGTCCCTAAAAAAGTACACCATGTTCTGTTTAAAATATTAAAATGCTTGTACCTCTCCTGAGTCACTTGCCTCTGCCCCTGGGTTTTTTTTCTTAGCCATTCTGTCGCTGTGTAATAATACATCCCCCAAGCTCTTGCTTCCATTCTCTACCCAAGACCCCCTCCCTTGTCTCCAGCCTCTCTGGATACTTCCATTCAAAAATAAATTACCTTCCTATGCGCTTTTACCAATAGTGTGATTGTATCTCTTTCAGCATTTACAAATCATGTCTTAACATTATTGAATGTGTATTATTTCCCCTCATAAAATTCTTGAGAAAAGGGACCACATTTTACTCATTTTTATAACCTCATTATACCTACTGTGCCTTGTAAATTTTTTAATACATTCCAGCATACATTGTTACTGATGAAACACCACAGATTCTTCATCTAATATATAGTCAGAGACAATAAGAAATGCATGGTTCTGTTTGGCATAGGACATTTGTTTTCTTGGCCTTCTAATTTTATGATTTGGAGTTTACATGAAAGCAAACAAAGTCATCACTTCACACAGTGTTTACAGAGAAGAAAGCTCATTTGCTTCTGTCCTTGATCCTCAGTGTTTCCGGTGACTGCATGCCAATAAACGAAGGGTGTAATTGACTAAAAGAGAAAAAGCATGGCCTCTAGTTTTAAACGATCTTGTCCATTTTGAACCTAAGAGCATAAATAGGATTTATAATATTGCCATTTGCAAGATTAAAGGATGAAAATGCATCATGCGTTCTCAGAGTTCAGTCATCCCCCTGCTAATGAAGAGAGACATGAAATTTCTATTGCCTGTTGGGTGGCTTCAGGATGAGTTCATTTAGTGGAGTTTATAGCAAGAAGTTGGAGGACTGGAGGGAAGAGGTCAGCTGTGTCTCTTCTGCCCCCTTCTGTTTTCGGGCACTTGGCTCCGTGCTGGCATAACACGGAGACTAAGGCCCCACTCAGGAGCCCCTTCCTTTCTGTGCACGCTGTTTCCTTATGTACCACTTTACCACTAGAGCTGCGGACACCTTCCTGTGGTTACTGGTTTCTCTGTCGTACAAGCCTTCTTATTCCCTTAACTTTGCTCACACATATGAATTTAAGAGTGTCTATATATCATTTTTATAGATTTCTAAGTATTATCATCCACTTAAGATTGATTGACATGAAAGACCTCATGTCATCTGAGACTCAGTTGACTTTAAATTATACGTCTGATGACTCAGAGATATTATCCCCATGGAACCAGAATTCACAAGTTGCTTTATTAATGCTGCTAAATATTTTTAAACTTGTGTAAAACCAAAAAAGATTATTTAGCGAAGCTGTAAGTCTGGCAGACTATTGCATTGGTAGACACTGTTTGATATTAAGATGTTCTTATTGAAAAATGCTGTTTTAAAAATGACAGCATTTTACTTTTGAAATGTAGTCTACGGTCATTATGATAAAATGGAAAACAAAAACAGAAACAAAAAAAAAGTATCAACATAGAATTCTTTCTTGCTGAGAGAAAAGAAACCTTAAGGGCAAATATTATCCTTGATACAGTCTACCTCCCAGAGTTATATTATTTTCTCTTTGCTTTAGTCCTTGAAGTTCATTTGTACTTTGTCAGCAAAATCATGGGTTTAAAAAGAGTGTCTTTATTTTTTTTATGTGATTTAATCTATCATTTCATAATTTCACTTGGTAAAGTCTTATAATGTATGATAGCGTCCATCTTCTAGAAATAGGAAATGGCTATTTTTCACCTTTGTATGCCCCAGGGAAAGTACTCTATAGATATGCTGTATGAATGCCTACATAGGAACCTTCATATGACTGATTCACAATGCCTAAGTAATTCTTATCCTCGTAGTGAAGCTACGTCTTTGCCTATGTGTGATGCCTCAAATGCTGTAAGAAAATACTCAATATTCTGAACCTTTGTCCGGTCTCATCAGAGTTAGAATTGAATAAATCAAAGAATTGTAAACAGCTCCTGTAGCTACCATCATAAGAGAAGGGGGAAAAAAAAGATTTTTTATTGGGTTCTCAAGCTGGTACCTATTAGAAGCTTCTCACTATGCAGGAAAAGAAGTCGGATTTCTTGAGTTCACTTAGACACGCTTCACAGAGACCAGGGTGGGCCGAGATGGAGGATAATTTCTCTAACTGGTTACCCTGAAACATAGTGTCTGCATGTGGCCTCTCACGGCAGCATTCACTTATGGACAGACTCCCAAAATAGTAAATTATGTCAAATTGGGATCTTTCTCTATCATCTTAAGTAAAAAATGAGTGCCTGATTAACTTTTCAAGGTATCTGATGCAAATTCACAAGCTTTTTGTATTTTGAATCATTGAGACGTTTCTGAGTTGATTATGTGTCACTGGAATAGGAGTATTATGCTTATTATTGTGAAAAAAGCTTACCGTCCATTTAAAACATTTTATATTTCGATTGAGTTAACAAAATAATTTTATTCGGAATATTTGGTAAAGGGAAAAAAAAGTGTGTCGTTGCCACCCATGATAACTTTTAAAAAGTTAAATAAAATAAAGCTTTTGGCCTGAGGCAAAATAATGGCAAATTTCCAGATGAAAGGTGAAATATTCTTCATTCTGAGAACATGGAAATAGAGATGTAAAAGAAGATCGTTTCTCAGCTGTAACCGTACCTGTCACTGCACATGACAGATATAATGAGTGTGGTTCCCCTGAGTTCCAGGGAAAATGAAGCAGGAACCTCTGGAGATCTTATCATTTACAAGAAACTTAAAAGGCTGACAGGTATTTTTATTGGATGTGTGTAATTGTATTGCTCCATTATGATTTTCCATTCAGCAGTTATCATTAATAAGGCCATTTATTGTAAACAATGCTCCAAAGTGACGTATCCGTTAGTAACATAATGAGAAGTACACAGAGGAGTCCTGTGTTCGTTTAAAATTTTCTAGTGGCCACACTAAAAATAATTACAAAGACACAAAGAAAGTTAATTTTGCTAATATATGTATAATTTAGTTTCCCATACAATGTGAATTATTTGGCTAGTGTCAGTACAGATGTTTTTGCCATTTTTGGGGGGAAACTTAAGAAAATAAATCCTGAATACTAAAGACAGGTGAAGAGTAAACACACTTTTTATTAAAAAAATGTTTTATTTATTTCTGAGAAAGAGAGGGGAGAGAGAGCAAGAGCAAGAGCGAGAGAGAGAGAGAGAGAGACAGCATGAGCAGGGGAGGGTTCGAGAGAGAGGGAGACACAGACTCTGAAATAGGCTCCAGGCTCTGAGCTAGCAGTCAGCACAGAACCCGACGTGAGGCTTGAACCCATGAATCATGAGATCATGACCTGAGCCGAAGTAGGACGCTTAACCGACTGAACCCCCTAGGTTCCCCAAGAGTAAACCTACTTTTAGAAGATAAAAAATAATGCATATGAACTCACACTCATCACTGTTTCAGTACCTGTGGGAATATTAATATGTAAATTAGAGAAATTAATGAGCCTACACCTAGAAGAATAAGCAAATATTTTTGTGAAGCCACCCATTTAATTATTTTCAGTAATTTGGTTATTTCCATAGAAAATTATATCTTATATTCATATATCAGCCCAAATCAGAATGAAGTTATGTAACCTACAGAGTTCATGTTGTCAAATAGGAGGTTTTGTTTCAGGTATTTTAGGATAGATTGATTAGGCAAATCACTTAAAGGGAATGATATTAATTCTTTTTGTTTTCTTCCTAATTTAGGGGATATTTTCTTCTTCACTGTATGTAATTCTCATTTCCCTGCAACTTAAGGGTTTAATGTTCAGGTCATTCCAGGTTGGTTTTATGAGTAACCTAAAATATCGCTGTGTTTGTTTGGGCGGCAGCATGTATAACGCATGCTTTGGGCGCCTCCCTCTGTCTCAATAACCTTGTAAAGTGAATCAACCTGTTCTTAGCGAACACAGATAAAATTAACCAGAATTTCATACACATCCAATATTGCATCCATCTCTTTTAAAGAATTAGACATGGACAGAGACAAGTTAAAGCACATTCTCGCTACACAAGTGTGATAGAAGCTGGAAACAACTCAAAAGAGCCCGGGTGACAAGCAAGAAGGAAATCAGTAAACCTTCATCATCATATAATCTTAACCATTGTTGATCATAAGCCTACCTTTAAGTTAAGGCTTTGGAGACTCTGAGTCAAAACATATCATTCAAATAGTTGAAAGAAACTTTACCAATTTGAACAGGAAGCCTATGCAATCATTTATAGGTTTAAAAGAGAAAAAATGGGGGCACCTGGGTGGCTCAGTTGGTTGGGCGTCTGACTTCGGCTCAGGTCACGATCTCACGGTTGGTGGGTTCGAGCCCTGCGATGAGCTTTGTGTTGACAGCTAGCTCAAAGCCTGGAGCCTGTTTCAGATTCTATGTCTCCCTCTCTCTCTGACCCTCCCCTGCTCATGCTGTCTCTCTCTCTCAGAAGTAAGTAAAACGTTAAAAAATTATTAAAAAAGTTAAAAATGTAGTGAACATTTACAAAGTTTTGATAAACACAGTAGAGACTGATATTCTTGTCTTCGTTAAAAGTATTCCAAATCAAGACAAGATGCGCCTTGGGAAACTCTTCATTATTAGAGCTGTTATTTTCCTGTTAGGAAGCTATAAGGTATTCAGTGAAGCAAAGATAGAAAGATGGAAATTTTTAGGGAGAAACATAAAGGTATGATATTGATTTAGTGTTCAATAAAATACTTTAAAATGCTTAGTACATTTATAATTTTAAAAATGTTTTCTCTAATTAGTATATCTGAATAAAGTCATCTCAGAGCAGTGAATACAGGAAAGATACCATTTTCAAATGTCAAATAAATTATACACAGTCCAAACATTCAATCGCATACTTAAGATACACATATGTTCCCAATGAGGTAGTGTTTTAAAAGTGTTGTTGAAAAAGCATTTCTGTGAAATTAGGAAACATAATTTTTTGTTGTTTGTTTTGTTTATAGGTAAAATAAAAATGGAGTACTTTTTTTAGGTCACAAATTTGTTCTTAAGTTTAAAATATAATGCATTCAATATATTCAACTTGTAAAGGGATCAATTAGTTCTGGAGTATGCAGTAAGCATAATTTTATTGGCTATATAAACTAGTATCTGGAAAAACTATCTACTTAAGTGGTATTTGCCTACATGAATTGATTTGATTCAATATATCTGTGCTTAATTCTGTGTTTCAATATTTATAGTGAGGATTAAACTATATGACCATCATGCTAAAGAATATCTTATTTGTTTGATTCTTATGACGTGCCTTATGCAGTATTGAAGAATGTTAAAAATATTTTATCCTCTTATGTAGGTAAGATTAAGAACTATTACTTAATATTTGTAGCTCCTATACTGGAATGACACATCACAATATATATATTGTGTGATGATTTAATTAGTGTTATAAATAAGTTCATGTGATAACATCTACTACATTTGAATCAACTTATGGTTTGCTGATTTAGTTCTTAACAAATTTGTTGCTGCAAATATCTCTGATCAAATTCAGGTATATCCCTGTCTTTTCCTGTCATGTTTATGTGTCTGTCTTTATCCTATTTTCACACAGCTCCTACCGACCACCTGAACAGAGTAATCAGGATTGATGTAATAATGAAGGATATTTAGTTTACTGTACTGATTACCACTGCATTTGATAATAATTTGCTGAAGCCTGGACATATCATTTTGGATCTTGTATGGGAACAGAATAAATGCCACAGATTTAGGGACCTCATAGGTTCACAGGGGGGTTTATGATAGAAGGTGGGGCTTATACTCTTCATACACAATGCAAATGAGAAATCCATAACCAGAATACATTTTTCAACATTTTTTCTTTTTAATTTAAACATATTTACGAAGTGTGTTTTATACAGAAATATATCTAACTTGATTATTTTTGTGTTGCTAAAAATACAAGAAGCCCCATTTAACAGGTTACTCTTAAATTCAATTTAATTTATAAAATCCTTTGTTGTCATTGTCCTAATTTAATAAAAGAGGCGATGGGAAATATATACTTGGCACTTAAACATGCTATACTTAGACTTCAGTCCCATTATTCTTCCAAAACTGCTCTGTCAAGGTTACCAGTGATCTCTGCATTGGCTAAGCAGAATAGTCGGTTCTTTGTTCTCCTCCTGATTGGCTGCTGTCAACACTTGACTATATATCACCCTCTAACCTGAAACACTTTCTCACTGAGTTATCAATATCCATGTTCTCTTGATCCCATGCCACCCACCCACCTATTTACCAGTTGGTGTTTTCCACTTTTCTTTTATGTTTTCTTCTTTTATTCTAAGTCTTACTTCCTGTTGATCTTCTGTGTCTGCACTGATTTTCTCAGAAATCTCTCTAGGTTTTATGGCTTTTAATACATCTATAGGACGACAATTCCCTATGTATAACTCCAAGGCACATCTGCTTCCCAAATTCTAGGCCCACATATTCAGCTACATTGTTGACATCTCTACTTGATTGTCTAGTAGCAAATCAAACAAACAAAAAATTGCCTAACTTAACTCTGTTTTCTCCCCACCGACTCTGAACACATTCTGTGGTAGCTGGTGACAACGAGTTCATTGGTTCAAGCCAAGGATTTGGAAGTGTCTCCCTGGAAACCCTGTCATAGACCCATCTTCTACCTGTCATGAAATTCCTTTGTTAGACCCCAGAATCCAAAACCTTCTCACCACCTCGGGTGTAGTTATCCTGTGAGTGACCATCATCTCCTCCCCAAAAGTCTGTAATAACGTCTGTGTTAACTGCTCTGCCTTTCCTTTCATCCAGTCTATTCACAAGACGTTGGCAAGAGTGTTATTTTTACAATAGTCATTAGATAGGTCATTCTTGTGCCTTAAGCTTTGAAAATAACTCTCTATTTCACTACGTGCAAAAGCCATTGTTTTTTACATTGGTCCACAAGGCTCTTGAGATACCTTCGTTTTGATACTGTTCTGGCCTCATTATAGTTCACCTCCAACTTAGAACACTCAGCCCCAGCCCCACTGGCCTCCTTGTTCATTCTCAAATACGTCAGGCATATTTCACCTTAGAACTTTTGTGGGGGTTTTGAATTTTTATTACATTTATTTATTTATTTATTTATTTTAATGTTTTATTTATTTCTAGGAGAGAGAGAGACAGCGTGAGCAGGGGAGGGTCAGAGAGAGAGAGACACAGACTGAAACAGGCTCCAGGCTCTGAGCTGGCAGCAAAGATCCCGACGCGGGGCTCGAACCCACGAACCGCGAGATCATGACCTGAGCGAAAGTCGGACGCTTAACCGACTAAGCCACCCAGGCTCCCCATACATTTATTATTTTTGAAAGACAGAGTAAGATACAGCGCAAGTAGGAGAGGGGCAGTGAGAGAGGGAGACAGAATTGGAAGCAGGCTACAGGCTGTGAGCAAGCGTTCAGCACAGAGCCTGACCTAGGGCCCGAACCCATGAACCATGAGATCCTGGCCTGAGCTGAAGTCAGACACTCAACCGACTGAGCCACTCAAGTGCCCTCACCTTAGAACTCTTGAACTGGCTCTTCCATATGTCCAGTATTCTATTACCCAAGATATCTCTCTCTCACTTCCTTCAAGATTTACTCCAAAGTTGCCTTCTTAGGAAAGATTAATTCTACTTATTTTGTAAAATTACTAATTGTGCTTGCCCCAGTAACACTGACCCTCCATTACTGTATTTTTATTTTTCTATGTTTCTTTTTCTTTTTCACTTTCTTTTAATCCCCTTACAACATGCTAATAATTTATTTATATTATGTGTTTATTATTTATTTTTTAACTTGTCAGCTGCATGAAATCAGGATCTTTGTGTTGTTCTTAGACAATAGCGAGCACACAATACTGGCTTAGTAATTAATAATGAATACATGATATAAGAAAAATATAAGAAATCAAGAAAAAGCAGTTGACATAATATTAATTTTCTTCACTTAAGTGTAGTTCAGATATACTTTTTATTGAATTCCATTTATATTAGAATGTAGAGTATATTATGGTTCTCCAGAGAAACAGAACCAATAAGATGTATTTATGTATATAGAAAGAGATTGATTATAAGGAATTGGCTCAAACAATCACAGGAGTTGAGAAGTCTGAAGATCCTTAGCAAGGTAGAGACCTAAAAGAGTCAATGATGTAGTTCCAGTCTGAAAGCCAGCAGGCTTGAGACTCAGGAAGAACAAATATTTCAATGCACATCTGAAAGCAGGACAAAAGAATCAATGTCCCAGCTCAAAGGCAGTCAGGTAGAAGAAATTCTTTCTTATGCTTTTAGTTTTATACAGGCCTTCAACTGATTGAATGAGGCCCACTCACATTAGCCAGGGCAATCAGCTTTACTCAATCTACCAATTCAAATCATAATCTAATCCGGAAACATTTTCAAGAGACACACCCAGAATAATGTTTGACCAAGTGTTTGGGCACATAATGTCAAGTAGCCACATAAAGTTACCATTTCACAAAAATCTCAAAGTAAGGCTTTGCTTTTACTTTTTTTTTTAGTTATTTTTCTTCAGATTAGTTCCCACTTATTCCCCATAAATATGGGAGTGAGTATCCTAGAGATATGAGTAAAAGTTATGGAAAGCTTGAATGATTAATTAAGAAAACAAGGATCTCTGCACTGCTTGAATATATTTTCTTTAACAACAACTAAAAATGTTGTCTGAGTTAATCAATCACTACTTATCAAAGGAGACTAGTTTTCTTTGACTACTTGGTTCACTGGCTGAAAAACCTATATTCTCTGAGTGAAGAGCTGTGATTTTGACCAAATATTATAAAGAATGGCAGTTAATCAACTGATCAATTATACAGATTAACTTTAAATCGAGTGAAAACTTACACATAAAATTAAAGATTTTCATCCTTTCTCAAGTAATTTAAAAATGAACAAACAAGAATAGTAAAGCAAATTCAGTTGAAAATAGAAAGGTATATAACATACAACCAAACTGTAAGATAATAGGATTTAATCGCTGTATGTATAGGAATTACTAACCATAGTTCATAAAAAAGGATGTTTGTCTTTAAGATGTGATATGTAATTATATTTAGCAAATATCATTTTCTAGCTGTAAGATCTAGGAAAAGAGTTGAGGGCACATAAGAATCAATTCAATGCAGACCTTACCTAAGCTAGTGAGAGAGGCAGGCATATAAATATCTAATTGTGATTCTTTTTCGTTATCAGCCAATTTTTGTTTTTGTCAGCAACCATGTGCAGGGCACTGTGTTTATAGACATCAGAGATTTAAAAACATAGGAGATGTTTCTTCTTAATGGATTTATAATCTAGTTACAGAACTAGACATATACATGCAACACCTGGGGACACACTAAGGGAAACATTGATTATCTGGGCAGTAAGTATTTGTAAACAAGGAAGGCAACATTGAAGCTAAAGTACAGTAATGCTCTACTTCCTCCCCAAGTGCTTCATGTGGTATTGGGGCCAGTATTAGCCTGGCAAAAATGATGCTTCCGCACAGTATCACTTCCTAAATGTAGAGCCCATGCCCACCTACAGTTAGGGCAACAGGAGGAGGGCTCCAGAACTATTTAAACAGCAAATGAGAGTTAAGATAAAAATTCATTTTTAAAAGGAATTTGCAGAAGGAAGGATGGGCAGGAGGGGGTGGTTTCAGCATAATTGTGTAGACGTGTGTAGGTGTCTTAGAGGTATCAGCAGGGGGCTGATAAGCAGAGCCAGCTCTAGGCATGCGGCTGCTCCTCTGAATTATTTCAGTGACGTGAGGTCACCCCATGTAGTTTGTCACTCTACTTGAATAATCTTCCCAACTCAAGTATCACACTCCTTCCAATTAAAATTCTATTAATTAATTAATCATTAAAATTTTTCTTTTAATGCCAGTTAACATGTAGTATAGTATTACTGTCAGGTGTACAGTAGTGATTCAACACTTCCGAACACCAGCCTGTGCTCATCACAAGTGCTCTCCTTAATCCCCATCACCTATTTCCCCCATCCTCCTCACCCACCTCCCCACTGGTGACCATCATTGTGTTCTCTGTAATTAAGAGTTTATTTCTTGGTTTGTTTTTCTCTCCCTCTCTCTCTTTTTTCCCTTTGCTCATTTGTTTTGTTTTTAAATTCTACATATGAGTGAAATCATGATATTTGTCTTTCTCTGACTAATTTCACTTAGCCTTATACTCTGTAGCTCCATCTCTGTCATCGCAAATAGCAAGAATCATTCTTTTCTGTGGCTGAATAATATTCCAATGTGTGTATGTGTGTATATATCACATCGTTTGTTATCAATACTCATTATAAAATGTATATTTGTGATTAAATAATGTTTGCTAACTGTATTGATTATATTCTTTTCTCAAAAAAATATGATTATGAGGCATACCAAAAAAAATCACTTTATATTTTAACTAAATCACTTATTCCTACATAGCAGTATTATATCATGCACTGCTGTCTTCTGTATTTTAACCCATTCCATCTCATGGATTATTTGATGGAAGTTTTGTTGTTGATCAGCGAAGCATCTTCTACTTCGAGAAAGAAAAGAAAAGAAATTGCAAGCTATAGGTCTACACTAAGAGGGAGAGATTCACCTTTTCTGTTTTTACATTTTTTTTTGAGGGATTTATGTATTTTGACAGAAAACATGAATTTGTGTTTTGTCATCTCAGGACTTTCTTATGTAAGTCTGAATTGCCTTGGAACCATTATTTCAGAGTTATTTCAGTGGCCTTTGAACACCACATGTAGGTAGGTTTTTGCTCCAGTCGGCTGTGCATCTGGCACCAACTTTACTCTAGATTGATGTATTGGAGGGTGAGTAGAATCCTCTAGTACAATATCCAGCACTTAGGGAGCAAGTGAGACATGAACCTCTTCTTAACTGTTGATCAGTTGTAACGAAAGAGAAATCTCAAGGTCATTTCAGTAAGGGCGTTCAACAGAAGTCAGAATTCCCATGGCAATCCCAGAAATGTTCAGTCTATCTAGGAGAAAAGTTGTTTAGTGGAGAGTTGCTTAGGATTCAGTCCTTCATGTGGCTAAAACCTTTTAACACCCTTGAACGTCAACATAATCTAAGTTTAAAAAAAAAAAAAACTGTAAACACACACCCACACATATTCGGGCACACATGCACAGAATATCCTGCTGATTCTAACATCTCTTTTCTTTGTGTTTGCTACTATCGCTCAGTTCCAAGCTACTGTCTCCTCGCACCTCAACTATGGAAGAGACTCCTTCTGAGTAATCTCCCTGCTGACTGTTATTTGCCCTCCTAATAACAGTCAGAAATCAGAGCACACTAACCCTTTTCTTCAATAACTTTATTGCCTTTTTAATATGCTTGGAATAAAAGCCAAATTCCCTGTCGCTTCAATGTCCCACATAAATCAGTCCCTATTTCTTTCTTTTTTTTTTTTACTGTTTTCTCCTTAATCATTAATTTCCAAGCAAACAGACATTATTTTAGTCGGTTGAATTGCTCACACTTTTTAAGGATCAAGGTCTTTGCTCTGGTTATATCCATTGCTTCGAGCACTTTTCTCCTTGATCTTCATTTGGTGAGCTTGTTTCCATCTTTCTGATTTCAACCTGATTACAACCTTCTCAGAGAAGCCCTATCTGACCGCTATATCCTAGGTAGTCTCCAGCAAGCACTATTTCCCTGGCCTAATGTTCTCTGCTGCATCACTTCATTTATTATTGTTTTCATGGCACTTCTCACCACCTGCGGTTCCCTCAATATCCATGTTTATTTTTCACCCTGTCTTCTAGAATAAAAATATCATAGACAACATGGCATGCATTTCAAAAGAAAAGCAAATTTATATGCAAAATGTGGTTTACCAAATTCAGAATCTAGTGATGATAATTCGACTGTGATATGTAGGGTGGTTTGTGAGAATATTTAATTAAATAACAGATACTAAATCCTCATCACATGTTATATATTGTTATACATTAAGTTCCTAGCATTTGGTTCAGACTTACTAACTGTAAACTCTTACTTTTATGGAGATCATATCTGATCATGAAGAAGGAGGGAGAGGGAAAAGGGGAGAAGAGGGTTTAGAGGAGGAAGCTAGTTCATGACGTGATACGGTCTCAATAGGATGCTAACGGCAGAAAAGCAAGGAGGCAGCAAAGCATTAGGTAGAATGATGTGAATGGGCATGAACATGTATGAGATGAAAAAGCTGGATTTGAGTTCCAAATTATTAGTTGTTTATGTGACCGTGGGCAATTTACTTAAATTTTCTGAGCTGTAACTTCATCTGTAACACCTCCCTAAAAGTTTAATGTATGTGTAACAAACCACCCTAAATGCTTAATGACTGGAAGTAACATGTATTAGAATCTCATATGGGTCTGGAGTTTGACAGGGCTCAGCTGGATGGTTCTCAGCCAGGGTCCCTCCTGAAGTAACAGTAAGATACTGCGTGGAGCTGGGGTCATCTGAAGGCTTTATCATTCTTATTTCTGACATCTAAGCAGGGATGGCCGGACACACTAGCTAGTCAGGCATCTTGTTCAACACAGCTTTTCTCCATGGTGAACTTGGACTTCTTCACAGCGTAGGGGTCTCAGGGATTTGGACTACTTTCATGGCAGCTGGCTTCACGCAGAGCAGGCTTTCCAAGAGACCCAGGTGGAGGCTGCCTTACAAGTCTCAGAATAGCAATTTACCAATAGTGGGCATTAAAATGTTATTAAAAAATCGGTTAATTTTATGAGAATCTCAATGAGATTATTGCTATCTGTATTATATATCTCTGTAAGTCAGTAAATTTCCTCATTTTGCAGCCATTTTCTCTTTTGTTTTGGAAAAGGCAGTATTATAATTTATTCTAATTTTCAGTTAAGACATAATTAGGAGATTCTAATTTCTCTATTTTGATTTATTCAGCCAATAAATAGAGTAGACATTTGCTTTAGTTAGTTTCCTTTCTATATCCTACTTCAGTATAAGGTTAATAAATACAAAGTCAGAAATGGAAATCATTTCACAATAAATTTTGAAATAAAGATGAGACATTTGAGTAAAGTGTGAGTATAGGAGAGGTCATGAAGAGTAATTACTAATATGTGCACAGATTATTAACTATTTTCCAATGAATGGAATAAAGGATAATACAGAATTTCATATGACATTTTATATAAAGGAAAAACACCCTACACTTTTCCAAACTCTCATTCTTCACTCTTTTAAACTAAAATGAATTTGTCCACAATATTTAATTTTCTGCATGGTCCAAGGACAGACTTATGTTTAGCAACTACTGTTTATACTTTTTGTAAACTAAAGCCCTAGATCCAGTATCTACAAATGGAAAATTCTCAAAATAGGTAATGATGAGTTATGTAAGGGAAGAGGAGTAGGCTGAATAATAACCATCCAAAGATTGCAGGTTCTAATTCCTGGACTCTGCAAATATTACCTTACAAGGAAAAAGGTGTTTGCACTTGACTGTGTTAAGGATCTTGGCATGTGGAGGTCACTCTGGGATACCCAGGTTGTCACTATAAGTGAGACAAATGTCTCTATAAGTGAGAAGAAAAGGAGCTTTGACACATAGACACCCAGAAGTGGAGGCTGTGTGAAGAAGGATGCAGAGATTGGAAGGATGCAGCCTTTAAGTGAAAGAATTCCAGGAAGTGGTGGCTGCCACAAGCTAGGGAAGCAAGGAGCAGAATATTCCCCAGACACACATGGGTTTCAGACTTCTGCACTCGAGAACTAAGGTAGAATGAATTTCTCTTGTCTTAACCCAACAACTTTGTGATAATTTAGTACAGCAGCCACAAGAATCTAGTATAGGACAAAAATAAGCTAACATGCGGAATAAATTAAAATAGAAAATAGAGGATAAATTTTAAGATGCCTGGATTGGTAAAAAAGTATTATGGAGAGCCCCATCCTCTTTATCAGTACTGAAATTCTCAGTCTGATTTTACTTCTTTTTGATCCCTCTATCCAGCCCCTTGAAACAGCCATTCATTTATCCAGTGAATATTTATTAAGAACAAACACAAGGCTGGATTCCACGGAATTCAAAGTGACCAGAGAGTTTATATTCTACCAGGGCATACAGACACTAGGTAAAAATATATAACTTAGTAATTAATTGAATGGAATTGTTTTAAGTACTATGAGGAAATATAGGATGGTACAAAAGTGAGCTGTACTATGTTGAACAACTTATTTAAAATTACTGACTTGGGGACATCTGAGTGGCTCATCAGTTGGGCATCCCACTTTAGGCTCAGGTCATGATCTCGTGGTTCATGAGTTCTAGCCCCACGTCAGGCTCTGTGCTGACAGCTCAGATATGGGAGCCTGTTTCGGATTCTGTGTCTCCCTCTCTCTCGTGCCCCTCCCGTGCTCACAGCCTGTCTGTCTCTCTCTCAGAGCTAAATAAACATTTTTAAAAAGTAAATAAGATTACTGAACCTTGGTTTTGTTTTGTTCTGCTTTGTTTCAACTTGCTTAGCAATGTTTGTAGGACAATTAAATGAAAGTGTGTCTAGCACAGAGAAGCTTATTAAAAAAAAAAAATAACAAAACCAAAAACCTCCTCTTGCATTGTTTTACTTTGTCCTGTCTGGAGTATCTTTTCCCTCAAAGATAGGGAACTCTGTGGTATTAGAATGTATACTTTCTTCACAAGTATGCTTGTTTTTATATCATCCCTAATTTATGACCTTACCAGAAGAATGTAATTATACTTAATAACATATTTTTCTAAATCAGATTCCTTAGTGTCTAGCCTTCAGGACTATAAAGTGTGTGACTGGACATTTTGGTCCCTATAAAATAAACTATGAGAAACTATCAGAAAAAGTTGTCTGTAGGGTGTGGATGCTTATCAGATTGTCATCATCCTTTAACTTTCATATTTATGTAAAGCTTTCTGCAAACCCTAAAGTCGACTCTGAAGTATGCATATTTTAATCCTAATGCTGTCAGGTATTAGGAATAAACTTCAGTGAACAACATTTATGCCACAAATCCAAGGAAATATGGTTCTGTTTCTGGCTAGTTGCCAGTGAGAAAGCATTTTAAAAGTGACTGAAACAAATAAGAACTCCATAGTTTTTAAGATATTCATTTTGTATTAATATCCAACTTATGTTCTCCTTCCAGTTAAAGCAAACATATGAGATGAACATTTTGTCATAGTTTAACATCAATTCATGCACATCTAAAGTCAAACTAGGTCAAAATCATCAAGTAATCTATCTTTGTTTTTTTTTTTTTTTAATGTTTTTATTTACTTCTAGGAGAGAGAGAGACAGACAGCGTGAACAGGGAAGGGTCAGAGAGAGAGGGAGTCACAGACTGAAACAGGCTCCAGGCTCCGAGCTGGCAGTCAGCACAGAGCCCGACGCGGGGCTCGAACCCACGAACCGCGAGATCATGACCTAAGTGAAATTCCGACGCTTAACCGACCAAGCCACCCAGGCGCCCCAAGTAATCTATCTTTGAAAAGAATGTAGCCAACTTTTAATTAAAGTTTTCTATTTTAACTGGTTTTCTATCTTATTGGATTATTAAGTTGGCTTATGTAGTTTAAGCAGATTTAGTATATCCATAGTGGTATTAGAAAGCCTTCTGTGTTTGTACCCAGTAGAGTATTATTATCAGCTCAGAGTACTTATAAACTTCTCCCTCTTTTCCACATTATGTATAGGCCTTCTCCAGGTGCTAAAATAGTCCACTGTGCCACCAATCACAAAGTCAATGAATATCTGCTAATACAGAATTAGATCACATCCATTTCATGAAAAAAGCTACATAATTAAAAAATGAAATCTCTTATTTGAGAAACAAGATTTAAATGTTTATCTACAGTCATTGAAGAGAATGATGGTGGTTATAGTTTGCAAAAATCCATATGTGTAAGGACAAAGACCAAAAATTTTTTTGCTTTTGATTAGGAAATAGTAGGAATGAGTAGTAGGAACATTTCAAATCAAGAGAGAAAAAAATCTCAATGTAGCTGTGAGCTGAATGACAATAGATTTCTGTTACCTTTCTTAGACAACACAGTTACTAGCCTAATTATAATTTAAGATGTTATTAAAAATGAGTAAAAACTAGTTCAGCTCCTCACAGATATCATGGAATATGCTTTTATTTACATTGCATATACTCCACCTGTTGATAGAACCGGAAAGGAAAAAACAAGGTAACACAGAGTTCAAAGTCTCAGGTGTACAATATAGGGGTTCAGCAGTACCTTACAGCACCTGGTGCCCATCACAAGTGCGTCCTTAATCCCCCTCATCCTCTGACTCCTCTTCCCTCATCACTTTGTTCTCTGTCGTTTAGAGTCGGTTTCTTGATTTGTCCCTGCCTTTTTTCCCTTTGCTCATTTGCTTTGCTCCTTGAATTCCACATATGAGTGAAATCGTAATGTATTTGTTTTTCTCTGTCTGATTATTTCACTTAGCATAACATTCTCTAGCTCCATCCATGCCCTTGCAAATGGCAAGATCTATTTCTTCTTTATGGCTAATATTGCATTATGTGTGTGTATATTATATATACATATACATATGTATATTATATATACATATACATATACATAGCAATGGCTAATATTGCATTGTGTGTGTATATTATATATATATATGTATATATATATCTTTTTTAAAAAAAACTTTAATGCTTATTATTTATTTTTAAGAGAGACAGAGAGAGAACGATATAATGAGTGGGGAAGAGATAATGAGAGAGGGAGACACAGAATCCAAAGCAGTCTCCAGGCTCCGAGCTGTCAGCACAGAGCCCTACACTGGGCTTGAACTCAGGAACCATAACATCATGACCAGAACCAAAGTCACGCTTAACCAACTGAGCCTCCCAGGCTCCCCATACCACATCTCCTTTATCCATTCATTAATCAATGGACGCTTGAGCTGCTTTCATATTTTGGCTTTTCAAAAAATGCTGCAGTAAAAATAGGAGTGCATGTATCCCTTGAATTAGTGTTTTTGTCCTTATAAGGTTTGTATCTAGTATTTGATTACCCTGGATTATAGGGTATTTCTATTTTTAATTTTTGCGGAACCTCTATACTGGTACCCACAGTAGCTACACCAGGTTGCGTTCCCATTTACAGCATACTAGTGTTTCTTTTTCTCCACATCCTTGCCAACAGTTGTTTCTTATATTGCTGATTTTAGCCATTCTGACAGATGTGAGGTGATATCTCACTGTAATTTTGATCTGCATTTGCACTTTCCTGATAATGAGATATTTATACTGAGCATCTCTTCATGTGTATGTTCGCAATCCATATGTTGTTTTTTGCAGAAATGTTTATTCATGTCCTCTGCCCATTTTTAAATTGGATTATTTGTTTTTGGGGGTGTTGAGTTTTATAAGTTCTTTATACATTGGATACTAACCCTTTATCTGATATGTCATTTGCAAACATCTCTCATTCTGTAGGTTGCCTTTTCGTTTTGTTGATTGTTTCCTTGCCTGCGCAGAAGTATTCTATTTTGATGTAGTCCCAGTAATTTATTTTGGCTTTTGTTTCCTTTGTGTCAGGTGACATATCCAGAAGGAAGTTGCTACAGCCATTGTCAAAGAAGGTATTACTTATGTTCTTTTCTAGGATTTTTATGATTTGAGGTGCTGCTTTTACATCTTTAATCCATTCTGAATTTATTTTTGTGTTAGGGATAAGAAAGTGGTCCATTTTCATTCTTTTGCATGTAGCTGTCCAGTTTTCTCAATACCATTTGCTGAAGAGACTGTCTTTTTCCGATTGGATAATCTTTCCTGCTTTGTCAGAGAATAGGTGGCCATATTGTTGTGGGTTTATTTGTAGATTTTCTATTCTGATCCATTTATCTTTCAATTTTTGTGTCTGTACCGTACTGTTTTAATTACTGCAGCTTTGTAATATATCTTGAAGTCTTGAGCTACTTCCTGCTTTGCTTTCCTTTCTTAAGATTGCTTTAGCTGTTCATGGTCTTTTGTGGCTCCATACAAATGTTAGGATAGTTTGTCCTACTTCTGTGAAAAATGCTGTTGGAATTTTGATAGAGACTGTATTAAATGTATGGTTTGCTTTGGGTAGTATAGACATTTTAACAATATTTGTTCTTCCAATCCATGAGCATGGAATATCTTTCTGGTTTTTGGTGTCAACTTCAATTTATTTCATCACTGTTTTCAGACTATAGGTTTTCACCTGTTTGGTTAGGTTTATTCCTACGTATCATATTATATTTGGTGCAGGTGTAAATAGGATTACTTTCTTAATTTCTCGTTCTGCTGCCTCATCATTGATGTATAGATATGTAATGGATTGTGGTCCATTGGTTCTGTGGTCTGTGAACATATAGTATTTGTCTATGAGTTCTAGCAGTTTTTTGGTGGTTTTAGTTTCTCTATATATAATATCATGTCATCAGCAAATAATGAAAGTTTTACTTATTCCTCACCGATTTGGATGCCTTTTATTTCTTTTTGTTGTCTGATTGTTGTGGCTAGGACTTCCAGGACTATGTTGAATAAAAGTGGTGAGAATGGATATCCTTGTCTGTTCGTGACCTTTCCCATTAAGGATGACGTTAGCTATGGGTTTTTCATATACAGCCTTTATTATGTTAAGGGTTGTTCTCGCTAAACCTACATGTTGAGAGTTTTTATCATGAATGGATTTTGAACTTTGTCAAGTGATTTTTCTACATCTATTGAAATGATCATATGGTTGTTATCCTTAGTGATATAAAGAATCATATTGATTTGTAAATATTGAACCACCCTTGCAACCCAGGAATAAATCCCACTTGATCATGTGAATGATTTTTTAATGTATTCTTGGATTAAGCTTCCTAATATTTTGTTGATGATTTTTGCATCTATGTTTATGGACAGTTGGTCATGTAGTTCTCTTTTATAGTGGTATCTTTATCTGATTTTGGTAATAGCATAATGCTAATCTCATGAGGTGAATTTGGAAGTTTTTCTTTCTTTTCTATTTTTTGAAATAGTTTGAGAATAACTGATATTCATTTTTCTTCAAATGTTTGGTAGAATAAACCTGTGAAGCCATCTGGCCTTGGACTTTTGTTTGTTGGGAGTATTTTGATTATTGACTCAGTTTCTTTGCTGGTTATCAGTCTGTTCAATTTTTCTATTCCTGTTTCAGTTTTGGTGGTTTATATTTTTTTATGAGTTTATCCATTTCTTCCAGGTTGTCCAATTTGTTGGGATGTAGATTTTCATAATATTCTCTACTAAGATTGTATTTTAGGGTGTTGGTTATTATTTCCCCTCTCTCATTTGAATTGTTTTTATTTGAGTCCTTTATCTTCTTTCTTGATAAGTCTGGCTAGAGGTTTGTCAATTTTATTGATTTTTTTTTTCAAAGACCCAGCGTCTGGTTTCAGTGATTTGTTCGGTTGGTTTTATTTTCTTTTATTATTATTTATTTCTGCCCCAATATTTATTAATTACTTCCTTCTGCTGGTTTTAGGTTTTGTTTATTATTCTTTTGTTTAGCTCCTTAGACTATGATTGTTGTTTATTTGAGATTTTTATGGATTTTTGAGGGAGGGCTATATTGCTGTAAACTTCCCCATTGGAATGACTTTGACGGCATTCCAGAGGTTTCAAACAGTTGTATTTTCATTTTCATTTGTCTACATGTACTTCTTATTTTTTTCTTTTATTTCCTGATTGACCCATCCATTGTTGAGTAGCATATTATTTAATCTCCATGTATTTGTGCCCTTTCCAGATATTTTCTCTGATTGACTTCAGGTTTCACAGTGTTGTAGACAGAATAAAATGCATGGTATGACTCTGATCTTAAATTTGTTGAGACTTGTTTTACAAGCTAATATGTCATATATTCTGGGAGATGTTCCATGTGTATTTGAAAGGGATGTATATTCTGCTGTTTGGGGATGCCATGTTCTGAATATATCTGTTAAATCCATCTGGTCCATTGTAGCATTTTCAAAGCCATTGTTTTCTTGTTGATTTTCTCCTTAGATAATATGTCCACTGATGTCTGTGGGATGTTAAAGTACCCTACTATTATATTATCATTAACTGGTTCATTTGTTTGTTATTCAGTTCTGTGCATTTGGGTGCTCTCATTGTGGGTGCATAAACAATTGTTACACCTTTTTGGGCTGTCCTTCTTTGTCTCTTGTTACAATCTTTGCTTTAAAGTCTGGTTTGTCTAATATAAGTATTGCTACTCCAGCTTTCTTTTGCAACTGTTTGCATGATAAATGAATCTGTCCATTCACTCTATTCTTCAGGTGCCTTTAAGTCTAAAATAAGACTCTTGTAGGCAGGATAGGTGGTCCTGTCACTTTATCCATTATGTCACCCTATGTTTTTTGACATAGGACCTATCGTTTGATTGGAGTGCTTAATCTATTTACATTCAAAATAATTATTGATAAATATGTTTTTATTGCCATTTTATTAATTGTTTTGTCATTGTTTATAAAGATTTTCTCTGATCCTTTCTTCTCTCTCTCTCTCTCATGTTTTGCTGATTTTTATAGTGATATATTTGAATTTCTCTGTCTTTATTATTACATTTATTAGTGATTGTTGTTAGATAATGCCATTCAGTTTTGTATCTAACCTCTTCTACGTTTAGCGGTCTGTACTAAGTTGATGGTGGTTTAAGTCTGAAACCATTCTTTACTCTTTTACTCCCTATTTTTAGATATATGTTGTCATATTTTATACCCTTTTATTTTGTGAGTTCCTTCACTGATTTTATAGAATTTTTTATAAAATATTCATTTTTACTTGTTTTGTGTTTTCTCCCTTTGGTCTCTCCTGTCGACTCTAAGAGTCCCCTTTAATATTTCTTGTAGGTCTGATTTAGTGGTCATGAACTCCTTTAGTATTTGTTTTTCTTGGTAACGCTCTACTCTTCCTTATATTCTGAGTGATAGCCTTGCTGGATAGAGTATTCCTGGCTACTGATTTTCTCCATTCAGCACTTTGAAAATATTATGCCACTGCCTTCAGGCTTAGGAAGTTTCTGAGAAAAGTCCCCTGATAACCTTATGATGTTTCCTTTGTATCTTACTGTCTTCTTTTGTCTTGCTGCTTTACATTTTTTTTCTGTATCACTATCTTTCTTCAATGTAATGAAAATATGTCTTTGTGTGGATCTTCTTTTGTTGACTTTTGGGGGGTTCTCTTTGCCCCCTGTATGTGGATATCTGCTTTCTTACCCAGATCAGGGAGGTTTTGCTATTATTTCTTCAAGAAAATGTTCTGCACCCCTTTTTCTCTCTTCTTCTTATGGGATTCCTGTAATACAAATGTTATTACACTGTTGGAGTCTCTGAGTTCCCTAACTCTATTCTCGTTTTGCATAATTCTTTTTTTCTCTCCTTTGTTCAGCTTTATTTCATTTCACTACACTGTCTTCTAGGTCATTAAATTGTTCCACTGATTTTTTTTAGCCTGCTGGTCATTCCATCAAGCATGTGTCTCATTTTGTTTGAGCCCTTTATCTCTGCTGTGTTATTCCATATGTCTCTATTAAAGGCCTCACTCATGTCTTCCACTCTTTTCTCAAGTCCCATGAGTCTTCTTCTGATCATTGCTCTAAAATCTCTCCCAGGCATGTTACTTGTATCTGTTTCATTTGATCTCTGGCCATGGTCTTGTCCTGTTCTTTCATCTGAGATAATTTTTCTGTCTACTCATTTTGTCTAGGTCTCTGTTGTTGTTGTCGTTTTGGTTGTCGTTGTTGTGTGTGTGTGTGTGTGTGTGTGTGTTAAAAAAAGTCAGCTACATCTTCTGTTCCTGAAAGTAATGGCCGCATAAAGAAGAGGCCCTTCAGTGCCCTGTTGTGTTCCCCAGGTCCTGGCACTTCCCAGTGTGTCTCCAATGCTGGCTTTGCTCTGCTGTTTCTTCCTGGCCTCTTTATACTTCAGGCCAGTTATCTGCAGAGGCTGTCTTTGCCTGTTGTGGGCAGTGTTTGGTCCATAGCCCAAAAATGTTGTGTTTTTATTCGGTGTGCTCTGGTTTGTTTGTGAAATAAGACCTGTTGACACCACCACCAGAAGGCAGGCTCTACAAAACTCCTGAGCGTGGAGATGTGGGGTGAACAGGGATTTGAGGTGGTCTTCTTGGGGAGGCAGGGCACCTGGCTAGGAATGAGGCAAAAACGACTGAGAGGACAATTCATCTAAGGTGCCAGTAGCGATGGGGGGCAGGGTTTTGGTGTAAACAAGTTAAATAGTGAGTGTGGTGCTATGCTGGTTCGTGCAGGTGGCCCTGTACTTATTCTCAGGGACAGGGGAGATAGATGGCTCTCGCCAGTTCCCTTGTTCCTCGACCGGTCTCTCCATGAATGCTTCCTCTCTGGTATATGCTCTGAGATGAGCAGATAACCTCTCCACTGTGTTCCCTGTGCACTTTACAGATCACTCTTTCCACACGCTGTGTCTGCAGGCTGTTTGTTTCCCTTCTCTCCAAGAGCAGCACAGGACTTACTCTTCAGGCTTCAACATAGTCGAGCCCACTGACCTTTACAACTAAACCGTTTATGCCCCATTGCTTGCCAGGAGTCACAATATCTGGCCCCTCTTGCTTTTCAGGCCAGCTTCTCTGGGGATTTGTTTCCCCCTTGTACTTCCCTGTGTGTTAGTCTCTCACCCTGCTCTGGGACGCCGGCTCCCTCCCCTCCATAGCCTCACAATCCATTTCTCTCCAAACCCCATCTCAGCAACTTGTTTCCTCAGTCTTCAGATCAGTCTCTGGGGTCTTTGGGATGATTTGACAGTTATCTAGTATTTATGAAAACAGGAAAGCCTGGGTCCTCCTACTCCACCATCTTCCAACCATTGTAAAAAAGAACCATTTCAATGATTTCTTCCCAGATAGCAATTAATTGAAGTTACTGAACTTCAAAGGTGTAAAAAATTTGATATTTTGGCTCTCTAGCCAGCTACAGTGCCAGCAAATGAGAGGCAGTCTTGAGTTCATATTTCTTCTTAACTGGAATAATGCACTAATGCATTAGTGGGGGGGGGTGGGCAGGGAGAGGGAGAACTAGAATATTCAGTTTGGCTGTGGTATTGTGGTATTTCCTTTCAACAGCATAGCTACCAGTTCACCTAAGAAAAATAGAGTAGATGAGCTAACCTTCAGAACGTCAGTAGCATCTGTGATAAAGAGTGGTTCTGGCAAAATAAACATTAAGTTCCAGTTAGAAAAAGGCAAATTAGTTTTCAAACTCCATTCAAACAAAAAATTTAAAATCTCTAAGGCAAATGTTTGTAACTTCATGCCTAATTTTGGTCAGTACAAGATGCTATAGATCTGTTTTCTCCTCCTCCTTTTTGCCTAGCACTATTACACTTGCTGGGTGTGAGCAAAGCACTCCAAAGGAGAAATATGAACAGGGGAGCTCCCTCCCTCTTAATGTAAATATTGATGTCAAAAAAATTTTAGATGGTACATTTCAGGAATTATGTGCAGAAAGAGAGACTATTCATAGCTTTGATCATGTGAGTTTTTGCTGTTGTGCCATGGGACTAAAG
The DNA here is from genome assembly GCA_017311185.1 of Proteles cristata cristata. Lineage (NCBI taxonomy): Eukaryota > Metazoa > Chordata > Mammalia > Carnivora > Hyaenidae > Proteles > Proteles cristata. The sequence continues at coordinate 208,241 of JAESUZ010001598.1, forward strand.
AGAATATCTGTATTTGAGAGAAATGTGTATTAATTTCTAATACATTTTATTAGGAAACTTAAATATATGATGATCCACCGAAAGCAGATTTGCCTGAAAATTTATTTGATGAATGCTCACAGTAACAACTATTTTCAGGTATAATTTTTCAGATATGAATTCAGGAATTTTGTGATGTTAATTTAAGAGCAATAGGTTAATTGAATTTAAATAAACTTGCCTATCAGTATAAAGTTGAACATTCATGATTCATTCTATTATTTTTCCAGTTTTCACTGTTAAAAGTTTAAATGTAATTATGCCTGTATTAATTTTAAATCAGTGGAATTTTTAAAATTCATATATAACTACCATGGAAAACATTACTCAGCTCCTTTCTTTTTAACAAAAGAACACATATACTCCTTTAAGAAATATTATGGCTTAGTTGCACATTGCTGTAGTATTTTTATTTTCTTCTAGTTGTAACATTGTCATAATTTTGATTTCCTACTTGTAAATATATATTTTTGTTGGTAGGCTTACAGAACAGTAAGGCCATAGAAAACTTTTGACTCACAATGAAATACTAAGGATATTGCCAATATATACCAAATGTTGTTTTTTTCTTAAAGCTACGTTATCACTCTCTGTCATCTAAGGGTTCTTATCCCAGTTGGAATTATGCCAATATCTCTTTTTCTTGCTGAGTAACAATGATATGTATGATAGGAATTCTAGATATAATACAAATTACAGCTAAACTATTGTTAAAATTTGAAAAACTGAAGAAAATAATGACCATGACTTTCAAACAAGAGTTTGTTCTTTTCCGCCAAGAGACATTTGGCAATGTCTGAAGCCTTATTTTGGTTTTCACAGCTGGTGACGGAGTGGACTTTCATCTAGTGAGAAGAGGCCAGTGGTGCTGCTGATCAAAAAATAAAATAGTATCATCACTTTGAAGAACTTTTATAATTTCCGAGGCAATGAAGCAAACATCCACACTGGGACTCAGTGACCCATATAGGAATTTACAATGAAAATATATTCCAACAACAAAAAGTGTAAAGAATGTTCACACTAGCTTTATTGAAAATAGGAACTGAAAACAATCCATTGCCTACTAACTGGAGAGCAGATGAATATGCTGTGGTGTATCCATACAAATGACATTCAAAGGGAGAGTTTAATGTTCCCATTTATAGTTTTGTGGGATTCCCATGGATTGTACACACATAATTCATATGCCCATGTGATGAAATTGACAAATATCAGAAGTATTATGTTGAGAAAAAAGAAAAAAAACTACCAAAATACTTTTCTATAATCCCATACATATGAGTTTTATGAAAATGTAAATGTAATCAACAGTAATAGAAGTCAGGTGGTTTTTTGCCATTGGGGTGGAGATGTGGACTTGACTGAAATGAGGCTCAAGAGAAATGTCTAGAATGATAGAAATATATTTTAGCATGTTTTAGGTGGTGCTTATTTATATTAGTATCTATGATTGTCGATATTATAAATAAAATGAAAACAAAATACTTTGGCATACATTTAATTATACCAGACATTTAATTTCATGTAAAGTTCATGTCTCTTAAAATATACACATTCCTCCCATTTTCCTACAACTTCAGGTAGCCCAGAATCTTCTGAAGGTTAGCCAACGACCCATAATACAAAATCCTTTGTAGTTAACACATGATAACAAATAAAAGAAAGGCTTGGCATTAAGACAGAAAAAGAGACACATAAACACTATAAAGTCTTTTAAAAAAATAGAATGAAATAGATATGGAGGGATAATAGGAAATGAGGATTGCCAAAATGTCTAGTTCCCCTTTGATAAATGAAATATTAAACCTGAGAAAAACAGCATTTCTGATAACTAGGAAATTATATTTTATCCACATGCACAAAATGTCAAGAAAGTCAACAAAATAATGCAGATGGAGCTAAATCATAGAAAAGAACTGCCTTTAGATATAGGTATATTCTCCAAAGTAAAGAGAGAAGACTTTAATCTTTTAGATGAGGGTTCATGTCAAGAATAGGGAAGAAAAACAAGACGTCAAATCTTTCTTAATGTGACATAGTCACAGAAGTCAATTCCAGAGACCCAGGGAGCACTCAGTACCAGCCCAGCCAATACAGCAGAAACCAGTGGGGTTTTGGATGAAACTCATCATAAGATGTTAAAAGAGGAGATTGTGAGTGACTCTTGTAACACTGGGAGGAATCAAGAAAAGGAGAGGAGAGATGATGAAGCCATGTTTAACAGCATCAGAAACACTTGCAATGACAGACATTAATAAACAGACTAGGGATCATGTTGTAAAAATACCAAAAAGCAAAAAATATCAGGGGCACAATCAAAGGCAACAGGAATATCCACAGGATATTGAAGGATAGGTACAATTCATATCTCAATGGAAGTTCTTTAGAAGTTAGCCTTCTCCCCTCAGAAAGAAGAAATGAAGAAAGACAAGAAAATCAAAATAGGTGATATACATTTTATATAAAATGCTGTGTAAATTTCTCGTTCTCACAGATGACTGAAAAACACTAGTTTAGTACTTCTTATGTTCCAAATATCTGTAATGATAAGAAATTTTTAAAAGACAGTTCACTGCTGGAAACTATAGAAGGATTCTACTTATATGACAAATTATAAAATATCTGTAAAACTGTAACTAGACTAAAGGAAAGATGTTATAAGAAAAAGCAGTTTTGGGAAAAAATGAAGAGATTCTCTGTGGGTTCATTAATTCAATTTAATGTATAGAGCAGCAAACATTTAAACTTTTGGGAAAGGACAAAGCAGGATTAGTCATTTGGGCAGTGGTTATAGGGACACATATTGATCTTAATATTATTGTTGGTGTAGCTTCAGGATATCAGGAAGAATAAGTCCAGGAGTGAATAATTGAAAACCCAACTCAAATGATAAATGAGTTTCTAATTCCTTCTGACTGCTTTCTGCTAGGCATTTAGTTGTGTAGTCTTGTGTTACACTAGTGAGGGAGTGGGCTGGTTTTGAGTTCTGTCATTATAGTTACCCTCAGTGCACCAGGGACTTCAAATTCATGTAATAATACCTTGCTTTTGCCTTCGGTTTGTTCTTGGGACCTCCCTTGCTTTGCATCCTGGAAGTTCCATACAGCTCCCAACCAGTATTCCACTGCCATTATTACTGGACTTTATGATGTTGCTGTCGCGGTTGAGGGATCAGGATGTACCTGAATGCTCTCAGTAAGTCTCTGCCTTAGACTCTGTGAACTTGGGTCTTTGTGCTGTGGCCTTCATAAATATCCCTGCACCTTGCCTAGGTGTAAGGCTGCCAAGACGTTCGCCCAGGTGTAGAATTTTTTTTTTTTTTTTTTACTGTTCTACTCTTTTTTATGCCTTTACTCATGTTAAGTCTTTGTTCCTTAGAAGATAAAGAGAAGATGGGTCTTTATGGTGTATCTGTTGGTGATTGGCATTCCCTCTCCTGGCTTCAATGATTCTTTTCCCCATTTTCCTCAGGCTACAGATTCTGATAACTTCCCTCAGTAGATAAAGTAGGGACAGTCTTTCTCTTCCAGCAGCACCTTACGGGAAGCTTTCTCAGGATGCTTCCCAACATTCCCTGTGAGCAATTTGTAGGTTCCGGGAAGAAAATCTGTAAGTGGATGCAGTTCTTCTTATAGACTTCAGGAGTTTGTCATTTTCATGCTACTCAAAACTCAGGATTTAAAAATCTGTTACAAAATTCTATCTCTTTTACTGAAATAGATGGTATTTGATGGTGTCTATCCCGGGTAGGCACATTTCACTCCTGTTTCCACTCTCTACATGCCTTTCTCCCTTTGTGGAGTTCTTTATTGTATATTCCACGTTCTCTGAATCTTTCAAGTCAGTTATTTAGAGGTTTTCTGTTTTGTTTGTTTTTGTTTTTTGGTCTTAATGACAAGAGAGGAAGTGATGTTCTTTCCAGCTGTTTAAGTCTTCAAGCTAAAGCTGGTTTACTTTTTAGTATTCATATTTGGCCTGAGATTTTTAGTAGACCAGTAACTAGAATGAGTTTTATGTGCAGCAAAGGCTGGTATTCTGGTCCCATCTAATGTGTTATTCTTAGGAGAGACGTGTATGTGCAGCTACTTCCTTTACTAAGCTTTACTTAATGCCCAGCAAGCTTTGATTGGCACCTTTTGATTTGTTTATGATGTAGGTTGTTTATTCTCTTTAAACCTTTCTTATGGACTATTCCTACAAGTATGTCTCTCCTCCCACATTTCTTAAATCGCTACATTTATTCTTCTTCTTGGAAACAGTGATGGGAACCTTCAGGGCTATGAAATACTTTCTTGTTGCAAAGAAAATATAGTTTTACACCTCCAGATATGCTAATTATGCGAGAATCTTATCTGACATCTAAAACCATGAGTGTTTTTTATTTAGATGTTCTGGCATATCTATTCACTGCTTTTAGAAGAATGACTCATAGTTTGATAGACAAATTAATTTGTGATTCTCTTTCTTTTCTGCATGCTTTTGTTTCCCTTTAAGATAATTTTAAAGAAAAAGCAGTGCTACTATATTAAAAATACAAGTTTAAAGGAATTTTACAATTTTACAGTTTTCTCTGCAGGAAGTTTGCTAAGCATGTTTCTTATAGGAATGAATGAGATTTCCTTTTATCAATTGCTTCACCAAAAAAAAAATCAATATATGATATATTCTTTAACAGTTTATTGGCAAATAATGTATTAGATTAAGCATTTAAAATTTATATCTGCTTCAGTGAAAATAAACAATATCATTATGATACACATTTCTTTTTTTCTGGAGGCTGACTTACGGATTTTTAAAAATATATTTCCTCTACATTTTCTATATTTTTTATTTATTCATAATAGTTTTACGAGGGTTAATATATTAGCATTAAAAAAAGTATTTTGTGGTCATCAGTATGATTCTTTCTGTGATTATAGCGTGCTTTGAAAGATTGTCTTTCCTCAAATATCTTCAAAAGTAATTGCTCATGGTTTCTTAAAGTATCTTTGTAGTTTAACATTAAAGTGAATACATTTGGGCCCCTTCAAAAGTAGTTTTATGTTGTAAATAAGGTTTCATGTGTTTTGTTTTATTATAGCTTTCTCAAATATTTGGCTATATTCGTACTCTCATACTTTAGTGGGGAGAAAAAACCTGAGATGTGCTCATGAGGTTCACAATCTAGAAACAGAGGCTTAACCGAGACACTGAGACTTAATCATAAGACTGTACAATGCTTCCCCTCCCTCTCATCTCCCCACCACATTACTAAAAGCTAGTGTGCAGCTGTTTCTTCTATCCAGTACCTCTGGTTTAGCTGTCAAGAAAATACTATAAGGCATAAAAAGGCAAATAAACAGAACAAAACAACAAACAGAACAAAATGAAAAAACCCACAGTTTGAAGAGAAAAAACAAGCATCAGAACCAGACAGGACAGGGATGTTGGGATTATCAGATCAGGAATTTAAAACAACTACAATTAATATGCTAAAGGTTCTAATGGTGAAAGTAGATGGCATGCAAGAAATGATGAGAAATATAAACAAACACATGGAAATCTTGAGTACCAAAAAGAAATGTAAAATTAAAACCATTGTGAGAGAATTAAACATTGCCTTTGATGGATTTATTAGTAGGCTACGGAGATTAAGCAGTACACTCCTACCTAATTCATGGTTCAAAGATAAAATCTCAAGAGAAATTAGAAAAAAATATGTTAAAATAAGTGAAAATCAAAATACAGCTTACTAAATTTTGTGTGATGCAGTGAAAGCATTGTCTAGAGGGAATTTTATAGCATTGAAAAGAAGCACATGTTGGAAAAGAAAATCTAAAGTAAATATTATAAGCTCCCACTTTAGGAAACTAGAAAAGGAGGTGCAAGTTAAATCTAAAATAGGCAGAAAATAGAGAAATGACAAGAATTATAGAAGAAATCAATGAAATTGAAAACAGAAAACCAATAGAGAAAACTCAGTGAAACCAAGGCTTAACTGGTCCAATGACATGGGAACGCATTTTACTGGGATGGGTATTACGCCAAGTTATTCAGCTGCTTTCCTGCCCAAAATCACTCAGAGTTCTTAGGAAATGTGAAAAGAACAAATGGAATGTTAAAACTACATTTATCTAAACTGTCATATATCCTTAGGCTCAGATGACACTTTCCTATCATTAATTCTGATATTCTTTCATTATTTCTTATAAAGAAGTCATAGATTATATGCACTATGAACCCATCATTGGCAGCCTCTTGTAAATAAAACTGGATCTATCCATACTTGTTTCCAGTCTTTTACAAGATGATTAGCTGGGCATTTTAAAGCACTGATTTGTATCATTCCTGTCATAGGCTCCCTTGCATTCATCCACCTAATCATCCCTACATGACCTGAATCAGGTGATTTGGTTATTCTACAAAAGACATCAGAGAGATACTGACTTTGGGCATTACAGAAAAATACCTTGTCAAATACTCTTGACTACTTTGTAAACACTTTAAAGCACAGGCAATCTACTCTTGGTTTGTATATGGTTCACCAACTAAAATTTCACCTATTCCCAAAGTAAAAGATCGTACCAATAGAGATCAAAACAGAGGCTCTCAGAATTACTAGAAGTAGCCTGTAGAAGCAAGCTATCCACCAAATCCTTGGATTATGCATGAGTTGGCCAGTGTTTGCTAAATGCCACTGAAACGAGATACTTAGATGCCTAGAACCATGATTCTAATACTTTCTTTGCATACATTTGTACTTTATCCTTTTAGCTGTATCTTTTCCTCTGTCCTTTTTTAAGGCTACAGACTTCATCTAAATGTCCCCTTACTACTAATAATAAGTTGCTTAGATCTTGCTTTACTAGGGAGAGTATATAATTTTGCTTTCCCAAACTATTGCTAGTACATTCAATTTATGTAGTTTTGTATATAGTAACAGCCATAAAATACAAATGAATCAACAAATAATAGTAGGTTGTATCTGTCGAAACTGTTCAAGCATAGACAAAAGATGGTGAGTAACGTAAAGGTATATCAGACCACCTTCTTACAATGATACTCTTTTGAACATAAAGGAAATCATATTTGTATTAAAACAGGGTAAATGAATATTCTTCGGGTGTAACAGTGATTGTTTTTCTTTTTTTAATTTTGTATTGTTTTTATCTGATTTGTTTTTTAATTTTTTTTTTACAAATAGTTTATTGTCAAGTTGGTTTCCATATAACACCCAGTGCTCATCCCCACAAGTGCCCTCCTCTATGACCATCTCCCCTTCCCCCCTACATTGATCAGTCCTCAGTGTGTTCTCAGCATTCAAGAGTCTCTCATGGTTTGCCTCTCTCCCTCTCCCCCAATATTCCCCCCCTTCTTCTCCCCCATGGTCCTCCGTTAAAAACAGTGATTGTTTTTCCACACAGCTCCCAGAGACAGTACACCTAGAACTCCACAAAAATTATTTATGTTCCTTGTGAATGTCTACTTTCTTCTCTTATGTGGGATTCATTCCTTCATTTTTTAATTTATTTTAATCCCAACCTAGGAGCAAAGAAGCAAGGCTTACTTCTCTGTGGGATGAAGAATTAGATAATTACAAGTATGTGACATGTGTGACTTCCCAACTTTCTTAGAGAACAGCTTTCATGAGGAGATGGGAAGAATAAAACAGTTTTCTGGGGTGTAACTAGTAATTTTTAAAATTTTTATTATTTCCCTTCCTTTCTTTCTCTCACTCTCCTCTCTCCTCTCTCTCTTTCTCTCTCTGTCTCTCATATATATGTGTATTAAATGTTATATAATACATTATATATATTATATAATATATATACATATGGTTTTTCGTTTTGTTTTGTTTCTGGAGGAGAAAGAGAGCCTAAGCATGGGGGAGTGGCAGAGAGAAGGGGAGAGAGAGAATCTGAAGCAGGATTCATGCCCAGTGTGGAGCCAGACGCAGAGCTTGATCTCATGGTGGTGAGCCCTGAACTGAAATCAAGAGTCAGACACGTAACTGACTGAGCCACCCAGCACCCCTCAGCCGATAATTTTTAGAACAGGATCCTGATAATGGTGATCCTAACCATAGATTGAACAACACATAGTGTTAATCAAAAATGTATTCCTCAATTTACCTAATAAAAAATAGTTTAACTTATTTCCTGTGGTCAGAGCCCACAGATTCAATTCCACAGCTTAAATAATTATTGATGAAGAAATAGCCTCGGATTTTCTTTTGGCCAGCTAGTGGGAAGTCTGTACAACTGCTGGATAACATGTCCCCAAATGAACATCACTATTAATATAGAAAAGTCATATCTGTATGAATGAAAAAGCAGTCTGGCTAAAACTTTATCTAATTTAAAGACATGAATCTTTGCAAGTTAAAGAAAAGATAGAATCAGGGAGTCCTTGGCACTTGTTTCCTTGATGAAGCCTGAAAACACTAGCAATACTTTGTTTTCCTTACATGTCTCATATTCATTTGATATGTTATCCAGAACCTTGAAGCTTTTGTGCAGCCATTATCCCTACATGATTCAATAAATTATTCAAAAAGGAAAACAGTATGCAATAGTGCTGACCAACACATAAATGAAACATTTATCTCCGGTAGAGTCAGCAGGCTGGTGAGGTCCCTGATCCCCTGTAGCTTTGTCCAGGAAGGACAAAAGAGGTGGGCTGAAGATGAAAAGCTCTGACCTATGGGAAAGGTCTCGTTGTTCTCTGACCCTAGAAACCTCGAACCGCCAGAACTGCATAAAAGTAGTTCTAAATGATCCATGACAATTCAGCATCCATAGCCAAGCTTCCTCGAGCCAGTCGGTGAAGTGCAGCCTCCTGCTTCTGAAAATCAGCCAGTCCATAAACCACCACTCCACCTGGCCCACTTCTGAAACCTACAGGTTTTATTCTTCCTGGCCCTGTGTACAAGCATCTGTCCACACTGCTTAGGAAAACAGTGCCTTCCTTGTAAGTGTGCCTTACAGATCTCTCTTCAGTATGAATAATTCAGCTTGCTTTCTTTTTCCTCTTCTTTCCCTCCCTTCTTTCATTCCTTCATATTTTCCCTTCTATCAAAGTCTGACCTTTTTATTTGTCATCCGTATTTAACTATGCAACTGAGTTCATATCAGGTTATAGCCTCAAAAAACCAGAGGTGAAAGTATGTTCCCTATCCCTTTACTTTTCTATTTATATACACGTAATACACGATTTTTATAAAAGTGATACAGTGATAAAAATTTCAGTGTTACGCAGTATAATTCATGCATGATATTTTGTTTTGCTTTCATAAATCAAAGAAATACACATCTTCACTCTGTTTCAAAAAAGAGCTACAAGTCAGCAATCTTGTGAATGTCAAAGAGTCAGCAGTGCAGCTGATACAAAAGAAAGGTTGTGTTTCATTTTGTCAACACTGGCTACTGGAAATTTAGAGAAAAAATTGAGAAGGAAGGAAGAATTTCATCATGGCTTTGACTTATCTTAACATCTCCTTGACACTTCATTAAGATCTATTTCTTCCCCTTCAGGATTTTCTCAGAGAATCTATTTTTCACTCGTAAATGAAAGAAAACAAAAAGCTATGTAAGAAACGTTTGAAAGTAGAGAAATGTTTTTGGGGGGCATGTTTGGGGAGAAAACATATCTGGGAAGGAATTTGTTCGTGTAATGTGTTTGCAAGTTGAAATATATCAAAGGAAATAGACTCTCCTGATCTTATCCTAGAGAAATGCCAGCAACTAGGAAAGAAACCACTTAAGGGCTTTAGTAAAACTCACAGTATAGTTCAGTTAAATGCAAATTATAAAACACAAAGGTTGATTTTAATCCACTTTGCTTGCTTGGAAGAAAGCTTTAAGCCTCTCAGAATTCAGAGAGGCTCATATATTTAGAGCTAGTTAAAATCCTATTAAACCAAAGAGGGATTATGTAGATTAATAAAAGAGGGGGTTTATTTTTTTGTTTGTTTTAATATAATATTCTCTGAACCATTCTTGATTATTGGAGTCCTCTGTTTGAGGCCCTTTCTGAAATTACTTTTCATATAACCCTTATAAAATGGGTAAGGAAGATTGATAGTTAATACTTTCTTGTGACAAATTTTACCAGGAATGAAGTCATTAAAAACTACTTTGCTTGTAGCTGTATATGATAGAAGAACATATTAAGATTACAAATAAACTGTGCAGAAATGACTGCATAGGCTAGATCCACCAAAGCATTGCAGTTGCCTATGAAATGAGAAACTTTGCCAATGTTACTTAAACTTCTTGGTTTTGTTGTTGAAGTTTGTGTTTTCCTTTGGTCAAAAGGTACACAGGTAGAAATGCATCTATATAGATCTGTCTATATATACTTATCTCTTATTGTTGAACAAATTTCGAAACTTAATATATATTAATGTATTAGTGATACATGGATAATTCTTAAAGAGACTTTTTAATTCTTCGGAAACATTATATGTAGCTGTATGTAGCTCTGTATAACAGGATAAAGGCTAATAATGAATATAGGATATATCTATATGTCTATCTATAGTTTCACCTACTATTTCTTTACATCCAACATAGATAATTAAATTAGAAAATTAGTGTTTTTATTGCAATTAGGATGTGGAATTAAAAGAGGTAGGCTCTTTCTTTCTTTCTTTCTTTCTTTCTTTCTTTCTTTCTTTCCTTCTTTCTTTCTTTCTTTCTTTCTTTCTTTCTTTCTTTCTGGCCCCTATTGTATTTCAGTAATGGTACTCTGTGCCATGTATGAACCTTGACTATGTCCCTGATCCATCCACCAAAGGAAGTTGATCATTGAGGTCTTTATTCATTTACACAAATAAGGGTATGTACCTACATACAGATATGGAAGTATAAGCAAGTGAAAGTATCAATATTGGCATATACAGTGTAGAAAAGATTCAGAAAAAGATAACTGTATAGATGAAAAGCATTATGTATAGGTGTATTTAAATATTTTAATTACGTTGACATTCACAAGTAAATTGAGCTCTTAATTCCATTCCTGAGCTGTATTATTTCTAAAGAGGAACATGATTAAAGTCTTATTTTAAAATATCTCCAAAAAAGACAGTGTTATTTAAAAAAAATCGCTATGTAGGCTAACTGGGGAAAAATGGTAGAAAGAAATACCTTAGAGGACAGTTTTGTTGTACAACATTTGGCCTTAAATAAATGCACAGGCCTGCAAGTGAAAATGTATTACATATGTCAAAGGAATGGTAATTAAACTGCTCCCTCTAAGCTTTTTTGATAGGCCATTTTCAGAATGAATGGTTAAGGCTGGGAAAGGGCACTTGGCATTTAAGATCCCTGCCTTTAGGATATTATTTTCACTAATTTTTCTATTCAACATGATCCCTCTTTTCAGTTTTATGCCAACTAGAAGGAACTTTTCTGCTATTTTAGCAGAAGATGACTTTAGCACCCCATAGAAAATGTAAGTCATTCCTAAGGTATATTTCATTAATTTGGTCATTGAATACAAATGATTAACGATGAGGATGCATATAGATCCTAAAGAAGATGACAGATTTTACAGGTTGTCATGGCCAAAAAGGCCACTTTTATAGTTTTGGCTTTGACTAGTGGAAATTAATATATTTCCAGTGAGAGTTATAAAATAATTTAAAATTAGTATTTCTTTATAGTTGTATGTGTGTACACTTGATACAGACACACATATGTATACAAATGTGTGTGTGGGTGACTCTGTGTGTGTGTGTGTGTGTGTGTATTGTATTTTCTGATCATGGTCTATAGTTTCTTTTGAGGAGGAAGTAAACCATGCACTAAATCATCACTAATCTTTAAAGAAACTGATAAATGGCGAATTAATGCTTTATTTATAAGTAATTGTTAATCCCTTTCAAAATTCTCGCTTATAAAAATTAAATTTTATTGATATTTTTCACAAACGATAAGTTTCTCTTCATTATATTACAACATGTGCATATGTACAGTATGCATTTAACTTGCTGCACTAAAAGTAACATTTTTTAAGTGTCTATTTATTTTTGAAAGAGAGACAGAGTGTGAGTGTAGGGGAAGCAGAGAGAGAGGGAGACACAGAATCGGAAGCAGCTCCAGGCTCTGAGCTGTCAGCACAGAGCCCGACATGGGGCTCAAATCCACAAGCTGCAAGATAATGATCCTTGCCGAAGTCAGAGGCTTAACTGACTGAGCCATCCAGGCACCCCTAAAAAGTAACATTTTTGTAACATTACTGATGGTATCTCTTTCTTGTTAACTGACTGAGCCATCCAGGCACCCCTAAAAAGTAACATTTTTGTAACATTACTGATGGTATCTCTTTCTTGTTTCCAACCTATAATGCAAAATTAGATACTAGGCTTCAAAATTTCATTGTGTATACAATCCTGCCATATTTTGTTTTTTTAAAAACCTTAACTATTCATTCCTTTTTTAACAAACCTTATCATTTATTTCCGTTTCTGCAACTCTTGTCACAGTTTTTCCTGCTCTGTGCTTTCTAGTTATAAACTAATGTGAAAAATTTTAGTTTATGAAAACACATATTCACACAAGCTAGGTGCTTAACAGTTAATCACACAGGTTCCTTTTTTGAATTTTATTTTTTACTTTCTTCTATTCTTGCATTCATTCATTTGTTCATTTTTTCATTTTATAAATATTTAAGAACATACTATGTGCTGACCACCTTGCTTCTTCTTATGAAAGCAAAGATGGATAATAGCATCTTTCCTCAAGGAACTACTAATCCAGGGAGAAATGGAGAAACATGTAGATAATAAGATGGAACCTGAGAGCTCAATGGTGGCAATAGGAAACCTATGAAAAAGGACTCTTAGGTCATTTATAAGAACAAAAGAGTGAATGTCAAGAAAAGACTTAGAGAAGTTTATATTCAAACTGAATCTTAATCGATGATCAGTGAGTGCAAATACAAGAGAGAATGAGTGGAAATAACAATTTCCACGCTGAGAAGAAATGAGTATGAGAAAATAGGCCAAAAATTACATAACATGCCTTATTTTAGGGGAGATTGGATTGATTGGTAACTTTGTTAATCGACAAATATCTACATGTGCACCGCTTCCTGAAGTTCCATTGTAAACCATTAGTTGTTTTTAATGGATATGAAACCAAACAAATATAACATGCTTATTTTGACAATTCTCTGTTTCTGGATCTAAATGTCTTCAATCAAGGAATTACCGTGTCCTATTACATAATAGAATGTATAGAGTTGTAAAAGATAGAATAGGTGAAGTCTTAGGTGATATAAACTTACTTAGATGTATAGAATTAACAAAAATTCTTAAAGTTTGCAGAATTTATATTTAAACTTCTAAGCCTCTTTAAAGGCCTTAAGTTGTCACCACAACTTAAAATGCAGAAAAGCTTAATTTAAGCAGACAACACTTTTGTAACATACTCTTCAAAAGACTTACCACCTTCTGTGATGGATAGAGGAAAGTGTCCCGTCCCTTGGTTTCGGAGTATTTGTTTACATTTTTAGATGGCTATTATATCTTCAGAACCAGATTATTAAATAGAAGTCCCCACCTATTAGAGAGCCAAGACTTAAAATGACGTAATCTGGTTCCAGAAATCATACCATCTTTGTTTACTTGAATTTAATGAACTTTGTCTGCAAGAGTAGGCTTTGTCCAACTAATATGTGTGTAGGTGAACTGGTGTTTCAGATCAGGGAGATTTCCACAGTTCATACACAGTCTTACAATTAGCACTCCTGTAGTTGAAATAGGATTGTAACTTGATGGTCATGAATTGTAACTTAACCTCTGTAGTCTACGATGAAGAATCAAAAATTCACAAACAAGTACATGGCATTGCTTTTAAAAAGTTTTAAAAGGTATTGGGCATTAAGGAGGGCATTTGTGATGAGCTCAGATGTTATATGTAAATAATGAATCACTGAATTCTATACCTGAAGGCAATATTGCACTGTATGTTACCTAACTGGAATTCAAATGAAAACAGGGGAAAAATTTTAAAAATAAAAAAGTAAAAATAAAAGACAATTGCCACCAAAAATGTGACATTTTAAGTTACCATGTTTTTTTTCCATAATTACGAATATAGCACAAATAAAATAAAACAAAGTATACACAATAAAAAAATCAGAAAATGTTTTGTTATACAATAATTACTCCAATTTTAAGGTTTCAGTGTTCCATCAGGTATAATAATTTAATGAAAAAATGTTATTGTCAATTATTAATCCTTTGTATCATAAACAGACTTTTTATGCATACTGTTTCTTCACTTGTGGGGCAATTATTTTATTTCTTTCCTGTATCAAAACATCACAACATACTGTAAATTGACCAATCGTTTTTTAGGATAGTGCTTTCTAATGTTTATAGTCTTTAATTGTCAACTGTTTTTTTGTTTGTTTGTTTGTTTATTTATTTTGAGAGAGATGGTACCCATGTATAAAGGAGGGCCAGAGAAAGGGAGAATCCCAAGCTGGCTGAATGCTGTCACCAAAGAGCTGGACATGAGGCATGAATCCATGAATGGTGAGATCATGAGCTGAGCTGAATTCAAGAGCAGACTCTTAACCAACTGAGCCACCCAGGTGCCCCTAATTGTCAACTGATTCTTTTTTTTTTTTTTTTATGTTTATTTATTTAGAGAGAGAGAGAGAGAGAGCCCCCATGAGCAGGGAGGGGCAGATTCAGAGGGAGAAAGAGGGAATCCCAAGCAGGCTTTGAGCTGTCAGCACAGAGCCTAACATGGGGCTTGATCTCATGAACTATAAGACCATGACCTAAGCTGAAATCAAGAGTCAGTCGCTTAACCAAGTGAGTCACCCAGGCACCCCTAAATATCATTGTTTTAACATGTAGTCAGAATTTTTTATATTTGGTACTAGCCAGCTATCCTGATAAATTTATGTAGCAGGTAGTTGTAAGAAATTTTATAGAGACTGATGTTATAATTGTTACATTCTAATAGTTTATAATGTAATTGAAGATGCTGAAAATAGAGTTCATTTGGAAATCACTGTGTATATTAAAAGATTTTGCTAAACATGACGCTTGAAGTGTTGTCCGTCTTCTCCAAGCAAACAAAAGTGTTGCTAACAAATGTCATCTTGGCTTAAATATTTGTCTGTAACTTAAAGTACATAGTGCATTGTATCAATTAAGATTCATATCATACGCATGTTTTTTTTTTATTTGAGGTAATTTTAAAGACATAAACAAGTCATTGGGTAGTTAAACATGATTTTAATTATATAAAAATCACATATATAAGAAAAGACATTCAAGTGTCAGTTTTTGTAAAGTGATGAGCCCATCCTGATAATTTATTCTTCACTTTCTGAGCCTGGGTAAAAGTCGTACTCATCCTGGCAACCTGTGCACATCCTTTAATTAGACTGTCACTTTGTAATTTATATCAGGTAGTGCATATTTGGTTATAATAAAGAATCTAAATCAGATTCAGGAAAGGAGAATTTATTAACTAGACACTGTTATCTGATGGCACCCACAGACAGAAATATACTTGTATCTTACAAATTGTTGTAACCATGAACTAGAGTGTCAGCTTGATTTCGCATTTATGTCTTCTTTTTATTCTTTTTCTCTTTATGTTTTAGTTTTGGCTTTCTCTCATCTTTTAGTGGTGGTGGCTTTAGCCATATAGCAAAAATCATTGCCTAGTCTATATTTCAAATAAAATATATTTCAGATATATTTCAGATAACCACACAACTTAATAATATATAAAAATCCCAAGCAGCTTTAAACCTAATATATAATAAATGTGAATGTCAAATCAATAAGGAAAGATAGATTAATCAATACATGTTTGCAGATCACTGCCTCAACATTTCCTTAAAAGTACATTTAGGGGCTCCTGAGTGCCTCAGTTGGTTAACTGTCAGTTGTTGGCTCAGGTCATGATCTCACGGTTCATGATTTGAGCCCCGCCTCAGTCTCTGTATGATAGCTTGGACACTGGAGCCGCTTTGTGCTCTCTCTCTCTCTCTCTCTCTCTCTCTCTCGTGTGCACGTGCATGCTCTCTCTCTTTCTCTTTGTCTCAGTAAATTAAAAATAAACACTAAAGTAAAATTAAAAATTTTTAAAAACTACATTGGATTCATATCTACTACATTACATTCAAATACAACTAATTCCATTTATTTTGATCGACTGAATGAAGCAGAAAACATTTTAACATTTTCAAAAGTATCCCCGGTAAGTAATGTGTTTAACAATCTTACTTTCACTAAACAGTCACCTCCATGGAATATTACATTTTATACCCTGATAACATATTAAAATAACTTTATTTTTAAATATAGCTATTCTCATCTTACGGTATTTCAAATATCTCAGCAATGTATTACAGAGTTTTCAAATGAAAAAAAAGTCTATAGATTTTACTTCAAAGTTAAAATGATAAATTAGTGAATTTCTATGAAAGAATATCATAATCAAATACGGTACTTTTAAAATTACCTATTCATTTTTTTAATGTCTTTTTTAAATTTTATTTCTAGGAGAGAGAGAGAGAGACTGCGTGAGCAGGGGAGGGTCAGAGAGAGAGAGGGAGTCACAGACTGAAACAGGCTCCAGGCTCTGAGCTGGCAGTCAGCACAGAGCCCGACGTGGGGCTTGAACCCAGGAACCGCGAGATCATGACCTGAGCGAAAGTCGGACGCTTAACCGACTAAGCCACCCAGGCGCCCCATTACCTATTCATTTCTTAAATGATACATATTTTATTTCATTATTGACTTACTTTGGCTTTAGCACCCATTCATCTTATTTTTAGGGGGGATGTTTGTTCCTGAATCATACCAGCTTCCTTTTTCAAGGTGTTCATTAGTTTCTTCAGGGTTCCCATTGTTTGCCAGATAGTGAATCCTTCAGGTCCAAACATCGCTTAACCCTTCTTGCTAATCCAGTGTCAGGAACATAAAAGAAAGTTAATACTAAATGAAACTAAATACACTCAATAATCTGAAGCCACCTGCAATCCTTTCCTTTCTAGTAGCAAGTGAACTACCACAGACTTCAGAGTAAATGCCCCTTGGTTCTTTCAATGGACACGAATTGCATCATAGTTCTTCTTGACACAATGTTATCAGAATTTTGTTCCTGACTTTGATGAGAAATGGTCTAAGTAGATAGTGTCTACAGGGAAATAAAATAACTCTATGGTTCTCAGACCAGCTCTTTGGCAGTAAAAAGGGATGGGGTGTTTTATCTCCCTCAATTGAAGACTGAAAGCTCTAGAAACCAGTAAGGGATGTGATAAGTATATTGTAATCGTCGACTGATGCTATTTTGTTTTGTTTTGTTTTTAATCAAATGACACTCAGAAGTTCTACCTCCAGTTTATGGCAGAGCTTTAATGGGTTGAAAATCATTTTGTGTTATGGCAGATACCAAGTGTGGTTATTATAGTTTTTCTTTTTATTCAAATTAGAAGCCATTTGGGGAAAATGGTTTGGTTTGTACTTTCTATTTATTTTTAATTTCATTTTCAACTTTACTTTCTTATCAGAAAGCGGTGCCAATGTATCTTTTTAAAAGATTTACTTCACCTTGTTGTCTATTTTGTAATAATAATTGTTATTTACTATTATAGAGCATTCTATTATTGCTTCACAAAAGCTATGTATTTGCACAATTAATATCAGATTAGTTAACCAATACTTATGCTTATTCTTATTAGTAATAGTATAAGAATAATTTTTTCTTTTATTGATCTATAAATACCAAGAATATTAGGCTAATTTACATCTAAATTCACATTCTTGACAACATATCCTTGTATCTCTAACAGTTCAGTTTTAAAGCTAAATTACTCAGTGGTAAAGGTTTAAGACTATTGTAGCCTTATTTGTCTTAATTTCTTTTTGCAATTTTACTAACTTTCTCTTGATTGGTGTTTGCCTTCTGTGTTGTCTTGGACCTAAATCCTGATAACTCATTCAAATCCACCATGAATTTCAAATAAGAAAAACATAGAAGCCTAAGTTATGCCCCAGGCCAAGGCCAATTAAAATGGTGTCTCTGGGAAAGGGACCAGCGATTACCTTTTCTCGAAAAGTCTATAGAAAATATAATACTCAGTCTTGTGATAACCACTCTCTTAATAGATGCTTGTTTTATATTGCTTAATATATTCTTCTCATGGCATATTAAGCTTAATTGTGTTTTTTATAAAGAGACTATAATTGTTTATCAAAACTTATGAAAATATATATTATATTTTATTAGGAAGGTAACTTTATTAATAAAGTTTGGACTTGATAATTTTCAGTTTCAAAAATTTCTTTTTATGATTTACTGTTTTTCTCTTTTCTTTCTATCCTTTTATATTTTTAAGAATGAAAAATTATTTACTTATATTTATTTTTAAATGTTTAGTTTTGAGAGAGAGAAAGGGAGAGTGCACAAGCAGGGGAGGTGCAGGAGAGAGGGACACACAGAATCCAAAGCAGGCTCCAGGCTCCGAGCTGTCTTGAACCTACGATCTGAACCGGAGTTGGATGCTTAGTGCCTCGTGAACAGCTACCCATGAGTGGACATAAAAATCACTTGGTGATCTTCCAGTTCATTTTGTTGGACCCCAGTGTCAGAGAGTCTGCTTCAGTAGTTCTGAGACCAGATCTGTAACTAACCTAAAAACCCATAGTGATTACATAGAGACGCAAACCTAAAACCAAATGTTCATGAAAGGGATCTCCCCTCTCACCACAGTGAATCTGAATCTCAAAGCCCAGCAGTTCTGAAACAGAACTCTCCGCCGGAAGCAACCGCGGCCACGAAGCCGCTCTGTCCACCTTTGGCTTGTCAGTTCCACCTGAGTTACTTGTATTACTTGAAGATGACTCTCGTCCGCACGCGGGATCCACCTGCGTCTCCTTAGCAAGGATTAAAAAATCTGGAAGTATCTTGGTGATTTCTCGAACATTTAAAGGGAAAACTGAAGATATGCATGCAGACTATGTAAAAAACTATCGCAGCAACCATGTTTACTGGTGGGAACATGCTACTCATTCCATACTTTTTTTTTTTTTCTTTTTACTGTGTATTTATTTTTGAGAAAGAGAGACAGAGCATGAGCAGGGGAGGGGCAGAGAGAGAGACTGAGACACAGAATCCAAAGCAGGCTCCAGGCTCTGAGCTGTTAGCGCAGAGCCCAGCGTGGGGCTTGAACTCACAAGCTGTGGGATCATGGCCTGAGCTAAAGTCAGCTGCCTAACTAACTGAGTCATCAAGGTGCCCTGTCATTACATGCTTTGAAGTTTGCTCTCTCTGACCCTAGAACACATGGACTCTGAGTGTCCTAACTCCTATGTATTTAGGCCAGATCTTACCCAGACTCCTCTAAGTTCTCTTCCTTTTTAGAAGTAGGAGTTCTTACACAGCAACTGCCATAGTAATGAAGTAAGAAAATATATATAAATATGTGAGGGACAGATTCCTCCAGAGTAAACCCTTTGCCAATACCATTTCTTTCCTACATATCACTAGCCTTCATAATACTCTCTGTTTATAGTTTATGTAATTCTCAAAGTATGTTTTCAGCAATTTCTAGTCAAGATGGTATTTCCTTGTGTCTTATAGACCTAAAAATGCTCCTATTTTAACCAAGATTCATATGTGGTCTTTAGTTACTTTATCACAGAAGAAGAAATAAATTACATTCACCTTTTCTCTAGTCTTTATGTTAAATGCTCTCAGTGGTTATAAACATATAATTTAGTTCTACCATCAGAACTTGGTTATTTATATTATTAATAAAAATACACATATTCCTGATACATTTCCTTTCTGTTAATACATATATTTATAATTCTGAGATATTTTTGTCTGTACTTTTTAACCAAAATGGGATTTTTATTAATTAAAAATGCCTTTAAAATACTAATGAAAGAATGACTTAGCAGATTAGATGAAGTATTTACACTGGCTGTTAATTTTCAAAAGAAAATTTTATTAAATAGAGTCCTTGATGAAAGTGCATGCCAGAGGGATATTGATTTTTATCTGCTAATTATGTCCAGTACATGTAGAGAGTATTCAAGAATGTTTCTCTTTATTCTTTGAAGTGTGTGTGTGTGTGTGTGTGTGTGTGTAATGCTTTACAGATGTTTGAATAAAATTGCTAACTATATAAAATAGAACTATGTTATCTCAAAGAATGGACAAAGTATATTTTGTTACAGCTAATACTGAAATTAATCTATGTTGTTATTTGTAGCAGTTTTAGGGGTCAGTGCTACTATTATAATTTAAGAGCATTCTTTTTTATTCTTCTTTCAAGAAATCGATTAGAAAAATTAGTGTTCTTAATTTTATTTTGAAAAATTACATTTCTGTATTAATTTTTTTTTACATTTATTTATTTTTGAGAGACAGAGTGAGACAGAGTATGAGTGGAGGAGGGACAGAGAGAGAAGGAGACATAGAATCTGAAGCAGGCTCCAGGCTCTGAGCAAATGTTCAGCACAGAGCCTGATGTGGGGCTCGAACCCACGAATCATGAGATCATGACCTGAGCCGAAGTTGGACGCTTAACCAACTGACCCAGCCAGGCACCCCTGTATTTTTTAAATTTTTGTATCTTCATTTATTTTTGAGAGAGAAACAGTGTGAGCAGGGGAGGGACAGGGAGAGAGGGAGACCCAGAAGCAGGCTCCAGGCTCTGAGCTGTCAGCACAGCACCCGATTCAGGGTTCTGAACTCACCAACTGTGAGATGGTGAACTGAGCCAAAGTCAGACGCATAACTGACTAAGCCACCCTGTCGTCTCTTGAATATTATATTTAAAACTATTGAAGTGTCTGAAAAATCAGAAAACCCAGTAAATGAATCCCTTCATTATTCATGCCAAATTACAGTTCTATGATAATATAGGATTATTTTGCATCAAAACAGAGCTTACATATATGCATAATAGATTAAAAAGTGGTTTAGTGTATTCTACAGGGTCGTCCTCATCCATGTTCTATAAAACATGCTTATTACTGGATTGAATTTTATAGTTGGTGTAATAAAATAAACACTGATATTGTGTTGGAGAGTGAAAATATGTTGCATTCAGTGAGTCAGTAGAGATGGGTTTAATCTAAGAATATCAAATTTAACAAAAAGGAAGTCAAACTATCCGTTTTGTGTCTGAAGAAAGCAAGATAAGATTAGCAAGGTCAGAAGAGAAGACATAATTCAGCACAAAACTCAGGAAGAAACAATTGTAAAATAAATAGGTATTAAGTTCGCAATTTGTTAAAAGTATGACAGTACTACTAGAAAGACCAATTTTAACTTAAACTGTACTCAGAGGCGTAGATTCAAGTCAAGAACAAGGTGATGGTCTTCAGGATGATAATGGAATGAGAGGTATTTCTATAACGAGCGCCCATGTTAGGATGGCTTCCTGAACTCTTCTGGCCTCTAGGGTGACAGCTAGTTGAGGTTGTTAAGAGGATTCACACCCCACCTGCAGTGTGTTTCACACATGAACGTAGGCTTATTACGCCACCCATTTAGTCAGTGTCCTAAGTACCGTGGACACACTAGGAAAATGCAAGTGACATATGCTAATTGATGATACCTAGCACAGATTTCTCTGCAGTATGGCCTTGATTCTCCCTCTATCTTCATCTTTACTCATAGATCTAAAAGCAAAGTCGGTGAAACACTATGTCACATCTCCCCGTTACAAATAAAAAATATATATATATTGGGTTGTCTGGGTGGCTCCATCGGTTAAGTGTCCAACTCTTGATTTCGGCTCAGATCACGATCTTGTGGTTTGTGAGTCTGAGCCCCACATCGGGCTCTACACTGACAGTGTGTAGATTTTCTCTCTCTGCTCCTCCCCCTACCCCCTCAAAATGAATAAACTTGAAAAATAAAAGTAAAAAATGAAACCATTGTAAAATCATCCAGCTTCAGATTCCTCTGATGTCTCTTAATGGTGTGTCCAGTGACCCTTATCCTAAACCGCGGCAGCTGGAAGGAAAAAAGGTTGGCTGATTACAATGGGCACACACTGCTATGTCCACCTCCTCATTTTTTTTTTTATCATTTTTTATTTTCCAAAGAGATCTGAATGCTTTCACTGTCAGCTGCTTCCTCCTCAAATTTGACCCTTAATACATTCATGATTTAAGGCCAGATTCTGAGATCTTGACTTTCAGAACTCTCAGCTGAAGGATTTAAAAGATGCAATTCATCATGTTGTGCATCCATGTATAAAATCGGTAATCCCAGCAGTCCACCCCATTCCATCTGTAATATAGTAATTCCATGCCCTTGTGTGCCTGGGTTCTTTCTGTCCCCTCTGTCGATGAGATTTGAAGGACCAGAAGCAGAGCACAGAGGCTTCACTCTCTGGTTGCGTGTGAACGGTGACAACACAGTTCTCTTGCCCGTTAGCCACACGCTGAGCCCCCACCCCCATGGGGCCCATGTCCCTTGGAAGTGTTGGAGGCTGCCTACGCTCAGTTCCCTTTTACCCCCATGCTGTGGCACGCGTAGCAGCCCTTCCGCCAGGAGCTAGAGCTTTGCGCCCCCCATCTATCTAGTCCTCGGAGCTGCTGAAAATGCGCCATCATCCTTTGCCTCGTGAGATACTAAACAGATAGCGAAGGCACTGGGACCCCACTCCCTGGCCTGTTCACTGAGTGCACAAGCTGTGCGTTTCCCAAAATGCTGCAGTTTGTTTCTCTGCTTCTGGAGTGAGGCGTTCACTGAGCCCCGCCTCGCACGGCAGAGTCACTGGGGTGGACGCAGCTGTTCACAGCAGACGAGCCCCCAGGGCCACCACGCGGGCCCCATGCAGGCCTGCCTGCCGCCTCCTCGCACCCGGGCTTTGTCCGGCTCCTTGGATGTCCCAGCGTTTGTGACAAGGCCAGCGTCCCTGGGAGGTCCGCCAGGAGCCGCACCTACGCGGTGGTGCAGCGCAGCCCGCTCCTCAGCCCCCTCCTCGGTTAGACTTGTCTGCACCACACACGCAGCCTGATGGGCACCTCGCTTATTCTGCTTGTTGCCTATCTCCCCCCGTAGAGATATAGAGTCTAAAAGGACAGAAAGCACGTAGTTTGTGTGGTTTAATGCCGACTCCTCATTATTCAGACAACAATCAGACACACTGATCTACTATTATTTGGTCATATAATGAATACAAAGTAACTGGCCCGTACCACCTGCGCTCAGTTTCTTCTCCTCTCCACAGATAAACCACGAGATTATTTTTAGTAATCAGCAAACTATAGTAAATACTATAGGGCAAAATTGATATGGCTTCAAAGGCTTAGTAGAATGATGGCTCATTCAGCATGGCACAGTTATAATTATGGCATTTATATTCTCTCTGAATTATTGTTAATTATTTCATTATTGTATTAATATTGAATTTAAGGTATGCATCCCAGTATTACTCATGACTACATGTGAAGGTCAACAGTCAGGACAATCAATGGGAAGAACTGGCCAGAAGGATCGCTGCTTTTTATACCAGGTAATGCCTGCATCCTAAGTAATTTACTACTCAGTTTTGCTATCACATGGTTATGTATCTCAGTATTTTATGTATGTCTATCACTGAACCAGGAACAGGGTAGATTATGGCCTACTACAGTAAACCACATGAAAATCATATGCTATCTACATGTTCTTTTTTTTTTTACAAATAGTTTATTGTCAAATTAGTTTCCACATAACACCCAGTGCTCATCCCCACAAGTGCCCTCCTCCATGCCCATCCCCCCTCACCCCCCACATCCATCAGTCCTCAGTTTTTGTCAGCATTCAAGAGTCTCTCATGGTTTGCTTCTCTCCCTTTCCCCCACCATTTCCCCCCGTCTTCTCCCCCATGGTCCTCAGTTAAGTTCCTCCTAATCCTCCTATACGTGCAAACATGATATTTGTCCTTCTCTGCCTGACTGATTTCACTCAGCATAACACCCTCAAGTTCCATCCACGTTGCTACACGTGGCCAGATTTCATTCCTTCTCATTGCCATGTAGTATTCCATCGTATGGATAAACCACATCTTCTTGATCCATTCGTCTGTTGATGGTCACTTAGGCTCTTTCCATGTTTTGGCTATTGTGGAGAGTGCTGCTATGAACATTGGGGTACATGTGCTCCTGTGCATCAGCATTTCTGGATCCCTTGGGTAAATTCCTAGCAGTGCTATTGCTGGGTCCTAGGGGAGTTCTAGTGTTAGTTTCCTGAGGAACCTCCACACTGTTTTCCAGAGGGGCTGCACCAGTTTGCATTCCCACCAACAGTGTAGGAGGGTGCCCGTTTCTCCACATCCTCGCCAGCATCGAGAGTTCTCTGATTGGCTCATTTTAGCCACTCTGACTGGCGTGAGGTGGTGTCTCAGTGTGGTTTTGATGTGTATTTCCCTGATGAGGAGGGATGCTGAGCATCGTTTCATGTGTCTGTTGGCCGTCTGGATGTCCTCTTTGGAGAAGTGTCTGTTCCTATCTTCTGCCCATTTCTTCACTGGGTTGTTTGTTTTTCAGGTGTGGAGTTTGGTGAGTTCCTTATAGATTTTGGATATTAACCCTTTATCTGATATGTCATTTGCAACTATCTTTTCCCATTCTGTTGGCTGCCTATTAAGTTTTTTGGGTTGTTTCCTTTGCTGTGCAGAAGCTTTAAATCTTGATGAGGTCCCAGTCGTTTATTTTTGCTCTCGATTCCCTTGCTTTTGGGGATTTGGCTATCTACATGTTCTACCCACTAACTGTAATTTGAAACATGGTAAATACAGACTAATATAACATGAAAATGAAACTGATAATGGTAAATAGCCAATTAGCAAACTTATTAAAACACCTTTTAAGTAATGGTAATAATATTTGGGTAAATTCTGTTCCTAGAATATTAGATAATTTATAGCTGATGAATTAAACAACAGTCATGAATAAATAATTTTTCACTCTCAGTAGGTTTCAGAAAACTGAATAAAACAGTTACCTTACTTACACTAAAGGCACCTTAAATCCAGTCTGAAACTAAAGTGAGGCAAAAACCTTTTATTTTTTTTAGTGAAGTTAATTCATTATGTTGTGGGTGAAGAGACTATTTATTCTACATACTTTATCACTTCCAAAATTAAAAATAAATAATTGTTAACCACAATTAAAAATAATTGCTTTGTAATATTTTTAAAGTGACAAATTAAGAGCCCATCTGAATATATCACCAAGGAAAAGTGTGCCAATAATCTCTTAAATAAAAAACAAGAAAAAGTGGTTTTATGTGTTGTAATTAAGGAAAATTAAAAGCTAAGTGGCAAAACAAATCATACCAATACAAATACATACTACTTCTTCAGGAAAACAGTTATACACAGACCCTTGTGGATGGTAATTCGGATTGTAATGATCATCATATATGTCAGTAGAACAGAGTAGACACTCCAGAAATAGACACCCATAAATAGAGTCAATTGATATTTGACAGAGTAGCAAAGGCAGTATGATGGAACAAAGATAGACTTCTGTGTGAAAGCAATAACCTCAAATCCACAAGAATGAAAGTAGAGACATAGACCTTAAACCCTTCGTGGAAATTAACTCAGAATGCACCATAGACCCAAGTGTGAGCTAAAAAACTAAACAACTTATACAAGGTAAAAGAAGAGAACTCCTTTGGTGATGGTGATGCCTTTTTAGATATGAGACCAAAAAAAAAATGATTCTGGAAAGAAATAATCAATAAGCTAGACCTTGTTAAAATTAAAAATAATCTACTCTCCAAAAGACAATGTCCAGAGAGTCAGAAGGCAAGCCGCAGACAGGAGAATATTTGCAAAAGACTCAACTAATAAAGGACCATTATGAAAAATGTGCAAAGAACTCTCAAAATGCAATGATAAGGAAACAAGCAACATATTAAAATATTGGCCAGGGGCACCTGGGTGGTTCAGTAGGTTGAGTGTGTGACTTCGGCTCAGGTCATGATCTCACATTTTGTGAGTTCAAGTCCCACGTCGGGCTCTGTGCTGGCAGCTCAGAGCCTGGATCCTGCTTTGGACTCTATGTCTCTCTCTCTCTCTCTGTCTCTCTCTGTCTCTCTCTCTCTCTCTCAAAAATAAACAAACATTAAAAAAATTTAAAAAATATATTGGCCAAACACCTTTACAGACACCTCACCAAAGAAGATATACAAATGGCAAATAAGCTATGAAAAGACACTCCATGCAGCGTGTTATCAGGGAAATGCTTGTTAAAACAGAAATGAAGTATCACTGCATACCTATTAGAGTGGCCAAATTCCAGAATAGTGACAAAACCAAATCCTGGTAAGGATGTGGAGCAATGTAAACTCTAATCCATTGCTGGTGGGAATGCAAAATGGTACAGCCTCTTTAAAGACTGGAAGTTTCTTATATATTGAAATGTTTTTAACCTGTGATCCAGCAATCATGCTCCTTGGTATTTACCAAAAGGAGTTGAAAAACTTACATTAACATGGAACCTACATTGATAGCATATTTTCTCATAATTGCCAACCCATGGAAGTGGGTCTCTTCATTAAATCGATAGATAAATAAATTATGGTCCATCCAGGCAATGGATTATTACTTAACACAAGAATAAATGACCTCTCAGCCATGAAAAGACATGAGGGGACCAAAAATGCACGTCGCACAGTAAAAGAAGTCAATTTGAGAAGGCTACATACTGTATGATTCAAATTATATACTATTCTGGAAAAGACAAAACTATAGAGACCATAAAAAGGTTACTGCTTGACAGAATGAGAGTGCGATGAACAGAGGGTTTTTAGGACAGTGAAATTAGTCTGTATGTTGTTGTAATAAGGGATACATGTCATGATACATTTGTATAAGCACATAGAATGCACAGTGTCCAGAGTGAACCCTAAGGTAAACTGTTGATTATGATCTGTCAACGTAAGTTCATCCCTGGTAAAAATGTACCATTCTTGCAAGAGATATTGATAATGGGAGCGGCTGTACATATGAGGGTACAGAAGATTTATGGCAAATCTCTGAACCTTCCTCTCAATTTTACTGTGAACCTAAAATTACTCTAAAAATGAAGTTTTTATAAAAATCTCTATAGGAAAAGATACTACAGAATGGCAACCCGACTGTTTTGTGCCACTTTTACTCCTGAGGGATTCGCTGATTTCTGCGGTTGCCTCACAATTAGACAGCTAGCTGAAGAATACTCTTAAGTGAAGACATTGAGAAATTAAGTAGTCTCAAAGGAATAAGTAAAAAGGTTAAGAATTCAGGGCCTTCCATAAAGGTTTTCTCAGAAAGGTTTTCTGTTGCGGATCCTAAAATGGCTCCATGCTCTTAGTAAGAACAAACAAATTAATACATTTTTAGAAAGATTTGAACCAAACATCAAAATAATTTCCTGACAGTTAATTACTTTATTGATTAATTAGTGACAGTTATCTCCTCAAACCGGCTACTGAGAGATATATGTCTAAATAAACATAATTTTATCCAAAATTTCCTTACTATTTTATATTTAATGCCCAGCATCAAAGCAAGGTACTAGACATGCGTAGAGACAAGAACAAATATTAGAAAAACTAATGGAAAGAATGGGAAAAATGATACTACAAATAGATACAAAAAGGGTGCATATATTGGAGTTCCCAGATATGGATGTTAAAATCACTACATAATATATTTAAAATTGTAGATAAAAATTGGAGAAATTTCATGCAGAAATGAAATGTCTATAAACCATTAGATAACCAACTAGATTTTTATAAATCAGAAACATCAAAATATGTCAGGTGAATCTGATGAAAACACATTAAAGGCAGACTGTCAATGTTAAAATCTATACTTTGTGAACAGATAAAGAGTTTACATAAGTTTTGATTTTGTTAACTAACACAACACAAATTATGCTCACCAAAAGAATACACATAAACAATATAAGATGCAAACAAGAAGCAAAAAGTGAAAATGACATTAAAATTTTAAAATTAACCCAAAAAAGTCAAGTCAGGAAGCAAAAGAAAATTAAAAGAAAAAAAAGGCGGATGATATCAAATATAATCCCTTAATATATTGTTAGATTTAAATCTATAAATAACAGTGATGATATTAAAAGTAAATGGATTTACAAGTCTGGGTAGCTCAGTCGGTTAAGCATCCAACTCTTGATACTGGCTCAGGTCAACATCTCAGTCATAAGATCAAGCCCCTCAGCTAGCTCCATACTGGGCGTGGATATTTCTAGCAATTCTCTCTCTCTCACTGTCGCTCTGGCTCAGTCCCTCTCCCACTCATGGTCTTTCCCTCTCTCTCAAAACAAATAAATAAACATTGAAAATAAAATAAAATAAAAGTAAAGTGAGTGGACTAACTTGTCTAGTTATAAAAAATATAATAAATCCTGTTGGCATGAGAAACATCTAACGCATAATGACCTGGAATGAACGGGAAAATATATACCAGATCATGTTCAATTTTTACAAAATCCTTATATAGCTTTAGGCATGTCAGATAATATAAATTGGAAGGCAAAAATTATTACACGGGATAAAGTTTTTACTCTCAGATTCAAGGTATTCTACTTACCAGGATGATATATAATTCTAAAACTTATATATGGCATGCAATCAGTAATAAGCTTAGACTAACAGAAGGGAAATTAGCCTCAGGACTGCATTTCTGAGGATACTTCTCTGGCCATTCTCTAGCAATACCCTTTTCCTGAAAGGGTTAAAAAGTCCACTAGGCCGAAAAGAAAGTTTTCCTTTAAAGGAAATAAAATTGAATCGTACTACTGGTATTAACAATAGAAAAATATAAAATTGAATTGGAATTGAATACAATTAAGCAATACTACTGGTATTAAAAATAAACAAACAATTGGGGTGACTGGGTGGCTCAGTCGGTTAAGCGTCTGACTTTGGCTCAGATCATGATCTCACGGTTCGTGGGTTCGAGCACTGCATTGGGCTCTGTGCTTACAGCTAGCTCAGAGTCTGGAGCCTGTCTTTGGAGCATCTCTCTGACCCTCCCCTGCTCACGCTCTCTCTCTCTCTTCTCTCTCTCTCTCTGTCTCTCTCTCTCTCTCAGAAATACATAAAAAACATTTTTTTAAATAAACAACGTACATTAAAAAAATAAATATGTATATGTGACAAAGCTGTGTAACAAAGCAGTGGATCACAAAATTCAGGATTGAAATTACTCTGGCTTGGAGAAGAGAACATAATCATGGTACATAGTAGTGCTCAAATTATTTGCAATCTGCTTTTTAAGTTTGTCAGTCTGTACATAAGTATCTATGTTACCATCATTCTTTGAACTACCTGTGTATTTTATTCCATCTTTCATATATATGATATATTTCACAGTAAGACAATATTAAAAAAAGAAACAAGAAATTTAAAAATACGTAGATTACAAAGAGTAACAAAAAAATGAATAAAAAGTATGATAATAATTGAGTTCAGAAAGAATGTTCTGAGTTTAGCAAAATACATTGCAATTCTAAGTAAGATATAAGGTCAAATAAACAATAAAGAAAGTAATCTGGGATTGCTCTCTATGTGGTTAGGGCTTTTTGAATTTAGGAGCAAAATCAGGAGTTCTTTATGTATACTTTCTTAGGTTCTAAAAAAAAAAAAAGGTGCTTAATTTGTTTGATTTGCCCAGGGGTATTGCTTATAATACTTTGCCAGATTTTTAATGAAACCACTCTCTGTGCCAGTAGTGTTTTACACCAGCTGTACTGGACTAATTATCTGGTTTCCTTAAATGTCTATTTTTGAAATAATTATGGCTTTAGAACACATAATAAACACTATGCTTGGGATAGACAAGAATTCTGCCTAAATTGTTTCTTTAGAAAGTTGGCAAATAATTCCCATATACTTATTTCACTAGTCCATTGGTACCCACACCCCAGCCATCTTGACCTTATCATTATACATGCAAATTTTATTTTTAGATATGCATACACTTGCATTTATTTACGGCATGATTTGACTAAGTACAGAATATGTTTTACCCTATGCATAGTAATTAAAATATTATATAATACCTCCCTCGATCGGGGGAGGGGAAATGTAACATTTTTTAGTGGAAATTTGAGACCACAAATCATTCTGTACTATGTGATGGATTAGCTTATCTGATCACTATTAATTATCATAACTGCCTTTTTAGTGTGAAATAAATTTGACAAGCTAAATAGAATAGAATGTAGATAGTATAACATGATTGACCACACACACACACACACACACACACACACACACACACACAGAAGCACCCCCCTTCACACACAGACACACAAATACCACACAATAGTGATCAAAACAGTAGGCAGTTAGATAATTGTGGAAATGTAATGGCTTCATTTCATTTATAGTCTTAATATTTTATAACTCCAAGAACATTAATATGAGAATAATATCACATAAAGAAATAAGCACTGTTCTATTTTTGTCCTTTGCTGGACAATTTAATATGATTTATGTATAACTTCAGTGTAGAATGGGACACCTAGGTGGCTCAGTCGGTTGAGCATCTGACTTCAGCTCAGGCCATGATCTCATAGTTCGTGAGTTCAAGCCCCATGTTGGGCTCTGTGCTGACAGCTCAGGGCCTAAAGCTTACTTCAGAAAATGTGTCTCGCTCTCTCTCTCTGATCCTCCCCCACTTATTCTCTCTCTCTCTCTCTCTCTCTCTCTCTCTCTCTCAAAAATAAATCAACATTAAAAAATTACTTCAGGAAGAATGCATCTTAAAATATATTGCATCACATTACTAATCCTACACGATATTTTAAAATTTTGGCACTCAAATGCTATTCAAATTTTTCAAGCTTGATAGCAAAAAAAAATCATACAAATCATTTCACCCATGATTAGATGAAGAAACAGTATTTGATGCCAAAGGCATCATTCAGTTACTTCTTTTTATGCAAAAGTTTCAATATGACTGACAACTACATTTATGTCTTTATCAAAAACAACAACACCAATTAGCCTTTTTATTTTCACATTAAATTTAAGACTTGGATAAAAAGTCAAAAATTTTATGCTACATTTTAACTTTCTATGTTTACTGATACTACTAAGATGATTTATTTTAAAATATGTATTAATTATATTTTACTACATGCTACATCAAGCAGCCATTTTTATTACCTTTTATCTTTATTTTTTAAATTATATTTAATGTTTTTTTTTTTTAATTTATTTCTGAGAGAGACATTGTGAGCTTGGGAGGGTCAGAGAGAGAGGGAGACACAGAATCCAAAACAGGCTCCAGGCTCTGAGCTGTCAGCACAGAGCCCAACTCGGGGCTCAAACCCACAAACTGGTGAGTATATGATCTGAGCCGAAGTCAGACGCTTAACTAACTGAGCCACCCAGGCGCCTCTACCTTTCATCTTTATATTTTAGGTTCTTCTATCAGTATTTTGCTCCATGCATAATATATATTTTCTTTTTCAAAAATGTGAATCACAAGCTTGATTTAAACATGAGAAATGACACCATAGAATTCTCTTACGGGAAATAGTATTGATGAACATTTTATTTTCTGCTAAACAGATAGATAAATAATGTGGTAATAGGTCACATATTAATTTTTTCCAATATTAATTAACCGAAGTGGATAAAGTCTCCTCAGTAAAGTTTAAATTGGATTAACTAAAAAATTCTGACAAGGAAATAAATACCTTTGGCACATAGAAGCCACACAAGATGTGTGTGGGCAAATTTCATGGCTGCTTCCACAGCAGAAAAAGCCAGAAGGGCTGCATTTCCGTCTTGCCACTGACACTTCTCGTCTTCAGGTTTGTTAGCCCTAAAGTGATGATGAGCTGAATTCATTGATTTCTAAAACCATCTCAAAATAAAAACCCAAAAAACAGAAAAATGTCTCCTTACTCTTCCCTAAACTGCATTTTTCTGTATATTCAAATTTTACTTCAAATATCTGTTTTCTGCATTATTCCCATCTATGGTCTCATAGCCTCATAAAACTCGCACTAATCTATTTTCCCTAAAAGGTGACTGTGTTTACTAGTACACAGAGCTTACTTATTAACAGAAGAATCTACGAATTATATTCACCCCAGTGTTGTAACTTTTTTCTTTATACTATTGTATATATGATTTCTAGGTAAAATTGCAAATAAAAGGATCTCTGATACATCATGTATTCATATTTTAGATGCAATGATCATTATAGTGGGTTTTGAAAGAATCAGGTATGATCGATAATGTTCTTTAAAAACATTTCAAATGATTTTGTGCCTGTCAGATATACAGTTCTGTTTGCTTTTGCTGCATAAAGTACTGAGAGAAGTTTAGATTGATGCCCATAGTCCCTATTCAGTAATTTTCATTTCTTACTTCAGAAGACCCTCGCAATAAACTCAAGACTCTATTCATTGTTATAGTTACTATTTTTAGTTTTTTTAAGTGTCTTACATAGGAAACCTTAGTATATTTGCTATATTTCCATTGGGTTGCTTTCCTTTCATTATTTTAAATCAAGGAATATATTATTATGAATTAATGAATAAAATCATTTACATCTATTATTCATGTATTTTTAACTACGATTAATTATGTTAGACACTTTTACTAAAAATACTGTACTGTAGGGCCCATGTAAGATTTCTTTAAAACTCCATCAGCACAAGCCTTCATACCACTGTAGTTAGAACTTTTAGGGCTGAGACAGGCTTTTCTTTTCTTTCTTTTTTTTTCCCTCTCTCTGTAAGAGGCCACATAGTGAATATTTTAGGCTTTAAGGGCTGTATTTTCTGTGTCACAACTATTCAACTCTGCTACTGATTGTAGTGCAAAGGCAGCCACAGGCAGTACTTTAAAAGCAGAAGAAAGAGGAAGGAAGGAAGGAAGGAAGGAAGGAAGGAAGGAAGGAAGGAAGGAAGGAAGGAAGGCAGGCAGGCAGGCAAAGAGGCAGGCTGTGTTCCAGTAAAACTTGGACACTGGCTTTCGAATTTCATATAATTTTAATATGTCATCAAATGTGACTTTTATTTTAAGCCCTAAAACTGTAAAAAAAAAAAAAAAAACATTCTTTGGGCTTTTGGGCAACACAAAAATAGGGGCCAGACCAGACTAAGCCATGTGTTGAAATTTGCCAGCCCCTCATTTAGAATATAGAACATAATTAGCAAAGCATTACCCAGTTGCCCTTAGACAAAACTAAAGATTATTTTAATGTGGATGTAA
Organism: Proteles cristata cristata; assembly: GCA_017311185.1. Taxonomy (NCBI): domain Eukaryota; kingdom Metazoa; phylum Chordata; class Mammalia; order Carnivora; family Hyaenidae; genus Proteles; species Proteles cristata. Next base: position 241,510 of record JAESUZ010001598.1, read on the forward strand.
ATTATATGTATTTATAACACAGCAATAAGGTCGTCATTTAATAGACTGATGCTACTTTATGTACACCATCACTTAAATCACTGTATAATTATTTCATGAAAAATGTCCTTGCCAGCTTTCCCCTTATTTACTAATTCTCAGATTTATATAAAGAAAATAAAGGTACTTTGGTAAGATATTTTATGACTTTCTGGGCCTGTAGATCTTTGGACTGTGTGTGTGTGTGTGTGTGTGTGTGTGTGCGTGCGCGCACGCATATGCACACGTATGTAAGGACACATAGAATGAACTTGGTGTCCTTCTCTTACATGAGGCTCTTTTTTCTTCTCTTTTTTTTTCTTTTTTTCTTTTTCAAGCAGGCTGTACCTAAAATACATCAAGTGCAAAGCATCACTGGAAATGTCACAGAAGGCATTGGGTTACACGGAAATATGGGTCTTCAACAGTATCATAACCAGCTTTTTAAGCTTACGTGTTGTTTTTCAGTAACTATAATTATATGAATCATATCTGAGTATAAAGTGAATTTCTATCATTGTATACCGTAGCGTATTTTCTTGGCCTAAGAACAATGTTGGCTAAGTTAGCAGGTCACGCTGCGTCTTTGGTATTATACTGCAGATCATAACACTCTTCACCCCTGGGGGGCAGTTCACCGCGACATTTCTTCATACCGTGTGTCAGCTTTTGTTCCAGACGATCTTCTGAGGATGATATAGAGGAAGTCGCCTTGAAGCAGCGCTTCCATCTGTGACACCATGCAGATTTACTTCCCGCCTAAGACAGCCAAGATAACGTCTCTTTTAGGGGGGGATGGTTGGATAGGTCTGCTATGGCAGCTTTTAAAAAAATAAATGGAGTTTCCTAAATCCGAGGCTCCTCAGCTGTAACACAGAATTACTGTGTGTTCAGCGCCCACCTAGGCTGCCTCTCCATCCTCTCTGTGGGACCGTTGGGCTGATAAATAACCAGTGTGAATGTGAAGCCTAAGCCACTCGCTGTGTTGTAATCAAGTTCTCTCTTTCTGACTCAGGAGTTTGATTTCTTCTCCCAGCACCCAGGGGACGGTGAGACTAACTTTTCAGTTTTAAAGTTAAGTGGCATTTGAGACCCTTCATGGGTCTTGGCTTATATGCTTTAGTTATTTATTTGTTTATTTGTTTCTAAAACTTTTTAATTGTTTACTTATTTTTCAGAGGGGGGGTGGGGGGAAGGAGCGGAGAGAGAGGGAGACACAGAATCTGGAGCAGGCTCCAGGCTCTGAGCTGTCAGCACAGAGTCCGACACAGTGCTGTGGATCCCACAAACTGTGAGATCATGACCTGAGCCAAAGTCGGATGCTTCACCAACTGAGCCACCCAGGCTCCCCAACATGCTTTAACCTCACCCAGAATTTGAATAACTTTTCCTTTAAAATGAACTCTAACTCAAAATGTTTGCCAAATAATTAGTTTTATTAGTAGACCCTGATGTGTCTTATTCACGGCCTGATGTTTCATTAGGGATGTTATTCCATTTTCTAGTTAGAATTCCATTATTTGATTCATTAAATTCTAAATATTTTAACATTTTTATGCATAATTGTTTTTTGAAAATCCTATTAAAGTGGCAAAAATATTTGGGGATATTTCATAAAATTCATGTTTTATTAATGAAAATGTGATATGTATATTACAGAAATGTGTATTTGAAAGCTTAATTTTTTACTTTCTATGTAAAAACAGTGATTGAAGTGATGGATGTGAGACTTTTTTCCTCTGATGTATTTGTCAGTAAACAAATTGCTTAATATTGCAAAGTAGTTTCATATCTGAAATGTAGATCTATATCTGAAGATACCTCAAGGTGGTTAGATATATAGAACACACAAATTTCTCCTATTTCATGTAAAATATACCATTTAAGGGGCTACATTTTTGCTAATTTCATAATACATATTGACCTATTTATTATAGCATTTCTTATTTTCAAGTATATCCTTTTTCAGTTTTTTTTTTTCTTTGAGCTGATAATTAATAGAATATGAGTTGATTTTAAGAAGAACTACATATGTAAATATAGCTTGGGAATTTTTTATAATCATACAGGCCAATGGTTATTTTTGTGAAGAAGAAAAAGGGTGTTCTTAGAGCATTCTATTTATCAACCTAAGTTGTGGTGTATATTATTTGATAATTCTTCACAGTGTAGGCACTATCAAAAATATGTGTGATATTTGAATTTAAAAACTGTATACAAGCTACATTTTAAAAGATTTAATCTTGTCCAAAATGGATCTGTCCTTCGTCCTCAAGTTCTAGAAAGTGATATCTACGCACTTGAATATCATGCTTGATAGGAGTACCTTTGTTTGCCTGGGAGACTGATTTCCAGAAACTAACAGTGTGACTTACGGTGGGAGGTTTGGGCCACACCCATTATGTGATTTAAGATTCGGTATTTAGGTCAAGCAGTAACAAATGAACATTCTAAAGGGCCAGAACAAGTCAAACCTGTGGACAGCCCACTCTGTCAGTGTGATGGAGCCCCAGTAAAGACTTTGGGCATCAAGACTCCTATAAGTTTCCTGACGTGTACTGTCACGCATCAGTATCAAGAAGGGAATGCTATCCAACTCAGATAGGAAAGGACAGTGGAGGTTTTGTGTTTGAAACATTTCCTGGGCTCTGCCTTATGTACTTCCAACCTCCACTAATTTTGATTTTGTAGCTTTTCCACGTACTAAACCCTACCTGCAACTGTAAGAGCTATGAGGAAGCTCTGTGAGTTCTTCTAGTGAATTTTCAAGGCTGAGAGTGGCTTTGGGAACCCCCAAGCTTACAGTTGGTGTCACTAGTGAGAGTGACCTTGTGTGGACTGTTTCTTCGAAACTTCACAGTTACTAATTTCAAAACTACACGCAATAGTTGTAATTTATGAGGAAACAAAGGAGAAATTTCCTGCCCAGAGTTCATTCATTATTTGCCCCAAAGTATATAATACACTCCCACATGAACACATGTGAATTAATACACATTTAGTTGATGTTAGTTGCAACAAAGGGTAAATAAATTTTAAAAAGTGCTTCATTATCGGTAATTCTGCTTCAGTTCCAGCAGCAGTTGTTCACACAAAATATTTTTAATCTGTATTAATTAATTCCATAATTTAATAAACACTTTCAACTTTTTCGTGATTTCTTTTGTATTATCACTGACCTGTCTCTCTATGCTGATAACCCAGTTATTCATTCTTGACTCATAAACCTACAGTACTCATTTAAATATCACATCATATATTTATATTTCTTTCCTTTAAAAGAATGGACCTGAAAAACGATTCATTAAGTTGCTTAATGAATCTTGTTATTTCTGACTATATTTTCTGCCACTTTTTTTTTTAATACATCAAATCTTGCACCAGAACAAAGAATATCCAAACTAATTTATCTCATAAACAACAAATTTCTTACCCTATATTCTTTAACCAGAGCCTACAAAATCTAAATTTCAGATACATAACAAAAAAGAAAAGTATGCGATTTTGAATTTGGCAACACATACATTATACAATTCACTTAATGTAATTTACCTCATGGAGGTATTTCTTTTGTTTTAATAAACCATAAAACATATATCAAGTATTTGAAGTGCAACCACTCATTTGAGACATGTGGCTATAAAAAGTAAATAAACACTTTTGGAAAATGAAAGACATATTTCCACAGAAAATTATCCTTTATTCTCTCAAAGAGAATATTAAAATTTTGGGAACCTTAGAAATCTGAGCAGGATCTTTTATTTAGACATATCTCCTATGTCTGCTGTTTGAAATTACCACAAACAGATACCTAATAACTTAAACAGCACAAATTTGCTGTCACACAATACTGGATGGATGAGAATAAAGAAAAATTTCATTTTTTTCAAAAGAATATTCCTTGATTAAATGTAAACAATATATTATTAGAACATGGCTAAAGATGTATTTTAACATAGTTCCATGATATAGGTTTCTCTGGAGATCTCTGATTTTGTCTTTGTTATTTTCTGACTACAAACCAGTAAATCATACTTAATATAATAATACCTTCCTTTAGTAAGCTCTTATTTTGTGCAATATATTCTGATTGCTTCTTTAAACATTATCATAATTCTTAAAACAATGAGAATAAAGGCATAGAGGCCTGATTTTACATATAAGAGATTTAACTACTAGTTAGAGGTCATGCTCAAGGTCACTTAGTTGACTAGGAACAGAGATAGCATTCAAATTAAGGTTTGCATGACAGGAAGACTTTCTCTTTCTCCTCTATTTTGTAGATTGAGCCAAGCCTATATAATCAGAAGAGCAAATTGGATGGAGTATATTAAAAAAATACTCTATATGTAACACAGTATATTTACTTTTTGTTATTACATAATCTTTGGTAAAAACTTGTGTCACTGGGAGAGTTAAACAGAGTTATTCCACCTATATATAAAACTGCGTGAGGATATTCAGTTTCAAACTAGAAAGTAAGGAACTTAAAAGTCCTACTCAATCCTAACAAGGGGTAAAACATTGAACCAAAAAAAAAAAAAACTTTAAAAGAAGACCCTACTTAGATCTGTAAGAGAAGTGGAGTCACATGTGAAACCACCGCTCTCCAAATTAGAGACTGCACAAAGCACTGTTTGAAGCAGCGGTGAGTAGGAAAATCTGAACCATAAGTGATGAACTGCTGGAGCGACAGCATGAGAAAGTAGGAGAGCTAAAAGTCCAGAGATACCCAGTCATCAAGAGTCCCCGACTTTCATGAATTTTCTCTCTTGAAGCTTCCAGGATCCTAGAATGAATATGGAAGAAAAATCCCTTATGTTTCCTACAGGCAGAGTGGGAAACAAAAACTATTTCGAAATACACCACAGCACTGTCTTCTTCTTAACAAGACCTTCCTTCAGGAGAAACAACTATTTCACCAAAGCCTAACTTGCTGGTGTTTTATAGAATTTAACTGAACAGCAACAAGGAAAATACTCAACTTCAGTCCTTTCTAGCCTTCCAAGTGGGAGAAGCGAATTACCCAACTCAAGCTCACTGCATTCATCCTGTCTAACCTGCAGGGGTGAGTGGGGATACCAAAAGCACTTGTGAAGTTTATACTCCAGAGACGAAGGCTTAATAACATACAGTGACCAAATCGTAGATCTATAGTATGCTTCCCCAGCCCCCACACTTTACTACCACATTACTAAAGGCCTACTTAGAGCAATTCCAGTACATCATATCTGGTCATAGAAAACAAATAAAAATATACTAAAAGGCAAAAAACACAATTTGAAGGGATAGACCAAGTTTCACAGACTCATATGGCAGATTGTTGGAATTATCAGATTGGGAATTTAAAAGACCTGTGATTAATATGCTAATGGCTCTAGTTGGTAAAGAAGACAGCTTTAAGAACAGATGGGCAATGTAGGAAGAGACGTGGAAATCCTCAGCAAGAATCAAGAGAAATGCTAGAGATTAAAGTCACTGTAGCAGAAATTAGTAACACCTTTGAAAGACTTATCAGTAAACCAGACTTGGCTGAGGAAAAGTTTATGAGCTTGAGGGTTTCTCAGAAGAAACCTTCAAAACTGAAATCACACAGAAAAAAACAATGAAACCAACTATCCACCAACCATGAGGTGACTATAAAAGGTATAACATTTGCATAGTGGAAAAAAACAGGAGAAGAAGGAGAGAAAAGAATAGAATAAATATTTGAACTACTAATGACTGAGTATCTACCGAAATTAATGTCAGATAACAAACCTTAGGTCCAAGTAGCTCAGAGGTCACTAACCAGGAAGTATGTCAGACAAGCAAACAAAACAGAACTTCACCTGGGCATACGATTTTCAAACTATGGAAAGCCAACTATGAAGAAAAATATCTTGCAAGAAGCCAGAAGGAAAAACACCCCAGTTACAGAAGAGCAAGGACAAGAATTACATCTGACTTCTCCTTAGAAACCATGCAAGCATGAAGAGAGTGGAATGAAATATTTAAAGGGTTGAGGGAATAAAGCAGCCACTTTAGTATTCTGAACTTTATGAAATTATTCTTCAGAGGGGAAGGAGAAATAGACTTTCTCAGACAAACAAAAATTGAGGGAATTTGTTGCCAGTAGCCCTACCTTGCAATAAATGTTAAAAGAAGTTCTTTAGAGACCAGGGAAAATGAAATAGGTCAGAAATTCTGATCTACATAATGAGAATATTGTAGAAGAAACAAGCAGTGATGAAATAAAGACCTTTATTTTATTAATTGATCTAACAACAGTCTGTTCAAAATAATCATTAAAATGTATTTGGTTATGCAGTCTTGTGTGTATGTATGTATGTGTGTGTGTGTATGTATGTGTGTTCATAAATAAGTGAAAAGGATTATGACATTATACGAGGGAGAGGAAGGAGGAATTAGGATTATTTTTATTATAAAGTATCCACACTCTCCATATAGTGATATGGAGGTATTTGAAAATGGAGTTGGTAAATGCATAATATAAACACTAGGAAAACCATTAACAGAGAAGGAAACAGAGACAGGAAAAGTACTGTTGATATGTTAAGAGAGGGAAAAAATGGAATCATATAAAATGTTCAGCTAAAAATCAAAAGGCAGAAAAAGAATAGAAAAAAAATAGGAACAAAGAACAAAAACAACAAAGAAAACTATAACAATATGGTAGATATCACTCCACTATGTCAATAATCACTTGCATGACAATGATCTAAGTGCACCAATTAAAATCCAGAGCAGACCAAATAGATCCCCATATCATAGTGGATCAAATAGCAATATATAGTTATATTATTTTATAATAAAATCCACCAGAACAAAAGGCAACAGACCCAGATTAGTTCGCTGGCAAACTGTAAGAAATGTTTAAGGAAGAAATTACACAAATTCTCTACATCTCTGTGGAAATACATCCTAAGTGGTTCCATGAGGCCAGCTATACCCCAATACCAAAACCAGACAAAGACATTACAAGAAAACAAACAACCCTGCAGACTAGTATCTCTTAATGACACAGAAGCCAAATCCCCAACAAAATATTTAAATCAAATCCAACAATGTATAAAAATTGTTATGTATCACAACCAAGTGTGATTTATCTCAGGTATGCAAGGCTGGTTCAACATTTGAAAGCCCATTAATGTAATCCTTCATATCAAAAGGCTAATAAAAAAAGTCATTATATCAACAGATGCAATAAATGCATTTTAAAAAACCCAACATGTTAGTTATAAAAACTCTCAGTAAACTAATACAAGGGAATTTTCTCAACCTGAAAGAGTCTACCTACAAAAAACCTAGAGCTAATGTCATACTTACTGGTGAAAAACAATAAGCATTCACAGAAAGATTAGGCACAAGCAAGGTTGTGCCTTCTTAGTATTCCTTTCAAGACCATGATGGAAGTCCTGGATAATGCAGGAAGACAAGAAAGAATGTAAAATTATACTATTTGGGAAGGAAGAAATAAAACTGTCTTTGTTTCACAGATAACATAATTGTCTATGTAGAACATCTGAAAGAATCAAGAAAAATTTCCTGAAAGTAACAAATAACTTAGCAAATTGCAGGATACAATGTTAATATACAAAAGTCAATCATTATCCTTTATTCCACCAGTGAACAAGGGAATTTGAAATTAAAACCATATTGGCATTTATAATAGTACATTCTCAAAAAAAGAAATGCTTAGCTATAAACTTAACAGTATATACAGGCTCTACATGAAGAAAAGTATAAAGCTTTGCTGAAAGATACCAAAGGAGAAGAAATAAATGGAGAGAACGTGAATGATCATGGATAAAAAGACTCAATATTGTCAAGATATCAGTTCTTCCCAACTTGATCTGTATAATCTATGCAATCCCCATCAAAATCCTGGCAGGTGTGTGTGTGTGTGTGTGTGTGTGTGTGTGTGTGTGTGTGTGTGTGTGTATTATCATACTTATTCTGACACTTTACAGATACAGAGATGAATGATGATGTTGGTAAAAAAGACAAAGACCCAGAAGAGACAAAAGAGCTTTGCATTAGAACAGTGTTGGAGGATTTACATGACTCAACTTTAAGACTTATTATAAAGCTGTGTTGTTGGCAAAGACTAGGCAAATAGATCTCTGAAAAAGAATAGAGAGCCCAGAAATACATCCTCATATATTGATTTAGTCAATTGATCTTTGAAAAGAGAGCAAAGGCACAATGCGTGGTCTACTCAACCAGTGGTACCAGAACAATTGAATACATATATGCAAAATTTAAAAAAAAGAATGTAGACAAAGGATTTATACTATTCACACACACACACACACAAAAAACATAGACCTAATGTAAAACCCAGAACTATAAAACTCTTAGAGGATAACATAGGAGTTGACAATCTTGGATTTTGGTATAACTTCTTATGTACAACACAAAGCCTTGATCTATGAGAGAAATAATTGATAAGCTAGACTTCATAAAACCAAAAATTTCCACTTTGCAAAATACACTGTCCAGAGAAGGAAGATAAGTCACAGACTGGGAGAAGATATTGCAAAATACACATCCGATAAAGGACTATTATACAAAATATTACTAAAAAATGCTTAAAGCACAACAATCAGAAAACAAATAACCTAATTAAAAAGTAGGTCAAAGACCTTAACCAACACCTCACCAAAGAAGATATATGGCTGAAAACAAGTGCATATGAACACATCCTCTATATATATGTAATCTGGGAAATACACATCAAAACAATAAATGCTTTTATACCCTTATTCGAGTGGTCAATATCCAGAACACTGACAACACCAAATGCTGATGAGTATGTGGAGCACCTAGAACTTTCGCTCATTGCAGGTGGGAATGCAGCATAAGACAGTCATTTTGTAAGACAGCAGTTTCTTACAAAAATATATTTACTTTATTGTATGATCCTACAATAGGGTTCCTTAGTATTTACTAGAGAGGTTGAAAACTCACATCTCCACAAAACCTGCAATGGATATTTATTGAAACTTTCTTCATACTTGCCCAAACTTGGAAGTGACCAAGATATCTTTCAGGAGGTCAATGGGTAAATAAGCTGTGTTACATTCATACAATGGAATATTATTCAGCGCTTAAAAGAAATGAGTTATCAGGCCATGAACAACATAGAAGAAACTTAGATGCATGTTGCTAAGTGAAAGAATCCAACTGTATAAGCTACATAGTATATGATTTTAACTGTATGACTTTCTGGAAGGCAAAACTATGGAGACAAAGAGAAAGGCTATTGGTTCTCTGGGGTTAGGGCAGAGTAAGGGATGAATGGTTGTCAGTTGTTGGGGGCGGGCAGGGAGGGATGAATAATGGCGGAGTACAGAGGATGTTTTGAACATTGAAACTACTCTTTGTAATACTGCCATATAATGTACAACACCAAGAGTGTGATGTGTCAGTGTAGTTCATCATTTGTAACAAACGTACCACTCTGGCTGGGGTTACTGGTAATGCAGGGAGATTACATGTGTGGGGGTCACGGGGAATATAGGAAATAACTATACATTCCCTTTAATTTTGCTACAAACTTAAAATGGCTCTAAAATTAAAGTTTATATAATTTCATACCTTCTTTAATTAAGATTTCTCAATAGATTTTGGAGTAACGACACTCCTTCATTATGTGCTTCTGACCTTCTCTCTTGTGTTGTTTTATATGACTTAAAATGTCAAAAACCACTATATGATAGCCTACTGATACTCAAAAGCACTAATCACAAATGAGTAAATCAGATTTGGTTATGTTTTTTTTTTTTAATTGTTTAAATGTTTTTATTTTTGAGAGAGAGAGAAAGAGAGAAAGAGATTCAGCATGAGCAGGGGAGGGTCAGAGTGAGAGGGAGGCACAGAATCCGAAACAGGCTCCAGGCTCTGAGCTGGCAGTCAGCACAGAGCCCGATGCAGGGCTTGAACCCACGAACTGTGAGATCATGACCTGAGCCGAAGTCGGATGCTTAACCGTCTGAGCCACCCAAGTGTCCCAGATTTGGTTATGTATATTTCTCAGCGCAGTGTGTAAAATCAGCTAGTCAGCACATGTTGTCAACACATGCTAAAAAGGTTAGTCAACTAGGAGGTTAATTAGTCAGTTAGGAGGTATTTAGGAGAGAAATTGTTGTGTACATGCCTTAATGTCTTAGAGTTAGAAACCCTTGGGTGATCTTTGAATTGCAATTCAGAATATATCAGTTTTTTCACAATATGTTGATAACACTGCATATTGCATAGCATACTTATCTTGCTTTAGGGGAGCAGTGTATTGTCAGTTTCATCATAACCATGCACTGGAATATGTGAATATTCTTACAAGCTGGTATAAAGACTATATATAGTCATACTTCTTATCAAATCTGCTTTTATGATCCAATCAATAAATCTACTTTGGTTTGTAGAGAATTTGCAGCCTCAGCATTAGCATTATTTAATATTTCTCTCTCTCTTTCTCTGTGTATATATATACATACAAAATGCATACATATGCAATATAACTCTTTCATTATGCAAATATTAACTTTATTTTGAGAGAGACAGAGCAAGCAGGGGAGAGGCAGAGAGAGGGAATCCCAGGCAGGCTCCACACTTACAGAACAGAGACCAACACCGGGCTCAAACTCACAAACTATGAGATCATGTCCTGAGCCAAAGTAAAGAGTCAAAGGGTTAACTGACTGAGCCACCCAGGACCCTCAGGGGTCTCAGCATTTTGGATGAGTTTCAATCTATTTAAGCCCTGAGCTTGTCCAGAAGGAAACCGATTTTGAAAGGTTTTGCTGTCTGCAGTAAAATATTGAATGTTTCTGTTAGTGTGCTGTTTAGAATTCCTTGTCCTGCGTGTTTAGCTTTCTGTGGTTTGGTCCTACTTCTCAGCAAACAGTAATCTAGCTTCACAACTTTCTAAGGGAGTAGTGTCGAGGAATGCAAAGACAGGGCCGTAGAATAAGCTGCAATCTCCTCCCCCTAACCCGAAAGTACATGGACAGCACACTGAAGAGAAGAGAGATATTCAGTTCAGTGAGTAACTTGGGAGCAAAGTTGAAATAAAAGTACTCTCTTTCCTGAATTTACTTCCTGACTGTGACTCTTGCTGGAGATGGGAAATTAATGTTAAGGTCACAATTTGCCTATGTAAGAACCAAGTTACTTTTTTCTTAGAGTATTTCACTGACTTATTTACCCAAACAAAGTACACAATTTAGTCATTTAGGGAATGTAAAAATTAGAAAAATTCCTTAACCCATGTTTTATTGGGTGGTTATATATGTAGAGAGAGAAAGATGAAGAAACAAACCCACCAGGCTATTCTTTACCTCTATTTTCCTAGCATTGTATAAACACAGAAGAGATTTTATTCTTTTAGTTTGTTAATCGTCATTAATTTTTATGAATATTCTATTATAATTTTTAAGTACTTGGAATAATTTTAAAATATCTTTTACAACAAACACATCTTTTAATGAGTATTACTCGTTAACTATGCCTTGCTTTCTTCCTTTTCTCTCTATCATATCGTTAGTGCTATTACGCTCATATGTATGCTTCCTGTTCTTTACCTACTCATCCATCCACATCTCTATCCATGTATATTCTCATATACACATATGTGGCTTTAATTATTTTATTCTTATAAAAGTATTTCTCATCTCATCAGAAGATCCAGATTTTTCTCTCATTAGTAATATACAGATATAATTATGAAAGTGCATGAATATACATATTTAAATGTTTAAGTAAATTTATCTTTTCTTTTTTGCATACTTATTTTACTTTTTGTTTCTACTTCTTTCTACTGCTTTTCTCTGAACATGCCACAGTTTTCCTTCCCCACACTTGTCTTGCTCATTTTACTAGCAATGTCTTGTGACCTTTTCAAAAACCATTTCAAATATCATCTCTTATTTATAAATATGTCTCACTATGCTCTTATAGCAAAACTGATAGCTTATCTGTTATGCATGATTCCATCAAATATTATATCCATACACATGCATGGTGCTGGCAAATATTATTAAACCACTTATTAAATATACCATTATTTGATCACATGCTTTTTTTATAAACTAGAAGTTTTCTTTAATGGGAAAAATTATACTCCATTCTTATTTTATCTCTAGTGTCTTGCAGAGTTTCATTTTGTGGCTCATGGTAGATAGCATCACTTAAGATGTTAAGTATTTAAATTTTAATGACATTAGATGCAGCACTATGACATGGAAGAGGGGAAATTAAGATGCAAATTAAGAATTTCACAAAATTGAAAAAAACAGGAGGAAACTATATATTTATATTTCCTTTCATACTGTTTTGCTATAGTATATTCTACTTATTTTAGAAATAATGTTTCTTTAAAATTCACTGAATAAAGAGGTGTCAATAATCCCAGCACATAGGTACCTGATAAATTTATGTATTTTCCTCCATTAATAGATTTATGAATTTAACACATAGAAAACAACGTTTATATGTTCTTTTTTCCTCTAATTAAAATTTTCCTCAATCCTTAAATATATTAAATATATATTCAAATGCCATTGTTGCCAGTGATACTTAATATTTAATGTAAGGGATGCAACATACATTGTCTGTTACTACACTTTTCATGATACAGATATCTACTTTATATGATAAATAATGATGCATGTAAACATACCTCCATGTATGATAATTTTCTTATGCCATATTCCTATTGAGTGGATTCGCATATCAAGGAATATTTTACTTCCTTTTGTAGATTAAAAATATGGACTATATGTGAATTGCACTCTGTGATTTGTGGAATCATTATTATTATTTTATAGTGAAATTCATATCAGAACTAAATGTTTTGCCCTATTCCAGAATGATAGGTATTAATCAAGAGCATCTTAATCTAAGGGAATGTATTACAATAAATGAATTAGACATGCTATATGCATTGAATAAGCTATTGAACTAGCTTTAAAATAACAGACTTTCTGTTGTTTTTTTGCAAAATATTTTAATAATGACAGTAGTGTTCTAATATCTTATTGATAAAAACGTTGTTCAGCTTAATATATATTATATATATATATATATATTTTTTTTTTTAAGTGATTCCTATTACCCCACAAAACATTTGGGTCATACACAAGAAGAAATACTGGCTACTGTTGTTGGACATAAACTAATTTTATCCTCAGACAAAACTTGCTGGTAAAATCCAGAGCATAGAAATAAGAGAGCCTAGGGGCGCCTGGGTGGCTTAGTCGGTTAAGCATCCGACTTTCACTTAGGTCATGATCTCGCAGTTCGTGGGTTCGGGCCCCGCGTCGGGCTCTGTGCTGACTGCCAGCTCAGAGCCTGGAGCCTGTTTCAGTCTGTGACTCCCTCTCTCTCTGACCCTCCCCTGCTCACGCTGTCTCTCTCTCTCTCCTAGAAATAAATAAAAAATATTAAAAAAAAAAAAAAAAAAAAAGAAGAGAGCCTAGTAGAGAGGAAAGAAAAGGAAAGGATAAATGCTGTTTAATCTTGTTATGGATTTCCCCATCTTTATATCGAAACTAATTCAAATAATTGGCAAGAAACTGGTAATACTTATGACTCAGCTGGGACACCAGTACCATTAATTTTCCTGGCAGTCCTGTCTCGTGTCCATTTCCCAGCATGTATTTATCACAGAAGTAGTCCTGCAGTATCAGCCTTGAGCTTTTCAAATTAAAGGCCTTGTGTTGTGTATACTTTTATTACTTGTACAATTAAGAAAAACATTGAGCTGTTCTGAGCATTCAGTTAACATATTCTTTTGCAGTTATTTTCCACACACTATACTTGGGGATCAATAAAAGTTATACATGCTAATAGTTCCACTCCAGTAATAATAGAATGGCCTTTCTTATAAAATTATTACTTTTTTAACAAAATCAGCAACTAAAAAAGAAAACAAGTGCTTCTCAAAAGAGTCTGTTGAAAAGGCTGACCACAAATGCAATGTTGCTCAAAACTTTTACTCAGAGGGGAAATATACATTGAAACTCTAATGAGTTACCATTCTCTCCCCAGAGAGTATAACCAAAAGATCAGGTGATACCAAATGTTGGTAAGGACATAGAATGACTGGAATTTTCATATATTACTAGAGAATGTTTATGTTTGTGTGGCCACTTTGAGAAAGTGTTTGGCAGTACCTACTTAACCTTGAATATGGAGATAATGTTATGACTCAGCAATTCATTTTCTAAGTCTACGCCCAACAGAATGAGTGCTTATGCCACCAAATATATATTTTAAAGTATTCATGACAGTCAATTCATGATAACCCAATGTTACATATAATGTTTATTAATAGCTATAAAGGAGAATGAGTTATTTATATATGCAGTAATATATACCACTCTCAAAACCGTATTGTTGAGTGAAAAAAAATCAGATACCAAAAATTACATACTCTATGGTTTCATTACATGGCTAAACCAAGAACAGACAAAACTAGAAATCTGTCTTGGTAGAAATCAGAATAGTGATTGTCATTTCAGACACATATCAATTATACTTTATGTTTGCTACAACTTAGTTTTCCCAATGGCAGGATGTAATTTATTAACAAGGGATCTCTAACATGTTTGCTCTTTATAGAAATCTAGTAAAAAAAAAAACACGCAAGAAATAAAATGGACAAATAAGTAGCAAAAGCAAAAGTGACTGCTAATTTATCAGTAGTTCAAAAGACAGGAGATCCATGGAGTGTAGTGTGAGGGAAATATCAGCTTCTGCCTGAGATCCGTGTGCAGATTCACAGGGCTGTTTTCTTTGTTTGCTTTTGTCATTACCTTTGCAAACAGAATGATAAATCGTCCATCAACTTTAAACAATGAATTTAAAACATATAGTCAAATCTCCTGGATATGTATCTATTTTTTCAAGATGTAATAATATTGGCAATATAGTCACTACCTAAAGGGAACCAAATATTTATAAGTATTGAAAACTAACTTGTTATTAGAGTTTCAGTTTACATTTTTCTTCAAATACTGTGTAGACAGACAGGAACCTGTGTTCTGTGTTACACAAGCCTCCTTGTTTGGTCTGTGATTCTAAACTCGAGCTGAAAGAACAGTTATTTGGTGAAAGGAAGCCTTGGGAGATACCGATAGCGGGAAAGAATGCTCAACCAAGGCTCACCAGGAGCAGAGATAAGTGATAGAAACAAAATTTATAGTTTAATCCTTTTTCTTTTGACATTTGGTTGTCACATTGCTAATTTGACTTATATTCATTTTAAGATTGCATGATAAAAAAAAGATTGCACACTAAATCCAGTACAATGAGGTAAATGAATTGTTTAATCAGTGTTTTGTTTTTTAATAGTTTTTCTGTTTCTTATCATAGGGTCAATAATTTTACACTTTAAATATTTGTGAGGTTGATTTACTATTGTGTCGTTCTTTTCCACTTTTAATATGTCTCCGTGTCCTTGGCACGTGTTTTTATTACTTTTTGTGATTGAGTGACATTATCCTAAGGCTTGAGGTTTGAAAATGTCTAATGTTTCGGTGTTAGTCCTCACACTTCAAGCAGCCTTGATCTTTCCAAGATAGTGGAAATCATGAGCCTTCTTCTCAATTGGTTTTCCATAAACATTAAACATTATCTGATGACCACTATGTACATTTACTAGTTTAGCAAGTCATTTCTTGCCTCCTGTCTCTTCCCAGCTGTGTTACATATGCTTGATACCCAAATCTTTTCTAAACAAATTTTACAAAAGCAGGTGAACAATGGACTATCTTCAGACCTGAAACTGTAGGCTCAGTGTTTCTGTCCCACATCTCTCTGAAACCAACACAGCCTTTGAAGATGATGGATCCCGTTTTAAAGGCTTTTAAAGAGAATGTTATGTAGTACCATCACCAGCTTTACAGTCTCTGAAATATTTTTTATTTAAAAATAAAGCAATGCTGTATTTAAGGTTTCAAATGGGCAAGTTGAAAGTTCCAGATACGTTTTTAATGTCTAAAATTTCAGATATCGTATCGTTTATAAGAGGGAGATCGAGGAAAAGAATGTAAAGCATAGAAACTAGTTCATGGTGCCCAAAAAAACTAATTTGAAAGTTTTGTGTTAATTTAATGAAATTCAGGGTACGTGTGTGTGTGTGTGTGTGTGTGTGTGTGTGTGTTTTATCACTTGAAGCTTTATTAGGTCTTAATTTCTTCTTCACAATATTTTAATCCTATATAAATTTATGTAGTATTGGTTAAGACCACAATATGTCCTTTGCTATTACATTGTGTTTTGCTACTTGGGTGTTATTTTTAAGGCTCAAATTCTCTTATTTTTTGTGTTTGTTTATTTGGGAACTATTCTCATTATGTCAAGATTGACAGCACCAGAGACCTATTACCTGGTCATTCAATAGAATTGTATTGTTTAACTAGCATTCAAAATAATATTGATTTGGTAACTAAAATAGGAGGAATATGAAACCTTAGGAGTCTTATTAGGAAATCTTAACTCTTTAAAGACAGAACCAAGGACAATGATTGAGGAAAACCATCTTGTGACTAATTAGAGAACACAGCAGTTCTGATTATCTCTGCTCTTTTCAGAGCCTGTCTTGCCAAATTTGATCATACCCCTCATACCCCCTTTCTCTGAAACTACCTGTATTAGAGTTCTCCAGAGAAATGGGAGACAGTGAGATAAGTGAAAGCAGGAGGAATATGAGAAATTGGCTTACATGGTTAGAGAGGCTGAGGAGTCTCATAATCTGCCATCTGCAAGCTGGAGGCCCAGAAAGGCCAGTGATGTAACTCAGTGTAACTCTGACCACTTGCAGGCAGGCAAAGGGAGCTAATGGTTGACTTCCCAGTCCCAGGGTAGAAGACAACCTAAGATGTCCCAACACAAGCAGGCAGGAAGCAAAAAATGACAAATTCTTCTTCCCTCTTACTTTTGTTTCATCAAAGCCCCCAATAGATTGCCACTGCCCATTACTATTGGAAAAGGAAATTTGCTTTATTGAGTCCACTGATTCAAATGCTAACCTCACGTGGAAACACCATCACATACACACCCAGAAATGGTTTTTAGTCTGACACTCCATGCCCAATGACATTGACACATAAAATTAACCATCGTACTACCATAAATTCAATCCTCTTATCTTGATATTGCCTATTTGAGGGTGGGGTCATTACCCAACTTCTCCAGAAATCAACATAAATCTTTTCCAATTATCTATTAAATGAATTATATTTTTATTTTTAAGTTTTATTTTAATGTCATTACAGCTAATATGCAGTGCTATAATTTCAACAATTCCGTACATCACCTAATACTCATCACAGCAACAATATAGTTTGTTGCAACAAAAGTGAAAAGATACTAAAGAATAAACCTAATCGAAGGGTGAAAGATCTGTTCTCTGAAAATGATAAAACACCAATGAGAGAAATTGAAGATCACAAAAAGAAATGGAAAGGCATTCCATGTTCATCGGTTGGAATAGCAAGTAATGTTAAAATGTCTACACTATCTGATATAATCTACACATTTAATGCAATCCCTGTCAATACTTTTTCAAATACATATGGTACTTTATTTTTTCGCATTTTAAGTTTTTGTATTAATTTCAGTTTGTTAATATATGGTGTTATATTAGTTTCAAATATACAAGGTAATGACTAAACACTTCCATACATCCCCCTGTGCTCATCATACAAGTGAACTCCTTAATCCCCATTACCCATTTTCCCCATCCCACCACCTCCATCTGGTAACCATCAGTTTGTTCTCTGTACTTAAGAGTGTATTTCTTGGCTTATCTCTCCCTCTCTCTTTATAACTCTTTTTTTCCCTTTGTTCATTAGTTTCTCATATTCCACATATAAGTTCAATCATACAGCATTTGTCTTCTCTGACTTATTTCACTTAACATTATACTCTCTAGCTCCATGCATGTCATTGCAAACGGCAAGATTTCATTCTGCTTTATGGCTGAATATTATTGGTATATCACTTTTTAAAATTTTTTAAATGTTTATTCATTTTTGAGAGAGACACAGAACACAAGTGGGGGAGGGAGAGAGAGAGGGAGAAACAGAATCTGAAACAAGCTCCAGGCCCTGAGCTGTCAGCACAGAGGCTGATGCAGGGCTTAAACTCATGAACCATGAGATCATGACCTGAGTCGAAGTCAGATGCTTAACCAGCTGAGCCACACAAGCACCCCAATATATCACTTCTTTATCCATTCATCAGTCTATGTACACTGGACACTTGTGCTGTTTCCATAGTTTGCTATTGTAGACAATACTGCTATAAACATCAGGGTGAATGTATCCCTTTGAGTGAGAGGTTTTGAATTCATTGTGTAGGTACCTAATAATGCCAGTGCTACACATTAGGGTACTTCCACTTCTGACTTTTTGAGGAACCACCACACTGTTTGTCACAGTCACTATACCACTTTGCACTCCAATCAATAGTGCATGAAAGTTCCCCTTTCTTCACATCCTAGCCAACACATTTCTGGTGTTGCTGATTTCAGCCATTCAGACAGGTGTGAGGTGATGTCTCATTGTAAGTCTGATTTGTAGTTCCCTGATGATGAGTGTGCTGCTGAGCATCTTTTCATGTGTCTGTTGGCCATCTGGATGTTTTCTTTGAAGAAGTGTCTGTTCATGCTTTCTACCCATTTTTTAATTGTTTTTTTGGGTATTGAGTTTTATAACTTCTTTATATATTTTAGGGACTAACCCTTTATCAGATATGCCATTTGAAAATATCTTCTCCCATTGCATAGATTGCCTTTCAATTTTGTTGGTTGTTTCATTGCTGTGCAAAATCTTTTTATTTTGATGTAGTTGCAATAGTGTATTTTTTACTTTTATTTATCTTGCCTTAAGAGACATGTCTAGAAAAATGTTGCAACAGCCATTGTCAGAGATATTACTGCCTGTACTCTCTTCTAGGATTTTTATGGCTTCAGGGATCACATTTAGGCCTATAATCTATTTTGAATTTAATTTTGTGTATAGTGTAATAAAGTGGTCCAGTTTCATTCTTTTGCATGTTTTTGTCCAGTTTTCTCAGTACCATTTGTTGGACACTATCTTTTTACCATTGGACATTTTTCCTGCTTTGTCAAATTGATTGACCATATTATTTGAGTTTATTTTTGGATTTTCTTTTCTGTTCCATTGATCTATGTCATATATTTGTGCCCATATCAGGCTGTTTTTTATTACTACAGCTTTGTAATATAACTTGAAGTCCAGAATTGTGAATCCTCCAGCTTTGCTTTCCTTTTTCAAGGTTGCTTTGGCTATTTGGATTTTTTTGTGGTTCCTTACAAATTTTAGGATTTTTTTTTCTAATTCTGTCAGAAATGTTGTCAGCATTTTGATAAGGACTGCATTAAATGCATAGATTATTTCAGATAGTGTAGACATTTTAACAAAATATGATGTTCCAATCTATGTGCATGCAGTGTCTTTCCATTGCTTTGTGTGGTCTTCAGTTTCTTTCATTGGTGTTTTATAATGTTCAGGGAACAGATCTTTCACCCTTTGATTAGGTTTATTTCTAAGTGTCTTGTGATTTTTGGTACATAGAACTGTACTTTTGAAATAAAGTTTTCAGACTCTTTATTTCCTCCCTGTTTACAAATCTTACTTTTAAACTCCCAGTTATCTACTATGAAGAAATTTTAGCCCATTCCATCCATTGACCTATCTGGAAATCAAATTCTGTGATGACAAAGGATGATATCAGAAATTCTACATAGGAGGAGTTAAGAAACAGATAGTAAATTATACTTGGGACATTCTTTCAGATCAGCTTTTCTTTACAGACATTCTTGTACGAGGTTTAAAAGAAGTACTGATAGGGGCCATACTTGTCTTCTTCGTTTCATTTTTTGTCTTGTTGCTGATCTTGGTGAGAGAGTCAAGTTTGATGTTGTCTGTAGGACTTTTGCAGTCTATATTAGGTTGAGAAAGTTTATTCCTAACTTACTGAGAGTTTTTATTATGAATGAATGAGTCATAGCTTTTTAAAAATGCTTTTTCTGCATCTATCAATATGGTCATGTGATTTTTTTTCCGGTCTGTTCAGGTGATAGATTACATTGTTTTTCAATTGTTGAACCAATTTTACATTTTTTAGATAAATCCGGCTTGGTTTGGAAGTACAATTCTTTTAAGACTTCATTTTGAATACATTTGTTAATATTATGTGGGAATTTTTAAATCTAATTTATGGTCATGTGACATACTGATCTGTAGTTTTGTTTTTCTCTACATTGATCTTTCATACAGAATACTTATAGAACTTATTATTTCTAAGAGCCTTTTAAAATAAATTCATCAGATTTTTCTATATAGACAATATAAAATTCTGAATAAAGACAAATTTACTTCTCCTTTTCCATTGGGGATACTTCTTTTTTTCTTTTTATATTATTTCACTGCCTTGAACCTCCAGTATAGCATTGAATAGAAGTAGTGAGAGGGGACATCCTTGGTTTTTCCTAATCTTCACAAAAAGCTTTGTCTTTTACCAGTATGTATGTAAGTCCTCTACTTAAAGCCAAAATCTAAAAATGTATCCATTGTCTTCAGGATTCTATTATTTTAATGATATTGACAGTCTATTTTTCATTTGATTTTGGGGTGCTTTTAATATTTTTCCTTTGTCTATGACTTTAAGTGCTTTTTATCATAATGTTAAAATAATATTATAATGTCACAGCTATTATTTCTATAGTACTTATTACCTTTGCATTCATAGAGTCTATGATTCCAGGAAAATACGATGTCTTCCCTGTATTTTAGTAAATTATCAGATATTCTCTCTTCATATCTTGTGTTTTCCATTCTCTCTCTTCTAAACTTTAATTTCTTTTTAGTCTTTGGTACCTTCCTTTTATCTAACATATCCATTGATCTTCCTTCATTAAAATTCCTTATTTACTCATTTCTTTATTCCATTGTTTTAAAGTCTTGTGTTGATAATATTTCTCAACTTTAGTATTCCATTCAGTGTTGTATTTTGAAGTGTAGAGAGTGAAAATTCCCTCCTTTTATACTTTCATCTTAAAATAGAATCAGATAGTTAATATATGAAGATTTTAAGGGTTTACATTTCCTTTGACTCCTTTAAGCTGGTTTGGACGATACAGCTCCATTTTATATGTAGCGTCCTTTGTAAAGAAAATAAGTTTGTAGTTTAATCTTATTTTGGTTCATTGAAATTTAGAGAAAAAAATGGTTCCATGTTTAAATAATAAAAATGTTGCATATTTCTCTTCTTTTTCTGGTAAGCCATTTAGTTCAGTAATAAAAACAAAGTAATTTCTTTTATTATTTGTAAAATAACTTTCAAAACATTTATTCATTTAATCAATAATATTGACTTAACACTAAATGTGTACGCATATATATACTCCTTTACTTCAAGAGTGCAAAGACTTAGGATGACAGAGGTTCGTTAACAGAGAATTGTAGAAAATAGAGCATCATAAATGCAGTCTAGAATATTATCTCAATTAATATCTATAAAAAGCTAATTTGAGGGGCACCTGGGTGGCTTAGTCGGTTAAGCGTCCGACTTTCGCTTAGGTCATGATCTCGCGGTTCGTGGGTTCGAGCCCTGCGTCGGGCAGTCAGAGCCTGGAGCCTGTTTCAGAGTCTGTGACTCCTCTCTCTGACCCTCTCCTACTCACGCTGTCTCTCTCTCTCCTAGAAATAAATAAAACATTAAAAAAATTTTTTAAAAAAGTAATTTGAATGAAAGGGTTATTTTTTATCAACTTTTTCTTTAATTTGGAAAAGAAGATATAGAATGGTAGGTTATTTCATAAAAGATATCTAATGAAATAATAAATTAACCCAGAAAGTCTGATAGTAGATCTAATTCTTTATATTCCACTTGAAATATAATGGAAGTACTTTATATTTACGGTCTGTGACATTCAAAAATCACATAGTTTTAAGACATTTTTTTCTTATAAAATATGAAAAATTACTATCAAGGATAAATTAACAAAGGCTAATTGTTTTACTCTAGTAATTTTTGGAAGGGCATTCAGTTCTGTAGATCTATTAAATTAACCTTACTACATGATGATTCTTGTAACCGAACTCTCTAAAATATGTGGCTATTTTAGTGTCTAAAGTATATTAAAATTAACTTCAAACTTAATATGACTAAATACATATATTTTAAAATATAATTTATTTGAAAATGATGATTATAATTGAGGCTTTTTGGGGGTACTGGTTGATATTCCAAGGACATTTGTTAAATTAAATGTTAAAGTCTTTAATGAAATTGAAATGGGCTTGATTATCTAAGATAATACAACTGTTTAAATAAAAAGAAGGTGACAATATGTTCTATTTATTCTAAAGTAGGATAAGAATATAAATTGGATAAGTTTATCAATATTTTTCTTAATTTCTTTTTTCATATGTTTGTTTTTATGTTCTCTCTGTGGTGTTAATTTTCAGCCTAGTATATCTCATTTTCCATGATGGGTATTCAGTTATTACTTGTTAAATGTGAGCAAGAGAAGTGCATCTCCTGAAATCCAGCAGTTTTCCTGGTAACAGCTAGGACTAGGTTTGGCCATGAGCTGACACGATACTCATAGCTAGGTCTTCCTGCTCTCTTATTCCATATAAAACATTTTTTAGAACATCAACAAAGACAAGGCTACTTTACAACTGTGAAGGAGCAAAACAGAAATGAGGACATTCTATAAATCATGTTTAATACCAGACAAAACACAAAAATTATCCAAAAACCAAAATTGACCAAACCTTGAAAATATGAATGATTGATGCATCTTTACCAATTATAATGTTAATTACTAGGACTAGTCTTTCTTTCTTCTAGACAAAAATTATTAAGATATCAAATCATGTACTATTTTCTGCTTCCTGACAAAGTATAGTCCCACTTATTTGTAAAATCACCAAATACAGGTTCAAATTCTGTAACAAGTTATTTTGAACAAACTTTTACTGAGACACCATATAGTTCACATGGGGTGTAATTTCCTTTGCAACAAGAAACAGTAAACCCAACTTGTTCAGCTATAGGTGTGTTCCATGTGTTCTTGGTTTCAGTGGAGGGCACTGACAAATGGTAAAATGTGATTTTAGATTCTAAACATTGGCACATATTTCTTAAAGGACTTTTTTTTTTCAATGTTTATTTTTGAGAGAAAGAGAGAGAGTGTGAGGGAAGGAAGGGCAGAGACAGAAAGGGAGAGAGAATACGAAGAGGACTCTGGCTCCTAGCTGTCGGCACAGACCCCAACGTGAGCTTGAATTCATGAACTGTCAGACCATGACCTGAGCCAAAGTTGGATGCTTAACTGGCCGAGCCACCCAGGCACCCCTGGCACATTATTTCTTGATACTACCACCTTCTATTCTGGTCTCTTTCTTTTTCTTCCTCCCTCTCTCTTTTCTTTCCTTTTCCCTCCTTGTCTTTCTTCCTCTCTTTCAATCAGCCTCACTCATACTCACTTGCATAAAGAATACAACCAGTGTAAAAATTTGCATAAAACAAGATTCCTGAAAATGTCCCCAATGCCACCCACTCTACCACAGAGCTACTATTTTTAAATATAAATACCTCCTTTAAGAGAAAGGTAACTGTAGGTAACTTAAAAGCATTGATAAGTATTATCCTCCCAAATTGAATGTCTATAGTTTGATTGTTTCTAAGGGCAACTCATTATGAATTATCTGACTCCAAAGGTCAGTCACAGAAAGAATCATAAACAGGTACATGAGGTCATTCAGGAAGAAGGCTCCACAGTGTATAATAAGCCTGACATTCTTGGTTTAAAAACCGTAACTAAAAAGGTAAAAGAGAAACCACACCACAATATGTATGTCCTGGGAAAAAAATGAGAGCCGTCAAGAAAAAGAGTTAATAGTTTCTACCAAGATTTCTCTCTTCCATTTTTAGTGTAAAATATTAGTTCCGAGTGTGGTTATAGCCTCAGGGATTGTTGCCATTTGTAACAATATTTTATAGAGCTGGCTTTCACTAGTGCCCTCTCTGTCTCTCTGTCTCTCTCTCTACTTAACACTCCACCTTCTCTTTCCTTTCTCCACTTCACTGTACTCCCTCATCGTACCATTTACTTGTCTTGTGCAATATTTTGAATATCCATAACAAAAGTTGAGATTAAAAGATGTTCAAGTCTGTACCCAAGGATTTTGGTACTTTTAAGAAAAGAGGAGAAATAATTCTTAAAGTCACTTCACAGTATAACACAAAATAAGTGACAAAATTTGTCACCCAAAATTATTTCATAAAGAGAAAGTTTTTTAATTGCTTCCCCCATCCAAACAAAAAAAGCTATTAATTGAACAATAGGCAAAACTTACCACTTCAAACAAGTACGCAATTTTGAAATGTTGATTTGAAAATAAAAACCATTATTTGATGATAAATCACGTATTTCATATGAAGAATGATGTCTCATCAGGAATCATTCTTATTTACTTTAAATAATAAGCAATGATGTTAGTGTACATTTTTACCTAATGGCTTATTTGATATTACTTTTTTGCACATTTGAGAAATTAACTTTGCATAAAGATGTAAGGCAAAGTATGCCGTCATAGGAAATAATCACTTTTTTTTATATATGTTCCTTAAAGCCCCATGTCTGTCTGGAAATTCTCTGTGGAGGAATGTGCTATTTCTTCTGGTGATTTCTATTTATCATTGAGCTGTGGGACACCATTGGCAATTTAGAGAAGACGAATGCCCCGCAGGTTAAAAACCAGCAGCGGGAGTTTCTTCTGTAAAGACAAATGTTCTGAAGATTTATCTGTTTACCTATATAATTTTTTCTTCTCCTTAAGATACCTAGGGATTTTTGTGCCTCATTTGGCACCGCTCTGGAAGGTACTCTTGTCAAGAGAGAAAAAAAGAATGTTACATTTCTCTCAGTGAAAGTACCTAATTGATAGCAGAATCTGTTTTTGGTTTTTTTTTTTTTAAGCCTGTGAATTCCAAAACTATACCACCTAAAGCTAATTACCTTTGAGAATGTAAATACATGAATGACCGTTCTGGATTTTCTGTATGAGAAAACATCATGTTTGGTATAATTTCAGTCTCCATTCAAAATTTTAAAAAATAGTTTTTATAATTACAAAATCTCTAACCCTTTTTTGGAAAACATACTATATAAAATGAGCACATTTTGAAAATTAATTTTATAAAGCAATACAACATACACTATACCTATTCAAGAACAAGTTATAAATAATTAGCAGTAAATCATAAAAACTTTGTACATTTGGTTCCAAAGGATCTACACAATTATCAGAAAGTTTAAATAGCTTCTGTAAAGTGACAGTGATAAATTATACTGTAATATCAATACTAACAGTTTAATTATTAACATTACATATATTAATGCTGGAATTTATATTAGTTGAATATAACTGAGATGTCAGTATGTGACAGAAATGATGGTCAGTGCCTCATTCATTCCTCAAAGAAGTGATCGAAAAGGCATCCATCTTTACCCTCATTCCACAGATGATGAAATTAGATATGGAAAATATGTGTATATAGGTATAGATATAGATAGAAATACGCAGCCTTTTAAAAATAATCTCATAAAAATCTTATAAAAACCTACCACTCTGAAGCTTCCTTCTCTGAAAAGAAAAGGGGAGAGATAAAAACTTTTATGTCACTTTAGAGCAGAGTTTTCCCCAGTTTCATATGCATGTATAATTTTGAGCTAATTAAGTATTAGCTCCATGCTAAAAAGTGAACATTCTGAGATGCAAAAGTCCTCATATGCAAGCTATTTTTCCTTCTCTGCTCTCTTCAGTCTCATCCTCTGAGGATTTTATTACGGAAGAGATGATCTTTCCACAGTAGAGTGGCATCCTCACCGAGTGGAAACTTGTTTCACATCCACCTTGCTAGCTTTGATGGCATATGTGAGGCATTTTATGCTCCATGGAACAAATGCCTGCCGTGCACTGAGGTGACGTTACTGTTATTACACCCAGGGCTCTTGTTTAAGGATCTGCCTTTAAACAACAACTACAAGGTCCATTGAAAACTCACTCTAGCTTCGAACATACTTGTAATTTAACTTGAGAATACCCACATCAGCAGTGTACTATGTGTGGAATCTAGTTCTGATTCAATCTACAGATTATTATTGACACCTAAAAACAGTTCAAGGAGATGTAAAATTGGGTCTGCAGAAGTTTAAATGAATCAATGAGACTATCATCAAATCAAGAGTCAAACACCGTGATTCGGGAAAGTCTTTAAATATGAGGAAAAATATAGATCCATTGATTTGCCTTGTATACTACAGTGACAATAACTTTAAATATTGTGAAAATATGTTCTTTCAGTCCTAAATTAGGGCTTTAAGTTGGAACCCATCACGGAGTCAGTTCAGGACCTATCCCAAATGGTGAAATACAATGGATATGCTTCTGTGGTTTTTTGTATGTCTGTTTTTTCTTCTGCTGGAGGGGGTCTAAAGCTTTGATCCGAACCTCAAAGGTAATCATGAACTCTGGAATGTTTTCTATTCCTGGATATAAATGGAAGATTTTTCTCATAGGAATCTTTACTGTATACTAGCACAGCAATTGAGAATTAGTATCCTTAGAAATACCTAATTCAAAAATATTTTTTTGCTTCTCTGCATTACTAAAATTTTGGCACATGTTTCTCTAACATCAATTTACATATGTTGGATCACAGACAGTGAGGGGAGAATATATGAATATTTAACTTTTTTTCATTGTGTTCTTTTTCTGCTCATCTTGTAACCTACTTGACTATGTGATTTTAAATTGTTTTGGCTATTTGTGATTCTATATATCTCTTTACTTAGACACTCTATACAACAAATGTGCATTGCCTATTATATGTCAGGTGATGGAGACACATTTATAAACCAGAAACATGGTCCTTGTTCACAAAAAGCAGATATCCTAGCAGTGAAAATAGATACAAAAGAAATAGTTGTATTATTAAGTGCAGTTGTAACAGTGGCATAAGAGAGAAATACAGAATTTTATGTAAGAACGTAACAGATCCTAGCCAGGTGAAAAGCAAAATGATCTGAGTTGCATACTATATTTAAGCTACAGCAGCATAAAACATTGCTCAAGTTCTTACTTTCCATTGTGAAATATATTTACATTCGTACATGGTTTCAGAGAATCATTCAGTATCACCTTTTTGTTCGGTGATTGTTTTCCATGAAGTCTTCTTTAGACAGTATATATATATATATGGATGTATATAGCATTTGAAGTCCATAACATTGAAGCTTATGATGACTATGCTTTGATGACTTTTTTAAAAAGTTTATCTATTTTTTACTTTTAATGTTTTAAAAAAATTTTTTTGAGAGAGAGATAAAGACAACATGAGCAGGGGAGGGTCAGAGAGAGAGGGAGACACAGAATCTGAAGCAGACTCCAGGCTCTGAGCTGGCTGTCAGCACAGAGCCTGACAACGGGGTTCAAACCCACAAACTGTGATATCAGGACTTGAGCTGAAGTTGGACTAAGCCACCCCGGTGCTCCAAAGTTTATCTACTTTTAGAGTGAGAGAGGGAGAGAGAGTGGAGAGGGGGAGAGACAGAGGGAAAGAGAGAGAAGGAATCCCAACCAGGCTCCATGCTGTGATCACAGAGCCTGACTCAGTGCTCTTTCCCATGACTGTGAGATCATGACTTGAGCAGACATCAAGTATCAAACGCTCAGCCAACTTACCTGCCCAGGCCGCCATGAAGACTTTCTATCTTTTCTGATATTACTCTGAAGTAAAAACTTACTCTTCTTAATTTTGCTTTTTAATATAATTTGCATTATTAACCACTTCCAAGACTCTAGTCAGAGCATGTCATTAATACCTTTGATATGTTGAAATCTCAAATTCTTTGACCAGAATGCAAAGTGAAGTAATAAATAATGTATAGAAATGTACAGTATGTCATTCCATATTTTAAAATATTTAGATTTATATTCTGTTACTGTTTAGTGTTGAAAGTTAGTGGATGGGGGACCTGGGTGGCTCAGTCTATTGAGCATCTGACTTCTATCTCAGGCCATTATCTTAGTTTGTGAGATCAAGCCCCATGTTGGGTTCTGTGGTGACAGCTCAGAGCCTGGAGCCTACTTCAGATTCTGTATCTCCCTCTTTTCCTCTCCCCTGCTTGAGCTCTGTCTCTCTTTCTCAAAAGTAAATAAACATAAAAAATTAAAAAAAAAAAAAAAAAAAGAAAGTTAGTGGACATTATACTGCCTTCATGGATGAACCCTGTTGCAACAAAGGACACAAATTATTATATTTAAAACAAAATGATCTTCACACTACTGCTTTTAAAAGGAATGTGTTGGCAACAGAAACTTTTTTAAAAGCCTGTAGTACGCTGTGTACTATACCTTGCTATTGCAAATCTCTTATGATTTGAAATTAATAAGTGATGCTGATACTGAGGCAGAGTTTGTTTTCAACATACAGTTTACTTATCAAGTAATTTAGGTTGAACATATTAAAGGAACAACGTCATGCAAAAGACCGCTAAATAGACCAAAACCATAATTATGCAAAGCACACTATTTCAAAAGAAAGTTTGAAATTATTAACAAGAAATCCTCTTAACTAAGAAATATTGTATATATTATCTTAGAAGTACAAACAGATATTAGAGTTTGTAAGAGTCATTACATCTTGTGATTAGATGCATACATTTCTCATTCAAATATTGACTCTATAGTCCCCCTATTTTTAAAAAGTAAGCTTGGTTTTAATTTTAATCTAATGAGAGCTATGAGTTTGAGGTGAAAAAAATCAGCTTGTTCAATATTTTATTGAATACATATTATACCTTTTTCACATTTTAAGATTTTGCAGTTAATTAATATACAGAGTTATAATGGTTGCAGATGTACAATGTAGTGATTGAGCACTTGCATACAAAGCCCCGTGCTCATCACTACAAGTGCACTCCTTACCTCCCATCACTGATTTAGCCAAAGTCTTCACCCAACTTCCCTCTGGTAGCCACCAGTTTGTTCCCTATCGTTAAAAGTCCATTTCTTGGCCTGCCTCTCTCTCTCTCTCTCTCTCCCTCTCTCTCTCTCTCATTACCCTTTGCTCCTTTGTTTTGTTTCTTCAATTCTACACTTGAGTGAAATGATGTTAGTTATTTTGCTCTGACAGACTTCACTTAGCGTTACACTCTCTAGCTCTATCCATGTCATTGGAAATGCAATATTGAATTTGTTTTTAGTGATTAGTAGTATTCCTGTATGTGTGTGTGTATGTGTGTACACCACTCTTCCTTATCTGTTCATCATTTGGTGGAAACTTGGGCTCTTTCCATATTTTGGCTATTGTTGATAATACTGCTATAAACATCAGGGTTTATGTATCCCATTGAATTAGGGTTTTGTATTCTTTGGTTAAATACCCAGTAGTCTGATACCTGTATTGTAGGGTAGTTCCATGTTTAACTTTTTTTAAATGTTTAATAGAGAGGGAGAGAGAGTGAGTATGAGTAAGAGAGGAGCATAGAGAGAGAGAGAGAGAGAGAGAGAGAGAGAGAGAGAGACATGGAATGTGAAGCAGGCTCCAGGCTCTGAGCTGTCAACACAGAGCCTGATGTGGGGCTCTAACACATGACCATGAGATCATGACCTGAGCCAAAGTCAGACACTTAACCGACTGAGCCACCCAGGCACCCCCATGTTTAAGTTTTTAAGGACCTCCATACTGTTTGCCACAGTGGCTGTGCTGCTTTGCATTCCAACCAACATCCAAGAAGTTTCCTTTCCCTCCACATGCTACTCAACAAGTCAGGTTTCTTGGGTTGTTGATTCTAGCTATTCTAACAAATGTGAAGTGATATCTCATTGTAGTTCTTATTTCCATTTCCCTGATGATAAGTGATACCGTCTCTTGGCCATCTGGTTATCTTCTTTGGAGAAATACCTGTTCATGTCTTCTGCCCATTTTTAGTTGGATTAATCTTTTTTGTTGTTGTTGTTTTTAAGTTCTTTATATATTTTGTATACTAACTCTTTCTTAAATATGTCATTTGCCAATATCTTCTCCCATTCTGTAGGTTGCCTGGTAGTTTTGTTGATTTTTTCATTCTTTGTACAAAAACCTTACTTTGATGTAGTCCCAAGAATATATTTTTGCTTTTCATTTTTTACCTTGCCTGAGGAAACATACCCAGAAAAAAGTTGCTATGGCCAATGTCAAAGAAGTTACTGCCTTTGTTCTCTTCAAGGGCTTTTATGGTGTCAGGTCTTATATTTAGATCTTTATCCATTTTGAATTGATTTTTGTGTACTATGTAACAAAGTGGTCCAGTTTCATTCTTTTGCATGTTTGCTGTCCAGTTTTCTGAACACCAATGATGACACTGACATTTTCCCACTGGATATTGTTTCATCCTTTGTTGAAGATAAATTCGCCTTATAGTTGTGGGTTCATTTGGGGGTTTTCTATTATTTTCCATTGATCTATGTGCCAATATTTTGCCAGTATCATACTGTTTTGATTACTATAGTGTTGTAATGTAACCTGAAGTCTGAAATTGTAATACTTCCAGATTTACTTTTCTTTTCCAGTTTCTTTTGCTATTCAAGGTCTTTTGTGGTTCTATACAAATGTTAGTGTAGTTTGTTCTAGCTCTGTGAAAAATGTTTTTGGTATTTTCATAGGGATTGCATCAAATGTGTAGATTACTTTGAGTATTACAGACATTTTAACAGTATTTGTTCTTCCAGTCCTTGAAAATGGAATATCATGCCATTTTGTTGTGTCATACTCAATTTCTTTCATCAGTTTTTCTAGTTTTCAGAGTACAGATCTTTCACCTCTTTGGTTAGGTTTATTTGTAGGCATCTCGTTGTTTTGGCACAACTGTTAATGGGATGGATTCCTTAATTTCTATTTTTTCTTGCCAAATTTTTTTGTATAGAAATGCTAAAGGGTTCTATCCATTGATTTTGTATCATGTGGCATTTACTGAATTCGTTTATCAGTTCTAGCAGGTTTTTGATGGAGTCTTTTGGGTTTTCTATATACAGTATCATGTCATCTGCAATTATTGAACGTTTTACTTCTTCCTTACAGATTTGGTTAGTTTTCTTTCTTTTCATTGTCTCATTGCTGTGGCTAGGACTTTTTTCTAAGTATATTGTGAAATAATTGAGTCTTTTCCAATTTTTACTGAGGATTACATACATGTGAACTTTACTCAGAGTGAATAAAGCAGCATCAGTGATTTCACTTGTACAATCCTCAGTCTTTAAAAAAAAAATTGCAGGCTGAAGGAAAGGATCAATGTAATTCTTAATGTTTTATTTTTTTTAACTATAGTTTTTCATAGATACCCAGACTCCTAGAATCCTTTCCTCCAAAATGGGGATAATAATTGTGTTTATTTTATAGAGTAGATATCAGAGTTAATTAAAGAAGTATATATAAAACAGCATGATTGACATAGAGGAATTACAATAAACTAGTTATTATTTCATATATTTTTTGGCCAAGTTTGCTTTATTTTGACATTTGGCACCATCCTCTATGGAGATTCATTTAACTTAATTTATAAAAAGTCCACTAAATCTTGTTTTGAACTATTTTATGTATTGAGGATAGATCATTGTAGATGTACTGTGTAGCTATCAAAAATATTGTGCAAAATTGTAGAAAATTCATTGCAAGAAAATAGCCTTGATTTACCAAACTGAAAGTATTTATTAAGCATCTGGCATGAAAACTCACTAGGATTCATGTTAAGAAAACTGTAGTGAAAATGAGATACTTTTTTTCTTGAGACTCCCTCACACAAGCCTTTGTGTTCTCCTCTTATCCAGGCTGTCAGAAAATGTCTGCTGATACTTTTAACTCACCTCTTCTATAAAGGTCTAGATCCTTGTTTTTATTTCAGTTCTTTATATATATTTTAATGATTTTATTTACTTGAGATCCTTTCTTTATTTGTGTAATATATTAATTTTGAAT
Source organism: Proteles cristata cristata (assembly GCA_017311185.1). Classification (NCBI taxonomy): domain Eukaryota; kingdom Metazoa; phylum Chordata; class Mammalia; order Carnivora; family Hyaenidae; genus Proteles; species Proteles cristata. Next base: position 273,595 of record JAESUZ010001598.1, read on the forward strand.
GGAATTTTTACTGAAGTAGAGCTACATGTTCATATATATGTGTATGTATAAATTACATAATAGATTATCACTTGCCAGTTGTGTTGCTAAAACCCCAGATTGAAGAAAAATAAACATAATAATTATTTAAAATTCCAAGGGATTTTGTTAGTTACTTCAGTTTTTTAATGGAAGAATCATATTGTAGTTTTCTCAGTTATCCTTATAGTATACAATACAAAATGGTAGGTACATTAATTAATTAGAAATGAAATGAATGAATCCCTATTCTTCAGACTATTACCTTGCCTGCATCATAGCATAATTCCTAATATTCTCTGGCTTCTCATATTTTTTTTTTCTTTCTCCAGTGTAACATTTATGTCACTACCTAGATAGCATTTTTATATAGTATTTTGGTTACAGGAATCTTGTAATTAAAAATCTTTCATGTTTCAGTAAAATTTATCAGTATGAACTAATCATTTATGAAATATTCTAATCCATAATAATTTCTAATTACTCTCCTTCAGTAATTCTGACTTCCCATTCTCTCCGAACTCTTTTAATTCTGTTCCTTCCCACACATTCCTCAATAAAGAGATAGAAAGTCTATTATCCAGTTGTTCACATACAAGAATTGGAATCCATCTTGATTCTTCTCCTTTCTTCACACCGGAAAAATCAATCTATCATAATATACTTTGGACACAACTTTTCAGTATGCATTTATCATTTACATCCTTTCAATGCTGTTTGGAGTGACTTTCTGAACAAAGCTTACTTCATTCTGTATCTTCCTTCACAGAATATACAGTTCACTATTTTTGATCCAGATATTTTTTTTTTACATCTTTAGTTTTAGCTACTGCCTAGTATTCAAGTAAGTGGATCCATCAAAACATGGAAACAGATACAACTTTCTGAATTTTAGTTATTGTATGAGCTGTATTGTTCATATAATCAGAATTCACTTACTTTATAATTTGCAGGTTCTATAAATATATTTTACTAAAATAGGGTATTGTTTCTTGGGTCACTCAAGCAGTATTTATCACTCATTAGGTTTTAGGATTTATGAGCAGTATGTTCAGAATTATTACAAATATGAAATTGCTGAATACTCATACCTTCTTCCAGTAAGGACTATGATTAATGACAGTTTTAGATAAGAAAAAATGAAAGTTAATAGTAATTAAGTGTTTCACACAAAGTTATTGACTAATGTTAGTTTCCATAAGTGTTCTGAAATTAGTGTCCTTTGTCTATGTAACTACTGTGAAAAAACTTAAAGCCCTTATTTTGTAATTTTACCACTATTGTAAAATGTATTTACTATTATTACCAAATTATCAATCAATAAATTTTACTACTTAAATATATTTATATTTTTTCTTTCAAATTTTTAAATTTCTCTGCAAATCACTAAAATAATAAATTGTTTTGCTCCATGCCCCCATAACAATAAGTGAAACAAATAAAACTCAGGATTAAAATTTTAAAACCTATGTTTCTTAGAATTTTATATTCTATCCCCTGCCTGAGCAACAGAAACTATTCTTTTTAAATAGGTATAGCCATAAAGGATAAAACAACCAAAAATTCTGTCCTATATTGCATTTCTTGTCTGCCACATAATGTCAAAAAACATATATATGGAATTATGATTTCTCTATGAACATCAGAAGATAATGTGCACCACTGGTTCCCAAAGAGTTGAGGTTTATAATATAAAACACCAGTTTCCCTATATTTTTTAGAAGTGGTAACATTTCTTAACCTAGTTAAAGTCCAAATTCTCTGTTTTAGAAGCAATTGATCATCTACGTTTCCTTGTTAGACTGACCACTAGATAGTATCCTGTTGTATATTTAAGTATTTTTTAATGTTTATTTGTTTTTGAGAGAAAGAGAGCCAGAGAACAAGGGCCGGGGCGGGGGGGTCTGGGGGGTGTGGAGCAGAGAGAGACACACACAGAATCTGAAGCAGGCTCCAGGCTCTGAGCTGTCAGCATAGAGCCTGACGTGGGACATGAACTCATGAACCATGAGATCATGACCTTAACTGATGGCAGATGCTTAACCAAGTGAACCACCCAGGCGCCCCTATTTATTTAGCTAATGGAAGAGTGGAATAAACTATGTAGCCATGTCACTTAACTTGGCTTTGTTAACTTGTCACTTAACACTCTTTCTTGTTGGGGAAATGGTAAATTTTGAGACTTGAATCATTGTTTGGGGTCCTCTTTCATTATTTTGAAATACACATTAAATTGCGCTGAGTGTTTTGAAAGTTTTCCAGGACACAATTAGTGATATTACAAACACTACTGATAATATACCATGATGTTAAAAAAAAAAAAGAAAGAAAGAAAGAAAGAAAAAGAAAAGGGTGATGTAAGGGCATGGCACAGTAAATAATATGGTCTTACCAGAAAAGCCATTCATCTATCTACATTCTCATTTGTAAAGTGCTTGATGCCACTATATTATATAACTATAATAAGATGCCTTATTAGACTTCTTAAAGAATATGGGTCCAGAGTTTTCCTGAGAGACTTTCATAATGCAAGAATGTTTTACCTGGGGACCAGGGATGCCAGTACAGCCAGAAAACATATATTGAGCATCCATTAATTGTCCAAGACTATGAAGAAGGAACCCGGTATCTGGAACTCACTGCCCATTGATGGTGACTAATATGTAAACAGCAATAGAAATAAGAAGTCTGATGAAGCATTTTGAGAGTTTCAAGACCAAGATATGAAAGAAATGCTTAGATCCCAGTTCCTTTACTCATGACTCTCTTCAAAGAGGCAAGTTCCAACTATTTCGATTCTCTTATATTCAGTATGGAAAATGGTAAGAGATGTTAAATTTTAAAAATAAGAAAGTTAACTCTGATTTTTGATTTCATTCCTATCCCAGGATACATGGATCTCTGTCAGCAAAACTAGAAAATAAAAAAAATAAAATAAGATAAAATATTCATCGAGGTGGGACGCCTGGGTGGCTTAGTCAGTTAAGCGTCCGACTTTCGCTTAGGTCATGATCTCACGGTTTGTGGGTTTGAGCCCCGCGTCGGGCTCTGTGCCCGGCTGCCAGCTCAAGGCCAGCCTATTTCAGAGTCTGTGTCTCCCTCTCTCTCTGACCCTCCCCTGCTCACACTGTCTCTCTCTCTCTCTCTCTCTCTCTCTCTCTCTCTCTCTGTCTCCTAGAAATAAATAAAAATATTTTAAAAAAATATTCATCAAGGTTGTCCCTAAGCACTTACTAAATAAGCGGTATTTATGTATGACATCCACCTACTGCCTTTTCAGTACATTTTGTCTTTTCAATACACATCTCTAGAAAAAGAAAATAAAGGAAAAAATGGAATAAAATAAGATAGAGTTGAATAAGAAACAAATATACGAAGGATGATACTTGTATTTATTATCACAATCTACTAATGTTAACTTCAACTTCTTTGAAGCCAGTTTAAAAAAGAAAAGAAATACATGCTTACCGTGAATAGATTGAGGAAAATGTACCATTTTTTAAAAAGTTTTTACTCTATTTAGGTGTAATATATACGAAGAAAAGTATAAAAATATTGTTTGATTTCTAATAAAATATACACACATGTGCAAACAGCTCCAATTAATCACCCAGAAATGATCATATGCACTTCAGTCTCTCATTCCCTAGTGTAACTACTCTTTTTCCTTTTACACTAATGACTAATCTTGGATTCATATAGCAAATACCCCATGCCTGCCTTCTGTTACACTGTACTCTGTCTGCAAGGTATATCCCTTTCATGGCACGGTTTTTACTTTATTTGGGTTGTTACCAGTGTTGCACTGAGCATATTACTTTTTCCAAAACACACACGTCTGTATTCTCAGGTCATTTTATGCATCAGTCATATGGGCAAGAGAGGCAGTGTAGCCTAACGATCAAGGACACAGGTTCTGTAGAGAGACTTCAATCTGCCACTACGGCCATTGTGGTCTTAGAAGTTAACTTTCTGTTGTTCTTATTAAGACTTTTTTTCTTCAGAATGGGACGCGGTAGTATTATCACTGTTGGTTGGAGGGAATCTAAATGACAAAAAAAAGAAGTTTTTTTTCAGTTTGTTCAGTTTTGTTTTCCTGCACAAGTTCAAAACAGTCTACCAAATATGAGCAGCAATATCAGGGCAAAAACAAGCTTCATTAATAGCCATATGTGGAAATTAGGTGATATATTCTGTTAAGCAGAACTTTATCACAAACTTAATCTGGAACTTTAAGTGGAAATTATGCTATTAAGAATTAAATTAATTTCCTTCTCTTTAAAATATTTAAGTTGATAGTCTCTTAAATTAAAATACTACATACAATTCTCTAAAAAAAGCATGTACAGAAGTTAAAAATATTTATTAACATGTCCTAAAATCTTAGTTTTCCTTTTTAATATTATTATACAAGTGATGTTGAATACTTTACTTCAACTTTCTATCATTAACAAGGATTTAAATACTGTGCCTGGTCATAATGTCCTCTATTCCTACCATAGATCACTTCATCAAACCATTTTTGTTTCTCTTTATGGACCCTTAGTATATTCATATATGTGCATACACATAATATTTATTAAGAAATGCATTTCTATCTGTTGCATTTTTTTTCTTTTTAGTAAATTATCTGACTTGGAGAATCATGTTTGTGTTTCTTATTGCTAATTTAAAATATTTACTATATTTTGATGTGCCTGGGTAGCTCAGTCAGTTAAGCATTCCACTCCTGATTTCGACTCAACATTGTGGGATTGAGATCTTGTTGGGCTCTGTGCTGAGCATGGACCCTGATTGGGATTCCGTCTCTCTCCCTCACTGTCCCTCTCCCCTGCTCACATTCTCTCCCTTTCACTCTAAAATATACATGTGTATAACATATTTATTATATTTTAATTACATAATATTAGTATATATAATATTTACTCTATTTTAATTATGAAACTAAAAATATATTCATTATAGGAAATTGGTAGACAATACTCAAAAGCAATATCTCAAAGAAGAATAACTCAAAGAAGATATCATAATTTCCATTAGGAAAAGGGAAGATTGAAAAAAAGCAGAGGGAGTGAGAGAAGGAACAAGTGACAGTGGGACAGAGAGAGAAATAGGGAAACAGAGAAGTGAAATGTGCTAGGCAGAAATCTAAGATGGCACCCAAGATGGCACCCAAGTTTCCTGATGTCAGGTGTTTTCACACCTCGCAGCTATTCAGTCAGCCATGAACTAGCTTGTTCTGTGAAGAGACTTTTCAAATACAATTTAACTCCTGTTAAGTTACTACACAGAACTAGAAAACTAATACTTCTACTGTCCAGGTAGTCTTTTTTATATGAAACGTCAAAAAAAAAAAAATCAAAGCACACGTAATTGAAAATTTAAAATTGTTCAATACAGATCTCCTCCCACACAATTATAATTCAAACACTGTGTCTAAATGAAAACAGTGTACACACGTCACAGGTTATGATTTAAGTAAAATATAGTCTAAAGGAAATATTTTACAGCTTGTTTCATTTTAATCGCTTACTATCTCTGGAGGTAATTACATAGCAGAAATATATATCGACTTTATTCTTTTTGGTATATGTGTTCCAGATATCATGTTATGTATTTTTGTGCTTTATTTAACCAGTTCTCTATTGTGGACATTGTATTTGCTTCCAAACGTTTTCTGTTGCAAAAATAAACTGTCTTCTCTTGCAAAAATTAAATTGTGATTAATATTACTTATGTTCTTATATAGAGTTACTGAGAATTTAAATATTTTGCTGTAAAGTTTGTCAGGCCCTTTGTATATTGTTCTTATTGATTGGTAATCAGTTTCTCATCAGTGTATCAGTGATTAATATTTTCAGTTTAATTTATGAAAAATAATTGGTCAGTAAGTATGCCATTTTAGACTTGTAGGAATATTAATAAATTATTTTTCCACAAAATATCCACAGTTTATATCCAACATTACATGAGGATGTGTTTACCCTCATCTACATTAATGCTAGATATATGAATTATGTTTCCTATTTGCTATTCCCAGATGGTAACTTATTTTTGTTACCTTTCTGAATGATCCTTTTTAAAAAATCATTTGTATTTATTTAAAAAAGTTTTTAATGTTTATTTTTTAGAGAGAGAGAGAGAGAGACAGAGAGAAAGTGTGTGAGTAGGGGAGGGACACAGAGAGAGGGAGACACAAAATCCAAAGCAGGCTCCAGGCTCTGAGATGTCAGCACAGAGCCCAACGCAGGGCTCAAACTCAGGAACTCTGAGATCATGACCTGAGCCGAAGTCAGATGTTTACCCAACTGAGCCACCCAGGCGCCCCTATTCATTTGTTTAAGGTACTGACATGAGTGTGTAAGAAATTCCTGAATATTAAGCATGAACTTTATTGGTTCTAGTACATTTCAGTTGATTTTCTTAAATGTTTTAAGTAGCATATCATTCTTAAATGATTACTTTCCAATATTTATAATTAAAAATGTTTTTCCTGTCTTATTTCCATTGAGTATTAAATGCTAACACTAGCAGTAACAATAGACTTTTTTTTTTAAACTTTTAGATGAAAAGACTTTGTTGGCTTACAATTTGCAGTGCTTTCTGAGAGTTTCTGGTATATATTGTTGAAAAAGTAGAGAAATTTATGAATTTATTTATTTATTTACATTTAACATGAAATTTAGGGATATGTGTTGAATTTCTACAAGGATTTTAGAACTATTTCCATCTTCTCATGATTTTAATCAAATGATACAATCCAATTTTTTTTTCTTTTAATTATTTATATATTGGATTTAGTAAGAATATTTATTGATGTTAAGTGGTTTTGTATGTGTTTGTATGCCGTTGATAGTAATTATTCATTCATAGAGCTTCATTACATATGCCAAAATGCATTTTAAAATTGTAACTACTATTCATAAATGTAAATTCTCACCAATTCTCCTCTTCCTCCTCCTTTTTCTTCTCCTCCTTCTATTTAGAATGTGTTGGATTAGCTTCATGGAATGAAGTTTGTTTCTTTTATTTTAGCATCTCCATGGATTAAAATATTTTTATAGAATTTATCTAAAAAATATCAGCACATGGTTAAATTTTTAAACTGTGGATATTGACCATATTTTGCATTTAAAAAAATTTAATAGTTTATTTATTTTTGAGACAAAGAGAGACAGAGCATGAGCGGGGGAGGGGCAGAGATAGAGGGAGACAGAATCTTGAACAGGCTCCAGACTCTGAGCTGCCAGCACAGAACCCAACGCAGGGCTTGAATCTGAACCACGAGATCATGACCTGAGCCGAAGCCAGTCGGTTAACTGACTGAGCCACACAGGCACCCCAACATTTTGCATTTATTCCATGCATATATTACCTCCTGTATTATAGATTAATTTTGAAAATTGCTATTAATCTCAGAAAGCAGCGACCGCTGGGTGGCTCAGTCGGTTAAGTGTCCAACTTTGGCTCAGGTCATGATCTCACAGTTCGTGGGTTTGAGCCCCGTGTTGGGCTCTGTGCTGACAGCTCAGAGCCTGGAGCCTGTTTCAGATTCTGTGTGTGTCTCTCTCTGACCCTCCCCTGCTCACGTGCTCTCTCTCTCTCAGAAATAAGTAAAAAAGGTTAAAAAAAAAACAGTATCTAGAAAAAAGCATTTCATTCACTTGATTTTTCACAAATCTTGCTATAAATTTCTAATACATACTAGTTTATACTTTTAAAATAGTCTTTTAGTTAGTGTCAATGTGGACTTAATGTTGCTTACACTGGAAGAGTTCTGAATTCATGGACTTTACCTCGTTATCATGCCTTTTAACCCAACAGCAAATCTAGGATCAAGTAGTGATAGTGTACTTTTGATGTTTAGGTCTCCTTTGTTTCTAATGTTGCTTGTAGAGATGGAGGTGCTATCCTAATATCTATTGTGGAAACGTGGGAACACATATGTCTCCTCTCTCCCCTTATCTTTCTTGTAAATTATAGCTAGAAGAGATTTGAGGCCCTGGGTTAGAAAGTTATGTTTTTTAAATATACCTTCATTTTAATTATTTAGATATTAAAATACATACATTTAATAAAGTAATTTAACTTTAAAATTTGAGTTAAAATTTAGTATCAAATGTTGACTCCAGGAATTAACAGATTAGTGCTTAAAAAATATTCTTGGCATGATGCCCTCAAGATCTGTAAAGTAAGTCAGACTGAAAAATAGAAATACCAAATAATTCCATTCATAAATGGAATTTAAAAAGTGAATAAACAAAGGTAGAGTCAGAACTATAAATACAGAGAACAAACTGAAGCTTTCCAGAAGGGAGAGTGCAGGAATGGGCAACATGGATGAAGAGGAGTGGGAGACAGGAACCTCCAATTATGGAATGACTAAGTCGTAGGAATAGAAGGCACAGCATAAGGAATACAGTCAGTGATACTGGAATAGTGACGTAATGGGCCAAATGACAGCTACCCTTGTGATGACTATAGCATCATGTGTAAACATTTCAAATCACTAAGTTGTACACCTGCAACTAACATAGCATTATGTGTCAACTATATTCAAATAAATGAAGTAAAAAGAAATAAAAACTCTGTACACTTGTCATTTCTAATGTTTTTAATAAAGCAGAGGATTTTAAGAGTCCATTTAGTTAACACACAGTGTTCTCTTATTATAAAATTAAAATGCAATGAATTATAAAGGAGATTACAATGAGAATTTTTTCATAGTCAGGATCAAACCCCATATCCTTATTCCCAGAACTTGGTTCTACTATCTGCCCTGTATACTATAAAATCAAATTATTGCTTTTATCTCTGACCTCAGAAAATGTTAAATAAGGCTGTCAGGTAGACATATTTGGTTTTTGTTGTCACATGTTTTTTAAGGCCGATAAAAAATTTAAATAGGATACCAATGGAATTTTAAAAAATCCTTATGACATTTTGACACAAGTGGCATATAAGTCAGTAGTTTTCTATTTTTTTGTTGTTATTTTGTGATTGCTTTCTAAATTCAATGGCCCAGATGACAGGAAGAGCTCTAAGAAATTATTCTTCCCTACTGAGATATATATGGGTAGAACCACATGCCCTTCATTATTTGTATGTACAAGATATATTTTCTCCCCTCCAATGCTTTCTGGTTCCCTTTAACTTAAAATCATTGCCTATTCCTTGGAAGAAAAGAATCCATCCTTGTCCTTAGGAAAAAAGTTGCACACGAACACTTTATTTTTCTCTTCAAGTGAGTGCTAGGTGAATACAATTTCTCCTTTACTTCTTTCTGAGCCACGAAGACGCAGGCTCAAAATTTCCTCTATCAATCCCTTGGAGGTTCTGTTTGACAAAGTCAGATGAAGAATTTACCTCCTCCCTCAGGCTCACAGGTTGTAGGATTCTCAGAGACTCCTACTGTAAAGCTTTTAACAAATTGTTGTGTTTTTTGAAAAAAAAAATCAAAAGTAAGCAACATAAAGTGTTAGCAGCAAATCTGTCTCTATAAACATCATAATCTGTTGTGACAAGGTGCAGTCTGTTATGCGCTAACATTTAACTGTTGTTCACCTCTGAATACCATAGTGGCTCAGGATATTTGGTGAATTCCTAACAGTGTTTACGTATAGGATGGGATAAAACAAGACTTCCAGAACTTTCAACATCTAGACCCGATGCATTCATGCCTGTAGATATTTAGCATGTTTTATTGTTATGTTTACATGACCCTGTTAAATTTCATTATTAATTTTACAAACATGCTTATTTTAGTACAGTTGTTTTATAAGGAAAGCTCATTGAACAATATAATTTTTACATATGTAACTTCAATCGAATACTTTATTTCATAAAATCTTTGAGGATTACCATTTTTATGTAGAAATCCATATTAATTCACAACAGTTGCAGAATCTATGAGACCTATACATTAAATTATATCATTCACTTAATTTGTTCTTCTGCTTCTTGTTTCCTGTTTTTCTTCTTTCTCAGACTTTCATGGAATATGTTTTATCACTCTGTTTTATCTGCTCTTGACACAGAATTTGTATTTAAATTTTTTGAGCTGTTGCCCTAGAGTTTAAAATATATATATTTTTAAAAATAATGTAAGTCAGGGCACCTGGATCGCTCAGTTTGTTAACCGTCTGACTTCAGCTCAGGTCATGATCTTCCGGTTTGTGGGTTCAAGCCCCGCATCGGGCTCTGTGTCGACAGCTCAGAGACTGGAGCCTGCCTCAGATTCTGTGTCTTCCCCTCTCTATACCCCTCCCCCACGCATGCTCTGTCTCTCAAAAATCAATAAACATTAAAAAAATAAAATATTAGAAAATAACATGTCTATGGTAAAATAACACTAAGTATACTGTGGATATTTTATAACAATTATTCTCAATACTTCTCTCTCATCTCTTGTGTTTATACTGTCAGTTATTCACATTCTGTTATCCAAAAATTGTTACTGTTATTACTTAAAACAAGCAATTATCTTCTAGATAAACTTAGATAAGGAAAATATAAATTTTATTTTACCTTAATGTTTCTTCACATTCCATTTCTTTATGAAGCTATGAGTTTCTTTTTTTAATTTTTTTAATGTTTATTTTTGACAGAGAAAGAGAAAGAGAGAGAGAGAAAGAGAGAGAGAGAGAGAGAGAGAGAGAGAGCACGAGTAAGGGAGAGGCAGAGACAGAGAGGGAAACACAGAATCTGAAACAGGCTCCAAGCTCTGAGAAGTCAGCACAGAGCCCGATGGGTACTCGAACTGAGAACAATGAGATGATGACCTGAGCTAAAGTTGGTTGGTTGGTTGGTTAACTAACTGAGCCACCCAGGTGCCCTGATCCAAATGTACATAATTTCCTTCTACATGAACTATTTCTTTTAATATTGCTGTAAGCCAGGTCTGTTGTTAATGATTTTCTTTTCTTTTCTTTTCTTTTCTTTTCTTTTCTTTTTTTTTTTTTTAGTTTTTATTTACTTGGGGAAAATCTCTATTTCTTTTTCACTTTTGAAGGGTAATTTTACTGGATATGTAATTCTCGGTTGGCAGGGTTTTTCTTTTCTTTTAACATTTAAAAGATTTTATTCGACTCCCTTTTAACTTGTATTGTGTCTGCTGAGAGGTCCATGTAATTCTTGTTCCTGTTCCTCTCCAGGTTGTCCCTTTGTCCCTTCTCTCTGCCTTCTTCAAGATTTTTCTCTCTGAGTTTCTTTTCATTTCTGCAGTTTTATTATGATATGATTAGATGTATGCATGTGTATGTGTGTGTGTGTGTTTATATCTTTTATTCATCTTTCTTGGTGTTCTCTGAGCTTCCCGATTGTGTGGCTTCATGTCTAATATTAATTCTGTCAAGTTCTTAGTCATTATTGCTTCAAATATTTCTTCTGCACTATTTTCACTTTCTTTTCCTTTTAGAATTACAACAATGGCTATATTACAACCTTGTATTTTTTTCTTTAGTATTTTGATATCCTAATCTCTTTTGTTTTGTTTCTCTTGGTTTTGTTTTTGGGTTTTTTTTTTTTTTTTTTGGTCCTGTTTTTTCCTCTTTTTTTTTTCATTTTAGTTTTAGTTTGGAAAGTTTATATGGACCTGTCTTCATGCTCACTAGTTCTTTCCCCAGTTGTTTTAACTCTTTATTAGCTTGGTAAGGGCATTCTTTGTTTCTGTTTCAGTGGTTTTTATTTTTATTTTTATTTTAAGATTTCTTTTTTATTTTTTTCTTATAATTCCCAATTCTCTGCTGAAGGTATCCATTCAGTATTGCATAGTGTCTAGTTTTTCCTTTAGATCATTTAATGTATTAAGCATAATTATTTTAAATATCTTTATTTTTGTTCTTATTAAATAATTATTTATTTTTGAGAGGGCACAAGTGAGGAAGGGACAGATAGGGAGGGGGGATGAAAGCTAGCTCTTTGCTGGCAGGAGTGAGCTCCATGTTAGGCTTTTACTCATGAACTGTGAGATCATGACCTGGGCCAAAGTTGGATGTTCAACTGACTGAGCCACTCAAGCATCACTTAAATTTCTTTAAATTGTCTGAGAAATCCAACATCTGTGTTGGTTTTGATGATTGCTTTTTTTCTTCAGATAAAAAGTCTTCAAATTTTTAAATTTTAAAAATTTGTTTGCCTTTTGGAATGGGTATCTTACAATTTTTTGTTGAAAGTTAACATATTGTATCAGGCAATAAGAGCTGAGATAAATAGATCTGTAGTGTGAGGACTTACCTTAATGTGGCGAGGTGTGTGCTACATTTAATGTTTGCTGTAGCTATAGTTAGCAGAGGATTTAAATTCCTCCAGTATCGTTCTCATCTTCATTCTTGGCTTTAAGTTTTTCCTTTGTCAGTCTCCTCAGAAGTCTTTGTCTTGCAGGTATTTTTCTAATTGACTATAACTGCACTGATTTTTGTTAGAATGTTTTACGGAAATGAATGTTCTATAATGCTTATATAAAATTCTTTTAGCTCTTTTAATGGAACTACATTTTAAGGGGTAGACTTTTTTAAGTGTTTCGTATCATTCCCTTAGGGTACAGATTTTTATTCTGCTTGTCTTACTTGTGCTCTGTCCACAGAATTCCAATTATGTCCTTGAAGCCCCTCCTCTGTTGAGTGTGTGTGTGTGTGTGTGTGTGTGTGTGTGTGTGTGTGTGTGTGTGTTGATTTCCTCCTTAGGTGAGATAGAAAGGCTGAGGAGTGTTGAAGTGAGGTAGAATTTCTTCTACCATTGGGGTGAGTTTCCAGTATTGTTCTCTGGTGAAGTCATTTTTCCTACAGAGTAAGCATTGATTAATGAGAATGATCTTGAGGGTTTCAAAATGACCACTGCCCTAGCAAAGTTCCCACAGGGAAACAACACAAAGTGAGGGCCCCACTCTCATCATTGCAAGTAATAATGATATGTGGGGTTTTTTTAAATTTACTTTTTGATTTATTTTGGATCACAACTAATTTTGTGGACATGATTGTTACACTTTAACTTTATTTCTCATAATGAATACATTTTATTCTTTTAGTAGGATGGAATATAATCACTACCAATAATACATGGTTTGCACTAAATTTATGGGTGCTTAGTATATAATATTTAGTGCATCAGAAAAAAGAAGAAACACCTGGAATCAGAAAATTTTGTTATAAATCTATTTTGCTCCAGGTCCTAGCAATATTTTTGACAACCCATTACTTAAAGTTTATGATCTTATATTTTTGTTTGTATTACTCAATTATTGGGATTTAATTCTGTAAAATACATAAAACACTTTGCAGAAAATGAAATGAAAGCATCAAACTCAAAAAGAACTATACAACTTTTGGCATGGTATTTATTTTTATATTTTATATAATTCTATATCTCTAGAATTTTTTTCCCAGATCATTCCTCTGGTGAGTCTCACAGTATGAAACATATTTACACAAGTGGTTCAATTCATTTATCTCACAATTTGCTTCTCCTTCTCAAATGAGAAAGAAAAATTTTAGAGAAGATCTTGAATTCAAAATAAAAAATAGATAAAACAGATTACCAATATTAATAATGAAACAAGAAGCATCACTATTGATCTGTAAAGCACTAAAGGGGTAAAAAGATGGATACTCAAACGAGTGCCACAGTTTTTAAAAGTTGGATGAAATGTCTTAATTCATAGAAAGAAACAGACTACCAATACTCATCCAAGAAGAAATAGATAACATGAATAAGCCAGAATTGGAAGCTAAAATACTTTTCAAAATGGTAACTTTCCAAACACAGACTTTACCAAGATAGAAACTGCCGAATCCCAGATAATTTCAAATGTAAGTTCTTATGGAATATGTAGGGAGGATAATTTTTTATATCAGTATCTTCCAAAAATAGAGGCAGGAGGTCATTTTATAAGTCTTTAATGAGCCAATATTATTACATTTATACCAAAATCAGACAAAATCATTATGAGAAAAATATTAAACCTAGCCATACCCTTTGTGGATCTGGACATAAAAATGCCTCAAAATTATCAAAACTGAATGAAAAAATATGCAAGAATGAAAAAGTATGTGAGTCATTGAATTTTATCCTAGAAATTCAGTAATAGTTCAACGTTTGAAAACAGATCAGTGTTATGTAACATAGTAAAGACTATATAATCAGTTTTATATGTAGAAAAACTACATAATCATTTTTATTTTTTAAACTTTTTTTAACTGACACAGAAGGATGTGATCAATGTTTCCTCTTGCTGATATGCAGTTAAGTTTAATTTTAGTGTATGGAAGTACATGAAGATAATTTTTTCCCCATACTGCACAGGTAAGTGTTCTCTGACCCACACTCCAAGTTCCCAGTGTCCAGTTTACTTTAGATGCTAGAAGAAATCTTCAGGGTGCAATATATAAATTATTCAAATCAGTAGATTTATAACTGCCTTATTCAAAACTTAAATTTGCTTTGGATTTTTGCTTGAATTAGAGGAATTGGATCAATGATTTCAATTTAAGATTATAGTTTTGAAAAGAATTAGACTTTAGTGACATATATGCCATTACCTGTACATATTTAAATACATACATTTAGAAAAATAAACATGCTCCAATGGTCCTAAATTTATATTAGGACAAAAAGGAAGACAATAACGTGAACTGTTTTGCTTGAAGTAAGTAAAATTATTCAAAACTGCACAAGTGTGAAAAGAGTTGTGCTGGAAAGAAACAAGTAACAGGTATTTGAAATACAAGTTGGGGTAATTACATTAAGATGTGGCAGCAGACATTCATAAAAGCATCAGGAAGTGGTTAATCTAGGTGTCAGAAGTGTTTTTTAGACTTTTTGTTTATCAAAGATTCAGAAAGTGCTAATACTGAACTTTGCATTCTGTATTAACATGCGTAACTATGTACTGTGTGTTCACTTTCATTATGTATCTGACACACAATCATTTCCATAGGTGCAGAGAACTACTTAACAGAATTCATAATCCATTTCTGAAAATAAATCAACAAAGTTAGAATAGAAGGAAACTTTCATAAACTAATATAATGAAGGAAACTTTTACAAAACTAAAGCTTTCCCTGAAATCAGGAATAAGTTCAATATCCTTGAACCACTTGTATTCAGCATTGTCTTTGAGGACCTACCCAGTGTAATATTGCAAGAAAAATAATTAAAAACCAAGAGGCTATGCATGTATTTTAATAGTTCAGTGGCCCAAATTGACAGCACCCAATGCTGGTGAGAATATGAAGCAACATCATTGTTGGAGGAAGCACACTATGATAGAGTGACTTGGGAAGATAGGTAGGCAGTTTTGTTCAAAAGGAAACCATGCTGGGGCGCCTGGGTGGCTCAGTCGGTTAAGCATCCGTCTTCGGCTCAAGTCATGATCTCATGGTTTGTGGGTTCGAGCCCCGCATCGGGCTCTGTGCTGACAGCTCAGAGCCTGGAGCCTATTTCAGATTCTGTGTCTCCCTCTCTCTCTGCCCCTCCCCCCTTTATGCTCTATCCTTCTCTGTCTCAAAAATAATAATAAAAAAAAAACTATAAAAAATTTAAAAAAGGAAACCATGCCATCTTAACAAAACTATTACCATAACATCTAGTAATGACACTCCTTGATATTTACTTAAATGAGTTGAAAACATGTGTCCACACACACAAAAATGAATGTTTATAGCAGTTTTATTCCTAGTTGTTAAGACTTGGAAGAAAGCAGGCTGTCTTTCAATAGGCATTTCAATAAACTGCCATAGAATAAACTGCAATAGAATATTATTTAATGATTAAAAATGAGCTATCAAACTAAGAAAGACATTGAAGGGCTTTATTTATTTATTTTTTAATAAATAAAAATAGGATACAAGAGTTGTAAAGGAACTCTGTAATTCCCCACTCAGTGTTTCTGTAGACCTTTAAAACTACTAAAAAAAAAATAGGTTCATTAACTTAAAAAAATATTTAGTGAAAGAAATGTACCTATCTATGTAAATAGATGACACAATTTGATATATAGAAAAATCCAAAAGAATTACAAAAGGCATCTAAAACTAATAAGCAGGTTTAGCAAAATAACATGTTACAAGGCCAATAATAGTCAATTACATTCTTATTTCATAGCAATGAATGACTAATTTAAGGTTGAAATTTTAAAAAAATATGTCATTCCTAATAGCACCAAATGACAAAGACTCATTTTGGCATGTATCTAACAAAATATGTGGGGAATCGGTTTGCAGAAAACTAAAAGACATTGGTAATGGAATAAAAGGTCTGAATAAATGGTGTTGTATCCAGTGTTAATGTGTTTGAAGTCTAAAATTTTCCCCAATTAGATATATAGATTCAAAACAATGCCATTAAGAATCACAGCAAGCATTTAATATGCTGCTTCTAAAATTCATAAAGAAAGGTAAAGGTACCAAAAAAAACAAACAAATTATTGGAAACAGTTCTGATAAAGAATAACAAGATGGGACCAATTCTACTGATTTTTAGGAATTCCTGTAAAGCCAAAGTAAATGCTACATATACTGTGGCTTTGATGAAGGAAAAGACAGAGAGGTCAATGGAGTAATAGATATAGCTCAGAAAAACACATATATGAACGAATTCAATTTTTTCTCACAGAGGTGAAAACAAACTTCAAAGAGTGGTGTTAGGAAAATTGGATGTATATATGCCAAAAATGAATGTAAATATATTTAGCAACATTATACAACATTTAATTAAAAATAGATTCTAGACATAAATGCTAAATGTAAATCATAACATTTTCTAGAAGAGCAAAGATCTTTATAGACACTTCAGAAGATTAAAGGATAGAAAATAAGCATATGGACAGATGCTCAATACCATTAATCAGGAAAATGCAAGTTAAAACCACAATGAAGAACTTCTACACACCTATTATAATTCTTTTTTTTTAATTTTTTTTAATGTTTTATTTATTTCTAGGAGAGAGAGAGAGACAGCATGAGCAGGGGAGGGTCAGAGAGAGAGGGAGTCACAGACTGAAACAGACTCCAGGCTCTGAGCTGGCAGTCAGCACAGAGCCCGACGCGGGGCTCGAACCCACGAACCGCGAGATCATGACCTAAGCGAAAGTCGGACGCTTAACCGACTAAGCCACCCAGGCGCCCCTATAATTCTTAAAATATATATGTATTTTAATCTGAAAGTACCAAAGGCTAGGGAAGAGTTAAAGTAACAGGAAATCTTATGCATTGTGGTTAGGAATACAGAATAGTACAGACACTTTATAAAACGGCTTTGGAGATCTTTCTTTCTTTTCTTTCTTTCTTTCTTTCTCTCTCTCTCTCTCTCTCTCTCTCTCTCTCTTTCTTTCTTTTCTTTCTTTCTTTCTCTCTCTCTCTCTCTTTTCTCTCTTTCTTTCTTTTCTTTCTCTCTTTCTTTTCTTTTTCTTTCTTTCTCTCTTTCTTATTTTCTTTTCTCTTTTTTTCTTTCTTTCTCTCTCTCTTTTCTTTCTTTCTTTCTTTCTTTCTTTCTTTCTTTCTTTCTTTCTTTCTTTCTTTCTTTCTTTCTTTCTTCCTTCCTTCCTTCCTTCCTTCCTTTCTCTTTCTTTCTTTCTTTCCCTTCCTTCCTTCCTTCCTTCCTTCCTTCCTTCCTTCCTTCCTTCCTTCCTTCCTTCCTTCCTTCCTTCCTTTCTTTCTTTCTTTCTTTCTTTTCTTTCTTTCTTTCTTTCTTCTTTCCTTTTTGTTGTTGTGAATCAAGTGTGTGTTTGCTGTAAGATCCAGCAATTCCGGTTCCAGACATTCATTCAAGTGAATCAAAAACAAGACCTACTCAAGAATGTTTATAGCAGCTTTATTCATGATTTCCCCAAACTAGAATTAACAGAGTGGCCTTCAACAGGGGAGTGGAAAACAAACTCATCCGTACAACAGAATACTACTGAACAATAAACAAATAAGTAAATAAGTAAGTAATTAAAAATAAACAAATTAAAAAATAAACTGCTGACTCACACAACCGAATGAATGGATCTTGAATGCAGTTTGTTAAGTAAAATGAGTCCAGAACCAACAGACTACAAATTGCATGATTTCATTGATATGTCTTCCCAAAAGCGACACGCTCTCTGGACCAGTCAGCCAGTTGCCGTAGCTGAGGGAAGGATCACGGGATTACTACAGAAGGCCAGACAAGGGAATTTTAGGGTAAAGGGATAATTCTGTGTGGTACTGTGATGGTGAATACATGACTTTCTGTGTTTGTTCAGTAAACTAAAAAGAGGGAACTTTAGTGCATATAAAAAAATTCAAGCAGGATTTTGTCAGAGACCAGTTGGGAACGCAGCTGTTGTGAATGAATCTAATTCTGTTTTCAGTGAGATTTCAGCCACAGTGAAGGGAGGAAGAGGAAGGGGCTCACTAAAGTGGATTTGAAAACTGTCTTACTGTGACCTTAGGCAAAAGAGAACACACACACACACACACACACACACACACACACCATACTTTAAAGGATATATATTTTCTTTACACAGATAGAGGCTATCCATTGTGTAACTACTTAAGTATGTAGTAGAGTGAACAATGAATAAGTATTTTATAGCTTAGGGGAGCTAGGTTTCTCTCTATATGAGAGGGTTGTTACACATTACCAAACATGGAGGCTGAGCCCCTGATTCATTTTAGATATCAGAGTAAATATATACACTTGCATCATGGATGTGTGTATGTATACTGTGTATGTGTGTACACACACATGTGTATAATTCCTGTCCTCTGGGAACACCTAAAAGCAGTGACACCCTCTAACAAGGAATAAATCTATGACCAAATCTTCATTTATACATATAATTATTCAAAGAAAAAGAATCAGCTCTCCTTGGGGAAATGGCTGATTCTAAACCCAAGGCTAGGACAGATGAGTATCGAACATCTTGTGGTGTCATAAAGTAGAAAGAGCTAAAGAGAAAAATGGAGCATGCCAAAGGGACACAGAGCCAATCTGGAAGTGCTTTTTTTTTTTTTCAACAGTTTATTTGTTTATTTGGTGGAACGGGGCAGAGAGATAGAGAGACACATACACAGAGAGGGAGAGAGACAGAGAGAGAAAGGGAGAGAGAGAGAGAGAGAAAGCGAGAGAGAGAGAGAGAGAGAGAGTCCCAAGCAGGCTCCATGCTGTCAGCACAGAGCCTAATACAGGGTTTGATACCATGAACCATGAGATCATGTGACCTGAGCTGAAATTAAAAGCCAGACACTTAGCCAACTGAGCCACCCGTGTGCCAAAGAGCAATTTGAACAACAAATAAAAAGGGTCGCCTGGATGGCTCAGTCGGCTGAGTATCTGACTTTGGCTCAGGTCATGATCTCAGGACTCCAGAGTTTGATCCCTGCATTGGGCCTGGAGCCTGCTTCGGATTCTGTGTCTTCCTCTCTCTCTGCCCCTCCTCCATTCACACTCTGTCTCTCTCGCTCTCTCAACATAAATAAACATTAAAAAATAATGAAGAAAGAAATAAATAGTGAGAATATGAGTTTATAAATCAAAGAATAAAAGAAATATCCAGTAGTCAGAAATATATAAATAATAATTCAAAAAATAAATAATGACAAAGAAGTAACAAATCACTGTCATAGAAGAATCTCAAATAACAGATGTAGTAGCTAGGAAAGAAATGCAAGAAATCACCATTACAACATCAAAGCAAAAAAGGAATGAAAATTGATTTTTTAAAAAGACACAATTTTACAGAGCATTAAATATTGGGCATAACACAAGAAATATGGAAGAACTTTACATTGAAAAAAACATCGATGAGAAATATAAAGGAGGACATGTATAATGGAGGGATATACTATATTCATAGATTGGACACTTTAATATCATGAAGAAGTTAATATTTCTAAGTCGATCTGCCAGTTCAGTGCCAGCAGAAGCATAATCCTCAAAGCTGATATTGCTAAGAACCCAACGTTCAGTAATACAGTTTTGGTTTGAAGTATGCCAGAACTGGTATATTTATTTTTTGACATAGGTTTGTAATTTGATGTAACATCTAGCAGAGGGCTATTTGGCAAATCCTGAGAAATAAATAAATAAACATTTCCTGATTAAATTATTAAAACATATACATACGTTTGAACATAACAATGTCATTAACTTCATGCAGTTGTATTATATGATTTGATATGTTATTAGCAAAATAAGGCACTACATGAAAAAGGGAAATGCAGAGGAGTCTATTTCTGCAATATTTGTGTTAAAATAAAGGAAAAACGGTGTACAGAGCTCTTTTAAATCCTTTTAGGATACTATTTATATTTATATTTATATTAAGTGCATAATATTAATATTACATATGTTTATATTAATATGCTTAGTAGCATGGTTAAGTATATCTTGACCAAAATGGTAAGCAAGTAATCATTTTTGGTTCTAAGTTATCTTCTGTTGTTTGTTTTTAAGTCAGAGATTTACATACTATCTCAAGTTTACCATGGACTGGGAACATGAAATAGCCAATCTGTCTCTGGAAATAAAATTAGACATTCAGTGAAAACATAGGCTGGCGAATACAGAAATAGGGGGAAAAATAAATAAAAGAATTTTCTTTTTCTATCTATGGATCAAATGAATAGATCAGTATTTTCTTTTTTTTAAACTTGTTATGTTTATTTTTTTTGGAGGGGGGAGTGGAGGGAAAGGACTCAACCGAGAGGGAGACACAGAATTCAAAGCAGGTTCCAGGCTCTGAGCTATCAGGACAGAGCCTGACGCGTGACTCACACTCACCAACTGCGAGATCATGACCTGAGCCGAAGTTGGACGCTCAACCAAATGAGCCACCCAAGTGCCCCAAGATCAGTATTTTCTACATCCATGTCAACCTCCACTCTTTGGCTTTCATATCTCTGGAAAGTATATTTCCATCTTCAGTCTCCTCATAAAATTAGCATTCTCTATTATGTACACTTAACTCGTGTTTTTGAGTGTTAGTGGCCTGAAATTGAAGTGAAATTTAAAATAATAACCCTGGGGAGTCTTTTCTTTTAAGCTCTTTTTTTAAATTTTATTTTTTAATGTTTATTTATTTTTGAGAGAGGGAGAGACAGTGTGTGAGCCAGGGGACGAGCAAAGAGAGAGGGAGACACAGAATCTGAAGCAGGCTCCAGGCTCCAAGCTGTCAGCACAGAGCACAGTGGGGGCTCAAACCCATGAACTGTGAGATCATGGCCTGAGCCGCAGTTGGATACTTAACTAACTGAGGCATCCAGGCACCCCAACCTGGTATTATTCTTGAACTTCAGCTCCACTAAGTGAGTAACACAGTTTTTAGAATATAGATTTGAATTCTGTGGCCTCCATGTTACTACCCAAACTACAACATTTCTTTTTCCCTCTCTCAATCCCTCTTTTTTTAAAAATTAATATAATTATCACATGGAGTGTAGAGTGTGGGATCATGTTTATTTGCTATAGAGGTAAGGAAAAATATGGGTAAATTATACAGCTGTCATTAGCTGTCATTATCTGATAATCAGTGAGCTTTCAATGTTTGATTCTTTCCTCATCCTACACGCATACAGCTTTGTCAACATATATAGTTTACCATTCTTGCACTTTGCAAGAAAATTTAGCTTGCAAAGTTGTAATTTATTTCTCCTAAAGCCCCACATTCACTTGTATGTTACAGTACTAGCGCACTGAACCACATGGAATCACTACTCGACCATCTTCACTCCCAAATTCTCTATGTATTTATATCTTAATAATTTTCTTAGTAATAAAAATAGTATTGGTTTTTTGATTCAGCTTATCTTAGGATTCACCATGTTACTATAGAGTGCTAGGTGCTGAAGT
The DNA here is from genome assembly GCA_017311185.1 of Proteles cristata cristata. Taxonomy (NCBI): domain Eukaryota; kingdom Metazoa; phylum Chordata; class Mammalia; order Carnivora; family Hyaenidae; genus Proteles; species Proteles cristata. The sequence goes on from JAESUZ010001598.1 coordinate 295,426, forward strand.
AACATTAACGCACACGCACACGCACACACACAGTGTTTGTGCCTATATGGTTATTCTATACCAAAGTGCTAGAGTCCTAGGAAGAAAATTTGTCTTGAATATATACTTTCATTGACTTTCAGCTGGTCGCATGCCTCTCAGGGGAAGGATTTGAATATCTCTTGACAGAGAATCATGCACTTTTCACTTAGATTTATTCTGTCTGCTACCTCTATCCCACAAATTGTCCAACTCAATGTTTTTATGCATGAACTCTCTGGGCTGCAGTTATTTGATGTTATCATCTGTGATCTCTTAGAAGATGAAAAATTCAAATAGGAAATAAATTAATGAGAAATTCCAACTATTATGAGACTCTCAAAGGAAAGTACATGGTACTATAAAGATGATAACAGATGTGTCAGAGAAGATTTCTTATAGCAAGAGATTTTGTAAGTTTATATTTGAAAACGCCTATGAGATTTCCTAGGTAGATTGGGAAATTGAAGTAGAGCAATAGAAACAGAATGAACGTGAACATTCTTCTAATGTAGAGTTTCTCAAAGTGTGATCTGTGGTTCCCCAAAGGTCCCTGAGATTTTTCCAGGGCTCCTGTGAGGTCGAAACTATGTTTCACTGTGTTGAGATTTGCAAGTGACCATGCGAAACCAATAGTGGAAAATATGACTAGTACTTGAATATAAATCAAAGACAGCACCAAACTGTATTAGTAGACACTTTATTCTTCACCCTCATTCATTTAAGAGAATGAAAATGGCTGTTTCACTTAAGAATCTGCAGCACCTCTTTTTGGTTATTCTGTGAGACAAATCACTTAGGAAGTTCTTCTGTTGAAAGTGCTTATGTTGAAGAAGAATATTTACATGATCTCTTCCGCCCAGAGTGGGACGAGCTGCATTGTTCAGGTCCTTGCAGGTAACAGTGTGGTTACAATGAGCTAGAAATGGTTGGTGCGGGACAGTTCACAGAGAGCCTTTTGAGCTATATTAGAGATGGTGCTCTTTCACAGAAGAAGGAACAGAAGCCATTCAAAGAACTGAACATAACTCGGAAGAATTAAAAACATTAATTAGCCAATTTCACTTAAAATGAATTATTTGAAGCTTAACGTTACACCTCAGTAGGGCCCCCAAGGCCAGTATGTTTGTCTACCATACTTATTCCCCACTCCATTGGCTAGCATTTGCTACATCATTTGATGTTTTTATATCCCAGATGCCTACCTCTATTCAGATTTTAAGATGATAATCTTACTTCTGCCTGGGTAAAAAACAATCCATCAGCTGGCAACTTCTTTGTCATATTAAGAACATAATATTGAGACTGTGGAAACTATCTCTACACTCCTTTACAGATGACTTCACTACAGGTCTAATTGCCTACATTTTTTTTTTTTAGCTACAGATTTGAATGCCAGACCTACTATCTGTTGTCTTAGCAATATTTGTGCCTATTATACTTACAAAAGTACTATGTTTTATTCCAATGATATTTTTAATCCAGAGTTAACCAAAATGTTTATGGCCTAGCATTGAAAACCAGGAAGAAATAAATTACCGTTATATTTTCAAAACAATCCTGTACATAAACTGGGTGGTCCCTCTTTAAAAGATTTTACGTTAGGGGAGCTTGGGTGGCTTGGTCAATTAGAGTCCGACTCTTGATATCAGCTCATGGTTCATGAGTCTGAGCCCTGCATTGGGCTCTGCACTGATACTTCAGAACCTGCCAAGGACTCTCTCTCTCCCTCTGTCACTCTGCCCAGCTCATGCTCTCTCTCTCTCTCTCAAAATAAATAAACATTTAAATAAATTACCTTAGATGCCATTCCAGCCTAGAGCTCATAGACCATTTAGAGACAGATGACACGTGAGTGGGCCATTTAATACGGATATCATATATATATACATTATACACATACACACACACACACACACACACACACACACACATATAGGGTCACATATATATGGAGAATATGTCTACATATATATGTGACTCCATTAAAAAATACATTTTTCCTTATCAAAATTCTAGTTCTAAAACTTTCTAAAGCAACTTCAGTCAACTAGAGGAAACAATCTTCAGTCCTACAGGGAAGCCAAGATAAAGTTCTTCTTTGCCATCATTCATTACTATTGAAAGTTATCCCTACCTTTCTGTTTAAATTACTTAAAAGTTTTATTGTCCTTACCTAATAATGTTCCTTACTAAATGCATTGGTTGACCCCAGAAACATTCCCCTAATATACTGCTTGAAGAAGTCATGCACAGTCTCCAAACAAATGCCTGTTTCATGTCTAGATAAATGAAAACACAAGTGGATGCATATAAGATGTAGCACAGAGGGGCCAAGGGGAACATTTATCAGGGGCTTTGTGTTCAGACTTTGGATCAAGCAGGTCCTTTATAATGTTTGTACATCCATTTACCGGGAAAACACAGAATTTGAGGAAGCTCTTTATCATGAAGCTTTCCACTTAAAATCTAAGCAATCACACTGCCTGTGTGCATCATTAATTCATAACTTTATACATCCTGATACCACAGCTAGAATAACATGTATATACTGTCTTCTATATATTTGTATTAAAGACAGTTTGTATGAGGCATCTGAGTGGCTCAAGTCAGCTGAGCATCCAACTCTTTTTTTTTTAATTTTTATTTAATGTTTTATTTATTTCTAGGAGAGAGAGAGACAGAGTGAGCAGAGGAGGGTCAGAGAGAGAGGGAGTCACAGACTGAAACAGGCTCCAGGCTCTGAGCTGGCAGTCAGCACAGAGCCCAATGCGGGGCTCAAATCCACGAACCGTGAGATCATGACCTAAGCGAAAGTTGGACACTTAACCAACTAAGCCACTCAGGCGCCCCATGAACATCCAACTCTTGATCTTAGATCAGGCCACAGATCCTGAGGTCGAGCCCACATCAGGCTCTGTGCTGACAGCATGGAGTGTGCTTGAGATTCTCTCTCTCCCTCTCCTCTGTGCCTCCCTCTCCCTCTCACCTCTGAGCCTCTCTCTGTCTCTCTCTCTCCACTTCTTCCCAAATAAATAAATAAAACATTAAAAAGTAAAGATATTTTTGTTAAAGATATTTATTTGATGTAACCTCTTAAAATACACTACTGTTTGATATTGCCTTTTTTTCATTTCTTCATTTTCTTTCTTTTTTTTTTTACAAAGAGTTTATTATAAAATTAGCTTCCACATAACACCCAGTGCTCATCCCCATAAGTGCCCTCCTCCATGCCCACCCCCCCTCCCCCCCACATCCACCAGTCCTCAGTTTTTGTCAGCATTCAAGAGTCTCTCATGATTTGCCTCTCTCCCTTTCCCCCACCATTTCCGCCCTTCTTCTCCCCCTTGGTCCTCTGTTAAGTTCCTCCTAATCCTCCTATACGTGCACACATATGATATTTGTCCTTCTCTGCCTGACTTATTTCGCTCAGCACAACACCCTCAAGGTCCATCCATGTTGCTACACATGGCCAGATTTCATTGTTTCTCATTGCCATGTAGTATTCCATGGTATGGATAAACCACATCTTCTTGATCCATTCATCTGTTGATGGACACTTAGGCTCTTTCCAGGTTTTAGCTATTGTGGAGAGTACTGCTATGAACATTGGGGTACATGTGCTCCTGTGCATCAACATTTCTGTATCCCTTGGGTAAATTCCTAGCAGTGCTATTGCTGGGTCCTAGGGGAGTTCTATTGTTAGTTTCCTTAGGAACCTCCACACTGTTTTCCAGAGGGGCTGCACCAGTTTACATTCCCACCAACAGTGTAGGAGGTGCCCGTTTCTCCACATCCTCGCCAGCATCTAGAGGTCTCTGATTGGCTCATTTTAGCCACTCTGACTGGCATGACGTGGTATCTCAGTGTAGTTTTGATTTGTATTTCCCTGATGAGGAGGGATGCTGAGCATCGTTTCATGTGTCTGTTGGCCATCTGGATGTCCTCTTTGGAGAAGTGTCTGTTCATATCTTCTGCCCATTTCTTCACTGGGTTGTTTGTTTTTTGGGCGTGTGGTTTGGTGAGTTGCTTGTAGATTCTGGATATCAACCCTTTATCTGATATGTCATTTGCAACTATCTTTTCCCATTCCGTTGGTTGCCTATTAATTTTCTGGGTTGTTTCCTTTGCTGTGCAGAAGCTTTTAATCTTGATGAGGTCCCAACAGTTTATTTTTACTCTTGATTCCCTTGCTTTTGGGGATGTGTCAAGTAAGAAGTTGCTGCGATGGAGGTCAAGGAGGTTGTTTCCTGCTTTCTCCTCTAGGGTGTTGATAGTTTCCTGTCTCACGTTCAGGTCCTTTATCCATGTTGAGTTTATTTTTGTGCATGGTGTGAGAAAATGATCTAGTTTCATTCTTCTGCATGTTGCTGTCCAATTCTCCCAGCACCATCTCTTAAAAAGGCTGTCTTTTTTCCATTGGATATTCTTTCCTGCTTTGTCAAAGATTAGTTGGCTGTATACTTTTGGGTCCGCTTCTGAGTTCTCAATTCTGTTCCATTGGTCTATGTGTCTGTTTTTGTGCCAATACCATACTGTCTCGATGATGACAGCTTTGTAGTAGAGGCTAAAGTCTGGGATGGTGATCCCTCCCGTTTTGGTTTTATTTTTCAGGATTACTTTGGCTATTCGGGGTCTTTTGTGGTTCCATACAAATTTTTGGATAGTTTATTCTAGTTTTGAGAAGTATGCTGGTGCAATTTTGATTGGAATTGCATTGAATGTGTAGAGTGCCTTAGGTAGTAATGACATCTTAACTATATTTATTCTTCCTATCCATGAGCATGGAATGTTTTACCATTTCTTTGTGTCTTCTTCAAATTCCTTCATAAGTTTTCTATAGTTTTCATCATACAGATCTCTTGTCTCCTTGGTTAGGTTTATTCCGAAGTATTTTATGGTTTTTTGTGCAATTGTGAATGGGATCAGTTTCTTGATTTCTCTTTCTGTTGCTTCATTGTTGGTGTATAAAAATGCAACCGATTTCTGTACGTTGATTTTGTACCCTGCAACTTGGCTGAATTCTTGGATCAGTTCTAGTAGGCTTCTGGTGGAGTCTGTGGGTTTTCTATGTAGAGTATCATGTCATCTGCGAAGAGTGAAAGTTTGACTTCCTCTTTGCCAGTTCTGATGCCTTTGATTTCCTTTTGGTGTCTGATGGCTGATGCTAGGACTTCCAGCACTATGTTAAACAACAGTGGTGAGAGTGGGCATCCCTGTCTTGTTCCTGATCTCAGGGGGAAAGCTCTGAGTTTTTCCCCGTTGAGGATGATGTTAGCTGAAGGCTTCTCATAGATGGCTTTGATGATGTTTAAGTAGGTTCCTTCTATCCCAACTTTCTCGAGAGTCTTTATTAAGAAGGGATGCTGTATTTTGTCAAATGCTTTTTCTGCATCTATTGACAGGATCATATGGTTTTTATCTTTTCTTTTATTGATATGATGTATCACATTGATTGATTTGCGAATATTGAACCAGCCCTGTAACCCAGGAATGAATCCCACTTGATCTTGGTGGATGATTCTTTTTATATGCTGCTGGATTCGATTTGCAAGGATCTTGTTGAGAATTTTTGCATCCGTATTCATCAAGGATATTGGCCCATAGTTCTCTTTTTTTGCTGGATCTCTGTCTGGCTTGGGAATCAGTGTGATGCTGGCTTCATAAAATGAGTCTGGGAGTTTTCCTTTGCTTTCTATTTTTTGGAATAACTTGAGAAGAATTGGGATTAATTCTGTTTTAAATGTCTGGTAGAATTCCCCAGGGAAGCCATCAGGTCCAGGGCTCTTATTTGTTGGGAGATTTTTGATCACTGATTCGATTTCTTCACTCGTTATGGGTCTGTTCAGGTTTCCTATTTCTTCCCGTGTGAATTTTGGTAGTGAGTGTGTGTTTAGGAATTTGTCCGTTTCTTGTAAGTTGTCCAATTTGTTGGCATATAATTTTTCATAGTATTCCCTGATAATTGCTTGTATTTCTGAGGGGTTAGTTGTAATCAGTCCATTTTCATTCATAATTTTGTCTATTTGGGTGCTCTCTCTTTTCTTTTGGATAAGTCTGGCTAGAGGTTTGTCAATTTTGTTTACTTTTTCAAAAAAACCAACTCTTGGTTTCATGGATCTGTTCAATTGTTTCTTTGGTCTCTATGTTGTTTATTTCTGCTCTAATTTTTACTATTTCTCTTCTTCTACTGGGTTTAGGGTTCTTGTTGCTCTGCCTCTAGTTCCTTTAGGTGAGCTGTTAGATTTTGGACTTGCGCTTTTTCTAATCTCTTGAAATAGGCCTGGAGAGCAATGTACTTTCCTCTTAGGACTGCCTTTGCCGCATCCCATAGATTTTGAATTGTTGTGTTTTCATTTTCATTTGTTTCCATATATTTTTTAATTTCATCTCTAATTGCCTGATTGGCCCATTCATTCTTTAGAAGGGTGTTCTTTAACCTCCATGTTTTTGGAAGTTTTCCAGACTTCTTCTTGTAATTGATTTCAAGTTTCAAAGCATTGTGATCTGACAGTGTGCATGGTATGATCTCTATTCTTTTATATTTATTGAAGGCTGCTTTATGTCCCAGTATGTGATCTATCTTGGAGAATGTGCCATGCGCACTTGAGAAGAAAGTAAATTCCCTGGCCTCAGGATGTAAAGTTCTAAATATATCTGTCAGGTCCATCTGGTCCAATGTGCCTTTCAAGCCCATTATTTCTTTAGTGATTTTCTGTCGGGTTGACCTATCCATTGCTGTAAGCGGAGTATTAAAGTCCCCTGCTCTTAGCACATTCTTATCTATAAGGTTGTTTCTGTTTGTGATTAATTGTTTTAGATATTTAGGTGCTCCCATATTCGGTGCGTAGACATTTACGATTGTTAGTTCTTCCTGATGGATGAACCCTGTAATTATTATGTAGTGCCCTTCTTCATCTCTTGTGATTGTCTTTAATTTAAAGTCCAGTTTGTCTGATATAAGTATCGCTACTCCGGCTTTCTTTTGATTTCCTGTAGCATGATATATATTTCTCCATCCCCTTACTTTTAATCTGAAGGTATCTTCCAGTCTAAAATGAGTTTCTTGTAGACAGCATATAGATGGATTTTGTTTTTTAATCCATTCTGCTACCCTATGTCTTTTGATTGGAGCATTCAGCCCATTTACATTCAGTGTTATTATTGAAATATGTGGGTTTAGAGTCTTTGTATCTTTTGTAGGGTTCATGTTTGTGGTGGTGTCTCTGGAATCTTTGTTCCTTGCAACCTTTCCTTCAGAGTATCCCCCTCAGGATTTCTTGTAGGGCTGGCTTCGTGGTGACAAATTCTTTCAATTTCTGTTTATTTGGAAAGGTTTTTATCTCTCCTTCTATTTTGAATGACAGGCTTGCTGGATAGAGGATTCTTGGCTCCATATTTTTACTGTTCATCACATTGAAGATCTCTTGCCATTCCTTTCTGGCCTGCCACGTTTCAGTAGATAGGTCTGTCACCACTCTGATGGGTTTCCCTTTGTATGTGAGGGCCCTTTTCTCCCTAGCTGCTTTCAAAATTCTCTCTTTGTCCTTGTATTTTGCCATTTTTACGATGATATGTCGTGCAGAAGATCGATTCAAGTTACGTCTGAGAGGAGTCCTCTGAGCCTCTTGTATTTCCACATTGACTTCCTTCCCCAGGTCGGGAAGTTCTCTGCTATAATTTGTTCCAGGACTCCTTCAGCACCTTTCCCTCTCTCTTCGTCTTCTGGGATTCCTATGATATGGATATTGTTGCGTTTGACTGTGTCGCTGAGCTCTCGAATTCTTCTTTCCTGTTCCTGGATCAGTTTGTCTCTTTTTTTGTCAGCTTCTTGTTTCTCTATCATGGTGTCTTCTAAATCACTTATTCTCCTTGTTGCCTCTTCAATCCGTGCATTGGAGGCCTCTAATTTATTATGTATCTCATTTATCGCATTTTTTAATTCTTCATGCCTATTTTTATTTTCCATTCTGTCTGTAGCCATCGCTTCTTTGATGTCCCCTGTTTTTTTCAAGCCCTGCTATTAATTTTACCATTATTATTCTAAAATCTTTTTCAGTTATGCTGCTGATATCTGTTTTGAGCAGTTCATTAGCTGTCATTTCTTCTTGGAGTTTCTTTGGAGGAGAGCTCTTTCTTTTGTCATTTTAGTTAGCTTTCCGGCTCTTGTTGGTTTTAAAGACCTGTTATGCTCTCTGTTTCTATGAGCACTGCTATATTCAAGAAGACTCTTTGACTTTCCAGGGCCTATCCTTTCAGAGATTGTTTTTTGAATGGTATCCCTCGGTCACTCTTGTTGGGTCCTTGGTTATTTTATTTTCCTATTCGTAGTGATATTTGAGACTCTCCACCTTGTGTACTCTGACTTGTTTCCTGAGGTAGCCCTGGAAAAGAAAACAGACAGACAAACACACAGGGAGCAGGAGCACACAAACGCACGGGCTGATTCAACTAACATGCAAAGCAAGAGGGAAAACAAAAAAGTTAATAGAAAAGACGGAGGAGGGAGGGCAAATAATAGGGAGCATAAAATACATAAAAGGGTCAAAAAGGGGAAAAGAAAAGGAAAAAAGAAGAAAACCAACGGACAAAGAACGGTTTAAAGCATATACCTGGATTTCCCAGCTACAGTTAAATAGCTGTGTGTATGCAGTGCTGGTTGAAGAGCATAGAGAAAAAGAGAGAAGGCAGGGCGAGACAAGGCAGATTTGGAAATAGAATGAACAGGCAGAATGGATAAGAAGCTTTTTTCAAAGAGGTAAAGGGTAGAATATGGTTGGATACGTGAGAGAAGGATGCTGGAATTTTCCGGAGAAACTATATAGTCTAATTACTCCTGAGAGAAATAGCTGAAAAAGTCGGTAGGTGTAGAATTTACATTTACAGAATGGACTTGTTGTGATTGTTTAAGCAAGCTGGCGACCAGAGTTAATCAGGTCAGTGTTTTGGGGAAAAAAGCGAGAAAAGAGAAAGAAGAAGAAAAAAAGAGAAAAGAAAGGGAAAAAAGAAAAAAAAAGAAAGAAAAAAAGGGAAAAAAAACAAAAAAAAGGGAAAAAAAAGAAGAAAAAAAAGGGAGGAGGGCACATCTCAGGCAGGGATGGGCGTGGTGTGATCCGATGCCTCAGGCAGGGGTTCTGCCTTGGCGATTGTGTTGAGGAGATTGATGGTGCTCCAGTCCCTTCTTGAACCCCGCTCTGCAGCTCGCTTTTTATTTTTTTGGCGTGTCAACTCCCCGTTCTGGGGACGCAGCCGAAGTTGGTTGCACTCTTCAACCCAGGCCAGTTCCAATCTCCAAATCCCAGTCCGCGCCCCGCTGAAGTTGCCTTAGACACAGCTTCCCAGACAACCCCCTCAGGCTATTCCAGGCTCCCTGCTGAGCTCTGGGGGCGGAGTCAGGATCGCTGCTTCCTTCTCTGGGTCCGGCTGGTGCACACGGGCGGGGGCTTGCCTGCCGGGTGTTGAGTCCGAGCCCGCTAGAGTGAGGTTAACCGGGTCCCTCTATGGCTCATCACCCAAAACACGAACTCACAGGCAAATTTCCCAGTTTTTAGCTCTTTGCCTTCCCTCTCGAGTTCCAGCCAGCCAGGAGCGCGGACGCCCGGTGTCTGCGCGTCTCTTTCAGGGGTCCCAGCCGCCCTGGAGCTACAATGGCGGCAGACGCGCCACCGCCGCTTTAAAACCCAACCTCCAGGAGCCGCACAAAGAAGCAGTTTGTGTGCTCAGCCTCCCCCAGGACCAGTTGTCGCGAGGGGACCTGGTGTGCAGGTATTTGGCAAGTACGGTCTTTCTATGCACCGAGCGGAGATTTTTCTGTCTCAGACTCTCTCCTTTTCCCCTCTCACTCCCCATAGAGGGTAGAGGGGGATCGCCTCCCACCCTGGAGTCTCCGATCCCGGCCCGATTTTACCTTCCCCGGTTCGCACTCACGTTAGAAGGCTTTCTCAGTGGGTTCTGCGTCCTTTTTCTCCCAGTCTCTCAGGTTTTGTAAGGTTTCCAATGGCTTCAGATCTTTTCCGTGTGATGTATGGGCGCGAGTGCATACTCCTTACTTCTCCGCCATCTTGCCCCCCCTCCTCATTTCTTCATTTTCTAACAGACTTGAAACCACTATAAGTAGAAGTAACTCAGACTGTCTCTGAGAATCCTAGGTTGATATAAACACAAGGATATATCTGTTCCGTTTATACTACTAAGGTTCTTTGAGGCGAGTGAGAAATAAATATTATTTGGAAAGTCACGGCAGCATAAAACCAGTAAGTTGATTTTGGGGTTAAAATGTGGTTTTAATGTCCTATTATTATTTGTCTAGTTTACATAATTTTTCATAATTTGATGTTATTTATTCAAGAATAATTGATAGATAAAAGATACATATCTAGCTAAATTTCACTTTAAAACCAAATTTCTATTTTCTGAGACAAAGTAAAGGAAAAATAAATGATAATATATGTTTAATCAGATTTGTTCAATCTGTAAAAGAAAAGTAGTAGGGAGAATGGAAAAGCCCCATTAGAATAAAAATGTTAAGCCTTAAACTGAGTCTGCAAAATTGTGAAATCACTAAATAACCAGACTTATTTACCTGCATTTCGAATCACCATTCCAAGTAAGGAGTGTGTGTGTATCTGTGTGTCTGTGTGTCTGTGTGTCTGTGTGTGTTGCAATGTTGCAAAGATTAAAACAGGTTTAAAATTATAGCCATAATAATTGTTGGACTAATTTTAAAGAAGCCTAAATAGAAGGCTCCAAATTTTTGTTCTCCCATATGTGCAGTTTTTAAAAACTATTTCTCTTGTTTCTAACAGAAAATTCTTCTGTTTCCAATTGATTAAATTGAAAAAATTGGCAACTATTTCATTTCTTTCCAATGTATACCCTTTACAACATCATTTTACAGTTCTTCCCATTGAAAGTTGTAATCTTCCCTTTAACTCTGGTATGTCCTTGTGATTTTCTTGGTCTCATGAACATAGCAGAAATCAGGGGATTCCAGGTCTAAGTCTGGCTTGCTTCTACTCCACATCTTTGGAGTCCAGGCTCCTATGTGAAGAGTCCCTGGCTAACCTGCTACAAAATGAGAGACCGTGATCACAAGAACCATGTTGTCCCAATTAATGCAGCCAAGGCTCCAGAAATGTAAGAGAGATGACTCAAGACTACTAAAGCCAGCCCATAGCTGACATGTATCTGACGATAGATAAATGAGAAAATGCAGCTTCAACCAGAAACTGCATCAAACTAGACCCAGCCAAAAATGGCAATCCACAGATTCATAACCTAAATATATCATTAGCCATTAAATTTTGAAATGCTGGGTTTTGCAGTAACAACTAACTTCCAAAACTCATACTGAAATATGTTGACTCAAACGGAAAAATGTTCTCCAAGTTAATTTTTAAGAGTAAAATTATTTACCTTTTCATTTTACTTCAAGGAAGGTAGGTAAGATGGATAAAATTAGAAAATCTGCAAATTATCTGATATCCTTGTATTACTACTTTAGCAATATTTATGCTTACATAATGTTTATATTTACAAAAAATATTATATGCTTAAGCATGAAGTTATTTCATTATTTTAGATATAACCCATTGGTTATTTTATATAAATTAAGTTACCAAAATATTATTTCATATGAATATTAAACATTTTATATTTATTTTGCATATTTATCATAAAATTTTATTAGTTATATAATTTACCTTTCCTTAATTCTAAATAGAATTTACAAATAAATTGTATAAATTTAATAAAACTACATTAAAAATTCAACTCTTGCAAATTGATATTTATACTGTACAATTATTAAATAATTAACCTCCAGAATGGTATATTGTCTGCTCTAAGACTGAAATACATTAAAATATAGTTCAATAAAATACAGCTTCAGATATTAGCTATTACAAATTAATTTGTACTACCTTGGAAATTCTAAAATCTGACAAAACTTATACAACTGACTGAAATGGCTCTTGTTCTGAAAACTTGGATTTTCCCTCATAATTCATTTCTGTTACCTTAATCGAGGGTGGAACTCCCATTATTTCAATTACCTATGTCATATAAAATACCATATTTTTAATTTTTACGGAGAAATTCTTGTTGTACCATATAGATACATAAGTATTGTGTTACACGCATACTTAAATATATGTACATAGAGTTTTTATATGCTTTTTTTAAAAAAGAATATGATATATGATGTTTCTAACATATTCTCTTTAAAATTCTATAGAAACACTGAGTTTCATATAGTTTCTATAAAGGCAATTTAATTTGGTGTTATGTTCATAAATCATCTGCTGTCAAGTATGTAAAAATGTAATGGATTCAAATCACATGGAGAGATATTTGCTTATGTTTCAACTTATGCTAAAGTTCCTGATCATAGATACTCTGAGTAGAGAGACTCCATTACGTGTACTCTTTATAATATTGTTTACCTTTTCAAAAAGTTTCCTGATTAAGTGCGTGCATTTCAACTTGTGAAATATTTAATGTCACTAAAAGGTGCTTGATTTAGACTGAAGAGGAACATTATAACATAGAATTGAAATCCATAGATCTCTGGGTTTCAGCCCACACTTTTAAGAAACTGTGGGGCATCTGGGTGGCTCAGTTGGTTAAGCGTCTGACTTCCGCTCAGGTCATGATCTCAGTTCGTGGGTTCAAGCCCCACATTGGGCTTTGTGCTGACAGCTCAGAACCTGGAGCCTGTTTCAGATTCTGTATGTCTCTCTGTCCCTCCCTTGCTCTCTCTCTCTCTCTCTCTCTCTCTCTCTCAAAAACAAATAAACATCAAAAAAATTAAAAATTGTGTCCATTTAAAAACTAAACTGTAGTCTATGCTGTTATAAGACATAATTTATAATTTACCTTGTTTTGTGACTAACATAATATTGAATTTCTATGCATAGTTTTTTGAAAAACTGTGGAATTTCTATGCATACATTTTTTGTTGTATTACACATATAAAGATATAATGATAGGGTGATAGATAACAATGGAGAAATATCACAAAGACTTACTGTATAAAACCAGAAAATTATATCGGTGAATACCAGTGATAAGAGTTTCTGACTTGTTCTTTTAAAAAATTATTTTTAATGTTTATTTGTGAAAGAGAGAGAGAGAGAGAAAGAGAGAGAGTGTGAGCAGGGGAGGGGCAGAGAAAGAGGGAGACAGAATCCAAAGCGGGCTGCACACACAGAGCCTGACACAGGGCTTGAACTCAGGAACCATGAGATCATGACCTGAGCCAAAGTTGGTCACTTAACCAACTGAACCACCCAAGAACCCAGAAGATTTATTCTTGAGAACAATGACTGCCATATTTTCCATTTTGGCTCTATGGTATATATTTATGGATTGTGTTGATATGAAAAGACATGTTTAAAATATTGGTAATCAGTACCACTTTCCTTACTATGAGCTAAATAAGATGATGGCTTTTTTTAAAAATTGATTTAACAATGATGTATACTAATATATTAGTTTTAGGTAAACAATATAATGTTTTGATATATGTATATACTGCAAAATGATTGCTACAATAAACTTAATTAACATCCATCATCACATATAATTATACGTTTTTGTGATAAGAACCTTTAAAATCTATTCTGTTAGCAACTGTCAAATATATTACAGCATTGTTAACTATAGCCACCATGTAATACACCACATGTACTTATTCATCTTACAAATAGAAGTTCGTGTATCTCGACCATCTTTACCGACTCCTTCCATCCCCTTAAGCCCTACCTTTGGCCACCACCAGTTTTTTTTCTCTGTATCTCTGGGTTTGTTTGTTTTTTGCTTTGTTTTGTTTTGATTTAGAACTACCTATAACTGAGATCATAGAGTGTTTGTCTGTGTCTGTGTCTGACTTACTTCCTTAGAATAATGACCTCAAGTTCTAACCATGTTGTTGCAAATGGCAAGATTTTTCTTTTTTTGTGGCTGAATAATGAACCTCACAGCTTCTTCATCTGTTCACATTTGCAAATGCTGCATCGTTTTGTTAGACTGACCCTGTTACCCTTATGTATAAGGACTCTTGTCCCTTAGTGCAGTCTTTGTCTTAAGATGCTGGACTTACTGGTAATTGTGATAATTAAACAAAATTACTTAGTTATAATTAATACAAAAGAATTACAGATTGCAATTAGAAAGCACATTCTATGATGATATATCAAAAACAATTTTGGGGCATCTGAGTGGCTCGGTTGGGCATCTGACTTCAGCTCAGGTCATGATCTCACAGCTCGTGTGTGTTCGAGCCCCGCGTCAGGCTCTGTGCTGACAGCCAGCTCAGAGCTTGGAGCCTGCTTCAGATTCTGTGTTTCGCTCTCTCTCTGACCCTCCCCTGCTCATACTGTCTCTCTCTGTCTCTCAAAAATAAAAATAAATTTAAAAAAAACATTTAAAATTTAAAAAAAAACAGTTTTATAGTCCCAGAATTTATTATTACTAATTAGTTTTAATGTCATCTCTATTCCAGGCATATATTTGCTGGGGCACAACCTCAGGAGTTCCCCAGATGAAATTGAAAATTGACCTCCATACACAGAGGGCAGGGAGAAACTGAAGAAAGAAGCAGACCACTCCAGAGGGTTAGGTAGGTGGCAGTTCTAACAAGCAGAAGAATGTACTTAATGAGGTTTGTCTAGGATGGCCACAAGATGAGTAGGTCTCTGCGCCCACTCCCTAGAAATTTAAAAGTTTCTACAGAGACCTTAATAAGGTACAGTTATGTATCTAATCCAATGGTGTCAACAACATATACTGTCTTCAGGCTGTGTCCTTGAAATGGCTGGTAAGTGTAAGACCTATTTCACGGACAGAGGAGTGAGTAAGGAACCTTGAATTGCCTGGGCTGAGCTCTTGGGTCAACACACACACACACACACACACAGAAGTTAAATCTGTATGAAATTTAAATTATAGAATTTAGTCACAATGAAAAAGTAGAACATTACATGATTATGCAGTTTTGTTTGTAACATTCTAACCAAGGATTAGATTTAAATTAATAGCTGAAAGGTACCATAGTAATCATCTACTTAAACCATGTCATTTTACAGAATAAATTAATTTAGTGGAATAATAGAATCATTATCTAAGATTCTCAGTTGAGACTCTGGATACAGGTACAAATGCTAGTTTTAGGGGAAAATCTATTAATAGATTATTTTATTTATAAATTCCCAATTAACTGCATGAACAGTTTCCCATCTAAGTTTAAAAAATTAATGTTTATTCATTTCTGAAGGAGAGAGAGAGCACAAGTGGGGAAGGGGCAGAGAGAGAAACACAGAATCTGAAACAGACTCCAGGCTCTAAGTTGTCAACACAGATCCTGACGTGGAGCTCAAACTCATAAACTCTGAGATCATGACCTGAGCCGAAGTTGAACGCTTAACTGACTGAGCCCCCCAAGTTGCCCTTCCATTTAAGTTTTAATCTTATTTTAAGACATACATATTTTGCTAGTTTTTAATCTGTAAATACGAATATAGTTAATATATGTAAACTAATGATTAAAACAAGGCAAGTGTTCTGTGAAACTTTTTAAAAGTCACTAGTCTATGTTGATCGTCTACAATGCTAAAAATAAATAATACACTAACATGTAAACAGTATTAAGTATCCACACTTTTGTAATGGATAGTCAAATAAGCACCCAATTTAACCAAAGATATTGCAAAACATCTTTGCTAATTTTTACAAGAGTGATGAATTCAGTGGTGTTCTTGGTACCCTAAAAAGAGTGCGGAAAAATTAATCAAAATGACTTGGGAGTCTAAATGGTTTTTTATCGTGCTTAACATTTGAGAGACATAGATATTAATTAGCTCTATAATCCAGGGTTTGTAGCTCTCTGCTCTCTGAGATGGTCAGTGTTAGGCTGTGTCAAATGATTCATTCGTTAAATCAACGGATTTGTAACAGTCAACAAGGATACTCACAGGCAGTACAGAGAACAACTAATTATTACTTTTAAAAGAAGGTATTTTAATGGGAGGTACAAGCAATTAAAAGTATATCAACTATAAATTTTAATTTAATGATACATATTACAAAGACAATGAATAAGGAGATAGAAAGTGATTTCAAAGTGATGCTATTTGCGATGTGATTGCCTCTCCAATGTCACAGTTTTTGGACAGAGGCCTGAGTGACAGGAGGGAATGAACCATGAGAATCTCTAAGTAAAAGACAGCACATAGACAAAGCCTCTCTCCAGGGAAGATGTCTTGGCAGGAGCGCACTCTCCAGTGGATGGAGCAGACTTACCCCCAAGGAAAGGAGTAGGTCAGAGCAGGAGCACCAGATAATGGAGAATCTTAAAGCCAAGAAAAGGATTGTTTTATTCCGAGAAAGGTTGGAAAACACAGCAGTGACACAGTTATAGGAATATAGTACAAGGGTCAATCTGGCTACTATATATAGAGTAGAATCGTGGGGTATAAACATGGAAACCATTTTGACAGTTACAAGGCTATTGAAATGAGTTGATTTGACAGACAATGATCGTGGAGACTGTGGTGCAAACAGTGAAGATCTTGAGAAGTAGGTGTTCCTGGATATAATTTCAGACAGAGCATATATGATGTACTGAAAGATTTGGCTATGGGGTATGAGAAAATAAAAGTGTCAAGATGATTCTCAGGACTTTGAGCTAAGAAAATGGATAAATGAAGTTATTGTTCTTGGAGATGTTCGATACTACTAAAGATAGAAATTTGAAGGTGGGTATCAAGCTTTATATACGTGAAGTTAGAGGGACCTTTTGGAAACCTCGGAAATGATGTCAGGCAAGGAGTTGTGTATTTGAATTTTTAGTCCATGGGTGTAGTCAGAATAAGAGTGAACAATTTGGAAGTCATAATAATACATATGATATTTAATAGCTTCACTAGTTACAGTTGACGTACTCTAAACAGAAAATATGTAAAGTGTTCAATTTCATATTTTTGACATATGTATAGACCCATCAATCCATTGCTGTAATTAAGATGTTAAGCATATGCATCACCCCCTAAAGTTCCCTCATGACACACTGTAATTCTTCCCTCTCACTAAACATCCCACAATATACAGGGGAGGGTCCCCTACTTCTCCCCTCAAAGATTTAGACAAAATGTCAGTAGTGCTGAGGTTGAGAAATTCTGGTCTATGTTCAAGTGATTGCTATTTGACTTCAAATATAGAAGAAGCATCTTCCCTCTATGTGCTTCCATTGTCTCCTTCCAGTCTTTGTTCAAAGTTAGTGTGTATTTACTTCGTGTATATTATAAACATTGCCTTATAAGTGCTATTATTTTGGCTATAAATATCTCATTACCTTTGAAAGGTATATAAATAATGAGAAAAAAACATCTCTAACAGTTTTCAATAATCCTAAGTTCTTCA
Source organism: Proteles cristata cristata (assembly GCA_017311185.1). Lineage (NCBI taxonomy): Eukaryota > Metazoa > Chordata > Mammalia > Carnivora > Hyaenidae > Proteles > Proteles cristata. The sequence goes on from JAESUZ010001598.1 coordinate 312,862, forward strand.
TGTATATTTAGACATTTCCATCTGCATTTAAGAATTTCTGTTTATCACATTTTTTCTGTAATACGATTAAAATGTGCCACAGGGTTGCTCTTCTTTTCTGTTGATCTTACGTGTAGGTTTTTTTTTTCTTTTTTCGTATTTTTGGTTCATATTTTTCATTGCATTTGGGAAGAGTTCAGCTGTTTTACTGAAACAATACTTTATGTCTCTCTTGTGTTAGTTAATGTGGGATCTCAATTACAAGTATGGTACACTGCTTGATGTCATTCTTCTAATCACTGTAACTCTGCTTTTAAAGAAATCTTTATTTTTCTCTGCACTAAATTTTTAAATAATTTCTATTGCTATCTGCAAGTTCACTGATTTATTCTGTCTTCTCCATAATAGTTATCATTCTCCTTCAGGGAGATTTTAATGTCAGATATTGTTAATCTTATCTTTAAAATTCTCATTCTGTTCTTTATTTAAAATATAATTCTCTCCACATTGTGAGGAACATGTCGAACATTGGAATGTATTGCAATTTCTATAATAGCTTTCAAATGTTCCTTACGTGGTAATTCGTTATTTCTGTCATTTCTGAGTATATTAGTATTGGCCAATGTTTTAGCTTTATAAGAAGGTGTAGATCAGCCACTACTCTACATTATACTTACATTTACAACTGAGTCATAATCTTAGGGGTTGTCCGTGGAATGCTCTAGTTCTGTGACAGCTACTTTCACCAGAGGTATGTCTCCCTCAAATGTGAGACCCAAGTTGCTGATCCTAAAGTTGCCCTTCTTAAGAGATTGTGTCCTTCAACGGATGAATGGATGGACAGACCATATTGTGAAATAATATCCAGTAATAAACTGTTTTCTAAGTTTATTTATTTTTCTTTGTGTGAGAGAGAGCAAGAGAGAAGAGAGGGAGAATGAACCAAGAGGAGAGAGGCAGAAAGAGATGGGGACAAAGGATCTGAAACAGGCTCTGCACTGACAGCAGAGAGCTCTATGTGGGGCTAGAACTCATGAACCAGAAGACCTGAGCAGAAGTCGGATGCTTAACCCACTGAGTTACCCACATGCCCAGATAAATGATCTATTGAGACACATAACAACATAAATGAGTCTTAAATGCATTTTGTTATGTGAGACAAGCAAAATTCAAAAGGCTCTGTGCTGTATGATTCAATTCGTCTGAACTCCTGTAAACCGCTCAATTAAAGGAAAGAACACAGTGTGATTTATCATGATTGAAGTACAGAAGGGCTGACTACAGGGTGGGCCGTGGGATATTTGAAAGTAATGAAACTGTTTTCTGTGGTATTGGTATAGTTGATACATTACATGATGAGCATTTCAACATCTGCAAATCTATGTGAGACAAAGGTGAAATTTAATGCATGCAAATGGTTTTTAAAATCAACCAGAAAAACCAGGGGATCTTATGATAAAGGAAAGACTGACAAGTGAATCTAACACTATTATAAATTTAAGATTAACCTCAGTGAACTTGTAGGAGAATAAAGCAAGATGACCTAAATAACTTTGCATTTAGTATTTTGACTAGAAACTCCAAGTATAAAAGCATTAAAATAAACAAAAACAAAAACAAGAACTGAACTTAAACACTTAATTGTTGTTTTTAGTTTTGTTTTTCAAAACAATCTGGATTAACATATTGAGACAAAACTACCCATATTGTTAGATTGAAAAACAAGTAATTATATGGAAAAGTAGAGAAGTAGGTATCAGGTGTCTCACGCTCAGTAAAGAAAATTGTAAAGATCCAGACTAAAAATGAAAATAAACTTTGTTACTACTGAATTAGAGTTGGCAACCCATGTGAATTCATACTTATATGTGTACACACATGTACACACACACACATAGAGATAGATGTAATACATAAATAAACATGCATGCACATGTGTTTCTGTTTAACCCTGTGTGTGTGTGAGTCAAGCTGGCTCTGTAGGCTGTCCCTGGACATAGTGAAACCATAGCAGTAATGAGAATGTACAAAGCCCAGATTTTATTTTCTGTATGATATTCTCTATTAAAAGGAACCTAGGGCTTCTTTGAGAAATGGGTGAAGCTCGAGCTCAGGCAGGGGAAATATAAGATGATCCTAGAACATCATACAAAGCTATAAAGTAAGGCAGTGTTGAAAAACTAACGGAGACATATCAAGGTGACACAAAGTCAACCTAAGAGAACTCACAATGGCCAAAATTTGAATGATTTGAGCAAACGCAATAGAAAAGGTGGCGTTGGATTAAAACCTAAATAATGAGGGGCACCTGGGTGACTCAGTCAGTTAAACATCAGACTCTTGATTTCAGCTTGGATCATAATCTCATAATAGGATCAAGCCCCACATAGGGCTCCATGTTAGGCACAGAGCTTGCTTAGGATTCTCTCCCACCTTGTGCCCTTCCCCAACTTTTGTGTGCTTTCTCACTCTTTCTCTCTCAAAAATAAATACATAAACTTTAAAAAACTCCTAAATTATGACAGTAATATAAATCCATCTATATTTATATAGCTAAATTACTGAATATGTAAATAAGTGGGAAGGACAGGAAAGCATCTTTGCATAATAATTAAAAATGATATATTGATATGTGTTTCTTCTCCTTCCAAAAGATTTGTCTTTTCTCAAACATGGTTTGTCATAAGTAATTTGCTTCTAAAGAATACAGTATGAAAATGGGAAAATCCTAACATACAGGGGAGAAATCTTGGAAACACGACCTTAAAAGTGATCAGCAATAACTCATTTGGGTTTCAGCCATTTTGTTACTGGACATAATAACATGGTGGCAAAGGGATTTCACTTCTGTGACATTCTTCCTCAGAAGCCATAACCCGTGTATTGATGGGGAGAAAAAAAGCAGAAATGCCCGAATTGAGGGACTTTCTACAATTCTTCAAAACTGTCAAAGTCATGGAAAAAATAAAAAACAAAGGCAGGAGAACTGTCACTGAACAGTAGAGACAGAACACATGACAGCTCGATGTAATGTAGCATCTCTGACTGGGTTATGGTGCAGAAGAGACTTAATAGAAAAACCAGTGAGCTCCATATTAAATTGCAAGTTTAGTTCATAGTGGTGCAACCTTAATGTTTAGTTTCGACCAACGTGCTATGGTATGTAAGATGTGAACATTCAGAGACAATTAGTGAAGTATGTATTGGAGCTCTCGGTACTATTTTTAAATCTTCTTTTGTAAAGTTAAAATTAGCCCCAAATTATATACATACATAATATATACATGAAATGTATTTGTCACAAATATATATCATATAATTTATGAAAAAAGAGAGAAAAGTAGGAACTCCATAATCACAGACCATAAAGGTTTCAAAACTTGAATAAATGAATATTTCCATGACTGCATCTCCCTCTATCCAACATGCTGTCAGACTTAGTGGGAGGAAAATGAAAGAGATGCTCTAAGAAGGACGCCAGGGGGGCGCCTGGGTGGCTCAGTTGGTTAAGCGTCTGACTTCAATTCAGGTCATGATCTCACAGCTCATGGGTCCAAGCCCCGCATCGGGCTCTGTGCTGACAGCTCGGAGTCTGGAGCCTGCTTCAGATTCTGTGTGTGTCTCTCTCTTTGCTCCTCCCCAGCTCATGCTCTGTCTCTGTCTCTCAAAAATGAATAAACGTTAAAAAATATTAAAAAAAAAAAAAAAAGAAGGAAGTCAGGACAACTCAGAGAAGTCTCAGGACAGCTTATGAAGCACTACTCTATCAGCTATATTTTATATGAATTACGTTTTATGCTCTTTCTTCCACCAAATACTTTATTGGAAGCCTGTCTTTATTTTTAAAGTGGGAATATAAGTTAAATAAATCATGCCTGATAATACAGTGCCTGATGAAAGTTTGTGGTTTCTGTGCATTGGGGATAAAAGCCTTTCATTCAGACACATGATGAGTGGAAAAGAGGTCACCTGTGCTAAATGGACATACACTTCTACAGCTACGCTCTACCCTGGGATTTTGATCGTGGACTGTGTTGACCAGACTCCTTTATCACTTCCGTTTGAAGTCAGCTAGGAAATGAGAGGAGGGGAGGAAAGTAAAATGGCAGTTGATAATGACTACAGAAGGCTCCTGGTGGACAGTTTTCTCTTCCAGGGTCAGCTCTCCATTGCTTCAAACAATTGCTCCCTGTAGACGGAATTGTGCCTTCCCTTAATTCATGTGTCAAAGTCCTAAACTCCAGTACCTCCAACTGTGACAATATTTGGAGTTAATGTCTTTAAACAGATAATGAAGGTTAAATGAGGTCTTTGTGGGAGGCCCTAATCCATTATGACTGGTGCCTTATGAAAAGAGTAGATGACACAGACATGCATAGAGGAGAGACCACGTGGAGACATGGGGAAGAGACAGCCTTACAAGCCAAGGAGAGAAGCCTCAAAATAAAACTAACCTTGCCAATACCTGATCTTGGATTTCTATCCTCCAGAATTATTAGAAAACAGTGACCTGTTGTATAAGTCCCTAGTCTGTTGTATTTTGTTATGGTAGTCCCAGCACATGAATACACTGGGAAACCTCTCTCTTCCAAGAGAAGAGAGGCTACTTCTGAGAGGCTTTATGATCTTTTGTTGCCTTGTTGGGTTCCTTTATCCTTGGGAAACTGTATGTTATTATTAATCACTGTAATTTTAGTATATTATTTCTTTTCTGCCAGGAATCTTTTGGATGTGTTACTCAATCACAAAGCAAACAAAACCCTTTCCTCTAGGTACTTTAACTAAAATATATGTCATTGGGCACCTGTCTAGCTCAGTTGGTTAAGCATCTGACTTCTGCTCAGGACATGATCTTGCATTTCATGGCATTGAGCCCATATTCGGCTCTCTGCTGACACTTCAGAGTCTGGGACCTGCTTTGGATGCTGTGTCTTCCTCTCTCGCTGCCCATCCCCTGCTTGTGCTCTGTCTCATCTCAAAAATAAATAAGCAAAAGAAATATTAATAAAAATAATAAATAAAATATATGTCACTTTTCTGGATTACAAATCACAAAATAGATTTTAAATAAATGCTTTCAATGAGACATACCTCTTCAAATTATGAAACTACTTGCTAACATTCCCTTGCTAAATGTGCCAGATTTATTTTGGAACTCATTTGGAATCACCATTTCAAGTGTCACATAAGACAGTCAATCTTATTACTTTGTGTTACATCTTGCTTTTGAAAAAAAATGATATTATTCCTCTAGATTATTCTTTCTATTTAAAAAAATATGTAAGCCCTACTGTCTTCTAATGATGATTTGTCATCACAGGATATTGTGAAAAAGAAAAACTTCCAGGAATGTCTAAAAGTAAATTTAAAAGAAATGTGTCAAAACTGGCTATATTCAGGGAAAGTGATTATCACCAGGATGGCAACATAGGTCATTGTTGAGTTCACTCCCGCTTATAAGATAAACAACTAACATCTATCAAGAATAAGACAGCACTGAGAGAATGTGAGAACATGAGGGTGAGGCAGGAACATGGCCTTGCTCCTCACACACCAAGACAGACTGCATTACAAGGCTAAAGGAAATGGCTACGTGTTGCTGCATAGCATCATGTGGAGCGATCTCCCTGGATCCTCTGTTTCCTCCAATGGGAAGAGAGAGCCTGAGTGAAGGGCTACCAGCCTTCTTCTGCATTATGGGCCCCCCTGCGGGGGGCCCTGCTCTGATCTTACACCACAGACATGTCAAGGGATTCCATAGGGCTCAGCCACTAGGGATTCCAGCTGTGACAGAGAAGGAAATGAATTTACAACAACCAGTAGGTAAATCTTGGCAGACTCTGTGCATAGCTGCAGTGCCCAAGTAGTAATCCGAAAAAGTGGCTTAGCTCATCTACAGGTCCAAGTACGTGGCACACTCTGGCCAGTAAACTCAGCCAAGTACAGAATTGCCTGATTTGGGTCCTCAAACAAAGTTTCCTTAGCCCTAGAGCCCAGTTCACCCACACCAAAGCTAGTAGGCAAATCGTGGTCCCATCCGTGCAGATTGTCTTCTCTCCCCCATGTGACCTGAAGGGCTGGTGACAACTCCTGGAAGCTGTGAAGTTCAGTGGTGCCTGACCTGGGAAGTGGCCGAGCAGAACATAACCCCCACCCCCACCCCACCCAGAGCAAAGCCAGTACTGGCATGAAATATTCCCATTATATGTGCAGGCAAGACAAGGAATTTACAGCCAAGATTGAGGATAGTTCCTGGCTTGTGCTAGCCAGAGAGCCCGTTGAAAAGTTGAGAGTAGACTGAAGCAGCTTCTCCCATCCCCAGCTAGGTAATGGAACTAAGAAGCAACTCCATTCACTGCAGTGTCTTCCAGCCCCAGTGAACCAAGAGGCCTAGCAAAAACTTCTGAAAGCCATGCAGCCCAGCACCACATAAATGTTGTCCTTATTTACAGTAGCCTAATAGAAGCAGCCTAACTGCTCACTGATGGATAGAAGTGGAAGCTGTAGTATGTATGTACATAATAGAATAGTTTTCAGTCATCCAAAATGAGAAAAACTTAGTTTGCAACAGCATGGATGGACCTTGAAGGCATTATGCAAAGTGAAGTAGTCAGAGAAAGACAAATACTGTTTGATGTCACTTACATAAATCTAAAGCAACAACTAACTCCTAGAAAAAGAAAAGATCAAATTTACAGTTATCAGAGGCAGAGAGTGCTAGGAGGGGAAAATTGGAAGAAGGTGATCAAAGGTAGAAAGATCCAGTTATAAAAAAATACATGCTAGGGGTATAATGGCACAATATGATGACTATAGTTAATGGTATATAGGGAAGTTTTTAAGAGAGCAAATCCTAAGAGTTCTCACCAGAAGAAGAAAATTATATTTCCTTTATTCTCTTCTTTATTGTCTTCTTACTGTATCTATATGAGAAGATGATTGCTAGCTGAACCTCTTGTGGGCAATTATTTTACAATATACATCAATCAAACAATCATGCTGCATGCCTTAAACTTATACAGTGATGCCTCTTAATTATTTCTCAATAAAACTGGGAAAAAAGATTATATTCATAAAAATGATTTTGGATTAAATCTATCATATAGCCTGATGACTGTTCTAATACTACAAATTATTTAAATGTATATGTTAAAGATTAACTTCTGTTATTTATTTTTAGTGTCATCAAAATGCATTTTACTCTATAATATATCATTTAAAATTTTTTAAATTCTTTTTTTCATTTTTGTAAATAGTTGATTGTCAAGTTGATTTCCATATAACACCCAGTGCTCATCCCCACAAGTACCATCCTCTGTGCCCTTTCCCACTCCCCCACCCCCATAAGCCCTCAGTTTCTCTCAGCATTAAAGACTCTCTCATGGTTTACCTCCCTCCCTCTCCACAACTGTTTTTCCCCTTCTTCACCATGGTCCTCCTATATGTGCAAACATGTGGTATCATTCCTTCTTTGCCTGACTGATTTTGCTCAGCATAAAACCATCAAGTTCCATCCATGTTGCTACACATGGCCAGATTTCATTCTTTCTCATTGCCATGTAGTATTCCATTGTATAGATAAACCACATCTTCTTGATCCATTCAGCTGTTGATGGACACTTAGGCTCTTTCCATGTTTTGGCTGTTGTTGAGAGTCCTGCTATGAAACTTGGGGTACATGTGTCCCTATGCATCAGCACTGCTGGATCCCTTGGGTAAATTCCTAGAAGTGCTATTGCTGGGTCATAGGGGAGTTCTAGTGTTAGTTTCTTGAGGAACCTCCACACTGTTTTCCAGAGGGGCTACACCCGTTTACATTCCCACCAAAGGTGTAGGAAGTTGCGTGTTTCTCCACATCCTCACCAGCATCTATAATCTCCTGATTTGTTCATTTTAACCACTCTGACCGGTGTGAGGTGGGATATCTGTGTGGCTTTGATTTGTATTTCCCTGATGAGGAGGGATGCTGAGCACCATTTGATGTGTCTGTTGGTAATCTGGATGTCGTTTTTGGAGAAGTGTCTGTTCACGTCTTCTGCCCTTTTCTTCACTAGATTATTTGTTTTCTGCATGTGGAGATTGGTGAGTTCCTTATAGATTTTGGATACTAGCCCTTTATCAATATGTCATTTGCAACTATCTTTTCCCATTCCGTTGGTTGCCTATTAGTTTTGTGGGTTGTTTCCTTTGCCGTGCAGAAGCTTTTAATCTTGATGAGGTCCCAATCGTTTATTTTTGCTCTTGATTCCTTTGCTTTGGGGGATGTGTCAAGTAAGAGGTTGCTGCAGTGGAGGTCAAAGAGGTTGTTTCCTGCTTTCTCCTCTAGGGTTTTGATGGTTTCCTGTCTCACATTCAGGTCCTTTATCCATTTTGAGTTTATTTTTGTGTATGGTGTGAGAAAATGATCTAGTTTCATTCTTCTGCATGTTGCTGTCCAGTTCTCCCAGCACCATCTGTTAAAGAGGCTGTCTTTTTCCATTGGATACTCTTTCCCGCTTTGTCAAAGATTAGTTGGCCGTACATTTGTGGGTCCAATTCTGAGTTCTCTAATCTGTTCCATTGGTCTGTGTGTCTGTTTTTGTGCCAATACCATACTGTCTTGATGATGACAGCTTTGTAGTAGAGGCTAAAGTCTGGGATAGTGATACCTCCCGTTTTGGTTTTATTTTTCAGTATTCCTTTGGCTATTTGGGGTCTTTTGTGGTTCCATACAAATTTTTGGATAGTTTGTTCTAGTTTTGAGAAGTGTGCTGGTGCAATTTTGATTGGAATTGCATTGAATGTGTAGATAGCTTTGGGTAGTAATGACATCTTAACTACATTTATTCTTCCTATCCACGAGCATGGAATGTTTTTCCATTTCTTTGTGTCTTCTTCAATTTCCTTCATAAGTTTTCTCTAGTTTTCATCATACGGATCTCTTGTATCCTTGGTTAGGTTTATTCCGAGGTACTTTATGGTTTTTTGTGCAATTGTGAATGGGATCAGTTTCTTGATTTCTCTTTCTGTTGCCTCATTGTTGGTGTATAAAAATGCAACCGATTTCTGTACATTGATTTTGTACCCTGCAACTTGGCTGAATTCTTGGATCAGTTCTAGTAGGCTTCTGGTGGAGTCTGTCGGGTTTTCTATGTAGAGCATCATGTCATCTGCGAAGAGTGAAAGTTTGACTTCCTCTTTGCCAATTCTGATGCCTTTGATTTCCTTTTGGTGTCTGATGGCTGATGCTAAGACTTCCAGCACTACGTTAAATAGCAGTGGTGAGAGTGGACATCCCTGTCGTGTTCCTGATCTCAGGGGGAAAGCTCTTAGTTTTTCCCCGTTGAGGATGATGTTAGCCGAAGGCTTCTCATAGATGGCTTTGATGATGTTTAAGTAGGTTCCTTCTATCCCAACTTTCTCGAGAGTCTTTATTAAGAAGGGATGCTGTATTTTGTCAAATGCTTTTTGTGCATCTATTGACAGGATCATATGGTTTTTATCTTTTCTTTTGTTAATGTGATGTATCACATTGATTGATTTGTGAATACTGAACCAGGCCTGTAACCCAGGAATGAATCCCACTTGATCATGGTGGATAATTCTTTTTATGTGCTGTTGGATTCGATTTGCAAGCATCTTGTTGAGGATTTTTGCATCCATATTCATCAAATATTGGCCTGTAGTTCTCTTTTTTTTGCTGGGTCTCTGTCTGGCTTGGGAATCAAAGTGATGCTGGCTTCATAGAATGAGTCTGGAAGTTTTCCTTCGATTTCTATTTTTTGGAATAGCTTAAGAAGAATGGTATTAATTCTGTTTTAAATGTCTGGTAGAATTCCCCAGGGAAGCCATCTGGCCCAGGGCTCTTATTTGTTGGGAGATTTTTGATAACTGATTTGATTTCTTCACTAGTTATGGGTCTATTCAGATTTTCTATCTCTTCCCATATGAATTTTGGTAATGAGTGTGTGTTTAGGAATTTGTCCATTTCTTCTAAATTGTCCAATTTGTTGGCATATAATTTTTCATAGTATTCCCTGATGATTGCTTGTATTTCTGAGGGATTGGTTGTAATAAGTCCATTTTCATTCATAATTTTGTCTATTTGGGTGCTCTCTCTTTTCTTTTTGATAAGTCTGGCTAGAGCCTTGTCAATTTTGTTTATTTTTTCAAAAACCAACTCTTGGTTTCATGGATCTGTTCAATTGTTTCTTTGGTCTCTATGTTGTTTATTTCTGCTCTAATTTTGACTATTTCTCTTCTCCTACTGGGTTTAGGGCATTCTTGTTGCTCTGCCTCTAGTTCCTTTAGGTGAGCTGTTAGATTTTGGACTTGTGCTTTTTCTAATCTCTTGAAATAGGCCTGGAGAGCAATATACTTTCCTCTTAGGACTGCCTTTGCTGCATCCCATAGATTTTGAATCGTTGTGTTTTCATTTTCATTTGTTTCCATATATTTTTTAATTTCTTCTCTAATTGCGTGATTGGCCCATTCATTCTTTATTAGGGTGTTCTTTAACCTCCATATTTTTGGAGGTTTTCCAGACTTCTACCTGTGATTGATTTTAAGTTTCGAAGCATTATGATCTGACAGTGTTCATGGTATGATCTCAATTCTTTTATATTTATTGAGGGCTGCTTTATGTCCCAGTATGTGATCTATCTTGGAGAATGTGCCATGTGCATTTGAGAAGAAAATGAATTCCATGGCCCCAGGATGTAGAGTTCTAAATATATCTGTCAAATCCATCTGGTCCAATGTGACATTCAATCCCATTGTTTCTTTAGGGATTTTCTGTCTCGTTGATCTATCCATTGCTGTAAGTGGAGTACTAAGGTCCTCTGCTAGGGGCGCCTGGGTGGCTTAGTCGGTTAAGCGTCCGACTTTCGCTTGGGTCATGATCTCACGGTTCGTGGGTTCGAGCCCCATGTCGGGCTCTGCGCTGACTGCCAGCTCAGAGCCTGGAGCCTGTTTCAGAGTCTGTCACTCCCTCTCTCTCTGACCCTCCCCTGCTCATGCTGTCTCTCTCTCTCCTAGAAATAAATAAAACATTAAAAAAAAAAAAAAGGTCCTCTGCTATTAGCACATTCTTATCAATAAGATTTTTTCTGTTTGTGATTGCTTTATGTGTTTAGGTGCTTTCGTATTGGGTGCATAGACATTTATAATTGTTAGCTCTTCCTGATGGATCGAGCCTGTAATTATTATATAATGTCCTTCTTCATCCCTTGTTACTGCCTTTACTTTAAACTCCAGTCTGTCTGATATAAGTATAGCTACTCCAGCTTTCTTTTCACTTCCAGTAGCATGATAGATATTTCTCCATCCCCTTACTTTCAAACTGAAGGTATCCTCCAGTCTAAAATGAGTTTCTTGTCAAGAGCAAATAGATGCATTTTGTTTTTTTATCCATTCTGATACCTTTTGTCTTTTGATTGAGGCATTTAGCCCATTTACATTCAGTGTGATTATTGAAAAATATGGGTTTAGAGTCATTTTTTCCTTTGTAGGATTCATGCTTGTGGTGGTGTCTCTTGTATCTTGCATTCCTTGCAACATTTCCCTCAGAGAGTCCCCCTCAGGATTTCTTATAGGGGTGGTTTAGTGGTGATGAATTCTTTCAATTTTTTTTTTTTTTTTGGAAAGATTTTTATCTCTCCTTCTATTCTGAATGACAGGCTTGCTGGATAGAGGATTCTTGGCTGCATAATTTTTCTCTTCATCACATTGAAGATTTCCTGCCATTTCTTTCTGGCCTGCCAAGTTTCAGTAGACAGGTCTGTCACCACTATGATAGGTTTCCCTTTGTATATTTGGGCCCTTTAATCTCTGGCTGCTTTTGGAATTCTCTATTTGTCTTTATATTTTGCCAGTTTCACTACGATATGTTATGCAGAAGATCAATTCAAGTTACGTCTGAGGGGAGTTCTCTGTGCTTCTTGGATTTCAGAGTCTATTTTCTTCCCCAGTTTGGGGAAGTTCTCTGCTATAATCTGTTCAAGGACTCCTTCAGTGCCTTTCCCTCTCTCTTCCTCTTCTGGAATTCCTATCATATGGATTTTGTTCCGTTTGATTTTATCAGTCAGCTCTCAAACTCTCCTTTCATGTTCTTGGATCAGTTTCTCTCTCTTTTTCTTGGCTTCCTCTTTTTCTATAATTGTGCCTTCTAATTCACCTATTCTCCTCTCTGCCTCTTCAATCCATGCATTGAATGCCTCCCTTTTATTATGCATCTCATTTGTAGCATTTTTTAATTCATCACAACTGTTTTTGAAGCTCCATAGTCTTTGTAGCAATAGTTTTCTGATGTCTTCCATGCCTTTTTTTTAAGCCTAGTGATTAATTTTATGACTATTGTTCTAAATTCTTGTTCAGTTATGTTGCTTATATCTGTTTTGAGCAGTTCTTTAGCTGTCAGTACTTCCTGGAATTTCTTTGGAGGAGAGTTCTTCCTTTTTGTCATTTTGGTTAGCTTTCTATCTCATGTTAGTTTTAAAAGCTTGTTATGCACTCTGTACCAGTGAGTACTGCTGTATTAAAGAAGGCTCTTTGACTGTCCAGGGCCTGCCCATTCAGGAAGTGTTCTTTGAATGGTGTTTCTTGTTCTCTCTTGTTGAGACTTTGGTTATTTATTTCCCTACTTGTACTGGTATTTGCGACTCTCCACCCTGTGTACTTTGGCTTGTCTTTTGAGGTAGCCCTGGAAAAGAAAACAGACAAACACACATGGAACAAAGACACACAAATGTACAGACAAATCCAACAAACACACAAATCAAAAGGGAAAGAAAAAGAAAAAAGAAAAAAGGAAGGTACCAAAAAAAAAAAAAGGAGGGAGGGAAGACAAATAATAAAAATAAAAATAAATGACAAATAAAAAAGATGAAAAGAAAAATGAAAAAGCCCAAAAGACAAAGGACAGTCTAAAAGCATAAAACCGGAATTCCCAGCTTCAAATAAAGAGCCTGGTGTATGCAGCACTGATGGAAGAACATATACAAAGAGAGAAATGACAGGGCGGGGAAGAGTGAAATTGGAAATGAAATGACCAGGAAGAGAGACTACGAGGCTTAATTCAGAGAGAAAGGAGAATATGGTAAGAAGTGAGGAGAAAGAAACGAAGATAATGAAGATAATGTTACTCAGAGAAACTATATAGTCTGATTACTCCAGAGAGAGAGAGATAAAAGGTAACGGTGGAGGTATAGAATATACATCTAGAGAATGGATTAAAGGTGACTGTTTAAGCAAACCAGTGGTGCCCAGTCCAGCAGAGGGGAGGGATATGAATGAGACAAGGGTAAAAATGTATCTGAATAGAACGAATTGATCTAGAATTAATCACAGCAGTGCATCCATGTGGTCTTGCCTCGGGCTCCAGTAAGAAAAAAAAAAAGAAGAAGGCGGCTCTCTAGTGGGGATGGGTGTGGTCTGGTGTAGGCGGGCCTTAGCCTCTACTGCATACTGTGGGCAGCTCCCTGAGGTCCTGTCCTGCTGGTTGTGGGGAGAGAAATGGCGGCGCCCCAGTCCCTTCTAGAACCAAGTGTTGCAGCTCACTCTTTTGGGTCCCATCTCCCTGTGCCGAGGGCATAGCCAAGGTGGGTTGTGCTCTATGTCCCCAGCCAGGCCTCCCTTCCAGATCTTAGTCCCTGTACCCCATTGATACCGCCCGAAATATAAACCTGCAGCCGAGTCCCTCCAAGCAATTTCAAGCCCCTCGCCTCCCCCCCTGGGGATCGAGCGGAGCCAGAAGCACAGCGGCTTCCCCTCCAGGTCGAGCTGGCGAGTGAGGAGCAGTTTCTCCCAGGCTCCCCTAGGACCAGTGCTTCCCACTTAGGGTCAGCTGGACAGCAGGAAACCGGGTCCCTCTGTGTCCCAAGCAGATGTTTTTCTCTTCTCCAGTGATGGGGACAGTGTCCTGAGGAGTTTCAGCTGCTCCTTCTTTCCCCCCTGACTCACCGTGTCTCCCCACAAAGGGGGCTCCCTTCACTCCCCCCGTGTCAGTCCTGGCCCGTTTTTATCTTCCCTAGTTCGCGGTCCTGCTTTAAGATTTTCTCACCGGGCTCTGTCTCCTTTTCCCCCAAAACTCCTGGATTCTGTAAGGGTCCCTGTGGCTTCAGGTCTTCTCCGTTTGAGAGATGGGGGCGAGTGAAATGTACGAGCTCCCTACTTCTCTGCCATCTTGCCTTCCCAAAAATTCTTATATAAGATTAATGCCCATCGTGAGGCATGGAATCATGACCCTGAGATCAAGAGTCTGTTGTTATATTGACTGAGCCAAGAGATACCCCTATGTTTACTTTAAGGAAACATGGATTATTAAGTATTGAAAAAGCCTCGGTTAAAAAAAAATGATTTATATTAAAGAAAGAAAATCGTACTTAATTTTCGTAACAGATTCTACATTTTGAGACTTCTAGTTATTGACTTATTTAGGCAGTATATTTCCTATTTATTTACATATAACATTACTCTGCGTTTTAGTGTTTATTTCTTTGAGAGAGAGAGGTAGAGAGAGAAAGTGAACATGAGCAGGAGAGGAAAGAGAGAAAAACCGAAGCAACTCTCCAGCTCCATTATCTGCCTCTCGCCCTATACACAAGATCATGACCAGAGCTGAAATCAAGGGTCTGATGCTTAATTCACTGAGCCACGCAGGTGCTCCAACATTTCTTATATATAGTATTTTTGACGTCTTCAAAGAAATTGCTACACTCTTTCACTTGGATCTTGCCAAATATTATGGATATGTGGACAAATCTTTGTAATTAAAATGATTTAAGTTGATTTACATGCATAGAATATGTGATTTTCCCATGGCTCCACATCTAGATAAGAATGCTAACCCCTTAAATCTTGCATAAATTTTCACCAACTATTGTTGCTTTCAAATTTAAAAGGGAAAACTATTTCCAGTGTTTTATGAAAGCATTGTTCATCAGGTTGCCTTTAGAATGGTACAAAAAATTCATCTGAGAAAAAAAATCCATGTCTGTCTGTTAGACTAAAATGGATACAGTACATTTCATAGAGAAACAAAATGACACAATTGCCCAGCTGATTGTAGGACAAATCAGTGAAGCATTTTACAGCATCTGCTGGAAGTTGTTAAGTGTTTGCTGATATGAGCCTGCCTTTTATTCCCAGCCATCCTTCAGGAGTCCTGGCCAGTGTAAAATTTGCTGTTCGTAGATGTGCACAAATCACCAGAGACTAATGTTATGTCTTCAAAAAGCTAATTTTTCTCTTGGACCTTTGAAAGATTACCAAATAATGTCATATTCATTTTCAGATTCCAAAACAAGATTAAATCCTTTGACAGTCTTAAGATGATCAACCAAAAATGTCCACCAAGATTTATATGTAAAGGTGTTGATGGTATTTATATTTGGCTAGCAATACATAGCTGGTATTTATATTTGATTAGCAATAAATAGCTTTCTTGTTTCCTGTCTTTAAGTCACAGAGTTAAAAAAAAAAAAAAAAGAGGAAAGAGTGAGCCAATCTATCATCTTTACAGAAGATAGCTATGTGGTTGACTTGTACAAAAGGGCCACAAACAGTTACATATTACCCTCTCCTAACTCCATTTTAAATTTTCTGTGGCCTTTATTATTTTTCTAATATTTATTTATATTTGAGAGAGAGAGACAGAACACAACTGAGGGAGGGGCAGAGAGAGAGGGAGACACAGAATCTGAGGCAGGCTTCAGTCCTCAGGCTGTCACCAGGGAGCCCAGTGCGGGGCACAAACCTTGAGATCATGACTTGAGCCCAAACCAAGAGTCAGACGCTTAACCAACTGAGCCACCCAGGTGCCCCTAGTTTTGTGGTCTTTAAATTTAATTCTATTTCACTTCTGTTCCATTACCTCACAGAAATAGATATGTTTTAGGGAGGTTATAAATGTCATCTTTTATATTTACATGTCCTGATAAGTGTATCTTAATAATACCTGAGAATTAAATTAATTATATCTTAAATGTATTTGGAACAGTATCTGACACCTATTAGGAAACAAAAAGGTTTTCATCACAATTACCACCATCATCATCAGAAGAGTACTTTAGATAGCAAGAGAGAATTATAGACATTTACTTTGTTTCAGCATTTTAAAAAATACTCAAAATATATTCATTGTAATGCAGTACCTATTACCCAACAGTATAAACCACCATTTGATTCCTGGTGATCTGAGCCCTTGATGTTTGTCTCTTCCTCAGTGGAATGGTCAGAGGATGGCCTAGAGAATTCTTTAGATTTCAGTTACCTTTCTCTTCTCTTTGAACCTAAGTTATCAGTATCCCTGTTAACCTTGATAGATAACTCTTACTGTTGCCTACCATTTCAGTAAAAACCGTATCTTCCTATTAAAGGAACCAATATGTGTACACCAATGAGATATTTTTCACTTGAAGAGCAAAAATTCTGAGTCAGATGATCCCAGTAACCCAGGTAGAGGGAAAAAGTAGAAGTGTTTTTCCCAGTGAATAATCAGATGTAAGAGTGAAAAATAAGATTCTTTTTCTGTCCCTTTTTATCTTTCTCTCTTGTTTCTGTTTGTTTTGTTTTGTTTATTTTTAACTGTCCTTTCTGACAATGAGAGGAGACAGCATTTTGCATTTCTTCAGTTTTGAATTGTCATTTTATATAATCGGGACTAGTGTTTCAATGTGACGGACAGTATTTTAAAGATGTCTTTATCATACCAGTAGAAACACTTCTGAAGATTCTGAGAAAAAATGAAGAAAATATTAATTACTATACAACAAAAAATGGCCCAGTACAGGATTATCTCAGATAAACCTGGGTTTGAGGTCATCACAACAATGAATGCCATGGACCTCAACTCATCATATTAAATATATGTCTATACGGTGAATTATTTGTATGCAGTCGCTACCATTATAAGGATTTAGATGATGTATAAAATATTAATCAATCCCAAGTATGCTCAGACTGATAGTTAAATAGGAGAAAGAAATGCACCTCCCACATAATCATTGCTTCAAATGAGAGCATACTATGACTACCCCAGAAGTCTCCAACCTTCCATGGTATGTCTGCTTTGTCATGAAAAAGGCACTGCAAGGTGGATATTAGAGATCTTTCCATGTTTTATTTTCATGCAATGAAAAATAGTTAGATACACACACCAAATGTGTGTGTGTGTGTGTGTGTGTGTGTGTGTGTGTGTGTGTGTGTGTGTATTTATGGCTTTGAAGATTACTATAAAGAACCATGCCTCTTCATTCATTTTGGATAGGGTTATTTTACATGCTGTAGAACACAAGACCAAAAGAATTTTACTGAAAAGACAGATACATAAGATTATGGAATTAATCTTCTATATTATGCCCCTAATAATTCTTAACAACATATAATATACCTAATATCCTATCTTCTTTATGTACTAACAGCATGGAGGTATAAGGAATTAATGCCCTAAGACTTAAGGGATGTTAGGCCATCAAAGCATTTTATTCTAATTTGTGTTATATAATGAGCCAAACAATGACTAAAACTCAGTATGATAGAATGAACTTATACTGTTATCTTTACTTTATCTTCTCATATTTTCTAACTATCAGTGTAAGAGAACAGTAAAAAAACAGCAGCAGCAGCAGCAACAACGACAGCAAAAGCATTTGAAAGTTTAATTGTTGTTTATGTGATCCTAAGGTTGAATTGTTTTGCTCAAGAGTACATATTAGATAAAATCTCTGAAGTTGAAATTGCCAATTAATAATCTTAGGTTATACCTCTGTCTTCCTCCCAAAACCATCTGATTTCTTTTAAGGATAAACAGGGTATCATATTTTATGTTTTTGATAGTGAAACTAATCTCTATAATTCCCCATGTGAAATAGTATTGCCTTTGGTTTATTATTTTGGGAAAAAGGTGCTTCTACTTGGTCCCTCATGTTCAAATGGTCATATGAGGACTGGAATTCTGTCAAGTGCTATTACAAATATGTGTTTAAAAACCAGAAAATAATTTTAGGTGAGATTAAAAGATCTGCTTAGAAAACTATTGATCACCTGACAAGGTAAACTGCATTCTGAGCAGTTCATTTACCCAGGGGTCACCATGGTCATAGTGCCTTGTTATCATATTTTCTGTAAAGATAATGTCTAGATATTTTTGTTTTCTTGTATATATTAATTATGTTTCCTTGTACATATTTATTCTGAAAAAATAGGAGCGATTACATTTTGACGAATTCTAGGAACAAGATTTATGGAACGTGGTTGTGATGTTTTATGAAATGCTTTTTATGCCTTTGCTATCCTTGGAATCCTGAGATTCCAACTGAAATCAGAAAGCCCATTTAATCGAAGTATATCTCTACAGAGAACAATTAATCTACCACCACTTTTTAAAGACCATAATGATCTCCCTTCAGTGGTTTTTATAATAACTTGTTGAGTGAATTCACCTCTGGGTCCATTCAGAGGGCATAGTTTGGGTGCCCTGAGCTTCTTTTACCTGACAAATCTACTCCAAATTTGTTGCTCTGTGTTCTTGAAGTCTGTTCTCTACATGGTAATCAGGAATTTCTGCCAGCTCAAATTTATTTTCATGGGCCCCTACTAAATCCAATTGTGTCAACTAAGCAAAAAGAGTGATTATAAACATTCCTATCTGCTTGATCTTGCACCTTGAGTGCACACTGAGTGTCAAATGCACTCATTCATAAATTCAAATCAGACTAGAATTATGTTCCAGCCTAATTTTGTATAGTTTTCAGAAACTTTGCACAGATATACTTACCATGGTTTTATCCTAAATAATAAATAACATGTAGAACAAATTGATAGTTCTTACATGTAAGTCTTTTGCTCCCAGGTTTGACTCTGTAACTGATCCACAGAACATGACCTAATCTAGTCTTGGAGAAATGAAAGACAGTGAGAATGAGGACTGACTATTTCTTTCTCCTTGCAAGTTCACTTTGTAGGAGAGGTTGCTAAAGAGTCTTCAAAAAGTAGAGAGAGGAATACATGATTCTTCTGGCAAGGGACAGGTGTGATTATAAGATAACTCTCATGACAGAGAAGTGTTTACTTCAGTGGATTATCATTGAATGTTTTTGGAATTTAGCCCAAACAGAGAATTTAGAAATATTTAGAAATTTAGACATTTAGATGTGAAGTTTATATCCTCTTTATTTAAGCAAAGTATTTGAAGGAATGATCCTTTGTATTCTTTGAAATAATTAAGTAGAAATACTTATTCCCCACATCTTTAAGTCATTTATCCATTTAGTAAGAATAAGTCTTGAGCATCCGTTCTTTTACAGGCACTGTTCTAGGCTAGTGGGATACAGCAATGAACACAAGAGATATTTCTGTGCTATAGAGCTATGAAACAAGTAATAAACAAATGGAGTGCATGTATGACATATCCAGTGACAATATATGCTATATGAGGAAAGACAGTGGACGAAATTGTAGAGAGAGTGCTGCCAAGGGTTACGGGTTGGTACATAGGGCCCATTTTCCAGGTGATGATAGGGGATCATTTGATAAATTATTTTCTCAGTGGGCTCCTTAAACTGCCATAAGACTCTCTCTCCTTCTTGTCTAGATCTTCACTGTTTGTTTTTTTGTTTGTTTGGAGAGAGAGACAGACAGCACATGAATAGGAGAGAGGCAGAGAGAGGGAGAGAATTTCAAGTAAGCTTCATGCTAAAAGCATGGAACCTGATATGGGACTTGATCTCAGGAGCTGTGAGATCATGACCTGAGCCAAAATTAAGCCAAAAGCAGATGCTTACCCAACTGAGTCACCCAGGTACCCTTGGATATTCACTACTTTTTATCTCTAGTCCTGATACCTTCTCCCAGACTTCCCTAGATATTCTACTTTTTTGTCTACACTTTATGCACCATTTGCTCTATCATTCATTCATGTTTTAGTGTCAGATATAAAGGGAAATGCAAACTCAAATTCAAGGAAAATAAAAGTATTAGAAAGTATTAGATAGATAGATGAAAATCCATTGTTAGAGAAATAAGAATGTGATTACACATTATTGTAATTACACAATAAGAATGTGTTTTGGGATGATACCCAAAATAGTAACACAAAATTAGTCCATTACCAGTCTTTCATGGCAAAGATACAGTGCAATTTGCACCAAAACTCCACAGTGGTTGGATGCTAGATACTGCTACTAAAACTGTTACTAGTTCTACATTTAACTATTGCCGCTACCACAGCACTTGTAAAAATTTAAATCATTGGATTCTGTTTGCATGTGTGGGATGTGTTTATATTATTTATTCACATTATGACACAACTGTTACCTAGCTTTAAGGAAGCTGAAATTTGGTGACTTGATTGGTCAGGGTTTGGTCGGAAGATAGAACTAACCTAAAAATACAGAGAATGAGAGGCTCACCAAACTGTTGTGGAGAATGAATGCAAAGAAATGCACTACAAATGTAGGAACTATAGGAAATCAACACTAATGTTCTCAGTTTCCTGATGCAATGATATTTCTCATTCACAAGGAAGACCCGTAATGCTTCTCTAAAATTATCTGTCTACAATAGGTCACAAGTTTTGTTTTGTTTGTATTTTTGAACCACTTTCTTCAGAAGTAATTGATATGTAAAGAACAACATCTATTTAATGTGTCCAATTGATGAGTTTGGGCATATGCAAACACTTTTGATCCCATCAGTGCAATCTAGATAATAGATATATCCAACACTTCCCAAAGTTTCCTGTGTCTCTTTGTAGGTTTCTTTGTGGGAGAGTGGGTTGGGAGTGGTATATTTTTGTGGTAAGAATACATACTGTGAGATTCACCCTCTTAATGCATTTGAAGTGCACTATGACGTATTGTTAACCATCAACATCGTGTTGTAGAGCGGATCTCTAGAGCACACTTAACTAGCATAATAGAAACTTTAAGCATCAGGCCTAGTTAACGCAGGGATGGAAAGCCACACACTTTCTAGCACTGCCAAGTAATAACAGCTTCTACTCCTGTTTTGGTTTGTAAAGATCAAGGAAGTGATTCTCATTGGTGAAATGTAACCCAGAGTCTCACTATGAACAAAGGTAGAGAATATTGTTCTAAAGTTTCCAGACATTTTGCTGAGGAAAGAACATAGTAGAAGAGGCTGAGACTGGAAGACAGCTGACAAGAGACAATCCAGAGCATTCACTTCATCAGCCATCTTGAAGGCACATGTACTCTCTACAGATGCCATTTTATTAACTTAAAAAAAAAAAGCAATTATGTAATCACTATTATAGACAACAGCATAAAGGGGAACTCTAAGAATTTAGGGAGGTATTAAAAATGGGACATGAGGAGTGCTTGGGTGGCTCAGTCAGTTGAGTGTCTAACTCTTGATTTCACCTCAGGTCATAATCCCAGGGTCATGGGTTTGAGCCCTGTGTCAGGCACCATGTCTGGTTCCACACTGAACTTGGAACCTGCCTGGGATTCTCTCTCTCTCCCTCTGCCCCTCCCCGTTTGTGTGTTTTCTCTTTCTCTAAAATTAAATAAATACATGGAAAGATAGATAGATAGATAGATAGATAGATAGATAGATAGATAGATAGATAAAACACATAAAAAACGGGGCATGAAAAATAAACTGGTAGATCTCAGGAAAGAAGTGAAAGAGGGTAAAACAACAACAAAAAACCCACTGTAGAATCTGGGGGAACATGAAAGCAGTCTAGAAACACATAGCACTAATAATAAGAAACATAAAAGACATGATTAAGAATAGTGAAAGAAAATAGAAATTAATAAAGTGTTAATAAATAAATTCTGTGTGAAATAGTTGAAATAAAAGGAAGAAAAGGATGTCTGACATCTACCTTATTAGTACCCTTGAGGTAAGAACTAAAAGAATAGATTAAAAAATAGAATATTAAATATAGCAAAAACTATAGAAAATAAAAATAATGTTTACATATGCAAATTTAAGCGACATATCTTTTCTAACAATAAAGACTTGGCATAGAATAATCAGATATATACTAGGTTGAAGGTAGTAAAATTTTCTAATAAAAACGATTCTTAAAACAGAGAGGCAAACAATTATACTAATCTATAATGGGAAATGTCAGTCTTGTATCATACTTCTCCATTGCTACATCCAGTGACAGAAAATAATGACACAGTGAAATATTTCTCCAAGACATTTTGTAGTAAAGAAACTATTATTCAAGAAAAAAAATAGTAGTGGAAAGCATATTTGATTATGCTAGCATTACTTTCCATAAGTACTTCTTTTATAAAGTACTAAGTACTGCCATTAAAACAAGCAAGAAATTAATGAAGTGATTTTACCAAAAGTCCTGGAGGCGATCACTGAATCTATTTCTGCAGGACTAATGCTAATATAAATATGGTCCCAAATAAGTGTATTAGCGTTATAAAATCTGCATGTACAGAAACAATGTAAAATATATGAATAAGGGAACTATATTGAGAAAACTATGAAACAATGATAAAAAAAAACATTTGTGAAGATCTATATACATAAAGGAATAATTCATGTATATGGATTGGAAGCCTCCATATGACTAAAATGTTAATTCTTCCCAACTTTGTCTAGAGAATTAACATAATGCAAATAAAAACCCCAGCAAATTATTCTCTGGATATTAATAAACTGACTCAAAAGTTTACATGGATTATAAAATAATACTAGAATATCAACACAATTCTGAAGAAGAAGAGGGATACTGGAGAACTCATATTACCTGCTTTGAAGCTTTACTATAAGCCACAATAACTGCACCAACATGATATTGGCAAAGGGAAAGATATGCAGAACAATGCAACAGAATAGAATGCCTAGAAATAGATGTAAGAAAAACACAGTCAACTGATATTTGACAAAGAAGCAAATTCCATCAAAAAAAGGAAATTAAGGAAACAATTTCATTTACCATTCAAAGTATTAACCTACAGAAATAAGTGATTTTCTCATATAAAAGCTACAGATAGAATATATATCAAAATAAAAGGTCCACGGGTAATTGCCAAAACTATTAATGTCTCTAGATCCAACATTACATGAAATGAGCTTGATCTATGTGAAGAAATGTTTAAAATATTACTTAAAGACCCAAAGATGGCATAACCAAATACAGTGTAGATCATGTTCTGCATAGTAATACTCAAAATAATAAAAATGCCATTTCTCCATATGTTCATCCATAAATATAATAAAATCCCAATAAAAATAAAAATGGTATTTTGTGGGAAGGAGATGAAACAGCAGATCTGGTTTTAAAGGTCATAAGAAAAAATAAATCAGCATGATCAGCCAGGAACCTTCTAAAAAATAGAGTCATAGTGGAAGTCCAGAGGGGGGTGACCCTACCAGATATTAAAGCATAATATAAGGATGCATAGATCAAAGTCAAAACTCTAGCAATACCTCCGCACAATTCTAGGATTTAGTATTACATTTAAAATCAAGGGCAGGAAGCGATAGATGATTTCGTAACTTAAGATGGGGAAACCGGACTGGCAGATGGGAAGGGAAGTTCCGTTTTTTAAATATAGAGATAATTTTCAGCTTTTTTTTCTGAAAAAAATATTCACCATGCATAATTGATAAAGGTAAAACTTACATATGTTATACTTATGAACATTATAATTTATATTTAATATATGTAAGTTCAAATAATTTCCAAATTTACGTATATTAAAAATACCATGTTACATTATATTTGGCCTAGGAATTAGAAATCTTGCAAAGTTCAGACAGAAATGTAACCTCATTATTGCAGCATAGGAAAATTAGCACACTTCTCACATGATCTGATATTTGGATAGATTTTGCACTTTCTAGTCTATAAATTCATCAGTCAAGTTGCTTGTATAATTTCCATTTTAGTTATAAATGATGCAGTGAGAGAAGGGATATATGATTTCCATCTGCAAGGTGTTTTTCAGAAATACAGATTGATGATTAGAGTTTATTAGCAATAAATAGTCCTATTGAATATGTTAGCCACTATAGTTTAAAGTTTTTGAAACATTTAATTTTGCTACATAAATGTATTGTTCAGACAAACTGAACAGTATGGAATTGTATGCCTTCAAATCATAAAACAATCTATGAAATAGTTATAATACCGATTTTCCTCATTAGCTTCTGCTTTGGCATAGTGTCACTTAATGTATTCTGGTTGGTCTATACATCAGCTTGTGACATATTTCAAGAATATACAATAAAAATTAAAACAAATTACAATAGTCTTCTAGTTAAAACTACCATGGTAAGATTAAGAGATATTTACATGAAAATTAATAGAAAAATGTGTTTCACACATTGAGTGAATGCTGTTAAGAGCTTGTAAACAAATACAGAGAAATCAACGATCTTCTAATATAGAAGCAAACACCAGCTAGCTGATAAAACCTAGATATATCAACTATTTTAATCCTAAGCAAGCTTATCTGATCCTAACTAATCTTTACATGAGCTTACTCAGTACATACTCAGAAACTCTTCAATGGTTTCATTTTTAAAGATTTGCAAATTATCAGATTGCTGAGGAAATGGAAATTTGAAACCTAGGCCATTTTTACCTGTAACAAAAGAACCCCTTTTTACATCTTAATGAAAGACTTAAGGTTTTACAAGTCAAAATTTGACAAACCACATGTTTGGTCACTATTGTGTTCCTAGATCTTAGCACAAAGCACTGAATAAATGTATGAGGAATATATGAGTGAATGAAGGAGGGAATACAGAAATAAAACTTCACCAACATGACTTGACATGCTGTAACCTCCGATTAGTTACAAATTAAATGATCTAATAAACAGTAACTTGGCCTAAATAGAATTTTATTATCAGTTGTAGAATTTAAAATATTAATGTGTTGCTAATGATTTTCTTTATTCATCCTATATTTTCAGTGGAGTAATGAAGCAAATAACACCCTAAGCTTTGAAAAAAAGAATTTGCTGGATGGTTCAAAGCTTATGTGTGACAACAGAATCAGGACCCAAGTTTTCAGAATTTATTTTCAATATCCTGTAATGTTTTTAAGGTTTGTTATTAAGCATTTGGAAATAAATAAATCTTATTGAGACAGAGATTATATGATCTCATAAAGTTTCACTTCTTAGCCATTTGTTTTATTGTCCTCATTATCTATTCTTTTCTGCTTCCTTTTGTTTCACTATATAAAAAAGCAGCTAAAGTTAAAATGCAGACCAACGTAGTAACACGTTTCTCCCAAACATTGATTCATAATATCGATTATATTTCAAGGTCTTCATATATGAAGGAATTAAAAAGTAGAAAAGGACTTTTTTCTTTATCCCCAGTTATCATGCATGATAGATATAACGTGCCATACCGTATTGATTAATGAAGGCTCTAACAAGAATTCACATTACACTTTGTATTTTAAATAGTCAACCTGAAATTATGTGTTATATGCCTTTGTTATTTACTGAAGATTGTTCAGAAGGTGCTCAGATGACTGTTTACATTATCAGAGCCTGCTCTGAAATATAACACAAAGGTTGGTCCAACGAAAAGAAGTTGGAAATGAACACTCCAGTTAAAAAGCAAATTTTCTAAGGCACCTGGGTGGTTCAATTGGTTAAAGGTCCGACTTCAGTTCATCTCATGATCTCACAGTCCATGGATTCGAGCCCTGCATCTGGCTCTGTGCTGACAGCTCGGAGCCTGGAGCCTGCTTTGGATTTTGTGTCTCCTCCTGACTATGCTCCTCCTCCACTCATGCTGTCTCTATCTCTCATAAATAAATAATTTTTTAAAAAGCAAATTTTCTAAAACAGCATGATTTAATGACTACTTTTGAGTGGGATTCTGAATCTTTCTATTTGGATCTTCTTAATACATGGTATGATCTTTATAATGACAATTATATCTGAAAGAAGTTTCCAGAACTTTAGCATGGGAGACTCAATAAAATGAAGTGAAGGCAGTGAAGTGCTACAAAACAACTTCCAAATCATTCATAAAATTCCTTCACTTTTCTTTCTTACCATTAAAAAAGTAGATATTGTCTTTAATAGAATTTTAAGTTCTAAATCAATGGAAATGTATTGGCATGATTAAACCAACTGCAATAGGAATTTCAGCTTTGTAAGCCTTGTTAGTGACCCTTAATTTTTCATGCACATATTACTTCAGGACATATTAAATTGTACAAGTATATCAGTGTTAGGAAAACAGCTGTTCATGTGAGATTATACTATGGCCCACAAGAAAAATCATTATAATCAAAAGTTAAAATTACATTAATTTCTCTTTAGTCTTTGTGTTATATTTACAGTCCTCAGTACTACATGAACAAACTGTTTTATTGCATAAAAGTATCATTGCATATGGTTCGAACGTTACTACATATCTTTTTTTAAAACAGCAATGCCAACCATTTATTCTCTGGTGAATTCATTCTCTTTTATGTTCAAGTAGGACTGGCTCAAAGCTTCAAATGCCATTTCAAATGGAAGTCCACATCCATCATCAAGATTTCTGCAGATACTCAGAGATATTTGTTCTCTTGTTTACCTTTGCTATTGGATTTGAATGTGTTTTCACTTCACAGCTATTAGAATGATAAAGCACAGACACCTGGATTTATGCCAAATACTGTTAAGGATTTGGAGATTCAGAACATGTCCCTGGTAAAAGCATAACTGGTAAAGCAAATTTGGAGAGCAACTTGCCCTAATGAAGTAGCCCCACACCAATAAAACAGGAACCAGAGAGAGGGATGGAGACAGGCAAGTGTAGGGTGAAAGAGAAATTAGGTTTCTTACTCTTGTAAAACCACACGGCCTCCTCAGGAGCAATTCACTGCAGCTCTACAACGCATATGGTCCCTGACCTCGTAGCCACCCCCTTCTGCCCAGGCCTTTATCTTTTGTCTCTTGGACTACATATACTACTATATATTGTCTCTTGCACTACAGCTCTTTGAAATCTCTCAAAATTTCCTGTTAGGAATAGCTTTTTAATTCTCTTGTGTTTGTTGTTGTTGCTGTTTTAAAAATTTTAATAGCCCCTTGGCTTATACTTTCAGTCCTCTATCTTCTGACCAAATTTATCTAGTACTTTGCTCAGGGAAAGGAATTCCTTCTTAAGAAGTGTCTCAGCGATCAAGAATATACAAATTTTACTATTTTGATGTTATTTTATAAAATTAAAAATTCTCTTCCTTAATGGGAATATTTCTAAGGACTTAAAGATGTAGTTACCATAATTAATATAAAAAGCCATAACTCGAAGCACCATAACCCTCTGATTTAAAGTTTACTTCATTCTACAGAATTAAAAGTGTGTGGCATTTAAAAAAAAAAAAGACAAAGGGTAATCTATAAGGAATTACTTTTACGTGACAGGTTGCAATAGAAATATTTGTTCTGTTATCCTATGAGTAGATTTGGGAAACAAGTGATAGATTTTTTTTTAATTTTGTTTATTTATTTTTGAGGGAAAGAGAGCTGGGAAAAAGCAGAGAGAACAAGAGAGAGAGAATCGCAAGCGGGCTCCACACTGACAGCAGGGATCAATCTCCCACAAACCATGAGATCATGACCAGAGCCTAAGTCAAAAGTTGAGTGCTTAACTGACTGAGCCACCCAGATGCCCCTAAAATGATAGAGTTTATGGATGACTCTCCACTAAATATAATCTCAATCAAAAGATTCTAAAGTTCCTTCATAGATCATGGTCCATGCCTTCCTTTATACTTAATATATTAAAAAAATGCAGAAAGCTACTTAAATTAGGGTAAGCACCAGAAGGCCTTCTTGCCTCCTGAATAGGAAGAGAGAATTAATAAAATATGCATTCCATTGGTATAATGAGTATAAATTGTACAGATTAAATCACTCAGATTTACCTAGTCTGGTCTCCCGTATTCATCAAGATTCTCAGGAAAGCACTAGAGGTTTGCAAACCTCACAGAGATTTTGAGTCAGCTTTAAATTAATATCATGTCCCTCTTTTATTTTTTTTTTTTTTATTTTTTCGGTATTTTTTTTACAAATAGTTTATTGTCAAGTTAGTTTCCATATAACACCCAGTGCTCCCCACAAGTGACTCCTCCATGCCCATCACCCCCCTGTCCCCCACACCCATCAGGCCTCAGTTTGTTCTCAGCATTCAAGAGTCTCTCATGGTTTGCCTCCCTCCCTCTCCCCCTCCTTTTAGATCAGACCTACTCCAGCTTTAATGTTCATTCAAACCTTTGGGTTCTTGTCAAGAAGGAGCTTCTGATTCAGTAGATATTCAATGAGGTCTCAAGTTTTGCATTTCTAACAAGCCCCTGGGTGATGCTGATAGTCCATGGACCATACTTGGGTAGAAAGGCTTTGCTAGAAGTGAGAGAGATGCAAATGTTAGATAAATGATAGAGCTCCCTATCTGTCCTTGGAACTTACTTTAGTTTAAAATTTTGGTCTTGTCCCCGTCTCTCATCTCTGATAATTTTTTTTCTTTTTGTTTTTGTTTTGAAATAGTAGATACACAATTTGCTGCAAAGGTAGTGCAGAGAAGACTCATGTTCACTTCCACCAGTGTCTCCCAATGGTAACATTTTACTTAATTATAATAGGATGGCCAGCCAGAAGCTTGACATTGGCACAATGTATAAAAATGGGGCAGCGGGTCATGTTTCAACATGTGCAGATTCATGTAACAACCAGTGCAGTCATGTTAGAGAGTTTTACTTCACCACAAAGACATACTTCATGCTCTCCATTTACAGTACAACCCATTCCCTCCCTCCGCCATTCCTAACCCCTGACAACTGCTAACAGGTTATCCATCTCTGTAATTTTGTCACTTGAAGAGTGTTTATAAATGAATCTCTCAATATATTGCCTTTGGAGATTAGCTTATGTCATTCAGAACAGTTCTCTGGAGATCTGTTCTGATCATATGCCACTGATAGTTTTTGCTTGTTTTATTTTTTGTGTAGTGTTCCATGGTAGTGATGTACCACAATTTTGTTTGTTCTGTTCTGTTTCATCCTTTTGCCCAATTTGAGGCAGTGTGGTTGTTTCAGTGTTGGGGGCTATTCGGATAGTTCCCTGAATACTTGTGTGCATGCTTAGGTCTGGACATGGTTTTCATTTCTGAGATAGATGGTCGGGAGTACCATTACAGCATCATATAGTAAATCTGTGTGTAGTTTATTTTGTAGACTGCAAAGCCATTTTCCAGAGTGGCTGTATCACTACATTTTCATCAGCAACGTATGAGTGATCTATTTTCTCTGCATCTTTACCAGCATTTCATGTGTCACTATTTTGTTTAGTGATCTCTTGTTGTAGTCTCAGTTGGCATTTTCCTACTGCCAGTGATGTTTAGCATCTTTTCATGTATTTATTGGTTATCAGTGTACCTTCTCAGGTAAAATAGCTCTTCATGTCTTCTTTCCATTTTGCTTGGATCATTTTTAATAGTTCAATGTTGAGAATTCTTCATATAATACTTTATATATATGTATATCTATATATACTAGTCTTGTGCTAAATATGGGGTCAGCAAATGCTTTCTTTTTCATCCTGCCTAAAGAACAAAACTTTTGGCCAAGTCTGACTTAGAATTTTGTTTTCGTTTTTTGAATCATGCTTTTAATGTAGGTCTGACAACTCTTTGCTACTGTAGTTTTGGAAATATTTTTTTATTCTAACATCTAGAAGTTTTATGGTTTCACATTTTATATTTAAATCTACAATCTAGGGGCCCCGGGATGGCTCAGTTGGTTAAGCATCTGACTCTTAGTTTGCGCTCAGGTCATGATCTCCTGGTTGGTGAAATCGAGCCCTGCATCTGTCTCTGTGCCACCAGTGTGGAGCCTGCCAGGGATTCTCTCTCTGCCTTTCTGTGCTCCTCCCCCACGGTTGCGCTCTCTCTCTCTCTCTCTCTGTCTCTCTCTCTCTCTCTCTCTCTCTCTCTCTCTCTCTCTCAAAATAAATAAATTAAATTTTTTTTAAAGTCTGTGATGTATTTTGAGCTAATTTTTGTAAAAGAAAAGAGATTCGGGACTTTTCATTTATTGTTTATTTGTTTTGTTTTAGATTCCATATATAAGTGAGATCATGTGGTATTTGTCTTCCTCTGACTTATTTCACATAGCATAAATGTTGTTGCGAATGCTAAGATCTCATTTTTTAATTTAATTTATTTTTAATTTTTATTTATTTTTTTTATTTCTGAGAGTGAGAGACAGTATGAGCAGGGGAGGGTCAGAGAGAGAGGGAGGCACACAATCAGAAGCAGGCTCTAGGCTCTGAGCTAGCTGTCAAGCTGTCAGCACAGAGCCCAACACGGGGCTTGAACCCACAAACCACGAGATCATGATCTGAGCCAAAGTCAGACGCTTAACCGACTGAGCCACCCAGGCACCCTGATCTCACTGTTTTTAAATGGAAGAATGAGTAATGTGTATACATACACACCACACCTTCTTTATACATTCATCCTTTGATGGACACTTGGGCTGCTTTCATATCTTGGCTATTATCAGCAATGCCAAATTAAACATAAAAGTGTATGTATCTTTTTGAATTAGTGTGTGTGTTCTCTTTGGGTAATCGCCCAATGGTGGAATTAGTAAATCTTATGGTAATTCTAGTTTTAATTTCTTGAGGAAGTTCCATCTTGTTTTCCTCAGTGTCTGAACTAATTCACATTCCCATCAAGAGAGCACGAGGTATCCCTTTTCTCTACATTCTCACCAACATTTGTTATTTCTCATATTTTTGATACAAGCGATACCGACTGGTATGAGGTGATATCTCTCTGTAGTTTGATTTGCAGTTCTTTAATGATTAGTGATTTTTTTTTGTTTCTTTATTTTGAGAGAAATAGAGTGCATGTGTGCACAAGTTGGGGACAGGCAAAGAGAGAGAGAGAGACACAGAATATGAAACAGGCTCCAGGCTGATAGCAGAGAGCCTGATTCAGGGCCAGATCTCATTACCTGAGCCAAAGTCATTGCTTAACTAACTGAGCCATCCAGGTGCCCCTGATGATTAGTGATGTACAGCATCTTTTCATGTGTCTGCTGGCCATCCTTTTGGAAAAATGTCTACTTAGGTCCTCTACTCATTATTTAATTGGATTGTTTGGGGAGGTAAGTGAGGAGATGGATGAGATAGATAAAGGGAAGTAAGAGTTACAAACTTCCAGTTACAAAATAAATAAAACACAGAGATGATTAGTACATTGTAGAGAATATAGTCAGTAATGTTTTCTTAATGTTGTATGGTCATGGATGGTCATTACAGTTATTTTGGTGAGCATTGAATAATGTGTCAAATTAATGAATCAATATGTTA
The DNA here is from genome assembly GCA_017311185.1 of Proteles cristata cristata. Classification (NCBI taxonomy): domain Eukaryota; kingdom Metazoa; phylum Chordata; class Mammalia; order Carnivora; family Hyaenidae; genus Proteles; species Proteles cristata. Next base: position 344,154 of record JAESUZ010001598.1, read on the forward strand.
TACACCTTTAAAAAATCTATTCTTCAAGGTAAGGGGAAAAAAGATTAAACTTTTAAGCCAGCTTCCTTCCTTCTTTCCTTTCTTCCTTCCTTCCTTTGTTCCTTCCATCCTTCATTTCTTTCTTTCCTCTTTCTTTCCTTCCTTCATTTTTCCCTTCCTTCCTCCCTCCCTTTCTGTCTTTCTGTCGTCTTTCTTTCTTTATTTCTTTCTTCCTTCCTACCTTCCTTCCTTCCTTCCTTTTTCTTCTCATTATGGATATACAAATTTTCTAGCATCATTTATTATCACTTCCCCATAGAATTCCTCTTAAATTGCAGATTATCAACTGGCCATACTTCTATGAACTATTTATAAGTTCTCTGTTTAGTTCCAATGACCTGTAAGTCCAGCCTTCATCTAATATCATAGTGTCTTGGTTACTGTATCCATATAATTACTCATGAATCTAGAACGACTACTCCTAATCTACTTTTTTTAAAAAAATAGCAATTCTGGTGCCTTTGCCATTTTTTAAATAAATTGTTATTATTGTCTGTATCTACAAAATGTCTTGCTGAGATATTAATAAAATCCTGAATAAAATCTTTATCACTAAGGGGATATTTGACAGTTTTAGTGTGTTGAGGCTTCCAATCTATGAACACAGTATGATTATCTTTTGTTAAAGTCTCTGTTTCAGCAGAGACTGAACATTTTGTTGTAAACAGTATGTAGGTCTCACACATTTTTTGAAACTTATACCCGAGTAATCCTCATTTAAGCAATTATAAGTGATAATGTATTTTCAGTTTCATTTTACACATAGTCATTGTGAATATATAGAGATATACTTATGTTTTATATGTTGATCTTATCTCCTGTGAACTTTTTTCTTTCTTTCTACTTTTTCTCTTCTTTCTTATCTCTTTTTGTTACTGCCTTTGTTAGCTTTTATATCACTGTAATACTAGTTTCATGGACTAAGTTGAGTGATTTTGTCTCCACTTCATTTTTCTCCAGAAGAGAATCTATAGAATTGATGTTAATCTTTTTAAGCATTTGGTAGAATTCTCTACCAAGAGACCTGATGATTTATTTTTCCAGAGGCATCAAAGTATGGATTCAATTTAATAGGGAAAGGGTTATTCAAGTTATTTATTTCATGTTTAATGTTATATTGAAGTAGTTTGAACTTTTTGAGTAATTAGCCTCTTCCATCTAGTTGTAAAATTTATGTGTGTAGCATTGACCTTGGTAACCCCTCTCTGTGTTCCCTTCTCCTGATGTCTCTAGGTTCTATAATGATATCCCCTGTTTTGTGTTTAATATTAATAGTGTATCTGCTCTTTTCCCCCCCTTATATGTCTTGCTAGAATTTTGACAATTTATCAATCTTTTCAAATAACCAGATTTTCCTTTTAGTTTTATTTTTAGTTTCATTGCATGTCTGCTCTTATTTTAATTACTTCTTTCCTTCTGCCTCACCTTGATTTATTTTCTTTTTCTTATTTGCTATTTACTCTTTACTCTTTACTAATGTAAGCATCTAAGACTCTGGGTATCCATGTCAATACTGCTTTGGGTGTGTTCCACATATTTTGATATTGTATTTTTATTCAGTGAAATCTGTTTTTTAAATTTATTGTGACTGTTTCTCTTAAGTAACCCAGGGATCATTTAGAATATATAGGTTATTTTCCAAATGTTTGAAACGTTTCTATTATCTTTGTGTTGTTAATTTATAGTTCAATTCCTTGTAGTCAGATAACACATTCTATAGAATTTAAATTATTTTAATTTTGTTGAAGCTTTTTTAATGGACCATGATATGGTCTATCCTTGTAAAACTTCTGTGGTCACTTATTCTGAATGCTTATTTTGTTGTGGGTGAAAGGAATGCTTATGTCTTAACTGATGATATTTTGAGTTGGTATCTTTGATGATTTTCTGTCTAGTTGTTCTTTTAGTTTTTAATGAGTGCTGCTGATGTCCCCAATCAGAATTTTGGAATTTTCTGTGTATTTTTTCAGTCATGTCAGTTTTTGTTTCATGTACTTTGCAGCCGTTTTATTTAGTGCATAACATTTAGGATTGCTACATCTCCTTAGTTGGTTGAATCTCTCATGTCTCTAGAAAATTTCTCTACTGTGAAATCTAATTAGTTAGATATTAAAATATAGTTACTCCTTTCTTTTAATTAATGTTTCAGTGGCATATATATTTTTTCTATTCTTTTATTTTCATACTATCTCTGTTAATATGTGAAAGTAAATTTCTTGTATATAGGATTCAGTTGGTTCATTTTATTATTCTATTCTGCCAATCCCTCTCTTTTCATTGATATATGAAGATATTTTATATTTTATGCAATTATTTCTATGTTAAAGTTTAAATGTGACTTTTTTTTTACTGTCATTCCTCTCTGTATTTTATTTCTGCTTTCTCTTCCCTTATTACCTGGGGTTACTTGATTATTTTTAGAATTCAATTTTTATTTATAAAGTTTTTGATTATCTGTTTTAATAGAGTTTCTAATGGTTTTTCTAGATACTACTACATATATATGTATGCATATACATATACAGATAGAGACAGAGACACAGAGAGAGAGAGGGAGACGGAGAGAGACAGAGAGACACAGAGAGACAGAGAGATGGGAGACTTTTTAGAGTCTAAATATTAGAATGCCAAATAACAATCAAATTTGTATGGATCAAAAATTGTTGCCAGTCCATGGACTACTAATAATTTAAAAGTTCATCTAAAAGTAACTACTATTGTGAGCATCAGTGTTCAACATCTCTAAGCTCCAGTATTTGGAGGACTTGTACTTCATTGTCTGTATTTTCTATGCATTTACTATGGTGCTCATTTGGTTACAGTGCACTTTGATCCACAATATCTTAGGGAATCTTTGGCTTCAGATAGTCTTTTAGATGGAAAGGGTTTAAAAAACAAAAGATATGTTTTACTAGAGTGACTTATATATCTGTAAATCCTCCCATGGACACAGTGTCATTTAAATGACATCTGTCCACTATCAGAAAATCTGAAATACTACTTTCCTATCATTGCTGCTCTTCCCACTAACCTGCGCTGAAATATGCACACGTGCTTCTCTTCCTGTGCCACCCAGCTGCGTGCCTGTGGCCGAGATTGACACCAGATTGACTTGTCCGCATTTATTACAGCTCATTTTTATAGCCATCTCTCCTTTCACTTGTTATCACTTTGTGGCAGAAAATGCTCCCATTAGTTCAACTCTGAAAACCAGTCCCTACCAGACCAAACCCCACGTCAGCCATGTGCCATTTGGGGGATTCTTTAACTTCCTAGCTACAATCAAAAAGGGGAAGAAAGTGAAGTTAATTCTTTGCTTTCCTTGCTATAAATACATCATCAAATCACATAGGTTGTGAGGCAGATACATGTATATTAAAAGGACTGGAGGAGCACCCGGGTGGCTTAGTCGGTTAAGCATACGACTTACGCTCAGGTCATGATCTCATGGTTCGTGGGTTCGAGCCCCGCGTCGGGCTCTGTGCTGACTGCTAGCTCAGAGACTGGAGCTTATTTCAGAGTCTGTCACTCTCTCTCTCTCTGACCCTCCCCTGCTCATGCTGTCTCTCTCTCTCATAGAAATAAGTAAAACATTTTAAAAATTAAATAAAAAATAAAAGGACTGGAAACATTTTTTGTGAGCCCTAATACTTCAAAGAAATAAATCTTTTTCCCCGTCATTCCCAACTCTCCTTCCTCTGAGTTTAGTTTGCACATCTAACTTTCTTAAAATATTCTTCCATTTTAATCCAAGAAGTAATTCATATTACTGCATTCATCCATTCATTCATTTTAAAGACAATTCCTCCAATGAAGGAATTACACATTATCAAGGGTATGATTATGAGTACTGAGACCTTTTCATTACTAATGAAAAAGAAAATAGTAATTTGCACACCTGTAGACACTTGATATATCAGGTAGAATTTGACCAGATGAATACATCCTAAAACAGTGCTTCTTAAACTTTAATGTGGGGATGTTATTAAATCCAAACTCTGTTTTATTAGGTAGGACATAGGGCCTCAGATTTCCCATTTCTTGAAAGCTAGTCAGAATGATACAATCTGAGTGGCAAGGTCCTAGGTAATTTCAATTGAATTTATCATCCTTGGGTACTCTATGATTTTTTGGGTTTTTTTTCTGATGTCTGATTATTTTAAAAACAACATTTAAAATTAATATAGGACAAGTAAAGCACATTCCTTGGAGAAGAGTACCCTTTGGGTAAAAGTAAATGGATATTTATTCTGGTTTTAATTGTATCACCACCATTCTTTCTTTTATTTTACCTTTAAATTAATTCCACATAATTTGAATTAAGAATTCATCATTTTGACTACTTTAGATTTGTCTATTTGAAAATGACTAATGCAACAGTTTGATTGTTTAAATAATATTCTCTTGAAGGAGTGAAATGGCAAGGCAACTTTTGTCTTACTTTTATTTATTTATTTATTTATTTATTTATATTTATTTATTTATTTTAGGAATGTGCTACTTTATTTTTTGTTGTTGTTGCTAGGGTTTTTGTTTTTTCTTACAAATAGTTTATTGTCAAGTTGGTTTCCATATAACACCCAGTGCTCATCCCCACAAGTGCCCTCCTCCATGCCCATCCTTCCTTCCCCCCCACACCCATGAGTCCTCAGTTTGTTCTCAGCATTCAAGGGTCTCTCATGGTTTGCCTCTCTCGCTTTTCCTTCTCTGCCTGACTTATTTTGCTCAGCATAACACACTCAAGGTCCATCCATGTTGCTACACATGGACAGATTTTCATTCTTTCTCTTTCCCTTGTAGTATTCCATGGTATAGATAATCCACATCTTCTTGATCCATTCGTCCGTTGATGGATACCTAGGCTCTTTCCATGTTTTGGCTATTGTTGAGAGTGCTCCTATGAAACTTGGGGTACATGTGCTCCTATGCATCAGCATTTCTGTATCCCTTGGGTAAATTCCTAGCAGTGCTATTGCTGAGTCATAGGGGAGTTCTATTGTTAATGTTTTGAGGAACCTCCACACTGTTTTCCAGAGGGGCTGCACCAGCTTACATTCCCACCAACAGTGTAGGAGGGTGCCCGTTTCTCCACATCCTCGCCAGCATCTAGAGTCCCCTGATTTGCTCATTTTAGCCACTCTGACTGGCGTGAGGTGGTATCTCCCTTTGGTTTTGAATTGTATTTCCCTGATGAGGAGTGATACTGAGCATCGTTTCATGTGTCTGTTGGCCATCTGGATGTCCTCTTTGGAGAAGTGTCTGTTCATGTCTTCTGCCCATTTCTTCACTGGGTTGTTTGTTTTTTGGGTGTGGAGTTTGGTGAGTTCCTTATAGATTTTGGATGTTAACCAACTTTATCTGATATGTCATTTGCAATTATCTTTTCCCATTTTATCGGTTGCCTATTAGTTTTATGGATTGTTTCCTTTGTCATGCAGAAGCTTTTAATCTTGATTAGGTCCCAGTCGTTTATTTTTGCTCTTGATTCCCTTGCTTTTGGGAATGTGTCAAGTAAGAAGTTGCTGCGGTGGAGGTCAAGGAGGTTGTTTCCTGCTTTCTCCTCTAGGGTTTTGATGGTTTCCTGTCTCACGTTCAGGCCCTTTATCCATTTTGAGTTTATTTTTAAATTAACCAGGACCTCTTTCACTTACTATAATTTAAAATATTCTTTGGGGCACCTGGGTGGCTCAGTTGGTTAAGTTTCTGACTTCGGCTCAGGTCATGATCTTGTGTTCATGAATTCAGGCCCTGCATTCGGCTCTGTGCTGACAGATCAGAGCTGGAGCCTGCTTTGGATTCTCTGTCTCCCTCTCTTTCTGCCCCTCCGCAACTCATACTCAGTCTCTCTCTCTATGTAAAATAAATAAACATTAAAATGTTTTAAATAAAAGTTAAAAATTAACAAATATATGGATATAGATATATTTTCATTTACTTTAAGTACTTGATGTGTGTTAACTTAAAAAAAAGAAGACCAGATTATTTTATGTAAATTATTAAAATTCAATTTTCTTCAAGCCATTCAAGTATTCATATTATTACTTACTAATAACTTATTACTCTTAGATCATTTATCACTATTTTAATAATTTCTATAATTTTCTTCATAATATTTAATTGCATTGCAAAATTATAAGTCATTATCTGTATAAAGATTTTTTTAAGCAAACTTCAGATTTTCTAATAGCACTGTAGCCTTAATTATATTTCAAAACTGACAAGGCCACTTAGAAATACTAATAAAACTTATTGATAATTCCTTTGTAGTCTATTGATCCAAGGAGAAAATGTTCTTTATATAAATAGCTCTGCAACTTGTGAAAGTGGAAACAGATACAAGGTCGTTTAAAAATATGTATTTAAAGATCATTTGCAAGATCCAAATTATATAAGAATTTAGCTTCTAAGAAGAAACTGAAATTAGCCCTAAACTCTAAAAGTTTGTATGACATGTAATTCTCAGATAGCTTGTGCCTTTTCTTAGTTGAATTTTTGTTGCTATACTAGTGACTTTCAAAATCAACCATGCAGCAAAGGTTTATTAATATTTTACCTCAGACAATTCTATTCCTAATACCCCCCAAAGTGGTGGAATTATGAAATGCAGTTACAGAGTAGTAAATTTTTAAATAGAGACACTTAAATAGTGTGCTTTGGGAAGCTACCCATTAATTTCATATAAAACTTTGCAATCCATTATCTTTTAATTCCTTTGGTTACCTCAAAGGTCAGAGATGTAGCTTTAGTGTAAAAACAGTTTTCTTAGTTCATTCAGATCTTCAAGTACAGTTATCTTCTGAAAAACTATTCAAGCAGGGGAATCTAGTTGGGTCAGTCAGTTAAATATCAGATTCAATTTCATGATCTCACAGTTTTGTGAGATGGAGCCCCACGTTAGGCTCTATGCTGCTAGTGCAGAGACTACTTGGGATTCTCTCTCTCTCTCTGCCCCTCCCCTGCTTGGTCTTGCTCTCTTTTTCTTTCAAAATAAGTAAATAAACTTTAAAAATATTGTTCAGGCATAACATAAATAGTCAGGAAGAACACATCAGCTTTCTAGCTCTTATGATATAATGGTGTCTTAATGGACCTTAGAATTTAATGCAGTTTCAAATAATAAAGAAGCTAGTAGTGTCTTATTAAAGAAATTCTATTATTTTTAGTATTTCTGAATATTGTCTTTAGGAAATAATTTCAAGGCCATTGAGAAAAAACATGGTAATGTCAGACTCATTAATTTATAGTTTCAACTCAATTCTGACTTAAGAAATTTTGACACAACTTAGTCACCATATTAACTCCCATATTCTAAAAGAAGTAATAACAATGAGTGTTTATTTTCCTATATCTATCTATATATACGCATAAATGAATATCAGGTCCTAAATCTAAGAGATTAGGTGAAGCTCAAAATCTGGAAGCAGATCTCAAAAGTTCATGTAAGTCAAAATTCAAGATTTTTTGAGTAACAAATAGGAATCTAAATAAGAAAAATTTGCCAGTTGAGATCATTAAGATGACTAGAGTCAAGAATAAAAGTGTTGTCACATATGATATAACCCATGCTTATTTTTATCCATACTGGTTTGTAATATTGTGGGAACCATCTCCCTGAACTGCTTTCCATTTCTGATTATTCAAGTGCTTTATCTTATTCATGAGTGACTGGTGTGTCACTACTTCCCCCAAGGCATCTGGTAGATACTATAACACTATCTCTTGGGTTAAATGTTACGATCAGGATACCATCGCATAATAAATATAGCCTAAAAACTATGTGTTAACTTACTTCTTATAATTGGCTTTTGTGTTGATTGTTTTTCAAAAACTCCTAGCATATCAGTCAGTTAAGCGTCCCTCTTCAGCTCAGGTCATGATCTCACAGGTTCGAGCCCCACGTCGGCCTTGTGCTGACAGCTAGCTCAGAGCCTGGAGCCTGTCTTCGGATTCTGTATCTCTCTCTTTCTCTCTCTCTGGCCCTCCCCTGTTCACACTGTCTCTCTCTCTCTCAGAAATAAAAAAAAAAAAATTTTAAACATTTAAAAAACATTAAAACCCCTCCTAGCATAGAGAAGTAAAAGCAGGCACAGAAGTAGGCACATGCTGAGTATAAATAAAATAATAATGGATACGCTGACTGAGTGGCTGAAAGCAATGACTCCGGCAGTTGGATTTGAATTCCAACTATACCACACTCTTGGCCTTAAACTTCACCACTGTGTGGTCAGTTTCTTTAACAGTACAAATGTTAGTAGTCTTTCCTTTTAGGTTTATCATGATGGTAAATGAGCTGATATATTCAAGAACTTATGTCAGTGCCAAAAATAATAAATAATCATTAAACAGTAGCTATTATTATTAAACGATTACTTTGTGTTGATGATCTTTGCACCATGTTGCTTATTTCATATATGCAGTCACTTACTAGGTGATTTATCTTTAAGATTATGAGATATTAACTGCAACTATCTGAATAATAATTTTGTTCTAAATAGTAAATGATAAAAGAGCCAAATAATTTCCCTAACATTTTGATTCAGATTCACTTCACTTCAAAATACGCAAAATTGATTTCCTCCGTAAGTCTTCTTTATTTAGACAACATCAGTTTTATTTGAGTTCTATGAACTCGTTCTCTGTCATTCGTACACAATGGTTAGGACTAGTATCTTGCCCCTGGGCATCATTGTTCTGTTGCCAGATTGCCCTTCTACAGCATAGAATTGAAAAAAAGTATAACGAGTTAGTGTTTCAGCAGTGATCTTGGGGAGAGGATAATTATTGACATACACTTTCATCATCCATGGGATAATTAAAGGCAAATTGATTGTCATCTCAGTTAAGAGTTACCGAGGTCCTCACATCTGAACTCACACTTAGGAAAGCTTTTGTACCTTTGCCTTTAGATTTGCATACCTGACCACAGAGCAAGCAATGCAGAGTACGGAGTTGCTGGTGTGGAAATGTACAGTCTCTTTGTGCCTTATTAAATATATGAGCTGGGTAAGTAGATTATAAACTTAAAGTTAGACTATTTGAAGGACTGTGTACTGTGTTGGATATTAACATGCAGGATTTCAGAAATCATAGCATATTTTAATCCAGTGGTCTTGGTATTTCCTTGTTGTTCTCCAAACCAGGATTCCCTTAGCTGAAGGAGGAGAAAAGATACTTTAAAAAAATAACTGTGTTTGACTGAGTTATATGTTATCAGGAAAACAATCAATAATGCAAAGTGGGAAGAGATGCTGATCAGTACATAAGGGAGGTACTGTGCAGTATGACTGTTTGAGCAACCCAAATAATTGATAGAAATAGGCGAAACATACCTTTGTGTTTGGCTGAAGCCAAAAAAAGAGAAAACACAATTGTGACTGGGGAATAATGATTTTTCCAGATTCTGTAGAATAATGTATAATTTTAGATAATATATAATGGTCCCTATAAATTCAGAATGCACTATAGGCACTCTTGATAAAACTGAAATGTTTTAGAATAGCTGCTACCTATTCTAAAGTAGCTGAATTATTTTTCATTTGGGTTAATCCTTTTAAAGAATTCCAATATGTAATATATGTATATTTCAAAAATGATTAAATAGCAAGAAAAATTGCATTTAATCAGCACTATTGCCTACCAATGTTATGTTATGGAACTTATAAAGTAATTGCATATAGTTGTAAATATAATTTTATATTTTCAATTTAATACTTAACATAGCAGGGCTTTGTAAATATCTACATATAACCTGAACTGGCTTAATGAAGCATCAGGTTGAAGAACTAGATAGCACATTGCTATATATGAGAAATTAAAATCTCAAACTGGATTCAAATGGTGTGTATTGTGAACACTAGTTCAAACTAATTTTAATTAAAATTTCACAAGCAGATCACCATCTCTACACCAGAAATTTCCTTTGTTTATTAAAAAAGAGACAAATAGGGCACCTGGGTGGCTCAGTCATTTGAGCATCCAGCCTCACAGTTCAGGTCATGATCTCATGGTTTGTGGGTTCGAGCCCCACATTGGGCTCTGTGATGACAGCTCAGAGCCTGGAGTCTGCTTCAGATTCTGTGTGTCTCTCTCTCTTTCTGCCCCTCCTCCACTTACTTTCTCTCTTTCAAATAAATAAATGTTTTAAAAAAATTTTAAAGGGACTAATAATAAATTGAACAATCTGAAATTACCATTTTATACATCAAAATGATCAAACACCAGAACATTCTTATATTTCAAGCCTTGACTTTCTAGTTTTATTGAACATATAAAATTGATACAGAACTAGTTCCTTCCAATGTTAGTTTTTATTCATGTCAGCATTGCTGTGATAGTAAAAGCCTATTAACAACTCAAAGTCTATCAGGGGAAATTGTCCAATAAATTATGATATCAAGACTATGCCTTAAGACAGTAACAAAACTAAATACAGTATTCGGTAGAAAGAAAAAGTAAAGTGGTGTTTTGTTTTTTTTTTTTTACATTTTGTATTGTAAGGGGGATATAGATAGAGATAGATAGATATACATATGCATATAGATACATACTCCTATTTTAACTTCTTTGAAATTAAAAGCCTCCAGAAACATGAAGCTTTTCTGCATGGAGAGAAATGAGAACTTCTTTCAAGGTGGACAAGAAGGAAGGTTTTTGTTTGTTTTGGTTTGTTTCTTTCTTTGTTTGTTTTTAACTACGTAATGTTTCAGTGTGAATAACTGTGAAGTTCTTGAATTCATTCAAAAGTTATAAATTAAAACTAGGGGCGCCTGGGTGGCTCATTCTGTGAAGTGTTCCACTCTTGGTTTTGGCTGAGGTCACATCTCACAGTTTGTGAGTTCTCGCCCCCCATCAGGCTCTGCATTGACAGTAGAGAGCCTACTTGGGATTCTCTCTCCCTTCTCTCTGCCCCTCCCTGGCCTGCTCTCTTGCTGTCTCTCTCTCTCTCTCTCTCTCTCTCTCAAGAAGTATATAAACATGCAAGTTGTAAATCAAAAACCAAAGAAACAGCTCGTTGTCTTTCGTTTCCTCATTCCTCTTTCTTTTTACCTGGTCTTTTACCTCACTCTCATTGCATTAACAATAATACAACTTTTCCTAATTGAAGAGTTTAGAACTTTAGACTTTCCCTTAACCTTCTAGATTCTTCTAATATTCAGACTTCCAAAACTTCAGTATGTAGCAGAACTCATCCTCAACTCCATCAGTGGCTTATCATTATCCAAGACACATCAGAAGATGTAGTAACACAGTTTACTTCTTATTATCCATTTAGATTAAGTTTAAATTCTTGTCTTTTGTTTTTCCCCTTTTCACCTCAATGTCAAACTTTTCAAGAAACACACCCATTGGGGATATCTCATTAACATCTAAGGAAACATCTACAGTGAGGGGTCTCAAACCACATCAACGTGTGCAGGTCTTTATCAATACCCCCTCTAAGCCAATGCTTTGGCTCAGATATCAATCCACAGAACAGTAAATTGTGACCGTTGTACTGAGGTCATATTGCATTAGACATGCCACACCTACACAGAGAAATCCACCTGTGAATATTCATCCAAATTGGAGCTCTGTGCCTAGGAACATCTCAGTTTCCGTGGATATCAGTTTCTTATACAGTCTGTATTAATTTCCCCACAGTTTGACCACCTCATGTGGACCTTTGAGAAAATGAGAAACCATTTATTAATGAGGATATATTGAGAAGTTTGAAGAGCATAAGGACATAATGTGATTTATATGTATTTTTTCAATGAGCCTCTGCCTGCTCTGTGGAGAACATAATTTGAGGGGGAGAAAATGGAATGAGTGTACGGGTGATAAATTTCTTCCCTAGAAAGAGCAAGTGGGAAGCAGGCTGGCCTAACTTGTTTACTTACTGACTAGCTTGATATTTGTTCTCAAAATTGAGATTTGGAACATGACAGCAGGAGAGAAGCCTGATAGTGAGTATGAGATAAATTTGGACTGTGTTGAGTTTTTTGCTGGTAGGGCATCCATATTGTATCATAGTGATTATATTTTGTTACACTAGAAGGAGGACTCAGATGAAGATATCAATTTAGGTTTCACCAAAGGATATATATAAGTATTCTTTTTAAAATATACATTTATTCCTAGTATAGCATAAAACTTAAATCATTCTTTTAAATACTATTTTTTAAATTTAAAAAACCCTTTTACTTTATTCACCAATTTAAAGCCCAATTCTCATCAGATTGAGCCATCACGGCTGTAGGAACACTCATGTCATATTATTGGTGAATTGGTTGAGTGTGGACTGACGTAACAGTGATAATCTAGGGGCCACACAGTCTTGGGGGAGGGACCCATACTTTCATTGGCATTACTGCCAGGAGCCCCACCAGGTTCTTACACTGAAAATTCAGGACGATTCCCTTGTAGATCTGGTTAAGGAAAGGGAAAAACAGTCATTTTGAATTACATCCACCAACTTCCCAATAATAAAGGGCTGCTCTCCATGGGAAAAGAGTTTTCTGATCCTAATCCCAGATGGAAGAAGGGCACCCTTAGTCTAAAGCTCCCTGTCATCTTTAGATATCCCCTAAATGATGATAAGAATGAAATCAATAGGTGTCAGGACTTCAAGGAAATATATTGAAAATGCAGTAGTCAGGGAAAGGAGTAAGTGAAGGGGACAGAAACTATATCCCTGGAGAAACATTTGTGAGGATCACAGCCAAGGGAAACAGTCTCTCTAAAAGACTGTGATTTAATCACAAAACTATACACAACTCCCATCCCCACACATTATTACCATACCGACGGGTTCCTGTTTCCAAAAGAACTCTATAACGCGGATTCCATCTGAGGAGTTGATCTGAAGGAAATTCCAAGATAAAAACAAGAATACTAGAGAAATTTCAAGACTTTGGCACTGATAGCCTCAGCAAATTCATTACAGCCCAACTAGTAGCCGGAATCTAGACCTTCACACCACAGTCCTATTTACCTCAGTTCCTTCTACCCAGAATATCACGTCTGGCTTTCAAGGAAAAAGAAAATACACACACACACACACACACACACACACTTACAAAGCATACTAAGTGACAAAAAAAAAATTCATGTGAAGAGCCAAAATATGCATCAGAACAAAACTCAGATACCGCACAGATTTTGGAATTGCTAGGCAGGGATTTAAAATAACTATAATTAGCATTAGTATGAATGAAACACACAAAAACAAAAGATCAATAGGAAAGTGCATTGGAATGACACTAGGTAGAAGTTCAGGGACCAAAGAGTCTGTCACATGCAAGACTAAATTTTGTCCTAAGTGCAAAAATTACCTGAGAAGGAACATATTTCTGGGAAATATTTTCTGTTATCATGATTTGTTGAAAGCACTATTTGAAATATCAAATAAGGTATGGAAAATGGGGTCATCAACCATATGATATTAAAAAATCTGAGTTGATGAAAGGATATAGGAAATGTTTTTTTTTTAATTTTTTGTTACAGATGAATTCACATTTTTTAAATTTTTTTAATGTTTTATTTATTTCTGAGAGAGAGGCATCATGAGCAGGGTAGGGTCAGAGAGAGAGGGAGACACAGAATCTGAAGCAGGCTCCAGGCTCTGAGCTAGCTGTCAGCACAGAGCCCGATGCAGGGCTCGAACCCACTAATCGCGGGATCATGACCTGAACCGAAGTCGGACACCCAACCGACTGAGCCACCCAGGCTCCCCTAGAAAATGTTTTAAAAGAGGAGGAAGCCAGTTCTAAGGTTTAAAAAAAGTGTTGAGCATATGCATATCTGTGTATTGTATGCTTATTTCTGGAAAGTTAATATTGATTAGATATATTACATATTACATATTTTAGAGGAACTATAAAACAGATCCTTAAAAATTCACTAGAAGAAGAAAAAAATAAATAAAAAAAATAAAAAAAGAATTCACTAGAAGAGCCTTTAGGCTATGCTTAAAGTTGGGATGATGGATTAAATCAGTGCTATCCAACAGTGGCTAAATAATGAATCATTTCTGGGACTTTCTAAAGCATATAGCCATGCCAACTTTATTAAATCTGAAGTTCTGGATGTTGGTTGTGGATATAAGAATTTTATTTTTTAGGTTTTTTAAAGTATTTTTTAAGTTCTCCAAATGACTCAAATACATCAGGTATTTGAATATTGAGAAGTACTGATTTAAGTAATCCAAATGGTAGAAGGATTATACAAAGCTTCGTTACCAAAAATTGGTAAAAATGGAAGTGATGATGGCTTACATGATCCATATTTTAAGATAAGATTTTCATTTGTTAAAGAGAATATTTCAGAATTGGAATGAATGTATATAAATGAATAAATATTCAGAGTATCTGCTTTTTATTTTTTAAACTTTATTTCTTTATTTTGAGAGAGAGCACAAATGAGAGAGAGGCAGAGAGAGAGAATCCCAAGTAGACTCTGCATTGTCAGCATAGATCCCAAAGTGGGACTCTATCTCAGGAATCGATCATGACTTGAGCCAAATTAAAGAGTCAGACGCTTAACTGATGGAGCCAACCAGGCTCCTTCATGTAACCTTTTTAAAGTAGTCAAAGTATGTTGTTTATTTGGTGAATACAAAGAAATCAGTAGCAGTTATACTTAATCTAGGAAGTGATTATTCTGGAATTGATTCTAAAATATTTGCCCCTCTGCAGTGTACCGTTGTTTTAAGCCAATTCATGCAATAAATGTTCAGATTAATTTAAATATTATAATTCCTTAATGACTAGAAAGAAAAAAAATGGGACCTTTTGGAACATCCTCATCAATTTGGTATTGGTAATCAGGTCAAAACTGACAAACTTTAATAAAGTTACTTATTTGGGGGAAAATAAAATATTAATAAAATACATTTGGGGAAATGGTAAATACTAATTTTCTGGTCTATGTTCCTCCCTATTGAATACATGCATTTTTAGGGGCCACTCTCTGTAGATAGTATTAAAGATTATTTTCTTAGCAAATGACAGAAACCCCACTCAAAAAGCTTTAGCCAAATGGAATTTTATTTTAAGCACTGGATACCCATATAGTTACAAGAGCAAAGAACTGAGAAGCAATCTTTTTTGGCAAGGGTGGGAGAGTGGATGGGTAGTGGTTACATGCTTATCTCTTATTTTTGCCTTCATTTTGCCAAGAAGTCTCATGCTAAATGATTCCCAAGTGTAGTTTAGCAATATCAGCAAAAAGAAAAAAAAAAAGATTCTTTCTCCCAGTGTTTATATAGTAGTTCTGGAATTTTTTTCCCTGCTACTAGTTGGTCATTTGTCTATCCCTAAAAATTTGTTTCGCATATAGATAGACCTACACCACATGGCCATTGCTATGTTTTCTGTAACTAGAATACAGAGGTTGAGAAAATTTATATGCAGAGCAAAAAATAAATTGCCACAGTTCACTCTACAATGATTAAGAAAATAGTATAAGTATTGAGTTAACCATCTCTCCATTTTATCAATAACCCATCTTGAAAACTCAATGCCCATTTCTTCCTTCTTGAATTATGTTACTATAAACAATAAATCTGTATTTCCCCTAAAGGCACAGCAATGTTGAGTACTATACAATATTAAATTTATTTTATATTGTGAGGTACCAAATAGAAACTACTGATGAGTTAGTTAGATAATAATAATTCTTCTTTTCCCTTAAATCAGTAGTTTTCAAACTTGCTCTTAACAAGTTCCCAGGTGATGATGAAGATGCTGGTATGGAGGTCACACTTGAAAACCTACTAACCCTATCCAAAATGTTGCCTTTCATAAATTGCTTCAACCTTATGAACATCATGATTATCAGGAAATACATTGAAATAATTTATGATGAATAAATAGCAGTAAAAATCTTATAGAAGTTTATGAAAGATTCATAAAATATTGAGGGGTAGGTCCAGGTACAATAAGTAATGTAAAATCCCAATAAAATTGACTTTGATAAAAACTGATTTAACTGATTCAAATATTAAAAATATCCAGCGATGGTGTTGGCTTTCATCAGGAATCAAATAATGTCACCAAGGTTAGAGTTTTCTTTTTCTGTACTTCTGCTTTGCAGATTTCATTCTCAGATTAGGATGAATGCCTTTCCCTTTCATTCATCTAACATGGGGGGCTTTAGAGACTCCTTCAGTGGTTTCAAGGAGCAGTGGAAGTCACAGCCTCTCCCTCACCAGAACATGCAAGAGAATAGAGCATTTATCTTATTTTTCCACTCATGATAGCCGTGTCTGTTCATACCTCACTTGTCCTGCGTGGCTATCTAGTTCATCCACACAGGCTAAGAGGATGGAATACACTTAAGGAAATCAGAGACCACTTCTGTAGCCAAAGGCGGGGAAATTCTCAACCATAATGAATCAAGAGTCAGAGGATTGCTTCCTCTAGAAGAAAACTGAGATACCAGTTTATCAGAAGAGATATTACTACGATAACTAGATTGAAGAGGAAAGAACCTGTCTCCCATGCTAGTTAATGAATATCAGTTATATCATCTTTATGATTAAATAGCAGTAATCCTATACAAGAACAAATATGTTTTAACATATATACATCAAAAGGAGGAGAAAGCAGGTTGATAAATTCAACTTGCAATTATATTCCATTTGATGTTTTTAGTGTTTATTTATTTTGAAAGAAAAAGAGACGGAGAGAGAATGAGTGTGGGAGGGGCAGAGAGAGAGGGAGACACAGAATCTGAAGCAGGCTCCAGACTCTGAGCTGTCAGCAAAGAGCCTGGCTCTGTGCTTGAATTCACAGACCATGATAGGACCTGAGGCGAAGTTGGACGCTTAACCAACTGAGCCATGCGGGTGGCTTATATTAACTAATTAGTCCACTTAATTAGTCATCATTAGGGGAGTGATTCTCAAACTTCGGCAAGTTTTATGAGTAACCTTAAAATTTTATAAATATGCAGAGTTTTGGTTTCTACCCCACAATAGTCTTACAAAGAATATAGTGGTTCTTCATTTCTTTATTTTTAACAAACACTGTACATAACTCTCCCATTCAGTCAACCCCTATAACATACAGTGTTGAAAATGTTTTTCATTCAAAATTCATCTTTAAATTTGTATTTTAAATGCACAACCTAGGCAGAGTAATGTACAGTACACATGTTAGACTGCTTTTATTGTAAGAGAGTGAAAACAAATTTATGGAATAAAAAAGGAATTTTTCAGTTTATTGGAAGAGGACTAAAATAAGCTCAGTAGGGTCAATATCTTCTCAGGCTGTTTGTGGACCTCACTGCTTTAGACTCCCTACTGTCAGCCATGAGATGACTACAGTTTCTGAACTTCCCCTCTTACCCCACCAAGTTTATCGAAAAGAGGGATAACTGGAACTTACCAGCAACTCCAACAAATGTATTCAATGTCTCTTTGATTATTATTAGACAGGCAATGTTCTTATCCTTGAACCAAAAATATTTGCTGCAAGAATGAAATATATTGAATGATCAGTCAGGGCTAAGGATACTGTCAATTTACTTCAGTCTCACAGACTGGAGTGGAGGAGGTGTGATATTTCAAATGAAAATCAAAAGGCTTTTTCTTAAAAGCACAGGGAAGTGGATTTTGTGAACAAAGTCAACTTGATAGAGTGTAGCATGATGTATTTCTTTTGCTGACATTAAAAATTGCCACTAACTTAGAGGCTTAAATCAATACAAATGTATTATCTCACTCTTCTACAGATCAGAGATCTGACATGGGTCTCACGGAGCTAAAATCAAGATGTTGGTATTTCCTTCTGAAAGCTTTGGGACAGGAGTTCTGTTTCCTTACGTGTTCTGTGGTTGGCAGAATTCAGTTCTTTGTTGCTGGAAGACTAAGTGCTCACTTCTTGGCTGGTCTTCAGCTAAGGGCCATTCTCAGCTCCTTGAAGCACCCCTCACTCCTTGGCTTATGGGTCCCTTTCTCCCCTCTCTCCACCTTCCAAGTCAACAACAGAGTTGAATCTCCCCCATGCTTTGCACCTCGCAGAAGTTTTATCCTGTCTTTTCTCTTCCTGACTTTAACCAGGGAAGATTTCTCTGCGTTTAAAGACATTAGATAAGCCAGATAAGTCCCTGTCTTATGATATTTACTTTAATCATATCTGCAAAGTTCTTTTCCCATGCAGTATAACATAATTACAAGTTTGGAAGATTCAGGCATAGTTGTTTTTTTTGTTTTGTTTTGTTTTGTTTGATTGATTGATTGATTGATTGATTGATAAAGGTGGAGCATCATTCAATCTACCACACATTGAATGTTGTATAAATTGAATTTCTGTGCTTCATTTTTCAGCATTGTTTTTGTTAACTCTGTAAATGCAAATTTTGGATTTACTGTTAAGTCAGAAACTATGAAGATTTTACTACTTATAAGCTAATAAGTACCTTGTCGCAGCACCAATTATGTATTTATAATATATGAATTTATAGTAATAAATATATTTATATTATAATGTATAAGTATATAATAAATATATTCTAAATATATGAATAAGTATGATTTATAAGTATATAATTTATAATACTATATATATATTCTGTCAACACACATAAGGAAATATAAGTGTGAGTGTGTTACAGAAAGACACACTGGGGCGCCTGGGTGGCTTAGTTGGTTAAGCGTCCGACTTTCGCTTAGGTCATGATCTCGCAGTTCGTGGGTTCGAGCCCGCGTCGGGGCTCTGTGCTGACTGCCAGCTCAGAGCCTGGAGCCTGTTTCAGAGTCTGTGTCTCCCTCTCTCTCTGACCCTCCCCTGCTCAGGCTGTCTCTCTCTCTCTCCTAGAAATAAATAAAAATATTAAAAAAAAAAAAAAAAAAGAAAGACACAAAACTGTTGGAGGAAAAAAAAATAGTCCTTTTATTACTCAAAAAGCTTCCAGAGACTATCTTGTTGTGATGATGGTTGGACATAACTTGTACACCCAGTGGAGTATGTACCACAGTAAAGTAACCGCAAAATTAGGAGTTGCTGAGCTTTTATAGGGCTGCTGGCCTATCTCCCTGTTCTCCCCTCCAGAGAGATAGATAACACAGTATTCTTAAATATAAGTAAATCTCCTCTGGAGGAGAGGATGGCAGACCTCTTAGATTTATTACCATGGAGTGTAAGCAGATGCCTCTGAAGAGTCGGAGGCACTAACACTCACTTCTAAGGCATATCTGCTATCCAAACATTTCTTTTGCTCAGAATATCCAGATCATTACAAAAACACCCTAAATTTAGGAAGGATATGTCTCCCAGCGTTGATGTTCTCATTTTAATAATTCCCTATATGAATCAAACCCAGATTTTTCGAAACTTCAAATATAAATAAAACTTTAAGTGAAGGAAGTGTTTTCTCTTTGATAAAATATAGAACCACTTAGAAGTAGAGAACTACCATTTCCTTGAAATCATAATTTTTGATTCAATATGTATATTTGACACAATAAACTGGACTATTTCTGGCTACATACTGTAAAACAGTGCTAAGAAGAGATCATGTATCGTGGTTTTCACTATATGGCAGTGAAAATAAGAGTGTGGTGTAAGTTAACTTGAACCAAAACTCAGGATATTTGAATTTGCTACGAATTTTGACTTCGGCAATTATGAAGTCTATAAATCATGAGTTAACTCTTCTGGAAAATTACTAAATCTTCAAATCATCAGTTAATTTTTCAGGAAGAGTATTTTATATAAGGTAACTTCTATTTCTCTGATTTAGTTGTAAATCAAGAGAAGTATATCAAATAAAATATATTTATTTAGATATGTACTTTTAATCTATATATAGTTATATACACCTACATATATATATTCTTTAAAAATTATCCATGAAGATACCCTCATGCGTATTTTTAAATGGTGTCTCATCTCTTATAATGTGTGAAATCAAAAGTAAGTAATTTGGGATCTTTGCTACCTAAGAACAGAAATATTCTCCACTCATTGTAAAGTGGTTTCTTACATCTTCTTTTCTGTTGTCAAAAATGAAGTATAAAGATGTTAACATTGAATTTACTCTGAATAATACCTCAATTGTTTTTGCCCTGTTATCTATAAGCTGTTGCTTTGTCTCAGATTTTATCATTATTTCAAAAAATCCTTACCTTCTTATGAAGCCTAGAAATATTGTTTGCTTCATTTTAATCGAGCAGATTCAAATTCTTATTATTGTGGATGCATTGTCTTCACTCCCTTTAGAAGCAAATGCAGTGATTACTACTGCAAAAACTTGGGCCAGATGAACAATAAAATACAGTAATCCAACGGAAGGAACTGGCTGCTTTTCACATTTAAGTATATTCTTTATTCCACACATTGAGATGGCATCTCATTTTTCAGTGAGTCCCAGAACAGCAGGCATATACAACTCCATCAAAGCACATGAATCAATAGACTAAACAAGTTACACTGTAGCCCTTTATACATCAAAACCACTTGTCTATTTCTTTGAGCAATATCATCAAAATCAATATATCCCCCAATCTACAGCTATTCCCCAAACTACTCTTTCATACTATATATTCAAACAGCTGTAAACAAATTAATAAATTGCTGTGGACTTTTGTTTTCTCTCCTCCTGAATTTTAATTGATTCGTATCACTGGAAAATCCATGCAGGCTTGTTAGCTTGGCATTTTTTTCCCCCTTTTCTGGCATGAAGACGAATACAGTAAATAAGAGCTTCAGCCTCACACTTCACTAAACACTTGTAGTTTTGATATTAAACTCAAAGAGAGTCCTTCTGTTAAATGCTTAGTGTGTAATTTTCTTCTATCACAGAAACACAAAGCAAAAGAGTTTTCTTATCTAGGCCACAGTGATGGGTCCTATAATGCCAGTGAAGCACGAAATATACAGATGCCGTTAGAAGGCATCCAGTCTATGCCAGATAATAAAGAAGTGATTCGGTAACTGACATCGGCAGAAACAAGACTATGCAAGAACAGTTCATTCCTAAATCTCCTACTTGCCTGCTATGATGGGAAATCGCCCTATTGAAGTCCTTCTTCCTTTTAGTGTGTGTGTGTGTGTGTGTGTGTGTGTGTGTGCGCGCGCGCGTGTTTCTTTATCAGTGCCATGTCTTGCGTTCTTATAGTGACATGGTATTATTTAAATTCGGAATATCATGCCTACAACATAAAATTCAACCAACCCAACAGTTTAATTGTATTTAATCTTTTTTTGCTCTTAAAAATAATTAGGTTGATTTCAGATGAGGCTTAGGTTTGATACAATCATAAATATAAAATTACTGATACTGTGAGGTAGTAGACAAGAGAGCATAAAAGGCAAAGGATTTGGAATTTAGATGAAATGTAGCTATTAACCATAGTCGTGGAACTGGCGCTAGCCACAGGTTGTTCAACCAGTAAGTGTTGATGCTGATACATACATCTTATGGTTATTTTCTTTCTTTTTTTTTTTTTAATTTTTTTAATTTTTTTTTTCATTTATTTCTAGGAGAGAGAGAGACAGTGTGAGCAGGGGAGGGTCAGAGAGAGAGGGAGTCACAGACTGAAACAGGCTCCAGGCTCTGAGCTGGCAGTCAGCACAGAGCCCGATGCAGGGCTCGAGCCCACGAACCGCTAGATCATGACCTGAGTGAAAGTCGGACGCTTAACCGACTAAGCCACCCAGGTGCCCCACTTATGGTTATTTTCAAGGTTAAAGATGTGATGTTATAAAGTATTTTGCATAATATACAATAAAATAGTTTTGTGTGTATCGTCAACCCACCAAATTCGTTTGCTCCAGTAATCAACAGAATAGTAGCTCTTTTGTGATAAGCCATGAGTGGACAGGAATCTCAGGGAATTTGTCAGACTGGATCACGCAATGTCTGATGAAAACAAGTGTACTCATTTCTTTATCTGTGTTATGTCGATCATACAGTATAACCACTCTCTCCCACCAAAAATGAAAACTTAAGTATTGATTTGCTTATGATCTTAATAATATCTACCTTTGGGGTTTATAATTGAGAAGGAATTCCAGAGTTGTGAATAGGTGATACAGGGAATCAAAGCAAGTATTATTATACTCCCACTTTTAAAATCTTTAATAATGACAATAGTGCAGTGGACTGAATATCTCCCCTCCAAATTCATATGTTTACGTCCTAACCCCTAACCTGATGGTATTAAGAGATGGGTGGTGCCTTTGGGAAGTAATTAGGTCATGAGGGTGGCACCTTCATGCATGGAATTAACCCGTATAGTAGAGATCCTAGAGAGATCTCTTGCCCCTTTTTCACATCATGTGCGAGCACAGCAAGAATATGGCTGTCCGTGAACCAGGAAGTGGGCTATCATCAGATACTGAACCTGCTGTTCCTTCACATTGACCTTCCTAGCCTCCAGAACTAGGAAAAATACATGCTTGGCATTTAAGCCACACAGCCTGTGGTATTTTTATGACAGCAGCCCAAATGGACTAAGACAGACAACTTGCCAAAATAAAAGCTCAGCAGTATCTGTACTTGTTTTCTGTTACTCTCGTAACAGCCTGTTAAACTCAATTGTTTAAAACCGCACAAATTCATTATCTCACAGTTCTGTAGGTTTGAGGTCTGACACGGGTCTCACTGGGTGAAAATGTTAGATGGCAAGACTGCTTTTATTCTTTATAAAGAACTGAATTTAGGGCACCTGGGAGCCTCAGTTGGTTAAGCCTTAGACTTTGGTTCAGGTTGTGATCTTGAGTTTGTGAGTTTGAGCCCTGTGTCCGGCTCTGCACTAACAGCACAGAGATGGGATTCTCTCTCTTCATCTCTCTGCCCCGCCATTCTCTCTCTTCTCTCTCTCTCTCTCAATAAATAAATAAATAAATAAATAAATAAATAAATAAATAAAAATAAGACTTAAAAAAACAAAAAACACAAAAAATTCAAAAACAAAACTGAATTTAGTTCTTTGTGGTTGGACAAAGATCTACATTTCCTTGCTGGATGTCAGCCAGTGATTAGTCTGTGGTTATAAGCTGCCAATTTTCAGTCTGGTGATTTCCATCATCTCCTAGAGGCCTGTTTCCAGTTCATGCGTATGGGCCCCGAAGGTCAGTGAGCCAACAAGGGTACATTAAATCCCTCTTGTGTCACAGATCTCTGTGACTTCTTCATATCTCCAACTCCAGCTGGAGAAAACTCTATATACTTAAGGGATCAAGAAATGAGAGTTAAGTCAGATATACCAGGATAATCTTATTTTAAGGTTGGTCCTCTTAGCTGCATATAAAGTCCCTTTTGTTATATAAATAATGCATTCATGGGTTCCAGGGATTAGGGTATGTACATCTCTGGGAGGCTTTAGTAAGCCTATTTTCATAACCATGCTTCAAATTGGCTTTAAGTACTCCACAGCGTCATGATGATAATACTTTTCTGTTACATCAGATTGTTTAAATCTAGATCCTGCTTTTTGTCACCTGGTAAAGAAGAGGCACTGGCCTCAGCTTCTTTCTTTGGTCAGAGGAGGTAAATATAGTACTTGCTGTTTACAGTGGAGAGGAGTAAATTAGGAAGCGTATTTGCCCTCTCACTGTATCTGACATAAAGTAGGTACCCAGGAATTGTTCTCTGCGGTACCTTTTCACGAGGCAACCATTCTCTTCATATTTATAGTTTTGCAGCAATAAATCCTTGTTAAATTCACAAATCTGCAAAGATGATCCTATTTCTGCCCACATTTCCAGGTTATCCTGCTCCTAAAAAGGAAATAGAAATTACTGATTCTAAAATGATGCTACCCTCATTAAACCCTAGTGCATTTGACTGCTTTAAACGGAGATCACCTGAATGATTTGTCCAACATTATAATCCAGCTCCTCCAAATATCACTCACATGATTTTCAACTGTAGGGAAAAATATAACATTTTTCAGCCTAGAGCTGTCTGGAAACTGACCAATAACGGAGAAATTCTGAAAGAAAACATGTCAACAATACTTTCCCTGGCAATACTATACACTTGATAATTTCATGTTTTAGTTCAGAAACTAAGGATAAAGACTTTCCTAAACAAAAATTTTAAGAGTTCTTCATCACTAGATCTACATTATAAGATTGCTAAGGAAGTGGGGCGCCTGGGTGGCTTCGTTGGTTGTGCATCCAGCTTTAGCTCAGGTCATGATCTAACCATTTCTAGAATTCAAGCCCCATGTGGGCTCCCAGCTGTTAGCACAGAGCCTGCTTCAGATCCTCTGCCTCTCCCCCTTTTCCCCTCCCTTACGCACCCTCTCTCTCTTTCTCAAAAAAAAAAAAAAAAAACTCTTAAAAAAAGAGTTGCTTTTTATTTTTTCAAGTTGAAACAAAAACACAAAACACGTGAAAGTATAAAATTTGCAGTGAAGGTAAGAATATAGTCAAAACTCTAATACTGCAAGGGTGGTGAAAAAAATCACTTTAAATTCTAATATAAAAGTACTAAATATATCTGTAGCTATAATAATTTATTAAATACAAAGTATATAAGACATGAAAATCATGATGGCAGTAACATAAAATGTGTGTGGAGAATGTAAAGTGTAGTTTTTGTATGTAGTTGAAGCTATCTGTATAAGGTGGGTGTTTACAACTATAACATGTTTACATAAGTGTCATGGTAACAACTAAGAAAAAATCTGCATAAATACATGAACAATAAAAAATAGAGTCAAAGTATATGACTAAAGAATATCAACTAATCACAAGGGAAGACAAAGAGGAAGAAAGGAATAAAAGAACTATGAAACGCTAAGAAAACAATGAACAGTACTAAACTGTGACAGTACTAAACCTTAATTATCACTAATTATTTTGTATGTAAATAGACTAAATTTTATAATCAAAAGCAAAGAATCACTGAGTAGATTTAAACAAAAAATTAGATCCATCTGTATGCCACCTATAAGACACTTTAGATATAAGGACACACATACTCTGAAAGTAAAAAATGGTGGTACCATTTATTACCATCTCTAAATGGTAATCAGAGGAGACCAGAAGGGGTTATATTTTACATATTTTACATAATTTATATTTATTATTTAAAGTATATAAAGAATATACTTTAAGTCAAAAACTGTTACTAGAGAATAAGGTCATTATATAATGATAACAGGGGCAATTCATCAAGAAGAAAAGCAACTATAAACATATACACACACACTGGAAGACCTTCATACATAAAGCAGATATTAACAGAAGTGAAGGGAGAAACAAACAGCAATTAATGGCAAGAGACTTTAGTATCCCACTCTCAACAATGGACAGAACATCTAGACAGAGAATCAATAATGAGATAGTGGACTTGACATTACATACCAAATAGGCCTCACATACGCAACATTCCGTCCAATAACAGCAAAACACACTTTTTTTTTTTCAAGTACAAGATATTTTACAAAGTACAAAGATCTGTACAAAGATCTATAAGTAGATCATATGTTAGGCCACCAGACAAGTCCTTGAAAATTTAAGATTAAAATCATAAATATCTCTTTCCACCTCAGTAGTATGAAACTAGAGGGGCGCCTGGGTGACTTAGTCGGTTAAGCGTCCGACTTTCGCTTGGGTCATGATCTCGCGGTTCGTGGGTTCGAGCCCCGCGTCGGGCTCTGTGCTGACTGCCAGCTCAGAGCCTGAGCCTGTTTCAGTCTGTGACTCCCTCTCTCTCTGACCCTCCCCTGCTCACGCTGTCTCTCTCTCTCTCCTAGAAATAAATAAAACATTAAAAAAAAAATTAAAAAAAAAAAAGAAACTAGAAATCAATAACAGGAGGAAAATTGGAAAATTCACTAATATATAGAAATTAAATAACACATTTCTTTATTATTATTATTATTATAAGTTTATGTATCTATTTTGAGAGAGAGCACAAGTAGGGATGGGTCAGAGAGAGAGGAAGAGGCAAAATTCGAAGCGGGTTCTACACTGTCAGTGCAGAGCCTGATCCGGGGCTCGAACCCACAAACGGTGAGATCATACTGAGCTGAAATCGGATGCTGAACTGATTGAGCCCCCCAGCCTCCTGTAAATAACATACTTCTGAACAACCAACGGGTCAAAGAAGATGCCAATATTTAAAGGACACAAGAAAAACAATTCTAAGGGGAAATTTATTAAGATAAGCATTATGAATCTCAAACAAACAAATAAACAAAACAAAACACCTAAAGTTAGGAACCAGAAAAAGAAAAGAAACCCTAAAGTCAGCAGAAGGAAGGAAATAATTATGATTAAAGCAGAAATAATGAAATTGGGACTTGGAAAACAAAAGTAAGGGTTGTTTTTTTTTTCAAATATAAATAAAATCTACAAATTCTTAGCTAAATTAAGAAAAAAAAAAGACTCAAAAAATCAGAACAGAAGACTTGAAACCAATATCTCAGAAACAAACTGGTTTATTAGGTTCAATTATATACATGTCAACGCATTGAATATCCTAGAATAAATGGATAAATTTCTAGAAACATAGGACGCACCAACACTGAATCATGAAAAAATAGAAAATCTACACAGATCAAAATGAAGGAGGGGATTGAATCAGCAATAAAATATCTCCCACCATAGAAAGGTTCAGGACCAGATGGCTTCACTGATGAATTGTACCACTCATTGAAAGTGTCTTCTCCTCTCTTCCTAAAAGTTGAAAAATAGGGAACACTTCCAGACTCATTTTATGAGGCCAGCATTAACTTCCAAACAAAACCAGGCAAGGGCACTAGAAGAAAAGAAACTTATAGGCTATAGAAATACATACAAAAAATCCTCAACAATTCTTAGCAAATCGAAATCAACAGCACATTTAAAGGATCGTATCATACAGCAAGATCAACTAGGATTTATTACAGGGATGCAAGGATGATTCAAATTCCACAAGTCAATTAATGTGATGTGCTGCATTCACAAAATGAAAGATAAAAAATTAGATGTTTATTGCAGTAGATGCAGAAAGAGCACTTGGACAAAATTCACCATCCTTTCATAATGAAAACTCTCAACAAATTAGGTATAGAAAGAATACGTCTCAACCTAATAAAGACCACAAGTGAAGAGCCAACAACTAGCATCATGCATCGTACTCAGTGGTGAAAAGCTAAAAGCTTTACTTCTAAGATCAGGAACAAGGCATGCATGCCCTTTCTCATCACTGTATTTAACAGAATACTGAAAGCCCTAGCCAGAGTAAGATAAGGTTTTACATTAGAAAAAGAAATAAAAGACATCCATATCAGAAAGGAAGAAGAAAATTGTCTCTGTTTATAGATGACATGATATTCTATATAGAACACCCTAATGACTTCAGAAATGGTTAGGACTAATAAATGAATTCAGTCAAGTTGCAGGGTGCAAAAGCAACATGTAAACATTGGTAGTTTTCTATACATTAACAATGAACTATCTGCAAAGGAATTTAAGAAAATAATCCCATTTATAATTGCATCAAAAATACTTAAGACTACATTTAACCAAAGAGGTGAAATATATACAGAATAAAAACTATGAAACATTTGTGAAAAAAATGAAGACACAAATAAATGGGAGGTGAAATATCTATAAAATAAAAACTCTGAAATATTTGTGAAGAAATTGAAGAAGACACAAATAGGTGGAAAGATAACCTATGTTCATGGAAATAATTATTGTTAAAATGTCCACACTGCCCAAAGCAATTTCTAAATTCAAGGCAATCTATATCAAAAGCCCAGTCACAATTTTCAAAGAAATAGAAAAATATCCTAAGATTCATTTGAAACCACAAAAGACCCCAAACAACCAAAGCAATCTTAAACAAAAATAATGAAACTGAAGGCATTTTAAAATATAATACAAAACTAGAATAATTAAAAAAGCATGATATGGGCATAAAAGCAGAGCAATGGAACAGAACAGAGAGATCAGAAATAAGTCCATGCATTTATGATCAACTAATCTTCAGCAAAGATCCCATGAATGCACTGTGGAGAAAGGACAGTCTCTTTGATAAATGTTATGGAGTAAACTGGATATCCATATGCAGAAGAATGAAATTGGACCCCCATCTCATGTCATATACAAAAATCAACTAAAAATGTATTAAAAACTTAAGTGTGAGACCAGAAACTGTAAAACTACTAGAAGAGAACATAGGGGAAAGTCTTCCTGACATTGTTCAGAACAATGAAATTTTCTAGCTATTATTGCAAAAGCACAGGCAATAAAAGCTAATATAGACAAATGGGATTGTTTCAAACTAATAAGTTCTGCACAGCAAAGGAAACAATCAACAAAGGGAAGAAACAAGCTCTGGAATCTGAGAATATATTTGCAGATGTTTTACAACCATTTTTCAAAAGAAGACACACAAAGATGGCCAACAGGTATATGAAAAAATATTTAATATCTCCAATCATTAAATGCAAATCAAAACCACAATGTGATATTACCTCTACCGGTCTGAATCATTGCAATCCAGAAGACAAATGATAAGAAGTACTGGCATGAATGTGGTGGAAAGAAAACTCTTGTGCAGTGTTGAACGGAATGTACAACCATTATGGGAAGCATTGTGGAGGTTCGTCAGAAAACTAAAAATAGAACTGCTATATGGTCCAGCATTTTCACTTCTGGTTACATACCTGAAGGAAATGAAAACAGGATCTTATAGAAGAAGTATCTGCTCTCTCATTTTCATTGCAGCATCATTCCAAATAATCAACGTATGGAATTAATCTAAGTGTGCCCGGAAGGATGAATGGATAAAGAAAATGTTAGAGTGTGTGTGCATGCTTGCGTGTGTGTGTGTACAAACATACAATGGTATATTATTCCACCTTTAAAAAGGAAATCCTGTCATTTGTGACAGTATAGATGATCTCAGAGGGCATTATGCCAAGGGAGATAAGTCAAATCTAGAAAGACAAACACTATGTGGTCTCAATCATATGTGAAAAATGATAAAGTTGAATTAATAGAAGCAGAGCATAAAATGGTGCTTTCCTGGGCTCTAGGGGACAGCGGGGATGTAGAGGGGTTGATCAAAGATTACAAGGTCTCAGTTATGAAGAATTAATAATTTCTAAAGATCTAATGTACATTAGGTTGGCTATAGTTGATAATACTCTATTATATACTTGAAATTTACTAAGAGTATATATTTTAACGATTCTCACCATTTTTGAAAATAGTGATTATGTGAAGTTATAAATGTGTTAACTAGATTGAATGTGGTAATTTCACAGCATATATGTATATCAAAACATCATAAATATATAATATTTATTTGTCAGTTATACCTCAATAAATCTGAAGAAAAAATAGATTGGGTCTTTATAGTTAGAAAGTTTTTTCTTCTAGACTAGTTTTCTAAATCAACTTGCATGATGTAGAAACATTTCTATCAGTCCAATGTCATATATCAGTTAAAATAAATCTTTATTGGGACTGGGTGGCTCAGTTGGTTAACCATCCGACACTTGGTTTCAGCTCAGGTCATGATCTCATGGTTTGTGAGTTGCGGCCCCACAGAGGGCTCCGTGCTGACAGAGCAGAGCCTGCTTGGGACTCTCTCTCCCTCTCTTTCTGCTGCTCTCCCGTTTGCTCTCTCTGTCTCTCTCTCAAAAATAAACTTAATTTTTTTTTTTAAAAGTCTTTGCAGCCAAGATTTAAACATAAGGAAGTGGGTCTCATATAACTTAAGAGAAGGCAGTGCTGCCTACTGTCTGCCCATATTCTCTTTCACTCATGGTTTCTGAATAACAGATTTTATAGACTAGCAATAGTTTCCTTCAAGATGGATTTGACTTCTGTGGGTGCTGTGGTAGTTATTCTGTATTATATAATAGTAATAAATTCCTTTTATGGCCCCAAATTGACTTAAAGGAGTAGGGCTTGATTTCAATTTAAACAGAAAGATTTGATATTCAATACAGCCCATGACAAGAGCTAAAACCTTTTACAGAACTGCCCTGGGCCCACTTTTTCATCTTCATCAGCACTTTGTCAGACTAAGAACAATTGTTTTCCCCTTAGCTGATACATCACAAGAAGCTCTTCTCTAATTGGCTGTTTCCCGCTTCAACCCCATCCTAGGCTTGTGGATTAAAAGTAATTCTTGTTCAGATGCACCAGGGTGGCTTCGTCAGTTGAGCATCCAACTCTTGTTTTCTACTCAGGTCATGACCTCATGATTTGTGGGATTGAGCCCTGTGCTGGGCTGTGTGTGTGCTGCCGTGTGGAGACTGTCTGGGACTCTCTGTCTCCCTCTCTCTCTCTGCCCTTCCCCTGATCACTCTCTCTCTCTCTCTCAAAATAAATAAATAAACATTTGAAAAAAGTTTCGTTCAAACATTTTATCTTACTTAGGGAGATAGGTATAATAAATCAAGCATTCTTCACACTAAGTTATGAAAATCAGTATATAGTTACGCCGGCTTCCTAATGTGTTTTATGCTGAAACTCACTCCCTATCTAAACTGTAAATACACCAAATGATTTTTGTTTTGCTGTTCAAAACACGAAACTTAAAATAGCATATGTATAAAATCATTTTCATAGAGGCTGACATTTTCTTTAACTATTCCAATGTGTCTTTTGGGTTCATCACAAACAAAATATATTTAAAATACACTCAAATTAGCATTGAGATATTCAGCCTGGACACTGGGAATGGGAACAGAATTTCATGTGATGAATGCTTGCTTTGATCAGCTACTTCCTCATTTAAATCTCAAAGCAGCATATGAAGTAGATATAATTATTTCTTTTTACAGATGAGAAAATTGAAGGACTGTATTATTGATTGGAGTCACTTATTTGAGATAATACATCTGTTTGAATGGTGGGACAAAATCTCCATCGAAGTCTGTTAGGCTCCAAATCCACACTATGCCAGTGGAAAGACATTTGAAACCATACAATATATGATACAGAATTCTAACTCTGGGGTCAGAATTCAAGTCCCACTCATTAAAACTATGCAGATTCAATGTATGCATTTCTGTTAAGATTCCTTTTCTAGTAGACGGCAGTAAGAGAAAGATTTTGATGATGTCATGTTTTTAGAAGGCTTATATCTGGAAATAAGAAATCAGATTTGATGTATAAGGCCATTTAGACCAATCCAATTTTCTTAAAAGAAAGGTAAAGAAAAGAAAACAAAACCAAAAAAAACCCACTCTTGTGAAATAAATTTGAGGAGGCTAAACTGATCATTTCTATTCAAATCCCACTCCCAAATTCTCTTCACTTCATCAAATGTTAACATCTGAATGTTCTACTTTTTGTGCTAAAACCAATGTTCATTTTTCTGCATCCTGTGTTTCCCACAGTCATCAGTGTACTTCATGTGTTTACCTTCACAACACTTCATGGAGTTCTCCACGTTTCCCCCTGAAACTGCTGACACACTGCTCCATGCTGTAGTTATAATTCAAGGGCATGATTTAAAAAGCTTTCTAACCATTCCTTCTACCAGATGTTTCCCTGCCCCTATTATTTCTGCAGTATCATTTGGAAATACAAATTTGATCATATCACAATTTAAATCTTATTCAATATTGTTATTACGCTGATCAAAATCAGCCAATTTTTTTATCACGATATGTTTACTAGATACAAACCTTGTGTGTCTTCTAAGAGTCCATAAATATTACTTCCTTCTTTCTCTCTGTCTCTTTCTTTCTTCCTCTCTCTTGTATTATTAATTACCCTACCATTTCATATCACACCTTTACTTCTGTCCTTGGATAAAACTGCAAACCATGGAAATTTCAGATCATAATAACAAACCTGACAGTGGAGGAATGTGAGTGACATCCTTCACTAATGGAAAACAAAACAAACCAACAGAAGAACTCTACACACATTAACTCCCTCACCCCTTTTTTCTCTCCACAGGACTATCCTAAGTTTAGCTTCCTTCTTAAACCCCTCCTGAGGAGGTCTCAGTTTCTGAGAAGACATATTTACGGAGAGTCCTCAGCTCCTTGTTTAGGATGAGTCAAAATGTAAGTGATCGCATTCCATTTCTCTGCATTTTTCCTTTCTATTCACTTCCCTTTATTCTTCAGCCTCACAACAGAGGAAATGCAACTCACAAAAAAGCTGTCAGGACTTTAATCCTTACTTCAGATTCTATGGTTTGTGGGCACGGGCTCAGGCATCACTATCATAAATATCAGAAAGATATGTCTCTACCCTGACTCTACCACACTGTCTCCTGCACTGCCCACTGCACCTTGAAAACCTGTTCCTCTTGTCTACTAGAACACATGGGGTCTTCCTTGCCTGAGGCCCATCGCAAAAGTGACTTCTGTCCCTAAGATGTTCTCCCTTCCCAGAAAAGAAAAATTTTGGCACGCTGTATAGAATATATCTTTTACTCCACTCATCTGTTTAATAGCATCCTGTTTCCTTCTTTATGTATCTTTTCACAGTTCCAATTATAAGTTTCTTTGCTTTGAATTATTTTCTTTCTTCACCAAACTGTAAGATCCATGAGAGTAGGAATTATATCTTTTTTTCTATATGTAGAATCTGGTCCAACTGTGGACCAACTAACTGTTATACCATTAAGTGTAACAATTTTTTTAATTAAGTGGGTAAGTTTCAAGTATAATTGATGGTTTGGTTTTTAATCTGCTATGTATAGATAGAAGAAATATATTATTTCATGTTCTGAACAAATCACAAATAGTACAGACAGAAGATCTCTGAATTCACTGGGGTCACAGCATTTTAGAAGATGCAAAAGGGATGATGAGTATTGACTTCTTCCAGAAGTTTTAAAACTAAGAATATTAAATGGGAATGTGGTTTTCTTAAGACTCATAGCTCAGTGGTACATGATTAATAAAAGTAAAATTTTCTAAAGTTAAGCTTTGGTCAATCATTAAGACTTTAAAGTTATTATCATTTTATTGTATTAACAATGGACTTGCCCTTACATCTAATCAAAACCCACTATTATTAGTTAAAATTATTCAACCTTTAAGTAAATGTATAAGTGAAATCAAATGTGATTCTTTCTCCCTTAACTCACCTAATCCCCTCAATAATACCATTCTTGTGTCGAACCATCTGCATAACTGAAAAGTTAGATTTCATGGGTAAGGAGATAAGGGAATATATTTAGCAATTTATCTACATAGTGATAGGTAAACTTGGGAAATTTTGAATTGAGGAGATAAATATATTTCTAAAGACTTATTACTGGAGAAATACATTATCTACAAGGTAGACAAGATAGTCTGGCCTCAAATTTACTGCAAAATGAAATTTAAGCAAATAATGAAGTATTCTTCAAGGAATACTGAAGAGAAAATACTGTAATCAAAAAAGAAGCAAAACCCATCAGTTGCTTAAGATACCTTCCAGGAAAAAATATATATATTTGTATGTATGTATGTGTGTGTGTGTGTGTGTGTGTGTATTTGTATATCAAATATGTTCTCAGAAATAAGAACTCAATAATGAGAAGTCATGAAACTAAAGAACTTATGTTTATTATAGAAATTACTTAGCAAGATGTCACTGTAGCATTTTTCAAAGCTCTTTTGATAACCTAAGTGACAAAAACCGAACCCGTGCTAACTGAAAGAAAACAAAACATGGTAGGAGGGGTTGGTAGATGTAATTGAGACAGATGTTTAGAAAAGTCTAGGTAAAACCTACTTCGAGGTATAACTGAAATTCAGACTCATCTGCATTCACATGACTTTCAAGGACATGCCTTTCTAACTCTCAGTATAGAATATTATTTTCAAGAAAACAAAATACTTGGAAAAATTGGTCATGTTTAGATCATAAGCAAGCCTCAATAAAATTTCATAGGTGAAATCATTACCAAGAGTTAAAGAGTGATATAAACAAGAATGCAGAATAAACAAGTCTTTTTAAAAATTTATTTATTTAGGGGCGCCTGGGTGGCTTAGTCAGTTAAGCGTCCGACTTTCGCTTGGGTCATGATCTCGCAGTTTGTGGGTTCGAGCCCGCGTCGGGCTCTGTGCTGACTGCCAGCTCAGAGCCTGGAGCCTGTTTCAGCCTGTGACTCCCTCTCTCTGACCCTCCCCTGCTCACGCTGTCTCTCTCTCTCTCTCCTAGAAATAAATAAAACATTAAAAAAAATTTTTAAAAATAAATAAAATAAAATTTATTTATTTACTCTGAGGGAGACAGAGACAGCATGAAGGGGAGGGGGAGAGAAAGAGGAAGAGAGAGAATCCCAAGAAGGCTCCGTGCTGCCAGCAAATAGCCTGATGCAGGGCTCAGACTCAAGAACCATGAGATCATGACCTGAGCTGAAACCAAGAGCCAAACACTCAACCAACTGAGCCACTCAGACACCCCATAATAAACAAGTTTTACTGCAACTGTTAAAAAAAATATCACTGATTGAATAAAGTGTGGATGAAATATGTAGTATAATAAAGCAAGAGTTTGTGCGAATTAAATTTGGGATATAAAGATTAAACAATTCTTTGAAGTTTATTTATTTTGAGACAGACAGTGCAAAAGAGCACTGTGCTGGAGGGGAAGGTTGCAGATAGAGGGAAAGAGAGAGAATCCCAGGCAGGCTCTGCAATGTCTGCATGGAGCCCAACACAGGGCTCCAACTTGAACTGTGAGATGATGACCTGAGCTGAAACCAAAAGTTGGAAGCTTAACAGCACAGTAACTCAGGAACCTCTAAAAAATTTTAAACATTTTTCATAGCAAGATTTCTCAGAACATTTAAGAGTCAAATATAAATTGTTAATTTCCAAGTATAAGTAATATGCATATTACTCAAAATTATTTGACCTTTTGGCTCTTCTTTCCAAGAATAATTATTATCACTCTATTTATGAATGTCTTAGGGAGTTCAGCCTGGGCCATTTTGTTCTAGAACTATTATTGCCAAGGATTTTCTTTGTATTTCAGCAATCTTGTTAAAGGATCTGCTCACGATTAGGAGAAAATGATAGAGAGGGTGGTTTTTAGTGTCCCAAATTCCATGACTCTTTTGTTGAGGGTAGAGGGTGTTGAAATATATTTTTTTAGTCTCATGATAAATTTATCAGTCATACTTAATTTGTCATGGAATCCTTTGCTACGATGTGATGTAATTTTAGACACCCATAATTTTTACCATCAATTCAGGGAAAACAGATTGACTTGATCTAAAATAAATTTTAAAGATTACTGCAATTTATTATATTGTCATGTCTTTAAATATTCAGTATTGATTTTCACAGTATATAGGAGACACAAAGATATGTAAATGATATGGAATAAACATTTTCAAAACTTACAGTTTATCATTGTAAATGAGAAGTATAAGGGGGGGAATAATTGATACAATTCAAACACACTTGTGAAGCCCTGACTAATGTCCTCACTGTAACAAAAGAACCCTATGATCTCATTCTGAAAGTAACCATATGGAACTGACAAGTCAGCTGACTCTTAACATATTTTGAAATTTCCTGGAACCTTAGTTAATCAGAGGCATAATTTCTAAATTGCTCTTATAAGTTGACTGGTCAAACCTCATGAGGTTAGAAAGACATTTTGGCAACAGTTTACTTTTAGGTAAATGAAATTGTTGTATTATTTAAGTCTCTGTACAGGATACAAAATGATAAAATGAATTAAATGTTACCCCATCACTCAAATGTCCTAATTATTTAAAGTACATTTTTGTTTTGTTTGTTTGAATAACAATATTTGTAAACGTAGGACACAATTTTTTTCAGTGGGAAATTCAGTGAAAATTTACCATGAAACATTGTTGTCTTCACTATTCAGCTCAAATGTCACCTCCTTTATCATTTGTATAAGGTCTTGTAGACATGAACATTTGCTATTTCCATTACCCTCCAAATGTGCTATCTGTTGAACAGCTGTCTTTTTTTACATGACAGTGGATTAATCGATTAGCTTAATATTGAAAAATATTATGGGATGAATGTATTAGAATATTTCTGAACAAAGCCAGTGGGTTGAACACTAACAATTACCTTCGTAGACAATGGGCTTGACTGAGCTGCTACGCCATATAATATCTTAGAATCTTTTAAACGTGGCTATAGTATAGTAGGTCAGAGACTTAGGGGTAAGGATTAATACCACAAAATTTGCTGCTACTAACTGTATGGGAAGCTTGCCCTGTAAAACATAGTAAATCCCTATCTTGAAAAAGCAGTTGAGGGTGGCACCTGGGTGGCTCAGATGGTTGGGCATCTGGCTTCAGCTCAGGTCATGGGTTCGATCTCATGGTTCGTGGATTCGAGCCCTGCGTCCGGCTCTGTGCAAACAGCAGGGAGCCTGGAGCCTGCTTCAGATTCTCTGTCTGATCCTCTCCCCAACCCCCGCACTCTGTCTCTGTCTCTTTCTTCCCCCCCGCCCCCCCAAAAAAAGCCTGGGAGGCTCAGTTAATTAAGCATCTGACCATCAGTTTCTGCTCAGGTCATGTTCTCAGGGTTTCCTGAGTTTAAGCCGCATCAGGCTCTGCACTGGCAGTGCTGAGTTTGCTTGGGATTCTCTTTCTTTCCTTCTCTCTCTGCCCCTCCCCTGCTCATATTATCTCTGTCTCTCTCAAATAAATAAATAAAAACATTTTTTAAAAAAAGGAAAAAGTTGGTTCTGGTTAGATCTCTTTTAATTGGATTGCTGACAGAACATGTATATGTAAGCTACGCACATGTACATTTAAAGGAAGGCGATTAAGGCCCTAGGCTTGGGAATGAAGCTGTCCTATATGGACCTGCCTTAACTTCCTTATTTAAAGTAAAAAGTTTATCTTCTTAAATGTTTCCCATTGCTTTAGTCTGGTGACACAATATTTCCTGTAATGAAATGTAACATTTCATTCATTCATGCATGCAATTTTAAGATGAATATTTCAGCAACATGTGACATAATAAACACACACATTGGCAAGAAGAGATAGAAGCCATATGGAATCTGAATGAAGGATGACATCCAAGTTTCTCTCATAATCTCTGTCCTTGAGATAATGGTAAAATATTTTTACTGAAAGGAGCGCCTGGATGACTCAGTCATGTTAAGTGTCTGACTTCTGCTCAGGTCATGATCTCACAGTTGGTTCATGAGTTCGAGCCCTGTGTCAGGTCAGTGCTGACAACTCAGAGCCTGGAGCCTGTTTCACATTCTATGTCTCCCTCTCTCTCTGCCCCTCCCCTGCTTGCACTGTGTCTACCTCTCTCTCCAAAATGAATAAATGTTAAAAATATTTTTAAAATACATTTTTAATGAAACAGCAAAGATATTCTGCCAGCTTAACTAGGAATCTCAGGAGAGACAGGCCATGAGAAAGTTGTTGCATTCCCTACAAATAATGAAATACACCTATCGTGTAATTTCCATCTGGAATTGTTAGTTGATGTAATTAGAAAATAATAAAGAACATAAATATGCAAATATATTTTAAAAGATTAGGAAAAGTACCATTATAGGTAAGTGACACGATGAATGTCTTAAAAATCCAGGAGAATGAGTCAGCAACTTGTCAGAATGAAGTAGATTGGCAAGTTGCTTTTTGTAAAATAAATAATTAATAAACAATCGATAGGGGCGCCTGGGTGGCTTAGTCGGTTAAGCATCCGACTTTCGCTTAGGTCATGATCTCGCGGTTTGTGGGTTCGAGCCCCGCGTCGGGCTCTGTGCTGACTGCCAGCTCAGATCCTGGAGCCTGTTTCAGTCTGTGACTCCCTCTCTGTCTGACCCTCCCTTGCTCACGCTGTCTCTCTCTCTCTCTCCTAGAAATAAATAAAACATTTTTAAAAAAAAAATAAATAAACAATTGATACCTTCAATAATATAACGAGTTAGAAATGGTAATGGAGTAAACTTCTCTTTTGTATTTCATAGTACATTCTTTGTGAGATACAGGTTTCCAGCTCCAATGCAGTGGCTAAGTATATATAAATATATATACATGATTCTATTTACTACCACCCTCCTCCTAACTGGTACACACTCACCAGAGATAATTTAGGTGAATTGGACACATTTCCTCAGGGACTTTATTATTAAACCAAAAAGGTTGGAACTTGTTCGGATGATAGCATTGAGAAATCCAGGAGCAATTGTGTTATTTTTATCAATAGTTAAGCCAGAGGCAGGGTCCCGACCACACTGTACTTTGCAGGAAGACTTTCATTGATCCCAGTCTGTTTTCCAGAGCTGGGATTCCAGGCTTCTTGTTGATGTGTGGACTACAAAATATCTTTCCAAAAACTTTCTTTTCTATTTAACTTAGCCAGGATATGTTTCTTTTTTTTTTTTTCCATTTTTTTAAAATGTTTATTTTTGAGAGAGAGAGTGAGAGAAACAGAGAGTGAATGAGGGAGGAGCAGAGAGACAGGGAGACACAGAATCTGAAGCAGGCACCAGGCTCTGAGCTGCCAGCACAGAGCCTGATACGGGGCTCGAACTTATGAACCAACTGTGAGATCATGACCTGAGCCAAAGTTGGAACCTTAACCAACTGAGTCTCCCAGGCACACTAGCCAGGATAGGTTTCTACTGAACATGGGCAAGAGCCTTAATTGCTAACGATTACACACACACACACACACACACACTCACTCACGTTAGAAGTAAATGTGTGTGTGTATAGCTGCCTTTGTGTGAATTCCTAGTAAAGAATAAGCATGTATACAAAATATATCTTCTTTGCAATCCTATAACAAAGCCCTCTTTCCCTTGAATTATATTTAATATGCTGCTCTGTTATTTTCTTATAATCTGTCATATTTTGTAATATTTTTATGAGTGAGACTTAGACTATAGTTCTTTTTAAGTAAATTACTTAGAAAAGTATAGATGTTACGGGTCACTCGGTTCGTGACGCATGTGCACCAAAGAATTGGAGACCGAAGACCAAAGTGGGGAGAGAGAGTTTACTGAGTAAGGAAGTATAGTACACTTTCAAGAGTGAAAAGGGGCCACTGCTGAAGCAAACAAGAAGTGGCAATGGCCCCCAGAAGCTCTAGCTGCATCCTTTTAAGCCTGCTTTCTGCATAGGTAAATTTGGCTTTGATTGACATTTTTGATTGACTGCAGGTGGTTAAATAATATTTTGGCTTCTGCACATGCAACCAGCCATGATGCATTCTGTTATAATTGTATTTATTTATGTATTGTATATTCATGAATGTCTAATGAGCTTTTGTTGTGACCTTAAAGGTACTTAAGGGAAATTGCACCCTTTGTGTGCAGGCTTAACTCTCAGAAGTCCCCTGTGGCTTTCCAGGCAGTTCTGTGGCTAGAGGCCTTTCTGGTGCTGTTAGCCCTTAGACTTGTCTCTGAAGGTGTGGCTGTTAACCTTCAGGGGTGGCTCCCAGGGTGTGGCTGGCATCTGCTTTATCTCTCCTCTCTAATGCCTAACTACCTAACAAAACAAGTGATGATTGCTTTTTTGTATTATATGAAATTTATTTTGCAATTCTATAACATTCATATAGTATTTAAATTATGGTTTTTCGTTGTCATTTTTAGGGACAAGTGTTTGAACCAAGCTGGAAACTTGACCGAATTTCAAATATATGGTTTTTTTAATAAAGTAATATTTTGTTTATTTCTGGATTACATACTTGTTATATATTTTATGTAGTTCTTACAGGTTTTGTATAGCTCTGTTTATGAAGTTTCATATATTTTATTTAGGTTTGAAGACAGTTTTCTAGGCCTAATCAATAAAGTGAAGAAGCAAGCTACAGAAATAATATAAAGTATAATAACATTTTTTTCTGATTAAAACAGCACACGGAAACACACACACACACAAACCCTTGGAAGAATATATTGAAAATGAATCCAAATCTTTAGCGTTACTTTTGGACAGTACTGAATTGAGTACATTTCAGTGTTTTATTATAAAATAACTTCACTCTTGAAATGGGAAAATGAATATGTTAATAATACATGAAAATGACATTATTGTGCAGTTCATTATGATTGCAATCCTAAAATCACTCAGGTTAGAACATCGGAAGAACTAAAACAAAATTGAAACATTAGGTTAGGTTAAAAGGATTATGGAATTTACTATTTTTCCAGAGGGTTTTAATTAGTAGTTGTATTTAAATGTAAACATATTATTAAACATATCCTGTTATGTAATAAGCCAATTTTGGATCAAAATATTTTTATTAAGAGTAATTTAACATGATCAGCACGTCATTGAGAAAGCATGTTATTTCTCTGGAAGTAGTTACTAAATATCACTTGTAAAGAGGTTGGGTCTAGCCTTTAAATTACTCAGTATGCTCATTCAAACATATTGGGTAGCAATTAATTCAAATCACTGTAGCATTGATTTGACACAAGTCCAGATATCATTATTTCAAATTGAACATATTGATAATAAATATTGAAAAAATTCAAAAGTGTGTGTAAAGCATTCAACTAGATCTTATCAGCACAAGAAATATAGGGGCGTCTGGGTGGCTTAGTCGGTTAAGCACCCGACTTTCGCTTAGGTCATGATCTCGCGGTTCGTGGGTTCGAGCCCCGCGTCGGGCTCTGTGCTGACTGCCAGCTCAGAGCCTGGAGCCTGTTTCAGTCTGTGACTCCCTCTCTCTCTGACCCTCCCCTGCTCACGCTGTCTCTCTCTCTCCTAGAAATAAATAAAAATATTTAAAAAAAAAAAAGAAATATATTCAGTGAATAGTTCAATCGTTGTTTTGTAAATTATCATATCAGTTATGATATGTAGTTATTTATTTCAACTCTATGTACAATAAGGGACTGCAAATGTCTATTATCTTTTTTAGTTACATCATTGACTATATAAACGATGTCTTGAAAAAAATTGTCAGCATATTACTTGCAAATGGGTAAGCATAGCTGAAAATAATTTTGATACCTGTAGAATACAGACCTGTAACGACGGGTATTTTTAGAGAATTGATGAAGACACACGTTAAACTTAAGTTAGGAATATTTAATCCCAATATGGATCTAGGAGCAAATCTCTAGACATAACGCTGAGAAATTCATATCTTGTCACAATTTTAAATATTTTGTTCAAAAGTAAGTGACAATCACAATTATTTTCTCATTTATAAAGTTTTCATCCCAGCAATGACCTCTTAGCTAATGGAGATGTAATAAATGCCTAAATGAGATTCTGCATAGTGAATAGTTTACAAGATCTTTTTGGTTTATTTTATTTTCCTTTTTTAAAACTAGTTATGTCATATATAACAGAAAAGAAGATTAATAGTAATGATTTTCTTGATACACCTCTTCATTTTAATTAAAACTGACTTGAAATATTCTGAGAAATATTATTTGTCATTCAGTCTGCTCAGCATTCTGGGAGCATTATATAGCACATGAAACAGTTTTCTTTATATTTGATATAGACACTCTACAAAATTTATTTCTTCTTTCATAAGTGTTTTAACCTATCTAGAAAGGAGATATTTATTCTGATTTGAGTAAACTAAGGTAATGGAGAATCCCTAAGCACTCAAGACAAATTATGGCAATATAGGAGAAATCATATGGTCCTGAATTTTCACTTTCTTGCCATCAATTCTCAACTGTAGCATTTCCCTTCCTGTATTTATTAAAAATGTCTAAATGAATTGGCCTGCTAAACAACACTTGGGCGAAGAAAAGCAGCCTTGAATATGCTCTTTCTTGGAAAGGCAGTTTCAAGTATTGCTAACACTGTGTTCAACTGGTAAGGAAACAACAAACTCCTTTTAAATTCAGAAAATATATTATTTACCTGGACAGCAAAAGCAAGAATAGCATAAGTGTCTATTTGTAACATCTGTTATCTCACAGGATGACACTGAATCAACAGGGTCCAAATGACGGAATCTAGAGTGGCAGATCACAGTCTGAAAACCTGCAGTCATGTACCTTAAGAACAGGGAAGCAGAAAGCCTCAGAGATGGTCAGAACACAGAGAGCGTGAGGAATTGTCTCCTGACAGCCTCCATGGTTAACAGGGAGGTGACTGACAAGCAGCCTGCTCTCACCTCCTTATAAATCCCCCCAAATTCTTTCATTCCAGTGTGATTACAGGGCATTCTGCCACCACATAGACCCCTGTCATTAAGCCTTGTCTACAAGCAAAGTCAGAGGGGGACCATGGAAAAGCCATTGCCCTATAGAAAGACTAGTATTCATGGTTAAAGCCATGCCTTTATGTTTTCTCTAAGTTATGTATGTGTGGACACACACACAGACACACACACACACACACACATCATACTCATAGTGAGAAAAGCAACATCATATTCTGAGGTAAAATTGAAAGTAAATAATAACTAGTTAATTGGCTCTGTGAACTCACCTCTTTCTGGAAAATGAAGGGAAAAAACCCACTGTTTGAATATCCCTTTAACATTAAAAATAATAATAATAATGCAAAGTATCTATTTTTTAAATACTTAGACTCATTCAAACTTTGCAGAACTGCAAAGAAATAGATTGAGACCTCTTAAAGCTATATACTTTTCACTCAGACATTATCAACGGTACATTCCTAAGAGACTAAAAGCCTGGTAACCTAGACATTTAAAAGGGAACCAAATTCTTTATAAATTTACTCCAGATTGAATTTTGAGGTTGAACTAAAACCAAAACCCACCTGATAAAATATCCTGCTTTATTTGATATCAAAAGATATAAAACCTTTGATAATTCAATGGAAATTTACCCAGAATTCAAGTGTTGCCACATTTTGTGTGGAGTTGGTTCCTGTCTTTTTATATAAGTTAGTTTTCAGTAAATTGATATGCATGGTGTGTCCACCTTTTCCCCTCCTTGTTGACTTTCTTTTTTTGCCTTCAAGATCTGTTATTCTAACTTCCTCACCGTATGCTTGGTGACCTTCCTGCATTATCATCTGTACATTATTTTCACTCCCTTGTGTATTGTGGTTAAATGATTACATCGCTAAAAATATGTTATTTCTACTTTGGAACATGTATTCAAACTTAAAGCTATTGGGGGGGGGTGTCTCCATGTGCATGGAGGTGTTTGTCTCTGTGTGTGCACGTGTGTGTATGTGTGCGCACACGTTTGTGTGCATGTTTTCATAATCAGTCTCTCTTCTCAGATCAACCTTTTCTTCCTGTTTTACTCTACATTTAATTTATTCAGATTCTGGCCAGCTTTAATGATGCCTTTTTTTCCTGTTTGTGGTTATTTTCAATATAGGAAACTGGTAGCTTGGGATTTCTCAGGAATAAGGCTGAAAACTTTATTGCCACTATATTTCATCTTATTGATAAACAACATCATTAGTTTTTCCATAAATTGAATTTGAAGCATACAGTATTTTTTAAATCAAACCATTTTCCTGCCAACCATATAGTCTATAACAGTAGGGATTATTGTTGGAATTGAAGGGGTTCAGTGGTAAGTGGATAAAAGGACACGAATCAAAATTGTTATTTGTATAAGGCATTTAATGAAAAGATCTATATCTTTTTTTCGTATCTGCCATGTTTCTCTTAATGGGACATAGAATTCCAATGGAAAGCATATGAGACAAAGATCAAAGTGAAGTGTCTTCTGTACTTAACTGTAATCTGACTGACCACCTGTGTTTAAATGTGCTGTCTCTTGGCAATTTAAATTTTACTGTCTCTACTTGGAAATGTAAAAATAAATAAAGTATGTTTTAAGATGAAACACTAAAAAGCTTAGAGAATTTTGAGATGACTAGGGAGAATAAAGAAAACATTTTTTTCTTATAATTGACTAGCATCTATGAAAGGCTATCCATCATGACATTAAATTTATTTGTAAGTGATTATTTTATATTAAAGCAGTTCATAACAATCATGAGTCTGAAATGATTTATTTAATAATAAAAATCTATTTTCTATGTCAACCTATTAAAACATCATGTAAAATATTTCTTATATTTAAAACATTAACCTATTAATGAAATAGA
Organism: Proteles cristata cristata; assembly: GCA_017311185.1. NCBI lineage: Eukaryota > Metazoa > Chordata > Mammalia > Carnivora > Hyaenidae > Proteles > Proteles cristata. Next base: position 388,086 of record JAESUZ010001598.1, read on the forward strand.
AGCCACAAGTTTGTAGTGTAAAACATTACAGCTAAATTCAATTGTCTTTTAAATCTATGAGCTTTTAACTATCCTTTCAAAGAGTAAGGAAGAGATAAATTATTTCAGGAAGTGATTTCCCTGTTTATTTTTTAATAATATGTAATAGGAGAATGGAGATCAGTGATTGCCATTATTAATTAATTTTCCTAAGCAACTACTTTTTTAAATTACAAGTATGTAGCTAAAGGTGGATTCTTATATCTTCATTAATATTTTTAAGGAGGAAGTTTTCTTTGATTTTTTAACATTATATGAGAGATGCAATATCATTATGTTTTAATTATTGAACTATCGTAACATTACTTGGTATTTTCTTGTGGTCAGAGCAATACCCTCACAGTGAGTATAATGGCTGTACTTAAAAAACTAAATGTTTATACTATGCCTGGTGAAAGCAGCAGGTATAATTATCAGATAACAGCACTCCTGGGTGTTTGAAGGCACATGGCTGCCTCTGGCAACGATATTCTCTTGAGGGGTAATATTAGGACATGATAACTGTTACACTCCAATGGCCTATTATTACTTAAGCTTATTTATAACCCCTAAAATTGACTACTGAAATGACTTTGCTGTCACAAGCTATAATTAATTATATCAAACACTAAAGTTGTTTGGGGTTGTCACTATTAAGTACATTTGAGTGTGTTTGAAATTATAAATTTTAAAATGTTGATCTGTATTATAATGATCTTTAAAAACTATTAGTAATCATATAGAATAAAAACAACTAAACCAAAGCAATATTTATTGTACATTATTTTATTATGGTATATATGCCTATATAAAAGTGAGTAAGTAACAGACATTTAGCAGGATGAATTCAAGAATCGAATCATAGTCATATACCTGAAGCTTTTCTTTTTTTATATATATAGTTTATTTATTTTTGAGACAGAGGGAGACAGAGTGGGGGAGGGACAGAGAAAGAGGGAGACACAGAATCTGAAACAGGCTCCAGGCTCTGAACTCTCACCACAGAACCTGATGCAGGGCTTGAACCCACAAACTGCGAGATCGTGACCTGAGCCGAAGTTGGACGCAACAAACTGAGCCACCCAGGCACTCCTACCTGAAACTTTTCAAGAAACAGAATATCACCAGAGTCCTGAAAATCTCTTGCACATCCTCAGGTAGTAACGTCTCACAAAGGATAACCAGTATCTTGGCTTCTGACATCATAGTTCAGTTGTGCATTTTTTTTTTTTCTTTAACTTAATAAAAATGGAACCCATATCTTGGCTTCTGACACCATAGTTTAGCTTTGCTTTTCTTTTTTAACTTAACATTAATGGAATCATCAATATTCTCTTTTTTTGTATGCTCTTTTCTATTGAAAATTAAGATGGTGAAATTCATTCCTCTTGTTGAATATTTTAGTTTCTTCATATTGAACATTACATATGATGGCCTTGGATGAATACACTGTTATGTTTGCACCCAGTCTACTGCTGCATGTAAAGAAGGTTTAGACGTTCATAAACAGTGCTGGTATAGATAACCTTGGACATGTTTTTTGGTGAATATATGCGCTCATCTATTTTGGGTGCATACCATGGAAGGGCTCGCTGGAGTACACAGCACCTATATCTTTGATTATGGCAGTTATTGCCAATGTTTGCACCAAGTTATGTTTATCAATTTGCACTCCCATCATCAATGTATATAAATTCTCTGTCTCCCCATACTCTCCAAAGCTACACTTTACTCTCCTTTTCAAGGTAGGTATTCCTGTGGCAAATCTTTTCTGCATTTTTCTATTTGGTTGTTTGTCAATTTCTTTTTTTTTTTTTTTTAATTTATTTCTGAGAGAGAGAGAGAGAGAGAGAGAGAGAGCAATTGAGCAGGGGAGGGTCAGAGAGAGAGGGAGACACAGAATCTGAAGCAGGCTCCAGGCTCTGAGCTGTCAGCACAAAGCCTGACATGGGGATCGAACCCACGAACCGTGAGATCATGACCTGAGCTAAAGTCGGATGCTTAACCGACTGAGCCACCCAGGCACCCCAGTCAATTTCTTTTTGATTAATGTTCCTTTATATATTCTGAAGGTGATAACTTCACATATTGTATATTAGGAATCTCTTCTCCACTCTTGGGGATGCGTTTTTATCCCCATAATAGTCTATTTTGTAAATAGAAATCTCTGATCAGATCATGATACAAGTATTTTTTTAATTTCCATCACAGGAATTGTTTTATTGTTGTTGCTATTTTGTTCTGTTTGGAAATCTTTGTCTCTTTTTTTTTTATACTTTTTAAAAAATTTTGATTTTCATTTATTTCTGAGAGAGAGAAAGAGAGAGACAGTGTGAGCAGGGGAGGGTCAGAGAGAGGGAGATACAGAATCTGAAACAGGCTCCAGGTCTGAGCTAGCTGTCAACACAGAGCCTGATGCAGGGCTCGAACCCATGAACCATGAGATCATTACCTGAGCCGAAGTCGGGCTCTTAACCAACTGATCCACCCAGGCACCCCTGGAAATTTTTGTCTCATACACATTAATTTACAGGACATTAATTTAATGTCCTTTCTGTTTACTCAAAAGCATTCAGATATCCAATTTTCAATTTAATTATTTAAAATATTTCTATCATCTGTGTTTATATTGTTTTTTTGATCTGCTTAATATTTACCCATGTATTATTTGTTTTCTGGGAAGTTGGGGATTTGAGTATTTTCTTGGTACCACGGTCATTTTTTTTTTTTACTTTTTTATTTTAATGCTATATGATGAAGGTAAAAATTTGATAGGTTCAGTTCCTTGAAATTTTTGAGGATTGCTTTATGACTTATGTATATAAATTTAACTTTGACAAATGTTTCATGTTTAACCAAAAAGAATCAGGGTGGGAGCACAATTCTTTGTGTGTGTGTGTGTGTGTGTGTGTGTGTGTGTGTGTGTGTGTGTGTTGTGTTGTGTTTGTGTATGTGTGTGTATACATACACTAAGTAAAGTGAATTTTATTAATCATATTATTATTATCTCCCATAACCTTACTGAATATTTAGCTGCTTTACTAATAGTTACTGAAAATGGAGCAGTTAAATATTCCACTCTATCGTGTGTTTTTGTATTTCTTCTTTTATTTCTTTTTGCAATTTTTCTTCAGGGTATATTGTAGTGATCCTCTGGTTGCTTACACATTTATTATTGCAATATCTTCCTATAAACTGTCCCCATTATTGTTATGAAATGTCCCTTATTTGTGTAGTAAATTTTGCCTCAAGTCTACTTTGGTAGTTATACAGCTTCTATCAGTCTTCTTTTAATTACCATTAGCATATTATACCTTTTCAGTGGTTTCCCTTTAAAATTTTTGGTATTATTATGTTTGCTATGACTTTTTGAAGGATTTTATATGTTTCCCATGATGACATTCTTAGGAATATTTCAATTATTTACAACTAGAAAAATTATTGATATTTTTATTTTCACATACTTTGCTTTAATATTAAATACATAGTGTAATTATTACATTTCCCTCTACTATCCTCTTACCAAACATTCTCGTGTTGCATTTATAGTTTCCTCAATAGTTCCAGAATCCTACAGCACATTAGTTCTAGTAAAATCTAGACTTTGAGTATGATGATACCTTTTTAGATACAATAGCAAAGGCGTGATCCATAAAGGAAAGAACTGATGGTTGGGATTCACCAAAATTATAAACTTCTGCTAAATGAAAGATAATGTCATCTCTGTGTACCTGAAGGTGCTTTGTTCCTGCACCCAAGTGGGGTGTGGAGGCCTCGGATCTCAGGTTGTATCGCTGCTTGACCCAGGCAGATCTGAGGCTGCAACAATTTCCCCACTCCCCACTCAACCCTGGCAGCAGGGAAGTGCCGACCTCTGGGACTGTTCAGGGCAGTATAAACGAAGCCCATGGTCTGGGACCTGGAAACGAGGCGGGGCATGGGGCATAGAACTCAGCCCACCTTGGTTAGGTCCTCAGCACAGGGAGATCAGACCCAAAGGAGTGATTTGCAATGCTTGATTGACAAGGGACTGGGGCGATGCCATTCTTCTCCCCATAACCACCAAGGCAGGGCTTCAGGGAGCAGCCAGCAGACACAGTGAAGGCAAGACCTGCCTACACCAAACCACGCCCTTCTCTGCCAGAGAGCTGTTTTGTTGTTGTTGTTGTTTTTAACTGAGCCTGGGTTTGCGTGTTTATTGGTTTTTGTCTGTGCTTTTATGTACCTTTGTTCCCTCTGTGGTTGTCTGTTTTCTTTTTCTAGGGCTACCTCAAGAAACAAGCCAAAGTACACATCGTGGAGAGTCCCAAATACTACTATGATAGGGAAACAAAATAACCAAACACTCACCAAGAGAAACCAAGAGACACCATTCAAAGAACACTTCCTGGATGGACAGGCCCTGGACAGTCAAATAGTCCTCTTCAATACTGCAGAACTCACCGGGTAGCAGTCAAACTCTCACTTTTCACAAATGACATGATACTCTACGTAGAAAACCCGACAGACTCGACCAGAAGCCTACTAGAGCTAATGCATTAATTCAGCAAAGTTGCAGGATACAAAATCAATGTACAGAAATCGGTTGCATTTTTATACACCAATACTGAAGCAACAGAAAGAGAAATCAAGAAACCGATCCCATTCCCAATTGCACAAAAAACCATAAAATACCTAGGAATAAACCTAACCAAAAAGATATTAGAGATCTGTATGATGAAAACTATAGAAAACTTATGAAGGAAATTGAAGAAGACACAAAGAAATAGAAAAACATTCCATGCTCATGGATTGGACAGATATAAAATTGCACCAGCATTCTTCTCAAAACTAGAACAAACTATCCGAAAATTTGTATGGAACCGCAAAAGACCCCGAATAGACAAAGTAATATTGAAAAATAAAACCAAAACGGGAGGCATCACTATGCTAGACTTTAGCTTCTACTACAAAGCTGTCATCATCAAGACAGTATGGTATTGGCACAAAAACAGACACATGGACAAATGGAATAGAATAGAGAACCTCAGATTTGGACCCAAAAATGTACAGCCAACTAATCTTTGACAAAGCAGGAAAGAGTATCCCAAGGAAAAAAGACAGCCTCTTTAAAAGATGGTGTTGGGAGAACTGGACAGCAACGTGCAGAAGAATGAAACTAGATCATTTTCTCACACACTGTACAAAAATAACCTCAAAATGGATAAAGGACCTGAATGTGAGACAGGAAGCCATCAGAACCCTAAAGGAGAAAGGAGAAGCAACCTCCTTGACCTCCATCGCAGCAATTTCTTACTTGACACATCCCCAAAGGCAAGGGAATCAAGAGCAAAAATGAACTATTGGGACCTCATCAAGATTAAAAGCTTCTGCATGACAAAGGAAACAATCCATAAAACTAATAGGCAACCAACGGAATGGGAAAAGATAGTTGCAAATGACATATCAGATAAAGGGCTAGTGTCCAAAATCTATAAGGAGCTCACCAAACTCCACACCCGAAAAACAAACAACCCAGTGAAGAAATGGGCAGAAGACATGAACAGACCCTTCTCCAAAGAGGACATCCAGATGGCCACAGACCCATGAAACGATGCTCAGCATCCCTCCTCATCAGGGAAATACAAATCAAAACCACAGGGAGATACCACCTCACGCTGGTCAGAGTGGCTAAAATGAGCAAATAAGGGGACTCTAGATGCTGGCGAGGATATGGAGAAACGGGCACCCTCCTACACTGTTGGTGGGAATATAAACTGGTGCAGCCCCTCTGGAAAACAGTGTGGAGATTCCACAGAAAATTAACAACAGAACTCCCCTATGACCCAGCAATAGCACTGCTAGGAATTTACCCAAGGGATACAGGAGTGTTGATGCATAGGAGCACATGTACCCCAATGTTCATAGCAGCACTCTCCACAATAGCCGAAACATGGAAAGAGCCAAAGTGTCCATCAATGGACAAACAGATCAAGAAGATGTGGTTTATCTATACCATGGAATACTACATGGCAAAGAGAAAGAATGAAATCTGTCCATGTGTAGCAACATGGATGGACCTTGAGGGTGTTATGCTGAGCGAAATAAGTCAGGCAGAGAAGGACAAATATCATATGTTTGCACGTATAGGAGGATTAGGAGGAACTTAACTGAGGACCGTGGAGGAGAAGAAGGGGGGAAATGGTGGGGGAGAGGGAGGGAGGCAAACCATGAGAGACTCTTGAATGCTGAGAACAAACTGAGGGCAGATGGTGTGGTGGAGGGAGGGAAAGGGAGGTGATGGGCATGGAGGAGGGCACTTGTGAGGATGAGCACTGAGTGTTATATGGAAACCAACTTGACAATAAACTATTAAAAAAACTGAAGGGATCACTATAAAGATGGGTAAGAACAAAAATAAATAAATAAATCAAAGATAATGTCAAGGAAATTTTAAGATAAGCCACAGACTGGGAGAAAATATTTGCAAAATGAACATCTGAAAATGTCCTGTTAGCCAAAATGTACAAAGAACGCCTGAACTCAGCAATAAGCATCACACTATCCTATTAGAAAATGAGACAAAAGCTTTAACCAACACCCCCCCCAAAGAAAATATACAGATAGCAAGCAAGTACATGAAAAGATGCTCCATATCATATGTTGTCAGGGAAATACAAATTGAAACAGGTATGAGACATGACTATGCAATTACTAAAATGGTTACAATCCAGAATGTTGACAGTATTAAATGCTGACAATTTAATGCAGCTGAAAAGGCTACATAGCATATAATTCCAAATGTGTGACATTCTCTGGAAAATATAAAACTGTAGAGTCGTTAAAAAGATCTGTGATGGATGGAGCTATTGAATTGCTATACTGTACACCTGAAACTAATATAATTATGTATGTTTAATAAGTGGAATTAGACTAAAAACTTAAAATAATAAATAAATAAATAAATGAAATAAATAAGTAAATAAATAAGTAAATAAATAAATAAATAAATAGTAAGAGATCTGTGGTAGCCAGAAGTAAAGGGAGAAGGTAGGATGAGTAGGGATGAATAGGTGGAGCACAGAGGACCTTTAGGATAGTGAAACTGCTTCGTATGATAATATAATGCTGGCTATATATTATTATATTTTGCTTAAACCCTTAGGGTTTATAACAACAAGACTGACCCCTGATATAAACTTTAGAGTTGGAGTAATAAAAAGATATGTTAATGTAGATTCATCAATTTACCAGAAAATTCTGGTAGAGCAAGTTAATAGCAGAGGAGTCTATGACTCTGTGGGGGAGGGGTTTTGTGCAAAATCTCTTTACATTCCCTCAACTTTACTGTGAATGTAAAAGTGGTATAAAAATCAAAGCCTATAGTGGCACATGAGTGGCTTAGTTGGTTAGACATCCAAGTGATGATTTCAGCTCAGGTCATGATCTCACAGTTCCTTGGATTGTGTGTGTGCTCTCTCTCTCTCTCTCTCTCTCTCTCTCTCTCTCTCAAATAACTTAAATTTAAAAAAAAAATTAAAGTCAAGGGGCATCAGGGTGGCTCAGTTGGTTAAGCATCTGACTTCAGCTCAAGTCATGATTTCCTGGTTCATAGGTTCAAGCCCGACCTCAGGCTCTGGCTGATTGCCTGGAGCCTGCTTTGGCAGGCTCTCTGTCCCTCCCCTGCTCATGCTCTGTCTCAATCTCTCTCTTTCTCTCTCTCTCTCAAAAATAAATAAACATTAAAAAAAAACTTTAAAGAAAGAAAATCAAAGTCAGTTAAGATAAAAGAAAAAAATGATAGCTCAAAAGTTGCAGAAAAAGCATTGACAAGATTAAATAACTTTTCATGATAAACACTCTCAACAAAGTAGATATAGAAGGAAGCAATACCGATTTAGCAAAGGCTACTTATGAAAAGCCCAAAGCTAACAACACATTCCTTGATTTGAAACGTAAAGTTTTTCCTTTAAGATCAGGAATAAGTCTGGCACTGGGTGGCTCAATGGGATAAGCAGAACTTCAACTCAAGTCATGATCTCGTGGTTCCTGAGTTCAAGGCTGGAGTTGGGGTCTGTGCTGACAGCTCAGAGTCTGGAGCCTGCTTTGGATTCTGTCTCCCTCTCTTTCTGATGCTCCCCTGCTTGCACTCTCTTTCTCAAAAAATAAAATAAAACATTTAAGAAAAAGACCAGGAACAAGTCAAGGATGTGCACTACTGCCACTTCTACCAAACACAATACCAAACTGCTACCCAGAACAGTTAGGCAAGAAAAAGAAACAGAATGCATCCAAATCAAAAGGGAAGGTTTTTTTCCGGTTTTTTATATATTTTGGATATAACCCTTTGGTGTTGTTTGAAAGTATTGAGTAATTAAATTGTATACCTGCAACTGATTTACGTTGTATGCTATCAAACTGGAATTTAAATAAAAACTTTAAAATATGTAAAACATAAAAACTGTCATAAGTGAAAAAAAGAAGTACATTTATCTGTTTGTGGATGACATGATATTATATGTAGAATACAGTAAAAGCTCCACAAAAGGGCTCTGAGAGCTAATAAATTCAGTAAATTACAGGATATAAAATCAATGTGTAAAATCAGTTCATTTCTATGTAATGACAATGAACTATCCAAAAAGGATATAAGAAAATAATCCCATTTACAATTGCATCAAAAAAGAATAAAATGCAAATAAACTTAACCAAGGAAGATACAGACAATATCAAAAGACACAAAAAGTGGGAAGATATACCATGTTCATAAACTGGAAGACCTCATATTGTTTAAATGTCTGTACTACACAAAGTGATCTCCAGATTCAAAGCAATGCCGATGAAAATCAAAACAGTATTTTTTGCCAAAGTCTGAAAATCAATTATAAAATCCATATGGAACCACAAAGAACCCCAGATATTCAAAGTGATATTGAGAAATAAAAACAAAGTTGTAGACATCATGCCTTATGATTTCAAAATATTTTTACAAGCCTACAGTAATTAAGAGAGTATCATATTGGCATAAAAACAGATATAGACACATGGAATAGAATACAGAGTGCAGAAGTCAGAAATATGCCCATATATACCGTCAATGGATCTTAACAAATGTGAGAGGAATACACAACTGGAAAGTATAGTCTTTTCTACATGGGCTCCAAGTGACCATCCAAATTCTTGCTCTCCGTGCCAAGAATTCAAGGCTCTTTCTACCTACTACCCTGACCGTTTTTTAGGGTTGTGATTGCATGGAAGAGCTTTGAGAGATTATGTGACATTGGACAAAGGGAAGGCTTATTTCCCCTCACAATAAAAGCAAGTAGAGTCCTTAAACTCAGTGCTCCTCTTCTGTACCTCAAACCACTGTTTTTGGTGGTGTTCACTTAGGGCCATCTGTATTGCACCTATGAACAGGACTATTATGCCCACCCTCTGGTTACTGTGTTTGCTAAGTATGACAGAGTTCTTTATCTCTGACCCAACTGTCATATGTTTTGGTTAGCATCAGTGAAATAGTAACTGTCTAGTATTTTGTCCTGTAAATAAAGTAGAATCTCAGACTCCTCACAATTCTTGGCACAGACATGGGAGTGAAGATTTTGGACCTTCTAATCCAGTCAAGCTGAGGGCTGATCCCAGTTATTCCACATGGATCAAGAATGCCCACGTTAGCATCTTCCTGGTAGTTTGTTATTCAACAAAAATAAATTAAATAATCATAATGAAATATTTAAAACCACAAACTGACACAACTACTCTCTTACCAGAATGACTAAAATGAAAAAGACAGAACATAAAATATTGAGTACCCAGAACGTTCACACACCGCTGGTAGAAGATATATATAATCACTTTGAAAAGTGTGTTTGGCAGCATCTTCTAGAGCTGAACATATGCATATTTATAACCCAGCATTTCCACTCCTAGTTTAACCCCTAACAGAATATGTATATATGTTAGCCAAAAAAACATGTAAAATTGTTTATGTAAGCACGATCAGTAATAACCAAAAATGAAAATGAAAAATAGTCGAATGGGTCCATATAATTTAAGTTCTTATCCAGAATGCTGTATTTCCTTTTATTTTAAACTTCTTCTCAATTTCCCACTTCAGATTTTACAACTTCTTTTCTTTCTACAGCTTTTTCAAGAAACAGTTTTGCTGAAATATAATTCATATGTCACAAACATCATGCATTTAAAGTGTACAGTTCAGTGGTTCTCATATAGAGTGTGCAATCATCAGTCCAATCTAACTTCATAATGTTGTCATTGCCTCAGAAAGAAACCCCAGATGCATTATCAGTTATTTCCCATCCCGCCTATATGCCAGCCACAGTAAACCACTAGTATACTTTATTTCTCTATAGATTCGTTTTTTTTCTGAACATTTCAATTTAATGCAGTAATACAATATGTAGTACTTTGTGACTGGCTTTTTAAATTAGTATAATGATTTTTGAGGTTCTTCAATATATCAGCATTTCATTACTTTTTTTGGTGAATAATATTACATTCTATAGATATAGATTTATAGACACTTACATCATTTCCAAATTCTAATGAATAATGCTACCACAGATACTCCATTTAGTATCTAAAAATCTTTGTCTAACCGAAACTCATGAAGAGGAAATCATTGCCTGATTCAAGGTCCCAATGATTTACTCTTAAATTTACTTCTAAGTGTTTTCTTCTTTTTAATTTTGTATTAAGTATCTATCCTGAACAGTCATTGGGCTAAGACCTCTTTCTATTTTAAAATTTTTGTCTATCTACTCAGATTAGTCCGGGGACTAGTCAATTACCATAAACAAAAACATTACAAACTCACACTTTCTAGAAGGAAATTTTTATTTTTTATATTTTTTTAATGTTTTATTTATTTCTAGGAGAGAGAGAGAGACAGCATGAGCAGGGGAGGGTCAGAGAGAGAGGGAAGTCACAGACTGAAACAGGCTCCAGGCTCTGAGCTGGCAATCAGCACAGAGCCCGACGCGGGGCTCGAACCCACGAACCGCGAGATCATGACCTAAGCGAAAGTCGGACGCTTAACCGACTAAGCCACCCAGGCGCCCCTAGAAGGAAATTTTTAGGTAGAACTTGAAAGTTTCAATTTAGTATGATTACAATGACCATATTTGAACGTTAAAACAAAACCATAGCTATTAAACACATAGACTTTAAACAAGGTAATTAGTACTTGTAGGTCTGTAATGCAAGAAATATTAAAATTCACAAAATATGAATAATTCTGAAAAGTTTAATTTAAAAGATCCTTCATCTGATTTTTACTGTTTGATAGATAAATAGTGAGTTTAAATGTTATTATTCGTTATAAGTTAGACAAGACTCTTTTCCTATAAAACAGGATACAAACATTAGTTTCTGTGTTGATGATTGGACTTGAGCAATGTTTATTTTTTTCAACTACCATGCCGCCAAAAACCTAATGCATCCACATTTCCATAATGTTTAGTCTCAGCAAATTCAATGCAGCTAGGGATCTGCTATTTTAAAATGGGACAGAATTAAACTCCCTTTCTATTTCTCCAGTTTAGACTGGGAAAATACCACTTCAGACATAGTGTGTCTCCGCTATTACCTGGCACATAATCAGCATATGGTTTACCTTCTTTCAGATTGTTTCTTGCTTAATTGTCAGTCTACTCAGGCTTTCAATGCAATGGCTGAAATCTACCAACTTAACGAACATTTACCTAATAAAGAAAATCATGCTTTCTCCTCTCTTTATACACACACACAAAAAATGTATTCTGAATATTTAAAATGGAAATAACAAAGGGGCACCTGGGTGGCTCAGTCAGTGAAGCATACCATTTCAGCTCAGGTCATGATCTCATGGCCCATGAGTTTGGGCCCCATGCCCAGCTATATGCTACCAGCTCAGAGCCTGAGGCCTGCTTTGGATTCTGTGTCTTCCTCTCTCTCTGCCCCTCCCCAACTAGTGTTCTGTCTCTCCCCCTCTCTCTCTCAAAAATAATAAACATTAAAAAAATTTTAAGTAGAAATAACAGAAAACTAGAACACTATCAAATGCAATTTACAACTGATTTTTCCCACCATTAACATAAAATACAATCTTTAAATAATGAAACTTGCAAAATGGTAGATATTAGGAAGGTATATTTTGAAAAATGATTATCATCGATATATATGGATTTCTGACAACTCATCAAGAGTACTGTCCATGTAGACCTTCAGCGTCCGGTATTGCTCTTCTCTTTTAGGTCTGTCACAGTGACACACTCAGATATACAAGTTACTTTAAAAGATTGCTCAGAGTCAGGAAAGTAAAGGAAATGTCTGAACAGATGCTTTTGAAAACCCACGTCTACAGTATATCTGCTCCAGGGAAAAACATTCCTGGTGCATGTTAATTGAACCGACTCCACTGTATGGGACGTCAACCTTAAATTATATACTGCTTAAAATTCTGCTAATAAATTTTGTGAATATAGATTAATATTAACTTTTTTGGCAATAGTGATGATAATTGACATATATAGCCTCAAAAACAATTTTTTATACTGATTTAAATGTCACTTTTCAAATTATTTCTGTTAAGGAAAAACTTTTGGCAGGTCCTTAGAAGTGTCTTCTCTTTGTCTTCTCTTTTACGAGAGAGAGAGAGAGAGAGAGATACACTTGTAGTTTATAAAAAGAAAAAGGAAAAAATAATATTGAAAATATCATTTTTTATCAGGACAAAAATCATGTGGGCAGAATTCCTGAGTGTGCTGTTAAGAAAATATACATAAGTTCTGCATGTCTAGTGGTCTCAGTGCCTTATATCTTACAGGTATTATCATGACAAGAAAGATCCTATTAAACTGTCTTATTTTGTTCAACTTTGGTTGAATCTTTGGTTAAAAGGAAAGAATACAAACACTTTCTTCTCTAACCCATAAGACATTTATAAAGTTGATTTGATGTTGAATAACAAAGTAGATTATTTCACTACACACTTCCTATTAAAAACCTTCTAATTAAAAACCTGGTTTCCCTTTCCCCTTTGCTTTAAAAACCCTATTTGAAAAACCCAATAATTTTCTAAGAATATTTGAAAAATGTACCTGAATATCTGTATTCTTATCCAAAAATTTAGCAAAGATTATTTTAATACTTATTTTTACAGAATTTATTATCATCATCATTATTACTAACTTCCAGGAATGAATGTTTCATTGGGAATGTTTCTGGAAATTTCAAATATTTTATTGCCAATATTAATTTTGAATTTAGAAAGCCATCCTGAAGTTATATAAATAAATGGTTCCTATCCCCATGGAGTAGAATGAATTTAATATTTTGGGATTCCTTTATTGAATATATAAATATCAGTGTCTTTTCTCAACTAATTTGCTTAATTAAAAGGAAAATTTAAATATATAACTTGAAAAGTTTATTTGTATTTTCTCCAACTTCCTGATCCATCTGAAGTCAGTGGTAATATATGACACCATACATTTGATATTGTCTTTAAGTAATCTATTATATCATGCTAATCAATTTGTAGTATCTAATTTATCAGAGACAAAGTAAAAGTATAATAAAATATAAAGTTAGAGATTTAATTTTCCATATGTCAATACTGCCTATGTACAATATCATTTAATCATTAAGTGTCATTAAAATTTAGCAAAGATTATTTTAATAGTTAATTTTACAGAATTTATTATCTTCATCATTATTACTAACTTCCAGGAATGAATGTTTCATTGGGAATGTTTTTGGAAATTTCAAATATTTTATTGCCAATATTAGAAGATTTAAAACTTTCTAGGATAGAGAATTTGAAAAAAGTAATCCATAGTAAAACATACAGATATGGGGGCGCCTGGGTGGCTTAGTCGGTTAAGTGTCCGACTTTCTCTTAGGTCATGATCTCGTGGTTTGTGGGTTCGGGCCCCGCGTCGGGCTCTGTGCTGACTGCCAGCTCAGAGCCTGGAGCCTGTTTCAGTCTGTGACCCCCTCTCTCTCTGACCCTCCCCTGCTCATGCTGTCTCTCTCTCTGTCTCCTAAAAATAAATAAAATATTTAAAAAAAAAACATACAGATATGTTTTAACGAGTTTCATCATTATATACTTTAAATTAAATTAAAGAATTTTATTTTAAAGTAAAGTATTTTCCAGAAGCAAAATGAAATTATAATATTCAATATGGCTCATATAGGGGTCCATTTAATCCAGGAGTTAGAAAATTTGAAACACTGGGTACTCATATTTTATAGTTGGCAAATTATGTCCTATTTAAGTTTTCAGAACTTTGTCCTTCTCATTTTATTCCAGAAACTAGTCCTCTAGAAATCATCACTGTTACAGACTACAACTTATTTTTCTGGAGATAGAAAATGTATCATTTTATGGTTTGATCAGGGGAGCAAGACTTCTATGAACGACATGGCACTAGAGATTTCTTATACGAATTTTACCTTGACCACTTGTGAGAGATGGTGAACAATCTATGGAAGGCAGTTACCTCTGTGTCTTGTGGTGAATATAGAGTCACACTTCTCATAAGGGTCTACAGTTAGTAAGAAAAACTGATCATGAAATCTAGGTGGTCAGGACACAGTGGAGCCCATGAGAGCCAGAACCCTTGAGGACAGTCTTGGAGGTGACACATCATCACATACAACCTGAATCTGTGGAGTCACATGCTTGACCACCTCGCCATGGAGTGGTGAGTGTACCTGATCCAGGATGCAGAGAGGTCCAAAAGCTCATTATGAGGATTTTGCTTGTAGGGCCACTCGTGGTGCTATCTTCTTTTGGGTTCTCTAGAAAACAGAGCAAGAGAAAAATCTATGTTGTATGTCTTTGAATAGAATCCTAGTTCGCCAAAGGATAGAGAAAAGTGTGTCAGGGAAAAAGGGAAAGTAAAGGAATAAGGTGTATTATTAAATTAGTCACAGCCTCTCAAAATATTGCTAGTTGCTGGGATACTTAGAGAGCCCATGTAGTACCACTACTTCCAATCAACTGTAAAGGGAAAGAAGTGAATTTCATTCTGGATTCTCCCTGGTTCCTTTCCTTCACTCAGTTCACTCCATCATGCATTAACTTTCCTTTTCTTCTATAGTCAGTTGTAAGACACCTCTGGGCCAATTCTGGGGTAAAGAAGAGACAGTGTTGTGATCACATTGGACATTTATGGACCTGAGTGTTAGTTCTGTCTAGGTTCCAAATAAAATGGGTATAAAAGAGGCTGAGCCAAAGTCCTGCCTTTATCCCACAGAAGAGCCTAGAATGGCTAGCAGTGTTAAATAGGAAACTGTATAATCAATCTTCTAAATGTCAGCACTTCTGAGATGGAAAGAAATTACTATTAATTACCATAAGCACAATGATTATACTTGGTGCACCAACATAAACTGGGACTGTCCTGGTCAGACTGGAACATACAGTCATCCTTCGAAGGTTAGGTAACACCCTTAGTAGTGGGGCTCTTATTTAAAATAGTAGTTGATATGTAAAAGTAGGTGGAGCCAACTGAATCTCAAGTGTATAGTATGGACTTTGCACACACTGTGCAGTAGATACTCCTACTATCTATGTCTACAGGTAAGGACACTGAGTTCCAGTATTCTTTGTATGTGATGGAATTTGTTGGAAGCACAAAAAATGGTTTACTCTTACCAATTTATTTCAAAATCAGTTGGTAAGAGTAAACAAATAAGTAGATGAAGAATATAAATATAGCTCATATTGGTAAAAGATAATACTCAAGAATTTGGTTCATACAAAGAAAATAATTTGGCTTAACCATAGAATACTCTTATATTTTATATATCAGAATAAGATGCAACTGACTAGGTACCAGCTCCATAGCACCAGAGCCATTATCGCTAATCTGGTAGCATGGTAGAGAGTAGCTGAAGAAAATGTTCTGTTTTTTTGTTTGTTTGTTTGTTTTTCTTAGAAGTGATAGATCCCAAAGGAGAATGATAAATCAATAACACTGACAAATCTAGCCAATTTCTTCATCCCAAAGCCACCAATGAGACAAAAGAGGAGTCTTTTTATGAACATCTTCATAAGGTCCAAGAGTGTTAGCTGGTGAAACTCCCTTTTACATAGAAGCAAAGATTAGGAATGAGATCCTCTAAGAAGAGAAGTTAAAATCATTTAACAAAATCATTCTGTCATTAAAAATGCTATAGTAAGATTAAGGTATAAATAATTTTTTCCATATTAGAAGAAGGAATAAATTCCTAGCAGTGGAATTATTGGATCAAAGGGCATGCATCTTTTTAAATCTGGATATATAGTTACCAAGAGTGCTGTAAAAAAGGGTATGCCAATTTGCACTCCTATTCAAGCAAGGGAGATATGAAAAGTATTTCACAATTACAAGGATATAGGCACTGACCAATTAGAACATATACCCACACTGGTGCATTCTACCTGAGCATTAGCCCTGCACAAATAGTACATGAAATTAACAAATCCCTCACTCACTTGTCAAGATGGGTTAGTATCTGACTTTCTGATGAGTTATCAATCCAATAGAGGAAAAATGTTATATCATTGATGTTAGATTTGCCTGTCTTTAATTAGGGATAAGTAAACATTTTAAAATTTAACTTGCCATTTATTTTTAATTCTAGCATATTTTCTTCATTTGTCCATTTTTACTTTGTATGTTTCATATTTATAAAATTAATTTATGAGTTTCTGGAAAACTTAGAAACTTAGACTAATGCCCTTCATGTATATTATAAATGTTCTTCATATAAATATTATATGTGCTTATACAAATTATTTTATGATAATGTTGACATCAGATTTTCAAAAATTTTATTTTGCTTAGTCATATTTTTATTACACTTTATTGCTTCTTCGTTTTCTTTCTTGTTTAAAATGCCTTTTTACCCAATGATCAAAGGTAAACCCAAATAGTTTTCTTAGTACTTACATTTATGAACTAATCAATATGGAATTCATTTTGGTGTAAAGATGAAATTAGTGATCCAGTGCTTTGTGAAAAGAGTTGGCTACCATTTGGTGAATAATTCATCTCTTTTCAGTAATTTAAACTATGTCTTTATCATTTACTAAATATCACAAATAGCTCTATTTATGGACTCATATTTCATTTCTATTCATACTCTACTTACCATATTCCTGCAATGATAATCATAATTCCTAACCATGACAATACATTTAATCCTTTGGTCTAGCCTACAATGAGATAAATATTGTTTACTTTCTATACCAATGCCACTACCCACAGCAAGTGTATAAAATAAAGTACATAAAACAAGTATATAAACCAGTCACCCACACCACATCCTTCGAAGTGTCATAATCCTTAAACCAAGAAGTACAACAGCCAGTTCATCTAATGCCTTGACTTCTATCTATACACCACACCAATGATCTTTGCAATTATTTTTATCTTTAGAATAAATATCCCTTTGATAGTTGTGTTTTAAAGTTACTTAAATTAATTCTTTCTATGTATAGTTATGTTATGAATTTGATATGGAATTAGATTTTACTTTAATCTGTTTTAAAGATTCATTGCAGTTTTTGCCCTCATTTAGTATTTATCTTACATTTTAGAATATGAATTTTTTGAACAGGAACATCATTAGCATATGTTAAATCAAACTGTTTTCTACTTAACTCTTTTCAGTTTTCAGCTACCTTCTTCATAAGCATTTTTTATTTTTGATTTATACTTTCTATGTCTTTTTACATTTAAATGTGTTTAATTGCTTATAGTATTCTGCACCTTGCTGTATTTCACTCGACATCAGCTGAGTCGGCTGGTCTAAGTCTTTCTTATTTCTTTTCAGTGCTGCACAGAACCCCGTTGTGTGGATCTGAACCAAGTGTCTTCCTTGCGTGAGTATCCAGGCCTTTTCCAGTACATTGCCATTACAAATTCTATAAATATATTTTTTCTTTCTTTCAAAACTTGCAAACGATATTGTTGGATTAAGTCTAGAAGTGGGTATCTGGGTCCCAGGGTAGATGTCTGTGTAGCTACACTGGATGGTGTCCATCTGCGTTCCTGTAAGCAGTTCATGAGAGAAACTCACTCCTCACAGCCTTGCCTCTTCAGTTTGGTGTGAAATATTAAACATTTTTATAATATACTTGGTGAAAAGTTTTATGTTAAAGTATATGTTGCATTTTTCTTATCATATGTGAAGTCGTGTTAAAAGCCATTTAGTGAACTGTATGTTCATGTTCTTTACCACTTTTCTGTGTTTTTGCTCATTCTTCTGAAAAACTTTTTATGTTAGGATGTTTTGTTTTGTTTTTGACTAATTATATCTCATGTTGCTATTGACTGGAATTATGTAATTTTTAAGTATTTGTTATTTTTCTCTGAAAGCTTTACAGATATGGCAATGTTCTTACATTCAACTAAAATTTGTCTGCCTATGTGATTTTCCTTAGGTCTCCTTTGGCACTTTATGAGTCCTTTAAATGGAAACTTAATCTCTCTCTCTCTAATTCTAGATACTTTATCACCATATTTCTTCAAGTACCTCCTCATCTACATTTGTGATATCTTTCCTTCAAAACTTCTATTCTCTGATTGCATTTAATTTATATTACCTTTTTACCTCCTCCAGCTGGTTTCAAAAGTGTTCCTCTCCATTGTTTTACATTTTACCATATTTTCTGCAGAATTTGGTCCACTGTTTTCCTCATCTATTTCATCTTTCACATCATCAATTGGGTTTTCTTGTTAATATTTCCTTAAATCAGCTCTATGCCTTCTTGTTCTTTATAATTGCCCTAAGATTTTGGGGCGCCTGGGTGGCTTAGTCGGTTAAGCGTCCGACTTTCGCTTAGGTCATGATCTCACGGTTCGTGGGTTCGAGCCCCGCGTCGGGCTCTGTGCTGACTGCCAGCTCAGAGCCTGGAGCCTGTTTCAGTCTGTGACTCCCTCTCTCTCTGACCCTCCCCTGCTCACGCTGTCTCTCTCTCACCTAGAAATAAATAAAACATTAAAAAAAAAATAATAATTGCCCTAAGATTTTTACTTACTTTCCGAATATATTTATACTCCTTAATGTAAATTTCGGGTGCACCCCTTTTAATAATTCTGCTTTCAATGGTATACCCTGAAGTGGTTCATTTTCTATCTTTGGAGGGTTTGTCTTTTGCAAGCAGTGGTCTGGTTATAGCCCATATGCTCTTGCTCTCCTAGGCCAGGCATCTATCTATCTTGTCTTTCCTTCCTTCCTTCCTTCCTTCCTTTCTTCCTTCCTTCCTTCCTTCCTTCCTTCCTTCCTTCCTTCCTTCCTTCCTTCCTTCCTTCCTTCCTTCCTTCCTTCCCTCCATGTTTGTTTAGTTTTGAAAGAGACAGAGTGCAAGCAGGAGAGGCAGAGAGAGATGCAAACAGAATCTGAAGCAGACTCCAGGCTCTGAGCTGCCAGCACAGAGACTGATGTAGGGCTCCAACTCACAAACTGTGAGATCATGACCTGAGCTGAAGTCAGACGCTTAACCGATTGAGCCACCCAGGTGACCTCTCTCTGTCTTTTTTAAGTATGTTTCTAGGGAGATCTGATAGTAGGACTACCATTTACATTAAGCTTAAAGGTAAAGTGTGTTTAAGAGGAAACATGGAAAAGAACCCCCCCTCCCCCAAAAAACCAATATTTCAGGTACAGAGACGATTACTAATCTCTCTCTTGTATAGCCATCTCATTTATGTCCTTGAGCCTTGGGATTACCTTGAAACTCTCTGGGAGAAGAGCTGTCCCAGAAAGACAGAGAAATAAATGCCTTTTCAAGAATATTTCCTCTCTGTTTTCTTGGACCTAACTTGGGTTGTCTACACCCCTGTCTGTGAAACATGAGCACCATGGCCTTGACTCTTGTCCTACATCCCTTCCACACTGAGAAGAGCAAAAGCAGAATGTAAAAAGCTGTCTGTTGCCTATCTTCCTATCACTTCCTAGAACATAGGCTGCCCACCCCCCTCATCACCCAGAGACAGGAGGACACTAAGTCCCAAAGCGAGGTTCTCTTTTACTTTCAGAATTCAAGTTTTCCTCTTGTTCTGTCTTTTCTTTAGGTTGATTTTCAGAGTAGAAGGACTATAGCTCATGCCAGTTCATCTTTTTTAAAGATATAGAAACCACATCTTTTGCTTCCTGGCTAGTTATCATTATTTCTGAATACTACCCAGATTGTACCCTTTCTTTAAAGTCTTACATAATTTCTAAATCTCACCTGTTATATCTCAACCCCACCCCCATATGTTAGACCCTGAAATAGCGACTATCTACAGCAGTGGTATTAAAAACTAAGGGATCATTTATACACCCTGGGAAGTATTAAGTGCAGAGCCTCAGATATTAGTCCCAGATGCATCTCAATCAGAATGTGTGGGGTCAGAGTTTAAAGCCCATAGGTTTCAAATTCCCCAGGTGCTTCTGATGACTGACTCCACTTGGTAACCACTTATGTAAACCATATAATTGAGCAGTCAGTTTATCACTCTGGTTCATGCAAATATTTCCTTTTACTGTAAACCAAATTACTACCAGTTTGGCAGAAAGGACTGTGACTGTATGACACAGAAACACACGTAGAAACACGCAGCCACACACATGCAACAATATTAATATAAGATGTATATGCTGAAAAAATATTAATGTCCTGCATCAAGTCGAATACATAATCTTCTGCTTTGCTTCCTGTTTTTCAGCCCTGGACATTCAGTGGTGTGTTTTGCTGATAAATCACTACAGTCTGAATTCCATACTCTTTAATTCTTGCATTTAGTCCACAAAGATTTAGCACTTACTATATGCCGGGCAATGTTAGAAAGAAAAATGTTAGAACGTGTGTTTTCAGATCATGCAGGCCACATTGATTCCCAACTCCTTTCACATAATGACCCACATGGAGATGGCGGCGCGCTAGAATATCAGGACAGCATACCTACATTCAGCTGGCCCAGGATCCATGCTGATTCTTGAGAACCAGGAGGGGAGGTTCATATCTGGATATGTATGACGCCAACTCCTGACACTGGTTTGGGAAGCTCTGTTCTAGGTCCCTGCAGCTTTGGAAAATCCAGGAATTTGTTCTGATGAGAAGAGGAAATACTGGATAGCTTGGTGTTTACAACATTAGTTGAAAATTTCTCACTAACTTTACCATGACTCTCATGGTACCGGAGCATGTGATTCTTTGGATTCTTTCTTTCCTTACTTCTCCACATTCTGTACTACTGTTGACTAACTTTAAAGCTTTCCTTAAAGCTTTCTTCTCCTATGGAAATATTCTTTCTTGTTCCTCCTCTAGAGGCCCATGACTTTTGACTACTGATTGTTATGATTTTTTTTTTTTTTTTTTTGCTACCCTCTCTTATTGCTCCACAGGCTCTGTCTTTAGAGTTCTATTCTTGTACTGTCATCTCCCTGAGACACTACATCCAGATACATGACTTCAAATACACAGACACACTAAGGATTGTCCCACTTTTATCTCCAGGCCAGACGTCTCTCCTGAGTTAAAAAAAATTCTGCACAGAAATTTTATTTAAAAATAAAATATTCACCTTAAGATCTTTAGGCTCAGGCTAAAATAACAATCCTTTGCAGCAAAGCCAGAACTCCTCTTCGTATGTCCTGACATTGTGAATTGAATCTTTGGTTGTTTCCAGGCCACAAACATCTATCACTAGCCCCAATCTCAAAACCCTTCATACAAATCGATGACTATGCTGTCTTGTCGATTTAATCTATAAAATACTCCCCATAGATATTATCTTCTATACACCTCTGTTGTGGAAGCCATATTGAAGTCACTGTGATTCTTTTTATAAAACTGTTCCAAAACAATGATTCATAAAAGATGAACATTAAGGGGCGCCTGGGTGGCTTAGTCGGTTAAGCGTCCGACTTTCGCTTGGGTCATGATCTCGCGGTCCGTGGGTTCGAGCCCCGCGTCGGGCTCTGTGCTGACTGCCAGCTCGGAGCCTGGAGCCTGTTTCAGTCTGTGACTCCCTCTCTCTCTGACCCTCCCCTGTTCACGCTGTCTCTCTCTCCTAGAAATAAATAAAACATTTAAAAAAAAAAAAAAAAGATGAACATTAAGTGTCTTAAGCTTCATATGTAGAAGGAGGCACGGGTTGGGGAGGAGGAAGAGGAAGGAGTGAAACACCATTTCTCCTTCCATTGCATTTAGTGGCGAACATGAAACAGGATTTGGAGTCTGTTTTTCTTCCAATCTAAGGTGCCCAGTACTTCCCACTATGTAAATGTGTTTTCATTGAACATCTTCTTTGGCTATGACAATCTGTGTTTTCCACACAATATGGACCTTGACGTAAAACTAGCTACTTACTAGCTACTACTGGCCCTAAGCAGAAAAAACAAATTGAAACTCTCTAATCAGCACAGGAAGACAACAGCTATTTGTCAACCTAAAAAAATAAAAATAAAAAAAAATAAACTGAGGCAAGTTCAAAATTGTCAAAAAGATGAGTTTATTCAGGAATAGCAGAGGAATTGCAGTCAGGGGCACACAAACTATAGCAAGCTGCTGGCACACCTGCTGAGGTTTGCAGTCAGCTGTATCAATGGGTAGGAGGTATCACGGGGGAAGAGTTCAGTTGGGAGTCTTAAAATCAAAACCAGGTGGAGACCAGCTTTGACAATTCCCCAAGCAGACACAAGTAGTCCAGTCATACAAATAAAGCTTAATTCAGCATAGTTTGTGAGATCAACCTCCCTGGGTCATTTCTTATTCATGCCTCTGGAAGCCATAAGCAAAAATTTCCCAAGGTCGATATGAGGTAACCCCAGATAAACTCCCTATCATTTAAGAAAATTCTAACATTGTCAGATTTCCATGAATCAGGCATTTGTGGGGGATCAGTTTCTCTAAGTCCTTAAGTTTTGTTATCCTAAGGGCCCATGTGTGAGATTTTCCATTATATATCCCCTGGGTACATGTTCCTAAAATTCTCTCACATATTTAACCAATGTTTATTAAACATGTGATAGTGGCAGGCATCATTATAGGCCCTAGCAAATAGATAAAACTCCACTTAGCAGAAACTTTTATTTTGTATTTACAGAGAGGTAATATGTTGATTTTTAAAATTTTTAATGTTAATTTATTTTTGAGAGAGAGAGTTGGGGAAGGGCAGAGAGAGAGGGAGGCACAGAATCCAAAGCAGGCCCCAGGCTCTGAGCTGTTAGCACAGAGTCCAATGCAGGGCTCAGACTCACAGACAGCGAGATCATGACCTGAGCTGAAGTCCAAAGCTTAACCCACTGAGCCACCCAGGTGCCCAAAGATTTTTAATGTGTCATATTTCTAATTATTTTTTCTGGTAAACACTGACTATATGTTATTTATAACTTGGGTTTTAAATGTAGAATCAAACCCTTTGTGTAAATGAGTCCATTGCAACCTACTCACCATGCTTCCTGCGCTGCCTCTAATTGGATCCTCTCTCAGTCCATCAATGCTTCAAATGACTGTCGAAATCAAATTTTAAGAAATCATATATCACCTTCCATATTTTCTCTGAGTCTCCTCATTTGTTCTGAAAAGAAAATTCAGACTCCTTATTGCATGCAGCCTTAGGTTTCCTGACTTATTTCTTGCTTATCTCCACTGTGCAGTTCAATCTCTAGAATTGCTGCCTGGTTGCTAGCCTCCCCTCCCTCCCGCCCATCTCATGGTGGTCTTTCAGGATTAGGTGTTTTCACATTCCAACCACTTCCTGAGATCCTCTACCCTGGGCATCTTCCTGACAAAATACTACTCAGATATTAACTTACTCAGATATTAACTCAAACATTTTCTTCTCTTCTCTGTCACCTCCTTGCATCCCCACTTTTCCAATAAGGTATAGAGCTCTAGGTGTGGTGTGTGTGTGTGTGTGTGTGTGTGTGTGTGTGTGTGTGTGTGTGTTCCTACACTATTTAGTATAGTCCTCCAGTAAAACCTGTACTTTTATATTATAATTTTTGGCATGTATTCTCCTCCATAGGTTATTAGGTTTTTTAAGACTTTATTTTTTAGAGCAGCTGTAAATTCACAACAAAATTGAACAGAAGGGACAGAGATTTCACATGTACCCCTGACCCCTCTTGTGGGTAAGCTGCATGATCAATATCTCCTACCAGAGCTCGACATTTGTCACGTTATCACCCAGAGTCCACAAGTTACATTACAGTTCACTCTTGGTGTTGTACATTCTATAGGTTTGGACAAATGTACACTGACATTTATCCACCATTATAATATCATATCACATATTTTTACTGCTCTAAATATCCTCTGTGCCCTACATATTCATCCCTCTTACTTCAACCCAGGTCAAACATTGGTCTTTTCCTGTCTCTATAGTTCTGTATTAGTTTTATTTTGAAGACAAATAAGTATATTTTCATATTCTTGTATTTCTGTCATCAAGCTCAGGCCCTGGAATATAATGAGATATAAATGCATCCCATAAATGAATACTTGCTGGGATCTAAAATATGTATTATATATCCATCGATACTGATATTAATGTAAGAACCTTATTTCCTCTTTGTAAGTTAAGGAGTGTAAAATTTGTACCTAACCTATGCTTGAATTGATAACTGGTAGAACAGCTCATAAGAAAGCAGATACAGATACACCTGGGTGGCTCAGTTGGTTAGGCGTCTGACTGTGGCTCAGGTCACCATCTCATGGTTCGTGGGTTCGAGCCCCATGACTGGCTCCGTGCTGACAGCTAGCTCAGAGCCTGGAGCCGGCTTCGGATTCTGTGTCTCCCTCTCTCTCTGACCCTCCCCTGCTCACGCTGTCCCTCACTCTCTCAGAAATAAATAAAAACATTAAAAAAAAATAAAAAAGAAAAAGAAAACAGCTAAAAAAGAAAAAAAGAAAGCAGATACAAGAACATAGTATATTTTTAAATGAACTATGAAGGGAGAAGAGTTGAAACAGGATACAGAGAGAAAAAAAGTAGGATAAGGAAAAAAAGAAAAGAGAAAAAAAGAATACAGGAAGAGAGAAAATAGATCATTTTGAACAAGGGTAAAATTAACCATGTCACATTACTTGCCCAACAAAGTGGGTCTTTCCACTCTACAAAGCTTTTCATTGTAATAGATTTATTTTATTGGCATGGTGGATAATAAAAATATAGAATGTATTTATTTTTTCATGAGGGTGTCGTGTATTTTATATTCTATTTTCAAAGCATCTTTCTATTTCTGACATTAGGTAGAATTATGCAAAATTCTGCTCAAGGTATCTTATAACTCTGAGATAGACAATAATTATTGATATTTTATAAGGTATCAAGTAGTCTAAAAAACCACTTCAGTAGAGATGTGTACACTAATGTGTAAAATGCTCTGTCCATGAATCCTGATAAGATTAAGGACACAATATTAACTCCATTTCACAGACAAAGAAATGGGCACAGAAGATGCTGATTTGCATGATGTTCATCAGCAGATGTTGCACACCTAGTTCAGATCATCTCTGAGTAGGGTCACTACATTTTAATTGCATGGGTAATTCTTGTGGGTATCCTGGATGATAAACATCCCCTACCAGAGCTTGACATTTGTTACAATATCTTGGCCTAAAATCAACTCATTCAAACATCTCCACACATTGGTTCAAACAAACTTGTTATATATGTAAATCCTTTCTTACTCAGCATTTCCCAATGTCTGTAGCCAGGAAGTTGATTCTCAGAAGACATTATATGAATTTGTTGTGTAAAAGTTAACTGCCTAAATTGAGAATGAACATATACTACATTTAACAGTAAATCATTTAATTACCTCCAAGCAGATTGTG
Organism: Proteles cristata cristata; assembly: GCA_017311185.1. NCBI lineage: Eukaryota > Metazoa > Chordata > Mammalia > Carnivora > Hyaenidae > Proteles > Proteles cristata. Next base: position 413,914 of record JAESUZ010001598.1, read on the forward strand.
TTTGAGTCCAAAGTGCGAATTATTTCTGTGTGAACATTTAAAAACAATGAAAAATTGGAAACGATGATGGGCAACATTACTTACTTTTTATATTTACAATTTCCTTACATGTAGTTTATTTTTAATTACTAATTTGCTGGAAACAATTTTATGGAAGAGAGGAAGGGTTTTCTGAAATAAGACTTTGGTAAACTTTTGCCATTAATACAGAAATTTAATAGAGTTATTTCAAGTTTTCTAAGGTTCTATATTTGAACACATCTCAAATGGAGAAAAGTGAAAGTAAACTCTTACTTAAAATTAGCTAACTGCACTGATTTTGTAAGGAACATTTAGGGAAATTTATTTTGTATTATTTTCTGTTGTTTAGTACCAGCATGAGGTCAGTGCACTTAGAGTTGGTAATTAGATATAAGGTTCAAAAACATATTACCCAAATACCACATTTTCCATTTTAATTAAATTATACTTGCAGACACGGCAGGTATAGCTACCAAAATTAAGTTAAATTGTCCTGTATATACAATTTTGTTATTATCATGGGTTTAATCTTTCATGATAAAAGATAACTTTGTCTACAATAGTATATTTATACATATATGAATATATTTTCTTTCCTTTTTTCCTCCCCCTGCAAACAAAATGTTCCCAAACTAGAGCAAAGTAGAAGATGCTAAAATGAATAGCATGATTTTTTAAAGGTTTTATTTATTTATTTATTTATTTATTTATTTATTTATTTATTTATTTTAGAGAGAGAGGCTGAGTGAGGAGAGAGGCAGAGAACCCACGTGCAAGAGATTCTAAAGCAGGCTCCACACTCAGCAGGATGGCACGGGTTCGATCCCCTGACCCTGGGATCATGACCTGAGCCAAAATCAAGAGTCAGACACTCAACCAACTGAGACACCCAGAGGCTCCCAAATAAATGGCATGATTTAAACTCAAACCTCTCTTTTAGGCAGTATTTCCCGGAGTGTGGTACTGGGAACATTTGCCTTGAAATCACGTGTGAACTTATTATAATTTCAGCATTCTTGATCCTATCGCAAATTTGAATTTTAAATCTCTGGGTATGAAATCCAAGTATTTATACTTTTACCAAAACCTGAGGTAAACCTCGATAACCACCAGGATAACATATCAATTGAATAGCAAACGGCTCATCTCTAGTACTTTCTATCTCACTTAGAGAAGGTATGCTAGCTATAAAGGTAGCTAGGAAGCTGTAGGGCTAAATAGGAACATATCATGCTTTTCTAGTAAGACTAGCAAAACATGGAAGACTAGGAAATTCTGTGTTTAATTTATCCAAACATGTTGATATTGCATAAGTAAGTAATGCTTATGTGAGAAGGAATTGTTAGAAGAATGCAGACCGCCAGAAATGGTGGGCTTACTCTAATTAAAATACAACTTTAGCAAACTGGTCTTACTTACCCATTTTGAGCCATTTTCTCATCATTAGAAGAGCAACAGGTTGGTGTCTGGTTCCTGGAGCTATTGAGAAGTGAGATAATGTGACTGAGAGTTCCCGATATAGAGGATATATCCTCTCTCTCACTCTCACAATATAAGCATATGTGTTCTAGAATCTGTGTGTATGTGCACGCATCTATATAAACATTTAGCAAATTGATTTCAGTAGGAGTAAAGCTGTCATGATGAAACTTCCTCTTTGAGTAAAATGGAACACTCTAGGTTGCTCTATTAAAGAAAGAAATCTATTTTTTCTTAACAAAATATAATATTTAACAGTAAGTATTATTCTATTTTCCCTTCCTTATCTATCTATGACCATTTGCCTTAGGTTCCAGAAAAGAATGACTCGCATGCATGGCAGTATCTGATTTTACTACTAAACCTCTGAAACATTACAGCTTTTTTTTAACTTATTTATTTAATTTCAGAGAGAGAGACATAAAGGATGAGCACGGGAGGGACAAAGAGAGAGGGGGAGAGGGAGAATCACACACAGGCTCTGTGCTGCCAGTACAGAGCCTGACGCTGGGCTCGAACCCATAAACCGGGAGGACATAACCAGAGTCAAAATCAAGAGTCAGTGGCTTAACCAATTGAGCAACCCAGGAGCCCCTTTTATTTAAAGTTTATTTGTGTGTGTGTGTGTGTGTGTGTGTGTGTGTGTGTGTGTGTATGTATGTATGTATTCAGAGCCAGAGAGTGTAGATAGGGGAGGGGTAAAGAAACATCTTTTGATAAAATTTTGGTTTATTTCACTGGCATGTTAAGCTTATTCATCATCAAGGTGTTTTGTCATGGTGTATCCCTTAATATATTTTTTTCCTCAAACAAGATATTTCACAATTAAAATAAGACAAAGAACGTCGCTATGACCCACAACAACAACAACAACAACAGCAAAAAACTACCTCAACCAATTTAAATTGGCAGTTGTGTGTGTGTGTGTGTGTGTGTGTGTGTGGTGTGTGAGGGATTATGTGTGAATAATGTACTCTTCTCACCTCTTCACTTTTACTTATTTTTTTCTCTTTGTGGACTGATACCATTGACAAATGCAGATATCTTGCAGAATCGTCCTTTGTTGCTTTTGCAGTCTATCTGATATGGCCGACATGATGCTAAATGACACAGGTAGTATCAGGAGGTAAGAAGAGCAGAGAACCTTCACTGACTCTGGCACACGAAAGGAATAGTTTTACAGAAATGAAGTGATGGATGACACAAGGAAGCTGGAAGTTGACATTAAATGTTGGGAGATTTTCAGTTCCCGTTCTTGGGACTCTTTCTGGTCTGTGTAGTTTCATCACTTAAACCTTATGAATGTCAGACACACATGGTTCATTACCTCTATGGAGTAGAAATCAAAGAGGTTGAGTACAGCTACAGTAATTTGTTTTTTATTAAATATTTAATCAAACAGGTTTATCTGGGAGATAAGGGGGGGAAGCATTGTTTGACCTCCTTAAACCAAAATCTCAGAAATATTTGGGGCGTTTTCCCAAAGTCCCACCTCTTCTGCATAATTTCATAACTACTGACTCTTGTCTTTCTATCACTGTTTACTTTTCATCCTGCTTCAGGAAAAAAAAAAAAAAAAACAGTTAAAAAAAAGCCACTTAAGAGACTTGCTCCTAGTAAAAGATCATCATAAAACTGAACTTTGGGGAAAGATAGGCTACTTGTTAGTAGCAAAAGTCAAAAAGAGGGCAGAGAAAGATGGACAAACTCATCTGTTAATATACATGTTTTCATTCTCTTAACATTACCCTTACATTTTTCTTTTTTCAGAAGATATATATCTTTTAATCAATAGGTTTCTTTTCTTTTATTTAATTTTTTTTTAATTTATTATTTCTAGGAGAGAGAGAGAGAGACAGCGTGAGCAGGGGAGGGTCAGAGAGAGAGGGAGTCACAGACTGAAACAGGCTCCAGGCTCCGAGCTGGCAGTCAGCACAGAGCCCGACGCGGGGCTCGAACCCACGATCGTGAGATCATGACCTAAGCGAAAGTCGGACGCTTAACCGACTAAGCCACCCAGGCGCCCCAATAGGTTTCTTTTAAAAATACATTTATTTATTTATTTTGAGAGATAATGAGAGAGATTTAGATCATGGGCAAGGACGGGGCAGAGAGAAAGGTAGGGAGAGAATCCCAAGCAGCCTCTGCATGGTCAACCCAAGGGTCAGTTGTTTAACTGACTGAGCCACCCACACAAGCACCCCACCATAGATGTATTTCTACATCTTAGTATTTCTTCTTCATTTTTAAGTATACCTATTACTATGCCTATTTTGTCTATGCCTCTACCTATCCATCATTCCATCTTAAAGTTTTTCCAGCAGTTGTAGGCTAAACTGTCTTTCACCCACACACTCCACAGAAGGTATGAATTTATCTAACATAAAATTTTCCAGTAGTATCGAAAATCTACCAAGGCAGCAAGAATGTGCTGGACAAAAGCTCCAAAAGGAAAAAAAAAAAAAACCAAAAAACCAGAGAAGTTAAGCCCATTATTTGGCCCAACTTCACCATTTTTGTCATTGAGAAAAGCAACCAAAGCTGTGGTTGACAGCCTAAACTAAACTAAAACTAAGTACTGCCTTCTGGGTTCCTCTGACCATATGTCCAGCTTTCACGGTCCGTAGAAACCTTGGCTCTGCCCTTCAGCCGTGCTCTCTGGAATCAGCACACACCTCTGAGCCACAGTGTGCCCTCAACCAGACTTTTATTCCAGGACATTACTCTCCTTTTAACTTAATATTTTCTAGCTCTGTTTTCTAGCTCTTTAATGCATACATTTGTCAAGACTTTCTGCTTGTTTTTAGCTTGAGGAGAGGCTGGATTATTTAGTTAATGGTAAACAGAAATTTCAAAAATGGGTTTTTGCCCTCAATTTCTTTGCTGATGTAAGTTTTCATAGCACCCCTGATGTTTCCTTCTTACTCGTACTGCTTATGGGCAGTAGTATGAAGTACATCCAAATTTTCAAAGTCCACAGAGTAAATTACCCTTGACTGCTTCTGTGGAAAGAAGTTCATATTTTTGGTCCAATGAAAATGTAAAGATTTTATCTTCCTCTCTGGAAATATCTTGGATGGAAAATTCACCTTCAAATGAAAGAAAAACGCATTTATCTCTATATTCACATGTTCTTAAACTTGGCCCTAATGCTGATCACTGATTAACAATTTGTAATAAATTGCAATTTTTAAAAAAGAAGTACACAAAATTATCTTAGGGTATGAAATGAATTTTATGAGTAAGGAAGATCCTATTTTTACCTGAAAGGAAACAAACGTATTTTTTAAGGCAACTATACTGGTAGTGTTGGACTCACCACTGAACAAAATTTAAATGTTATCATTTCTTGTGATGAAATGAAAAGCTTGTTAATTTATGAAACAGTATTGACTCATGCTCATTGGCTGGGTATGGGTGCATGTATAAATACAAAAGAGAAATTTTAGACCAGAAACATTTTTTCTTTGGAAACAAATATTATTTTGTAGATATGTTGTATGTACGTCAAAATAAACATACATGCCTAGTTTATACTACTTGTAAGTAATAGGTCACACTGGAATTGGCATTCATGTCTAAACATAGTTAAATTATAAAATTTGAAATATGGCATGTGAGGAGTCCAATAAATAATGATAGCCTATCCCATGTCCTAATGGAGGTTGGATTTAGAGATGGACACAACAGGCAGATGTAACTTAATGCTTGTTTTCTTGACAGCTAAAGCTTAGACGTGTGGTCATCAAGTCTACATGTCTTGATGTAGACAGACTTATCACAGGGCTTTTAATTTAATTTATCCACCCTCATGGGAACATGCCATGAAGAATTATCTGCAGCTCAGCAGTGAGGAGCCGGCCCACATTTACTGACTGCAGAGAGAAGCATGCTGTCTTCAGGTAGAAGGTCCTCCTCAAGAGAGAATATGGGGCTTAAACCTGCTGGATACTTCTGTCAAACCCACCAGCCATATGTATCTCAGCCTTCACCAGGGGGAGAGATTAGGAGTTGGAGGCAAAAGATCAGGGCGGTTACATTAGGGGACCTCTTTATTATCATTATTATACATAATTAATTGCTTTAATTATATTATCATTGTACATAAGGCAAAATAGAATCACAAAGACGTTCCCAACCAAGAACATTTTTCCCTTTCCATTAAATCCTATTGCACTTAAGCCCATGAACAATAGCTTTTGCCTAAAAAATTCAACCTTATTTTCTCTAACAAACCGTTTCAACCAATTCCTTCATCAAACACTTGTCATGAAGCCCAAATATGCTTGTGATTACTTCACAGCCACTAGTATCTGCTCCCTCTCACATTCTGCTTACATGTACTTTGTTCCCCATTCCTTGTTCTCTTACTTTCTTTGTCTACATTTCATTAGCCTTCACTCCCTAAGGATGGGCATTGAATCCTCTGTGTCTTTTGTTCTTCCTAATTACACTGAATACAACAGTGGATATTTAATACTTTGTAAGTTGGTGTTAAATGAAGAAACGTTTCCTAGTGGATTTTCCGTGGCACATAAGGAATTTTTAAGAGAGGAAGAGCCTGTCTCTACACTGCTATTCCTTAGAGATTCTGTGATTGTCCTGTAAGAATAATCATGTCATCTTTTTTTTTTTAGTAGGGGCGAGTCACCTGGCCTCTACAAAGAGGTGCAGATTGATTTTTATCTTAGTCATTTCCATCAATACCACGAAACTTATGAACAGCACTGCTCAGAGTTTCCAAGAATAAACAAAACCCCACATGTGTCCAGGAGTCTGTCAGGGATGAGCAAACTGAAAGTCACAAATTACACAGAAGCTTGCTCTTCAAAGGAGTGTGATTTCGCGTGTGGGTGTGAGTGTATGTATATATCCAAACAGATTTTTATAGGCGTTTCGCTGTATACTGAATTGTTATTAAACTCCAACATGGCTCAGCAAAAATATTTATTGAAATTTCAGAAAAATACATTTAAAAATACCTTGTAAAGAAGTTACCCTGGGAGAAAATTATAAGCAAATCAAATCATAGTAATTTGATGTATTGGGTTGAGAAAGGTAATATTTGTGATAGGTGAATAGAGAATTTATTATTTTTCCAAAGTTGAACTATATTTTAAGAAATGTAATTATGCATAAGAATTCAGAATGCCACTGTCACAGAAAGAAAAATAAATGAAGGAGAGAAATGTACTTATCCTACCCTATAACACACGTAGTAAGGCTTTAAATGAATATATATTTATACAATTGCCTCTGACAATTCACATGATCTGATTATGTGGCAGGATGCTCTGACGAAGGATTTGATTACATGGTGCATTGAGCTGTGGCTAGTAGGCTAATAACCTTCCCTGTTCGTGCTTCTCCTTGTTATTGTTGGAAAAGAGACAGAATAGGGAGAATTCGTTTGTATCATAAACAAATCAATTACTGATGAAGCCCCTAAGATAGCATGACATTTATGTTATGCCACTGAATTTTATGAATGGATAATAAATTTTTCTAAAGTGGATGCTAATTTTGATTAGGTCGACTGTGCTTGTGGTAACTGGTCCATGTCACAAATCTCCACCATCTGTGCTGAATGATTAGACAGGCTTGTAAAGACATGTCTCAGGTAGAGGTGCAAATATCATTAATCATACTTTTGTATAGCAAGAATTGCCATTATTGTGTATTCGGGTCCTGTACAAGAGGTAAAGTGAGTGAAATTGATTTATTTTTAAAGTTAATTATTTAATTTTGAGGGTGAGGAGGGGCTTAGAGAGGAGAGAGAGAATCTCAAGCAGGCTCTGCGTTGTCAGCACAGAGTCCACCACTGGGCTCAAACCCATAAACCCTGAGATCATGACTTGAGTCAAAGCCAAGAGTCAGAGATTCAACCTAAGGTACTCAGGTGCCCCTAAAGTAAGTGACAATTTAAATATGAGAGAAAGAGTTTGATTTTGAAGTAGAGAAATTTCAGGAAAGAGTATAATATTAAGCTAAAACTAATAATTATTTTATATTATTATTAATGAATCTGCTTTTTAAATATTACATTTCCTCTTAAGTAAATAGTTCTGTGCTTAGCACAAAAGAAAAAGTTATGGCAAACTCCACTGAACTGTATCAGGTTTTATATAATAAATGCATATAATATGTGTGTCTGTGTTTGTGTGAACCTGATAAAAGGTAAAGGAGGTTGCATAAGAAGTTATATAGAATTAGATATAAATTATTTATAAAATAACCGTATAAATAATATAAATATATACATTTATATATGTATATAAATGTTCCAAAGTTTACGTATGTATTTATATAACACACACACACACACACACACACACACACACACACACACACATATATGTTCCACCGAATCAAAAATATTGTCGTAGCAAGAAATAATAAATATTCACAATGGGAAAGATAGCAATTGTGAATTATGCACATAAAACTGTTAAGATTGCATATAAGACAGATTGAGTAAAGTTGAAATTTATTTGGTTTTATTCAATGTGTTTTTCGAGTAGAAATTTGTGAAGTGTAGATGTTTTATTTACATATGGTACCGTCACACACACAAAAAGTTGTTCAATAAAATATTATTTAATTTTAACTGTGAAATATAGAAATCTGTGTCTTCTGATGTAGATAAAACTAATACCATATGCGAATGACAATAAGAAGGATGACTATAACATCTAACACTATCATTATTGTGTGCTCTACACCGCTCTTGTCGCATAGACACATTGTGGAGGAAATGTGAGATAAGCCGTCTGATACAATCTCATTTCAGTACATCACCTGGAATTGCAGACGAGACATAGACTCCATTTCACAGACCACCTTGCAGCTCGGATTCCTGTGGTAGGGGCTGAACCATGGCTCCCATTGGGCAGCTGCAGCCTAGTTCTGGGGCAAGAAGTCTGGAGCACACTTTCTGGTCTCCAAATTGAAGCCAAGTTACTGTTTTCCTGAAGCCAGGATTTAAGGAAGTGGTTTTTTAGAGGTGTCTGGGTGGCTCCATCTGTTAGGCATCTGACACTTGGTTTCAGCTCTGGCCGTGATCTTACGATTGGTGGGTTCAAGCCTTGCATCAGTATTCACACTGCTAGCTTGGGATTCTCTGTCTCCCTCTGTCTCTGCCCCATCTCTGTTTGAGCTCTCTCTCTCTCAAAATAAATAAATAAACAAACATTTAAAACGTTAAGAAGAGAGAGAGAGTTATTTGTTAAGTCCCAGAGGGTCTATAAAATGGTGTACTCATGTGTCCAGAGCAGTTGAATCAATGTCTCTCTCAGTACAGTGGAGGTAAGGGGTCTGCTGATGGGCAAATTTAACAAGGTGTCCAGGATGGAATTCACCGAAGCAGAACTAGAACCTGCCCCTACAGCCTTCTCAGCAATTTTGTAAGCACTTAAATTTCTATTTGTAATCAGTGAATGCCTGAAAACCTAAAATTATTTCTGTTATCTACATACAAACTTTAATTTTTATACGGATTCTGTTTTCTGACAAAATCTTCTATGATTTCCTGTACCTTGGTTTTCTTCTATATTATGTTCCTTAATCTGAGTAGACTGGCATTTTGAAAGAGGTATTAAAAATTTAAATGTGAGGGTGATTATTTGAGTGTCCTTTATTAATTACAAATATAACATTCTATATTTCAACCAATACCTATTTATTCAGCTTGGGTCACATGACAGACTCTGGGGTGAATACTGGAGATTTAACAGTAAATTAGAAAACTCACTGTCTAAAATATCACTGTATGTTAGGGGGAAAAGATAAAGACATAAATTAATATACAGTTCAATAATGCCACAGTGAAAATCATGCATGAGATAAAATAAATAGGTGGTTTTGTTTGTTTATTTGTTTTTACATAACAGGCAGGGGTATCTATACCCCAGAGACTCTCACAAAGATGAAGAAGCAGGGCTCCTGGCTTACGAATCATTAAGCTGTTTGCCTGCACAATAAGCCATGTAGTGTTGCTACACGTTAGAATACAAAGGGAAGAGGCTGAGTCAAGACTCAACTGTCAGGCAGAGTCCATCATGAATAACACCATGTGCTTTGATGGCTGTCTTGAACATGACCAAGGAGAAAAGGGGTAAACATTGACATGATTTAAACTAAGGAAAAACATGGCCATATGTTAATTTGAATAATAAATTTTTCAGCATTTGTGAGGAGGAGAGGTCAAGGACAGGAGACTAGCAACTAGATCATGGTAGAAATAGCAGATGCCAGAAAAAGCGAGTGATGTTTGAAGGTAATTCCGAACCTCATGTGACTGGCGCAGCACCTCAAAGGAAAAAGCTGTCTCAGACAGTGATCAGGGTCCGGCCTAAGCAAACAGATGGATGTTGACAACACTGATGACGATTAAAACCAAAATGAAGAAAATATAGATGAGAAGGGGATTGGGACTGAAACATGGATGGGGTAATACATTCAGTTTTGGAAGATGTCAGTCTAAATTAACGTTCCCATGGATTTTCATGGTATGCCTTTAGATATTGGGTTTTGATTTTAGCCGAGCTGGAGGCTAGAGACACAAATGTGTGTCGTGGTACATTCAGCCCTGGACAGTGCTTTAGATGGGCACAGCCTCCGTCACTTCCTCTTATGTAATTACTTCTACTAACCAACATTCCATCTGCTTGTTTCACTTTCTATAGGCTAATATTTTCAATCAGTTTATAACCAACTTGTATCTAGTAATTAACTTTTTCTATTATCTGTGTCATTTTACATATCTCTCACTTGATATCTTTTTTGTTAATCTTTCTGTTGATCTTAAACTTCTTACACTTTCTATGTGGGTCACTAGAATATGGCTACATGGCACTTATACACTGACTCTCTTATTTTTGGTAAACCCAGAATTCTATTCTATGTCATTTTTTCTCTGACTTTTACACTACTAGAATAATTATTTATATGAAACCAAAGAAAGGTGCTGGCGTTATCAGTATTGTTTCTCAAAAAATATGGTGTATGTTTATTTTCCAAACACAATCACACCTAGGAGATATTTGAGATAAAAAAAAATACATATATACAATGTGTTTGTATATGTCTGTATCTCATAGGTATCTAAAACTTTTGAAACAGTTCCATTTTCTAATACACACTTATGCAAGCTAACCCACGAGTGCACACATACACACTGGTCAGCTCTATATAGCTTCAACTTCACTGAAAATTTGACCATATTGCTGAATGTTCAATAAATGGAGCTTTGAGAAATATAAGGAAAGAGAACTATCAAATATTCTCTGAAGTATAGAAAAAAACTTTAACATGTTAAAATACTCATAATTCTTGAGACAGAAATACCACTTCACAAGACTCATTATATGGAAACTGTTGTAAGTTGAAAAAATATTCTGGTATCATGCAATCTTATGTCATTATAGTATGAAAACAAGAAGCTACGTCTAGGTTCATCCAAGGGAAATGTTTAAGAAAGGGAAACATTTATACAGTAGAATATTACAATAGAATATTCTGAGGTGCCTGGGTGGCTAAGTTGGTTAAGCGATCGACTCCTAGTTTCAGGAGAGGTCATGATCTCACATTTCTCGAGTTCAAGCCCCACTTTGGGCTACCCACTTACAGTGTGGAGTCTGCTTGGGATTATCTCTCTCTCAGTCTTTCTGTCCCTCTCCTGGTCATGCTTGTGCTCTCTCTTTCAAAATAAATAAATGGATTTATTTTAAAAAAGAATATTACACAGTCCTTAAAAATAAGATTATAGAAGAATAATTAATAATGCAGTGTGTTTATGATATGAATTCTATGATACAGTAATGAGTACCATAGAAAATCAATTTTATAATACTTAAACTTTTAAATTTATTGCTAATGAAGTAGTAGGTCATTTTTACTTCTATATATTTTAAAATTAAAAATAAAATGATGTTATAAAAACAGTATGTAATTATGGATATTGTCCTTGACTTCACTAACTTTTGTACAAGTCTCATCTCCTTCATTGTTGTTTTATTATAATGAAAAACAAAGAAATAGATAATACTGGCAAAATTCCCTTTCCTCACCTTTTACTTGATATGTCAAATAAAAATGTATACCTAAAAAGACTTTTTACATGGAATACATTGTTTTTAGTTGGCAGAATTAGAAGCTTTAGTATTGTTTATGTACTGCTGCTATATTGAACCACATCATATAAAGAATGTCAATTTTTTAATATAAATTCTTCATATAAAAAGAGTATCATGAGCTAAGAACTTTATGTTGTTGGGAAGACATCACTATTCATAGGCATTAATTGAGGATAAAAATGTTAGTGCTCCGAGGTATATGAATATAAGTATTTCTTAGAGTTAATCTCTGAAAGTTGGATAATATTTGATCATGTGTGTTTTGCTTTAGAAATTAATCTCATTCACAATAAAAGATAGAAGAATATCATCATAAACTTAGCATCAACAGAATCCAAACATGTTTTCTAAGTAATTTACTCATCAAATTAGAAAATACAGAAAAAAAATAGGTTTAAGACAATAATAGAAGTATAGCTATATTTATATAATAATTATTATATTTATCATAGATATAGTAAGTCATGTGTTTGTGTGAATATGTGTACCATCTGAGATTTTAACCATTATGACAAAAACCTGGACATTTTGAAAGAAAATATATTGGGTATTATGAACAAAAAATGTATAGAACAAAAAGTAATATAAGGCCTAGGGCAGGTTAATTGGGAAAAGTTTAAGAATCAGCTGGAACACTGTTCTTTCCTCAGGAGGGATCTGTTAATGAGATTGCTCTAATATGATCTTATGTGTCCCTGGTAGGGTGTGCTATCATTTAATAACCAAATGAGAATACTAGTACTAAGACATTGTAGATGAACCCAAATGAGGGAGTTTTCCCCCTTGCTGTGTCTCTGTATTAATTTCTTAAGCTCAGTTGTTCTTTGTGTAACTTATCTTTGGTCTCTTCTGTGCTGTTGTTCCTTACTTTAAGTACATAATAGGAATCATGTGAACACTTATAAATGAATTTCTCGAACAGTGTCTAACTTAAGAAACCAAAGGAAGTCACAAGGATTACAGTGCAGCTTAATATTATATCAGTAAACCTTTGTGATTTCTTCTACTGAGTACTCATAAAATAATTGCTTTTTCATTGCATTTCTAAACAAAAAGGAAAAAGATCAAGTAATTGTTCAGAGATATTACTTCTACATACTATTCGTTACATGAAAGATATAATATACGAGTCATACTTTGGCACTGAGTATTATTATTATTATTATTATTGAGAAAAGGAGCAATCTATAGAGAGATTACACAGCAAGACAGATATGCTGTATTTTCATACTACATGACCACCATTCTCACTGAGAATATCTAGCAGATGTGTAAATGTTCAGCTTTGATCTCTTTGTGTGAAAATTATTCAGTAGAAATTAGTTAGGAAGAAACAATTATTTGAAAGGAAATATTTTATACAAGCATATCTTAAAATTACAAATTTATAAAAATTTGCCAAAATATTAATTTATGTGTTTTTCAGGCAAAATTCACAGAGGAAATGTTTAAAGCATTTAATATATGTATAAATAACAAAATCTAAATCTGAATATCTAAAATGTTGTAGGAATGAATTATTGCTGAATGCAAAGAATACTTTTACTATTTTTAAAATTTTTAATGAATAAATCATATACTTTTCTTTGTAAGCAAACTAAGGCTTATTTAGTATAAGATGTCCATATGATTGGACCTATTTCATATATGATTCAGGCTTTTCTCCCAAAATAAGAATTAGAATACATTCAGCTGAAGACTACAAATACAAACAAATCAATCAGCCACTGAATGACTGGTTTTCCTATGCTAAAATATATTTCAAGTTTCTGACACTAACCTCTTCTATGCAAAAATTGGTTCCTTCCAGTAGTATTGATTGACTAGAAATGATTGGTAATACAGTGCTGCTCTTAAGTAGGTTAGGGATATGTGGAGAAAATCCAAATTTAAAGGGAACCCACAATAAAATATCATAACCTGTAATAGGGTAACTTCTTAGTGTCACTCTACACCAGAGATCTGAAAATAAAAAGGTGAGGCCAGAGGAGAGCACCTATGTTGGGAAATGGAAAGAGAGCATCCTGAGAAGAAGTTTGCAGAAAGACTAAGGAACATGAGCAAAAGCTTGCAGGAGTGCAAGAACACAGCATCACAAGAAATAACAAGTATTTCAGTGTGTTACCAAGTATGGAATAAGGCAATGTGAGTGATGATGATGGAAAAGCAAGCACAGGTCAGATCAAGATGGTGTGCACCACACTGAACTATATTCTCTTTGTTGGGAGAAATTGGCTTCCACTGAAGAGCTGTAAGCAAGGAAATTGGGGTCCTTAAAAGTAGACTTTAATTTAGAATGGATCTGGCAATCTTTAAAAAGCTCACCAAGCTTCTAACTCATGTGTTTATTCAACTTCATTGGAGAGATGTCGCAGAGAAATTCATTGGCCTAAATGCTAAAGAAAATGGGGCACATGGTGCCTAAAGAGAGAGAAAACAAGAGTAGACATTTACCTGAAATGGATGTAATTGGATATAAATTGAGAGTTCACCCTGTAAAAATTAAAGGCAGTGTGAAAAACCTGGGGGCCACAGGATTTGGGAGAATCCTGCAGCTCTTTCTCCAGGAACTCCACGGAGTACTCCAAGAAAATTCTAGAAAGATTGCTAACAATTACCCATTGTGGATGTTGCTGGAAAGGAGGACAGCAAGCTTGTGAAAAGGGCATGAAACTCTGCCTAGATCCTCCTCTTCTTTTTCTGAGATGGGTAAAAAGCTTTCATCTGTAAGGGGAAGAGCAGCAAACACTGTTGTCCTTAGTGTTTGGGTGAAAACAAAAGGCAGCTGGAGGAGCAAAACAGGGTAGAAAAAGTCCCATTGAGCCGGCAGGCACATCTTGGAGAGTGGCAGAACAACCAAGAAGGCCAGACCTCCAAGACCGAGGTGCATATACATATCTGAGACCAAGGAGATTGAGAACAAAGAGACACACATCCTGCAACCCTTCATCAACCAACTAACAAGACTGAATATGAATACAGCCACAAATTCCTAAAAAAGAGACAGAAGAGGCAAAACGGTGCACAGATGCCCTCTGTCTCACATGGCACAAAACCTCAACCTCATAACCAAACAGATGTGTTATGGTAAGTCAGTGCTCATCTTAACTTCAAGGTATCTCTCTAAGAATGTCAAGTTTGAGGTACAGTATGTGGAAAGATGGCGGTCACGTATCTCAATCCCAGCCCAAACTCTACCTAGATTAGCTCAACCCCCTCACTGAAAGTCTAGCAGGAGATAAAGGGATGATCTTTTCCTGAAATAAATACCATGTCAAGTTCTACAGATTCTACACGGCATGTTCCACTGTCATTTTAAAAATTACACAACACATGAAAACACAGAATTTTCCTCTGAAGAGCCAAAACACTCATCAGAACCACACTAAGATATTATACCCATTATGAATCTACCTGTGAGGGTTTTAACATAATTGTGAGTAACATAAAAGGCTCTAATGGAAAAGGGGAACAATATGCAAAATAAGGTGGGTAATTTTTATAAAAAGAGGGAAACTAAAATTGAATGAAGATGCTAGGAAAAAAAAAAAAACACTAATAGAGATATGTAATAGAATGCTTTTCCCAGGCTTCACAGTAGAGACAACACAGCCAAGAAAAGAATGAGTGACTCGTAGATAGGTCAGTAGAAGCTACACTAATTGAAGCACAAAGAGGAAAATATTTTTAGAAAATCAAATGCAATTTCCAGGGTCTATAGGTCAATATCAAACTTCTAAAAGATGTATATAATTAGAATCCTAGAAGGAAATGTAAAAGAAAAGGGCAGACATAGTACTTGAAGAAGTATCGGCAGCAAGTTTTGCAAAAATAAAAGGGACAGATATCAAAACACTCCTAAAAAATAATGCACCACACTTTTTGAAAATGCGGAACATATTATATTTAAACTTCTGATAACAAAGTACAAAGACAAAGCCTTGAAAGTAGCTTGTGTAAAAGGAAATGTGACCCAGAGAAACAAAGGTACAAACGATAGCTGACCCTCTGTCAGAAATCATGCAAGCGACAACAGAGGGGAATGATATTTTTTAAATGCTGAAAGAAAACTAATGTCAACCTGAAATTCTATAGTCAGTGAAAAAAATGCATCAAAAGTGAAAGCTTTTGTGACAACTACCATGTGTTATCACTTATATGTGGGGTCACCTCCCCTGCAAAACAAGCTAATAGATACAGAGAACAGATTTGTGGTTGCCAGAGGCAGGTTGGGAGATGGGCAAACAGGTTTGCAAACATTTTGCAAACAGGAGGCAAAGTTATAAATTCCCAATTATAAAGTAAGGAAGTCCTGGAGATACAATCTATAGCATGGAGACTATAATTAATAATGTTGAATTTTATATTTGAAAGTTGCTAAAAGACTAGATGTTAAAAGTTCTTATCACAATAAAAAAATTAGGTAACTATGTATGGTGGTGGATGTTAACCAGAGTTATGGTGGTGATAATTTTGCAATATGTACAAATATTGAATCTTTATGTTCGGCACTTGAAACTAAGATAATGCTTGTTGTAGTTCAGTTATACTTTAATAAAAAAGTGAAGGCTCTCTTAAACAAAATCTGAGGAAATTCACAGCAGTCAGACCCACTTTTTAAAAAATGTTAAATACATTTCTTAAGAAAGAAGGAATAGAGTATGAAAATGAAACATATCTATAAAAAATGTTGAAGCAAACTAAAGTTTATTTTAAAAACATTTTACTTGGTCTAAAAGATGATGGAGTGTCTATAGAAGGAATGTATTTTGTGTTAATACATGTAAAAGTGGATGGTATAGAAAAGGTAAACCAAAGGATGGGAGGAAAAACATGAGACTATAGAATAAAAAGTTCTTACACTATACAGGGAGCAGTATAATATTATTCGAAGGAAGAATTTGATTACTTGAAGAGGTATATTGTAAAATGTAAGTAAGCTATTCTTTTCTCAAGAAGATATGACTAATACATCAACGGAGGAGTTAAAATGGAATCAGATAATGTATTCAACTAATATAGTAGAAGGCAGAAGGTGGGGGGTGGGGATGAAACAAAGAAGAGACACAATAAATGGAAGAGGCGAGTGAATTGGTAAATTATAATCCAGCATCTCATCTTCAGTGTGAATAACTTAATACACCAGCTAAAGGAGTTTTCAGATTGACTAAAAGAGCAAATCCAAATATATGTTGCCTATATGAAAACCCCTTTAAATATTTAAAAAAATATCAAGTCACATTTCTGACATAGAACTTGAATTCATATTTTACAAAGAACTTTGAAAATAATATGGAAATAAAACAAAACAAAACATGATCAATAATGAAGAACACTAGGAGTTCTCTCTCCTACAGTGTTTGATGTTAGAGGAATTTTGGAAATCAGTTGAAAAAAATTTTTTATTCATTCCTTTGATGCTCCTAATGTATGACCATGCAATCTGCTCTCCTACTGCTAGATATAAACCCAATAGATGCACAAAAATGTATATCAGTGTTCTATTTTACTCATTAGTATCAAAATTGGAAACAATGCATATGTCCTTCAACTGGAAAATTAATAAACAACTATGATATACTCATAAAAATGACTACTAGTACTCAGAAACTAAAAAGTACATACTATTGGGGCACCTGGGTGGCTCAGTTGCTGAGCATGTGAGCCTTGATCTGGAATCAGATCCTGATCCAAGGGTCATAGGATCAAGTTCTGCATCAGTCTCTGCCCTGAGAATGAAGTCTGCTTGAGATTTTTTTCTCTTTCTCTCTCTCTTTCTCTCTCTACCCCTCTGCCCCACTCACATGTGCATGCTCTCTATCTCAAATAAAATCAAATAATAATAAAAATATAAAATTATTTAAAATATTATTTAAATACATTTAAATAATTTAAGTAAATTAAATTAAAAGCACAAACTATTGACTCTTGTGAAAATATTAGA
The DNA here is from genome assembly GCA_017311185.1 of Proteles cristata cristata. Lineage (NCBI taxonomy): Eukaryota > Metazoa > Chordata > Mammalia > Carnivora > Hyaenidae > Proteles > Proteles cristata. The sequence continues at coordinate 431,491 of JAESUZ010001598.1, forward strand.
GATTCTTAAAATTAATTTTCTAAGTGAACGAAACCGGTCCCCAGAGGTTTACATATTGAGCTATTCCATTTATGTTAAGAAATTAGATCAGTAGTTGCTAGGGGTCAAGGGGGTGTGGTTTATAAAGGTGCAGCATGAAAAAAGGCTGTAGCAGGGGCTGTTTGTGTAGTGACAGAGCCATTCTGATTTCAGTTGCAGTGGTGGACCCATGACTCTATGTACTTTTCAAAATCTATATAACTGTACCCAGCCAAAGGTGTATTTTGCTTTATATAATTGTATGGTCAGCTTCAGAGGCAGGTGAAGGTCATCCCAAATATAGTTCAGATGTAGAGACAGATGACTTCACACACATACAAAAGGACACAGAAGGGCTTATTACTCACACATGTGAAGTGTAGGGGAGAGCAGGGCAGGCTTCTCAAGGAGGTTGAGTTGCCTGAGACAACAAGGGGAAAAGTAGCCTGGGGTGTGTTGTTGGCAGGGAAGAGGCTGGTCTGAGAGTTCCGTCCACGTGAGGGCAGGAGCTCACTGTGTGGCTCTCCTGCCAGCATCTCACGAGGGAGTATATTCTTGTTTTCTAATCTGGTTGCCCAGATGAGGGGCCCCAGGGGAGAGAGGAGATGTGTTACTAGGCACAGAAAGGTGAACAGCAGCTCAATCAATGGTCAAAAGAGAAAAGGACTATATGGACCCATTGAATTTTATCATAAATTTCTCATGTTTACTGGTCAGTATATTTTATTGATCAAAACATCTGGTTCAAAATGTAAATATTGGCTTTGAATTTCAACTCACTCTCAGATGTATGATATAAAAATGTAATAAAATTATTTTTACTAATTTTTTGGTAAAACCATCTCAAGTATTTCAGTGTTGTTATAAGGGAAAACAAACAAAAAAGGAGGTCTATGGAAAATAAACTTACAGCCATGCTGAGAAGAATTACAAGGGCATATAGATTGAAATCATTGTCCAAATTAATATGTATGCATTAAGCAGTCATCAGTCGTACATAATGAAACAGGAAAATGGTTATTAAACTTCTGAATTACACCTGTCATGTCATCTATCTTTCCATGTCAGATATATAGCTTGTCTGGATATCTGCACGTTCAATTTTATTTCTGATCCCCCTCCCTTGCTTTCACTGTCACATATGATACCCGTAGTTTGCCTTCAAGGGTGTTGAAATCATTATTTTGAATTTCTCTGCTTTGCTCCTTCCTCCTTCCTGTAGAGGTTATATTGGATATATAAGTCTCTTTCTATCCACCAATGTATATCTAGTGCTTCAGATGCATTAGGGTAGAATATCTACCAAGCAAAGAAAGCTTTTATTTAATCAGCAAATATTGTTGAGCTCCTACAAAATCCCAGTATCTATTCTACATTCGAGAAATACAGAAATAAACCAACAAGAGCAAATCCTAAGATTTGGAGAATTTATATTCTAGAGGGAGGAGACAGGGAATCTTAGCATTAAAAAAATACATGAAATGATTTTAGATGCAGATAAAATATTTGAAAGAAATACAGTAGGGTAATGCTAGAGACCAAGTGGAGGTGGAAAGTGACTAGATAAGTCCTAAGTAGATGCTGCTCAAACTGAGACAGAAAGGAAGAGAAAGAAGGAGCCATTTGAAGACCCAGAGGAAGACTTACAAGCAGAGGACATTGAAGATACAAAACTGTGATGTGGAACAAGTTCGATGTGTTCAAACACAAGCAAGAAGAATAATGCAAAAATTAAGTTTGTTCAGTGGAAATTCCCAGAGACTCTTAGGGGAACCAAGGAAAGCTTTAATTATCAAGCTTCAGGATGTAAAGAAACCAGAGAAGATCCAAGAACAATTATAGCATGAGCATTCTGAAATTTTGCAATTTGTTGCAGCTTCATAAAATATTTCATAACTTATTCATGTTTCATATATATCTCAATTTATATATACATTAATATGACTCCTAAATTTATATAACAAGTAAAATGTTTAAGTTCAACATGTCCTATCTGTTAGATGAACTTTTAGGTTTTTGTTTGTTTATTTATTTTAAGAAAGAGTGGGGAGGAGGGACAGAGAGAAAGGAAGAGAGAGAATCCCAAGCAGGCTGTGTGACGGTCCATCCCATGAACCGTGAGATTACTGTCTGAGCCAAAATCAACAGTTGGGCACTCAACCAACTGAGCCACCCAGGCGCCCCCAGATGAACTTTTAGTATAAAAATAAGACAAATGTCTGGCAGCATATTGTTCCATATCATGTGAATGTCTTGTATAACAGATCTGCCCAAGGATTATATCAGGAATGTTCATTGTTCCCCTACTGTTTCCTATTGCTGAGATCCTAAATTTTGTGAACTAACGGAATGACTTCTTGTAGAAGAGATGTCTCCAAAGACTATGGTTCTTTGCCTTAAAGGCTATTAACTTCTTTTGTATCTATCACAACAAATTCATTTTAACTCTTGTATTAACTTTCCATAATTATCTGGCTCCTTAAATGCTCTTTGACCAAGCCTTACCATCGTCCTGGTTCTCTCATTAATTAGTGAGTAGAATGAAATCTTCAATGCACATTCATTTTATATTTATATAGGAATCATGATTTCAAATTTTTTATTATTTTAACAGACATATATAACATTTTTCCAAGCAACACATACATGAGCTATAATAGGGTACAAAATGCAAATATTTTAATGTTTTTACTTTGGTTCAGAAATTTGAGTTTCCTTACTGCCAAGAATTGCTGCATAAATGTATTATATTGCTTATAATAATGTACAATTTCTTGTAAGACAAAGATTATGTTTTGACATAATTGTGTACAAGTGTATAGTTTTGAAGGAGAAAAGACACTTGATTTTAAAATTTGATTCTAGTTGATTTGTTATTGTAGTTACGTCTCATGTAACTATGCTTATTAATATTTATTACAAATAAAAATAGTCTTTTCCCATGTGAGTAAAGAAAGAGCATAATACTGTCTCTATAGAAATGTATTCTTTTGTGAAAAATTCTAGCATATACAAATATACTTATGTGTACTTTATAGCAAACAGAATTTTTGGTATGTAAATTGTGAGATAATGCAATTATTTTTAATGTGGCTTTTATATTTTTCCAGAAGATCTGCATGGGGTAACACATGGATGAGATTGACATAAGACACATCTCAGTACACAGTGGTTTTACAGAATTTTTAAAAATGCTTAAGTAGCATCTAAGAGTCTTCTGCTTACACAGATCACATCAGCACCTTTTCAGAACTTGCGTTGAGGCAGACAGAGGTATGCAGGAAAGGGAAGTTCTTGTTAGAAAATCAGCTCGTGATTTCATTGCAAAAAGAGCCATGTACATATTTGAAAACAGAGGTGAAGGATGTATTTGAAACCTACACATTTGAAGGGATTCAAATATATATTCTGAAAACAAAGAAGATCACCATAAACAATGTAAAGTTTAATACATGTTAAAGCAAATTTTGGAAAAGTAAGTGCATCTAATTATTTAGTAAGAACAGTAATTGGGAAAACAGTGCTGAGAATAGTTATTCTTTATATTTTAGAAAATATGATGTAGAATTGAGCTGAATTGGAGAGGCTAATTTTCCTCACCACAGGAGAATTAGGAAAAAAAATAGGTAACAATTACAGAAAAGGGAAATAAATACATGCAGTAAAGAAATTAAAGGTTTGTGCAGTAAAATAATTGAAATTACAAAGGAGGAAAAATCCAAGCAACATCCAACATACATATTCACCCCTCATTCAGATGACACATCTGATGAGGGACTGAACTATGTGTCCAAGGAAAATTTCTGGCCATATGTGTGTTAGGGGGAGGCTAACACTGTAACTATATATTTGGGCTGGTTAAGGGAAAGTAACAAAGTGTGTGTGTGTGTGTGTGTGTGTGTGTGTGTGTGTGGTCACCAGGAAATTTCTCTGCATCTCTAGGGCCATAGGTAGAAGCAGGATTCAGGAAGAAAAACTCAATGGTTTCTAGCCAGGTAATTACAAAAAAAAAAAAAAAAAGGAATAATACATGTCTCAAAGGAGAATTGGAAATATTAAGGAACGTTTCATACATTTTATCTAAAACAAATTTAAATGAGGTTACTAATTTCTACTTGAGAGTAGATAGAAGTCTCAAAAAATTTTCAGTTAAGTTTAGGAGAGTGACTGGCAGATGATGTAGTAACCATTTGTACGATTTAACCTGCATAAATTGCCACTATATTGTAAGTTGAATTCTGAGTTATTCTTAATATTATACACTCACTACAGTTGTCCATAGTCCATCTTCATAATTCAGATGGATGGTGAATACAACAGGGGCTAAAAAAGGGAAGATAGTAGTTGATAGTTGATGAATACATGAACACAAATGAGCAGATAAATGAAACTAAGTCTACCTGTTTTGTCTCCATACTCCAAGATCGAATAATTTTCCCCATATATTAATCTTCTCATTAAGAGGGGTGGCTTGGGAGGGGCTCCTGGGTGGCTGAGCCAGTTAAGTGTCTGATTCTTGATTTCAGTTCAGGTCATGATCTCATGGTTTGTGAGTTTGAGCCCCGCATCCCTCAGGCTCTGTGCTGATAGCCTGCAGTCTGCTTGGGATTCTCTGCCTCCCTCTCTCTCCTCTGCTTTGTCTTTCTCTTTCTGTCAAAATAAATAAATAAGCTTAAAAAGGAAGAGAGGTAGGTTTGGAAATAAGACATTAAAGGCTCTATATAGAGATAAATATAGGCATTGTCACTTCATTTAATTGTGCTTCACAGGTATTGCTTTTTTGTTTGTTTGTTTTTTGTTTGTTTACAAACTGAAGGTATATGGCAATCCTATGTCTAGCAAGTCTATCAACACCATTTTTCCAATATCATTTGCTCACCTTATGTTCCGTGTGCCACATTTTGGTGATTATCACAATATTTCACTTTTTCATTTTTATTATATTTGCTAAGGTGATCGGTGATCAATGCTCTTTGATATTCCTCTTGTCATTGCTTTGGGGCACAAGCTTAGTAAATGTGTGTGTGTTCTAAGGACTCGACAGCCGTTCCCCTGTCTCCTCTCTTCAAGCTTCCTTATTCCCTGAGACACAATATTGAAATTAAGGCCCGTAATGGCCTCTAAGTGGTTAAATGAAAGGAAGAGTGGCTTGTTTCTCACTTTAAACTAAAAGCTAGAAATGATTAAGCTTAGTGAGGAAGGCATGCCCAAAACTGAGACAGGCTGAAAGCGAGGCCTCTTGTGCCAGTTAACCAAATTGTCAATGCAAAGGAAAAGCTCTGGGAGGACATTGAAAGTGCCTCTCCAGGGAACAAATGATAAGAAAGGAAAACAGTCTTATTGCTGATACAGAGAAAGTCTGAGCAGTCTGCATAGAAGACGAAACCAGTCACAACATTCCCTGAAATAAAAGTCTGATCCAGAGTAAGACCCTAACTCCTTTCTTTTATTCTCTAATGACTCAGAATGATGAAGCTGCAGAGGAAAAGCTTGAAGCTCGTAGAGGTTTGTTGGTGAGGATTAAGGAAAGAAACCATCTCCATAACATCAAAGACAAGGTCACATAGCAAGTACTGATATAGAAGCTGCAGAGAGTTTTCCGGAAGATCTAACAAAGATAATTCAGGAAGGTTGTTACATTAAACAGTAGATTTTCAGTGTAGAGGAAACAGCTTTCACTGGAAGAAGATGCCATCTAGACCTTTCATAGCTGGAGAGGAGAAGTCAATGCCTGACTTTAAGGCTTCAAAGGACAGGCTAATGCAGCTGGTGACTTTAAGTGGAAGCCAATACTCATTTATCATCCTGAAAATCCTATGGCCCTTCAGAATTCTGTGAGCTACTCTGTTTATGCTCTATAATGAAACAACACAGCCTGGATGACAGAAAATCTGTTTACAACAAGACTTATTGAGGATCTTAAGCCATCTCTTGGGGCTTAAGGAAAAATTCCTTTTAAATTATTATTTCTCATTGACAAAATGCCTAATCACCCAAGAGCTCTGATGGATCTCTCTTCAAAGAGATTAATGGTGTTTTTATGCCTGCTAACACAACATTCATTTGCAGCCCATAGGTCAAGGAGTCATTTTGACTTGCAAGTCTTGCTATTTAAGAGACATTTTGTAAGGCTATAGTTGCCATATATAATGATTCCTCGGATGGAAAGGAGCAAAGCAAATTGCAAACCTTCAGGAAAGGATTCACCATTCAGGATGACATTAAGAACATGTGTGGTTCATGGACAGAGGTCAAATTATCAACATTAACAGGTGTTTGGGAGAAGCGAATTCCACTCCTCATAGATGACTTTGATGTGTTCAAGGTTTCAATGGAGGAAGGAGATGTAGATGTGGTGGAAGGAGCCAGAGAACACGACTTCGAAGTGGAGCCTGAGGATGGGACTGAACTGCTCTAATCTCATTATCAGTCTGGAATGGATGAAGCGTTGCTTCTCGTGAATAAGCAAAGAAAGTGATCTCTTGAGATGGAACCTGTTTCTGGTGAGGATGCTGTGAAGATCATTGAAATGACAACACAGAATTTGGAATATTCCATAAACTTAATCAAGAAGTAGCAGGATTTGAGAGGATTGACTCCAATTTGAAAGAAGTTCTACTGCGGTAAATACTACCAAACCCCATCACATGCTACAGAAAAACAGTTCATGAAAGGAAGAGTCAGTTGATGTGGGAAACTTCGTTGTCTTATTTTAAGAAATTGCCACTGACACTCCAGCCTTCCATTACCACCACCCCAACCAGTCAGCAGCCATCAACACTGAAGCTCAGGTGGTGGTAGGTGTATTTTTAGCAAGTCACTATTTTTAAATTAAGGTCTACACATTTCTGACATAATGCTGTTGCACACTTGATGGACTGCAGTATAGTGTAAGCATAACTTTTATATGCACTGGGAACCAGAAAAAGTCATTTTACTCACTTTATTGCTTTATTCATTTTATTGGCTTTATTCCGGTGGTCTGGAACCAAACTCGTACTATCTCTGAGGTTTGCCTGTAAAAACCTCATTAATAACTCTACTGAATCTTGATTCAGATGTATGAGTCACTCCCTGCTTTTCCAGTTCTACAGAGAACTAGAAAAGAAGATTGCATCGTCTGGTGTCATCCTAACAGGATGGAAATAACTTCCAACTAATACAGCTTCATTGTGTGACCAGTGATCCCCTACTTCATAATGCTGTCCCGAGTACAAGAACACACATGACAAGTCCACTCCTCAACACTAGAGCAAGTTCAGTTTCATTTTGGTTTTTTACACAACTCTGTAGGGCCCAGGTGGCATTTGAGAAAGGCAGTGGGGAGATAGAGCCTATTACTTAAAGACTGTTTGAAAAATCACAATAAAAGAGAATGAAATCTAACTTTCATTGGATTAATAACTTATTTTGGGATTCTGCTTTGATAAATCACATCATATGGCTAGGTCATTTTATCCACCCCCCTCAAAAACAGTTTTGTTTGATTTAGAATGTGTTCTAACTATAAAATGCACTTGTTATTTAATTATAAATATTATTTGTGGCATACATTCACTCCTTTTCAAGGAGTAAAAAGGTATCTTCAAGGAAAGATTCTAATAAACCGCCTAAAAATCCTTTATTTTTTGTTTAATCCAAAAGCCCAACATCATCAAAATATCTTGGAGATTTTCTCTATTAAAATATATTTAATTCAGTGTGTTTAAAATCATTATTAATGCTCTCAAAAATCTTTACCAAACCTAATCTTTTTCCTCCAACCCCTTTCAAACTCCAAAAGTCTGCACTTAGGGAGAAAGCCAAGTGAAGACTTTATTGTAGAATAAGGGAAAGATTCATTATCTAAAAGTTATGTCATACAAACATGCTATTCAAAATACGAGTTGACAAGAAGTTCAGATTTATCCTCAGTGAGCTAGAATTTTCTATGTAATTCTGATAAAGAAAATAATGTTTAAGCTATTACATCTAAAATAGCAATATACAAGTAAATGAGGGGTCTCCTCACAGCTAATTTCCTCTGGTGCCTCATTGCTGCACACAGAACAGTGTATGACTTTGACAGCTAAGGAGAAATGAATCTTACTCTGTTTTCAAGTGCTGTTTATTTATTCAAATAATAGAACTGGTGCCTGACAGCTTGAAATGTATGGTCTCTTTTTAGATGGATCAACTGATTCACTCTAATTAAGGAAGTTTCCTCCTGCTATTTAGAGTAAATTGTTTTTAGTTTCACTTAGGTCTATATTGTGGCTACCATACGTAGCCAACTTTACCCACTGTTGTTTTTTAATAGCAGATATGTCTTCTCAGGGTCAGGATAGAGGCCCCCCTACTGGAAGTATCTAATGACATTTCTCAGATCACACATCATTCAGTATTCTCCACGCCATGCTCAGTTTACATCCTGGCTCCAAGAAGAACATCATACAAAACTTAGGGGCTCCACTATTACATTATTTCCCATCTTCTCTCCAGTAACAGCACAAGGACTAGGAGATGTTTCTGCTGATTTTTTTCCATGGGATTTCTTCTCTTCCTTTCATATCCTAATATTTGCAACACTACAAATAACTCAGCATTTATTATCCAAGTATTCTCATTGGATAAAATTGACGCATTTTATGTGTCAGTGAGGATTCAGAGTTCCCATAAGAGGAATTGGGAAATAAGAAGGTTTTCTGAATCGGTGAATTGTGTTAAAACAAACACACATCAACAAATCAAAGAACAGATGAAAAATCTTTAGACCAAAGTATTTCCACTAGGGAGTGTTCGATTTTAAGGAGATGTCATAATCCCAGCAGAGAATGAGAGAAGTAGGGCATTATAATTTTGTTTGAATTTGTAGCCCCTCCCTGGTTCATTGTAACGCTGATAACCTCTGCAGGAAAAACTAGTAGTACCCCTCCACGACTACCTGGCGGGAAAGTTAGGCAGGAAGCCATTCTTTCGTTCTCTGCCTCCTCTTCTTCCCCACCCAGTCCATTCATTTCTAAAATGCAGTGCATTTGCCCCAGTGCCTTTCCAATGTAAATGTTTCTTCTGGTACTTCACCCAGGTCCCCACTGTCTATCCCTGTCTTTGCTGACCCAGTAGGCTCAGGATATTCTTATGATTCCCGGAACACCAGACCTTACCAAAATTTCTCACTTGAAGTTTGCTCTCCTCCATACTAGCCGTGCTGGATTCTTGAATTCTATGTTTCTTGCACTTATGTTAATTTTCTTCAGTCTTAAAGAAAAAGTTTTGTATTACATTTGCTTTGAATCGACTAATTCCAAACTTCTTTTTCAGTCATGAATGGAATCTACCCCAGGATATTCACCCGTAGGCTTTCTGTATACTCCAGGAGGTATGCAAAGGAAAAAGTCCTACAAAAGGAAAGAGGCTGTTGTTAAGACAGATGAGACATATATTAGGGTGGAGAGTGTCTCCTTGGGTAATAGCTAAGTGGCAGTTCTATTTATCTAGCAAATAATAGATACGGATATCTTTGACCACCTCACAAGGGAAAGCTTTGTGCAATTAGAAGTTTGCTACGCAGCCAGCAGAAAAAGCAATTTATTCCATATAAACTGAATTTTATTCGCATATATTGATGTGTTGGTTCGAGATATAAAAAGTGAGATTTGCTTCAGTTACCTTTAACAAAGTGAAGGAAGAGCCACTGAGAGGGTGACACAATGGAACAGACAACGAAGAACATACTCAAGCAAGATTTCTTTTATAAGCTTGTTATGGTAGGCAGTGTACATGATGATACCTTGTATATTTTAGTCTAAAAATAACTTTATGTTATTACAATTACGATTAGAGTCACCTTGTTTCTATAATTTCAGATACCCTCTCTGTGTTAATTTCAGGGAGGAAATATGTTTTCAATACTGATCAGATTTCTGTTTTCATTATTCATTAAGTAATAAAATGACACCCTTTATAGATGCGAACTTGTTTTCATGCAGTGCATGTTGAGAGAGCAAGAGGAAAATGAAAGACACCAGGAAAGGTGCAGATGTTGTCTGGACTTGAATGTTAATGTGTTACTGCTCCCAAATGCTACTTTGTCAGAAGGAGGAAAATGGTTCTAGTGTTTCAAGAGGCTGAAACACAATATGCCATATACAGCCAGCTGAAGGGAGAACATGAGTGAAGAATTACGATCGGGAGAGGTCAGACAGGAATACAAATTGCCTACTATGGAGGGAGAATGTAGTCCTCTGCTGTTTGATTTTGAGTTAGGATGCCTTAGGGACGAATACTAAAGGTGTTTTGGATATTCCTCATCTTTAAGATATCACCGCAGTAACAAAAACATGTAACATTTATCATCAACTGCTAATATGTTAGTAATTGAAAATTACACATTATTCTTCAGATGGGACTGAAATATTAGGAGGCACAGATAAGCAAGAAGAGCTGAATCCACCACGAAGGCCCTGGAATGGTCTCACCATGTCCAAATCAAACTGACCGTTCTTCCCATGTGTTCCTGTAGCTGTGATTTTTAGGAATAGACTCCAAAATTAGACATGGCAGCAGAAATCTTGAGCTTTTCACTTAGAAAAATATTTATTGGAGGGGCGCCTGGGTGGCTTAGTCGGTTGAGCGTCCGACTTTCGCTTAGGTCATGATCTGCAGTTCGTGGGTTCGAGCCCCGCGTCGGGCTCTGTGCTGACTGCCAGCTCAGAGCCTGGAGCCTGTTTCAGCCTGTGACTCCCTCTCTCTCTGACCCTCCCCTGCTCACACACTCTCCTCTCTCTCTCTCTCCTAGAAATAAAAATAAAAAAAAAAAAATTAAAAAAAAAAAAGAAAAATATTTATTGGGTTCATAGATTCTATTCAGCCTATCTCCTAAATAATTATAATATGAACTTTCATATTTTTATTGTCGCTACCTTTATTCAAGGCAATGTCTTAGTCTTCTCTTTTTTTCTCAATTCTTTACCCTTCTCCATTCATATCATGTTTATCTGTTTCTTCTAGTCTCCCTTCTTATCCCATACTTTTGTCTCACAATCTGTCTCCGTCTCTCTCACATATATATATATGCTTACATACATAGTATCAAAATTTGAATAAACAACAAGGACTTGGATGGTATTTGTAAGATTTAAGCCATCTCCTCATACCTTCTAAATATTTAGATTTTAAGATTTTTTTTTAACAATTCAAATTTACTTTCAGGTAATAAGACTTATATTTAAATTTATAGTGAGATGGTGCTTTAGAGGACTAGACAGTAACTTCATCCGCACATTCAAGATACAGATTTTTGCATTATCCAAGCTAATGCTCTCTGGTCTTTTGGTTGCTCTCCTCCCATCAACCCAATCCTTCAGCAACGAATCATTTCAGTTCTGTCCCCATAGGGTTTTTCCCCCTTTTTTTTAGAACATCAAATGAGTCATGCAGCCTATGGCATTTGTGTCTCTTTTCTTTCACCTTGCATTGATGACGTTGAGATACAGACATGCCCCGAGTGTCATTTCTTCATCAGCACTTAGGGGCATAGCATCCATTGCATAAGTGTACCATAGTTGGTTTTTCCAACCACTTATTGACAGAATTTGGGGTTTCTTCTGTTTAGACACTTAGGAAGAAAGGCAGTAATAAACATTTGTGTACAGATCTTCGTGAGGACATACATTTCATTTCTATCAGGTAATTACCAAAAGTACAATTGCCGAGTCACATAAGTACATAACATCGTGAGAAACCACCTTACTGATTTACCAAGCAGCCGGTCCATTTTGCGTTCTCATTAGCAGCTCGTAATTGCAGTTACTCATCGTTATTGTCACCAGCATTTTGTGATTTCTTTTTCCTCCCCTTTTCTCTTCCTCCTCCTAGGCTTCAGTTTGTCAACTGTAGGTGTAAACAGCATCTCATTTGTTCATTGCAATTCACTAAGACATAAGGATGTTGAACATCTTTTCATATGCTTATATGCTCCCCCATGTATTCTTTGGGAAAATGTCTTTCAAATAATTTGCCCATTTTAAAGTAGGCTTTCTGTCTTCATAATTGTGTTTTAAGAATTATTTATATATTCAACATTGATGCCTTTTGTCAGATATATGTTTTGGCCATATTTTCTCCCACTGGCTTATCTTTTAAGTTCTTAAAAATACCCTTTTGAACAGCAGATATTTTAAATTTTATAAGGTACAATTTATCAATTCATTTTTTTTAAATTTTTTTAACGTTTTATTTATTTCTAGTAGAGAGAGAGACAGTGCAAGCAGGGGAGGGTCAGAGAGAGAGGGAGTCACAGACTGAAACAGGCTCCAGGCTCCGAGCTGGCAGTCAGCACAGAGCCCGACGCAGGGCTCGAACCCACGAACCATGAGATCATGACCTAAGCGAAAGTCAGACGCTTAACCGACTGAGCCACCCAGGCGCCCCAATCAATTCATTTTTTTAATAAATTGGGCTTTTTGGATCCTTTGAGAATTTCTTTGCCTAACCCAAGATGATGAATATATTCTTCTATATTTTCCTCTTTATTTTTATGTGTAGCATTTAAGTTTAGAGTTGTTTTGTCAACAAAACAAACAGTCAAAGATTCAAGTGCCATTTTTGAAGGTCATTCTTTCTCCAGTGCATCGTCTTGGCCCCTTCACTGAATCACAGTCGAACTCACCTGTATAGGTTTGTTCTCAGATCCAGTATCAGGGTAGCTCCGTCAGTTAAGGATAGACTGTGTTTATGAGGGGAAGTGGGCAAATAGTTATAACATTAGTGACAGCGCTTTAACACAAAAGTATCTTCTCTGATACTGAGCTGCAGCCTGTTTCCTGCTCTATTTGAAGCAATAACCAGGTGTCAATCTGCTTTATTTCTCTTTTCTCTTCACAATTCTTACACTTGTATTTTCCTGCCACTGAAAATACAAACCAGAAGTAGTCTTCTCCAACCCCTTCTTTTTCAAAATCCTTGCAATGATGAAATAAAGCTCACTTCGAGTACTAATTTTGGAACTAATTGGACAAAGCATGGAGAAGTTACTAAACTAAGACATCTTAAAAACATCATGATGCTAGTATATAACTTCAACTTCCCTGTTACAATAATATGTAGAAATATCAGACTTTCAATAATTCACTTACATTCCTGATGGTGGTTTTACCAGACCCCCTAAACTACACTCCAAATTGCCTTTTCATAGACAAACCACATTTCTTTTGGATAACTTACGATTCTCTCTTCTGTTTTCAAATTCATATCTAGAAAGCTGGATAAAATAATGTGTCCTTTGCCTAAATTCGCTAGTGTGCATTTATGGAGTAGTACAGACTAGTGTTACCCGTTTAATGAAAATTTTTGGTCATAACTGACCAATCCATTTCAGAGAGTCGTACAAATGGAATTTTAACACTGCTAGACACCAACAGGCCGCCGAGATTAGAAGGCCTCTTCTAAAAATAATGAAAATAGGAGCCCTTCGGGGAGGGGAGGGTGCATTTCTGACTTTGGCATGTACCTTGTTGATATTTTGAATCTAAATCTTTGTCCAGCTTTTAGAGGACAATATTCATTCTGTTGTGTCTGGAATGTCTTTCTAACAGAATACTCATTTTACGGACAAGAAAATCAATTGAAGTGTTATCGCCTTGCTCTTATCTAGATTATTCTACAAACAGCTTTGAAACTCATTTATGTTTCTAAAAGCTTTGGGCATCTTCTGTGGGAACCATTGATGAATTTTCAATCAGAGGAAAATAAAAGGCAAAGGAATTTACACATATATTTTTTCTTGATGTTTTCAGAATGTATTAGCAAAAATATGTGCATGGGAGAGAGGAGGAATAGGAACAGGTAAATAAATGTCAAAAAAATTAGGCATATGAAAAGCAACACATGGAGAATGAAAATAATTATACTTTTAACTTTCCAAGAGCATTTTTACATAGAAAATTATATGTGTATATGTATACATATGGCAAATGTAATTTCAAGGGTCAATATGTATTTTATATTTTTCTTAAAACAATGATACATTTTTTAAAAAAATTTTAATGTTTTATTTATTTCTGAGAGAGAGAGACAGCATGAACAGGGGAGGGTCAGAGAGAGAGAGGGAGACACAGGATCCGAAGCAGGCTCCAGGCTCTGAGCTGTCAGCACAGAGCCCAACGGGGGACTCGAACCCACAAACTGTGAGATCAATGACCTGAGCCGAAGTCGGACGCTTAACCGACTGAGCCACCCAGGCGCCCCAAAACAATGATACATTTTATCACTTACATCTTATCATCTACACAACATACTAAGAGAGTCAATAATGCAGTTTTCCTTTTGTCTATGTTATAGGCAAGCACGTGTTTACACTTACTCTTTCCTTTCAAGTCCTTTAGAAACTTTTATAGGAAAAAAATAATCTTGGTTACAAGTGAGCAGGATTCTCACCTGCATTACATTCAGTGAATTGTCCACTCCATAGAGCAGTAATTCAGAAATAGAAAAACATCCTTTTAAGTCTCAGTCCAAGAATTATTTAGACATATGTACCTAATACCTACCTATTCATGAAGGACTTTGAAAATGGGATGCTTTATGCCCAAAAATAGAAGTGCTGAATAATAAATAATCTGTGACATCAAGTACAACTTGAGATGACGATCTCTCATTTGTACCCCAAGAGCACCTGAAAACTCTTACTTTGGTTCTTGTGGCCCACTCTCTATTCTACTTAGTGTTAAATGAGAAGTCAGCTTCAACTTCTTTCCTGCGGCCTCTTCTAATCTTATCAATAATTTGAGTACTGCTTTGAACACAGGAGAGGTTAAAAGAGTTCATCATAATGGGAAAAAGAATGCAGTTAACGTTTTCAGCACTTTTGTAAGCAGCATGCACTTGAAGTTGAAATTAAAATTCTACATTTCGACCTTTATAAAAACCTTTCAGAATATATTTAATGATGAGTCTACATGTAGATTTAAAAGTATTTGTCTACAAAGAAATCTTTTTTTGTAAAATACCTGTACTTAGCACAGGAAAGCACTCTATCTCTACTCCACGCTTACGGACTCTTGTAACTCCAGTGGCCTCACAGTGCATTTTTCTTAGTGTTCTTCATTTTTATTTCTGGATTTTCTTTTTTTATTTTTAGAGAGAGAGCAAGTGTGAAGTGGGGAAAGGGGCAGACGGAGAGAGAGAAAATCTTCAGCAGGCTCCACACTCAGCACAGTCCAGGGCTCTATTCCATGACCCTGGTTCATGACCTCAACTGAAATCAGGAGTCAGATGCTTAACCAATGGAGCCACCCAACTGCCCCTCTCAGTTTCCTTCTAAGCATGGTTTTGTGGTATGGAAAGCATATCATTCGGAATGAAGTTAGACATTAACACCCAAGTAGTTATAACTATGGTGACAAAACTTTATTTATTTAGATTAATGCTAATTAATCTAAATAAATAAATAATAACCTACACAAAAATTTCGGATGTTAATATTATTCTGAAATGTGGAAATGTAAAACTAAGTTTAGGAATGTATATATCTTACAGTGCTTCAGGGAATGGATATAACTGTGACTGCCACGAGAAAAAGTAAATTACAACTATCACTTGCGTATAACCAGAAAAAGCATCTATATGTTTAAGACTAATAAAAGTAATGTGTAGCATGGAATATTTAATACAACAATTTAATATATAGCAGAAACTGTGTCTATTTAAGCAGGCATAAAAATAATAGCCCCTTGGAGCATCTGGGTAACTCATTTGGTTAAGCGTCAGACTCTTGATTTTGATGTAGGCTCTGACCTCATGGTTCGAAAGATCGAGCCCCACTTCAGGGTCTGTGCTGACAGGATGAAGCCTGCTTGGGGTTTCTCTCTTCATCTCTCTCCGTCCCCCTCCTGTTCACATGCACATGTGCACACAGACATGCTCTCTCTCTCTACTTTTCTCAATAAGTAAATAAATAAACATTTTAAAAAATCCCACTTCCTTATGTTTTCTAAGTTACAACGAAATAAAGTGTTAAAATCTTAGTTGTAAACAATGTATACATTTCCTGATCAATATGCCTGATAAATGCTTATAACAAACTGTGTGCAAGTTTCAAAAATAGGATTCAAAACTTTGAGAATTTTATATCATACTTGCTTATTTTTAAAGGAACCACTCTGTTTTTGACAAAATTTTCTCATGAAAAGAAGGACATATTCTTGTAGTGTTTTAAGTGCGTGTTATAAGAACATCACAAAGAACACCATGAATGTTAAAATGTGGTATCAAATATGGTCTTCCTCATTTGTGATGTTCAGTCATATCCGAAATATGGATGACATTTGATCTATCTATGCATTTCCCTCTCTGTGTGCATATATCTCTGTCTAGCTGTACAGTTTATTGTTTTCATATATTTATGTACATATATATACGCACAAAATACAAACACACACATACATGCTCTCTGATTTTATGAAAAATAAAAGTGATTCTTAGAAAAGTTTTAAATCTGTTACACATTTCATTACTCATAAAGGAAGTACTAGAATCTAGATCTTCATACCTGTAATTGTGACTTATAGTAAGAAGTCTGTATTTGGTTTTTGTCACAGAATTCCCCAAACTCTTAGATTTTCCTAAGTGAAGAGGGCAAAAAATGATGTGTTCTGTATGTTAATGAGTTACTCTTAGATCTCATGTTCAGAGCAGGTGTTTGCCAGTGGAACCCACTGGATGATTAGAGAATTGGAATTTGAAGTCCCATTCCCTGTCCTGGGACAGAAGAGAGCTTGCACATTGAGTTCAGTCACCATGGTGGGGGAAGACTTAGCCAGTAATGCCCCTGTAGTGAGGCCTCCGTAAAACCCAAAAGGATGGGGTTTGAGGAGTTTCCAGGTTGGAGAACAGAGGTCCCCAACAGAGCCCTTCGATAAGCAAAGCCCCAACCTCCATGAAAGCAGAAACCCCCTTTTTTGGGGGGAGGATCTCCCCCTATGTATCTCTTTACTCAGCTGTTGATTTGAATCCTTGAATATCCTTTGTGATAAACCAGTAATCTCATGAGTCAGTGTGTTTCCTAAGTTCTGTGAGCTGCTCCAGTAAATTCATCCAACCCAAGGGCATAGTCATGGGAACCTCCAGTTTGTAGCCAACTGGTCAGAAGTACAAGGAACTACTTGGGTGTGGGATTGGCACCCTGAGTTGGAAGGGATTGTTGGATCCTCCAGTCTGTAACCTGTCGGTCAGAAGTGCAAGTGACAATCTGGGCTTGCAACTGGAATTTGAAGTGGGGGCTGGGGGGCCAGTCTTGTAGGACTGAGCCTTTGACTCGTGGAATCTGACACTCTTTTCAGTTAGATCCCGCGTCAGAATTGAGTTGAGTTGGAGGATACCCAGCCGGTGTCCAAAAATTGCTTCTTGGTTATGTGGGAATCCTCCTCCACACATCGAATTTGGTCCAGAAACCCAAAAGAATACTTCTCCTGGGAAAGTAAGTTCTAATCTAAACTGTTCCCACACCTCTGAAAATGATCTTTCAGACTCCTATGCCACTTGCTCACTCAGCCTCACTTGCTGTGTTTCTGCCAAATATCTGAGCCCCTGCTAACAAGTTGTCAGGAACAAGAGCGATGGCAGCCAAGTGACACGTCTGGAGCCCAGACTGAAGCAGATTGAGAGGACACGTAGCAAAGTCCCAGCTGAAGGGTGTTGTGAGTTGTTCGGCCTGGTTTTGTCCCAGGGCCCTCTCGCACCTTGTGAGGGCCACCGTGCTGCCCGGTGAACAAGCACGGCTTGGTGGTTTACAGGGCTTCCTCCCTCGGGCGAGCCGTCACCTCTGCGGCAGGGATGCTGGTGGGTAAATGGTCCAGCGTGCCATTCCTCACACACACACGTTCTCAAAAGTATTCCCTGTGCTTCTCATGAGGTCCCACATGGTGACCAGGATACCACACCCTAGCTGGATTTCTCTCCTGTTCACTCACTACAGCTCTCAAATAAACCTTCTGCACCTGCTTAGTCTCTGCTTCTGGGGGAACCCAAATTAATATTGACCGGTAGCTGAAGAGACATTTAGAGTTTCAAGGAAAGATTTTATTCATTTGCTTGTTTTAAGGTGGGAGGAATAGAGCCATTTATAAAATCAAACTGGCAAGATCCAGGAGGGTGTGAATGTCAATGACAAAAATAGGTGTAATAAGCTCTCTGGCAGTAGAAACTGGTGACATTCGCTATTCTAATAGCCTTAAATGAAAAGAGGGATACACACAAAGGAATAAACCTGGGGTGAGTGAATGTTCTTTTGTAGACTTTGTAATGGGAAATGCGTGGAGTGAAAAAACAAAGTAAGATAAAACAAAACCCTGAGCTCTGGGGTTAGTGCAGATAAGTCCTCTGATCTTATCCCATATGACATGCGCCTCCTCCACCCCCATCCACTTCTGTCTACCCTCTCCACGTTCCCAAACCTTCTTCTCCACTCTGGAACCCACGGTCTGAATCAGAAAATCACCCTCATAGTTTACTTTGAAGGGTCTCATTGCTTTTTTTCATTTCACACAATCTGGTTTTCTACAGCTTTCATTATTTAATGATCTTACAAAAATAAAAGTTTCATTTGGTTAGGTTTGTTATGATGTCTCGCAACAATATACCCTGAACAGCAGAGATCTGCTGCTGGGATAGGTATGATCCTACTGGCTCTTTATTGCTGCTTCCAAATGATCACTTTTCTTTCAAAAATGCTTTGCTCTGGTCATCTCAATCAGAAGTTTTCAGAGTCAAGCTCAGTACCCTTCCCTACATTGCTGTTAGTGACAGATTGAGCTCCAGTGGAAAAACTCCATCTAACGCACTTGCCTATCAGTTATTTGACAGCATCATTTTCCTAATCTTTCCCTGTATCCATCCTTATCTCTTAACATATATCAGCCTATCATAGAACTTGACATCATCCATTATTTCACCGCCACCCAAATTTCAATTTCAGACATCCTATTCCCCACACATTTTTCCATTGTTCAGGATTATTTACTCTATCTGGAAAGTAAGGCAGTTTTAAATTTTTTTAATGTTTTATTTATTTCTGAGGTGGGGGGGGAGGGAGGCAGCATGAGCCGTGGAGGATCAGAGAGAGAGGGAGTCACAGACTCTGAAACAGGCTCCAGGCTCTGAGCCGGCAGTCAGCACAGAGCCCGACGCGGGGCTCGAACCCACGAACCGCGAGATCATGATCTGAGCTGAAGTCGGACACTTAACTGACTGAGCCACCCGGTGCCCCAGTAAGGCAGTTTTAATAAATGTTTGACTCTGGGGCGCCTGGGTGGCTTAGTCGGTTAAGCGTCCGGCTTTCGCTTAGGTCATGATCTCGCGGTTTGTGGGTTCAAGCCCCGCGTCGGGCTCTGTGCTGACTGCCAGCTCGGAGCCTGGAGCCTGTTTCAGAGTCTGTGTCTCCCTCTCTCTCTGACCCTCCCCTGTTCACGCTGTCTCTCTCTATCCTAGAAATAAATAAATAAATAAATAAATAAATAAATAAATAAATGTTTGACTCATTGGAGTCTTTTAGGGACCCAAAGCATTTATCTCTTAGCATCCCCAAATCTTTTTCCTTTCCTCGCTTTTCTAAAATATTGTCTTTCCCATAGTCACTTTCATTTTTGAGTACAATATCCTTTACTGTATTATTTACAATAATCTTTACTAGTTAAAAATAGGTCATATCTTTGCTTATTTGGTGCTGACTTCATTACTCAAATGCAAGCTTCCTGAACAAAAGGAATTTTTCTCTCACTTCTATCCCATCCCCAGAGTTTGGCAAATAGCAGACAAGTAAATATTTGCTTATTAAATAAGTGAATGAATGAACTGATTGTCACTTCCATTCTACCATATATATTTAAATATGGATAGTATTCAACATTTTTATCTTAGTTATAATTACCATCAAACTATGAATTACTATTCACTTGTGGCTTGATCATTATAAATTTATAATTATTGTGAAACCATAGAGAAACCGTGTAATTTATTTTGTTGTTAAGCTTGAAATTTTGTAATAATAGTTTTCTTAATTAGTGTTTATCAAAACTACTACTCATGTAAGCTTAAAGATAGTAAGAGCAGAGAAGCTAAGTGTTTAAACACTTTGAAATTGTGTCATATTCTCATTAAACTGTGAAGATGCAAATTATGCACTCTGAAAAAATAAACAAAATTTAATTTTGTTGGGCTTAGTAAAAGATTAGTAAATATAGTGTTCAACATCCATTTTCGTGATCTTACTGCTATAATGCAGTATACATTTATATATATTTCTTTACAGGGTTATCTATGAAAAATCATATAGGTTGAACTTAATGGGGTATTCAAATTATTTTCTAATATTTTTCATACCATAAATGAATTTCACTTTAAAATCTTTTTTTTAAATGTTTTTTTAAAATTTATTTCTGAGAGAGAGACAGCGTGAGCAGGGAAGGGTCAGAGAGAGAGGGAGACACAGAATCTGAAGTAGGCTCCAGGCTCCGAGCTAGCTGTCAGCACAGAGCCAGATGTGGGGCTCCAACCCACGTACCATGAGATCATGACCTGAGCCAAAGTTGGATGCTTAACCAACTGAGCCAACCAGGAGCCCCATAAATGAATTTCACTTAATGCACTAGGTTTCCTGGAAAATCTGGAAATCTGGAAAAAGTAATTATACTTTTTTAAATTATGATAATTATAAAGTCAAGCATTTGGAAAAGCTTAAAGATTGCTATAATTAGCCTTAAATGCAAATTTCCTTGAAATAATCCATGCTTGTTTTAGGTGGAAAATTTAAAGACATGGCATGAGAAATTTGGAATACTTAATACTGACAAATGAAAGATAATATTAAGTACTAATACTCTGAATTACATATATACTTATGTTGCACCTAAATAAAACCAACTTAGCAAGGTTATGTATATACAGAATGCTTATTCGTTTCAGTTTCTTATTTGATTATACAGCAATCACTGAATATAATTATATAGATGATACTATCCATTGAAACATCATTCGTATGTATGTGGGGCATCTGGGTGGCTCACTCACTTAAGCGTCCGTCTTTGGCTCAGGTTATGATCTCTTGTCTTGTGAGTTGAAGTTCCAGGTTCATCTCTGTGCTGACAGCTCAGAACCTGGAGGCTGCTTTGGATTCTGTGTCTCCCTCTCTCTCTGCCCCTCCCCCACCCACATGCTGTCTCTCTCAAAATAAATAAACATTTTTTGAATTAAAAAAAAGACACATTATTCACATTTATGTGGTGAACCAATCACTACATTCTACTCCTGAAACCAATACTATACTATATACGGTAACTAGCTCGAATAAACCAACAAACAAAGAACAAAACAATAAAATAAAAGAAACATTATTCATAGTTTCTCCCTCTCTTCTTTTTCTTTGGGTCACTTTCTGTCCTCAACATCATATTCTTTGTCCTCTCAACGTTTTTACTCTCTTTAATTCTTGTAGCCAGAAAATAACTCAAATCCATCTACTTTCATATTAAGAACAAATTCATTGTTATTTTTTGCATCCCTTCAATTCAAGCCCATGTCCTACAGCATGCCACATTTCATAACAAATATTAATTTCAAGTAATTCATCTAAATCTAAATAAGAAAAAAAAAGAATTTAGTATATAAATGAATTCAGCTGATCTTGTCAGTAACCTTCTTCCATTTATTTTAAAACTATAAAAACAGGCTACAGTGTAATGTAATGTCAGTAGGGGCGTCTGGGTTGCTGAGTTGGTTGAGCATCCAACTTGTTCTCAGGCCATGATCTCATGATTTGTGGGTTCGAGCCCCATGTCAGGCTCTGTGCTGAAAGCTCAGAGTCTGGAGCCTGCTTGGGATTCTGTGTCTCCCTCGGCCTCTGCCCCTCCCCTGCTCACGCTGCCTCTCTATCTACCCCTCCCCTGCTCATGCTCTGTCTGTTTCTGTCTCAAAAATAAATAAATATTTAAAAAATTAATAAAATGTCAACAATGCTAATTATAATAAAATTCATTTAAACGTCTTGTTTTTCTGGATTTGGTCCTGGTATGCCTTCTCTACTACCTTATTTAATCCCCACACATATTATTGGTTAAAATAGGAGAGAACAGGGAGTTATATGCAAGTGATGAATCACTAAATTCTACATGTGAAACCAATTTTACCATACATGTTAACTAATTATAATTTAAGTAAAAACTTGGAGAAAAAAATAAAAATGAAAACAAAAAAGTCTAATTCCAATTTTGTAGAAAGTATGTTCACAGAGACGAATCTATCTCCATACCCGTTCTCCCTGTTCTCTGGTACTGTGTCATACCGCCCTTTCCATGCCGTGTACATGTCTCACATTAGTGGGGAATTGGCAGTGACGCTCAGGGGATGACACGATACAATTGGTGTCTTTAAGGAGAAGAAAAAGGGGAGAAGAGTCAGACTGTGGAGAAATAAGACACAGAATGAAAATGGAGGATTCAGTAGACACTATGTATACAGGAAACTATTCAAGTTTAATGTTTCAATATTTGACTTAAACATGTTAAGTATTTATAAAATATTTAGAAAACTATACCTTGTATAATTCATATTGCAGCTACTTTTTAACAGCTTATTTTATTTTGTTTTTAATTCCACTCTAATATACAGCGTTATAATAGTTTCATATGTACAATACAGCAATTCAACAATTCTATACATTATTCCGTGCCCATCACAAGTGTTTTCTGAATCCCCTTCGCTTATTTCACTCCCCCTGCCCAACTTTCTGTCAACCACCAGTTCTCTGTATTTAAGAGTTTGAGATTTTTGTTTGACTTTTGTTGTTGTTGTTCACTTATTTTGTTTCTTAAAGTCTGCATATGGGTGCAATCATTTGTCTTTCTCTGACTTATTTCACTTAGGGTTATGCCCTCTAGATCCATCCATGTTGTTGTAAATGGCAAGACTCTATTATTTAAGGCTAACATTCCACTGTATATATATTTTCATTCATCCAAAGTATATCTTCTTTATCCATTCATCTAGTAATGGACTCTACTAGAGTCCATTGCCTTCATAATTTGGCTATTATAAATAATGCTGCAATAACACATAGGGGCATACATATGTTTTTGATTTTGTGTTTTTGTATTCTTTGAGGAAATACCAATAGTGGACTTATTGGCTCATATGGCAATTTTATTTCTAATTTTGTACTGTTTTCCACAGTGGCTACACTCGTTTGCATTTCCACCAACATCTGATTTCTTTTTAGATTATGGAATACATCATTAAATAGAGTATTTAATAGAATAACATTGATTCATAAATAATGTTAACTATATGGAGTATAATCAGAAGAAAACCCACAACTCTATCAGAAATGAATTAGTTTCCTCTACAACTATCATCTTTTCAATCAAGAGCCCATCACATAAGTTTCCATTCTGCACAGGTACTTTCTTTTCTACCATGCTTATTTGTTTCCTACAGCAGCCTCCCTTTCTTTACACACACACACACGCACACACACACACACACACACATGCACACAGAACCCAAAATGCAATTTATTAGAGGCTGTTCACTTCTCTCTCCATTCTGAAATACTTCTAGCCCCACTCAAGTTTTTAGCACCTCTATGGAAACAGCACAGCTTTGGGATCAAAATAACTTAATTCTCATTCTCTTCATAAATCTTCTCAACCCTTGTTACATTGTAATACACCTGTTGACATGTTAATCTCCCACAGTGGATTAATTAAAAAAGAGAAACAATAAAAGGAATTCACAAATAATTAATTTAATGCTATAAGTGGAATCAAAATAGTATTTTACTTTCATCTGCAGTTTATTTTCTGATTTAATTTTAACATTATCTAGTTTATAGACTCAAGAACTAACCATTCTAGTTACAGCCAACACATCACCTTCCTTCTAGGTACTTATTCTACCTAAAGTACTTGATTATGTCCTGAGTTGAAAGCTCACCTGTAAAATATATACCCACTTCCAAGAGGACTGTTCTATGAATCTCTTCAGAATGAAAGACATCCATATGGAATTTTCTAGAAATGATCATAGAAACCTTCTCAGAGAGACCTGGTATCTGTTGATAACAGCACACGTACATAGCACATTAGGCTAACAAAAACAGACTCAACAGGCTCTTCTCTCATTTATTTTAACTCAGGATATAGTGTTGTAGGCACAAAAATTGTCAGTAGTTTTAATGGCGTTATGTATTTTGTTCGATAAGCACTAATCACTATGCTGATTGAGGGTGACTGTTTGCCCCCCATCAACACACACACATAAAACATTATTAAATATTTGAACTCAGTGGCCCTGTCATATCTTTTGAAATACAATTGCTATGAACTTTAATTCTCTTGCTCAATATCTGTTGCCTTTATATTTGTTGTTCTGAGATAAGTACAGTGAGGGATAGATAACTTTCCTTTGGCATCTTTGGACTGACGTATTATAATTTTTAATATGTCAATAAAGTGACTCCTCATAGCTCGTAAGAGTTTGTAAAATATTGTTTTACACAACGGTGAACAACTTGAGACTTTTAACTCGCAAAAGATTAAAAATCTAAATTCATTTTCATTGTCAACCGTCAAAAGAAAGTAGTCACAAGTGTAGCTGATTTGAAAGATTGTTATATCCTAACTGATTTTTCAATGAAATTAGAACATGTGTGACATCTGACTTCCCATGTTTCTTACTATATATATAAAATGTTTGTAAATTGAAACAATCATCTATGAAATGTTTTCATTAATGCCACTGCGTCATATTTTATTTAATAGTTGTTAGGAAGACAGTTAACGTACATTAATAGAATCTAGAGTTTAGAGTTTTAATTTTGAAAGGCTCACACGTCATGAATAATAGTTTATCGATAGACATTGAAAGCTAAGAGATTAAAATGTAATTAGGAAAACTGATACAAATGCCAAGATATTAATTTCTATGTCAGTAAATTAAATGTAAAAGACCTGAAGATAGCAAAGTATCTATCTTGGGTACATATTTTTTTATCTTCACAAAATATAGTTGTTCTCTTTCAAAATGCTATTGATTATAAATTTGTATAATTTAGCAATATTATTTATTTAGTATGCATATTTCCACAATTCAGGGTGCTTTTTAAAATTATTTTTCATTTTCTCTTTTAAAACCATAAGAATATATGTGAGAAACAATTCAGTGCTAATATAACAACAAGGTTACAAATCTAAACATGTGTCAGAACAGAAAAGTTACAGTTCTCATGGTAACATTATATTATCAGCATTATACAGCCTGCACAATAAAATATGTATTTAGAAACCTAAAAAGGTAATTTAAAATACCACATGTTATATATATTAAATGAGGATAAGTTAACATCCCTAGGAGAACCTTAACTTATCTAGCTTTGTTTTAGTATGTCTTAAATTAATAACGTTTTACTATAAGAAGGTCCCAGCATACAGCTATAGTCACCCTATACCTGAAATTCTTTTGCCCTTTTCTCTGTACATAGATTCACACTAAAACCAAGTACAAAGGGTTGGAAATGTGTTGAGATGATATGTTTTATACATTATATTATTAGCCTCAGCATTTTTTCTAAGATAATGCTCTACTATTACCATATTTTATGGCAATATAATAACTCTATATCTGATAGAAAAACAAATTAGATGGAAGCCATACCGTTAGAGTGTCCAGATGCAAAGCTTCCATTCTTAGAGCATAAGTAAAATATTTATGAGCTTATTTAAATAATAATGAGGTAGAATGCTCTCAGTGCCATCGTTTAAGAATTATGCTACATATGCAATGCTAGAGGGACTGGTGTACAGGAAACCTTGGTTCCCTGCTAAGAACCAAATTTCATGTCACACAGTTCCAACCTACTTATTCATGTGAAAGAAAACTTTGAAATAAACCCAGCTAACATCTGATTTATAAAGGTGTTTATTACACAAATATTTGATATCCCACCTTTCATGAACATGTATGTATAAATAAATACCATGAATATTTCAGTACTTAGGTACTCTTATAAATCTAGTTATGTTAAAATTACTCCCTAATATCATCGGTAACATACAGGGAGTATTTTCATAAGTTCTGTCCCACATAAAACTGCAAATTTTAACTAAATGAAATTTAGAGAGAAATAGTTATTTTTGGACTCTTAATTAGAAGTTGTTTTGATATTTGGGTTCTAAAGATATGCTGAGAGCCCACTGAAGGGCATAAAGTTAGTGATAATAAAAGTCACCCTTTATTTTTCAATGGAATTAGGATTGAAGAATTCAGATATTTTTATCTTCTGATGAAGTCCAGTTGAGTTGAACCTAAATATGCCTACCATTTTGTGTTCCCCTTTTTTTTTCCTCACCACAGGAAATGGTCAGGAGCATAAAAGGCTGTTTTGTGTTACTGGATAGAGTACATAATCATTTGATTGAAGAAAGACAAGAGGTAAGCTATTCTCTTTCTTATGTCTCAGTTACATTTACTAGAAGTACTGAATACTCAAGAGAATTAATTAAATATTGCTGCTGCCTTTCCACATTATTCATGATTCTGAGAGAGGACAAAAACACACAAAATAATCAGTCCAATCCTTAAAATATATTTTCCCTGGAAATTAAATTATATGATACGCTCCTAGTAACTTGAACACATAAGAGAAAAAAAAGAAAGAAAAGAAAGGAAAATAAATCAGAAGAGTAAACATTTCAGTATCTCTGAGGTCTTAGGTTAGCCAGTAGCTTCAAAGTTGATTTGGGTTTTTTTAATGATTTATTTATTTCTGAGAGAGAGAGAGAGAGAAAGACAGACAGAAAGACAGACAGACAGCATGAGCAAGGGAGGATCAAAGAGAGAGGGAGACAGAGAATCTGAAGCAGTATCCGGGCTCCGAGCTGTCAGCACAGAGCCCGCCGCGGGGCTCGAACCCACGAACCGGGAGATCATGACCTGAGCCGAAGCCGGACGCTTAACCGAATGAGCCACCCAGGTGCCCCAATTTGGGTTTTATATAAAATAATACTGGCATTAGGAAAGTACCCCATGGGTACTCAGTAAATGCTGTTGTATGAGAATATGTGCCATAAAGCTAATCAAGTATTTTAATATTACTTTGTAAACTTTCCTATATAATATTATTATTATACAGTAAGATGCCCTATAATATGCTCTTCAAAAACCTAAGTAAGATATTTAACTAGAATCTATATATTTCACTGAATTCTTAGATATTAAGCATTGATGCTACCATCACAAACTGCATATCAACTTCTTTGGCCAAGGTCATTTTAGACTGTGTATTAGTTTCTGAAATCTGCTGTAACAGATTACTACAATCATAGTAGTTTAAAGCAGTAGTACGTTATTATCTTATATTTCAGGATGTCAGAAGCCTGGCATTCCATCCCCAGTGAGTCTCCTGTGTTTTAAGAGATCTTGGTTGATTTTGATAACTCATCATTCAGGCCCACTTCTGTTTTTTCTTTCTTCCTGTACTTTAAATTTCCACTCTTATGTTTAAATTCACTGATAAAGAAGGAGCGTGTGAAACTCTGGCCCTCACCCTTAACCTCAATAAAAGCAGAACTCAGGCCCTCGCTCTCATTTTTTATCTCCCTATAAACTTGCTGTGTGGCCACAGGTGTGCCGTGTAATTTCTAGGACCTGTGAGTAATAAATCTTCTTTTTTCAAGTTTTCTGATGGTTATTGCCAAGGATAACTTACAATCATAATAAGAATCACAAAGGTCAGTCCAGCTACAACATTGATTATTGATAGGCAGGGACCAGCACAAAACCGCCCATTTAGATAATCTAGAAAAATCTTCTCATTTCAAGGTATTTATCACGTTTGCAAAGCCCTCTTTGGCATATAGAGGAACATATTCACATATCCAGGGGTGAGGATGTGTATAGTTTTGATTCAGCTTTTGACAAGTGGAAAGTGTTTAAAAAAAAAAACTGGCAAAGTACAGAAAGAAAGGTTA
Source organism: Proteles cristata cristata (assembly GCA_017311185.1). Lineage (NCBI taxonomy): Eukaryota > Metazoa > Chordata > Mammalia > Carnivora > Hyaenidae > Proteles > Proteles cristata. The sequence goes on from JAESUZ010001598.1 coordinate 459,504, forward strand.
CTTTGGAAGGTCTATTTGGTGGGATTCATCATCTTGGTAGTAATGTTCTTATTTCTGAATTATTATTTCTGAATTCAGAATTCTAAATTAGGCACGTCAGTAAAATGTTGACAAACATTATGTAAAGTTAAGTAAGTCCAGGTAGACTGACAGAGAAGATCGTGAATTAGTGTTTCTACTTAAAATATAGACCTAAGATGCTTTTTAGAGTCTTGTAATGTTGAATGTTTCCTCAGAGTACTAAATGATGATTTTCAAATAAGGGTAAATAAGATGTCTCTCTTATGAATATAAAATAAATATGTGGTAAAGATTTGAATTAACTCACTAATGAGGAAACCGGACATTTACACCCAACTTGAAGAAGAAATCAAAGATTCACAAATTTCTGTGGAGTAAAGGAATGTTCAAATAAAGTACAAATGAACATGGAACTCACTTTGTAAACAATATGGAGAAGGGAAGTAAATTGAACCTCCATAAGAGAGAATGCATTTTACATTTGTAAATGTGAAATATTTACATTGTTATCAGAGCTGAAAATGGCTCAAATACAGTGATTATTGAGAACCAGACAATCTGGATGGACATGCTCAAAACAGTGAATAGTTTTCCTGGAGATAACTAATTATTATTATTTGCTCCTTCCAAATTTCCTTATAAGATGAAATTGATTTATTCTTTTGCAGCTTCACCCATAGTACCCTCTAGGGATAACAAGTTCTCTATGTCCAGTATCATGAAAATTGATACAAACACACTACGAATTTTAGGAAAGCAATTCTGTACCTAAGCAGAATCAGAAACCTCATAGTCTCTCTTTGAAAAGAAGACTTCCTTTGTAAAATATTAAAAGTTTAATAAGTGTTCAAATTACCTCTACTTTCTAAGTGATAAAAAATTGTACAGGGGTCCTTCTTTAGAGAAGCAAAACATTCTCAAGCAAGCACATTCTAATGATACTCATACTGGTAAGTATGATAAGGATAATCATACTTTTCTCTCAAGTTCCTTGACAAAAGGGATGACCGCCAGAATGTGTCTGTACTGACTAAGTAACCTAAGTGCAGAGGAAAAGGCTGGGATGTTGAAGTTGCTCAACAAATATTTGTAGAATGGATGTGATTTTGTGACAATGGATTTTATTTTAAGGAGTCAATATCAATTTTACTTCAGATTGTCCAAAGTAATCATTTGAGAATGCACAGTAAAAACATATTCTGCAGTTTGATTTATAAACAGTGGTAGGTGACTTACTAGTTTTCAATTGCTGCATAACAAAGTACTACAAAATTTTCAGCCCAACATAGTAGCTATTTATTGGCTCATCATTCTGAAGTCAGAAGTTTGGAAATGCATGGGCTCTCTGCTCAGATGGGCACCATACAGAAATCAGGTATTTGACTGCTGATGGGACTCTCATTTGGCCTCAAAGCCCTCTCCAAGCTTATTCAGAAGGTTAGAGGAATTCAATTCCTTGCTGGATGTTGGCTTTTGTTCACTCTCAGGTCCTCACTGCCGTTTTCAGGTCCTTGGCATGTGGCTCATCCATCCTCAAGCCAGTAATGGAGAACTTCCTGGGGTATCCAGTCTCCCTGTCCTTCATGTCTTCCACCAAAACAAAACAAGCAAACAAACAACCCCACCCCCCAAGTCCTTTTAAGGACTGAGCTAATTTGGTCAGTCCCCTGAGGACTGGCCCTTTCTTAGTTACTATGCACTACAACTTAACGATTATCACCCATTGCCATTAAAGATACTTTTGTACCAATGTGCTTCTCCAAATAGAGGAGGAAATTTAGCGGTCAGAAATCATTTACCTGACATTCAAAGAAAATACACTGCTTTAGAAATAGTGATCAGAAAAGTGTTCATTTATTGCCAGCCTCAAATGTTAAACATCTCAATTTGGTCATATTAAATTGTGTGACAGAATTGTTTATGTTCATCATACCTTTTGTTTTCTTTTTCAAGTGTGCGTATCTAATCCAAGCTTATTCCTGTCATTTATTTTTTGACCAGCTTCCTCAGAAAGGAGAATGCTGAACTGTATATTAGAAATGTATACACACACACATACATATACATTGATAACCAGATTTTAGGATGGTATTCATGTGCAAACCATAAGAATTTTGCATTACTCTTCAAACACTTGTAAATGCCTTACTGTGAAATGGCACAATACGTATTTTTTTTCTAAATATAAGCTGCTACATTTCTTCCTCCACCTCCATGTATCATCAAGGGCATTATCTTTTTGTTACAATTAAAATGCAAATTTAATTGGTAACAGACTAGAGAATATCCACTCTAAAGTAATGCATCACCAATTGGAAAACTATGTCAAGCAGTATAATTTCCAAACCATGATTGCAAAATTATATTATTGAAGTCTAGGCACAAGTGGAATCTGCTTTCTTTAAGATGTGTGGGAGTTATCATTTTAAATGTTAATTTATCCCCAAACTGATTTGAGAATTTGAAACTGTAATGCAATGCTGTTTAGGGAAATTGACAGTGTAATATTATCATTTACATATTTTTGTTGTTAACATGAGGAATATAGACATATGATGATAGATCTGATGTGCTCCATTATAAGATAGGGACAGTACTGGAAAACAAAAGGGAATTTGGTCTGTCTTCTATACTTTCATCAGAACATTGTTTAAAATCATATCTATTTTTGCCAGCTGCCAGTTTTTTGTTTCGAATGCTTAGAAAAAGTCACATTGTATTATCTTTGAATATAAGCCATCTTATGTGATTGTAGTCTTTAGATACTTCCTTTTCTTGCATCATATAGGCACTTTTGGTTAACATTTTATATTTTGATATAGCTTTATTCTGGCATTGAACACAGTTCAAAAATTACGCAGGTGTCAAAACAATGAATTTCTGGAGGCTATATTTTTTCTTGCCTCTTTTAAAAGCCTCAGTATTGTTGCCATCATCAGGAAAAGAATTACAATGAAGCGTAAAGTTGAAGTAGTTTTTGTTCTTTATATACTTCTCCTAATTTACCATTGTAATAAAACAGAGATGACAATGCTTTTCCTAAAAGGGGAAAACATATTTTCTAATAGTAGATTGGCCAAAGCGGTAATATTTTTAATCACAAATCCCACTTAAACAGCATGATCCCAGATAAATGTATCAGAGTGTGTTACCATGTGAGTTATCGTTGAAGCTCTCAGTAGCCTACTGTAGTGAGAGCAGATGGTTTGAGTTTATATCTTTTGTGCTTCTCAGTTATTGATGTGGATTATATGAGAAGATAATTGGCAGGGTTTTGCACATAATTGATATAAAATGCTGTTTAGGATCTTCTCTGATTGGTCAAGTTTCTAGGACATCTGGGACACAATCTCTTGGATTATATATGGAAAAGATGTAACTCTCAGTCATCTGTATGCTAGCAGCAAAGTGCTTTAATGGTCTATAATTTTTCTGTGCATTTTAAAAAAATGAAAATAGGTTTACTCTTAGGAAAATTGCTTCATTCAGAATGGAGAAACTAATAATTACAAAAATATGTCTTTTTCCTTTATTTTTGCCTATACAGGAGGATAGGAAAACAGGTAGAAATACAAACCAAATTTAAGGAAAGAAAGGGAGAGTAGAGTATTTTAAGACTGTATAGCACTTTGATATTCCTACTTAAATACCTTTCTTTAGCACAAGATTGTGATGATTTCATGTATATCATCATCTGTCTGGAGACTTGAAAAATACTGACAGAAATCTGAATAATAGTAATCTTCATAATGATAATCTTCAGCAACCAGAATTCACATGGTAGTATTTATTTAAAGAGGCAAAAGGTGTATCTGCTTATCTAACTTTCATAATGCCCACTAGTCCTTTAATTAATCAACCTAAGGGTTATTCACAGGTAATATACACTGTTACCATCCAATCTTACAAATTCCAAAATTCTATATGACACCCAACTGGGAATTCCCCCTCTCCTATTTTTCTTCTTATTTTCAGATATCATGTTAAATTTAGTACTAGGAAGTAAATACGACGTTGACTATAGATTTTAAATGTGCTGATTTCAGGAAGTCCAAATGCACACATGCAAACATACAGATAAATAAATAAATTGATGCCTTCCTGCCAGTGACAAGTGTTTTTGAAAAGAAATATGTTTCTCTATGTTGGAGAGGCCAGAAATGACTTAATAAAGAATAATAAGAGTTAAGTTATGTCCACTAAAGTTATGCCAGAGTAACTTAGCTTTCATACATAATGTTTACTCTGATAGTGCATATAGATTTCAGTCAAGTTTCTTAAATTACTTATAATCCTATTGTAGATGATATTGGGAAAAAATTGGGAAATATGTGCTCTAGCCAAGTATATTTATGGTATTATATCTGCCATATTAAAAATGTGATGATTATCAATGTGTCATTTAGGGGCAAACCAGAGTTCTGCTCTTGAACCTGAGCTACCAAAATGTATGTAATTATTTGCACTCCTACTGCATATATTTTTCTGCCTTTCTCTAAAGCATATTTAGTTAGTCTACCTTTACTTCCACTTCCAGTGTTTATTTCCCCTTGATCCTTCCTTGAGGTCAGACCTTGCTTAAACTAAATAAGCTAAATTTGTTTCAAAAATCTTACTGTCCATATAGGTAGTATGCTCTATCTCTAATCTGTTAGGCTTCAACACTTTCCTAAGAATATTATACATTTCCTTTATCCAATTACTGTTTCTCCATTTATAGCCTGCCAACCCCTTGCTGTCTGCCTCCAGCCAGAATCTCTAGAATGCCATATTCTTTTCAGTTTTTACTTAGATTCCAGTTAGCTAACATAGAGCATAATATTAGTTTTGGGTGTACAGTTAGTTGAGTGATTCAACAACGTCATATTCTTTTTTTAAATGTTTTTTATTTATTTCTGAGAGGGAGAGACAGCGTGAGCAGGGTAGGGTCAGAGAGAGAGGAAGACACAGAATCTGAAACAGGCTCCAGGCTCTGAGCTGTCAGCACAGAGCCCAATGCAGGGCTCGAACCTATGAACCATGAGATCATGACCTGAGCCGAAGTCAGATGCTTAACCGACTGAGCCACCCAGGCGCCCCAACAACGTCATATTCTTAATGTCTAGTCTTCAGTCAGGAATCAATAGACATGCAAAGAAAAGTAAAAACTTTACCCAAAGCCTAAAAAAAATAAAGTCAATGGAAACAAAATCAAATGACTGCTATTTGAACATATTTCTCATTCTTGCGGGCACTCTTGCTTCGACGTCCTGCTGAGCAACTCTCCTCAGGAGGATGTCCAGCGATCCAAGTTTCCTCCATCTCTTTCGCTCAGTACCTTCCCCAGAAATGAGGAAAATGGAGCAGTGAGGATCATGTATGCAGGTCACATACTGACTTCCTTTCACTTCCCTAAGCTCCCCATTGCTCAGAAATCATTAACAGGACCAAATATAACTACAAGGAGGTTAGAAATTATATCTTGGAAAAAGTGTATGGAAATAATAACATCAAGCTTTCAAAGCACCTAAATAATTTCTGCAAAATTTTCCAACTTCTTGGCTGGCTCCTTTTTCCCTTCACTAAATCTAAAATAAGCATTTCCTTTAATTTGTATTCTAAGATCTCTCCATTTATGCTTTTTTTTTTTTTCCAAATAGGTTATCCCACCCTAGGTCTTTAAATGACACATCTACAGACATGCCTAGGTCTAGGTGGCTCAATTGGTTAAGTTCCAGACTTTGCCTCAGGTCATGATCACATGGTTTGTGAGTTTGAGCCCTGCATCAGGCTCTGCACTGATAGCTCAGAGCCTGGAGCCTGCTTCTAGTTATGTTCTCTCTCTCTTTCTCTCTCTCTGCCCCTCCCTTGCTCACACTCTGTCTCTCTCTCTCAAAATTCAATAAGCATTTAAAAAAATTAAATGACATGTCTGTACAGATATATATATATATATATATATATATATATATATATGTATATATATATATATATATTTACATATATAACATAAACAGATATATATATAAACATATAAACAGACAGAAGAATAGACAGTAATATAATTTACAAATTTAAGCAGAATAAAATCAATCAACAGTTTACTAAAACTTGTGGAGATAATTTAAAGTTCTTATGCATGGATAGGCAAATTTTCTCCTAAATCTGAGCTCTCACTATTCTCTTATTTCTACTTTTGAGCTCTATCTCATCTTTTGCCCATTTCCTGATATTTTCTTCACTATATGTTCCATCTCTTCACCTGAAAATTTATCTAGCAACTCAAGCTCAGTGTGTTCAGAACTGAACTCAATTTCCCAGAAACATCTTCCCTGCACTTTGCTTCTAAACAAGACAATATCAGATTCCTCTAATTCAAGCTAAAAATATGAACATAAATGCACTCTTTCCTTCTCCATTGTTAGAATAAAATCAGGGTCACTGCAATGTAAAATTTAACATGATATCATAAGATGTTGTTAAAATTTTTACTTATACATATTTGAGAGCATTGATGCTCCGAACTCACAAAAATTTAGAATCGCAGATTTTGTTGAGAAGTCAATTGCTTAAAAATACATTGGAAACAATGAATTGATTGTGATTTATATGATACAAGTTAATATGGGGTTTTTAGTTAATTGCAACTTAGTTATAATTGATGAACTCTTATGATTGTAAATTCAAAATATAGTATCATTCTCAAATATGGTAATAGGCCCATTCAATTCTGTACTCCTTACATGTTATAAAAAGGAAAGTGGACGATGCGAAGTGTAGCTATAAAAGGGTTACCAGAAAGCTGGAAAATTAGAAAATCAAGTAACATGAAGGGTGCCAGAAGTAGCCTATGATATTTAACATGGCAATAGTTCTCTTCAAATATCTCTTTGCCAAAGTGAATACATTTATTATTTGTTCCAGAAAGCAGAACTGGAATATATGATATGAAAGTAGCCAGAAGTGATTTTTCAAGTCTGTTCTAAGGATTTTCCAACAGAGCCTTTCAGAAATAGAATGGCAGGTTCATAGAAATTCTCTACCCACCACTGAAATTATTCCTGGTATGGAAAATGAACTCAAATATTTCATCTAAAAAGCCCCTCTACATTGAAGTTTCATAATTATATGCTCTGTATCAACTCAATAATGAAGTGTGTGAAGAAATACTTGAATATAAATAAAAATACCATTTTGCACCAGTGATCAGAAGGGCCCCAAGAATTCACATTTCTAAGTGCTTAGAAACCCTACTTGCAATGGAGGGTGGATAGAGTGTTTAGTGTATATACCAGAGGGAGTCAGTGGAGAGACATTAAAGTAATCGGGGCAACTAATGTATATACTCTTCAGAAAACAGTTCAAATTGAATTGCAATTTCAATCTAGGGGTGACTGAAGGAAATCAAATCTGCAAAAGGACGTTTACTCTATTTGAAGATATAATTGAGTAATCTGTATAGGGAAACATTTTTTTTTTAATTTTAACAATTTTTTAAAATTTATTTGAGAGAGAGAGTGTGTGAGCCAGGAAACGGCTGAGGGAGAGAGAGAGATTCTTAAGTAGGCTGTACCTTCTATGCAGAGCCCAATATGAGGCTCATTCTCAAGAACCTGGGATCATGACCTGAGATGAAATCAAGAGTCAGATGCTCAACCCACTGAGCCACCAGGTTTCTGCCCCAACAGAGAAATATATTTTTATAGTGTGAGCCTTTGTCTGAAATACGTTATTCTCTATATGTTTTGTTAAGTGAGGCTTTGTCACAGGAAGTCTCAGTATTTCAAATTTTATACATGTTTAAATGGACAGCTTTGGAATTTCTTAGTTGTTCTCCACAAAACTCATGTTAATGAATGCCAAAGATGAAAATATTAATCTATAATTTTAGGTAACTTCCTCTAGATAATAGTTGTTAGATTAATTGCATAATATGATCCTAGGACATATCCTATACTAGCTAAACCAGGTAAACTAAAACTTAACATCAGTTTTTTAATATTTTTTAAATGAATGCTCTAAAGATTTGAGGAGTATATCCAAATTAGATATAAACTTGATATAGGTATAAATACATTAACGTGACTACTAAAGTTATTTACTCCTATTATGCTTAGTAAATTTATTAATTATTTATTTATGAATGCACCACTGTGTATTATTCGATTCCTTTACACAATTTGGAGATATACTAGTTTATATATTAGTCAGTCATTCATGACAGTGTCTTATAAAATTCATTTTCAATACGTCAGATACATAAAATCTTGGATGAGTGTAAGGTGATTTCACCAGAGATTAAATAAGTGATAGTACAGTTGATATTCATACAGGTTTACTATCAAAAGTTAAACATTATATACTTGATGTCTGTCTCTTTTAATGTATAACATTTCAAAATCAAAATCAAAATCTTTATTGTTCTCAGGGCAATTGCGTGGCTCAGGTGGTTAAGCATCCAACTTTTTTCTTTTAATTTATGGGGGTTGTTTTAATGTTTATGTTTTCAGAGAGAGAGAGAGAAAGAGCGAGAGAGAGAGAGTGGTTGAGTGATTGAGGGGCAGAGAGAGAGGGAGACCCAAAATCTGAAGCAGGCATGTCTCAAAACTATGAACCATGATATCATGACCTGAGCCTAAATCAAGAGCCAGGTGCTCAATCAGCTTACAATCCACTGAGCCATCCAGGGACCCCTTAAGGTCTGACTCTTGCTCTCAGCTCATGTCAGGACCTCACAGTTCAGGAGATCAAACCCCGCATCAGGCTCGGTGCTGACAGTGCAAGGCTTGTGCTGCTCTCTCCCTTTCTCACTGCACACACGCCCACCTTCCTTCTCTCAAAATAAATAAATAAACTTAAAAATCTTTAATTGCCTAACAGTTTTTTCAACATGGTCATTCCTTCTCTTTCATCTAATCTGCATTATTAGTTATCACAGTATGATGATCTTTGAGGTATTTGTACCAGCATTACATTCACCCCCCCTGACCCATTCTTCCTCACCCATGTCCTTTTCTGAGTCCTGTGGTGAGTTTGTCAAGAGGTTTTGTTGTCTGTAACTTTCTCAGCTGCATCTAAAACCCGAAATCTTCCACTACCCACGTTCTCATTTGCTGATTTCTGTCTTTCAAGATCTCCCTTTCTTGCATTTACTCTCAGTTGCTGAGGATTACAGAGGGTGAGAGTGGCCGTGAGCATCACTGTGTGTCTTAGGAGGAGTGGTTGGGGGAGAACATCTCTTAGATATAAAGCTGAAAATAGCCCTGAAATCAAAGTAATGCATAGAGCCAATGGTCCAGTAAGGTCATTGGGTCTGAACACTAGAGAATGAGGTACAACTTGGTCTTTCCCAACAGCTGCTCATCTCTTTGAGAAAGTTGATACTCTTTTTTTAAAATATTTTTATTTATTTCTAGGAGAGAGAGAGAGAGACAGCGTGAGCAGGAGAGGGTCAGAGAGAGAGGGAGATATAGACTCTGAAATAGGCTCCAGGCTCTGAGCTGGCAGTCAGCACAGAGCCCGACGCGGGGCTCGAACCCACGAACCGTGAGATCATGACCTAAGCGAAAGTCGGACGCTTAACCGACTAAGCCACCCAGGCGCCCCGCGAAAGTTGATACTTTTATTAAGATACAGCTTCAGTGTTTTATCTGTCTACCAAGAGGACCATTCTGCTTGTCTATTCTGGGATTTGTTTCTCTTTTATAGGCTGCAATAGAATATTGCCTTGTTCATAGCACAAGACTTTATATAATTTATTATAATTCCTTATATAAGAGAGTATAAACTCCACTGGAATAAAAATCTTATCTCTCTTATGTATGTATCTCCAATCTGTAATATAATGACTGGCAAATAAAAAGAGTTCAGTGGATATTTGTTGAACAAATGAAAAGACAGACGCATAAAGAACAGGGCTTCTAAGAAATATTAAGGGCTGACCTACTGTTCAAGGAAACAGAAAGCCAGGGAAGTAAAATCATGAAGCATAAATGGAATTTGTACCATTGGAATGCATTCTGAGTTAATACTCCTGGCTGACACTGTTGTTCCAGATTGGCTTTCATCCACTGTGCATAGCATGATGGTAAAGCTATGTTCATAATGCCAGAACATGGTACATTTATTCAGAGAATATTCACTGAGTATTTATTATGTGTCAGTGCATTGCACTATGTGCAAGTATACAGCATGGAACAAAATGCAGAGATCTTAGCAAGGAGACAGACAATAGTTGAGACAAGAAATAAAACCATCTTTAGAAATTGTGATAAAATAGGGGCGCCTGGGTGGCTTAGTCGGTTAAGTGTCCGACTTTCACTTAGGTCATGATCTCGCGGTTCTTGGGTTTGAGCCCCGCGTCGGGCTCTGTGCTAACTGCCAGCTCAGAGCCTGGAGCCTGTTTCAGTCTGTGACTCCCTCTCTCTCTGACCCTCCCCTGCTCATGCTGTCCCTCTCTCTCTCTCTCTCCTAGAAATAAATAAAAAACATTAAAAAAAAAGATTTAGGAATTGTGATAAAATAGGGGCGCCTGGGTGTCTCAGTCAGTTAAGCATCCAACTTCGGCTCTGGTCATGGTCTCATGGTTCATGGGTTTGAGCCCCACGTCAGGCTCTGTGCTGACAGCTAGCTCAGAGCCAGGAGCTTGTTTCAGATTCTGTGTCTCCCTCTCTCTCTGGTCCTCCCCTGCTCACGCTATCTCTCTCTCTCTCTCTCAGAAATAAATAAAACATTAAAATTTAAAAAAAAATTGTGATAAAATCAAACAAAATTATGGTATTTCTGAACCTAGAGGGTTTAAAAACAGTGCCTGGAACAGAGTAGGACCTCAGTAATTATTCAATGACAAGTTAATGGTAGGGAAAGGGGGACATTATAAAGAGTGTCCAAAGAGGTAGCATGAGTTTAGATCTAAATGGAAGCTGGAAACAAAGAATAGAAAAAGAAGTCAGATAAATCAAGTTCAAAGTCACTGACTTAAGAAATAACAGTATTCTTAAAGTCCAGAAAGAAGCCATAAATACATCCCAAAGAGAAGAAACACTGGTGGACGTTAAACAAAGTGAAAAATAATTTCTTTACATTTTAAAAAAGATATCTGTAGCCTTTTTTAAAATTTATTTATTTTTGAGAGACAGCCTGAGTGGGACAAGGGGCAGAGAGAGAGAGGAACAAAGGATCTGAAATAGGCTCTGTACTGACAGCAGAGAGCCTGATGTGGGGCTCGATCCTCAATCATGAGATCATGATCTGAGCTGTAACCGAATGCTTAAACCACTGAGCCAGCCAGCCGCCCCATTGCTTTTTTTTTTTTTTTAATGTTGATTTATTTTTGAGAGACAAAAAGCACAGGCAGAGGAGGAATAGAGATGGAGGGAAACACAGAATCTGAAGCAGGTTCCATTATCTGAGCTGTCAACACAGAGCCTGACATGGGGCTTGAACCCACCAACTGTGAGACCATGACCTGAACCAGAGTCAGATGCTTAACTGACTGAGCTGCCCAGATGCCCCATTTGAATAATGGATTCTAGAGCACAGAAGACCAAAGGGTATAAAACCCAGAGTGTAGGCTATTGGCAGTTTTAAGAAATGAAACAATTATTATTTATTTATGAAGTGGATACCAAGGTGAGGAAATGGAAAGACATAAAAATAATGACTCTTACATCTCACTGGTTGAGCAACTGTGAGGCTTAGGTTAAAGGAGGAACTTAGTTTAGTGTGTGTGTGTGGTGTGTGTGTTATGCCTATCCTTATGCCAATATCACATTGTCTTGGTTATTGCTGCTTCTTAGTCAGTTTTGAAAGTAAAAAGTGTGAGTTCTACAATTTTTTTTTCAATATTATTTTGAGTAGTATGGTTCTCTTGCAATTCCATATGAAATTTAGAATCAGCTTGCCAATTTTTAAAAAGAAATCAGCTGGAATTCTGATAGCAGTTGTGTTGAATCTGTAGGTCAACATGGGGAGTGACAGTCAGTCCAGCTATAAAGCTTTGTCAACTTTGTTGATCTTGTCAGAGAACCATTTTTCAGTTTTGCTGGTTTTCTTCACTGTTCTATTGTCTATTTCATAAATTTCTGGTCTGATCTTTATTATTTCCTTTTTCTGTTTCCTTTGCGTTTAATTTGTTCTTTGTCCAGTGTATTCTGGTAGAAGTTTAAGAAATTTTAGTTATTAATTTCAGACATTTTTTCATGTTTAATATAGGCATTTTCCTCTATGAGATTCAATAGTGTATCTGAATCCCAAATCTCTTGGCAGTTATATCTTCATTTTTGCTCTCAAAACATGTTTTAACTTCTTATTTTACACATTATTTAGTAGTGTTTTGTGAAATTTCCACATGGCTGTGATTTTCCCTTGTTTCTCTCTGTTATTGTTTGCTAATTCATCCAAATGTGATCAGAAAACACACTTTCTATTATTTCTATCTTTTTAAATTTAACAAGGCTTGATTTACAGCCTAGCCTATGGCCCATTCTGGATAATATACCTAAACATGGGCACTTAAGAAGAATGTATATTGTTTTTGTTTGGTACAGTGTTCTGTAGATGTCTGTTAAGTCTAGTTTGCTGATATAATTGTTCAAGTATTCTATCCTTCTTGGCCTGCCTATTTTTTGTATTTATTAATGAAGGAGGGATGCACTAGATTTAATAATGTTTCCTCATAACTTAACACCTCAACAAAACCTCAGAATGTGGCCTGATTTGGAAATATGGTTTTTAAAATAGGCACAAAAGGAACAAGGCCATGTAAAGACAATGGGAGAGATGGGAATTTTTACTGCTATGAGCCAAGGAATATCAACAATCACCAGCAACCACTAAAAGGTAGGGAAAGAAAACACAGAGTCCTTCCTAGTTCCCTTAGAGGGAATGTGGGTCTGCTGACACCCTGATTTCTGACTACCAACCTTGTAACTATAAGAGAGAGAATAAATGTCTGATTTAAGCCATCCAAGTTTGTGGTAATTTGTTACAGCAGATTCAGGTACCAATATAGAGATTTTGGCACTAGAAGTAAGGTATTGCTGTAGCAAATACCTAAAAATTGCAACAAGTTTGGGATTGAGTAATGGCTAGAGGTGGAAAGGGTTTCAGAGTGCATGATAGAAAAGACCTAAATTGCCTTTAAGATTTTCATAGAAATATAAATGTCAAAGGTGAAACTGCTGTGAACTCAGAAGGAAGTGAGTGAGGAGAGCAATAGAGAAGGCTCCTGTCATCTTAAAGCACACATTGGGTATCCTGAAATGAATGTTGTTGGAAATATGAATGCATAAGGCACTTCTGGAGGAAGTCTCAGATGGAAATGAAGAGCGTGTGTTGGACATTGCAGGAAAAACAACCCTGGTTACAAAATGGTAGAAAACTTGGCAGAATTTCATTCTACTGTTGAGTGAAACGTAAAACTTGTAAGTGATGAGTTTGGAGTGATGACATTCAGCTGAAGTCGTTTCCAGGAAAAATGTGAAAGACATGAACTATTTTCTTCTTAGTGTTTACAGTAAAATGTAAAAGAAAAGAGATAAATTGATGAAGAAGCTGTTAAGTGAAGAGGAGCTAGCACTTTGTGATTTGGATGATTTGGAAAATTCTTAGTTTATCCAGATAGTTGCTCTGGAATCAGTATCAAAGTTGTGGATGGAAAAACTTCCTCTGAGGACAAGAAGTATGAGATTCCTGGACCCAACTGACCATCTCAGCAGAAGTCAGGGATAGAGATGGACTTTCTGGGAAAGTAACTATGAAGTGCCCTTTTTTGTAATAGATGAATCTTCTTGACATCCACAGAAGAGCAAGAATTTTGAGGATGTTATATAAATAGAAATACCGTCATCTTTCACTGAAGATTACCTATAACCACTCTCTTCTTTCTAATATCTCCATTTTGTAATGGGAATGTCAAACCTATCCCCTTGAATTTTGGAATCAGATAGTCTACCTTCTAGTTTTACAGGTCCACGGATGGAGATCAGTTCTGTCCAGGAGGGATCATACCCAAGTCTCATCCATACCTGAAAAAAAAAGATTAAATTTTGAACTTTTTGAGTGTATGCTTAGATGGGATTTGGATTGTAGAGTTGATACAGAAATGGGTTAAGAATTTTGGAGATGTTGGGCTGGTATGAATGCATTTTTCAAATGGGAAAGACATGAATTTATGTGGAGCAGAGAAAGAACTCTATTGGGTTGAATAGTGTCCCCAGCAAAATTCATGTCCACTCAGAACCTTACAATGTGACCTGACTTACAAGTAAGTTCTTTGCACATGTACTTGGATGAGATTGTATCATACTGGAAATATCAAATGGACATCAGTGACTGGCATCCTATGAGAAGCTGATGTGAAGACACACAGACAGACAGAAAAGGAGATTGAATTAAAGCTACTACAGGCAAGAAACATCGTGAATGGTCCATAACCAACAGAAGCTAAAGACGAGGATTTTTCCTTGATGCCTTCACAAGGAGGATGGCCCTGCCAGCATCTTGCTTTCAGGAGGCTAACCTACAGAAGTGTGCAAGGATAAATGTCTTTTGTGTTAAGCCATGAGAGTTTGTCGTAATTTGTTATGGTAACCCTAGAGAATCAATCCAGAGTGTCTGCTTACTACTGTTGAATTGTCTCTTTTTCCATTCATTGTGTCATTTTTTTCTATGTATTTTGACGCTGTTGTTTGGCACATGTATGCATAAAATGCTGTATCTTCCATGAGTATTGACCCTTTTGTTTTAACAGATTGATTCCTTTTCTTTTACTGTAGGATCAATTTATTTTTGTTTTAAGGTCTATTTTGTCTGATATTTGTATAACCACTCCAACTAATTATTATTGAAATCTACCCTGTCTCACCACTATCATGGCCTCTTCTGTGACCCTCTGTAGCCTCAACACTGTATTTTCAACAAAGCATCCAGAGAGATATCCAGAGAGATCGATGTGAATGTAAATTAGATATTGCCAATCTTCTATTTGAAATCTTTTAATGCCTTAACCATTAACCCAAAGGAAAAGTAAATGGCCTTAATCTGTAGGCAATACTTGTTTCTATATCATTTGCATTTCTATATTCCTTCCTAACATATTTTTCCTATTTACTCTGCTCCAGCCACATTAGTCTCCCTCTGTCATCCAGATACAGAAAGCACACTTGTGGCTCGGAGTCTCTATGTATTTGTCCCTCCTCCCTGAAACACTCTTCTCCTATTAATCCAGTTTTGTATCTTCAGCTCCTACACATCTCATTTCCTCTATGGGACCTATTCTGACAGCTCCTTCCATTACACGAGTACAACTGATTGTCTTTACTGCTTTAATGGTTTTTCATTATACATTTTCTAATATAGCATATAATTTACTTTAAAGGTTAGGTTTTTATTGCCTGACTCTCAAAACTAAAATTGAGCCCCAAGGAAGCAGGGACCTTTATTTATAATTGATATATCCCAGGGATTAGAGCACTGTCTGCACATAGCATATGTTCAATAAACTTTTGTTAAATGAACTCAATGATCTGCTACTATTTCTTGTCTTTCTTTCTATTTCAGTGTACATCACCATTTTAAAAATACAAGTATTCACTATTACCGTGAGTTTTAGATCAACTCCTTCCTGGGAGTTTTTGCCTCTATTTGGATATAGAAAAATAGCAGAATTAAAGGGTGGATATATTTCTGAAGTTAGATGTCATATATCACTCTAATCTTTTAATTAAGAAACAAATTAAAAGAGAGGCAGAGAGAGATGGAAATATCTATCTAATCCTCTTATCTAGAGAAAGGAAGGAAACCCTTTGATAGACTAGAGAGAAATACAAGTGTCTATGTAAGGACACAAGTCTAAACCAAACTGACTCCATGACAGGCTTTAAGTTTCCCCTCTGAGCTAGAAGACCTGAGTTTCAGCTTCCCCGAAACTATCAGGCAGTGGCACATTGCCCAAGGCAGGAGAAACCACCCTTGCAACACCCAATCAGGAAAGGCCAGCGACCACCCTCCACATTACTAAGGGAGAGGCCTGGAGATAGAAGCTATAGATAGGACCCTGTTACCTAATTTTAAAGTTAACCCGTTGGTCGCCGAACAAGACCCTAGGCTCTCTCTGTGATTGGTTGAATTTTAAGGTACTCTAAACGTTGTAATTGGATCCCGCCAAAAGTAACGAATACTCTAGACAATGTGTATGGTTAAACCCGCTGTCAATGATGTTGAATAATTATGATCAGATCACTGTTCCCATGCCACAACTTCTGTAACTCCCCCATCACAAACGCCATAAAAACCCTACTCCTCCATTGTTCGGGTCTCTCAGCACGGATCCACTACATTGGTGAGGTCTGGGAGCCCAAGCTTAAGCCTAAATAAACACCCTTTGCTTTTGCATATGTGATTCGGACTCCTTAGTGGTCTTGGGATTTTGGGGAGATCGCGATCTGGGCATAACATCTAGATATGTAGATATTTGCTATTAATATGCTTTACTCACATGGAAAAATGCAATAGTTGTGCAGAAACAAAACTACATAACATAAGAGTAAGACTTTCACAAATATTAAAAAATAATCAATAACTAATTTGTAATAGTTATAGCAGAATTCATGAAAAGCCTATATATATGATAAAATACACTGTTCACACTCAGCAAAAAAAATTGAAGAATGACAACATTCGTCAATAGAAGATTCCTGTTTACACATGGCCATTATGATGCTCACAGAAACTTCATTACAAGTATGCATTGTTAAAAATTCTATAAATATATAATGTCCTTATCTCTAATTCTAAAATATAAATTTCATATCTATCTATCTATTTAGAGAAAGAAAGGAAACATTTTAGTATAGAAGTGAATGGCAGCCTTTTCTAACAAGGATACAAACGTTTGGGTCAGTAGACATATTCTGAGAAATACAATAGTTAATATTCTACCTAATTGTGATGTTTCACTTCAGAAATCTCTTTCATGAGAGGACACCTGGGAATCCCATATTAGACAGCCCAGACAGGTTACTCTTAATCTAATTATGTGACTAGAAGTTAGTAGAGATTTTAATGAGGTCCAGTAATTTGTTTGTCCAAGGTCCTCGAGTTTAGTTATTTAAAAATTTTTAACATTTTTAATATTTTCATTTTATAATTATTGTAGCTGGGATTTGGTGAAAGGTGTATCAGACGCTGAGAGCCAGATGCCACAAGAGGCCAAAGTAAACATTTTTAGATAACTGCAGTCAGTGCACATTATCCCGTCTTGTGCTTTTACATCACATTTGCAGTTAAAAAGTAAAAACCGAGTGGGCCAAAAGCAGGCCTGCTGCTATTAGGAGACATTTGAAAGAATCACAAAGGAAGTAATTGTAGCGTAAAGGGCATTACAAGTTTTGAAGAGACACTTTCTGTAGAACTCTAATCAGGAGTTTTTATTTCCTTCAAATGTCAGAAAAATTGATAAAACTTTTCCCAGTGCAGCAATTCAGAAGAAGAGAAGGGACTTTGAAAGCAATTGTTTTGCCTATTAGAGAACAACTTCCTTTCCTCATCTTCCTGCACGCACAGGGATCCATGCACCGACACACAGACGCAGAAACAACTCAGTCTGAAGCAATTCAACTGATACTCTCTATTCTTTAATGCCTTACCTATAAAAAGAGCAGACTAAGACAGATGCTTTTCTGCAATTATTATCAATCAGTCCTGACACAGAAAGTGACCCATCCAACTTAGAAGTGGTTTGGATCGATCAGCAGGGTCTCTTACTGAGTTGGGACACAGAAAGGGACAGCCACTCTTACAGAAAAATGCTGCAAGAAAAGAGGATCTAAAAAAGGCCAGAACGAAAGTTTCTCAGGGCCACATTTAGTTAAAGCCTTCATACTTTCTTGGGGGTAGAAATCTTGATACTTAACACAAAATATCTGGTAGCTCTTAATTTGATTTGGGTTCACCACAAGTTAAATAATTTGTATCTGTATATACTTATTTCCACACTGTGGGTCCATTTGGCTTCCAATGCTCCTGTCATTGTCACTATCACTTTTGATATTGTGAAAGAATTGTTTCTGAACTTCTTGATCTTAACTGACAGTAACCTTGAAATCTTAATACCTAAAGAACCCTTGCTAAATGAACTTGCATAAAGATAATTTCTGTTTGAGAATATGAACATTTCATGCTTTACCATTACTTTAGCATTATGGTACAATATGTTGCCCTACTTAATGACTTAATGCTGATACATTAATTTCAATTAATTTCAATTAATTAATTGAGGTAATACATGGAATCTGATCTGGTTTCTGATTCAGTTGTGTTCAGAATGGTGTTCTCTGAATGACTGTATGAAAACTTTATTTTTCACTGAAAAAAATCACAGTAACAATGAAAATCATACTACAACAGTCAGCAGTAGATAGTTGTACTTTAGATGCACGGTTTATCTTCTAATTTTTGTTCTTTATACTTCTTTACAAAATCACAATTATATGTGAACCAGTGTTCTTTTCTCATTTCTTCTTCCACCATGCACTTAACAGTTTATGAAATGCTTTCAGTGCATGACTTTAGACTTCCATGTTACTATATTTAATAGATATTTCAAAATGTACATAACCATTTCCATATTTTTGGATGATAAACATGTTCTGTGTTTTTAGCTATAAGTAAATATTTGGATATGCTTTATAATCTCATACTTGATTATTTCCTTAACATATATTTCTAGAGTTTATATATAGGAATATTTTAAAATAGCTTGTTAGTAGTATCTAAATTGCCTTAAAAATGGCAGAAGAGAAAGACAAATTTTAATATTCTGTTTATTAGAGGAGTTATATCTTTCCAGCCTGAACAGAATTTGGTACAATATTAAAAAATTGTTTTCTAATTTGATAGGAGCACAGGAAATACCTTTTTATTTCTCTAATTTGATTATGTCATTTTGAGTGACGTTTAACTTTTTTCTCAGTTGATCTGTTAAGCAGTTCTTTGCTTATTTGGTGAACAATCTGTAAATATCTTCCATTTTTTTTTATTTTCTAAATATAATTTTTTGTCAGATTGGCTAACATACAATGTATACAGTGTGCTCTTGGCTTTGGGAATAGATTCCCACTATTCATCATTTATATACAATACCCAGTGCTCATCCCAACAAGTGCCCTCCTCAGTGCCCATCACTCACTTTCCCTTCCCCTCACCCCTGCAACAACCCTCAGTTTGCTCTCTGTATTGAAGACTCTCTTTTGGTTTGCCTCCCTCTCTGTTTGAAACTATTTTCCCCCCTCACCTTTCCCCATGGTCCTCTGTTAAGATTCTCAAATTCCACATAGGAACGAAAACAAATGATACCTGTTTTTCTCTGACTGACTTCACTTAGCGTTATACCCTCCAGTTCCATCCACATTGTTGCAAATGCTAAGATTTCATTCTTCCTCATTGCCAAAAAGTATTCCATTGTGTTTATAAACCACATCTTCTTTATCCATTCATCAGTTGATGGACATTTGGGCTACTGCATAATTTGACTATCCTTGATAGTGCTACTATAAACATTGGAGTGCATGTGTTCCTATGAATCGGCATTCCTTTATCCGTTGGATAAATTCCTGGTAGTGCTATTGGTGGGTTGTAGAGTAGTTCTGTTTTTAATTTTTTTGAGGAACCTCCACAGTTTTCAAGAGCAACTGCACCAGTTTGCATTCCCAACAACAGTGCAAGAGAGTTCCCATTCCTCCACATCCTCACCAACATCTGTTGTTTCCTGAGTTGTTGATTTTACCCACTCTGACCAGTGTGAGGTTGTATCTCAATGTAGTTTTGATTTGTATTTCCCTAAGGCTGAGCGATGTTGACCGTCTTTCCATGTGCCCGTTGCCCATCTGGATGCCCATCTGGAAAAAATGTCTATTTATGTCTTATGCTCATTTCTTTATGGGATTGTTTGTTTTTGAGTGTTGAGTTTTGTAAGTTCTTTATAGATTTTTGATACTAACCCTTTATCTGATGTGTCATTTGCAAATATCTTTTCCCATTCTGTCGGTTGCCTTTTAGTTTTGTTGAAAATAGGCAACAACCTCTTTGACCTCAATCGC
The DNA here is from genome assembly GCA_017311185.1 of Proteles cristata cristata. NCBI lineage: Eukaryota > Metazoa > Chordata > Mammalia > Carnivora > Hyaenidae > Proteles > Proteles cristata. The sequence goes on from JAESUZ010001598.1 coordinate 479,603, forward strand.
AGGAACTTCTTACTCAACATGTCTCCAAAGACAAGGGAAATAAATGCAAAATGAACTATTGGGACCTCAGCAAAAGAAAAAATCTTCTACACAACAAAGGGTGACAATATTAGAGCATTATTTATTATATGATTTATTCACAGAGGCTATTTTGACTTCCGTAACTAAATTTTAGCTAAGTATCTGCGCAAGTCAGTCATCATCCCATCTTGATGATATATAGACATACTTCCTCAAGATGGAAGTTGTATCTATTTCCTTTCCTTTATCTTCCTTTCCTTAACTTCTGGATCTTCCATTAGAACATTTCCCCCTTTTACGAATAAGTCATTTTTGGCCTGTTTTTATTCTAGTTGTTTTCTGAGAATATTATTGACATTTAATTCTTTAAAGTATCTGAGAATTGGTTTGCTTTAGGCCTCGAGGTCAAGGGCTCATTTTAGTTTTCCCCTAACCTTCTTTGTGATCCAAGTATTCTGTAGAACAGAGATTTTAATTTCTCACATTTATACTTTATTTCTTCCATTTATACATGTGTGTGCAGCCATTGGATTTTACTTATTTTAGAATTTTATATGTGTGTTTAATATTATATCAACATTATATGGGACATTATGTATAATATGGCTTTCATCACAGAAAATTTCAAATATACATAAAATCAAAGAGAACAATACAATAAACCCCAGTTGCACACCGACTGCTTTGACAGTTATTGTCATTCTCATCTTGATTTATCTATTCCCCCCCAATTTTTTGTTTTCATTTTTTTAAATGTTTATTTATTTATTTTGTGAAAGAGAAAGAGAGACCTGGGGGGTTGCGGGGGGGATGCAGAGAGAAAGGTAGAGAGAATCCCAAGCTGGCTACACATCGTCAGCACAGAGCCTGACACAGAGTTCCAGCTCACAAACCATAAGATCATGACCTGAGCCAAAGGCAAGAATCAGACACTAAACCAACCTACCCACACAGGCACCCGATTTCATTTTAGATGGAGTATTTTCTCAGTAACAACAAAGGAAAAATTCAAGCATACAGAAAAAAATACAAAGCACTTGTATATCCTCTGTATATATTCACCATTTGTTAATATAGTATTGCTGTAATAATTGAAAGTAAGTAGCATGAAACTTAAAGGAAACGTGGTTATTTTATTCTCACATACAATGCCACGTACCCTCCCAGAATGAAAGCATCCTTTCATAAAACCATAAAAATTTTCCCTTCCAAGAAATTAAACATTGAAACAATTTTATCTCATATAGAGTCCATAAATATTTTCCTAGGTGTACCTATCATGTCTTTTTAAAATCTAGTATCAATTCAAGGATGTATTGACTTTATTATATAAAATCTTAAAACATCTATTTTTAATAATTACTTTTTGAAGGATGTATACCAAGTGTCTAAAAACTGTCACAAACATCTCAAATTATCTGATTATTTTCATGTAAATAAATTCAGAGAAAACATATTTGATGTGACAACTTATATTAAAAGGATATCTGTCAGTTTGACTTGGTTGAAGTAAGAGTATTCACCTTAGTTAATGTGGTCTTTACCAGCTTTTTCTGGAAGTAGATTACATTGTCTTTCCCTTTGGAATTATACTTAAACTGTGTGAAGCTCTTTGAATATCTTATTTGGCAATAGTTGAAGTTAGGAATTGCTTGAATTAGTTCAGGAATCAATTCTCTGAATCAATTAATGTACTGTTGATTACAAAATGATGATTGTCTACTTTTCTCATCCCTTCTATATTACCTGGCATTTTTCTATGTAAGCAAATTTTCTCCACTTTCTTCTATCTCCATTCATAGTCTCCCCCCCACCCCGCAAGATAATATGCTAATGCATTCTTTCTCTAGTCAAGTTTGTTAAAACATAATTACCATTATTCTTTTTGGTGGTACCGTTTCCTCAAATTAAGACAGTGGATGCCTTCACATTACCTCTAGTGTCTTTTTTAATACATTTGTCTTTTGGCATCTTAATTTTAGTGCCCACAGCATGATCCAGCCTCATTTTTAACAAAATAGTTTTAAATCCCCAGTCAGGGCACCTGGGTGGCTCAGCTAGTTAAGCATGAGACTCTTGATTTGCGTCAGGTCATAATCTCACAGTTCCTGAGTTCCAGCCCCGTTTTCACTCTCCTCACTGAGAGCACAGAACCTGCTTGGAATTCTCTCCCCTTCTCTTATGTTCCTCCCTTCTCATTCTCTCTCTCTCTCTCAAAATAAATAAACATTAAAAGAAAATTTAAAAAAATCTTTTTTACAGCCCCAGATCTATATTCAATACTTTCTTCAAAAAGCTCTGGTTCCTTTTATCAGGAATGGTATTTAGATACCAAGATCTGAGTAGTACTTTTTGCTTATAGCTATAGTATGTTATTTCTTCTAGGCTCTTTCACTGGACAAAATTAAGGGAGGTATTTTTTTTTTTTAAGTTCATGGCTTCAAACTGATTTCTCCAGTTTCAACTTATTGTCATAGGATTCTTCCTGTTCTCCTGTCATTCCAAATGTTTCCTCTCTTATTGGCACAGAAAAAATGCTGGTTCCTAATATCTCTCTATTTAGTCATTTGGTCTATCTTACAATGCACATAAAATGTTTCTAGTCATTATACTGATAATAACACTTCCAAAAAATGTTAGTAAAAAAGATGATGATTACTTGGCAGATTATTTGTCTAAGGGTATAAATCTGAATGCTGTGCTCAAAGTGTTACTTAAATTAATTGCATGTGGTGTGCATATAACTGTGTAATTCAATATATACTCTGGTTAATTTTGTGCTTTTTATCATTCAGTTTTATATTTTACTTTTTTATTCTTTTGATTTTTCAAATCATATATTATATGCATAGAATGGTGTATCCACCACCCAAGGTCCATACAAAGTGGATACTTTTATTTAAAAATTAACAAAAAAAATCAGTCAACAAAGTTAGGAGTAATCCCAGGAAGAAATACAGACAGTGATGAATAAACATACCAGTATTACAAATGCATGACATAACTTCAAACCAGAGAATGAGAAAACAGGAATTGACTTACATAACTTTCAAAAATCAAGTTTGACTGGACACTGTAATGCCAAAGATCGAAGGAACTGAGCCCAAATACTGTTCTGGTTCTGGTAGATGTTTCTCGCAGAGTCCAAGTTAGTAATTCTGAAACTAGTGTTTACATATCCCAGGGTTACATATACTATAGATGTACATTACATATACAAAATCTATAAATAACGGAGCCAGGCTTCTCAGAAAGAAGTTACAAATAAAGAAGAAAAGAGAACTAGAATGGGCCATGCAATACTAGATTAGGGCCAGAGATACCAGCAGGGAGTCATGTTTAACAGAACCAAGTACACATAAGACTGTACATATGCATCAGTACTTACCCAAATCTAGCTCTGTCTGCTGACAAGACTCTTGAGCAGTGGTAAAAATAGCCACTGAAAGTAAAAGGCAATAGGGCTCCTTGGAGAATGGCCAGCTCTAGAACTGGGTGTAGACGGGGCATTGAGCTCCACCTTCTGCTGTGGGATAGCCATGAATTGAAGTAGGGAATAACTACATAAATTACTCATATTTGTCCTTTCTTCCATAGATATTTATTAATGCATGTATTTATTTGTATGACTATAGAGTGGTGGACATTCATTTTACTGTCTGGATTATACTATAATATTATCCTGATTCATTTGGGCGCTCGACTTGTATCAGACTTGGACACTTGGAGACCCTTTGGATTTGCTGCTGTGCACCGTGGTGTGTCCTAGTCCCAGACAAAAAGAAGAAAATGTTTCGGTCATGAGAACAGGAATGTTTTACTTCTGGAATCTCCTCCACAGGGAGGTGTGAAACTGGTTTACACGTGTCTTCTCCCTCTAGTATAAAACTATTTTAGGAAAAATGCTTCAGTGGAAAAAAAAAATAATGCCTTTCCAAATTGCTTTGAATCTAAATTAATTTCTAGTCAGTCTTCCTTTTTAATTGGTAAATATTAAAGCAAATATGTCTGACATTTTACTGTAGCGTTTGTTGTAGTTTTATCGAAATACAACACACAAATAAAGTCTGTTGATAATGGAAATTGTAGCAGGGTGAAAATGATGCACATCTGCTCTGATATGAAAAACGGGTCTTCTAATCAAATAATTTTGCTTTTTCAATAATTCATGGAAAGATAAAAGATTAGAATAAGTGTTCATTGGTAAACTCCAAATTCCATAAAAGCCAGTTTATTTCATTTTAAACAAAGGGGATTGAAAGTTTGAAATATAACAATGCCTACAAAATGGTGCAGCTGCTGATGGTACTACATATACCCATGGAGCAAAATTGCCAACAAAATTGTATTCTTCTTCACATTATTGGAATTTGAAATATATAGGAATTCTCAGTGCTAATTACAGTACATGGTGCTTTTACTAAAGTATGGGCTTTTGACAAACATCCCCAATTATTCTCCTTAGGTGAAATATCTGTTCAATTTGCTATCTAAAAATAGATAACTGTGTTATTTAAAATCATGTTTCAAAGTATATATATATGATGATCTTTTACTTTTTTAATTGTGAACTGTAATACATTTGGTGCAGCCCACTGTCAGTCAACATGTAATAAATTCTTAAAAATTGAACAGACTCCAAACCATCATTTTAGTCAAGAAATGATACATTCATGATACCTCCAAAACCCTTAAAATAACTCTTCCCAATTACTCATACTCCTTTAGCCCATAGGTGGCCACTGCCATGATGTTTACAGCAACAAAATCCAATTTTTTTAGCATAATACCACATATATCATTATACAGTACAGTATAGATTTGCTGTTATTTTAGCTCAGGACATCATTAAATGGCTTTTTTTTTTTTTGGTTGCTATTGCTAAGCATTACGTTGTTTCAATTTATTCTTGTGCATAACTACAGATATTTTCCCACTGCTGTATAGTATTCATTTGCATGTAAGTATAAAGTGGAATGGAATGGAATGAATTTGAATAGAATAGAATAGAATAGAATAGAATAGAATAGAATAGAATAGAAGAAGAGACTAGAACAGAAAAGAATAGAAAAAATGACACTGAGTAACTGAACTATGCCTTGTTTATGGCTAATAAGAGCAAAGGTGAAACTTTTTATTTCCTCTATTCTGATATTTGTAATTGGACTTTATTCCAGAGTGTAAATGTAGAAGTGGAAATGTTGAATCAGAAGAGGTACAAATCTTAAACCTTGTATAAATACCATACTGTTTTCTAAGGTAGTTGTTTCAGTGTATATTCCTAGCAACAGTTGAAAGTCCAAAGTGTCCTACTTTTCCCATGTATGTATGTATATGCAATAACATATATATAATAAATATATTATATTATATTATATACATAATATAATATGTATATATACATATATACTATATATAATAATTATGTATATAATATATATACTATATACATATAATGGATATATACAATAATACAACTGTTATTCTGTGAGCCATTCTATTGACTTATTGAAAATAAGAGGGTCATGAGAATCCTAAATTTATAGCCAGTTGGTCAGAAATGCAGGTCACTTGGGTACTGCCAAAGTCCACCTAGCATGTGGAGTACAGACATTCTTATTGAAGACTGTGCCCATTTACTTGTGGGCTCTGTAGTAACTCTGGGTGGTCCGTGCCAAAATGGAACTGTAGTACACCGTACTTAGTTTTTTTTTTAATTTTTTTTAATGTTTTATTTATTTCTGAGAGAGACGCAGCATGAGCAGGGGAGGGTCAGAGAAAGAGGGAGACACAGAATCTTAAGCAGGCTCCAGGCTCTGAGCCATCAGCATAGAGCCCAATGCGGGGCTCGAACACATGAGCCATGAGATCATGACCTAAGCCGAAGTTGGACGCTCAACTGACTGAGCCATCCAGGTGCCGCTTGAACAGAATAGTGAACCATATTGATTGGCCAATAGTCTCAGCCTCTGACAGTCTCAGCCTCTGACAGTCTCAGGATATGACATGTATCCCTAAGGGCTGCTGCAACTGAACGTAATGTAAGAATCATTGGGGGATGGGGGTGGAGGAGTAAGTTCAATTTTTAAATCAATTGCACAAGTTAAGATGAGAAGGATGTGCTTTTGAATATTTCTGTGTTATATCCTTGATAGCCTTTACTTATATCTGCAGTCCCTTTCACATACTTTTTTTTTTTCAAAAGAGCTTTCTAGATGGTCTTTATATCTCACTCCTTTCTTAAGATTCTTCTCCTGTGCCAACCTTATTTCAGTATACATTGATGCCTAATTGATTTCCCTATGTCATCCTTGCTTACGAGCAATCAGGTTGGTTCTTATAATTAAAACTTTTCAGTAGCTTCCATGACCTTAGAAGATGGTTAAATCACTGTCATATGACTAAAAAATCCTTTCTACCATGGATCCTACTCTTTTTCCAGAGTTCTTTATCTATACTCCTTCAAACTGCAATGCTGCTACTTTGAATTTAAGTTCCTAAAATGATCCATCTTATCTCTTTTCAACACAAGTGGTTTTATCTATGCAAAATATTCTTCACTCACCTATTTTACTAGATGTGAATGCACCAAGTAGCTTGTAAATGCTGTAATTTTAATTTATATCTAGATAAGTTGAAAGGTGATCTTCATTAGTAACTGCTTGGGGGTTATAGGTTTTAAATAAGCTGTACAATTAGGGAATGACCCCAAAACTTCCAATAAGTTTCAATTTTCTGTAATTCTTTATTTGAAGAATACATTGGTTTCGTGACTAAATACCTGAAATTTGAGAACTGTAAGTCAAATTCCAGAGTTTTCTGAAATATAACAATGAAAGCAAGGAAAAAATCTGTAAGTTATTACTCGGTCGATGTTGCCAATGGGCTATTCTTGAGAGGTGTGTGTGTGTGTGTGTGTGTGTCTGCATGTCTGTGTGTGTGTGTGAAGAGTCTAGTAAATGTCCTCCAGATGGTACGATGGGTAGAGGGATTTGCTGCCTTTTTTTCTTAGCATTAAAGCCCTGGGTACCCCCGTGGCTATGCATGAGGAAGGTATCCCTGTGGCTATGTGTGAAGTTTAAAAGCTTTATTCTTGTTTTGTAAAAGTTTCTTTTAGCATAGCAACATTCAGAGATGAATCTAAAAGCAAAATAACTTTTAAGCTTGGAGTTCTGCTATGAAGATTACTTTCTTTGGTAGAAAAGAATCCCAAATAGTGTCTGAAAACAGGTCTCCATGGACACATTTTATGATTTGAAAGACTTTTTTTCCTTCTTTTTCTTAGAAAGGCTGTTTGGAAGCCTAAATAACTAACTTTAGTGAAAGAGAAAAAGAGCTCACCAACTTTGGAAGGTAGGAAAAGTATCTTACATTGTCTGCTTCCCATCTACAACTCAGCTGCCAGAATGATAGAAGTAACACCTATGATCAAAACAACATAATTTTCTAAATACCAATTTAGAAATGCTTAGAGAAGCATCTAGCAAAAATAAACACTTTCAACACATCAGTTTGTCATGTAAACTTAATGCTTTTTGCGGCTTTCTCATCCTGTATTTATCCAGAATGTTGTTGGTTTTTTCTCTTTTACTAAATTAGATATCTTCTACGCACCTGTCCAGACCCTCCTGGTCTCTCTCACCTGTCTCTTATTTCAGCCATCACGTAGGTTGCGAACTTTAGACAACATCTTACCTGTTGCCATTTCTGCAGCCCATACTACATCATACCCTAAGCCATCTCAGTTGATGTGAAAAGTTCTAGAAACCCACTTTGTGGCCAGGTGTGCACAGCCCAAAGACAGAAGTGAGTTAACCGTGCAGGGGTAAACACTGATCAGTAGGGAATGGGATCTAATAAATAAATAATTGCCTCTTCTCCGTTCCCTGTAAAAAGGACAACTTTAATCTTGCTTCTTTGATGGTCCCAAAGTAATAAGCAACTAGTTGCCCACAGGAAAGTCCAGCTCAATAATCCATCAGTGCCACGGCTCTCCTTCCCCCACTGCCTTCCTCACCTACTGCCTTTATTCCCTTTCCCAAGAAGAGCACCCCCCGCAACACCCACCTAAATACTCTCACATATGCATTTTTTCAGTCTCTTATTTTGAGGGAATTAAGCTAAAATGTCACCACTGCATCTAAGTCGTGAAATATTTTAAGTTTTACTTAATAAATACATTGCAGACCTGTCCTACTGTCCTATTCCAGGTGAGATTACTTCTATCAGAACTTTGATTGACGCCCCATCATCTGACAGCAGCCTCCTTGTTTCTCTGTTTTCCTTACACACCTTCCCCAAATCCTTGGCCTCACTGTCAATGTTCTCTCTCCACAGAAGCAAGCCCTGCCCACATCCCTTTATCTACTCTATGGTGATTAATGTCTTAGACATTTAGCAAGGTTTATTAAAACCTTTATAAACCAGTCAATGGCTACTTCTCTAACCTAATCCTCCTACATCAATGTCCTGTTTCTTAACATCTATATAATGTATTTACAAGTAACAAGAACTTCTAGAAAGGTAAGCATGGGTTATTTTATAAATGATGCTTTGTGCTCTAATAAAGAATTAACTGTTAATCAGAAGACACACGTATATACAGGCAGCATTTGCTTATAGGTTTGTACCTTTACCTTTGTCCATAGGAATGTTACCTCCTAAAGTATTATTTATCAGCCTCAAAACATATTTGGAGAAAAAATCGCTTCACTCACTTTACTTGATCATGGATTTAACCATGTTTCTGTACTATTCTGAACCTGATTCCCCCATCTGTTATGTCACAAATCCTTTTTCCTTCTTTCAGATATTTGTTGAATTGAATTGGTATGTGTTAACCAGAAAGAAAACTTTATATTTTTCTTTTTTAGTTCATTGCTATAACATGTAATCTTTATAATTTACTCAAAAGGTTAATTCTACATCTACAGGTTAATTCTACATCTGTCTACGACCTTTCCTAAGAGATTCCTTTCTGCATTTGGTACGTACTTGGATAAAATGACATTTATTAAGAGCTTCATTGCACATAGTGCTGAAAATTGAACAAAAAAATAATTAAGGAAGAATCCTTTTCAGTTTTTTTATATTAACACCTCCATTTACATTTTCTATGTAAGTAATGGGGAGAGGTCACTCATACAAGAAACACTGAGAAAGCATTACGAAATGCAGAAAAGTCGGCATGTAAGTAGTATAAACAACAAATTATTAGTATTTCAAGTGAAAGATGTGTTGACTTTTCTGTGTTTGGAAAGGCTTATAATTGAGAGCTATATGGGCCGATTTATTAATGTTGAAGAATTAATTTAAAAATCCAAAATGCTATCCAAGTTGTGATGCACCTGTAATACTTAGTACACATCGGTACATAAGATATATATGCAATACTATAAGGCACAGAAGAATTCAAATTGAACAGATGAATAATGAGTAATGAGGGTAGCTCAGTAGATTCTTAAGTACTTAACCATAATAATCTATTTAAAAATAAGGCAAAATCGGGGCGCCTGGGTGGCTTAGTCGGTTAAGCGTCCGACTTTCGCTTAGGTCAGGATCTCGCGGTTCGTGGGTTCGAGCCCCGCGTCGGGCTCCGTGCTGACTGCCAGCTCAGAGCCTGGAGCCTGTTTCAGCCTGTGTCTCCCTCTCTCTCTCTGACCCTCCCTTGCTCACGCTGTCTCTCTCTATCCTAGAAATAAATAAAAATATTTAAAAAAAATAATAAGGCAAAATCAAATTTTAAATGGTGAAATATTAATTTTATCTTCTGTATCAATATTTGATGCGATTTTTTTACTATTATTATTTAACATCTTGAGATTCTGGGAAATATACAATAAAAGTAGTTAAAACTCATAGACTACATCTATTTTATTGATATTCTGACTACATTCCAAGATAAAACCCAAAGTCTATAATAAAATTAATTTCAACTGATATAAAAATGATAAAATATTTTGCATAAACTAAAAATATAGCATTATTCTATTCCAAACAATAAAATACTTAGTAATTAATATTTGAAAATAAAATATTTTTTAAAATGTATTCCATTTATTTATTTAAATTTAAGTTAGTTAACATGCAGGATAGTATTGGTTTTGGGAGTAGAGCCCAGTGATTCATCTCTTACATATAACATCCAGTGCTCATACCAAGTGCCTTCCTTAATGCCACTTAGCCCTTTCTCTACCCACCTCCCCTGCAGCAACCCTCAGTTTATTCTCTGTGTTTAAGAGTCTCTTACGGTTTGCCTCCCTCTCTGTTTTAATGTTATATTTCTGTTTCTTCCCCTATGTTCATATGATTTGTTTCCTCAATTCCACATATGAGTGAAATCATATGATATTTGTCTTTCTGACTGACTTATTTCCTTAGCATAATACCCTCCAGTTCCATCCATGTTGTTACAAATGGCAAGATTTCATTCTGAGTAGTGTTCTATTGTAAATCTATATGTGTATATATATGTGTGTGTATATATATTTATATATACATATATATGTATATTTATTCTATTATATATATTTATAATATATTATTATATATAATATTGTATATATATAATTATATATTTTTTAATCCATTAATCTGCTGATGAACATTTGGACTCTTTCCATAATTTGGCTATTGTTGACAGCACTGCAGTAACCATTGGGGTGCATGTGTCCTTTCGAGTCAGCATTTTTATATCCTTTGGATAATTACCTAGTAGTGCAATTGCTGGGTTTTTTGGTAATTCTATTTTTGATTTTTTGAGGAACTTTCATCCTGTTTTCCAGACTGGCTGCACCATTTTGCATTCCCATGAACAGTGCAAGAGGGTTCCCCTTTCCTCATATTCTCATCTACCTCTGTTATTTCCTAAGTTATTTAATTTTAGCCATTCTGACAGGAGTGACATGGCATCTCACTGTTGGTTTTCATTTGTATTCCCTGATGACGAGTGATGTTGGCATCTTTCAATGTGTCTGTTTGCCATCTGGATGTCTTTTTTGGAAAAATGTCTATTCATCTTTTACCCATTTCTTCACTGGATTATTTATTTTTGGGGTGTTGAGTTTGACAAGTTCTTTATAGGTTTTGGGTACTAACCCTTTATCTAATATGTCATTTGCAAATATCTTCTCCCATTATGTCAGTTGCCTTTTAGTCTGACTTGTTGTTTCTTCCCCTGTGCAGAAGCTTTTGATCTTCATGAGGTCCCAATAGTACATTTTTGCTTTTATTTCCCTTGCCTCTGGAAACATCCCTAGTAAGAAGGTGCTGTGGCTGAGGTCAAAGAGGTTCCTGCCTGTGTTGATGGTTTCCTGTCTCACATTAAGGTTTTTCATCCATTTTGAATTTATTTTTGTGCATGGTGTAAAAAAGTCACACTGTGACCCCTGATAGGCGACCACCCAACAATCAATCCCAAATCTCTTCTTCATTAATTAGCTTCCACTCTCCAGATGTAAAAAAGTGGAGAATTTTGTATCTATCAAACTCTTGGAGTGGTCATGTGAATATTATCTACCCATTGAGATAGAAGGAGAAGTAACATTGAAAGTTTTAGCAAGACATATCCTATTTAATTAAAGATTGAGTAATCTTTAATTACTTAAGTAATTACTTGCCCATAAGTAATATTTGTAAAATATTTACCTAAGAAAAAATTTTAAACTGTCAAAAAATAGATTAAAAAGAATGTCCAGTAATTAAGCTCTCCCTTCTTTCTTTCTTCTCCCCACTTAATTTTCCATTTAGCCGAGGCCAAGTGAGCACCTGAAATATTGAACTACAGGCATTTGTTGCTATTGTGATTATAGTGATAAACCTAATATAAAAGTTCAATATATCAAAGCTAGTGAAGTAGATAGATATAATTCAGGGTCTTGAATAGCATTGTTGGATCTGCAAATCATTCTTCATTTCATGAACCGGGTTTAAAGAATAAATTTCCATGTGTTTTTATCCCATTATCTGTGTTTTCTGTTACACCATTTATTAATTCAACAAACATTTGTGGAGTTCCAGTTAAAGGGTAGAAACATTTTATACAAATCTGTAATGATAGTTAAAAGAATAGGAAAAAAATATCTCTACTTTCATGGAGTTAATTAAGCCTTTTGTGGGAAGAAAAACCATAACTGAGAGTTGATGGATAAGCTGTCATCAAAATAATAGGAGATAAGGATCCATCTCCAGCCAAGACTGGAATTGAATTTGCCATTCTGCCTGGAACACTTTACCAGAAAATATATGAAACAATGATTTTTAAACATTAGATGGGGCATGACAGTGATGCCTGAGAGATGGGAAGGAAGCAAGGGAAATGAAAACATATGTTTACAACATGACTTATACATAAATGTTCATAACATCTATATTGTAAAAGCCCAAGAGTGGAAAGAAAACAAATTTCTCCATCAGGTGAATTGGGAAAAGATTTGTGGTATATCCATAAAATGCAGAGCCAGCTAGCAATAAAAATAAGTTAACTATTGATATACCAAACAGTCTAGATTCATCTTAAAATGATTATATTGAATAAAAGAAGCTAGACCAAAAACCATTATACTGACATACTGTGTGATCCCATTCACATACCATTCTGGAAAATGCAAACTAATCAACAATGACAGAAAGTAGATTAAAGGTTCCTTGAGAGGGGGACACAGAAGGATAACAGAATGACACGAGGAAACTTTTGGTAGTGTAAGTATGGGCATTATCTCAAATGTAGTGTTAGTATCATCGATATAACGTATTTCAGATATTGCAATTTAGTCTACATCATTTATACCTTAGTAAAGCTGTAGAAAATACCATCAAATCCCAAATATCCACAAGTTCTTCAGAAGACGGTGTCTTGCTCTTCGTATCCAATGCCTAACTGTGATCAGAAGCCTCAGATTCTATTTAAAATATATTTTTCAAATAATAATAGCTAGGCATTACCATTTAACCCTGTACCCAACAAGGTATAAGGCTCTGCATAGATTATCTTAGCCTGCATACTCCATGGTTTGGAAGAGAGTTTATGAACCCAACTTTATATATGTTTGATTTTATATGGAGTGAGAATATATCTTATATATTTATGTATAAAGTATATAAGTATAAATGTATCTATACAAATGCATGCCTATGTGCATATAAAGCTATGTTTTATAAGAATACACAAATTAATAATTATAACTGAATTGGAAATCAGAATATAATTAAATACATAAATTTATTAGTTGATGATGAATTTGAGTTCTCTTTTCAATGGTTATGAAGAATACTCTCTTTCATAAACAGCACTTGTTACGATTGGCAGGCCATTCAGAAGATAAAATTGTTGATTTAAACTTCATACCAAATAGAAATGTAATTTCTAGATGACTTATATATTCAAGTATAGACATTAATAAATCATTAAAAGTGAAGGTGATTGAGTACATAGCAAAACGAAATAATGTTTAAGAATAAAATGAAGATTTAAGTCATTTTTTTGAGGTCTATGTTTTTAACAAAATAATTCCTGTTTACACGATTTATTCAAACCTTTGTTGGCTTCCAAGCATTTAATTTTCTGGTCCAATTATGCTGGTAAAAACATGTAAATCCTGTAACAAAAAACATGCAAACATTTCTGGCATTAATGGCATTTTCTGGATTATATGTACATACATACATTCATATATATATATATATATATATATATATATATATATATATATATATATATAAAACAACTCCTTCTCATTTGAATTTTTTTCAAGAGTTACATATAACTCTGAAGAAAAAATATTTATAAAACATGCGATTAAATTCACTTTAAAAACTTACCACGTTAGACTCCAGATTTGGTATTTGTATTTAACTTCAGTTTTCATGTTTTTAATACTGTTCTGTCTTAGTTCATTAACATAGAATAAATGAAATTTTAAAGCAACATATTTATTTTGGTTTCCCAGACCAAGCCAAATGCAATCTGCCAATTTGTTTTGTAAATAGGGCGCATTCGCATCGTGCATATATTCCATATTCATGCTCCTTTTAAGACATTTTACAGATGGTGAACTACCTACATACAGACAGTAAGAAAAGTTTAGAGTTTTTTTTTTTAATAGGACACCATCACTATACTTCCATATTGATCCTGTGCATATTTATGAGCCTCTGACAATGTGCACAAGGGACATGTGCCATTTCTTTTCCTGTAAATTGGATTTTCATTTCTCTGAGGGCATAAAGCCATGTGTTGGCTATATTTTATGTCTGACCAAAGCAGTCACATGTTCTCACGTGACTTATTTTTTCGGGCTCCTCCAATAGGCAATTATGTAGCATTGTCTCTCTAAAATAAATAGTATTTAATCTAATTGGACAATGTATAAATGTATGTTAAATGTTTTCACAAGTAGCAGGTTAAGAAAATACAATGGGAAATATAGTAAAACAAGTGTCTTATTTTTTAAAATTTGCTTAATGTTTATTTTTGAGACTGAGAGAGAGAGAGAGAGAGAGTGCAAGCAGGGGAGGGGCAGAGAGAGAGGGAGACACAGAATCTGAAGCAGGCTCCAGGCTCTGAGCTGTCAGCACAGAGTCCAGTGCAGGACTCAAACTCATGAACTGTGAAATCATGACCTGAGCTGAAGTCAGAAGCTAAACCAATTGAGCCATCCCAGCACTCCTATAGTAAAACAAATTTTATAGAAAGAAGACATTTGCTATCAAAGTAGTTGAGGTTTGAAATATCTTCACTGCATTGTGTCTGTCATTTGGCTTAAATGAAATTGGTATCTACACCATAAATATGTCTATCAACTCTGAATATTTACATCAAATCTGCTCATTACAGAAACTAAAAGAAGATAGCAAAACCAAATTGATCCTTTATTTCTTTTCTACTATCAAGTATGTAAACAAAATTATAGCATTTGTAGTATTTGTATTTTTGCAAACATAATAATTTGTACCATTTCATTTTTATCATTAGAATTGAATCTCACTGGGAATGACATTTAAAGAAAAGTATTGCCTTGTGATAAGTTTCTTCCATCAGAATGAAAGTAAGGTCCAGTTGATTTCCTGACCGTATTACTCCCAAGTAAATGGTGAAAACATAATGGAAGGAACTCCCTTACATTCCTACTTCGAATGACAGCCCATTTGGAAATCATAAGCATCAGCGATTTTTTCAAATGCCTTTGATAGTCTGTATACACATGTAAATGCTAGAGAAAGGAAAGGGAAATGCATTTTACTTATTATAAAGCTATAGTGAGTTCTCAGAATGGCCTAAATATCCCACTGATTAATTACACTGACCTGCCCAGGTGTTTGATTAGTCTGAATAAATAAGCCTGCTATTATAGCATTATGTGGAAACAATGTTAGCATGTAGGTATATCTGGACATGGCTTGTTTTATGAAAATTATGTCACATAAGTGAAATGGCAAGGCAACTTTTGTCTTACTTTTAAATTAACCAGGACCTCTTTCACTTACTATAATTTAAAATATTCTATGGGGCACCTGAGTGACTCAGTTGGTTAAGCAGCTCAGGTCATGATCTCAAGGCTCCTGAATTCAAGCTCTCCATCAGGCTCTGTGCTGACAGCTCAGAGCCTGGAGCCTGCTTTGGATTCTGTATCTCCCTCTCTGTCCCTCCCCCCCTCGCATTCTGTGTCTCTCTTTCAAAAATAAACATTTAAAAAATTTAACAAAATCTGTAAAATTATTACAACACTTCTATCTTACCAGTTTTAATTGGAAAATACAATTTATAAGCCACTACAGCAAATATGCAAATCCATATTTGCATAATACAAGATGCACACCAGGTGTAACATAAATACTTAAATCACAAGTCATCGCAGAAGAATATCAAGGTAGTAGCATAGTTTTTTACTTTTCCCACATCTCAAAAAAAAAAAAATGGAATATCCAGGAAACCAAAAGATAACGCCTCCTCCAGACATCATTCAACAACTGGATGACAAGGAATGCCCATAAAGCTCAGATTAGGAGGGGAATGAACAAAGTCAAAACCACACAGAGATGAAGCAAAAGAGAGGATGTGTAGGTTTGAGCAGGGGTGCAGGGTAATGCAGGAAAAACAAAAACGGCCTGTGAAGTCCGACAAGATCAGAAGTCCCAGGACCATCCACACGTGTTCTTCACAACGAGACGATCTCCTGCAGCACAGAATTCTCAGCAGCAGATCTGAGAAAAACAAATGCCGAACTGGAAGAGGTGCTATGGTCTTCAATTTGCGAGTTAACATAAAACAAACAAACTGGAGCTCTCAGAGGGGTTTATTAGAAGATCAGCAGGTTGTGGGAAACTCAAGGACCTCAGAAATACCAAAAAGAAAAAAAACACTCATTAGGAAAGAGAGAGTAAACTTTTGGGGAGTGGATAACTGCTCATGATGTGTCTACATTTATTTTGAGTATGAACACTAGGAATAAAGAAGAACCGATCTTTAGCTAGTGGTGGGAGGCATCCAGAGAGAGAGCTCAGAATTCTCAAAGTGGCTACAGGGAGTGGAAAAACATTCCTAAGTGTTTTATTCGGAACGACAATGCATTCACAGAGGGCTGTGATTTATATCTGACTATCCAAGATACAGGAAATTTTCTTCCTGGAAGCTTAAAAAACCCATCTTGTAAACAAAAAGCCCGTTTTTGTGTTTTTGTGCAAAGACAGCTAATTACAATTTTTGTCTGACCGAATACTTGTTCACATTTCTATCAAAATGATGTGCTTAAATATAGTAAATGGGATGATTACTCAAACTGCTCTGGTTATTGGAGTGTTTGGGTCTTTCATTGTTTGACTTCATGGAATTCACGGAGATAAGAATGTAGTCAGATGATTCAGTTTTTTGTTTGCTTGTTTTAATTTAAATTCCAGTTACTTAACATACAATGTAATATTATTTTCAGGTATACAATTTCGTGATTGAATACATACATACAACACTCATGCTCATCACAAGTGCCCTCCTTAATCTCCATCATGTATTTAACCCATTCCCCCCACCCTCTTCCCCTCTGGTAACCACCAGTTTGTTCTGTACGGTTAATAGGCTGTTTCTTGGTTTATATCTATTTAATATGGCTACCAAATATAATGGTGCTATAAACATCAGAGTGCATTTATCCCTGCGAATTAGTATTTTGTATTCTTTCGGTAAATACCTTGTAGTGCAATTGCTGGATCCTACGGTAATTCTATTTTTAATTTTTGGAGGAACCTCCATCCTGTTCCCCAAAGTGGCTGTACCAGTTTGCATTTCCACCAGCAATACAAGAGGATTCCCCTTTCTCCACATCCTCGCCAACACCTGTTGTTTCTTGTGTTGATTTTGGCCATTCTGACAGGCGTAAGATGATATCTTAATGTAGTTTTGATTCGCATTTCCCTGATGATGAGTGATGTTGAGCAGATATTCATGTGTCTGTTGGCCATCTGACTGTCTACTTTGTAAAAATGTCTATTTTTGTCATCTGCCCATTTTTTAATTGGAATATCATTTTTGTAATGTTGAGTTTTATAGGTTCTTTATGTATTTTGCATACTAAGCCTTTATCAGACATGTCATTTTGCAACTATCTTCTCCCATTATGTAGGTTGAGTTTTCATTTTGTCAGTTGTTTCCTTTGCTGTGAAGAAGCTTTTTATCTTGATAAAGTCCCAACAGGTTATTTTTGCTTTTGTTTCCCTTGCCTCAGGAGACAAATCTAGAAAGGAAGTTACTATGGCCAATGCCAAAGAGTTACTACCTGTATCCTCCTTAAGGATTTTAATGTTTTCCTGTCTCACATTTAGATCTTTAATCCATTTTGAATTTGTTGTTGTGTATGGTGTAAGAAACTGGTCCAGTTTCTTTCTTTTGCATGTAGTTGTCCAGTTTTCCCAACACCATGTGTGAAAAGACTGTCCTTTCCCATTAGATATTCTTTACTGCTTTGTCAAAGATTAATTGACCATAGAGTTGTGCATTCATTTCTGAGTTTTTTATTGGGTTCTATGGATAGATGTGTCTATTTCTGTCCCAGTACTGTAATGTTGTGATTATCGCAGCCTTGTAATATAGCTTGAAGTCTGAAACAAAATTGTGATGCCCCCAGCTTGGCCTTTCTTTTTCAAGGTTGTTTTGACTCTTTGGGTTCTTTTTTTGGTTCCATACAAATTTTAGGATTGTTTTTTCTAGCTCTTTGAAAAATGCTGTTGGGATTTTGATAGAGATTGCATTAAATGTGTAGATTGCTTTGCATAGCATAGACATTTTATCAATATTTGTTCTTCCAAACCATGAGCATGAAATGCATTTCCATTTCTTTGTGTCATCTTAAATTTCTTTTATCAGTGTTTTATAGTTGGTGGGGGTACATCTTTCACCTCTATGGTTAGTTTTATTCCTGGGTATCTTATAGTTTTTTGTGCAATTGTAAATGGGACTGATTCCTTAATTTCTCTTTATGCTGCTTCATTACTCTTACAACATATCCTATGACTTGAAGAATTCTTGTATCAGTCCTAGCAATTTTTGGTAATGTCTTTTGGAATTTTTGTATAGAGTATTGTGTCACTTAATAGTGAAAGTTTTACTTCCAAACAGTGAAATTTTTACTTCTTCCTTGCTAATTTGGATAACGTTTATATCTGTTGGTTGTCTGATTGCTGTGGCTAGCACTTCCAGTACCATGTTAAATAATAGTGGTGAGAGTGGACAGCCCTGTCTTATTCCTGACCGTGAAGGAAAAGCTCTTGGAATTTCCCCACTGAGGATATTAGCTGTGGGTTTTTTGTAGATGACCTTTAGGATTTTGAGGTATGTCCCCTTTATGCCTACTTTATTGAGGGTTGTTTGTTTTTTTAAAGAATGGATACTTTACTTTTTACAAATGCTTTTCCTATATTTATTGAAATGATCATATGTTTTTATCCTTTCTTTTGTTAATGTGGTGTATCGCATTGATTTGTGAATATTGAACCGACCTTGCAACCCAAGAATAAATCCCACTTGACCTTGGTCAATGATTCTCTCTTTTATAGTGGAGTCCTTATCTCATTTTTGGTATCAGGGTAACTCTGGCCTCATAGAATGCTTTTGTAAGTTTTTATTTTTGTATTTGTTTTTTTTTTTTCTTTTTCTACTTTTTGAAATAGTTTGAGAAGAATAGGTGTTAACTCTTCTTTAAACGTTTGGTAGAATTCATCTATGGAGCCGTCTGGTCCCAGACTTTTGTTTGTTGGGAGTTTTTTGCATAGTTATCCAACTTATATGCTGGTTATCATTCTGTTAAAGTTTTATACTTCTTTCTGTTTTAGGTTTGATACTTTATATGTTTCTAGGAATTTATCCATTTCTTCCAGGTATCCCATTTTTTGGCATATAATTTTTCATAATATTCTCTTATAATTGTTCATATTTCTGTGGTGTTGGTTATGATTTCTCCTCTCTCATTTGTTATTTTATTTATTTGGTTTCTTTCTCTTTTCTTTTTGATAAGTCCAGCTAAGGGTTTATCAATTTTTAAATTTTTTTTTCAAAGAACCAACTCCTGGTTTCATTGATCTGCTCAGTTGTGTTTTAGTTTCTCTATCATTTCTTTCTTTTCCAAAATTTATTATTTCCTCCTTCTGCTGGCTTAAAGCTTTATTCATTGTTCTTTTCCTAGCTCTTTTGGGTGTAAGGTTAGGTTGTTTATTTGAGATTTTTTGTGCTTCTTAAGGTAGGCCTGCATTACTCTATACTTTCCTCTTAGGATTACTTTTGCTGTATTTCAAAGATCCTGGACTACTGTGGTTTATTTATTTTTTTGGTAAGTTTATTTATTTGTTTTGAGAGTTACAGAGAGAACACAAGCAGAGGAGGGGCAGAGAGAGAAGGATAGAGAGAATCCTAAGCAGGTTCCATGCTCAGCACAAAGCCCAACATGGGGCTCGATCTCACAACTGCGAGATTATGACCTGAGCTGAAATCAAGAGTTGGCTTAACTAAGCCACCCAGACACCCCTGTGCTATTGTGTTTTCATTTGTTTCCATGTATCTTTTTAAATTTCTTCCTTGATTTCCTGGTTGACCCAAGTATTGTTTAGTAGCATGCTTTTTAACCTCCGCATATTTGTGGTCTTTTCCAATTTTGTCTTGTGGTCAGAAAATATACATCGTATGATTTTAATCTGTTTATATTTTTTTGAGGTCTGATTTATGACCTAGAACATGATCCATTCTAGAGAAAGTCCCATGTTTGAAAAGAATGTATATTCTGCTGTTTTAGGATGGAGTGTTTTGAATATATCTGTTAAGTCCGTTGGGTGTTATTCAAAGCCATTATTTTCTTGTTGATTTTCTGTTTAGATGATCTGTCCATTGCTGTAGGTAGGGTGTTAAAGTCTCCTACTAGTATTTTATTATTATTAATGAGTTCCTTTATGCTTGTCATTAATTTTTTGTATGTTTGGGTACTCCCATGTGGAGTGTGTACATATTTACAATTATTAAATATTCATTTTGGACTTTTGCCTTGTTATGATATGGTGCCCTTCTTGCAGATAATCCAATTTTAAGAACTAGGAGAATAAAACCCTCAGGATACTTTCCCATGTGGAAACAGTCATCAGAATTCAAAGATAAGCAAAGTTTCACTTTGAGAAAAAGTACTTGGAAGTATGAAAGTGGGGAAATTGTGCCTACTATGTAATGAATCTTCAAGAAATTTAAAGATGGCATATCTCCTATTTGAAATTCAAAGGGGAGCTGTTATCCTGGGTCAAAGTCAACATTTTTAAGTGGTCCTGGGTCAAATTTTATTAATGTCAACTTCAACATGTGTTTAAACAATCACATCATATTTTTAGGTGTTCCTATCAGCAAAGCCTGTGATCACTCTCTAGAAAATCTGACAGATACTGAGTTATCTTATCCACAAAACTAGCCACGTGGCTAGACAAATATTACACAGGGTGTTTTACTGCGGCTTTTAGCTCTGACAGCACAGGTTCAGGAAAAATCAGTTCACCTTACTACAGAGATGAAATTGAATAAATCAAACCTGTAACCATGGCTATGTTGAAAAGTCACGTTTGAAGGTGAATTTCATTTTGTTGAATATGACAAGTCCATTACTGTGCAGAGTTTGAAAGGTGTTGTAGTCAGTTTGGGCTGCTGTAACAAAATACCATAGACTCCATGGCTTAAACAACAGACACCTATCTGAGGCACTTTTGTCTCATAGTTCTGGAAGCTGGGAAGTCCAAGAACAAGATTCAGTAGCTGGTGAGAACCCTTGTCTGGCTTGCAAATTGCCACTTTCTTGTTATGCCCTTACAAATTTTTTCTTTTTCTTTCTTTTATTTATATGTGTGTTTGTTTCTTTACTTAGTTATTGGTGCATACATACTGAGGAAGATGAGAAGCTCTGGTCTTTCTTCCTCTTCTTACAAAAACACTAATCCTGTCATGGGAGTTGCATAGGCATAACCTGCTCTAAACCTAATCATCTCCCACAGACCACACCTCCTCACAGGAGATTACAGATTCAAGTTAGAGGGGGCCTAATATTTATTTCATAGCAACGCATGTCCTCCCAATGCCATGTGCACCTGGAATAGAAAGATGTGACCCTATTTAGAAACAGGATCTTTGTAGATGTAATCACATTGGATGAGTGCATTCTGGATTAGTTGGAACCCTGATCCAATACTAGTGGCCTTTTAAGAATAGGGAAATTTGGACAAGAGAAGTACAGAGGGAAGATGGTGGGAAGACACATGGAGACACACTGAGTAGAAGATCATGTGATGATGGAGGCAGAGATGGGGATAAGGAACATCAAAGATTGTTGGCAATCACTAGAAACCTGAAGAAGCCAGAAAGGATTCTTCAGTTGCATCTTCAAAAGGAAAATGGTCTTGCATACACCTTGATTTCAGAATTCTAATTTCCAGAACTATGAGAGAACAAGTTTCTGGTTAGTCACCCAGTTTGTTGTACTTTGTTATGACAACCCCAGGAAACAATAAAATTACTAAGGAAAAAAGACTGCGTTTCACATATGAAAAAAGCGCCAACAAATTCTAGCAAGAACTTAGCCTAGCCTTGTTCTTACTCAGTAGCTTTTAAATTTTCAGCCTTACGGTGATTAGGGACATTGACTCCTAGAAGATCAAGAGCATCAATAATTTGTATAACCTCAGGGAAAGAGGATTATCTCCATTTTTCTTAGGCTTGTAGATGACAAAGAGGCCCTTGAACAATAGCTTCTGATTTAGGAGTAGACTTAATAAAAAGTCCAGGGATAAGAGAAGCCATCAAAATATGGCCATGAACATTTTACAGAATCTCCAGACAGAAGTTACCTGGTTCTCTGTAGTCCATACTCACTTTGGAAATGGCCCTGGATCTGTTGACCATACTCAGAAGTTTATCTTTGCTAATCAATGCCTCTTTGCAATATGAGTAAAATTGGTCAGAAAGAGGCTCTTCTTTATATAAAAGCTGTGCTATTTTATAGCTACTACTGAGACAGAGTCACCATGGGACATTTTAAACATAGGATGTTTGTTTTTCAGAGTCTGTTAAACTGAAGTTTAAAGATAGAGGACAAAAGAAGAAAAAGGAGTATCTTCATCTTGCTATGAGAAAGTGGGTTTAAAAGAAAAAATACAGGAGACTAGGAAATGCTAGGTGTGTCCTAGTAAACTTCTTAAATGCTCTAGGCATCCATAGGATCAGAAATATATTCATCGATTTAAAAAACTGCTTTTTGTGTAAACATATTCTTTTTATCCCAATCATCCAACCCTCAACATACACACACATGTGCCACAGCTCATACACAAAGGAAAAGCATTTGCAAATTTGCAATTTATTTTTGCCATGGGTTTATCATTAGAGTTACGCATTTGTTCTGGCTAAAACATTAAAATGGATTCATCTATGGGGTACTTTTTGACCTGTTTAGTTTTGACCTGAGTTTTAGTTTTAGTAAATGTCTATAATTTGGCCATTTCGAGAAGAGAAAATATTGGAAGTGTTGTGTCTGACCTTTACTAGAAAAGATCAGTTACTTGCTCTCAAAATGGACTGACTAAAATGATCTTAAATATGTCCTGAGTGTGGGTTATATAAAGGGGTTTCCGAATGCAGATGGCACTGCCTACTCTGAGCACTGCTGATAACAGTGACTAGATGCAAGCTCTTAAATTGCCCTGTTGCCCACTGCAGTATGAACATGAGCTAAAGTCTAGAAACGCTCTTGCAAGCAATCAGCTAGTCGACCTTTAAATTTCCCAGTTCTGATGCTATTAGCAAGCTTACACACAGATCACAAGAATTACTCCTGTGAGGAGACCCAGGCTATCATTCATCTACATGGAAAGGGGCTACCCCAAAGATTACTGCTCTCTAATTACAAAACAAAAAAAAGAAAATAAATTTAACCATGACTTCGTTCTTTAAAACATACATGCATCTAATATTCATACTACGGTAACCCATTCTGGTTTAAATTTGGAGTATGCCCTGCTCAATTCCAAAGAAAATATAGAATATTTTCTCAATAGTCCATACCTGCTCTTCATCAAGATGCACTTTCTCTTTCAGTATATTGGACAATCATCACTTTCAATGGGTCTTTTCTTTCTTAACTATGATGTATTTGGCATGAAATACTTCCATGCACAGATTTCATGAAAAAAATTGATATAATGTTCTCTTTTACCCTAAAGATAGATATAGTCAGATGTTATCACATAAAACTAAATTCCTTTTGATAATTCTCATTTTGAACTGATTCTAAAATCTTTCATACACAGGGAAAGTCATATTCCTAGAAGGTGAGACAGAAAAAAGATCTGAGAGGCTTATTTGATTCCAGTACATTTGAAAGTCAATCTCAATCTTAGTATAACCAGCTTCTCATAGTGCAGGCATCTCAGCCACATCTTCCCTCACAGTGGTCAGACAGCAGATGTGGATACTTATGTTTCTAGAACTGAACGTTTTAATGTTATCCAGGAACTCAGGCGGCAAGAATAAATACTTAACAATTGCACATGTGTTTCATCCTTCCCTGATGAAAACACAAGAAGTTTTCTAAGTGGAAAGGTGAAAAGAATATCTTAGCCCTTTGCCCTTTACCCCCATGTATAACTGCAAAACAAAACACACGGTGGATAGAGCCCTTGACTCTGATCCATAAACCCACATGTACTGTCCCTTGTCCACACAGAACTGGGAGGTAAAAACAGTTAGGAGTGTATCATTTTTAGTTACCCCAAACAGTGTTTGTAAAATCTTGAATATTTTTCTTTGAAAGCTGTACAAATCTCCTCGGGCTATTTTTTACAAGAATTTATCAAGTTCAGTGTTTCCACAGTTCATTGTGGATTTGCCAAATAGCAATCATGTTATTGTTTTCAGCTTAATTAACATTCTAATTTTATGTTCGTACACTTCTAAAGCACAAGGTTTCTAAATTTGGTCCATTCTTGTCTAATCTCTCATATTAACAAGCATAACTCTTTTTGTATTAACCAGCAATGTAATCTAAATGTTATTTTGAATTCGAAATGAATTGTGAAACATAAGAGACTCAGTGAAATTGTTGTTTAAATAAACTGTACATAAGACATATCAGATTTTAGAGAGAATAACGTCAGGATTTTTGTGTGCATTTGACATCCAAGCAGACAATATGGGTTTCATATTCACTTTTACTTTGTTCATTCACTCACTCATTCATTCACTCACTCATTCATTCATTCATTCGACATTCACAAAACACCTATTATGTGCAAGACCCTTGCAGAGAGAAAGTGAGGGAGAGAATCCCAAACAGGTTCCGCTCTGTCAGCACAGAGCCCACTGCAGGGATGGAACTTACAAACCATAAAATCATGACCTGAGCTAAAACTAAGAGCTGGACACGTTACCCACTGAGGCACGCAGGCATCCAGCCTTTTTCTAACTTCTACCAGTTAAAAAACAAAGAAAGAAAAAATGGAAAACAACAACAAAAAAAACACCCAATGTGTTGCAAAATATCTTAGACATCTGAGGGTGAATTAAAAAATATAAATGCATAGCTTGGGGATCACTGAAATATAAAACATTTTAGCAAAAAAGGAAAAACACAGAAATAAAATACTTGTTAAAGGATTGTTTATTGGATAAGTATTATAGGCCAGGAGATTTTTTAAGTTCTCAGAATTTTGAGATTTGAGAAATACTGTCATCTTGATTAAGGATCTTAAGGGCAGTACACAGCTTTTAAAGCTTCAGTATAGTGGAATCCTGTGAAATAACAGTTTTGGGGGCGGGGGAGAGTGGATGAGAGAATATCTCCCTTGTGCACTTGATTGTCTTCAGTAAAGTCATTTTGCTCTTCTCATTGGGATGCAATTTTCTTCTGGAACCACTCAAAGCATTACCATACTTCTGGATTACTGAATATGCCAGGCTGTTAATTTACTTTAACACATTCCCACATAATGGAGAAAAAGAAGCAAATATGCAATTTTTTACAGAATTTTCATAAAAGCCAACAGAGATAAGACTGTGAACTTTATTTCCTCCTTCAGATGCTGAAATTTTGAGGGCGTGGGTTTCTCAGGGCCTACGATTAATGTTTTACTGAATATGAGAGCATGATTTATTTAGAAACAATATTGGAATTATTATATGATTCCCATGTATTGAATTCTACAATAACACATTGTTTAGTAGTGTAAGCTTATTGTTAATGTCCTCATTTGTGGGGGAGAGGCTTAGGAATGCCCTGGGCTTATACCAATGGGTTAACAAGGCATAGAGAAATAAAAAGCCATAGGACACTCACACCTAAGTTTGGGTAAACATGTTTGGCGCCCTGAGAATAGGAAGGTGCAGACACCCCAAGAATGGGGGGTACAGAACCCCAAAAATAGAGGCGGAAGGGAAAGGCTCCAAAATAGGAATGGGCACAAAGACTCCCAATAGAAAGGTATATGTGGTAAGCAAGATTAGGCAGGCAGTGCCAAAGTGCCCTCCCATTCAGACCTAGAGCAGAGCAGCTGCTTTCACAGGAGAAAAGGGCCCCGTTAGGCCAAACCAGTAAGACGGACTATAGACTGCTAACCTGCAGGCGGAGCAGCCCAGAGTGGAGCTGGTTAACAGAAGGAAAGGTGCCTTGTTAACCCTGAGGTTACCTCCCCGTCCGTCTTCTCCCCTAGGCTGGCTAAGATAAACACACAGGGCACCTCCCGTCTGCGGTTGACAAGCAGCCGCCCAGCTGCCCGGCGCCAGGATTTTGTTTTATATTGACCCAAACCCCAAATACTGCATATCCTCAACACCCCCCTTTTTCCCTCACGTCCCCAGGTTAATGTTCAGTTTCTTTGTCTCTTTGTGCACGCCCATCGCGTTTCTAAGTCTTCTGATCTTAATAAATACGGGCAAGGATCCTTATTCGTGGCTTTTGTCTTTTCCCATACATTAGTCATCTTTTTCCTGTTTTTTTAATCCTCCATCCTGCTCTTTTGCTAGACAAGAGAGAACTTTAGACCCAGAGTCTATGACAATCATTAAAATATTTACATATTCTGGGGCACCGGGGTGCCTCAGTCACTTAAGCTTCTGATTTCGGCTGAGGTCATGATCTCACAGTTAGTGAGTTTGGGCCCCCATCAGGCTCTGTGCTGACAGCTCAGAGCCTGGAGTCTACTTGAAATTCTGTCTCCCTCTCTCTCTGCCCCTTCCTAGCTTGCTCACTTGCGCTCTCTCTCTCTCTCAAAAATAAATCAATATTGAATTTTGTAAATAAATATTTGCATGTTCATCATAGCTTAGGCATGGATCAGTTCATATAGTCCTTTCACCATGAATTTCTTTCAGTTAAATATACAGAAGGTAGCATATAATATTAAATTTGCCAGTTGTCAAACTTGTAATGACACAGTTTAAATACTAACAAAAAACATTCAGAATCTTTTTGTTTGTTTTGTTTGGCATAAATATTATGTCATTTGTATTTTAAAAATGATTTGAACTACTAGTATGTCAGAATATTTAAAATAAACATCTAGGGGCACCTGGGTGGCTCAGTTGGTTGAGCATCTGACTTTGACTCAGGGCATGATCTTGCAGTTTGTGGGTTCGAGCCCCGCATCAGGCTCTGTGCTGAGAGCTCAGAGCCTGGAGCCTGCTTCAGATTCTGTGTCTCCCTCTCCCTCTGCCCCTCCCCTGCTCGTATTCTATATTTCTCAAAAATAAAACAGACATCAAAATTTTTTTTAAATTAAAAAAAATTTAAAAATAAATAAACATCTAAACTTGTGGCTTTAAATAAAACTTCAAATTATCTAGGATCTCGAGGCCTTCACTGTGGCATGGAAAACCTGAAACTGAGGAATGCTCTTTCTTAGTCTGTGATTTCAGATTTCTACCCTGAAACTATAAAACAGTGCATTTCTCTTTAAACGTGCCACATAGCCCTCCTTTTCCATCCTGTCTACTTCTTGTCCTGGTATTTCAGCATTAACTCTGGGTGTCTCTGATCTCTTATTGGAGGTTTTCTATATAGTGAATTAGTACAATAAGCTTTTGGGTTAGTTAATTAGTAATATATAGCAAACCCAACATCATGTAATCATCTCTACATTACCTGAATTCGTATAGTGAGAAACATAAACATAATATACTCTTTGTGTGTTATTTTTATATTTTTATAGTTAATTTATATAATTTATTTATGTCATTAACAGTTTTATTTCCACCCTTCCAAACACCTTTGAGATTTGAGTTTCATTGCATTTGTATTTCATAACCAACACTCTGCTTCAAATGGTATTAAGAGAATCATAATAGCAACCCTCCCCCAACACATATGCACACACACACAAAGTAAAAGAAGGACTTGACACTTCATTAACAGTAGTTAGGACCATGAGAACTCCCTCAACATACACACTTAATGCAGTTCCCAAACAGGAAGTGCACTACCCTAAAGGGTGTTTGGGGTTGTCTGGACAATGAGGAGTGGATGTAACTGGCCTTTAGTGAAGAACCAGGGGACACTGATTGCCTGCAAGGCCATGTCCATTTTAAAAAGGTATTATCTTCTCTTCAGCAGAGCTCATGAACGCCCTAAATTTCTTTTTTTTTAATTTTTTAACGTTTTATTTATTTCTGAGAGAAAGAGCGTGAGCAGGGGAGGGTCAGAGAGAGAGAGAGATACAGAATCTGAAGACAGGCTCCAGGCTCTGAGCTGGCTCTCAGCCCAGAGGTCAGATTATGACCTGAACTGAAGTCGGAGCTTAACAGACTGAGCCACCCAGGTGCCCCTAACGCCCTAAATTTCTTAAAGCAATGCTTTTTAAACATTACCATGTTTACACATTGCCCAAATATCTTATTAAGTTGCAAGTTAGGACCACGTCTTAGGTGAGACCTGTGTTTTTGATTCTAGAACTAAATTTTGAGTAGCAAGGTGTCATGTGAAAACCTATGGGTACATTTTTGAGCTAAGAAACTACTTCTGTTTTGTATGTAAATGCAAAAACATTTGGGATATGGTTCTTATAAAGCTGGAATTTTTCAGGAATGCAAATATCTGACGTGGAAGCAAAATTGTACTTGGTTCAATTGTACCTTACCAAAGACTGTATCATTTTACAAAAATTACATCACCACCACAGCAATGTTCCTGCTTATGTTTCTAATAAAACACATTATATTAGTCTGGATGGAAACTGCCACAGCAATGGCCATTCTTCATATACATGCAAGCATTTGACCATTTCTTTAGGTGGAATGACTAGTTGTACCCACAGATTTATAGATCAAAATTCTCATTTTTATAATAAATTTATTTATTGTATTATAATTGTGATTATAGTGATATTTTTAAGCTTTGTGTATATGTACATTATACTTTTATAAATTTTATTTTATAATAGAAAATAGGCTGTAAAAAGTACTTTCATGAAAACATGGGTCTTTGAGTTTTGCAGAGTTGAAATCTACTGTCTCATGCAGATTTTTTGCTGTTGTTCTGCTTTATTGTGTTTTATCTTTTTAACTCTTTATTTTTTTTAATGTTTTATTTATTTCTGAGAGAGAGAGAGAGAGCGTGAGCAGGGGAGAGTCAGAGAGAGAGGAAGATACAGTATCTGAAACAGGCTCCAGGCTCTGAGCTGGCTGTCAGCACAGAAATGGACACAGGGCTCGAACCCACAAACCATGAGATCATGACCTGAGCCGAAGTCAGACGCTTAACTGACTGAGCCACCCAGGGTGCCCTCTTTTTAACTCTTTAAATAATTGGATTTGAACTACAATAACCCAGGGCACCTGTGTGGCTCGGTTGGTTAAGTGGCAAACTTCGGCTCATGTCATGATCTCACTGTTCAAGACCCATGTCAGACTCTGTGCTGACAGCTCAAAGCCAGGGACCTGCTTAAGATTCTTTGTCTCCATCTCTCTTCTCTGCTCATGCTCTTTCTCTCTGTCTCTCTGTCTTTCTTTCTCTATGAAAAATAAATTTAAAATATTAAAAAAATACAATACAATACACCTATCATTGTGGTTTTACAGCTATATAATAAAGGAGCACCTGGGTAGCTCAGTTAGTTAAGCATCAGACTTCAACTCAGGTCATGTTCTCAACGTTCCAGCCCCACATCGGGCTCTGTGCTGACAGCTCAGAGCCTGGAGCCTGCTTCAAATTCTGTGTCTCCCTCTTTCTCTGCTTCCCCAACCCCACCCCTTGCCACTCACACTCTGTCTATCTCCAAAAATTATTTTTAAATTTAAAAACATAATAAACTTTAAAACCATACAATGAAGGGTAATTGTATCATGTATACCCAGAGTACCCCTCTAAATTCTCCACCAGTTAGTATAAAAATATTTTCCCCTAAACTCTTTGGCAATATAAGCATCACCTGGGGTTTTCTAGAAATGCAAAAATCTCACACTCCACCCAGATTTACTGAGCCCGAATCTACATTTTATCAAGATCTCCAGGTAGTCTGTATGTATATTAATATAGAGAAGCACTGCTCTGTCCTGACTACTGAAGCCAAGCCACCTCCTGCTTGGTACCCTCCGTGCATTTTGCACACCAGGTTCTGCACGGTTTCTGGAGTCCAGCTGTGTGTCTTCTGCATCTTGCCTTCTTTTTTTTTTTTTAATAATTTTTAAATGTTTTTATTTATTTCTGAGAGACAGAGAGAGACAGCGTGATTAGGGGAGGGTCAGAGAGAGAGGGAGACACAGACTCTTGAAGCAGACTCCAGGCTCTGAGCTAGCTGTTAGCACAGAGCCCAACACAGGGCTCGAACCCACGAGCTGTGAGATCATGACTTGAGCCGAAGTCAGACGCCCAACCGAATAAGCCACCCAGGCACCCCTGCATCTTGCCTTCTTATAGTAGCCCACTATTTCCTGAATATGAAGGAAATCTGTGGCAAGAATGATCTTCTGATATATTTGGGCAGTCTTGGACATCATTGTTTCATCAGAGAGGAAACTTGGAGAGGGTAAGGGCCATACTGGGGTTGCACGGTGGGCTGTCGGGGATGAGCCTAAAATGTCACATCAAGATGCAGTGATAAGAGACGGCCATGCACTCCTCGCCGTCACAGGGACTCTGGTCCTTGCCAACAGCCCGTGCCTCCTGCTTCCCATCACTTCTCCAAACAAATCAGGAGATGTATCCTGACAGACCCAGAGTCATGTTGCAGGAGAGTTCCTCTCATAAATAGATTTTTTTTTCATTTAAAATTGTGAAAAAGGGCGTTTGAATAAATCTTTCCTTCTCACATTTCTCCTCTCCAACTCCCTAAAATTTGCTACTAACCCCGTATCATGATGTCTAGGTAAATCTAATTGCAATCATCTCTAATCAAAAGGGTCTTTAATTCACCTTGCAATTCCTACCTGATCCTGTACTTGCTCTTCAAAGTAAACCAACCTTTCTTAACACCTAAGACACAGAAATGTCTCATCATGCTAAATAATGGAAAACCTTACCTCATATATAATAGAACAAAACAAACCAAGAAAGCACTAACTTCAGTCATTCTAAGATTCTTTCTCTTGTACCTTTAATATAAAGGGGGAAGAAATGGGACGAGATTGTCATCATAGAGAGTTTAAGGTAATTTCCCGGCATGATCTCCATGAAGGAGATGGAGAGAAAGTGATATCTAGCAGGGACCATCTGCTAGGAAGGTTCATGGAGGAGGGTGTTGAAGGAAAAGGAATGGACCAGAAATAAGGATTCCTGACTTCATCAAACGTTCTTCCTGGAATTGGGTTTAATGTCCTATATATAAACTTTCATGCCAACTTGAAATCTCTTGATTATACTCAAGAGCAACTAGGAATGAGGAAAAACTAATGGACAGGGAAATATTATTTGTTCATTTTCCACCTTCTAAATCTGTTTGAGGAGAGATTTCTGGGTTTTGTTTACATATTGTTTGCTTTTTGTTTGTTTTTATTTCCAGTTTTGTTTTACTTTGCTACTGTAACTCTCTCCTACTTAAAACCTTAGAAATAGGGGCCCCTGGGTGTCTCAGTTGATTGAGCGTCTGACTCTCGATTGCAGCTCAGGTTATGATCTCACAGTTTGTGAGACTGAGCCCCGCATCAGGCTCTGCACCAATTAGCACACAACCTGCTTGGGATTTTCTCTCTCTCTCCCTCTGGCCCTTCCCGGGTTGTGCACTCACTCTCTCTCTCAAAATAAATAAACATTTTTAAAAAATAAAAAACAAAACCTTAGAGATAAAGAAGTTACAGCCAGCCATACTTCTAAGTAATCATTTAACTCAACTTTTACTCAAAATGTGAATGCGTTGGCAGGTAACAGCTGTTAGCCAAACAAGGCTCGCACATGCTGCTTGCCGACTAAAACACACACATTGGGGCTCTGGTTATGCATCTGGCCGTACAGTTTGCTCAGACTGGGCCAACTGGCACTTCTGGTCATCTAGAATCATGTTGTCAAGTAGCTAAAACACAGATGATTCAATTGCTCTACTATAACTCTTAAGGAAATTCAATGATCACTCATCATGAACAAATATAATGGGAGAAGTACATAGTCTCTTAGAATTTTAGGTTCCTCCTATTGAAAATTTGAAGAGGCATTTTACAACCTCAGAAGTAACTTTTAGCATCACAATTTTTTTTTAATTTTTTAAATGGTATATTTATTTCTGAGAAAGAGAGAGACAGCGTGAGCAAGGGAAGGTCAGAGAGAGAGGGAGACACAGAACCTGAAACAGGCTTGTTTGAAATCAAGACGCAGGGTTCAAATCCACGAACTGTGAGATCATGACCTGAGCCGAAGTAGGACGCTTAACCGACAGAGCCCCCCAGGCGCCCCCCAAAATTTCTTTTCAATATCCCCTTGCATTGTGTATGCCCCCTACACGTTTTTTAGCCCCCCTGGATTCAGCCCTCAGGCTGACCCCGATACCTGCTAATCACAATCTACTGAAATGTTGCTTCCTCAAAGATATATTTTTGTTTTAGAATCTGTTTTATTTTACTGAGCCAATCCCCGTTTGTGTTTCTGCTAATGTCATATGTATCAGGATCACACAAAGGCAGAGTAGGAAATCCAGCCATGTTCAAAGGTATGCAGACATTCGTGACCTAAGCGGAGCACGTAAACGCTTTGTCAGGGCAATCAGATTCTCCCATTTGTACAACAGGTTCTTCCCGGCATGCGTTAGCCTGTTTGTCCTTGAAATGCCTTTTTAGCCTTTTGTAGACAAGACCAATAATTCATGAGAGAGCTGGGAATAGAAAATAGTCCTCCCTATTCCCATCAGAGTATTCTTGCGACTGGTTATATTGACTCCTTATACACATTAGCTGTTTCACTTGCACACTGAAACACATCAGTATTTTTGATTGAGTTTGACATTTTGAAATTTAACTACAATAGCTTACCCTATAAACAGGAAGTGACTGTAAAACAGATGTTCTTATTGAGAGAACATGTTACCAAAAGAGCAAACCACTAAATTTGTCCTTGCTGTAATTGTGTCATTTAAACCAAGAGGAACAAGTCAGAGCCCTAAGACTGAAGAACCCTGATAGGAAAATTATGCCATCATTCAATGTTATAAGATGTCACCTGAAGAAAGAATGTGATTTAAGGTTCAACACTGTTTCCAGGTGATATGAATACCAATTTCCAAATTCTGGTATACAATTACTGAGTGGAAATCTTCCAGTATGTACGAAAGTAAAGATCTGTGAATGATTTTTAATACATTAGGGAAAAGACTCATCCCTAATCTCTGGAAACCAATGACTATATTCAAAATTTTGTGAAAATTAATTCTGTGCATTTATTAATCATGAGCTTTGTCTTTGAAGGTTAAGCAGATGACATGTATCCTTAAAAAAAAGACCAAGTTAGCATGAAGGCAGTCAATTCTGAAATCAAAAATTTATCAATGTATCATGAATATATGTGTTGAATGGATTTTAAGAACTAATGAAAGTTGTGTATATGGTTTTAGAAGAAGAAAATGAGTATTTCAAAGCATTTTATCCAGAGATAATACTTATGACTACCCTGCGATGCGTTCTAAGATAATCTACACTCCACTAAGATAATCTATACTCATCTACCACTCCTCAGAAATGATGGACATGAGGACCATACTAGTACTTAATAGATAAATTCACCTGGTTACAATTGCTGGGACCATGGTTGACAAATGACCCAAGTGGGGGCAAGCTGTTTGGAATGAGCATATTAACAGATTTAGTCAGTTGCTTATCAGAAGCCAAATAGTATATGTGATTTTCCTTTTGGCTTTTTTTTTTTTTTTTTTTTTAATTTTATGGTCAGATGATAGAGTGCTTTTTGGAGAAGCCATAATGACACATGACTAACTGGAGCTGAGATCAGATAGCGCTAATCTGTTGAGAGAGGAAATGAATCAAACACTTAAGGAGATGCTGTCAGGAGAAACTCTATAGCTCTGATGGAGATAACACAGACTTGGTTCTTGCCTTTCAAGAGTAAGTCCCAGTGTGATGTGTCTGTACTTAATTTCCTGTTCCTAAATGATGTGGCATCTGCTCATTTCTTCCTTGCCAAAAGTAAAAGTGAAAAATAAAAATATACTCCATTACTTATGGCAACCTAGCTGGGATATTATTTGTTGTGTTATGGCTGTAATATTCAAATTTTCTTGAGTCAAACAAATTCAGATATGTAATCTTAAAACTGTATTTCTAGATCTGATTTTGATTTTTTACTTTGAACCTGCCTCGTGGCACAGAATTTAATTTATACATGTAGGGGCTGTCAAATACATTTTTCAAGATATATAAATAAATACCTGGCTGGCTCAGTTGGTATAGCGTATGACTCTTGATCTCAGGACTGTGAGTTTGAGCCCCACAGCAGGGAGGTGGGGGATGGGGGGGTGCACAGAGATTACTTTAAAAAATAAGAAGAAAATGAAAAATATGTAAATTATTTATAGCCTAGTTCAGAAACTTTATTTTAGGTACTTCCTGATATTCTCATCTTCTTGAAGAGAAGCATGAACCAACAAAGGTAGCCTCCCTAAATATCTACTTATGGAATTGGTCACATGCCGGTGGTGAGTGATTGGATCAGAGATCCATCATATTTCTGAATAAGATGGCTCTGAGCTGGCATCAGCCACTGATTTTCTCATCATTTTGGAAGTAAGGTGTCTCATAGTGGCTCATACCCGTGATTCATTCTAATTGGCTGGGTGCAAACTCTGATTTCCCTGGTGTATTTGGCTACATATTTTATCTACTCTGAGGTAGTAACATCATGATATATTTCTCTGATGTGCAGCTCCTTGAATCATGGGATGATGGAACAGATTTCAATTATTACCAGCTTCTAAGTTCAACAGTAAACATTATACTTCTTTTTCAGGCACTTGATAACATAGGAATCATAAGGAAAGAGATTATCAGGGGCTACCTCTCATATCTAGCTGATCTAGCTGCACCATAACCTACTTGGCTATTCTCACTGGAAAGTGAAATGGAAATTTTCCAATGTAGTTCCTCATTCAGAATTCTCTTGTCTTACATAATCCCTAAAATTCAGGGATTTCGTTTCATGATATTTTATTAGTTACACTTACTTTATCAGAATAGAGTCTTTGTTCCCAAAGAACTTGTCCTTTTTTTCCTCCGACTTTTCTTGAACCTATTTCTAGAGCAAATACCAGAAAGCCATTAAGCATCAGCTAAGTAATTGAAAATATAAAAAAGAGGTATCATGAGACCAATATTGAGATGTATACAAGAGTATAGAATTATAACAAAACAATACATAAGTTCTGACTTTTATAAAGGTGTATATATAAGCAGCCCCAATGACTAACCATGCTATTTGTGGAAAAAACTAAAGGGAGTATTTTTTTTTTTTAACATATTGGAAATGAAAGAAAAAGTAAGGAAAATGAGAGGAAGCTAGAAACAGCAGCTGTTGCCATTTATATTGAGTTAATCTTTATTAGAATAAAATGTGAACAGGAGTTTCCATTATCCTCGGAACTTCTATTTTCATAGATTTCAATAATAATCGTGCCGTGACCGCTGTGGCTAGTGATAGCCATTTAGTGAAATAAATCAAAACAATACATAATCATCTTTCTCTGTTTTCTGCCCCTATTCGCAGGAAATAAATTGCCTGAACATGTCACGTTATTTTTCTCTCCACCTCACTTGTTCACCTCTCCACCCTCGGCAGACATCCGGCGTTCCAAGATTATTAGAGGAAACTTAAGGCCAATAGTTCAAAACAAGTAATTTTCATCTGTTAGGCAGGGGAAATGGATGAAAAAATAAAATGTGTGTTTTGTGCCTTTGTATTCTTCCCTCTGACTGGATGTTGGGGACTATGTTCCTTAAATATAGTAATGAACTCAAGGGACTACAAGACACTCTATATCTATAATTCATCTCATTGAAAAATATGGTATTTATATATTTCCTGTGTCTGAAAACATTGAAGAAATCTGATGCACCAGAGGTAAAACAAACATTATTAAAAGCAGATAACCTATAATGGTAAACCAGTAACTTATTGGTGTGATTATTAGTCTTTCTTGCAAGTAAATTTCCACATTTTAAATAGGTCTTATCTCTAAAATAAGACAGATCCACCTGTTAGAGGAAAAAGTCGTCCTTTGCCAAAGGGTGATGAGGGAAACGTCATCTGAACTACAAAATACAAATGTGTTTTAGTAATATTCTAATAATATGATAAAATACAGGATTTTTAAGTGCTAATTTATAGAATATTTTAATTTTAAAGAATATTTACCCTCAGCATCTTCTGAATGAAAATACTTTATTAATAGCCAGAAGAATTAAATTTACCATAACATTAATTAAAAATAGTCAAGAAATGGGGTGCCTTGGTGGCTTGGGCTCAGGTCATGATCTCACAGTACATGGATTTGAGCCCCACATTGGGCTCTCTGCATCTCAGGGCCTGGAGCTTGCTTAAAATTCCGTTTGCTTCTGCCCCTCTTCTGCTTGCACTCCATCTCTTTTTATCTCTCTGTCTCTCTGTCTCTCTGTCTCTGTCTCTCTTTCTCAAAAATAAATAAAACATGAAAAAATTTAAAAAACAGTAAAGAGAGTTTGTGGGAACAGAGACATAGCATAATAAATCATACATGACCACCTTTAAAACGCTTTAAAATCATGTTTTAATAGATAATTTCCTAAGAATATAATTTAAGATTTGTCATCATTTTGGGAGTTCATTCTGTTCTTTTAAAAAAAATTATGAAAACTCTAGAATGTGCTGAGAGTATTTTAGAAAGGTTTTATTATGTAGCTCCCAATTCCAACAATTTTGAACCAGTGGAGAATTTCTGTTGTTTTTTGTAGGGGCAGAGAAAAGAAACTGAATGCCTGACTCCAGGAATAAAATAGCCTGAACCTTTTATCATTCACATTAAATTCCTTTTAATGCATCACCCAGGGCTGACATAATTCTACCATTATTATACACAGATTGGGAAGGAACATCCTGTAGCCTGGAAGCTTCAGACAAAATCCTGAATCTGGTCAAGGTAAAGTGGATTTAATAAATCCCAGTCTACTTGCAAGTTGCAAATCTTTAAAATCCTGTATGAATTACTCCACATCTTTACCTGGCTTCCCTTTTATTTATTTTGGAAGAAGAAGTGGATAATATGCTACCCTCTTTTCCAGTTTCCTTCTCTGATTTCTTTGCTTTTGGTATGCTCCCCAGAGGCCTCTGGGAAGGCTGCTGGCAGTCATTTACACATAGTCTCTCTCTTTGGAGGCTGTTCTTGGGAAAGTGTAATTTAATGTCTTTACTTCCTTCAGAGAAATTTTTTTTCAAACTCCCTTCTTTCTTCTTCCAGCTAGATCTTTTTGAACTTCCCCACTTTTTGTTTCATAAATCCTATCAAAGACCAGCCACTCTCAACAGAAGTTCCACATTGTGGAGTCTGGCTCAAAATTACAGAGATCTCTCTTGATGCCATAATGTTTGTAATCCCAAATCAACTATACTATTTTTCCAAAGGTAAACTCGAATTCACGTGGTCTTTGGTGACATTTATCTAGCAGACAAGAAATAGTCCAAATTTTCTTGTAAGCTTCAGGTTAAATGTGCAGTTCAGTCCACACAGCAAAAATTTTGAAATGCACATGAGTCTAAGACCTGTCCTTGAGGAAATTAACCAATGCATAAACAACCAAACAACATCAACAACCAAATACTACCACTTGGGGAAATTTGGAAAGACAGATAGATGATAGATAGATAGATAGAGATAGATAGATAGATAGACAGATCAAAATGATGATGCACATATTTATGTATGTAAACACACTCTCAACTGTGTTTATGATGTCAAATTATCTACGACACAATATAAGAAACTTAAGGATTCTTTTTTCCCTTCCATTTGAGCTTCAGAGTCAATTTTATGAAGAAAATCATCATCATCTATAATGATAGGAAGATGAGTGCATTTGCCATTCTATGAAGTGTTTCTGCTGCCATGGCCATATTCAGAATAACATGGTATAACACCTACAGGTAATATAAATATCAATGTAATAATTGGAAACTCAAAGACTTTCCTGGAATTCTATAGACATTGGCTGTTTTTTTTTTTTTTCTCTGAAAGGTAATTTGCCCTTTAAGTTCTGTCTTAAATCAAACCAAATACCACCTCTACATTTGCAATCATATTGAACTGATTTTCCAGGCTTCACGTCTATTCAGTAAAAGTATCCAGACTTTATCTCTCACTTTTATCACTAAAATAGTTCCTTTCAGTGTGCCTTAAGTCAGATTCTCATTTTTGTTAATGAAAGGATTATAGAACTATGCCAGCTCTGATATCCCCTAAGCATTGCTGTTGATCTTAAACTCCAGGTCTTCTTTTAGTGTCTCCATTTTCTGTCTTTCAATAGACTGTGAACTACAGTTGAGAAAAATAAAAAATTGCACAAGATGTTTTAACAAAATGATCTGAGAATCAAAGTCTGGGATATCTCAACTATTGTAATCATGCCTTGGACCAAGGAAGGGAGCATTTTCCTAATAGACTCCATATCTGTACTTTAATTTTTTCCAAGTTGTAAACATAGATAGCCTTCCAACTCTCAGCTACACCAACATATATCAAGTGTTTTTGTTTAATAAAAAATGGAAAATTTTTTTTAATTTTTTTTAATGTTTTATTTATTTCTAGGAGAGAGAGAGATGAGCAGGGGAGGTCAGAGAGAGAGGGAGTCACAGACTGAAACAGGCTCCAGGCTCTGAGCTGGCAGTCAGCACAGAGCCCGACGCGGGGCTCGAACCCACGAACCGCGAGATCATGACCTAAGCGAAAATCGGACGCTTAGCCAACTAAGCCACCCAGGCGCCCCAAAAAAAATGGAAAAATTTTAAGAGTTACTATAATTGGATAATATTTAACAAATATGAAATAATATTTTCTAGCCTTGTTCCTGCAAAATGTGAGAGCCATACCTGGACTGTCCAAACTTCTGAGCGCAGGATTGATTATGTGTCATGGGGATGTTGAAATCTATTCCTCTGATACTCTCTAGAATCACAAACTTTCCTTTACCTTTGTTCTGAAATTCTAGAAAATAATGGGAGTGTCAAGAGGATTATAGGTTTTCTAAGAAGAGACATTTCTTCTCTCACAGACATACATATACTTTATCACTTCTCTCTCCTCTCTCTCTCTCTCTCCCTCCCTCCCTCCCTCCCTTTCTTGCCACTTGAAGTTAGGCATGGCTATGAAACTCCCTTTGGTCAATGAAAAGTAAGCAAACATGATGTGGTCATGTCTAAGTAAAAACATTTAATTGCTGATATTTTATATAAAACTTTTCTCTTGCATCTAAAGTTCCAAATAGTAGTACTTTTTATCAGTTTGAGTCTCAAACGAACTATCATACTCTGCAACACTTTTGAATAGTCCTAAGAAGTTGCCACTTAATGGCTTGTATTTTTTTTTTTTTTTTTTTTTAGCAATTGCAGTTATATACATGCTTCAGTTGTTCACCAACTCATTTATTTTGGACACAATGTTAGTTATATTTTGTGTAAGTTTTTAAAATTAAAACGTTTAGAAATGAAATTCGCTTTTCAAAGATAATACTAGTTTTTGTTTCAGCCCTATCTCACATTATCTGCCTGCATCTGCTAACATAAGAGCATCCCATGGCCAGTGAGAAGAAGTATCTCCAGGCTAGACAGTACATGTAGGTAATCTGTGCATCAACTGAAACTGCTCAGTTGGCAATGTGGTCAGGAATCAATAAAATGGAAGTTAATAGCGTAGGTAAGGTTATGTTAGGCTTTGATATTCCGGCCAAAGACACACAGTTGTGTAATCAGAAATAAGACAATGTTGTTTCTTGGTTCTGTTTCCATCAGTACTCTTACTATTATCATTACCATCGAGGAAACACCCAGTTGGCAGTGACAGTGACATAGATGCCTTGATGGATTGACTTCTACTATATTTGTCCAACGGTGGCATGCAGTAGAGAGGGTAAGCCAAAAGAGAATT
Organism: Proteles cristata cristata; assembly: GCA_017311185.1. Taxonomy (NCBI): domain Eukaryota; kingdom Metazoa; phylum Chordata; class Mammalia; order Carnivora; family Hyaenidae; genus Proteles; species Proteles cristata. The sequence continues at coordinate 519,710 of JAESUZ010001598.1, forward strand.
TGGGGAATGTTTGGATAATTCTACATCTGGACACTGAGTGAATCTTCCTTTTATTTTTTTTTAATTATGTAAATATTAAAACATATGCCAAAATTGAAAGAATAGCATGATAAACTCCTATGCACTTATAAACCACATCAACAAGCTTTAACAATGAACAATAGGGGCGCCTGTGTGGCTCAGTCGATTAAGCATCAGACTTTGGCTCAGGTTACGATCTTGTGGAATGTAGGTTCAAGCCCCACATCAGGCTGTGTTGACAACTCAGAGCCTAGAACCTGCTTGTGATTCTGTGTCTCCCTCTCTCTCTGCCCCTCCCCTGCTCATGCTCTGTCTCTCTCTCTGTCTCAAAATTAATAAATATTTTTTTAAAAAATGAACAACAAATGACTAATCCTGTCTCATCCAGGTCCCAATCCAATTTCTCACACCTCAGTGATTATTTTGAAGCAAATCCCATGCATCATATTATTTAATTATTGAGTATTTCAGCACCTAACACTAATAGGATTTTACTTTTAACACAATATAATATTAACATCTAATAAAAATTGAAACAATTACTCAGTGTCTTGAGATAGGCTATTATTGATTTTTTTTCTAAATTCAGGTCCAGATTTATGGGTTGAGATTAGAATATCTGTCTCTTTATCTTTCCTGCCTTTCCAGGGAGGGAGAAAAATCATTTTTTAGAAACAGTTGGTTTCTGGCTTGGGGGAATTTAAAGAAATCCATTTGATTCAGAATGCTTAAAGTTGCTAAAACATCATTCGTATAGTACTTTACATTGTAAGGGAGGTTTACCTGAAATTAACCCAACGGAAAAGAGGCTGTGGAGATTCTTTACAATTTACCTTTACAGTTTTCCTTTTTGCAATTATTTTATGTGACAAAATAATATTTTTATTATAAATGGCTACTGTTTCATCACTGTGGCTTTTGCTTAGTCAGAGTTTCCTGTATTTTTTCCCAAGAATTAATAGGGTTATGTATATAAGTTTAAGAGCTAGAGTAAGAGTAAGCAAAATAATGAACAAGAATCCAAACCACAAATGAAAACTTTTGGAGGGAACCTGAGAGACAGGATGGGAAGGGAGAGATGATTTTGCATGACACAGTTAAACAGAAGCCCATATAAGTTTCAGGATGTCAGCTTCTGGTGCTATTCAAATTTTTGTTTCTGGAACCACAAGGAGAAAATTGTATAATTGCACTTCTTAAAATCAGTTAAGGGCTGGATGTCACATCTTTGATACTGAAATAAAAAATAATAAAAAAGGCAAAATTTGTTAAGGTGAAGGATCTACAAACAAAAGCAAGCATCGACATCACACATTACCTATAGTCGTACAGGACTTTCTAGTCTCCCTATTAAAACATGCGTTTATTTAGAAACATAACAGTCCACTAATTTTCCTGTATTTGCTATGAAATAAATAAGTGATGTTTGTATTTTGATTCCATCATGATGGCAGACATTAGCGTATAGAGTATACATTTCTAACTATCACATCCTACTTGATGCTTTTCACAAAGTGATGAACTATAAGGCAAAGCATATGAATAGTTGAAGAAGGACATCATAAGCTTATGGAATAAAAATTCTTCTAAATTGTAGGTGAATGTTATTTTTAAATTTTATTTTTTCCATATCATCTAAAAATTGCATTTGTTGAAAATTATGAAATACTGCTGTTAGTGCTAATGGAAGAAACTTAGGTCATCAGGAATTGCCTGATTATTCAATATACAGATAATTTATTTATTATAAGGGCCAGGAAGGCCATAAGTCCCTAGAATAGTCTTGAACCTTCACAGAATCTTCTCCCATAGAACTGAAGACTTTCAGACACCAATATATATTCCTAACATACCTGAGGAGTTTATAAGCCTGCTAGATCTTTGTTTTAGACGTCACATAAATTTTACCCCAGACCACCTTTGCTGAGGAGGGCATTTTGGTAGAGACAGATAAATTAATGCATTCACATAAATATATTTACAGTCATATGTATAAAAACATACTTATTTACTGTATGTGGGTGTTCCTATGTAAGTAAATATGTATATACTTATATCTGATCCTAGCTTCTGTCTAGCAACATCACTCAATATATTTTCTCTTGGACCTCATGTTCAAGGTTAATGGATTACAGTTTACTTTTTAAAATATATATATTTTTTTAATTTGAGAGAGAGAGAGAGAGAGAATCCCAAGCAGCTCCATGCTCAGCATGAACCCTATTGTGGGCCTCAATCCCAAAACTCTGACCTGAACTGAAATCAAGAGTCAGGCGCTCAAACAACTGAGCTACCCAGGAGCCCCAGCTTCCTTCTTTAAAGAAACATTATATATACTTCCTTGAATCTTTGCATATTATATTCCCTTTGCCTAAAATATTTGTCCTTATTTTCCCCAGTTCTTTCCAAGTCTCATTCAATATTCAGCCCAAATTTACTCCATACCTTCTGTTCCCAGCATCCTATCAACAAATAAAAATGTTCCCCGATTAATAACATCAAATAGTAATTGTATAATTTTAATTATCTTATAACAGATATTCTTCAGTTTCCAAATTCAGTTAGTCAAGTTGTATAGAAAGTAATCATTACCCAAGATGTTAAACGATCAAATGAGTGAATCAATAAATCTTAAAGTTAACAGAATTTGTTAATAAAGTAACAGTTCCTAACATAGACTCGATGATCATTCAGTAAAATCTTTTTTTTTCTTCTGCTTAACATGATCCTAGACTATATATCCTGGCAAACTTGCTAAATCACATGTCAGCCCATGTGATTTATTTTAATGTGAGCTCTATGAATTGTGTATTATGCATCTAGTCATGACCAATTAAATATTTCCTACGTGGCCCTTTCTTCTCTTTCTCTTTATTCATCTGTTAGCTAAATCCCAAATCTATGGGTAACTTTAAATTTGTACAGTTCCTTAAATATAACTGACTCTTCTAGAATGTGTGGAGCCAGCCACCACTTCCATCAAATATTTCCTGGGCAAGAAACGTTTTCCCGTTACAGTCGCTGGCATTATATCAATGAGTACGAAAGTTGTTATCAAACGTGTTATACAGAAAGGAAATCCTTCCAATATGTCTCATTGCTGGTCAGGCAATGAGCTTCATGGATATTGACAAAGGAGATTGGGAAAAGAGATATCTCTATTATTCAGTGAGGGAACAAACGTCCAAAATGCCACCTCTGATAGCTCATAAGCAGACCACCTGACTACTGAACTGCTGGTGCTAGCAGAAGAGACTGGAAAACAGAAGTTAGTAATGCATGTTGGCGGCTATTAGGGGCATTTAGCAAGGTGTTAGTTGAAGGAAATGGCCTCGAGTTATAATTGCATTATTTGCCAACAGAAATGAGAGGAAATAGAGAAAGTGTCGCTATTTGAGGCCATAGAAAATTAGCTTGTGGTCCCACAACAATAAGAGTAACTGTTTTAAATATTTGGAACCTCAAAACCCTTTGGGCTTACTTTTGAAAATGAGACTAAGGTCATCAGCTTCAAGGTCACCTCTGTTAAAATGAGCAAGAATGTCACGGAGACAAGGAAGAAGTAAGAAAAATTGAAAACTATTGAAGGCACCTGGAACTGACTGAATGCAAACATATTAAAAGACTAGTTCATTTTTAAGGAAATTCGATTGTTAAAGAAACTACAATTTGACAGTTCTACCATTCTGCTCTTAAAAGCTTTACCAAGAGGAGGTTGGCTGCAGAGATTTTAGCCTCCGAGGAAAGCATCGTCCTCAACACTCGCCTTTGCTGTGACTCTTGAGATTGGTAAGTCAAACCCTCCCCACTTTGGGAGCCAGGACAGGGAGAGGAGGGTTGAGAGGGGCTCCTCACGGTCCAGTGATGGCACTGTCGTGCCTGCGAGGGAGTGTGAGAGCTGAGTACCGCCAGGCCCTTGACGCTCCACGAGATTTCATATCAAAGCTGAGGTTTCAGCTTCTCCTTATTTGTCCCTTTTGTGAATTAGAACTTTCATGGTTGCTGTTGTACCTTTTCTCAGGGAAGCTTTCAGAGAAATTGTCTTTTTAATTTACAGATCTCCATAGCTCAAAAAACACCACATCCATTTGAGCCTGCGGTGGCTGGATGACATGCGGGACTGTCTCTCTTGGAGAGCAGGTGAGTGCTACCTGATTGAGGCAGAACAATTAAACAGCTACTTGGTGAACAGAAGGGCAGGCTGGTGATGGCGAATGGCTGGAGCTCTTTACTTTTTGGACACACAATTACATCTTATTTTTCATCCTCTTTTTCATAGGTCCTGATGACTAAATTCTGGCTATGGATTATGAGAGGATGTTGTATTCCACTTTTAGTTAAAATGCCCACCTTCCCATATACACACAAAATGAAATGAAATGAAGCAATCAAACAAAATAAAACAATAAAATAAAATAAAAAGGGCACTGTAAAATTTTCATGCTGTCATCTATCCATCGATTCCTGGTCAGTTGACTGGTGTTAACACCCAGAGTCACCTTGGAAATTTTGTGACAGTGGCAGCTTCCTGTCAGCATGGGTTTCTGACAGCCAGGGAGAGGACATTGCCTCCCGCACATCTCCCGACAGCCTCTGCGAAACCACACTCTAGAGGAGACTTTGAGCAAGAAAGAGATTTTATTATGTTAATTTGCTGATATTTGGGGGCTCATCTGTTATAGCAACTAGCATCATTTTAACTGACAGTAACCTTCAATTAAAGCCCAAATTTAGTGTCTAACTTTGACAGAAGAACTCAATAAACATATATATAGTCTCCAAAATACCATTTTATAGGCTTCCAAAAATTCCACTTTCCTGCATCTCAGTTCTCTTTCTACTTAAAATGCATATACATTTCTCACACTGCAAACTATCACCGTCTTTCCTGCTGATCTGACCTGAGGGTCTTACTTATGCCAGCATCTTCTCCAAGCTGCCTACATCAAGGTATTTACCCGAGGGCGACTTTCCTATAACTGCTTTTTAGCTCCATAAGGAGAATTTCTGTTTTTCCTGCTTTGAAAATGATAGGCCTGATTAGCTCCTCTCAGTTTCTCACATTGCCTAGGAATCCACCAACGAGGTGGCTAAACATACTCTATAAACTACATTAGCACTTTCAAAAATTTTTCTTACAGATATGTATTTTTTTAAGTCTGTGCACTTAGTTTGGGAGAGAGAGAGAGAGAGAGAGTGCACAAGCAAGTGGGGGAGGGGAAGGGTATCCCAAGCAGGCTCAGCACTGTCAGCATAGAGCCCAACATCGGGCTCAAATCCGAGAACCAGCAGATCATGACGTGAGCCCAAATCTACAGTCAGAACCCTAACCAACTGAGCCACCCAGGCGCCCCAAGAATATGTATTTTTTATATGCACCTAAAATTCTGTGTCACAGGAGTGGCACTGACTATTGTTCCCATTTTACAAACAAGTCAAAGCCTGGGAGCTGACTTGTAGATCATGCTGATTTGTGGCTGACCCAGTCTTCAGGTTCCTGCTTCCCATACTTTTTTTTTTTTTTTTTTAAGAGAGACAGAGAGTGACCAGGGGTGAGGCAGAGAGTGAGGGAGACGGGGTGAGGCAGAGAGTGAGGGAGACATAGAATCCAAAGCAGGCTCCAGGCTCTGAGCTGTTAGCACAGAGCCAAATGCGGGACTCAAACTCACAAACCATGAGATCATGACCTGAGGTGAAGTCTGACACTGAACCAACTGAGCCACCCAAGTGCCCCGTACTTTCAAATTCAGCACAGCACTATCAGCTTTTATGTTGGCACAACAGGTCACTAATGCTTTCATTTTGTGAACTTTATTCTTGACATCTGAGAAAGCCTATTATACTCTGCATATTCTTCAGAATCTCTCATAGTTTCTCAAACATCATGGGCCCCAGTCAAAAAAAAATTTTTTTCTGATTGGATAATTGTCTGCCAGCTTCCTGTCAGTTATTCATTCATCTTATTATTTTTTTTTTTTTCCTGAGAGGAATGACTTTTGCCCATCCTGGGCATTCATAGCTGTTTCCTTTCTTGGGAGCTGATTTATGCCACATACAAGGCTCACTACATACAAGACTCACTACATGAAATTTCCTGTCTGTATTCCAGATCCAAGGAAAGAGCATTAGGGAAGGAGTTGTGCTTCAGCCTGGTGTGTGTCGGTGCGTATCTGTCGTGTTTGAAGAAACCTTGAAAGAAAAATGAGGACGATTTTCCTTTACCTGCTCACTCTTTTTTTTTTTTTTTTTTAAGTTTATTTGGAGACAGAGACTGCATGAGTGGGGAGGGTCAGAGAGAGAGGGGAAAAAGAATTCTAAGTAGGCTCTGTGCTCTCAGTGCAGAGCCCTACTCTGGGCTCAAACTCAAGAAACCAAGAGACCATGACCTGAGCTGAAACCAAGAGTCGCTAGTTTAACTGACTAAGCCACCCAGGCACCCCTTCACCTGGTTACTTAATGCAAATGTCTATAAAAGTATGTGAGCTAGTATCAGCTTTTTTTTTTTTAATGTTTATTTAGTTTTGAGAGAAGAGAGAGAGAGAGAGAGCATGTGAGCATGAGCCGGGGAGGGGCAGAAAGAGAGGGAGACACAGAATCCAAAGCAGCCTCCAGAAGCAGGCTCCGGGCTCCCAGCTCTCAGCACAGAGCCCAACGCAGGGCTCATACTCACCAGGCGGGAGGTCATGACCTGAGCCAAAGTCCCACACTTCCACCCAGGAACCCCAGCCTTTCGCAGTTTTACAGAATGACATGCATTTTCTCATTGGATTCCTTATTTCTTCTAGTCGCCTTCCTCACTGATTATTTGTGATGGATCACATCTTGTAAATCCTTATTTTATCTATTTATCACATGTCGGAATTTATGTGTTTAGTGGGGGAAGAGATAATACCTTCACCCTCGCAGAACTGATTGAATTGTTAAATGAGAAAAACCTGAGGGAAGGATCGTATAAGAATACAAGGATCTAAAGTGCTGAATGGTTTTCTGACACACAAAGAGAAGAGTTTTGTAAAGTTTTCAGAATCATTAAAAGGGAAAAGAGAAAATAATAAAACACAATAGATTCATAATTAGTTTAGTTTGGAGAAATCACATGGGGGAAGAGTGGGTTAGTAGGAGAGTCCTCCACTCCAGCCTCGCCCAGCCCCCACCGCAAGGCTTTATTGCAACAACCTGGTGCTATAAACGCTTGCATTATTTGGGCAAGCATTACACTCTGAGTCAAGTGGGGTGTGAGCTGCTTTTTTAAAATGAGACGTTGGGACTCATGAGGCTCTCACAAAAGTTGGGCTACACCAAATTCTCGAGGGAAGCCAGAGCTGGTAAGCATTTGGCCCGCCTGACCTGAGTGATTCTTTTCGAACCCTACAGCTGGGGATGCATCTCCACGCCAGGGGATGCCATTTAGGACTTGCTGTCCGGGCTCAAAGTATTCTGGTGCTGGGTAAATGCCTGTAGGTTGGGGGGCGCGGGGGGTGGCCCACTCGCTTCTCTGTGATTATTCCTAATCCAGGAGTCTGAGAGGAAATTGCTGACTGCAGACGCCCACACCCCTTTCTTTAGTCATCTGTAATTTTCATTTATTTGGCATCACAGCCCCATGGCTCATGCGGTGTTACCCTCTTCTTCCAGATAGGGGACCTGAAATTCAAGCTCTAGTAGCTTTATTTTTTCAAGAAAAAAATCGCAAAGCCAGTCATGGGAGGGGGTGAATTTGAATAGAGTTCTGTGTGACCTCCAAATGATGCTTTGTTCTTCTTTGCTTGCTTTTTCTCAAAACATCACATGTAAACATTTCTGGGAGAAGGGTACTGAAACTTGGAGGGATTAGCTGACTTCTGGAAGTTGTCATGGCCTGTACATGGCTTATCAGGTCATGACCTTTCTCTTCCGGTTCTACACCGGAAAGAAAGATGGTCTTTGCACTATACCATTCTTTTTACTCTCTTTACTTTAAATTGTCATTATTTACAAGAAAAAAAATTGTAACTAGGTGAGTTGATGCATGTTGACTAAATTTACTGTGTGATCAATTCAGGATACTTGTGCCCATCACATTGCTGTGTTGTGCACCTGAAACTAATAAAACATTTACGTCAGTATATCTCAATAAAACTGGAGAAATGTTTAAAATTTAAAACTACTGATAATTGTTACTGACATGAGAATTGGTAATGTCCACAGTGGCATTTGGCTTGTTATCTGTTGTTGAAAACAATGGCACTACTGGATTTAAGCCATAGTTATCAGCCTATAAAAATATTCTAAAAATAACGTCGATGAATGGGATTTTTGGTTTGAAGCTTGAAAAAATCTCTGAAAATATCCACAGAATATTGTATCCAAAACACAGAAAAACTCAGTTTGATCCTTTTTAATTTGTTCTATAAAGCAAAGAGCCAGTTAGTGGAGATGTATATAATAGGGTACTCTTGTCATGTTTTTCTAATGATTTTTTCATGTCAACAAACCACATATCCATCCTTTGTGCTGTTTAAAATAGTAGCGTGAAAATATTTCCAGCTTTCTCTTATGGCGAAGGGCCATAATGTAGGCCCATTCCTGAGTAGCCATATGGCAATGGGGCTGCCATCTGCTTCTCCTGATTTTCCTTTCCCTGGCAAAACTTGGACCCATATGGGTTCTTTGTGTCTCATCTGGGTACATCACAAGGAGAGGTACAATCTCTGTCTACGCTCTTCCCTGGAAACGACTTTTTATAATTACTCTGAAGGAAGATCACCTCCTTTCTATATACCTCCTTCTTCCTCTAGTTTCTACACACCTGCCTTCTTTTAATAGAAGCAGGAACAATTTGATTTCAGGAATACGTGAAGGCTGTCAGGGCAAGCTGTCAGGCTTGAGGCATCATAATCACCTCAAAGGACTGACGGCCTCTGCTTTGTGGATGTGAAACTTCATCACTCAGGAGATAAAATGATCCATCCTTTTACATGTTGACAGGATCGCAATTTGGTGTCAATGTGGAGAGTCACATACACAGACAATAAGGCAACAAAGAATCTATGAACAGGCCTCTTATATTTCCAGTGACAACTATTTTCAAGAATGCCTCAAATATTTGATACGGGCTATTTAGAATAATTTTAAGCAACTATGTCAATTTCTTGTGACACATTCTTAGACTTTCCTGAAAATATGCCAAAAGCCCATTTACCAGTCTGTTCTTTAATGTTTGCCTGCAAACCAAATAATTAGATTTGTATTATAGAAATATTTAAAAGCATGTATGCATGCTTATCTTTTTTTTATTTTAGGTTATTTTAATTTGGTTTGGAATCTTTTTTGTGCATATGTACTTCTTTTAAAACTTAAAAATTCCTCTCTCATATGAAACTGTATATGAAAGAAATCACTACCATGTTGAGAATAATTATGTAGATAAATATAACTCATTCAGGAAACTCAGTGTTCACAGAAGAGAATAACTGTGGCACCTGGGTTGCTCAGTCAGTTACCTGTCCGACTCTCATTTCAGCTCAGGACATGATCTCACAGTCCTGAGATGGAGCCCTGAGTATGGCTCTAGGTAGGGCTCTGAATTGGGTGAGGAGCCTGCTTAACACTCTCTAATTTTCTTCTGCCCCAACCCCTGATCACGTGTCTCTGTTTCTCTCTCTCTCTCTCTCAAAATAAATAATAAACAAAAAAAGAATTAACTGACCCACAGTCTTGCTCTGTGCATCTCTACAGCAGACAGAATTAATAGCATGACTATGAGTGATACAGTATTCACAGAGGAAATTGATCCAGAGTATAAAGCTCGTCTCTTTGGTCTCTGCCACTGCCCATAGCCCTGATACACGTAGCTCTTGTTTTTGAGTAATTAGCTCATATTCATTGGCAAGGGCCTCATGCTTTTACTTATGTTGTTACTCTTGTGCCTACGAGGAGAGGTTCGAAAAACTGACAAACCCTAAAATGGGTCACTTTATAAAAAAAAAAAAAGACATTCTACATTTGAGAGAACAATAATTTGAAGCTTCTGGAATTAGGAAGACTTAAAGTAATATAATTATATAATAGTATCGTTAATCTGAAAGATGACCATTTAGATGCTGCCTTTTGAACAGATGTATTTGATGAGATACCACATCATTCTGACCAAGATGATTAATTAAAGGGTGGGGTCAAGTCAGGCCAGTCAGAGCATTGTGCATTTCCTAGCCCCAAGAATTTTCTTTCCCCATTATGGTTGCAAAGTTAATGGGATATTACCTACAGTTGCTAGCAGTCTTCTTTGCCATTGACTGTGGAGAGTCTGAAATACAGAAAAAGTATAACAGAGGGGTATTGTTTGAACACTTGAATCTGGTCATGTCCTTTTTTGAAAATATAATTTATTGTTGAGTTGGCTAACATACTGGGTGTATAAGGTACTCTTGGTTTTAGGGGTTGATTTCCTTGATTCATCGCTTGCATATAACACCCAGTGCTCATCTCAACAAGTGCCCTCCTCAGTGCCTATCACTGACATTCCCCCCTTTCCCACCTTCCATCCTCCCTCAGTTTAATGTAAGAGTCTCTTATGGTTTGCTTTTCTCCCTCTCTGTAACTGTTTCCCCCTTCACTTTCCCCATGATCTTCTGTTAAGTTTCTCCAGTTCCACATATGAGTGAAAACATGATATTTGTCTTTCTCTGACTTACCTCACTTAGCATAATACCCTCCAGTTCCATCCTTGTTACTGCAAATGACAGGATTTCTCTCTTTCTCATTGCCTAGTAGTATTCCATTGTATATATAACCCACATCTTCTTTATCCATTCATTAGTTGATGGAGATTTAGGATCAGGTCCTGTCTTAAGTCAGCTCTAATTATGTATTTCTTTTGGATTCTGATAGAGTCTCTTTTTAAATTAATGTTTATTTATTTTTGAGAGAGAGAGACAGAGCACGAGCAGGAAGGGGCAGAGAGAGAGAGAGGGAGACACAGACCAAAGCAGGCTTCAGGCCCTGAGCTGTCAGCACAGAGCTTGATGCAGGGCTCAAATCCATGAACAGTGAGATGATGACCTGAGCCTAAATCGGATGCTTAACCGACTGAGCCACCCAGGGACCCCTGAAAGAGTCTTTTTTCATTTAAGTCAGCTGAGCTGAATGTTTAGTTCCCATCATTATTATCATCAGTAACTAAATATCTCTAAAGTTCACATGCCTAAATATCCCTACAAATATATGCAATTTCATTGCCCATTGAGTTTAATGATCCTGTTTTCTTAGGTGCTTTGTGATGTGCTGTCTTCAGTATGAAGTGGAGATTTTGAAATGGTTATTTCTGGAGATTTCAAATAACATTGCCTCCCTACTACATCTCCTCCAGGATAATAATGAAAAAAAAGTTGTTTTGTTGTTGTATGTTAAACACAATATTTTATACGAGTTATAAGGGTCACTGTGAAACCTACACTTAGGTAACTGCTTAGAATTTGGATTGCAAACCCTTAATACATTGTTACCAAGGATATTCTGATGCCCTGTATAGCAATTTTTTCTATACATATATGCATTGGAATCATTAAGATTGACATTTTTTAAATATTAAATATGAAACTATTAATAAAATATTTCTACCCCACTTGCACTTACAAATCTTGGTATTTTTTACCAAAAAAAAACCCTATTTCTGACTATGAAAACCTATTTCTGACTATGAGAACACCTCTTAATGTTGTTGTGTATCAATAGTGCATTACTTTTACTGCTCATATACCCCTATGTGGATATACCCTAATTTTTAATCCATTTAGTTGTTGAGGGAACTTTGAGCTATTTACAGTTTTCATCTGTTAGAAATTAAGCTGATACATACAATTTTATATAAGGTTTTGTGTAGACATATGTGTTTTTTTTCTCCTGAGCAAATGCCAGTGGCTTGAAATAGCTGGATTCTGTGGGAGACAGATACATGGTCTACTTTTGAAAATAAACTATAAAATCGTTTTTCCAAATGGTAATACCATTTTATACTCTCAATAGGAGAATGCAGCTTCAGCTTTTACATATCTTTGCCAGCGTGTGGTGTGTTCAGCGTTTTGAGTCTTAGCTATTCTAATAAATGGGCAGTGACCTATGTTGTGATGCTAATTTGTATTTCCCTAGTGATCTGTGATGTTGAACATCTGTTATTTTTCTTGCTGAGGTGTCTGGTCAAACATTTTGCCCAACTTTAGAGTTAGATTGATTGCTTCTGTTATTATTGAATTTTGGGAGTTCTTTATATGTTCTGGATACATGATTTTGCATAAGGTGTAGGATTTATTAATGCTTTCTCCCAGACTGTGGCTTCTTCTTTCTTTCTCTTAATGCTGTCTTTGGAAGAGCAGATTTTTTTTTTTTAATGAAATCCAATTTATCAATGTGTCCTTGAATGGATTACACTTTGGTGACATCTCTGAAAATAATTATGCTAATTGAGAAAAGTTAAATAAAAAGAGTAAATGCTGTACAATTCCATACATATGTGTAACTCTAGAACAGGACAACTTGCCTATAGTGACCAGAAGTTGGTGAGTGTTAGCCTGGGGATATAATTATAATAGGGACAACATGAAGACTTTGAGAGCAATGAATATGTTCACTATTTTCATTGTGGTCATGATTTTTGGTGCATATATTTATGACAAAACTTATTAAATTGCAAGTTGAAATATGTGAAGCATATTATTTGTCAAATAGAACCCCCTAAAGCTGATAATTATACATGACATGGCAAACTATATATTCATCTGCTCAGAGCTCAAGTCAAATTGAATAAAGCATGATTTTTATTGTTATCACTGTGGCTTGAATAGCTCTTGAATGGTTTTGTGAACTTCTAATTCTTAAATTGGGCAAAAATCTGGCACTCAGTGATTATCACAGAAGGATTCAAAGGGTAATGAGACATATAGATATGTCAGTTTGTAGTTTCCAGTGATATGGAAAAGTCCAGCGTTTCGTGTGTATGTGTTTTTTCTTTTTTAACTACAGAGACAAACCTGCTGGTAATGATCACAATTGCAATATTCTATTACTGAATCGCCCAATTTTCCCCAGGTGACTTATGATTACCCTGAATTACTGTTACATTATGTTTCTACAGCTTACATTCTAGCTAGAATGCAGATTGTTTATCTTCCACAAGACTAGCCTTGGAATAATTCTGGTTGTAGTGTTTTGACAGTCTCTTTAGAGAAAGAAAGAAGATAGAGGAAAAAAAAATCAGTAAGTGAAGGCCAGAATGTATGGCAATGAAAACAATAATTAATTCTCTTTTACTTAGAAAGGGAAATAGTGACAATACAGTGAAAATGTGTTTAGTTCCAGGATAATTTGGCTTCAAAGAGGTTACCACTGCTTTAACAGCTAAGGTGATTGTCTCAGGCATATAAATGGGAAACCTATGGGCAGTAATGGCGTATAAATTGCAGCCCTACGGCTTAGGCTTACTTGTTGAGAGACTAAAGCAAGGCGTTTAATCTTGAGTAGTGAATTCCTATCCTTATCTATTTATTTAAAAAAAATAGAGAAAAAAAATGTTGGTTTATGTCTCCTATCAGGCCTAAAAATATAAGTACCCTCTCTGAAATGAAATTTAAAAAACAATTATCAGCTGTATGAAACACAATACCTAAAAGGAAAAGCATACTATTTAGGAATAAGACAAAGTATTGGTTAAAGACTTGAAATAAAATTTATAGCAGGAATGAGTACAAATACTCACCTAAAAATTTATATGTACAATACAACGACTCCTCCAGGCTTAACTATAAGAAACACCAATTCTATCCTCCCTAATAAAGCAAGGTTCACAAAAGTATTATTTTCTCTGCAGATTTTTCTGTGCTCTTTTACTCAGACACTAATGCTCTTCAGACACTAATACATCTACGCCAGTCAGATGACACCTTACAGTCTTACTATGCCATTCACGTTTCACGTCCCAATGCTATCCTATCCTTTCCTGAAATAGTTCTTCACTGAGAAGCTCGCTTTCTCACAGCTGGTTTCACCTTCCTGTAAGTATGATATCAACTGCAGTAAAGATAGATTCATACATAGACAATCGCTCCATGCAAGTATGCTGCTCTTTAATTGTAGTTATATACATATATATATTATATCATATATATATGTATATATATGTAATATATATATTACATCAAATTTAACATCTTAAGTATTTTTAGGTGTACAGTTAGTAGAATTATGTACATTTTCATTGTTGCCCAACAGAGCTCTAGAAATACATATATATTTTTTTTCAAACCTGAAACTCTATATCCATTAAACAACAAGTTCCTATTTCCCTCCTTCCCAAGCTCCTGGCAACCCCCATTCTTTCTATTTCAGTGAGTTTTAGATATCTCAAATGAGTGTAAACATATATATTGACTTCCTATGACTAGCCTATTTTATTTAACATAAAGTCCATAAGGTTCATCCTCACTGCAGCAGATGATAGGAATTCCATCTTTTCTAAGGCTGAACAACTTTTCATTGCATGTACATACCACATTTTCTTGTATCCATTCATTTGTCTGTAGACGTGTGTGTCGTTTCCAGTTTCCACAATAGCTCTTGGCTATTGTGAATAATGCTTCAATGAACATGAGCTTGTAATTATCACTTCAAGATCCTAGTTTCAATTCTTTTGGATATAGATCCAAAAATGAGATTGTTGGATGATAGAATAATTCTTTTTTTAATATGAGGGGACCACCACCATACTGTTTTCCACAGCAGCTGCACCATTTTATATTCTGACCAATGGTATGCAAGTCTTCTAATTTCTCTACATCTTTGTCAACACTTGTCATTTTCTGTTTGTTTTGTTTTGTTTTTAATAGTGGCCATTCTAATGAGTATGAGGTGATATTGTGGTTTTGATTTGTATTTTTCTAATGATTGGTGGTGCTAAGTTTCATTTAAAATGCTTGTTAGCCATTTCTGTATCTTTTTGGAGAAATGTCTATTCAAGTTCTTTTTTAAGTTGGTTATTCATTGTCTTGTTGAGCTGTATGAGTTTTGTGTATATTTTTTATATTAATTCCTTATCAGATATAGGATTTACAAATATTTTCTCCCATTATGTAGAGTACCTTTTCATTCTGTTGATTTTTTCTTATGATCCACAAGTTTTTCAGCTTTTATTCTTTGTAGTCCTATTTGTATATTTCTGCTTTTGTTGCCTCTGCTTTTGGTATCATACCCAAGAAATCCTTATCAAATTGAATGTCATAGAGGTTTTCCCTATATATTTTTTATTAGACGTTTTATAAATTTAAGTTTTAATGTTCAGGTCCTTACTCCATTTGAATCATTTTTTTATAAGATATAAGGTAAGGATTCAATTTGTTAGTTTGAATGTAAATATACAGTTTTTCCAATATCGCTTATTAAAGACAGTGTTCTTTTCACATGGTGTGGCCTTGACAACCACATAAAAGATCATTTGATCAAATACAGGACGGCTTATTCCTAGGTTCTCTATTCTTTTCCAGTCTGTCTTTATGCCGCTATCATACTATTTTAATTAGATTTGTATCATGTTTTGAAATTCAGGAGGGTGAGGTCTCCAACTTTGTTTCTTCCTTTAAAGGCTATTTTGTCTATTCAGGGTCCTTGATTTCATAAGGACTTTAAGATTTTTTTTTTTTTCCTATCTCTGCAAAACAGTGCCATCCGAGGACGCTTAGGTGGCTTAGTTGGCTAAGTTGGCTAAGCCTCAGACTTTTCAGCTCAGGTTATGATCACACGGTTTATGGTTCGAGCTCTGCTTTAGGTTCTGTGCTGACAGCTCGGAGCTGGGAACCTGCTTTGAGTTCTGTGTCTTCCTCTCTTTCTGCCCCCTCCCTTGCACTCCCTCTCTGTGTCTGTCTCTGTGTGTCTCTCTGTCAAAAATAAATAAACATAATTTTTTAAATGTCATCAGGGCTTTACTAGGATTGCATTGAATCTGTAGATTGCTTTAGGAAGAATGGACATTTTAATAAACAGTGCTAAGTCTTTCAATCCATTAATATGGAATATTTTTCCACCACTTTGTGACTTTAATTTCTTCCCACAGTGTTTTATAGTATTTAGTGTACAAGTCTTTTCCTTTCTTGACTACATTTATTACAAGGTATTATATTGTTCTTCATGCTGTATCCCATAAGTTTGCTTAGTTTATTAATTCTAATAGGGTTTGTGTGTGTGTGTGTGTGTGTAATCTTTATTGTTTTCTAAATATAAGATCTTACTATATACAGAGAGATTATTTTACCTCTTCCTTTCCAATTTGTTTGTTTTCGTACTGCCTTTACATGCTTAATTGCTCTGGCTAAGAGTTTCAGTACTATGTTGGCTAGAAATGGTTAAAGTGGACATCCTTACCATGCTCTTGATTTTAGAAGAAAATATTTCAATTTTTCAACTTTAGATGTGATGTTTGCTGTAGAACTTTTCATATATGGTTATTATTATATTGGGGCAGTTTCCTTCTATTTCTAGTTTTCTGAATTTTTTTTCAGTCATCAAAGTATATAGAATTTGTTGGGTGCTTTTACCGCATCAGTTGAGATGATCATGTGGTTATGCCCTTCATTCTGTTAATGTGGTATATTATGTTGACTGATTTTTTTTATGTTGAAACATACTTTGTATTAAAGGAAGAAATCCTACAAAGTCATGGTGTATAATCTTTTTAATGCACTGCTGAATACAATTTGCTAATATTTTGCTGACATTTTGTTTTTCACCGGTGTTCATCAGGATATCAGTCTATAGCTATCCTGCAGTATCTTTTCCTGGGTTTGTTATCAGGATAATTTTGGGTTCACAGAATAAATTTGGATTTGTTTCCTCCACTTCAATGTTCTGGAAGTTTGAAGAAGCCTGGTGTTAATTCCTCTTCAAAGGTTTGGTAGCATTCTTCAGTGAAATCATCTTGGTCCTAGGATTTTCCTTATTGGGAGGTTCTGGTGACAGCTTTAATCTCCATTCTAGTTATAGGTCTATTGAGGTTTACATTCTTCATAATTTAGCTTTGGTAGGTTGTGTTTTATAGAAATTTACCCATTTCTCCTAGTTTGTCCAGTTTTATGGGGTATAATGATTCACAGTATTCTCTTATAATCCTTTTTTTAAATCTCTGTGGCATCAGTAGAAACATCCCTTTTCATTCCTGATTTTAGTTATTTAGTTTTCTCTCTTTTTTCCTGTCTAAGGGTTTGTCAATTTTGTTGATCCTTTCAAAAAATAATTCCTAGTTCACTGCTTTTACTGTTTTCCTGTGCTCTATTTTGTTTATCTCTGCTCTTGTCTTTATTATTTCCTTCCCGATGTTAATTTGTGATTTAACTTACTCTTTTTGTAATTTGTTGAGGTTTAAAGTTAGGTTATTTATTTGAGATCTTTCTGCTTTTTTACTGTAAATGTTTCCTGCTATAAACGTCCATCTTAATGCTGTCTTTGCCATATCTCATCAGGTTAGAAGTATGTTATGTTTTATTTTTATTTATTTTCATATAATTTCTAATGTTGTATTTTCTTCTTTGCCCACTGGTTGTTTAAGTGTATGGTGTTTAATTTCAAATTATTTGTGGATTTTCTCATTTCTAATTCTGCTATAGATTGCTAGTTTCTTTCTACTGTGGTTGAAAAAGATACTCTATAAGATTTCAATCTTCTCAAATCTGTTAAGAATATTTTTATGGTCTATCACATGGTCTTTCCTGGAGAATGTTCCATGCACACTTGAGAAGACCATGCATTCTTTTATTTTTGGGTGGAATATTCTGTATATGTCTATTAGGTCAACTGACCTATGATGTTGTTCAAATTTTCTGTTTCCTTACAGATCTTCTATCTTGTTGTTTTATCTATTACTGAAATGTGGTATTGAAGTTTGGTACTACTATTGTGTTGCTGTCTATTACTACCTTCAGTCCAATCAGTGTTTGCTGCATATATTTGGGAGCTCCAATGTTAGGTGCATTTATATTTATGATTGTTATATATTCCTAGGAAACAGACCCTTTTGCTACTAATGTCTTTCATTGTCTCATGTGACAGTTTTTGACTTAAAGTCTATTTTATCTAAGTGTGGCCATCTCTGTTCTCTTTGTTTATTATTTCCATATAATGTCTGTCTCAGTCCTTGTGCTTTCAACCTATGCACGTCCTCACATTGAAAATGAGGGACACCTGGTGGCTCAGTCAGTTAAGTGTCTGACCTCCATTCAGGTCATGATCTCAGGATCTGTGAGTTCAAGCTTCACGTCAGATTCTGCACTGACAGCTCGGATCCTGGAGCCTGCCTCAGATGTCTCCCTCTTTTTCTCCCCCTCCTTTGCCCACAACCTCTCTCTTTCTCTCTCTCAAAAACAAATAAACATTAAAACAAAAAGAAAATGTCTCCTGTTGCAGCATGCCATTGGGTCTTTTGTGTTTTCCTTTTTAACCATGCAGTCAATATTTGTCTTTTAATTCAGGCTGTTAATCTATCTACATTTAAAGTAGTGATAGGAAAGATTTACCATATTGTCATTGGGTTAGTTATTTTCTGCATGCGTTGTAGATATTTTGTCTCCTTTCCTCTCTTACTGCCCTTTAGCAAATCAGTGTGTGTTTACTGATTTACTTTGATTTCTTTCTCATTTCCCTTTGTATATTTTCAACAGGTATTTTCTTTGTTCTTTTCACTGGAATTATACAAAACAGTAAGAAATGTAGATTGAAAATTCTTTACTTAAATTGCACGCAAAACTACTGGTTTACATCTCCACTCCCCAACTTTATGTTATTGATGCCATATATCACATCTTTTTATACTGTGTATCATTTTAGAATACATAAATATTTTTATGGTCTTATCTTTTAAAACTACACCAGAATTAACAGCACTTTCTTTATTATTTAATTACAGAAGTATAATATCACAATTCCACTAAATCCTGTATTTCTCTATATATTTACCTTTACCAGAGAATTTTATATTTTCATATGGTTTCCTTTTATTGGCTATTATCCCTTCATTTCCATTCAAAGAAATCCCTTCAGCATTCAGTGTAGGGCAGGTTTGGTGTTGAACTCCCTCAGCTTCCATTTTCTGGGAAAGTCTTAATTTTCCCTTCAATTTTGAAAGATTGTTTTGCCAGATAGAGTATTATTGGTTGGCAGTTTTCCTTTCAATACTTTGAATATATTATCTCACTCCCTTTGGCCTGCAAGATTTCTACTGAGAAATCTGTTGATAATCTTAACTGGTTTCTAGAGCTTTCACAAAGGCACTGTTTTCTGTATGTTGTTGTTAAATCGATGTTTCCATTGAGGAATGAGGGCCCAGAGCTGCTTTTTCTTCCATTTTGCTGACATCACTCAAATATGTTTTTAAAATAATGATTTCATTCCGACATCGTAGTATTTTATTATGCTCTTTTCCGTAAAACATGCTAGCCTTTGCCTGTTAGTGTGCTAGAAGGAAACCAGACCTCATCTGTATATTCCAACAGAAAAGAATTTCATCCAGGAATTAGGTGATTACAAAGTATTGGATTTTTAAATCACCTTTCTGAATGATCTGGAGTCATATGGCCACAGCTAGATTTCTGAAATCTAAAGGATATCTTTGGAGCAGACATGACAGATATTTTTTCACCTTCACTATCACTATAGCTGTTTTCTCTGAAGTTAAAAAGCTGTCTCCCCTCTAAGCAATAGAGAAAACGGCCAGGTATTGAGTCCCATGCCTTCAAAATTAAGAAAGTATTTCCACTCTCTGGTACTTCCCAAATGTCATTAAATGTTTCCAGTGGAAATAATCCAATCAGAATCTTAGCTATGAGAGACTCTTGAAATTTTCATTTGTATCTTCCCACCACTGCCATTCACAAATGGACACCAAATCAAGTGAGAATAGAGTGAATGCCAGCTGACCACATATAATACAGACCACCCTTTGGGTTACTCAGTATCCAAAGACCTCCTTCTACTCAAAAAGGCAATAATAACATGATGTAACAAAATATATCTAACTAAATGTTGGTGAATTCCTAGGATGGACAAGGTTATAAGGAATAAAAATGAACAAAGTGTCTCTATATTCCACAAAATGAATGCACTGAACAAGCCTCCTGTAATGCAAAAGAAATGTGATTCTTCTCTGGGAAAGGTTGGTTTCTCTGCTAGTGTGGTCATAATCCTATCTTGAATTAAATCTCGGCTAATTAAGTATAAAGTTGGGTAGCAAAAAGGCCAGCTTAAAGTTGCAAAGAGTTGTTGTATGTTCCATTTATACCTAAGCTATAGAATCTGTAAAGAAAGCCATTCCAACCTAAGAATAAGAAAATGCTGAGTAAACAAAATAAAATGAAATAAAGGCAACCTTAAACAACAATCCCTCAGGAAGTGGAAGTCACAGGACAACCAAATAGCATAAAATTGATAGAGCAAGCTGATTCAAAAGAATGGGATAAGGGGTGCCTGGGTGGCTCAGTTGGTTGAACGGCGGACCCTAGATCTCAGCTCAGGCCATGATCTCATGGTTCGTGAGTTCAAGCCCCATAGTGGACTCTGCCCTGGCAGCGTGGAGCCTGCTTGGGATTCTCCCTCTCTCTTTCTCTCTCTACCTGTCCCCAGCTTGCTGGCTCGCTCTCTCTCTCTCTCGCTCTCTCTCTCTCGCTCTCTCTCTCTCAAAGTAAATAAATAAACTTCAAAGCAAAACAAAACAAAAGGATGTAATGAGAGAATTGGCATTCTGTTGGGGAGGGTGGGAAATATAAAAAAGGTGCTGAGAACGTATCAGCTGCTGAAAACGATTTTCTGGAACTTTTTACATACTGCTAGAAGTTGAGCATGGACTGGGAGAGCTGTTCAGCAGTCCCTGACAGCCCCCACTTGCAAGCTGTTCTTCACAGATGTCTACTGGAATTCATGACAATAAGATATGTATAAAGATATATAAAAGTTATATCGATACATTTTATTTTCAAAGAAATATAGCATTACTAACTTTCATGTCATTTTTCAGACCTAGCTCTCTGTGATGTAGACTTAATAATTTATATTTCATTTTATTTTCTAAGAGCAATTCATTTGTTCTCTGTGCCAAATATATAATTAAGCTATGTTTACTGTGGAAACAGGTATAATTTTGGGAGGCCAATTGTTTGCTGAGTGATGAAGTGATTAACTCTGCAAATCATGTTCCATATTAGGCATTGCAAAGCTGATAAGCCTTATGCATGAAAAGGCCAATATATATGTATAAATATAAAACGGGTAGACCGTATCAGATTTAATGACATTCTATTTTACCTCTTAAATGATATTACAAAGAAAGCAATATAAAGTATTGTTATAGTTACCTATTTATTTGCCTTGGAATATTTTTCCCAGCATCAGACATCTTTAGGTCATGAAATTTATCAAGATTTCTCCATGAAAATAAGAAGTTAAGATAATTTAATGAGTTCAATATGCAATTAACCTCAGAAGCATTGCCTAAGCTTTCAAATCTGCCCCAGAGTATATTCCAAAACATTTTACTTCATTATTTTATGTTTAATAAATCTTTCAGCTAAAATTAGAGATCAAAATGTAGCATTTGGGCCTATAATCTTTATATGTTCTAAGTCTGTATTTGATACTACTGACAAAAACAAATGATATTAATTCACAAATGGCTCAAAAGATCAAAATGTGCAAAACCCCACTTGAATTCAGTTATATGATGTATAGCTTTTCTGGGAATAGGGATGTTGTGTTAAAAGGCAAATATATCCAAATAATATCTATTACAAAGATAAAAGCATAAACCAGAATGTCTCTGGAGTCTTTCATTTGTAATCTTCGTGACAATGAGACCTTGTAGGTTTTGTTCATTGTTGCATCCCCAAGTGTTTGTATAGAAGTTGCTCAACGATTATTGTGTAATGAAATGGTAATGAAGAACAAATATAAATATTTATAGCTGTGTCAAAAATTTTTCCTGCCTTATGAGATCTGCCATTTCTGCTTTGAAAGGAAGGGAAGGGAAATAGGAAAAGCAAAATTCATATTGAAGACCCAATACGTCTCTTTGCAAAATCTTGTCTTACCCAGTATTTTCATCGACAGTGTGTGGAAGTGGTTGTCTTGATTTTTCCAGGAAGGTGAGGCAAATAGTATTGAAATAGTGTGACTGAAATCGCACAGTTAGAAAAACAAGTAGCCTGAACATATCCAGTTGGGAGGTTTCAATTCTCTCTTAAATTTAAGCCAAGGCTATATTCCCAGAACCAGCAAGCTATAATGCATAGTCAGTTCCAATTACACACAACAGTCTCTGAGTAAGTATATGGCCATCTGTTAATGAGCAAATTACTTAAAAGCTTAATCATATATATTTAATTTGATTCACATTGTATTAATTTTGAACAGTTGACTTACAGAGACAATGGCCTTTGTTTTGAACTGCTTAGGATTCTTATGTTCTTACCACAATAGCCTAACACACTTTCCTAAGAAATTAAATCCATGGTTTTTTCCAGCTAAATGCATTCACTTAATTCCCAGCAATGTCTAAAATGATATTTTTCCCATCTCTCTACCTAATGAGGAGAGAGAAAAACAGCTTGTCATGAAAATTGAACATTCACTTGTAACCTACCCCCTTTTTCCCAGTAAGGTCCTGATCTGATACTTCACAATACTCAGGAGTAAAGTAAACCTCCCAGTTAGATGAAAACAGCAGCTACTCAGCTTTTTCTCTTCAATTCCTTCAATCCTTTTCTGAAATGAACCTTTTTGTAGTACAGAGATCTATTGCTCTTCTTAGGACTGTGAGAACACAGTCTTTTGTCAATTTTTAACTCTTCCATCACACTGCCGATAAGAATCTGGGTCATAGACTGAATATGTAGGGTCTTTTTTATAATCCTAATGTGCTGCAGTACAAATGTTGCTGTGTGTGTATTTTTCCATGAAGAGTATATCTTTTTTATGATCCTCAATATCAAGGATCAATGTGCTGAATCATTTTAATCAATCCTAGTAACAATTCATGAGGTAAAGGTAGAATGTGTAGGTAATTTTATCTTGATTTCAGATGTAAATCTGAGACTCTCCCATTTCAATATATAATGCTGGGAATTTCATCAAAAAGGGACGTCATCATAATGATAAAGAAATAGAAGTAGTCTATCCTTAGGTAACTTTTTAGGAATAAGTGATGATATTAATGATATATCTAGATAAAAAAGAAAATGAGAAAAGCTCCAGTAAAGGAAAGTAATATAGCAATATGCCATATTGGCTCATTTCAGAAATAAAATAGGGCCCTGGATGGCTCAGTCAGTTAAGTGTCTAACATTGGCTCAGATCATGATCTCATGGTTCATGGGTTTGAGCCCTGCATTGGCTCTGTGCTGACAGCTCAAAGCCTGGAGCCTGCTTCAGATTTTATGTGCATCTCTCTCTTTGCCTCTCCCCTGCTCATGCTCTCTCTCTTACAAATAAACAGTTTTAAAAATAAAAAAAAAATAGTAAAGTAACTGTTCTGGCCCATTTTATACATCAATTTGTTTAGTTGACTATTATTATCCCCATGTCCTAGCCAAAGAAATTGAAAAACAAAATAAAATGTCCTAGATCTTGCATCATATAACAGATTCAGTAAATGTTAGAGATAGAAATTAATTAAGATTCATTTTCTTCATTGGTTTTCTATTAACTACCCTTATATAGGTGCTACCGGTGAAAATAATGTCAGTGTGATGATGATTCATATAATGTCTGAGAAAAATTATTTAAAATTTCTAAATCCTGAATTTGAGAAAACATCCTATTGAAATATATGTTTAATAAATATGTCATTAGGATGTATATTGATTTTAAGTATGAAATTCCTCTATTAAAAGTGATGCCAAATGTTTAAAATTGGACATAACAAATTGATATGCAAATATATTTTCACATCATACCTAGCATTTTAATTTTTTAAATTACTAATTCTATCATCCTACAATATATCACTTTCTTTTCTAAAAAATAATCACATAAGTCATTTTTGTGTGTTTAGTGGTATTCTTAATAATAACTTACTTAGATAAGAATACAGTTATCTAATATTTCTGCCTGATAAATTGTTTTGAAGACTATAACTAAACCAAAAATTTATTGATGTCTTTTATGCATCTGTATATAAATGTATTAAAGACTATGCACCTATTATTATGAATACATAAATAAAGTAACTAAGTATGTGAATGTGCATTGTGTATATATTAAAATAAAAAATAATACGCAAACATAATATACATTTGTATTATTATAAATATTCCTAATCGATTATACAGTTTATAATATAATTTTGTATCACAGATCTATCTAATCATCCTTAGGTTTTTTCCCCCCAAACTTAGGGACATGATAATTATATTTTAGATATTCGGATGCCTGGGTGGCTCGGTTGTTTAAGCATTAAGCTGAGTTTCAGCTCAGGTTATGATCTCACAGTTTCTTGAGTTTGAGCCCCGCATCGGGCTCTGTAGTGACATTGTGGACTCTGTTTAAGATTCTCTCTCTCTCTCTCTCTCTCTCTCTCTCTCTCCTCCCCCCCACCCCCCAGTGCAACTACTCACACTGTCTCCATTTCTCTCAAAATAAATAAACTTAAAAAATTAGATATTTTAGTACATTTAAAATATACAGTTTATGTGAAGAATTTAGCACTTATTTTATATATCGTTGAGATAAAAGTCAATAAAAATAATTTTCAAAGGCATATGGGTAGCTTATTCAGTTAAGCATCAGATTCTTGGTTTCAGCTCAGATCACAGTCTCACACTGGTCAGATCAAGCCTCTCATGTGGCTCTAACCTGCACACAGTCGGCTTCGGATTCTCTCTCGCCCTCTGCCCCTCCTGTGGCACCATCCGTCTCTCTGTCTTTCTCTCTCTTTTGTTTTTTTTTTTTTGTGTGCGTGTGTTTTTTAATATAATTTATTGTCAAATTGGCTAACATACAATGTGTAAAGTATGCTCTTGTTTTTGGAGTAGATTCCCATGGTTCATTGCTTACATACAACACCCAGTGCTCATCCCAACAGGTACCCTCCTCAATGCCATCATCCATTTTCCCCTTCATCAACCCTCAGTTTTTTCTCTGTATTTCAGAGTCTCTTATGATTTGCCTCCCTCCCTCTCTGTTTGTAACTTCTCCTCCCTTCCCTTTCCCCATGGTCTTCTGTTAAGTTTCTCAAGATTCACATATGAGTGAAAACATAAGATATTTGTAGCCAAGTTATTTCACTCAGCATAATACCTTCCAGTTTCATCCACATTTCTACAAATGGCATGATTTCATGCTTTCTCATTGCCAAGTAGTATTCCTTTGTATATATAAATCGCATCTACTTTATCCATTCATTAATTGATGAGAATTTAGGCTCTTTCCATAATATGGCTATTGCTGAAAGTGCTGCTATAAACATTGGGGGCACATGTGCCCCGATGCATCAGCACTCCTGTATCTTTTGGATAAGTTCCTAGTCATACTATTTCTGGGCCTAGGGTAGTTCTATTTTTATTTTTTTGAGGAACATCCACACTATTTTCTAGAGCAGCTACACCAGTTTGCATTCCCACCAACAGTTCAAGAGGCTCCTGTTTCTCCACATCCTTGCCAACATCTGTTGTTGCCAGAGTTGTTAATTATAGCCATTCTGACAGTTGTGATATCTCATGAAGGTGTTCATTTGTTTGTCCCTGTTGATGAGTGATGTTGAGCATCTTTTCATGTGTCTGTTAGCCATCTGGATGTCTTCTTTGGAAAAATGTCTATTATGTCTTCCATCCAGTTCTTACCTGGATTATTTGTTTATGAGTGTTGAATTTGATAACTTTTTAATAGATTTTGGATACTAACCCTTCCTCAGGTATGTCAGTTGAAAATATACTCTTCCATTTCATAGGCTGCCTTTTAGTTCTGTTGATTATTTCTTTCACTGTACAGAAGCTTTTGATCTTGCTGCATTCCCAGTAGTTCATTTCTGCTTTTGTTTCCCTTGCTTCCATCAACATGTCCAGTAAGTAGCTAGTACAGCTGAGGTCAAAGAGGCTGCTGTGTGTGCTCCCCTCTACGATTTTGATGGTTTTCTATCTGACATTTATGTCTCTCATCAATTTTGAATGTATTTTTGAGTATGGTATAAGAAAGTGGTCCAGTTTCATTCCCGTGCATGTTGCTGCCCAGTTTTCCCAACCCCATTTGTTGAAGAGACTGTATGTTTTCCATTGGATATTCTTTATTCCTTTTTGTCATTTTAATTGGTTCTTTCTATCCTCTCAATATATCTACTATTCATGTATATGAAGACTCTTGCTTATTAGCTACAGAGAATGCTTATAAAACCTTTAAATTAAAAGTTACCATCTTAGATATGAAAATATTTCTGTCAAATTTTCTTTTCATTCAATATTATTTGGACATTTATAGGGAATTTTAACATAAAATGTCTAGTTTTACAAAACTTATATGTACCCCAACAATTTGTAGACATGATTATTTCAGATTGTTTTTTTTTTTTGTAAATGTGTATATTTTTTATGATTTTCCCTCCTGAATTTCAAGAAGGTAGAAGTTCATGAGCTGAGCTCAGCGGTGGCCTTTACAGCTCAGTCATGCATGAATATTCTGTCATTACTGCCTCTTTGGGATTGAAGTCTTTGCGCTGGAAATCCGCTAGGGATATTCACTTCCACATTTGGTGTCTTTACTTACTTTATTGAATTATTTTACTGTTTGAGCTAATCATGGTTTCTTTGGGGTTTTCTAGATGCCTGATTATATCTTCTCCACATAGAGAACATTTAATTTAGTGTCTTCTCATTCTTCCTCCAATTGATTTCCCAACTTAATTGAACAACAGTGGGGTTTTTTAACATCTTGCCTTATTTCTGATATTACTGGAAATTCCCCTGAGTTTTCCCAAGAGTAAGCTAGTGTATTTAGGATTAAGATAGTTATGCATACAATCATCATAGGAAAAGTATCTCTTAATTCTCTTTCTCATGCATTTTTTAAATTAGAAGTGTTGAAATTTCTTGAAAGCTTTTTAAGCATCTATACAGCTATTTAAATGATGTTTCCTTAAGTATTGAATGTAGTGTGTTACATTAATATAGTTAGCTAAATAGATTTTCTAATACTGAACCAGCTTTGAAATCTTTAAATGATTTTTACTTATTCTTCACGTATCATTTTTTACTGTGATTCTAGCTTCTATTTATTTACATTATACATGGAATTTTTGTCATGAAAATTGTGAGTGCTATTAGACTAAAATTTTTCTCTCTTTCTTAGGTTTAGGTATCAATATTATGTTTAGGAACAATTTAATAATACATTAAGACTATCTGGCCTTTGAGGTTTGGTAGATTCCTTTGCAATACCATTTTGACCTTTTGCTATTCCCAGTGGTAATTTCTTAATAACTTCCTAAATATCTCCAAGGAAAATTCATGAGTTGAAATTTTATACCTTTAATAAAGTTAATTTTTTAAAAAATGCTTATCTCTAAAAAATTCTCCAATGCCTCTTAAATTTTCCCATATATTTGCAAAAAGGTCTCAACATTTCTGTATATATAATTTTGTTTCATTGGTTGTTTTCCCTTCAGAATCTTTTATTATGTGTTGTGTATTCTCTTTCTTCCCTAATTTTTATCAATATCTCTCTTTGTTAATCAGTATCTACACACACATTTGATGGGAAAGACCAATAATCATCCAAATTTCTTGAACTTTAAGATGAATGAAGGGGCGCCTGGGTGGCTCAGTCAGTTAAGCGTCCGACTTTGGCTCTGATCAAGATCTCATGGTTCATGGGTTCAGTTCGAACCCCATACCAGCCTCTGTGCTAATAGCTTGGAGCCTGGAGCCTTCTTCAGATTCTGTGTCTCCCTCTCTCTCTCTGCCCCTCCCCTGCTCATACTCTGTCTCTCTCTCAAAATAAATAAACATTATTTTTTCTTAAAATTAAGATGAATGAAGTAAATAATCTGGAAATTTAAAAATGGCTTCCTTGAAGAAGGAGTAAATATTCTATATGTCTGGGAAGGAGCATACACAAATATTTGGTGACCAAAGTGATGTACCTCGTTAGGAATTGATAGCTGTATGAAATTTCCATTTATTGTCTCTATCCATCTATAGTCTTCCATAGAAATGGAAGGTTCAGTGGTTAAATTAGAATATCATCCCATGAAAGAAAACCACATTTCTAAGTTTGCTTATGGCAAAATTTATCTAATGGTTAATGATGAATGGATATCTGCACATTCTAGGAGGTACCCACAAGGAAAGGAAAAGGTTTTCAGCTGTTTCTCCACCTTCATGTTGACTAGATATTGGATATCCAGAATAAACTAGACAAGAAATGTCCAAAGAAGCCATTTTATTTTATTTTATTTATTGTTTTTAATATAATTTGTCAAATTGGCTTACATGCAGCATCCAGTGCTTATTGCAATAAGTGCCCTCCTCAATGCTCATCACCCACTTTCCCCTCTCCCCCACACCCCATCAACCCTCAGTTTGTTCTCTGTATTTAAGAGTCTCTTATGGTTCAGAGAAGCCAGTTTATACCCTTGTAAATAGAGTTTATGCACAGGGAAGTAACTAAAGATAAATGATGACTGGTTCTCTGATCCATTACATACCATAGTATGTGTGGAGAAATAAATTTATATCATTCTTTGGTTTTACAATATTTTGAACTTTAACATTTGGAATTGTAGTGGATAGCATTTTAAATCATGTTTCTTTTGCATGACAATAGGCTTGTTCAATGCATTCATTTTATAGAATAGAGAGATACTTTGGTCATTTTTATGTTTGATAACCTTGTCCATCATATGAATTCACAAAAATTCATTCAGATATTATACTTTGGATGAGCATTTAACCTGTTTCTACATTGCAGTTAATGTTGTTAGCAAGATTTTGTTACTTCTCTTTTGATAACTTTGTGTATATATATATATATATATATGTATGTATATATGTGAGCACTCAACTGAGTGATGTGTATGTGTGTGTGTGTGTATACATAATGTACAGTTATACACACAGGAGTTATACAGGAGTACAATTGCTGAGTAATAAGTTACACCACAGGATATAGGTATGTAAAGTAAAGGCTGTTTTCATAAATGTTTTGCCTATTTAGATACTCTTATGAAATTCCTGTTAAAACTTTTTAACATTTTTAAATTATTTGTCCTATACTTTTTTATTGATTTGAATGACTTATTTATATATTTTGTTCTTTGTTGGTTAGATACATGTGAAATAAACTTTCCCATTTTTTGGTTTGTTTTCCCATTTTAATGGTAATTTTAATGATTTAAAGTTCATTGTTTTAACATAGACCACATTATCAATCTCTTCCTTAATAGTGTTTTGTTGTGTTTAACAACAACAAAATATATATTTTTTTCACAACTTTTATTATTTTTAACTTTTACTTTTGAATCTACAATCCATCTTAGATTGCCCTTTGGGAAATGTTGTGAGATCAGGGTTAGGATATGGTAAATGGTGAGGATTATGAGATTTTTGAATAACATCTGAATATTCAGTTAACCCAAGACCATTTCTGACAGAGTCCATTCTTTTCTCCTTGTTTATGTAGACTTCTCTTTGGATGTTCTCTCTCATTTCATTTGTCAAAGCACTTGTCCATTTTTCCAGTATTATATTATTTTATATACTGACATGAGAAATACATCACTTTGGCATATTGATTATTTTGAATTTAAAATACTTAGGAAACAACCAGTGTAAGAACACTCTGAGTTTCCTTTGTTCCCCTGGGAGCAGGAAATAAATTGCCCATATGAAGGGCACCCTGTCTGTATCTGGAGGGTAGGATGAATCCTGATGGCCAAAGTTAGGGAAATCAGGGCTGATTCGCCTATATAAACAAACTTTGTCACCTCATCATCACTTTGCTACTGCATGCCCAAACTCCTCTGTCAAATCTTCACAAATAACTGTTTTTTGGGGAAAAAAAGGTATAAAATCTGCCTCTTTTGGTCACTTCTTTGAGTCCCATATTTCTGTAAGCTCTCGTACACATAATGCTTTTATCTTCTTAACCTGTCTTATATTAATTTAATTATTAGGCCCACCACAGAAGTGAAGAATGGAAGATTTCCTCCCCTCCAATTTTGGTGCCCAACATGGAGCTCTTCACTGGTTGGATACTGGATTCTGGGACTTCTGATAAGACCAACCAGGAGGTAAGAATTCTTACCACATCAGTATCCCAGATCTCAGCCTGCAGGGCCTGGTGGAAGAAAGAGTGGTGAGAATTCTTTTATTTTCTAAGTTTAAATTAACCAGGGAAAATATCTGTGTGAATTAGTTCCTTGAGTGTCGCACCATTGCTAAACATCAGTTATAACTATTCTTGCTTTCTATTAACCCCTTTCCTCCCAGAAATGTTCAATGTATTGCTTTGTCTCTGACTTTTGTGCCAGTTGTCCTAAGGAAGAAGGCCATAGGGTTAAACACAGACTTGGTCCTATAAGCCTGTTCTAGTCTGCTTCACAGACTGGATTTCATGCTTCTCAGCAGACCCATATGTATTTAGACAAGCTTGACTGTGAGTCCCCAGCAAAAAAATGGCATGAGGCTTTCCTTTCTCTTGTTCTGCGTCTTGAGAGCTTAGCTTGGTGACTAAGGAAAATATTCTATCTGATCTCTGCCATCCACAAGGCACATAGATTGTGTACATCTGGTGGCCAGTTGAATAGACTGGGATTTTGTGATGTGAAATCATTGTCTTTGTCAGGCTGTACTAGCTTTCAGGGGAGTTTGTCATGAGGAGCCTCAGCCTGTAAGGGACATTTGTTGTCCTAACCTTCATTGCTTTGTTAGTGCTGAAAAAGTACCATTCCAGTGATGCCTGCCTGATGTCATAGAGCTATAGTTCTTTATGACTAGAGACATCTCACATCCCCATGAGAAACAAATACCATTTTTACCACACACATCTTACTGTCTATGACCACAAAGATCTTTCCTTTCTTGGGATAACTCTAGGAGTCAACTTTTGCGTCTTGAGACTACCTCTTCTTCTACACCCACTTTGGAGATCCCTCTTGTGTCCATGGTAAAGATTTATTCTAAGCCTAGAAATTTACCTCCTGGTCTTTGCATAAAAGGTTTATTAGATTGAGTTGTTATTAGAATAAATATACCAGTGGAGATGTCAGTCATGATTGGCCAGATAACAAATCTTTTAAATTACAAAAACTTCTATGTTTGAAAAAAAATATTTAGGGAGTTCTCACTCTAAATAGCTCTCTTACTGGTATCTCTGGGAAAATCAAACTGAAAAGAAGGCATAAAGTGGTATAATGGCTAGCTCTAGGGGTTAACTTAACATGATAAAGGAAAAGAAAGTAGTTCCGGAGTAAAACTTAAACTTCGTCTCAACACAAACTTCTTTCCATCTTCTTATGTACACCTTTATTCCTCACTCCTTGTTATTGAACCTCCAGAAGACCATTTAGATCTCTGGGCCCCAACTTTCAACCCCCCTTTTCAAATCTAGCCTTCGTTCCTCAACAAATTCCCTTAACTTCTCCAGCTTCCCCAGAAAATACCTTAAACAGATAGCTACCTGTTTTAACTTCCTTTCCATACAAGATTGACAGAAAGCACTCTGGCCTGCCCTCCAGGCCTGGGGTATACAGGTTATTTGTAAGAATGCTAAATGTCAGGAAGGGAATTTAGCAAGAGCACCAGGGACAGGTGGTGAGGCATGTTTTGCTGTCCCCTACAGCTCCTCCAACTTTCCATGGCTGTGTCATCAGCTCCTGCAGGCATCAAGCCTTCCTATGCGATATCCTTTGCAAATGTAATCTGGACCCACTGCAAAGAATTTGTGTCTCCTGGACACAGCAGACCTATTAAATTATAAAGCCCTTTTATCTCCATGCTGACAAGGTCCTAAATAGATGTAGAGAAAAAATACAAATATTAATATTCATTCATAGCTCTATTCACAGAGTCCTTGATTGGCTGCTAAAGAGTGATCTTCCCACCCACAGTTATACTGTAGTTATCAAACAGGCTGGAGAGTGCCCATGGGTGGGGGGTTTGGAGGTATCCCTTATGGAGAAAACAGATGCCAAAAGTTCTACTAGGACTTCCTGCAAATGAGAGGAAATGGATATCAGCTGGAAGTGGATATTCAAGCACTGAAAAGAGCAGTAGTAGAGGTTTTCCCTCCAAAATCGAATTGCCCTACGTTTGATTGTACACTCAGATAGGAGAGCAGCCAAAGGCTTTTATTGAATGCTTTATACTGACTTTTTAGAGGCAACTTCACTAAACCCTGAAGCTCCAAAACATAGGAACCTTTTGATTTCTGTCTTAGTAGGAAATTGTCTTTTTGATATAAAAAAGGAAAATTCAAAATAATGTAGTTGGATGGGCCAGCCAACCTTTTGTCATAATAAAAACAGCTGCTTTTTTTTCCTCTTTTTTTGAGAATTGCTTACAGGAATACAGTAGTAAAAGAGTTTAAATCAACAATTCTTACTTTGCAACTGGACTCTCTAGAGAAACAAAAGCATAACACCAAGAATGACTCAAAGCTCACTGAATGCCCTTCTTATTTGCTTCCAGATATTTGTAGATAGTATTTTTTTTAAAAAAACTGCAAAAACAAAAACAAAATAAACAGGATGTTGAAAGAATAATTGTCCTTCACTTAAGAGAAATAAAAGTTTAAAGAACACCCCTCCTCAGGCTGCAGAATCCCCAGAGTCCATTTTTCTCCTCCTGTGGGACAGTCCTCCAACAGTTGACAAACAGAGTTAGTTATTCCTCAGTCACATTCCAGAGCTCACCATTAAACTTAAAGGCAAGAATTGGTAATGAAATGTTTTAAATATTTTTAGTGTTTATTTATCTTTGAGAGAAAGAGAAAGAACGTGAGTTGGGGAGGGGCAGAGATAGAAAGAGACACAGAAACTGAAGTAGGCTCCAGGCTCTGCTCTGACTGCACAGAGCCCATCACGGGGTTGGAATTCACAAACCAGGAGATCATGACTTGAGCCAAGGTTGGCATTAACCAATTGAGCCACCTAGGTGCTCCGGGAATGAAATTTTTTGATTGACATTGCAGTGAATTCACCATCCATTCAGAGAACTTACCTCTTCCTATCACCACTTATTCTTTCAAAGCTGTTGGAGTCTCTGGAGAACGTATTTCACTGTTCCTGTATCAGCTCCCAAATCCCCACCCCCACAATCTCTGTAGGTCCCCTTATCCATCATGACCCTCTAGTGCCCGTCTCCTTCCTTACCAGCAAAACTTTTTGGTGGATATTTGCTATGCACAGTTTAATGCCGCTATAAAATGTCACAAGAAAGGCATTTTTATTTCCCAGCCCTCAGATAAAACCCCCAGCTTCCTCCTTTCCCTACTGGAAATTCATCTTGATGTAAATTCCTCAGAAGATGGTGAATCTTTAAAAGGTGTTCAATTAGTCTCTGGGCCATACATGCAAATGAAGTTAGATTGTTACTATATTCAGAGCCCATATGCATTACTTGGAAAAGGGATAAACACTTTCCATCTGTAACTCACTGTCCTCCCTCCTGAGATGCAGATTGAACAGTTGAACCTATAACAGACTATTTTACAATTGTGTGTGCTTGTCTTTGTCCTTACTTCCTCACCCTGTACCACTCCAATCTGGCCAGTAAGACAACAGGCAAAATAGACTCAGATGGGAACCAAAATCTATCAATTTTGAAAACACTAAGAGCCATAGTAATGGCTCTTTTGTAATCCCTTGCCACCCTATGGTACCTAAACAGCTGCTATTCTTACCTCACCTCTCTTTACATTTACATGAAGGAAACAGGTAGTATGCAGTCCCACACCTCAGGAAGATTGTGATTCTCCTGCAATATTTTCCCAAGTCCTTAAGGCCAGCTTAGTCTCTGAAGCCTTTACTCAGGGTTTTACTCTTCTTCAGTATATTGATGACCTTTTGCTCTGTAACCACACTAAACAGGGTGTTCTTATAGACTCCCTCATTCTCTTAAAGACCCTAGCTGACTGAGGCCATAAAGTGTCCCAATATATATTTTAATGGGTGCAAACAACTCTTAACCTTTTTAGGAAATGAGATATCTCAGGGCATTCAGAAGTTCACCATAAGTGATAAGGGTTTAGCTCAATGTTAGTGTTTGACTGCACAAATTCATCCCATTATACCTTAAGCCTATTTTGCACATCCCTTTCTCCAAAAAAAAAATAAATAGAAACCAAAAACAAACCAGTTATGTTAATACCTAGGGGGAACGGAGGATTGCAACCCATGGATTACTAATTCTGCCGTCCTTAGTAAACTCTGTATGCCCTTCTCCCAGATATCACCTAAGAGCCCATTTTGTGGTCTTCAGAAGCATTAACATCCTTTGAAGTTTTTTTTAAAGTTAATATTGTCCAGAACCTAGCACTCTGCTTACCTTTGACAAACTTTTTTTTAAATTTTTTTTAATGTTTTATTTATTTCTAGGAGAGAGAGAGAGAGACAGCGTGAGCAGGGGAGGGTCAGAGAGGGAGTCACAGACTGAAACAGGCTCCAGGCTCTGAGCTGGCAGTCAGCACAGAGCCCGACGCGGGGCTCGAACCCACGAACCGCGAGATCATGACCTAAGCGGAAGTCGGACGCTTAACCGACTAAGCCACCCAGGCGCCCCGACAAACTTTTTTATTTATAGTATTATGAAAACAATGGCATTGCCACAGACTTTCTAGGACAAACTTTTGCCTCTCAGATATGGCCCGTGGCATATTTTCATGCGAGCCAGACCTTGCCTTGTGGCTTCAGGTATGCACCGTGCTTGCATGTAGTTGCTATAGCTCCATGTTGATTGGCAAAACCAGGACTCTGATATTAGACACCCCTATTCCCCTCTGTATTCACAGCACCATGTCTGTTCTTTTAGAAGTTCATAAGACATAGCACTCTTCACAATGTGACAGACCATCTATGAGCAGGCCCTTTTGACTAACTCCTCCATCATCTTCCATTATTGGAAATCCAACTACTTGACTACCCTTCCCCAGTGCTTAGCGGTATGACTTTTAAATAAGCAGAGCCTAGAGTTTTAGAGAGAGGAAAGAGATCTATATAGGGAGAAAGAACCTAGATTAGAACTAGGAAGAAAAAAAAGAAAAGAACAAATTGAGGCACATTTCCCCACAAGCCATTTGACCAGTCTCTGATCTTTGGAATAGACCAGTCCAGCAAAATGACGATGCTTCATTTATCTGATGGAAAGTGTTACTCTTGTAATAGATAGACGTTAGATACTGTTTGCCCTATTGACACAGAAGCACCATTTTCTACCAATGTTTGCACAGGATCCTCCTTTTGGGGCAGAGCATCTAGGGCAAGACAGTTTGTGAGTACAGCATAGGCTGGAACGTGGTATCATACCCTTGTTCTATTACCATGGAAATATTTAAGATTGCCTTTTTCAGTCTATGAGTTCCAGTGGTTGGGAATAAGGTCCTCAGCACTGAAGAGGATGTGCAGTACGGGTACACAGATGGATTTTCTCAGCTTTCTCCTCTAGTGCATGTATATAGCATGACTTTGTGATAAAAGGAACCAAAGTTGTAATTTGACTGGCATTTGATGTGGAGTATCTGGTCATGGTTTTCATCAATATTGTCATTAATTTGGAAATGACCTATTTAAGATTCCTTAAACAACCTGGTGAGGCAAAAAAGGAAGTTGTTATTGCGTTGTTTCATGTAGTTTATTTCATTTTTTTTTAATTTTTAATTTTTTTTAATGTTTTATTTATTTCTAGGAGAGAGAGAGAGACAGCGTGAACAGGGGAGGGTCAGAGAGAGAGGGAGTCACAGACTCTGAAACAGGTTCCAGGCTCTGAGCTGGCAGTCAGCACAGAGCCCGACGCGGGGCTCGAACCCACGAACCGCGAGATCATGACCTAAGCGAAAGTCGGACGCTTAACCGACTAAGCCACCCAGGCGCCCCTCATGTAGTTTATTTCAGTGACCAGGAGGAATACAGCTGCTACTCCTCTAAGGAAAAAATTTATTTGAGAAAATTATAATTACTTCCATAATGGGAGGAAACAATGGGAGACTAAAGCAAATTCTACATAAGGGGCATTGGGCTACATATTCCTTAGGATTGAGAGTCTGGTTTACTCTGTTAAAACTAATTAAAAACAGGAAACTGAGGCTCCTGCTGTGCTGTCAGAGGCACCTGAGTGAGGTAGTTATTAATGTGAATAATGCCTTGTATGCAACTTCGTAAATGAGAATGATGATCACAAATTATGCTTTCTTCCTTAATGTGATGTGTATTTGTTTACATATGATTTACTTTTCTTCTTTTTTCTCCTTCTTCATTCCTTTATTAATTAATATATATATTGTGTTGATGATATTTAACTTTAACCTTTAGTATAGATAATGTAAATGTAGTATTCTAGCTAAATGAGAGGGATGGAACTTTACTTTCCTACCATTCCTTGTAGCTAATATGTAGACAAATAACTGAGGGTCTTTCTATCGCATGCACTTTCAAGAGCCTTTAAATTGACTGTAAGCAGCAAGAGTAAAAGAGGCTTTAAGAGATACCAACCAGTCAATTCAGAAAGATTTACCCACCCATCAGAAAGAAGAGGCAACCTGGTATCAGTTTTACCATGATTCTTTTTTTCTTAATTGAAATATTGCTCACTTAATATACTATGTTTGCTGGTGTCAACTGTGTGAGTTACCTACTGCCTTTTACTGAATTCTTACATTAAGCAGCCAGAATGAATTCTGTTATTTGTAAAAACCCATTGAACAATATAGACTTAATGGTTAGTTTCTTGAAATGTTTCTCTTCCCTACCTCACTTGAGTGCAGATTCTTTAGAATCTCATATTTTGTATGTTTGATAAATTCATGTTTGTCAGTGAGTTAATGGATCTGAATAATTTTCAAAACCTTTGTTACTAAGTATTGTTGTATGTTCTAATTGCATTGGAATATCTCTATTTCCTAATGAAAATTCCCAGAGCACAAGAACATGAGTGTAAGACCCATATGTTTGGGCTTATATCCATTCTGTTAATTTCTCTTTTTCTTGTATTGTGCCTGGCCACAATATTTGTCACATAAATTAGATGACCAAAAATTGTTGATTACTAATTTAGTGAAAATTTTCAAACACTAATATGCCAATCTCTTAGTTAAGTATCTCTCAAGTATTTCCAACAAAGTGCCTTTAACAGCAAAAAAGATAAAACAATATTCTTTGTGCCCTGTTCTACTATATTCCATTTGGAAAACTCTCATGAATACTATTAGTCCATTTAAAAAATTTAAATGTATTTTAATTTATATTTCTTGATATATGTGTTTCATTAATGTAGGGAAAAAAAAACTATTATCCTAATTTGTTTAAAAAAAAAAAAAAACACCTCACTGTCTCTAGTATTTCATGCACACCCTCAACAGGTCAGGTCCATCATGGTGCCTACCTATGTAGACCTTTGACTTCTCTCCGTACTCCATTACCTACACTGAATAGATAGGAAAAAAAGGTCTTCCTTTCCATTAAATTTTTTCTGGAATAGTTTCTTACAGGCTGCCTTGGTATTTGGCCTTACTATTTTTAAACATAAATAAACATGTTTATCTAATTTGCCATGTATCATGTATAACCTAAAGTCACACATATACATCTGAGTATGATTATAAATGCCTGTGCATTTTTTACATAAATTAGAATACTATTCATTTCCATTTCTGTTTATTATTTATAATTAGAGAAGTTTTGGGGCTTTGTTTATTTGTTTAGCTTCCTTCCAAGTAATTTAAATATTTATTTGGATTTTGAATTAATTAGTTGACCAATACCTAGGGTTCTTGTTCATTAAACAAGATACACTTTGTTATTATAAGGTGAATTTCTTCACACCTTCAAATGTTAGGAGCATTATAACTTTTCCTTAAATGGGAGAGTAGGTGATATTTGTGGTAAAAGAGAGGAAAAAGTAAAGTTCTATTTTTGAAAGTTGTATCACAGTATCTTGACACTCATTTGTCATCCCAGTGACACAAAATACTTCAAAAGTGACTCAGGCAATAATTATGTTCGGTAGTCAGCATAAATAGATCCATTTTTCCGTACTTAAATTTAGGAAAGGAGAGAGACTGAATTTCTAGACTCTGGCACAGTATCAGACATCTTATATAATAACTGCTTTTTAACCAGCTGAATGAATTAATTTATTTCTGTGGGGTTGACCATTTGGCTTTGCAGGAAATATTTAAGTTCTTTCATGTATTATCTTCTCGAAAGTTCATTCATTTGGTTCCTTGTCAAATAATGATTTATGGAGTGCTATAATATGCCAGACATTTCTATTCTATAGTAGTGAAAGGTAATATATGGGAAAAATAACAGAGAAATAGGAGTATTTTTGACTGAGGTAAGGACCAAAGACAAAATAAATTTGGAGAAAATAAGTGTTGAAGAAGGGCATCTATCTAGAGTGTCCAGAAAAGACCTCACTATTCCATAACTTACAACCTAAAGGAAGTGAGTAAGTGAGTCTTGCGTCTATGGGGAGGAGAGAATTCCAAGGAGTCAATGAACAAGAGTAGAGACCCTGTAAAAGAAGTATGCTTATTAGCCATTTCAAGAAATACTGTTGAGACATGAGGCTGTAGCGAAGTAGGGAATAGGAACAAAGCGAAATCGATAACAGTGCACCACACCTTAGGAAACCTTGGAGTTCATTGTAAGGAATTTGGCATTGACTCGGAATGATATAAGAAGCTTCATGTGCGGGGGTGGGAAGAGTGGGAGCAGGGTGGTGTTGAACAGGACAGTGGCCTGGTGTGAATTTGATTTCTTTTTCTAGTTTTGTTGAAGTATAACTAACAAATAAAAATTGTGTAAATTTAAGGCACACATGATGTTTTGATATGCATATAAATTGTGGAACAATTAACATAATCAAGTTCATACATTCACTGCCTCGCACAGTTACAATGTGTGTGTGTGTGTATGTATGCGTGTGTGCATAGTGAGGATGCTTAAGGTAAACTCTGTAAGCAAATTCACGTATACAAGACCGTGTTAGTAGCCGTTCATTATCTCTAGAACTTACTCACCCCATGTAGCTGAAACTTTGTACCCTCTGTGACCAACATCTCTCCATTTCCCCCACCATCACTCCTGGCAACTGGCATTTTACTTTGGTTGTATAAGTTGGACATTTTTGGGGGGGATTTTACATATAAATCATGCACTATTTGCCATTTTTATTTGGCTCCTGAATTAAATTTAGGGGTATTACACTAACTTCTGTGTTGAAAGTAGCTGGAGGGAACCTCTGGTGGAAACGAGAGCAGTGAAGTTGCCACTGTGGAGGCAGAGGAGGTGGTGAGGTAGTGACAGGGGCCACGCCCACTGGATCACCTCCCATGTCTTCTATGTTCCATATTCCCTACTTCTGTCGGTGCTTCACCACCTTGCTTATAGCACATCACCGCCTTTTCTCACGTTCTTCACGCAAGAAATATACAGCAATTGCTCTAACAAAAGCCATCATTCAAGTTTTGTCTAAAAACAAAATCCTCCACAAAAGATTTCTTGATTCCTCCCAAACCTGCCATTCGCCCGTTTCCCCCCATGGGACAATTTGTTTTGTCAAGCGTTGGCTTCCAAATGCTAACCTGCCAAGTTCCCTGGAATTTTAAATTACTCTTCATCTGACAAAAGCCCTCCAAAGAAGAACTGACCGCCCGCCCCCACGCATAACGAAATCTAAGTCACAGAGCTTAAATGATGTCTCCAAAGCTGTCCAAGTGATGGTCTTAAAGCCATTACTATTAGGCTTCAAAGCTCAAAAATCTTTCACCCTGTCACATGGCCACCTCACTTGTAATTTATATCATCATATGTGATAACAGCAGTAGCAGCAATTCCAGTTAATATAATCCAGGCTGCTTAATGAAGGAGCTTTTTGTCACTCACCTAGGAATTTATTTCACTAGACCTTAAAAGAGAGACAGCACCGATGGGTATTTTGATAACTTTCCCAATAGCTTACTTTCCTTCTAAAAAGCCTAAACTTTTCTGTTTTATTCCATCGTTGCAACTATGTATTCCTCTCTACTGTAGTTCTGTTGTTCCCTTAAAATTTAATTTAGTTGTTTTAACAATATGAAGTACTTTAAAGTGTCTGATAGAAGCTGATTTAACTTTTAACAAGTAAAATAATTAAAAATTACAAAATCAGCCCACTGTGTAATTTAAGCTCTTTCTCCGATGCTTACATTAGGATTCAAATTAGGACTTATGATTAGGACTAGATTTTCAGATCTGATCATATAATAATGAATTTATATAATTATATACTGCATTTTGAAAGCTTTATGTTTGACACCTAAGTCACGACTGGGATATTATCATATGATTATAACAGTGATGATTATTACTATTGTAAGGTTATTTTAAAATTAAAGTTTCTAGAGATTCTAATTATAAGATACACATTTTTTTTGACTTTTGAGTTTCACTAATTGAGATATGTGTGAGATTTGATAAAATGTAGTTAGGCAAATATTAGAATTAAACTTTTCAAAAGGAGTAACATAAGATTACAATTTTCTAGAAAAAAGTCCTTACTACAGGCACTTCTTATGCCAGGAAAGTATTAAATTGTTTTGGAGAAATGCAAAAAGCCACCCACATTTTACTGTAGTTACTGAACCTTAAAATATTGTGTTCCATAGGCCCTATGCAGTATTTTCCCCTGCAAGTATATGTTAACATAGAACATTTTTAAAAGGTATAATAAAATTGAAATATCTTTGAAATGCATATTAATAATTTATTTCTCATCTTATTAAATAACATTAAAATGAATGTATCCTTTAGAACATCAGATTTGTAGGATATTCGTGTAACTCAATGCTAAACAGATTAATCTTTAAAAAGGCAATTTTGATTGCTCATATTATTTCTTTAATGTGCCTTTGGAAAATTTCATTATCTTTCTTGGCATTAAGAAAATATTATACAGGGGCGCCCGGGTGTCTTAGTCGGTTAAGCGTCCGACTTTCGCCCAGGTCATGATCTCGCGGTTCGTGGGTTCAAGCCCCGCGCCGGGCTCTGTGCTGACTGCCAGCTCAGAGCCTGGAACCTGTTTCAGAGTCTGTGACTCCCTCTCTCTCTGACCCTCCCCTGTTCATTCTGTCTCTCTCTCTCTCTCTCCTAGAAATAAATAAGTAAAACATTAAAAAAAAAAAAGAAAGAAAGAAAATATTATACAGAGTTCTGAAGAACTGAAAAAGGTTTATAATCCTTACATATTTTTAAATTTTTAAATGAAGAAGCCACAGATTAGCCCTTATTAGGGTTTACTCTATTTTGATTTCATCTCAAATTTCAGTCAACTTAAGTTTAAATATTTGAACCATTAATTATTAAATTAATAATGTATATATTAATAATCATTAAGTTAATAATTTAAATATTTGAATCAAATATTGAATCATTAAAATATTTGAATCAGTATTGGTGTAAATATCTTCTAGTAATAATACTTATAATAATACTAACCTTACTTTCTAACTAATAGACAAACTTCTCTTTTTCCTTTATAAAGATGACACTCACTTTGAATTAAGTGTTGGGACCTAACAATTCATGGTCAAAGGCCAGCTGCCATCATTTTTATAATACTAGGTGTTATAGTAAATATTGATGTTTGGAAAATATGGTTCCTACAATTTTAATATGTTTCTCAGACCAATCTGCCTCTTTATTGTAATCCTCACAAATAATTCAATATATGTTTAAGTGTCTTCTATGCCTTCAATGCAAGGCATTTAAGAAAGTATAAGGATAAATGGAAAAAATACAACACAATTTATTTTACATTCTGTTTTGAAATGAATTGAGAAAGAGGGTAGGCCAAAGAGAAACGCGTGCACTTTTTATAAAGTGCACATTTACAAGATATGTTTCAGAAAGACCACATGAAAAAAAGTTATGTTTGAACAGTACAATACAAACAAAAGAAATTATAGTGCAAAAGAATAGGTGTAACACACACTACATGTTACATGGAAAACTATTTCTGATCATCAGTACAAAACAGTTAGAGCTCATCAGTTATAGAATTCAGTGTTGAATATATACAATATCCCAGTAAATTGTAAGAAAATATTTCACTTGATTCTTATATTTGTAAAAAAATCTTGTATTTAGGCTTTTAGGAAGGGGCAATTTAGCAGTTTGCAGAATATGGCCTCTGACATAATCCAACAATTCAAATCACAGATTTGAATCACAATAAATGTGAATTTCTTGATCATAAGATAATTTTGTTTAGTTTTTTGAGAAACTGTCTTATGTTCTCCACAGAAGCTGCACTATTTTCTATTCTCACTAGCAGTGGGCATTGGTTCCTTTTATTCTACATCCTTGCTAACACTTAAAATCTCATTTATTGCTTTTTTTCTTATTAAATAAGAATCATTATAATGTGTATGAAGTAGAATCTCATTGTGGTTTTGATTTGCATTTCACTGACCATTAGTGATGTTGAGCACCTTTTCATGAATCATTAGAATATCGTCTTGGAAGAAGTATCTATTTAAGTCCTTGACCCATTTTTTAAATTATATGTAAAGACTTTTCTATGGAGCAGTTTTATTTATCTTTTTTTAATGTTTTATTTATTTCTAAGAGAGACAGAGAGAGACAGCGTGAGCAGGGGAGGGTCAAAGAGAGAGGGAGTCACAGACTCTGAAACAGGCTCTAGGCTCTGAGCTGGCTGTCAGCACAGAGCCTGACGCGGGGCTCGAACCCGTGAACCGCGAGATCATGACC
This sequence comes from Proteles cristata cristata, assembly GCA_017311185.1. Classification (NCBI taxonomy): domain Eukaryota; kingdom Metazoa; phylum Chordata; class Mammalia; order Carnivora; family Hyaenidae; genus Proteles; species Proteles cristata. The sequence goes on from JAESUZ010001598.1 coordinate 562,680, forward strand.
TAAGCGAAAGTCGGACGCTTAACCGACTAAGCCACCCAGGAACCCCTCTATGGAGCAATTTTAGATTTACAGCAGAATATCAAGGAAGGTATAGAAATTTCCTATTTATCCCCCATGTCAGTACATGCACAGCCTCTCTCATAAACAACAGTTCCCACCAGAGTGGTGAATTTATTACAACTGATGAACATTGACATATCATAATCACAAAGTCAAATTTAGGGCTTTCTCTCCATGCTTTACATTCTATGGGTTTGGATAAATGTATAATGGTGTATATCCATCATTATAATATTCTACATAGTATTTTCATTCCCTCAAAATCCTTTGTGCTCTACCTTTCATCTTTCTCCCACAACCCCAATCCCTGGCAAAAGTGATCCATTTAGTATCTCCAGGGTGTTGCCTTTTCCAGCATGTCATATGGTTGGAATTATATAGTAGGTGTCATCTCTGATTGATGCAATTAAGTTTCCTCTATGTTGTTTCATACTTGATAGCTTCTTTCGAGTGATCAATGATATTCCATGATGTGAATGTACCATTGCTTATTTATCCATCACCAACCATGGGACATGTTGGATTGCTTCCAACCCTTGGCAATTATGAATACGACTGCTGTAAACTTCTGACTGCAGGTTTTGTGTGGACATAGGCTCTTGGCTTTGAGTCAACACCAAGGAGCACAGTTGCCAGATTATATGGCAAGACTACGATGAGTTTTGCAAGAAATGCCAAGCTGTCTTCCAAAAGCAGCTGTGCGGTCTTGTGTAGCCATCAGAAATGACTCAGAAAGAGTTCCTGTTACTCTGCATCCTTGCCAGCAGCTGGCATTGTCAGTGTTCTGGATTTTGGCTGTTCTAATAGGTCCATGTATCTTATTATTGTTTTTATAGACATTCCCCCAGTAATACAAGATGTGGACCATCTTTTCGCATGCTTATCTGAATCTGTGTATCTTCTTTGGTGAGGTGTCTCTGAAGGTGTTTGGCCATTTACTTATCTATTTAATTTGAGAGAGAGAGAATGTGCATGGGAGAGAGGGGCAGTGGAAGAGAGGGAGAGGGAGAGGGAGAGGGAAGGAATCTCAAGCAGGCTCCACACAGTGTGGAGCCTGATGGCTGGCTTGATCTTATGACCCTGGGATCAGGAGTGAGCTGAAATCCAGTTGGATGCTCAACGTGCTGAGCCACCCGTGTGCCCCAGGGCTTTGGCCCTTTTAAAACTAAGCTGTTTATCTTCTTACTGTTGAGTTCTAAGAGTTCCTTGTGTATTTTGGAGAACAGTCCTTTATCAGATGATTCTTCTGCAAGTAATTTCTCCTAGTCCATAGCTTGTATTGTAATTTCCTTGATATTTGCATTCACAGGGCAAAAGTTTATACTTTTAATGAAGTCCAGCTTATCAATTATTCTTTTCATAGGTCATATCTTTGATGTTGTATCTATAAGAGGCATCACCTTACCCTGGGTCATCTAGGTTTTCTCCTATGTTACCTTCTAGGAGTCTTATGATTTTACATTTTACATTTAGATCAATGATCCATTTTGAGTTCATTTTATAAAATGTAAAGCTTGTATCTAGATTCTTGTTTTTTCCTTTTCTTTTGTATGCGGATGTTTATTGTTCCACACCATTTGTTGAAGAGATTATCCTTGGCTTATTTTTTTTTTGGGGGGGGTTCTTAGATTCTTGTTGAATTATAGTTCTTTGTACATTCTGGGTATTAACCCTTAAATAAATATATGACTTGAAAATATTTTCTTTCATTCTGTTGATTCTTCACTCTCTTGATAGTGTCCTTTAATGCACATTTTAAAAAATTTATATAGTCTAATTTATTGTTTTCTTTTGTTCTCTGTACCTTTGATGACATATCCAAGAAATCATTGGTAGATGTAAAGACATGAAGCTTTCCTCCATGTTTTCTTTTAAGCACTTTATAGTTTTAGCTTGTATATTTAGGTTTTGATCTACTTTCAGTTAAATTTTGTGTATGATGTAAAGTAAGAGTTCAACTCTATTGTTTGCATGTAAATACCCAGTTTCTCAGCTCCATTTACTGAAACAACTTTGCTTTTCACAGTGAATAGTCTTGGCACTCTTATTGAACACCATTTGCCCACATCTGTGAGAGTTTATATCTGAGCCTCTCTCTTCTTCCCCTGGTCTGTATGTCTCCCTGGTCTGTATGTCTCTCTTGCTACTGTCACATTGTTTTGATTACAATAGCTTTGTAGTAAGTTTTGAAATCAAGAAGTGTGAGACCCATAACTTTCTCTTTTTTTCCAAGTTTGTCTTATTTATTTGGAGTCCCTTGAGATTCTCTTTGGTCTTGATAATGTATAAAACTGTCAGAATTTATCAACTTGCACATTTTTAAATTATGTAATTTACTGACATGGGTTTATCATATAGTCTGTCCTTAGAGTTGTTGCATTTGCATTGGAAGACAATATGTATTCTTTCATAGTTTGGTGGAGGGGTCTAGAGATGTCTGTTATCTCTAGCTTATTTAGAATGTTCTCCACGTCTATTATTTCCTGACTCATGTTATGTCTAGTTCTATTGATTGTTATAAGTGTTATGCTTCTCAGTGTTATTGTTGAATTGTCCACCTCTCCTTTTAAAATTGTCTGTTTTTTTCCCATGATTTTAGTGCTCCATTTTTAGGTACATGTACATTTATAATTGTTAAATTTTGATGACAGAGTGACCCATTTATCATTTTGAAATGTCTTTTATTTCTGATAATATTTTATTTGACTTATGATTTATTTTGTGTGATGTTAATATAGCTCTGACTATTCTTTCATGACTGAATTTTGCCTGGTATATTTCTTCCATTATTTTTCTCTCACTTTGTTTCTCCTACAGACCGTATAGATCTGAATATGGAGGTTCTGATAGATAAACTGCGTTTTGTGCAGATGGTTCAATCTATTTGCTTTTAATATAAGTATTTCTATGACTGGATTAACATCTGCCTTTTTCTTTTTGTTTACTCTGTATTGTATCTTTTGGGGTTTTTATTCCTCCTTTAGTGCCTTATTTTTCATTATGTGGCTATTTTCTACTAAAGCATTTTGACTTCTTTAAGACTTTATAAGTTTTTTTAATCTTTCAGCTTTTGCTCTATTTCATATATATATATATATATATATATATATATATATATATATATATATATAAAACTTAGCAAAGCCAACTTCAGATTTGCAATAACTTGATACCAGTGATATATAGATACTTTTTCCCCAATGTAGTTCCATTCCATCCTTCTTTCTTGTGATATTGTGATATTATTGTTATACATATTAAGCCTATGTATGTTACAAACCACAAAAAAACACATTTTTATATGCATTACTTTGTAATATCTTGTGTCTTTTAAAGAAGGTAAGAGAAGAAAAAAGAGCAAGTATTTGTCTTTTTTTATATTAATCTTATTTACCATTTCTGATATTCTGCATTTTTTCCTATAGATTCACATTATTACCTGATGTTACCTCCTTATTCCCATACAGCTTGGGTTCTGTCTACCACCTATTTGCTGCAACTGACAAATATATTTCTATATATTTTAAGCCCCAAGATACAATGATGTACATATTGTTTTGTAGACTTATTTCCTAAAAAAATACTTTAGAGAAGAAAAAGAAAAAAAAGAGGGAAGGAAAGGGAGCAAGAAGGGAAGTCACAGAATTAGTGCTTTTTTAAATGTTTATACAATCATGATAGATTTGAGCCATATTCCTAGAGCATATAAATGCAAAACACCACTTTTAGGAATTATAAGATCAGGTTGCATGCTCAGACAAATGTAGAGAATGCAGATGCTTTGTTTTCCCTCTTTAGAGTTGGCAAAGCACATTTCTTTTTTTTTCCTTTTTTTTTTTTTTAGGTTTATTTATTTTAAGAGAGAGAGAACGTGAGGAAGGGACAGAGAGAGGGAGAAAGAGAATCCCAAGCCGACTTTGCACTGTCAGTGCAGAGCCCCACACAGGGCTTGATCCCATGAATCATGAGATCACGACTTGAGCTGAGATCAAGAGTTGGATGCTCTACTAACAGAGTCACCCAGGCACCCCTGACACCATTTCTAATATGGAAGATTCTGAGAAATCAAGAGAAAGAGCTGTTTGATTTTGTTCACTCCAACCCATACCTATTTGCTCACCATAGGTTTTTATTTTAACCAAGCGTCTCATAAAACACTATGGTCCCCTTGGAAAATTCATTTGTAAAATGAACTTTTCAAGAGAATGTTAAACTGCACAGAGACATCAAAATGAATATGGAGTAAGGGGAACCTTCATATGCATGGTGGTTAGGAATTCACTGGTGTTTGTAGGGTGGACAAATTTAGTAGGACATGGGACTGGAAGACAGTGGGAGTTATGAAGGGGAAAGTAAGATACGGTAACAGTAGATGTGGAAAGCTCAATTTTAAAGCTAATGAATATTTATAACATGAAGGAAAGAAGGAGGAAAGTGCAGAAGATAGTTTTGTCAATCTTATTTAACATGTATAGTTTTATTCATGGTATAGTTATGAGTCTAAAATCATATATATTTCTAAAACCAAATTTAAACTTCATAGTCACATGAGGACAATGGAACAGAGGAAGGAAAAAGAGCTCTTAAAACAATCTCTCTCTCTCCCAGTATGATTTTAGGACCACTGGCTGGAAATTACCCTAGGGCGTGGGCCCAAGTGAACTGCGTTTTAGAAAGTGCCCCCAGTGAGAAGAACGTACTTTCCGGGCTCCCCTATCACTTGTCAGCCCTGCTCTGCCCTTGGATGCCTGATTAATTGCCTTTCTGCCTCCAGTCATTTTGCCCAACTAGTTCCTCAAGTCATTAGATCTCTTAGGACCTCTGTCTTCCTGACCTCAAAGCTGGTCAGAGACTTGTTCCTTTTCTGATTCATTCTAAGAAAAAACTTACTGTCTTTACAGTAATGTTTTTTAGAGAAGCTACATAATGATAGAATGTGGAAATGTCACCATTAAATACACTTTGACAGGCTTTGCTTTTCTTTTTAACATATAGAACTATGGATTTATTAAAGTAGGCACCACTTTATAATGACCACATTGCACTGTATCCACGGAGAAAATGCAGATGATGCGATCCCTCCAGTCACACTCTTGTTCAGGCTGTGTTTTGAGTCACCAGCTCTGACTATACACTGCAGAAATTCGGGGGAAGACAGACACGTTACCTCTATGCACAGAAATGTGTGTGCCCCTGCAGTTTAAATTGTGCTGCGGGATTCAGTCCACTCCCTGAAGATCTGACGTAGGTTATAGTACATGTTCTTTAACTTGATGATGGATTTAATTCTTCATAGAAAAATTTCCCTTTTGTTTCAGAAGCTTTTATGCTTTTGTTTAAATGAGAAAGATATCATTTTTGTTCTGTTAATTCCTTTGTATGTAATTTAATCACTGCGCCTCCAGAATTTTAAATCACTTTCTGATTTTCTTGTAGCAATCATACACTCTTAATTTTGAGTATAAATAAAACATGCATATAATTGTTCTAAAATATTAACTCCTGAATTATTGAAAATCAAGGCAACACTGTTTCCTTTGTATCAATATTCAAATATATATTCACTTTAAATGACATTCAGAACAATGTATCCTTACATATACATCTGTATGAACATAAATATTGTTCTTATTTATGATTTAATATCAGCAAAAGAGTAAAAATAAGAGCAGGTAAATCAATAAATCAATTTTATTTTTGACAGTGTAGAGAGTAAGTTTCTTTTGGTTTCTGCAAAAAGTGAGTAAATATACTTTAATATGATCAACTCTGTGACCTTCTGACTTTACTGTGACATTTGAAGAAATTGTTTAATTTCAGACACTTTTTCAAAATACAGTATTATATGAGGTTGCAGACAGAGAATGCAAAGCCTAAAATATCTGGAGAAAGTGAAATTTCGGAAAATCATTAGTACTTTTTGAAATTAAGCTATTACTAGATAAACATACCATAAAAACATACACATATTCATTACGTATAGATATTCACACAAATCCTAGGCTAGTAAATCTTATTTTTAGTTCTACCAGCTCTATTTTCTTGACATGGGTTACTATATTATTTTAAAGAATACTGCTAAATGTTATATAAATTGTAGATAGAATTAAGAGAAACATGCAGTGTTTCTATACTTCTATTTCATCTGTCAGAAAATATATGTGACTCTCTTTAAGATCTATCTTTATTCCAAGGGCACCTGGATGGCTCAGTTAGTTAAGCGTGTGACTCCTGATTGCGGCTCAGATCATGATCTTACAGTTGGTGTGATGAAGCCTCGAGTCAGGCTATGTGCTGACAGTAAGGAGTTTGCTTGGGTTTCTCTCTCCCCCTGTCTCTGCCCCCTCCTCAATAACAGATTAATAAACTTACCGAAAAATTAATAATATTATAAAACCGATTACATATATTTTTCTATTTTAAATATGAGTAATATCATATATTCTTCAAAAGAAACATTTCTTGATGAAATACTATTTATAAAATAAATACTGTTTATAAATAAGTACAGTGTTTGTACTTATATTTGTCATACATCTTCTGATACTATGTTCAAATTACTCTCTTCAGGGGCACCTGGGTGGCTCAGTCGGTTAAGCATCCGACTTCGGCTCAGGTCATGATCTCATGGTTTGTGGGTTCGAGCCCCGCGTCGGGCTCTGTGCTGACTGCCAGCTCAGAGCCTGGAGCCTGTTTCAGATTCTGTGTCTCCCTCTCTCTCTGACCCTCTCCTGCTCACACTACTCTCTCTCTCTCTCTCTCTTTCTCTCTCTAAGAAAGAAATAAAACATTTTTTAAAAATGTAAAAAAAGTTACTCTCTTCACTGAACATATAACTATTTTGCATCTTTATTCTTCATTATATATTATATGAGCAAAATCAGGGAAAGAAGACTGTGTATATTTTCAGCCCCAAGAGAGCTTATGCAATTAATCTTTAATTTTTACATTTTATTCTCTCCTTTCGCTTTTATTATTTTTCTGACATTTAAATTCTTGGAAAATTTACAAGTTAGGCAAATATAAATTTTTAGAAAAACAATTTGTTGCTTCAACAAGGTTAATACCTGATAGCCATAAGTCCTTTTTAATTATAAAAACAAAGATATATGTAAAAATATATGTATAAAATTATACATTAATATTAATACTTCTTTCCCATCATTATTCTTTTATAATCTTTTTAAAATTTATTCTTTAGAGATATGACCTCATAACTGTATGGCTTTCAGTATCTCCTGACCATCAGTGTAGAACAAATTATTCATGTTTCAGTACTTCAATAATGAGATGTCAGCCCATAATCCTTGCTGTTGAGGGATTGTCAGAAGTGATTGAATCCCTGGTGAAATGACCTCGATGCCTTTGAAAGCATGCCTTCATATGAGAGTACATGCTGTCTCCAAAGTTCCCCTATTCCTCTTAGCTTTTTTGTTGTTGTTTTGCATAATATCATGCATGTACCTCATGTATATGCATAATTCAAAGTGAAAAATGCATGCAAGGTATGAATATGCATAATTCCATCTGAAAATCAATTCAGCAATAATCATACTCACATAGAACATGTTTTAAGCACTGTTTATTTTGAACACTTATTATGAAGATGCACAAATATTTTCATCATTATTTCCTAATATCCAAAATGAATTGTGGGAGCTACCAATTTTCAGTTGCTCTATGATAGATGTGTTCACCCGCTAGGAGTTTTGTTTGTTGAGTTTAAGTATCATGCCTCTGATGATGTTAAAACAAGTACAAGCATCTACCTAAAGATTTTATATCCATGAGAGTTTCCTTTGCCATTGTAAGTTTGCAAAGCAGGCAGGGTTCCACCAGAGCAGGAAAAATAAACAGAAAACAATAAAATATATATATTAAGAGATTTATTGCAAAGAATTGGTTCATAAAATTGTGGAGGCTGCCTAAGCAAGTATGAAATTTATAGGACAGGCTATCAGGAAGGGTGGGCTGGAACTCTCTGGAAAGAGCAGAAGCTGCAGTTCATCCGTCCATGGACACTTCCCCCCCCCACCCCCCGAAAAGGAAACTTCAGTTCTGCTCTTGACTTTCAACTCACTGAGTGGGACCCACCCAGATTGTCTGGGATAATCTCCTTTATCAAAGGTCAGCTTCTCATGGATTTTATTCACATCTACAAAGTGTCTTGCCACCAACACCTTCAACAGTTTTTGATTGGGGACTACAGACTAGAAAGTTGACAGAAAATTGATCTTTACAGATTATTTCCTGTTTTGATAGGATTAACGGTCACTAGATACAGGAATGACAACGCTGTAATTGCTTGACCTCGTCTCTCAATGAACTTTAATTTATATTGGGGGTACCATAAGGTTTTTAAAATTCATATTTATGTATTCAAAATCTGTATTATGGTTAGATATTTTTCGATACTACTTAAAAATTTCAAGATCTTAGGGCTGATAGGTGCTTAAAATTTTAATGAGTTTTAAACATTATATTTTGACCAAGAACTAGATATGAACATAAAAAAGAACCTAATTGTGATTATGAGCATATAATAAAACTTATACTATGGACAATATTCCAAATTCAATTCATTCTTTTTATATAGGTCACGTACGTAGATTAAACGTATAAATAATAAATACAAAGATGGGACAGTGCATATAAGAATAATTTTCTGGCTGGGACACCTGGGTGACCTGGCTTACTCAGTTAAGCATCTGACGTCAGCTCCAGTCATAATCTCACAGTTCACAAGTTCGAGCCCCGCGTTGGGCTCTGTGCTGAAAGCTCAGAGCCTGGAGTCTGCTTCTGATTCTCTGTTTCCCTCTCTCTCTGCCGCTCCCCTGCTCATACTGTCTTTCTGTGTCTCTGAAAAATAAATAAATGTAAAAAAAAAAAGAAAAAGTAATTTTCTGGCTTACATATATATGACACAATATAAATATAGTAAATTAATTTTCCACTTAAAAATTTTATGATTTATCAGCTTAGTGGACAATGGCTAAGATCATGGCCTTCTGTCCTGGGAACTTCAGTACAAAGCATAGGAATCTGACCCAAGATACCTTATGCTTCAACTTCTTTCTTTTTCCTTAAAAATACCTCTTATATTTTACAAATTTACTAATATGCCCTATATCCCTCTATTCCTTTCCTTTATAGTACGAATTAGTTTCTTATTCCTTCATAATACATTACTACAAACTGTTGCTTGAAATGCAACAAATTCATTATCTCCCCATATCTGTGGTCAGAAGTCTGAATTATGGATTAAACTGGGTTCTTTGCTCAGAGTCTCACTAGTCTGAAATTAAGGTGTTAGCCACCTCTGTTTTTTCATCTGAGGCTGACTCCTCTTCCAAGCTCACTTGTTTTGTGAGACTTCAGCTCCTTGCAGGTGTTGAAATGAAGTCCCATTTCCTGACTGGCTGTTGGCAAGAGACTTCTGTCAGCACCTTGGGGCCACTCTGGTCCTTGCCACATGGTGCCTCCCATAGGTGGTGCACAGCATATTTACTTGTTTCTTAGAGGCTAGGAGGAGTATTTCTTTGCCTTGAATGTGCCTGCTGCTTTGAGTCTCTTTAAAGAGTCACCTGATTAGATCCATCCCACACAGGGGAATCTTTTTGATGGCTAATACAAACTCAACTGATTAGGGACTTAATTGTATCTGCAAAATATAGTTTGCCATGTAAGGTAGTCTAACCATGTGAGTGATACCCAGTCGTATTCACACACACACACACACACACACACACACACACACACACGCATGCAAGGGAAGATTACAGAAGGGTAAGAAGCATCTTAGATCTGCTGCATATCCTAATATAAAATTTCCCAAGAATATGTTGAAAATAATAAATTGTAGATAATCTACAATAGCAGATTGTAATCTGCTTTACAACTTACTTGCTTTAGGGCTTTTTGTTTGTGATGGGGTTAAATAGGAATAAGAAATGCCAGATTTCAAAGATGTAATAGACTATTAAGAACACCTTTTTATTTTCCATTTCAACTCATAGCGAATATACAGGCTTCCATAGGACAGTAAAAAAAAAACACTAAGTAGAACCAGTTTCAATGCAAGAGATGCATTACCTCTGTCCATTAAAAACAGCATGTTTTTTAAACTTCTACACGTGTGTATATGTATTTAATATAGATATTAAAGTAAGAAATATATCGTTATTCTACAGTGATAACTGAATAGAGAAAAAGATACAATTTTCACATCAATTTTGAAATTCACCAGTCACCTATCATTTTTCAATAATGAATTTGAAGGGAAATTATGAATAATAAAATTTATCATTACACGCCAAACTTTAAACTTTAAAAATAAATTGTAAGTATGCTTTTGTAGATTTAAAATCCCTAAGGAGGAATTATGTTTCATTTATACACTGTACTATTTATTTTTCCCATTCAGTAATTCTGTATTGCTGACATTTTTAATGTGTTTATGCTTCCTTTATGGTGCTAAGATGCAACATATTGTCACTTGGAAAAGATACATGTTAGTTTCACATTACTTTGAAAAGCAATAGATAAATCAAATTGCTCTTTTATATACTCATCGTCTCTGATGCATGCCATTGGCTTTGAACATTTTTTAAATATTAATTGCTTTGGTATACTCCATTTTGCCCTGAGTCAAAAAAGGCTTATTCCCAAAACACATATTGTCAAAGGAGTAATATTCTCTAGTAGAAATAAATAATATATATTGTGAAATATCTTGAAATGAAATTAGAATCTGTCATTCTTGATTCTATGAATTCACATTTTTATGAGCAAATAGTTTAAAATAGTTAATAGAAGAGTGAGTAGTATATTAATAGCAAATGTTATCATCATTAATGATTATTTTTCTGGCTATATAAAATTAAGATCATACTTGAGAAATTCACTGCAAAAAATTGATAGAAAATTAAATTTTAATGAAATAACATAGGCTTTAAATATAATTATCCAGCAAGACTGGAAACCAACTCATTTGCTTATAATGAAAAAATTATGATTTTAAAACATTTGGCCATATTAAGAATATTTTAGTAGCTGTAGCTATGATTATTTTTAAGATAAGAATTACAAAGATACAACGATAGTCATGTATTCTATAAAATATAAAGGTAAATATAAAGGACAAAGATGTACAAGTAACAAAATATACATTATACATAAGTAAGAATTAATGAAATGATGTCTAAAAAATGTAAAGGTGAAATTTTTATAGAGCTTATTAAGGATTGTCATTGCTTATTAGCATGGGTAAAAGCCTAAAGATTAAAATCATGTAGCACAAACGATGCTTTGCAAAATAACATGACATTGAAACACTATATGAGCCTGAAAAGTAAATCTTGGGGAAATGATCTACTGGTAACAATTGCACAACACATACTAGGATAAAAGTTCAACCGTATAAATATTGATGACCTCCTAGTAATTAAATGCATGTTAAAACCGTAAATGTCAAATAAGAATTAAATACTTCAAAAGAAATATTGTTTGGAAATTGAACGGAAGACCGTTCTACAAAGTGGTGCCTTATCGTAAATGCATTATGATGGAGGGGCTTGGCTTTGATAGTCTCAGAGCAGATTATACAGTTCACTGGAATAAGAATTGATGCTCTTCTCCATGAGGAATCCATAAATAGCCTGATCTAATACAAAATTAAAAGTAGATACTTCTACAAGTATAGTTCATAGAACTAGAGTTTCATTTAGAAACATAAATTTTAAAAAACTGAAAAATACTCTATGGAAAAAAGCCAGAATAACCCTCATGGACTGTAATATGAAGACAACCATGTAATGCTATGTAGTATAAAAACCTTAATTTATGATGGCTTGCAAAGGAGCAATACCATTATATTTTAAATGTATAATTTCAACCAGAAGCAAACACACCTTGATTTTAAAACCATGTTGTTAATTGTTTTAAAGTCTTATAGAGTAATAAAATGTAACAGAATTGGAAGTAGATTCATTTTCATTTTCATTAAAGTAAAAATAGTTATTCTGTTCACATGATTATACTTCCATAAAGATATAATTTAGCATGTCTTATCAAATCATTTGATTTTACTCATGGTCTTTACTTTTATTAGCGAAAAATTATCATTGAAAAGAAAAATGGAGGAAAATATTTGAGGGCTGTATAAGTTCATGACATGCTAGGGAAAGAATATTCCAATTCGCATAAAATTTTCTTCTTGCTCTGAAAAAAGTATGTTCTGAATTTAATGCTGTATTAATAAATTTTCGTTAAAAACATGAATATGTTTTTAAATAAGTGTTTATTCAATATTAACACAAAGGAAGAAAATTTTTTTTCCCAAAAGATGCTATAAACAAACACAAACGAGACAAGAATGTGTAGAAATTCAGGACAGTCAGGGGAGCACATAACACCTTGGAAAACACAGAAGCAGTGGGGTGAATGGTAATGGGAAAGAGGAAGTATTTGAGAGGTCTGTTCAGCCTCAGTTTTACTTCCTGTGTAATTTGCATCAACTTCTTTCCTCCCACATGATTATAACTTGCGCATTCTATATTAAAGCCCAAAACACAACTAAACATCACAGACCACAAAAGGAGCCAATATAGAGCTGAGGAAGATGTACTTGACATTTTTAAAATGGGATAAGAAACAAAATTCCTCTGCAATCCTCACTGAATTTAGGCTTATTTGGGTTTAATAGAGGCTTAGCATACTTCAGGGAGAAAAAATGAATTAGTATTAGGTTCATATATTTTGTAAGAAGAAACATCACATAAAACAAAAACAAAATGAAGACATAAATACCACTCTTGACAATGCACTAGTGATTATTTCCTTAATTGGATAAGTAACTTTAAGCTGAATCCAGTACACAGTGCTTTTTGACACAGTGTCAATTTTCAGTTTGCCTTCAAGTCTTAATTGGAATCATACTCTTCTATGCAATTGCTGTTTGGAAAATTGAGATATTTCTAAGCTCTAATGTGCTTGTTACCAGAGGGCAATTAAATCTATTGTTTACCTTTTGTTTTACTTGCAATAATGCCTTTCCATCAGGTGATACCATACCAAGATGGGATCACCAATGATTTTCATTTTGCACCTGTTAAATAATATGTTTTGGAAATTTTCTTCTACACACATAATTTGTGTTATTGTTTTAAGACTTTGCTGTATGGGGAGGAATTTTAAAAATCTCTTTCTACTCAGTAACTGAAAATACTAGGTAAAGAAAGGATGCAAGAACTATCGATTGTAGTAGGAAAAGAGAGACGTGTGGGATATGAGGAGGTGGAGGAGGACAGCTAACATTTATTGGCATCCTTTTCTATGTCACACACTGCTAAGCAATTTACATACAATTAACTAATTGAAACTTTACATCAGTCCTATGGAGTATACCTAATTGTTTCCAATTTTCAGATGTACCCTAAATATTAGCGAGGCAGATGACATAACCAAGTTCACACGATTAGTAAAAAGTAGAAGCAATCATCAAATACATCAAATCAGTACAATACTCATGCAGGTAATTGTGTCATTACAATATGTGATTGCATGGTGAAGAATATGCAGTGTGATAACCTAGAAATCAGAGAAGAACCCCAAAGAAGGGACACCAGCTTGATATCCAAAGAACAAACAGTAGTGCCTGTTCACAAGACTCTTTTATAGTACTATTTTAAACTATTTTTGTGTCTTTCAGAAAATTAGCACTGAAAATATGGAGAAAGTATTTTAATATGCTGCATTTCAAACCTTGAAGAAGAAATAATTAAATGAACAGAAGGATATACAATGTGGAAGGAAATGGACAGGGAAGGACAAAGGAAAATATCCTATATTATATTCAACAGTGGGATGATAAATAGGATAGTTAGCACAGGATACACACAAGCCAATATGACTAAAAAAAATCATGGGAAATAGTGTAGCAGAATGAAATTGGAGTGGCTGAAACCAAACTGCAGAACCTTCTATGACATGTTAACAGTTTGATCCTTGCTCTTTGTTCTAGGAACAAGATAAAGCCTCCAAAGGGTTTTAGCTGGTGGGGATGCTGTAACCACAGATGTGTTTTGAGGAAGATCACTCTGGTTTCAGTGTATGTAGAAAATAGGTAAGGAAGCTGAGTGCCCAAGTAAGTGGGAATAAAAGCTTAGACTAAGACTGGAGACATGGAAATGGAGAAAAATTCATCATAAATATAGCAGATGCTTTCCACTCCCTGCCTGAATTCGTTCAGCCTACCTTGGAGGCCATTGGTAACTACATCCAAATGGGCTGATGGTACCTGGTCTCTGTGCTTTCGGAATGTTCTCTTGCCATATACCTGGTGTAAGCTCTACCTTTCAGGCAGGAAGAGCTGAAGAGTTAAGGCCTGGGGAGCAAGTCATGCTCAAAGACAAATTAAAGGAGTCTGATAGGTAAATACCCAGCCCCTTCTTCCTTCATGGAGGAGAGACATTTAGTACTTGGTGTTTCAGAGGTTCCTCACAGGGATTGAGCCCCATCTTCTCACAGCAGTAACCTCTGAAATAGTATGTCTGATATAAGCTTTTCTTCCATCTCATGTTTCCTCCTCCACTCTGTCATAGCATCCTGGGGTCTCTTCCCAAATAAGATACCCCTGCATCCATTTACTGGCTTTAGGGACAATTTGCTTGGAAATAAAACAAAGATAATACCACTCAATGATTTATTTATTGGTATATGGCAGAGAGAATAATAAAAGGAAAAAATTGATGATGATACTAGTTTTCTGTCCTTTAGAACAGGGTGGATATTGAAGCTATTCTCTAAGTAGGGATCATCAGAGGAGGACTGTTTCTGGAGGAAGCTCATGAGACCCATGTTTCAAAATACTGATTTCCTATGGAGGCATCCGATAACAACATCAAGGAGGCACATTTTTTTTGCACACATATAGGTCAGAGCTATATGAATTTGAAAATCATTGGCATATATGTGGTGATAGGATCAGATTTTCCAGGCAGCCAATATACAGTAAGATGAGGATCTAAAAAGAAGACACAAGAAACATTCCCTGTAATGGCCAAATGGGAGAAATGAGAATGAATTTGGAGACAAGGTAGAGAAGAAGCTAGGTGAGTCACACATGAGCAAAATGAGGAGACTTTGATGTCACAGAAATAAGAAAAGAATGCCTTCTCTTGTGTCGTGAATCTTTCATGAGTATAGTGTGGGTTTGTGGGGAGGAGCATAGAAAGGATTTTGTACTGGGGCAACTGTCTGATTTCAACTTTCTCACCAGGTTGGGCTTTGCTAGTTTAAAACTATTTAAAACAGTCCTGTGGAAAACAGGTACATCACTACCATTTCCCTGTATTTTATTCATCCTAATGCATAGTACAAAAATGCTTTTAGTCTCCATGTATAAAGAAGCAGGGCTCTATTTTAAAATGTGATTGCCTTGTATTTCTGTAAAAGAAATAATTACAGAGCAATCACCGGCAGGAATGCTTGAGTCCTTTCTGGCAAAGAATTACAGAGCAACTACAGAAGTAAGAACTTGTACTTTTACTATATCATTAATCTCGTTTCCATTTCTTTCTCCAAGGAAAGGCTTATGAGAGAAAGGGTTGATAACACTGACCTTGAACATTTGCAGCTTTGTTCCATTAATCCGTATCACTTGCCCCATAAAGAGTTTGGCTAGTCATACTATGCATACACGGTTTATTAGATTATTGGCCCATCAGCCTCATTTTGGTCCCATAACAGTTCTAATCCTAATATCTGCTAATTAGGAAGGGATTTTATTCAAAGTCATTGATGACATCTGAAAAACTGTTCGGTCATATGTGAATACTCAGAACTCAATTGATGATCTCATGATTGGAGATCTTCCAGGATACTGGATCAGATAACTAAAAGAAAGAGAGCATTTTTCTTTTTACAAGCCATCTGGTAGATTATATTACTTCATATTGTGAAACCATTTATATTGGAAAGTAGGCATGAACTTTTTAAAGTCTGACACTATTTTGGAATCATTCTTCATTATTCACTCCTCCTTCACTTGCCATCCTTGGGAAATTTATTAACCCAAGATTCTGAATCCAATTTTTAAGAATTTATAAACTGATTTTTTTCTATTCTGTCAACATTTTTAAAGTAGAACCAATCAACTTGCAAAATCTATGGGAAATTGGAGTCATTTCTTTTCTAGTTCTCAATGCATAAAGACATAAAGGCATGCAAAGCATTTTCAGTTGGAGGAAAGTATCTAAAAATAAGCATAAAAAATCCAGATGAAAATTCTTTGTGTCCAAGTCATAGCTAGTTATCAAGGACAGGCTAATTTCCATGTCTTCCAACCCTTGGAGCCAATTGTTTTAATGAGAATCTTAAGTTGAGTTGACTGCTATAGAATCTGTATGTTTATTTTCCTGTTTCTTATGCATTATTTTTATTTATTTATTTTGAGAGAGAGAGAGAGAAGTAAGGGAGAGGTAGAGAGAGAGGGACAGAGAGAATCCCAAACAGGCTCTGCGCTGTCAGTGCAAAAACCTGTGTGGGGCTTGATCTCATCACGGTGAAATCATGACCCAAGCCAACATCAAGATTCAGACACTTAACTGACTGACTGACCCTGGCACCCTTCTTGTGCATTCTTTAACTCTTCAACAAGTATTACCAACTCATTGAGAACAGATGTTTCCTACCTATTCACAGCAGTTTACTACACTGACAAGATTATCAGTAGGTCAGATCTGAATTCAAGCTGCAGTAGAAACATAATCCTGAGACTTGAACTCAACCACTTCATTTCTCTATGTATATATTTCCTCTTTTGTAAAATGGAAATGGTTATAGTACCTACCACCAAAGGAGTTTGTGAGGAAGAAATCAGATAATTCACATAAGAAAATAAGTAAAATGGCATACATACTATTTAGTCCATAAGTCTAATTGGTAATTTTGATGCAAGTAAAATAAACTGACCCACTTGCTTATTCTAAAATTCAAAAATTATGTTCAATATAAATTTTTAAAACTTTGAAGAAAACATGTTAATACTCTTTTAAAACATATTTCTTCATAAATAATATATATTTAAATGGTTTCAAGTAAAGAATTCTTAAAATTTTTAATATTTTTTTGGGGGTACACAAGACAGAGGTAGAGAGAGGGAGAGAGACAGAATCCCAAGCAGCCTCTGCACTGCCCACACAGAGCCAGATGCAGGACTCGAACTCATGAACCATGAGATCATGACCTGAGCTGAATTGGATGCTTAACTGCCTGAGCCACCCAGGCTCCCTTTAAGTTCAGAATTCTAATCTCACCATCGTTACACTTAACTGAAACTGGAAATTAACCCATGACTTTATGAAAAATAAAATACATTCAGTAAATATGTCCATAGTTGTAATAATATGTATTTTTCATAATAAAAGTAGTTATTGCATTTTAACACAAAATCAAGGAGAATTTAATTTAAATATATAAGTGATATTTGTACAGTAAATGTAGCATATATATTTTTAAACATATTAAGCGATTTTGAGAGCTTGAGGGAAGTGACACATGCCAGTGATCAAAGGAATAAAACTGATTAATAAAGAAATAGGATTTATAAAGGAAATAGCAACATTCTCTTATATATTCCCTCCAACTGACCTCACAGAAGCTTAAGGATCATCCTTCACAAAACATTGAAATAAATATATTCAATAGCATCCACATGTTAAAATAGAAAGGCATTTAATTGTACTTTAATTTTATAGTATTTGAGTGAGATTTTTTAATATTTCTGATCAAAGTTGTGCTAATTTACAGTTAAATTAGCTTGTTCTCTGGGTGTATCCTTGGAGTTACACAAATGCTTGATTTAAAGGTAAATAGTCTAAAAGGAGCCAAGAGTATTCATTTCTGTGGTACAATTTAGCACCACAGGATTTAGTATAAATACACTTTTTAGTTCAGTCTAATGTTAATGTTTTTATATAAGTACCACAGAATAACCATGGTGCAAAATAATGGCACCAGAATAGATCCTTTTCGTTTTGGTTTTGTGTTTCTGTTTTTGCTTAATTGCTTAACCTGTTTTTGGTTTTTATCTAAATATGAATATTAAATAAAAGAGAATGTATTAGAATGTCAGAGATATAACAGTGGTATTTAGCCAGATGTAAGAGATGGAGCTGCATAGGGTTTAGTAACCAGACAGATGCAGATCACTCATTTTTCTTGACCTG
Source organism: Proteles cristata cristata (assembly GCA_017311185.1). Lineage (NCBI taxonomy): Eukaryota > Metazoa > Chordata > Mammalia > Carnivora > Hyaenidae > Proteles > Proteles cristata. Next base: position 580,967 of record JAESUZ010001598.1, read on the forward strand.
CAAGTGGTATGTCCAAGATTAAACACTTCCTCATACATGGTGGAATTGTCTGCTGTAATAACTTTCATAATTTTAAACTAATGTTGTTTCCACCAACATGCTAAAAACAATGTCTTTAAAAAGGCCCATACTATGAATATAAATTCTAAGCTATTTATTTAGAGAAATAAAGTTATATTGCATTAAGTGTAATTTCATGATACCATTAAAATTCTTACCACAATTCCTCTGTATATTAGTACTGGATAGTGGTGAAGTTTGTACAACAATGTGAATATAATTACTGCTACACAGCTGTACATTTAAAAATGGCTAAAATGGTAAATTTATATTAGTTTATTACAGTGAAAAATATTGCTATATTTAATGACTTTGTATTATATTTCTGGCACCTGTCTGTCATTAAATAATTTGCAAATTTTAAATATTTTGCATTATAAGTTTGAAATTATTTGACATTAATTTGTTACTTTATGATATATGAAAAGTTCCATGAAAAACTAAAAATACTGTTAAATGTACAAATCTACATATTAAAGGGTAAAAACAAAATGCTGGAAGGGCTTAATGTTAGATGAATGCATCTTTTGAATTATTTTAACTCTCTGTAATGTAGGGCACATTTTAAAAATAAATTGTTTTATTATTTATGTGTAGAATTAGAAATAATTTCACTCTTTTTGGTTGTAAACTTGGCTTTTTTTTTAAAATAAATGTTTATTATTTTTGAGAAAGAGACAGAGAGAGCAAGCACTATTAGGAGGGGTGCAGTTAGACAGGGAGACAGAGAATCCAAAGCCAGCTTTGTGCTGATAGCAGAGAGCCCGATGTCGGTCTCAAAGTCATGAACTGTGAGATCATGATATGAGCTGAACTTGAATGCTCAACCAGCTGAGCCACCCAGGAACCTCTGTAATCTTAGCTTTTTTAAGTGCCAATGTAGAAAGAGTCAAAGTAATAGATAATATAAAATATGAGACTGAGATTTCTACAAGAGCATTGTTCAAGGTCTACAACTAATAGGCATGATCCAATAGAAACTGTCATCCTCTTCCTAGAAATAACAGTAAGCTGTTTTCCATTATGCAAGAGTGTTTTATAAAAGTGATATCTCGCCATGAATTAGGGCACCTCATTTCGTGGAGGTCTATATAACCAGTCAACTAGCAGTGGACCAAATTAGGAGCGATCCCTGATATTTTACTCACTGGAATCACACTTAACTAATAATAGGAGAGACATACTCACAGCATATAAGCCATCACCCAATACCACTTCCCAGCTCTGAAAAGAAAAGAAAAAAATACCTTAAAAGATAAAAACTTTCAATTTGATAGTAAGGCAACTAGTATTTTCTACCATTGTATAATAATATGACATATTTTCCTTTTTATTTATTTTTTTACTCTCTTGACACATCTTTCTCTATTTTCCACTCCTCCTTAGATATGACTCAATTTAGTTCTTGTTAAACTATTTGTTTTATACAATTTAAAATTATTTAGGAACTCCTCTAATCGATATCCCACTGACACAGTGTGAAATAGCAGAATGTTTGATAGAACAAAATTTGGTCTACTATAAAGTCAGAACAGTCAACAAGATGTACAAGGACTTAACTGTCAATGGCATTAAAGTTTTATCTCCTTTTCTCTGCATTGTCTTCACTATCTTTCCACCAAAACAACCTTTGATATAACAGAATAGTCAGCTATACTGGAGACAGAGACTGAGGTGGGGAAACAAAAGAAACATATTCTTTTTTAAAAAAATTAGCATTCAGTTTTTGAGAGACAGAGCATAAGCAGGGGAGGGACAGAAAAAGAGATGGGAGACACAGAATATGAAGCAGGCTCCAGGGTCTGAGCTGTCAGCACAGAGCCCTGAGCAGGGTTGGAAATCATGAGCCTCGAAATCATGGCCTGAGCTGAAGTGGGCTGCTTAACTGACTGAACCACCCAGGCACGCTGGAAAGAACCATGTTCTTATATGTTCTTTCCTATCAGGAAAATGAACAGCCAAGCCACAGAAGAGAGAAAATATTTGTGAAAGATACATCTAATAAGGGATTCTTATCCAAACAGGTACAAAGAATTCTTAAAACTCAATCATACAAAAACAGTCTGATTAAGAAATGAGCAAAAGACCTTGATACCTCACCAAAGAAGATACACAGTGTGTGTATACACCCATATACAAATGCTCCCCACATTCTATCTTTGAGGCATTAAAACTTGAAACTGAGATACTACTAGGACACCTATTAGAGCGGTCAAAATCCACAACACTGACACACCAATTGCTGGCAAAGGCATGGAACAGGGGATCTGGTGTTCAGTGCGGGTTACGGTGAAAAATTGTAGAGACACTCTGGGAGACAGTTTGATAGTTTATTATTTTTTTTACAAAACTAAACATTTTTGCATAAGATCCATAAACATGCTTCTTGGTATTTAACAAAGGAGTTGAAAACTTATGTCTACACAGAAACCTACACAAATATCTATAGCAGCCTTATTCATAATTGCCCAAACTTGGGAGAAACCAAGATCTCCTCCAGCCTATGAATAGATAAATACACTGTGATACATGAGACAATTGAATATTATTCACCATTCAAAGTAATGAGCTATCAAGAAAGAGAATTGGGACACCTGGGTGGCTCAGTCAGTTAAGCGTCTGACTCTTGATTTTGGCTCAGGTCCTGATCTTGCAGTTCGGGAGTTCAAGCCCCTCACCGGGCTCCTTGCTGACAGTACAGACTTGCCTGGGATTCTCTGTCTGCCCCTCTCTCTACCGCTCCCCAACTCATGCTCATTCTCCCTCTCTCTCAAAAATAGATAAACTTTAAAAAAGACACAAAATAACATTAAATGCACATTAGTAAGTGAAAGAAGCCAATTCGAAAAGACTACACACTGTATGATTACAATGATATGATCTAATGGAAAAGGTAAAATAATGGAGACAGTAAAAGTATCAGTGATTGCCACAGTAAGTGGGAGGCATGGCTACGTGGAGCACAGAAACTACTTAGGGCAGTGGTAGGTACATGTCCTTGTATGTTTTTCCATCCCCATAGACAGTAGGACACCAGGAGTGAACTGTAGTGTAAGCTGTGGATTCTGAGTGATGATGATGTGTCAGTGTAGGCTGATCAGTTCTAACTAATGTACATTCTGGTGGTGGATATTGATAATGGCAAAGCTTATACATATGTAGGGCCAGGGGTTATATGAGAAATCTCTTTACCCACTGCTCAAGTTTGCTGTGAAATTAAAGCTGCTCTAAAAATTAAGTCTAGGGGTGCCTGGATGGATCAGTCAGTTGAACATCCATATGGTTTGGGCTCAGGTCACAATCAGGCCTCATGTTGGGTTTCACACTGAATATGGAGACTGCTGGAGATTCTCAATCTCTCTCTCTCTCTCTCTCTCTCCTTTCTCTCTCTCTGACCTATCTAATTCTCTCTCTTTCTCATAAATAAAGTCTCTCTCTCTCCCTCTCTCTCTCTCTCTATATATATATATATATATGATATATATATATATCATAGCTATATATATCATAGCTAGTTTATCAGAAGCATTTTACATTATTTAAATTATTCTGACTGATTTTACATCTCTTATTCTAGAAAAACATTATTTTTAATGGGGAAACATTTTGGATTAATTACTTAATCAAAATTCTATTTTCTGGCATTGTGAAAAATATGTGGCCTTTAGAACCATGTACACCAGTATTTGAGGTTTTCTGTGCCCTATGATTTTTAGGACCATGTGCATATGATTTAACCTTTGTCCCCCTCCCTTAACATACATATAATATGGAAATAAAAATAGCTGCTCAGAATTGTGAGGAGGATACAATGAAATGAAAAGGCAGCCAACATAGAGGCTGGCTCAAAATAAGCATTACTAAATATTAATTACCTGCTAACATGGTCTCCAAAATCTACTAATTAGGCAGTGAAACTTTTTGTATTTCAAATTGTATTTTGACATTTGTATTTCTTAATCTTTATTTGCCATTGGAAAGTTAGCAGAACCCTAGAGTTTCTGATAAAATGAAAACTTTGACACAGTTGGAGGACAGAGTGTATACTTCTGTCATTCTTTTACCAAAATTAATTAAAAGTTATGTTATTTGTGCAGTTAAACTTTTTAACCAATGGTATTTCAGCAACTTACTGATTGATCTATTGCTTTTTAATTTTTCAACAGAACACTCTGAAGGAGGTTTTATATAAATATAAAATTATGTGTCTCTGGGGGTTTTCAGAATAACTTGAGAGGCAAAACTAATTTCTTCACATGTACATGACTTTAAGAATTCACTGAGAATTCCATGGTGGTAGATATTTTTTAATTAAAGTTGGATTAGAAATGAAAAAAGAGAAAGGAGGTTGTGAAAAATTATGTGTCAGTCTTAAAGAACCTGGTAACCATGCAAAGAGTAAAAACAAGAAGACAGATCTCAAGTTGCTCTTCAGGCTCTAAGATAAATGAGTAAATGTCCCAAATCTGCTGAGTTGCAAAGCAGGAAGTACCAAACATAACTGAGAAATTAAATGTCAGAGTTAGCTAGGTAGCTTTCAGAAAGCCCAGGCAGTACTTCCTCACTCAGATTTTAGCATCTTATGGATGGCAAGTTTCTTAGTTAACCACTTTTATTAAACATCTAGGTTATGGTTGGCCTTTCCCTGGAAGGTTTCTCACTTCACAGGCAGTAACTCCAAAACTATTCAAAGCTGGGGTGGGGCATGTAAAAACAGTATTCAGATTATGAACCTAGTGTAGAAGTTCAGGGGGAAATCAGTCAATCAATCTGAAGTGTGCAAGGGAGAGAAAGATAAACTGTAAATTACACTTTGGGATAGGATCCACAAATGTTGATGGTTACTGGCACAACAATTGGAAATGTGGATGTGAGAAAATCTAAGAATACGGATTATAGATTTGTGGCTTTCGTGGACATTAACTGAATTCTGGTGAAGAAGAGCTTTTGTGGAAAGATGATGTCCACTATCCCGTGGAAAGATTTATCCATTATTCTGGACATATTGGAATAGAGGTTCTTAGGGGAATTCCAAAAAGAGATATACAAAGGATTAGGTTTAAGATATAGAAGTAGGGGCACCTGGGTGGCTCAGGTGATTAAGTATCCGACTTCAGGTCAGATCATGATCTCATGGTTGTTGAGTTCAAGCCATATATCAGACTTTCTGCTGTCAATGCAAAGCCCTCTTCGGATCCTCTGTTCCCATCTCTCTGCCCCTTTCCTGCTCCCACGCTTTCTCTCTCTCTTTCAGAAATAAGCATTTAAAGGGGCGCCTGGGTGGCTTAGTCGGTTAAGCGTCCGACTTTCACTTAGGTCATGATCTCACGGTTCGTGGGTTCGAGCCCCGCGTCGGGCTCTGTGCTGACTGCCGGCTCAGAGCCTGGAGCCTGTTTCAATCTGTGACTCCCTCTCTCTGACCCTCCCCCTGCTCACGCTGTCTCTCTCTCTCTCTCTCCTAGAAATAAATAAAACATTTAAAAAAAAAGAAAAAAAAAAGAAATAAGCATTTAAAATAAAAGATACAGATTGAGAGATGGCATTCATATAAATCTGGTAATTAACCTTTGGGTGTTTTATATATATATATGCACCACTGATAAATAAATAAACATCTATTAAATAAATAATATATATAAATAATATATAAATAAATAGAAATATATAGATATATATACACACACAAATACACACACATATACATACACATACATACATAGACACACACACATATATATCAGTGTGTGTGTGTGTGTGTGTGTGTGTGTGTGTGTGTTTGCATGTGTATATATCATTATGTATCTGATAATTAAACTTCTGGGTGTTCATGGGATCATTTAAATGGGATCCGAAGTATTAGAAGTTGACAAGACCAAAAATGTTGCTTTAGAGGAATTTGGGGGGAGAACTCCCATCTTAAGGGTAAGCAAAAACAGTAAAGCCTGTGAAGAAAATTGGAAATGAATATCGAGGGAGTTATGAAAGAACTGTAATAGAATGATGTCAATTTGTGGTGTTTCTTAACCTTTATAACAATTACATTGTTCTTGATGACTAAGATCATTAGTCTAATAACTATCATTAGTTATAATTATGCAAAATGGGAATGTAATTTAATGTGTTCTCTATTTACTGTTCTCAATAGATCTCATTAATAGTGTTTATGAACAAAGTGTTTATCTCCATCTTGGATTACCTCTAAGGTCCTTGCAGCTCTAAACCTATGATACAATGAACTCACACTGTATTTAGAATCATAGACTGATGTCTAGAAACCCAAGTGACTTACATGGAACTTTGCACATAATAGTTGCTGAAAAAATCCAAGGGGTGTTTTTAGTCGAGTATTTACTTTATAGATGAGTAAATCAAACCGAGAAATGATAATTCAAAAAAATTCAAAAGGGTATCTAATGTCAGAACGAGGTCTAAAATAGGACCTTGCTTCCTTGTTTATCATCCATGTTTCTTTCACAGTGTTACACCACCTCCTCTTGGGCAACTAGGAATATTTACACATTCATATGTCTTAAATGATGCCAATAAATGCTACCAAATGAAACCCACTTTTTAATTTACATTAAGCCAAACACTCAGTCTTTGTTTTTTTTTTCTATTTATTAATAAGTTGTTTCAGCATTTCATAGAGTAGGTAACTCTGATCTTCTCAAATAACATGCCAGTCTCCCGAGTCATCAATAAACTGCAGGCAAAGTGCTTTCTCAAATACTCCCTTAAGTGCTTTAATAAGATACTATTACTCCAAAACACATGGGCCTCATGTACCTATTTCTTCAATTTATAGTCAGTATGCATTTGTGTCTCTAAGTGTACTGATAAAATCACCTGTAGGATCACACATGACTGAAAGCATGAAAGACCCAGGACATGAAAAATTCACTAAGTCAATGTCATCCGGGAGACTTACCACTCTAGGACTTATTTTTTTCACTTTTTCTGTTTTTTAGCATCTCTGCCCTAGTTAACACATAGAAACATTGTGCATTTCCGATATTATCATCTAAATGTATTAAATTTTGTATTTTCCTTTACCTGTTTCTTTACAAATTAGTATAATATCTGAATACCAAGGATTGGTAGAAGCATCTACTAAAACTCTGAAAATATTTGTTCCCTACTCTTATTATTTGAGTTAGGACTTTTATGACCCAGGATGTTAAGAGCTATATCAATCCCATAGATCATGTTTCTTTATAAAATATGGTTGTGATTTTAATTGTTTTTATAATGTATAAATTAATCTATAAGTATATATTAATATAATTATATTATATCTATTATATATAAACATGTAATTAAAGTAATGTATCATATACTAATATTTTATTATTAATATTATAGAAATTATCTAAAATACTCATAGTATAAACTACTCTTCAAAGATATTAGAAAATAAAGAACACATATTTTGCAGCTCTTTTAAATCTCTTGATCCTTGGAAGTTATTTTTAAAACAATAATTATGGATAGAGGAAAATGAACATAAGTATATAAATGCAAATCATGTTAGGAATGCTGAATAGCATACTGGGGGAAAAAACCTTTTCACTCAACTACTTTTATAAATAATCTAATTAATTAGAAGTTGTATAAAGTTTCATTTGTGAGTTATTCTAATTTCATTTTGTTAAGGTTTTGTCTAAAGGTACAATTTGAATTTGAGAAAAAATAAGTTAACTGTAAAAGTGCAGGCTAACTATGGCTATTTATAAAATCATAAAATTGGGCAGATCATTCTGCTTGAATATTTTTTGTTATACAGAAAAATTTAAATTCAAAGTGTATTCATGTCTATTTATTTCTAAACTTCAAAACAAAAAGAACGATTTTTACACTTAAACTGAAAGCATTTTAATAAACTGTATTTTGTGTATTTATTCAGATATTTACAAATGTCCAAATACTTAAATGTATTTTCTAGTTAAATTACAGTGGTACAAAAGGGGGTATTGAGTAAGAGTACCTTGAAATCTGTTGCTTTACTTTTTTTCAAGTTTTATTTATTTATTTTGAAGGAGAAGGGCACTGAGAGAGGGAGAGAGAGAATCCCAAGCAGACTCTGCATGACCAGCACAGAGCCCAACACGTGGCTTGAACCCATGAACTAGGAGATTATAACCTGAGCCAAAATCAAAAGTCAGGTGTTCAACCAGCAGAGCCACCCAGGCACCTAAAATCATTTGCTTTAAACATAAAATAGAAAATGCCATCAATCTAAATGATCTATAAGCCACACAAACCCAACTTTATAATCAAAGGGGAAAAAATGTCACAAAGTACTCTATGCTGGAAAGTTTCTTTTTTTTTTTTAAGGTTTATTTATTTATTTTGAGAGAGACAGAGACAGTTCAAGTGAAGGAGGGTCAGACAGAGAGAGACAGACAAACAGAAACAGAGACAGAGAATCCAAAGCAGCCTCCACACTGTCAGCTTGGAGCCCATGTGAGGCTCAAACTCACAAAATCATGAGATCGTGACCTGAGCCAAAACCAAGAGTCCGACATTTAACCAACTGAGCCACCTGGGTGTCCCAGATGCAAAAGTTTCTAAGAAGCTTTTTGGTTGTCATGATTTTATATGATCTTTTAGACAATAAGAAAAAATAAACATAAGTTTTTAAAAGTAATATGTCCTATTTCCTGTGGATTCTAACAATCCCTAAAATAAGATAGCTAATAAATTCTGGAATATTTCAGATTGTAAATCAAATTCATTTTTAACTGTATTCATGTAACTTGTTTGATAAATAACTATGGAGGAACAAACTGAGGAAAAATGATACAAATTGATATTAAAATAGTTTAACACAGGGCACCTGAGTGGTTCATTGGGTTAAGCATCTCTCTCTCTCTTTCTCTCTCTCGCTTCCCCTCCCTCTCTCTCTGCATCTCCCTCAATCACAGTCTTTCTCTCTCTCAAAATAAATAAATAAACTTAATTTATGTTTTAAAAGGTACCAGCTCTTTAACTGTTTATGTATTTTTGAGAGAGAGAAACAAAGTGCAAGCAGGAAAGGGGCAGAGAGAGAGACACACACACACAATTCAGTGCAGGCTGTAGGCTCTGAACTGTTAGCACAGAAACTGCTGTGGGGCTCAAACCCACAAACTGCAAGATCATGACCTGAGAGGAAGTCAGATGCTTAACCTACTGAGCCACCCAGGCACCTCTATATAAACCTTAAAAATATAGTTTAACCTAAGTAAAACAAGCATAAAAGGGCTATAAAACCAAATACCATTGATATCCTTTGTTCTTTATTATCCTTTGAAATCTAAATCATAGATAATACCTGTGTAAAATGTGATAAATCTGTTATTCACGTTTTACCCATTCCTGAGTATACATACCTCTACATTTGCTAATTTATTATAATGTAAGGACTGTTTCCGATATTTTCACAAAATAAAATGATCCGCAAGAATCAGACCTTTTAAATTTTTCAAATTTCTTTTGATTTAGGTATGCTTATAAATAAATCCATATGCTGCCCACATATAGCATATGCCTTCAAAGGTAATAATTTTTGGCTAAAAACATTCTTTCAACACCAGAAAAATAGTTACTTCCTTTTATTTTTTATTTATTTATCTTTTTTACAAATAGATTATTGTCAAATTAGTTTCCACGTAACACTCAGTGCTCATCCCAACAAGTGTCCTCCTCCATGCCCATCCCCCCCTACCCCCCACATACATCAGTCCTCAGTTTTTGTCAGCATTCAAGAGTCTCTCATGGTTTGCCTCTCTCCTTTCCCCCCACCATTTCCACCCTTCTTCTCCCCCTTGGTCCTCTGTTAAGTTCCTCCTAATCCTCCTATACGTGCACACATATGATATTTGTCCTTCTCTGCCTGACTTATTTCGCTCAGCATAACACCCTCAAGGTCCATCCATGTTGCTACACGTGGCCAGATTTCATTCTTTCTCATTGCCATGGAGTATTCCATGGTATAGATAAACCACATCTTCTTGATCCATTCATCTGTTGATGGACACTTAGGCTCTTCCCGTGTTTTAGCTATTGTGGAGAGTGCTGCTATGAACATTGGGGTCCATGTGCTCCTATGCCTCAGATTTTCTGGATCCCTTGGGTAAATTCCTAGCAGTGCTACTGCTGGGTCATAGGGGAGTTCTATTGTTAGTTTCCTGAGGAACCGCCACACTGTTTTCCAGACAGGCTGTACCCGTTTACATTCCCACCAACAGTGTAGGAGGGTGCCCGTTTCTCCACATCCTCGCCACCATCTAGAGTTCTCTGATTGGCTCATTTTAGCCACTCTGAACGGCGTGAGGTGGTATCTCAGTGTGGTTTTGATGTGTATTTCCCTGATGAGGAGCAATGCTGAGCATCGTTTCATGTGTCTGTTGGCCATCTGGATGTCCTCTTTGGAGAAGTGTCTGTTCATATCTTCTGCCCATTTCTTCACTGGGTTGTTTGTTTTTCGGGCGTGTAGTTTGGTGAGTTCCTTATAGATTCTGGATATGAACCCTTTATCTGATATGTCATTTGCAACTATCTTTTCCCATTCGGTTGGTTGCCTATTAATTTTCTGGGTTGTTTCCTTGGCTGTGCAGAATCTTTTAAGCTTGATGAGGTCCCAATCATTTATTTTTGCTCTTGATTCCCTTGCTTTTGGGGATGTGTCATGTAAGAAGTTGCGGCGGTGGAGGTCAAGGAGGTTGTTTCCTGTTTTCTCCTCTAGGGTGTTGATAGTTTCCTGTCTCACGTTCAGGTCCTTGACCCATTTTGAGTTTATTTTTGTACATGGTGTGAGAAAATGATCTAGTTTCATTCTTCTGCATGTTGCTGTCCAATTCTCCCAACACCGTCTGTTAAAAAGGCTGTCTTTTTTCCATTGGATATTCTTTCCTGCTTTGTCAAAGATCAGTTGGCTGTATACTTTTGGGTCCACGTCTGAGTTCTCAATTGTGTTCCATTGGTCAATGTGTCTGTTTTTGTGCCAATACCATACTGTCCTGATGATGACAGCTTTGTACTAGAGGCTAAAGTCTGGGATGGTGATCCCTCCCGTTTTGGTGTTATTTTTCAGTATTACTTTGGCTATTCGGGGTCTTTTGTGGTTCCATACAAATTTTAGGATAGTTAGTTCTAGTTTTGAGAAGTATGCTGGTGCAATTTTGATTGGAATTGCATTGAATGTGTAGAGTGCTTTGAGTAGTAACGACATCTTTACTATATTTATTCTTCCTATCCATGACCATGGAATGTTTTTCCATTTCTTTGTGTCTTCTTCAATGTCCTTCATAAGTTTTCTATAGTTTTCATCATACAGATCTCTTGTATCCTTGGTTAGGTTTATTCCGAGGTATTTTATGATTTTTTGTGCAATTGTGAATGGGATCAATTTCTTGATTTCTCTTTCTGTTGCTTCATTGTTGGTGTATAAGAATGCAACCGATTTCTGTACGTTGATTTTGTACCCTGCAACTTGGCTGAATTCTTGGATCAGTTCTAGTAGGCTTCTGGTGGAGTCTGTCGGGTTTTCTATGTAGAGTATCATGTCATCTGCGAAGAGTGAAAGTTTGACTTCCTCTTTCCCGATTCTGATGCCTTTGATTTCCTTTTGGTGTCTGATGGCTGATGCTAGGACTTCCAGCACTATGTTAAACAGCAGTGGTGAGAGTGGGCATCCCTGTCGTGTTCCTGATCTCAGGGGAAAGCTCTGAGTTTTTCCCCGTTGAGGATGATGTTAGCTGAAGGCTTCTCATAGATGGCTTTGATGATGTTTAAGTAGGTTCCTTCTATCCCAACTTTCTCGAGGGTCTTTATTAAGAAGGGATGCTGTATTTTGTCAAATGCTTTTTCTGCATCTATTGACAGGATCATATGGTTTTATCTTTTCTTTTATTGATATGATGTATCACATTGATTGATTTGCGAATATTGAACCAGCCCTGTAACCCAGGAATGAATCCCACTTGATCTTGGTGGATGATTCTTTTGATATGCTGCTGGATTCGATTTGCAAGGATCTTGTTGAGAATTTTTGCATCCGTATTCATCAAGGATATTGGCCTGTAGTTCTCTTTTTTTGCTGGATCTTTGTCTGGCTTGGGAATCAGAGTGATACTGACTTCATAAAATGAGTCTGGGAGTTTTCCTTCGATTTCTATTTTTTGGAATAGCTTGAGAAGAATTGGGATTAATTCTGTTTTAAATGTCTGGTAGAATTCCCCAGGGAAGCCATCAGGTCCAGGGCTCTTATTTGTTGGGAGATTTTTGATCACTGATTCAATTTCTTCACTCGTTATGGGTCTGTTCAGGTTTTCTATTTCTTCCCATGTGAATTTTAGAAGTGAGTGTGTGTTTAGGAATTTGTCCATTTCTTCTAAGTTGTCCAATTTGTCGGCATATAATTTTTCATAGTATTCCCTGATAATTGCTTGTATTTCTGACTGGTTGGTTGAAATAAGTCCTTTTTCATTCATAATTTTGTCTATTTGGGTGCTCTCTCTTTTCTTTTTGATAAGTCTGGCAAGAGGGTTGTCAATTTTGGTTACTTTTTCAAAAAACCAACTCTTGGTTTCATTGTTCTGTTCAATTGTTTCTTTGGTCTCAGTGTTGTTTATTTCTCCTGTAATTTTTACTATTTCTCTTCTTCTACTGGGTTTAGGGCGTTCTTGTTGCTCTGCCTCTAGTTCCTTTAGGTGAGCTGTTAGATTATGGACTTGCAGTTTTTCTAATCTCTTGAAATAGGCCTGGAGGGCAATGTACTTTCCTCTTAGCACTGCCTTTGCCGCATCCCATAGATTTTGAATTGTTGTGTTTTCATTTTCATTTGTTTCCATATATTTTTTAATTTCATCTCTAGTTGCCTGATTGGCCCATTCATTCTTTAGAAGGGTGTTCTTTAACCTCCATGTTTTTGGAAGTTTTCCAGACTTCTTCCTGTAATTGATTTCAAGTTTCAAAGCATTGTGATCTGACAGTGTGCATGGTATGATCTGTATTCTTTTGTATTTCTTGAGGGCTGCTTTATGTCCCAGTATGTGATCTATCTTGGAGAATGTGCCATGCGCACTTGAGAAGAAAGTAAATTCCCTGGCCTCAGGGTGTAAAGTTCTAAATATATCCGTCAGATCCGTCTGGTCCAATGTGTCTTTCAAGTCCATTATTTCTTTACTGATTTTCTGTCTGGTTGACCTATCCATTGCTGTAAGCAGAGTATTAAAGTCCCCTGCTATTAGCACATTCTTATCTATAAGCTTGTTTCTGTTTGTGATTAATTGTTTTAGATATTTAGGTGCTCCCATATTCGGTGCGTAGACATTTCTTATTTTTAGTTCTTCCTGATGGATGGACCCTGTAATTATTATGTAGTGCCCTTCTTCATCTCTTGTGATTGTCTTTAATTTAAAGTCCAGTTTGTCTGATAAAAGTATCGCTATTCCGGCTTTCTTTTGATTTCCTGTAGCATGATATATACTTCTCCATCCCCTTACTTTTAATCTGAAGGTAATTTCCCGTCTAAAATGAGTTTCTTGTAGACAGCATATAGACGGATTTTGTTTTTTAATCCATTCTGCTACCCTATGTCTTTTGATTGGAGTATTCAGCCCAATTACATTCATTGTTATTATTGAAATATGTGGGTTTAGAGTCTTTGTATCTTTTGTAGAGTTCATGCTTTTGGTGGTGTCTCTGGAATCTTTGTTCCTTGCAACCTTTCCTTCAGAGCATCCCCCTCAGGATTTCTTGTAGGACTGGCTTAGTGGTGGCAAATTCTTTCAATTTTTTTTATTTGGAAAGATTTTTATCACTCCTTCTATTTTGAATGACAGGCTTGCTGGATAGAGGATTCTTGGCTGCATATTTTTACTGTTCATCACACTGAAGATCTCCTGCCATTCCTTTCTGGCCTGCCAAGTTTCAGTAGATAGGGCTGTCACCACTCTAACAGGTTTTCCTTTGTATGTTGGGGCCCTTTTCTCCCTAGCTGCTTTCAAAATTCTCTCTTTGTCTTTGTATTTTGCCATTTTTACTATGATATATTGTGCAGAAGATCGATTCAAGTTACGTCTGAGGGGAGTCCTCTGAGCCTCTTGTATTTCCACATTTACTTCCTTCCCCAGGTCGGGGAAGTTCTCTGCTATAATTTGTTCCAGGACTCCTTCAGCACCTTTCCCTCTCTCTTCCTCTTCTGGGATTACTATGATACGAATATTGTTGCGTTTGACCCTATCGCTGAGCTCTCGAATTCTTCTTTCCTGTTCCTGGATCAGTTTGTCTCTTGTTTTGTGAGCTTCTTGTTTTTCTAGAATGGTGTCTTCTAAATCACTTATTCTCCTTTCTGCCTCTTCAAGCCGTGCATTGGAGGCCTCTAATTTATTATGGATCTCATTTATCGCATTTTTTAATTCTTCATGCCTATTTTTATTTTCCATTCTGTCTGTAGCCATAGTTTCTTTAATGTCCCTATGTTTTTTTCAAGCCCAGCTCTTAATTTTACTATTTTTATTCTAAAATCTTGTTCAGTTATGCTGCCGATATCTGTTTTGAGCAGTTCATTAGCTGTCATTTCTTCTTGGAGTTTCCTTGGAGGAGAGGTCTTTCGTTTCGTCATTTTAGTTAGCTTTCCGGCTCTTGTTGTTTTTAAAGACCTGTTATGCTCTCTGTTTCTATGAGCGCTGCTCTATCCAAGAAGACTCTTTGACTTTCCAGGGCCTATCCTTTCAGAGAGTGTTTTTGAGTGGTATCCCTTGGTCTCTCTTGTTGGGACCTTGGTTATTTTTCCTATTCATAGTGATATTTGGGACTCTCCACCTTGTGTACTCTAGCTTGTTTCTTGAGGTAGCCCTCTCAGGCAGGGATGGGCGTGGCGTGATCCAATGCCTCATGTTGGAGCTCTGCCTTGGCGATTGTGGGGAGAAGAGTGAAGGTGCTCCAGTCCCTTCTTGAACCAAGTGCTTCACCTCGCTTTTTTGGGCATGTAAACTCCCCGTACCGGGGGCGCAGCCGAAGTTGGTTGCACTCTTCAACCCAGGCCAGTTCCAATCTCCAAATCCCCGTCCACGCTCCTTGCTGTAGTTGCCTTAGACACAGCTTCCCAGACAACCCCCTCAGGCAATTCTAGGCCCCCTGCGGAGCTCTGGGGGTGGAGTCAGAACCTCTGCTTCCTTCTCTGTGTCGGGCTGGCGCGCATGCGCGGGGGCTTGCCTGCCGGGTGTTCTGAGCCTGAGCCCGCTGGAGTGAGGAAAACCAGTTCCCTCTATGCCTAGTCACCCAAAACACGAACTCACAGGCTAATTTCCCAGTTTTTAGATCTTTGCCTTCCCTTTCGAGTTCCAGCCAGCCACGAGCGCGGACGCCGGTGTCCCCGCGGCTCCTCCAGGGGTCCCAGCCGCCCTGGAGCCACAATGGCGACAGGCGGGCCGCTGCTCTGAAGTCTAGCCTCCAGGAGCAGCACAAAGAAGCAGTTTGTGTGCTCAGCCCCCCCGGGACCAGTTGTCACGAGGGGACCTGGTGTGCAGGTAGTTGGCAAGTACGGTCTTTCTCTGCCCCAAGTGGAGGTTTTTTCCCCCCTGAGCGGGGGTTTTTCTGTCTCGGACTCTCTCCTTTTCCCCTCTCACTCCCCGTAGAGGGCAGAGGGGGACCGCCTCCCACCCTGGAGTCTCCGATCCCGGCCCGATTTTACCTTCCCCGGTTCGCACTCACGTTAGAAGCTCTCTCAGTGGGTTCTGCGTCCTTTTTCTCCCAATCTCTCAGGTTTTGTAAGGTTTCCAATGGCTTCAGATCTTTTCCTTGTGCTGTATGGGCGCGAGTGCAAGTAGGAGCTCCTTACTTCTCCGCCATCTTGCCCCCTCTCATTCAGTTACTTCCTTTTAAATAGGAGACTCATTTTGAAATGAACAATTTATTACTAAGTGATAAAAAGTCTATTTAGAAATAAATACTTTACACCTATGGTTTGCTTTCTGAAATCAAAGTGAAGTTACAGGATCAAATACACTGATCTACTTCTAATTGACGGCTCTTAGACAACTCTCTGTCGTCATGTGTCAGAGTTCATCTCGGAGCATAAGAAATTTGAGATTTAAGTTTTCTTTTCTTTTTGTTTTAACATTTATTTATTTACTTAGAGAGAGAGAGAGAGAGAGAGAGAGAGAGAAAATCCCAAGTAGGCCCCCAGCCTTCAGCACAGACCCTGATGTGGGACTCAAACCCATGAACTGTGAGATCATGACTAGAGCCAAAATCAAGAATCAGATGTTGAACTGGCTGAGCCACCCAGGCACCGCTGGGTTTTGTGGGGTTTACTGATATTTAAATTAAGTTTCATATTTTAAAGTGATTGTGTCTTAACTGAGTGAAGAACATTCTCACAACCACCCTTAGAGCCTTAGAATTGGACGTGCTCCTATGGAAAGATTAACTTGTTTTCCAAGCTATCAGATGTGCTCATTTGACAAAGAAAGAGGTGCAGAAGATTTTCCCAGGCCTCAAGGTGACAAGTCATTCTTATGCATATGACTTTAGTCTAGAGTTTAATTTGTCCTTCAGGGGTATGGGGAGTCCAGAAGAAAGCTTAAAGTAGTCATTTTATGGGTTTATAATTCTTTGTGAACAATAGTCCTAAATAATATTTTATGTGGTAGAAAATCCCAAATTTCTCTAGAGTATGGATGTTATCTACTAACCAAGGAATGATTCTATTAACTGCTGACATTATGTCATTCCTTGAATTGTGCTTCTCTTGAGCCTTTATTAGGGAAGTTGACTCATTCAAAGAGCAGTACCTGCATATTTTCTTACTAATCCAAAATTAAGTTACCATGGAAGAGAAAATCTACTGATTCCCATTACACATGAGACAAAAAGATACTACTTTAGACTTTTCTTTGCCTTTTGAAATCCACAAAATTTTTGGATTGTGGCTATAATTATTTTATAAAGTTAGTATAAATTATTTACATTAGAACTATAAATTACAAAACAAGAAGAAGGGAAAGGAGAATGGGATGAAACAGTAAAGGAAGAAAGGAAGATTATTAGCAGAAATAATTCAAGGTATAGCAAAAAATTTAGAAGAAGAAATTTATTGTTACAGTTTCTTGTCCGAGACCGTCTGCATAAATATTTTATATATGTACATATTTTTCAGTAGAAAAATAGGCTGTATTACATGAAAATGAGACTTGTTTTGGCCACAAAACATGATGAAATTGGAGAACCACAGTGACTCAAATCCAAAAGCAATACAAGACAGAAAAATTATAAATTTTGCTAAGAATATGTTAAAAGAATTTTTATGGCAAAATCAAAACAAAACAAAAAACCCTACATGAAAAAGTCAAAGGCAAATTCCACATGGAAGCTATTGTTAGCCATCTAGTTTATCATATTTTTGTTATAGTAGCCTGAATAGACTAAGACAGGGAGATTAAGTATCTTATGGGTTTAATTAAATAAACAAAATGTAGAATAAGAAGCCCCTTTATATACAAGTTGTTCAAAAAGGCCCTTATGTGGGAAAGATAAAGTAGGCACACTTCGACCTATTTCTCCCTCTAAGTGCAGCTAAAATGCTTTGGTGCTTAACCCAAATATAAAGAGACTCTGAAAGATGCACAGGAGAGGCAGACTGTGTATGTAAACACCCAAGGAAGAGCACGATGAGTCTCTTGGGTTTTATTTTGACCTCGTAAGTCATGAACTCTGTGTTTATTGGAGAAATCTGCCTACCAGTAAACATCAAGGGTGCAACAAATCAATCAATCAATCAGTAATAAATAAATAACCAAACCCCAAAAACCAAAAACAAGTAGGGAATCCTTTGTTCAGCTGAAGGACCAGACAAGGACAGAAAGTGTTGATACACTCACAGCTTTACTCCAGCCACACCACACACACACACACACACACACACCAGCAAAAGCAAACAGTCCCCTCCCTCAGGCAGCAAAAGCCTAGTGGAGACCCTAGATTTCTACCCTTGTTTTGCTCTAATGAGATGTCCCTATCCTCATCCCCTTTTCTGGCCAGATGGTATCAGAGAAGGCTGACTAGAGAGTGAAGCTTTTATATTCCCTCTTTTAGCCCCGCCTTCCTTGCCCCAAAGTGTCATTATCACAGGGAGGGAGTAGAGGTCCACACTTCCATAATGGCCATTCATTAACCTGGAGAAACTAAAATAAAATAGACTATCACAGATGCTAGTTTTGAATGCATGTAAACAGATAAGCATTCCTTGATGAAATTTGTATAAATGCAGAAGTCAAAACAACCCAATATTTTGTGATTATTACAAAGGATTCCAAGTTGTTTTACACAAATACTGTAAAATTTCATTTAAAAAATCTATACATTACATACGTTAGGTGGTTATATTGTGGAGAATACACACACACACACACATATACACATACACACACAATCTATCTGTATCTGTCTATATATACATAGATACAGATGGCTACATATGTATCCAACACTGATGATCATAACTATTAAAGATATGTGAACAGGTGCCTGTGACTTTGGGCTAATTTTTGAATGATAGCATCACACTTGGACTTAAAAACCACTATAGTATATCAGGTATCCCTAATGGAGGAAAATATGATGTACTTTGTACAACTGTTTTCTTTATTCAAAAGTGTCTTATGTAATGGTAAAGAATTGGTGGGACAGATGAATGTAATATGACTTAGTAAGAGTTTTTCATAGATAGTACTGGTGGATGAAAGCAATATGACAGACAGTACATGATACCTGCCATTACATAACAATTACTGCTGGTTTTTCTCTTTAAGACATATTTCTCCATGCTATAAGGGAGTCTGTTTATGTTCTTAGTAGTACCTCATGCATGCTCTGCTTCTGATGTACACAGTAAGAACCTAATAAATGAGTTTTCAATGAGCAGACTAATATATATTTTATCGAAAAAAGTGTCATTTGATACTTTTCAGGAAACATGGAAATTTTATTCTGTATGAATAGAGAAATGAATGTAGAGACACTATACATATCAGCATTTTAACAATTCTGTTAACTACACAAAGGTGGCATCTTTCTTGGTAACATATTGCCCAAATATAGTTCTTGACAGCCTTGTGTCCCTGTGTTAGCCTTTGTGAGAAAATAAGCCGATATTCTTCCTATTATCACAAAAGAAAGGGCCGTTTTATCTTCCTAAGAAAAAACAACAGTAAACCATTTTCACTCCTAAGAGTAGTGCCAAAGCCAAGAGCGTTTGCTCTTGCTGCGGGTTCTCAGAGCGCTCCGTGCTCTTCGGGGCTGTGGTGTCCCCTAAAAGAGGCCTGGCTCTGAGGGACTGAGATCTACTCCTAACAGGAATCACGTGGGACCTTGCACTTCTCACCAGAATAGGGAAAGAAGTGGCAGACGGGTACAAAGAACCAAAGTGAGGCTCAACACAATTCTGCCAGAGAAATCGATGGTCCCGAGTCTGTGGTGTGAGATGGCAAGGTCTTTGGAACACACCAAAGGAAACCCAGACGCCAATTTAGCAGTCTCACCTCTGGATCTTGGCTTCTCATCTACGTAATTAGGGTAAACGTTTCCATTTCTGCCAAGTAAAACCCACTCCCTCCTATTGCTTCTCTTCTCTGCCTTGGTAACCACAAGTCTGCATTCTGTCTGATGGAATTAAGTATTCTTAATATCTACATTTCATATAAATAGAATCATACAATATGCATAATATAAAAATAATTAAATGAATAAGGCCAGGTTTGTAGAATGTTTAAGCTGTATACTTAAATACTTTTGACACTGTGTGCCAAAGGCTTCTGAGATAATGTGGCATTTCTTGAATACCACGAAGCCAAGCAGTTTTCTTCAGATGTGTTTATTCTGTTTCTAGAGAAAGAAGTCTTTATATTTCTTACTTTGTATTTCCAAGTCTAAAAATTTTCATATTTCTCATCATTTATGTTGTTTTGTCTTTTGAATCTGCTTTTTGGGAGGGGTTCTCAAGTTTATCTTCTCCATTGCTGTTATCGTTTTCTATAAAATCAAATCTACTCTTTTCTGACTCCAATAAAAATGTTAATTTTGTTACTGCTCTTTAAGTTTCTAAGCAGCTAATCTTGTCTTTTTATATAGGCACATTTACTGTATGTGGTTTTTTGCTACCATTTCATAAAAGCCATAATTCTTTGCCTCTAACAAATGCTAAATAACTTCTAGATAATTTTAATTCTTTGTATTTGCAAAGGTTCAGTTAATTCAAAGACAATATATTTTTTGCTGTAATAATCTAAAAGCAACAGATAAAAAGATAGTAGTTAATTTGAACAAATTTACTTATATCACTGAAAATTAATATCTATTTTATCATTCTTATTTTAGAATACTAAATTATTAATAGTCTCATATAAATTATTCTGGGAAATATGTTCCTGCAAACGGACGTAAATATTTGTATTATAAAGCAGAGATCTTGAAGATACTGAATCATCAATATGCAACCTATATTTGATGTGACAGAAGCTCACATATGGCTTTAGTAACAGATTTTATAACGGTTTCAACACAATTGGTTATCTGTCTTTTTTCCTTATTATAAAGCTATATCTAACATCTGCCCAATATCAAAGTAAATGATCTCTGTTTTCCTAACACAATCTTGCTTCACATTTTAACTTGTGAATTTAACCTACATTCGAGATATCTTTTCAACTTTTGTGTTAATCACCAATGCACATTTTATTTAGACCTTGAAATTTATACACAGAGCATTTAAGTGAATAAGATTACCTTTACGTTAAAACATTATACCTATAATCATTTAGCAGAAATTTAGGTTGGTGTGAACTTAACTGAATCTTCTATAGTATTGAAAATAAAATATAGTATTGAAAATAAGATTTTATAAGTGCTAGAATTATTTTCAGAACATTAAAAGCTATCTGTTCATTCAGTAGTTGGGATTTGTGACTATCATTGTAAATCTAGTATACTATATGAGATAAAAAGACATAGAAAAACTGAGAATGCACAATTTTCTGATGAGAACGAGATTGCACTAAAAAACACATAATTCTGTTCAGTTAAAAAAATTACTTCATTTAATTGTTAGCATCAACCCAAATTAATCAGATAGTTACATAGCTCTGGTTTCATGAGGCATGTCTGTTTAAATGGAGACATTGAAAAAAATATTTGATGCTTCTTCTCTTTTAATCTTGATATTTTATATAGGAGAAACAGGCAGGATTTCACTTTCACATGCCTGCAATGGCTGATTGAGAGTAGAACTCAGTTAAAATAAAGGTGGGGGGACAGGGCTGCCTGGGTGGCCCAGTTGGATGATCGTCACACTCTTGATACACCTCAAGTCATGATCTCATTTTGGGAGATCAAGCCCTGCATCAGAATCTGCACTGACAGCCTGGAGCCTGCTTGGAATTCTCTCTCTCCCTCTCTGTCTGTCTCTCTCTCTCTGTCTCAAAATAAATAAACATTAAAAACAGAGGGTGAGGGGCACCTGGGTGGCTCAGTTGGTTAAGCGTCTGACTTCAGCTTGATTTCACAGTTTGTGGATGTGAGCCCTGCATCGGGCTCTGTGCTGACAGCTAGCTCAGGGCCTGGAGCCTGCTTCAGATTCTGTATCTCCCTTTCTCTCTGACCCTCCCCCAATCACGCTGTCTCTGTCTCTCAGAAATAAATAAAACATTAAAAATTTAATTAAAAATGAATGAATGAGGGGTGCCCGGGTGGCTTAGTAGGTTAAGCGTCCGACTTTCGCTTAGGTCATGATCTCGCGGTTCGTGGGTTCGAGCCCCGCGTCGGGCTCTGTGCTGACTGCCAGCTCAGAGCCTGGAGCCTGTTTCAGTCTGTGACTCCCTCTCTCTCTGACCCTCCCCTGCTCAAGTTGTCTCTCTCTCTCTCTCTCCTAGAAATAAATAAAACATTTAGAAAAATGAATGAATGAATGAATGAATGAATGAATAAAGAAGGTGAACAGAAGGTAGGGGGATGTAATGGTGGAATAGGCAATGCTCTGATCATTGCCTTCAGTTCATTGAAAAATAATATATACAAAAGCAACAGACAAACACAGATACATATCATGTGATGAATAGTTGAAATATATCTAGACACTAAAAAAATAAATGACCAGCAATTAAGTTAATCTAATTGATTTTGTTGTCACTCAGAAGCATTTTGTTACTATATTATAAAACATTTTACTTAAATGATCATTAAGGAAATATCACTATTTAAGGATTCTAGAGTCGGGTCATATATTTTAATAAATGCAAAGTCTCAGCATGATAAGTCACAAGAAAATTAGTAATATTTGTAGAATCTTCATGCCATGACCAACAATAGTAAAGGATTTCATGGAACATGACTCCCTTGAACCTGCAAAGGATACAATTTACTAAGGGAAAGACCCTTTAGCTAAATCACATATTTAATAAAACCCCTTGATATTATTAATGTGGAAATATTTAAATGTCAAGAGAATGAAGAAGTATCAAGCCTCTATGAATCTGAACAATTCCAATAAAATAAACATTAAAGGCGCTTTCACTCTTCACATATTGTAAGTGTTTAATATAGAGAAATTCAGTTATAAAGAAAATGAGGGTGATGGTATAGAATCAGCTTAGAGGCTTTATTTAATCAACATATCTGTTGGCAGTCTCTTTGGAGGAAGTTGCTGCCAGGGAGAAGTGCAAACATAATGCGGAGAACTAACCACCATCATGGCAGGAGAAGAGCAAAAACACAGCAAAGAACGCTGGAACCATTTGACGCAACAAAGTGAGGCTATTGCTCTTTTTTGGGAGGGTAGTCTGCCATTTTAAAATTAAATGGATGACATTTCCATAATATTGGAAACAGAAATACTTCAATAGGAAAACTGGGATGAGGTTTCTGATTCCAAATGTGTCTGTATAGAAGGGAATCCTAGATTTGAACCATAAAGTAAGTTTCAAAAAATTTATAAGAATTGAGATATTATAGGGAGTCTTTGAACAGAAGCAATGAATGTGAAAACCAACCAATGCTTCCAGCTACGACATCTCCAATGCCTAGAAATTAAACCATAAACTTCCATATAACCCAGGAGTTACAGAAGAAATTACGGTGCATATTTAGAAAATGGTTTAAAGAAAATAATGAATGAAGGATATATTCAAATTTCTAATACAGCTCCCACAGCATTCATATGAAAATTCCTGATCTTAAGATGCATACATTAGCAATGAAGACAGGCAGAAAATCTAAGAGTTTATCTCCTATGTCAAGAATCTAGATAAACAACAAAAAATCAACAAAGAAAGTAGAAGGGAGAAAATACTGAAGGAAAACCAGAAATTAATGAAGTAGAAAATGCAATTAAATTGACAAAATGTTTGAAATGTTTGAAGATACATAAGATTGATAAGCCCCAATTGAGAAGATACATAAATAAGACTGATAAACTCTCAAAAAGAGTTATGGAAAAAGTGAACATATAATAACAAAAAAATAGAAATGAATTGAAATGAGACACAGGCAAATGAGATGACATAATTCTTCATTTCCAGCAGAATTACTCAAGTGAAAAGAAAGAAAGATAAACAGCGTGGTGCCTTGGTGGTTCAGTCAGTTAAGTGGCTGACTGGCTCAGGTCATGATCTCCTGGTTTGTGGGTTTGAACCCCATGTTGGGCTCTGTGTTGAGAGCTCAGAACCTGGAGCCTGCTTTGGATTCTGTATCCTCCTCTCTCTGTCCCTTCCCTGCTCCTGCTCTGTCTCTCTCCCTCTTAAAAATGAATAAACATTAAAATATTAAAGTAAAAATAAAAAATAAAGACAACATACGGGACAAATGGAACTTACACATAGCTGGTGAATAAACCGCTGCAGCTGCTCAGAAAAGCTCTTTGGTACTAGTTACTTAAGCTGAACACTGACATAACCTCAAACAGATATGTATGTATGTTCACCAAAAAGCATATTTTAGAAAGTTCGTGATAACATGGTTCATAATAGTCAAATTGGGAGCATCCAAATGTCCATGAACTATATAGAATGACTTTATGTCTTTCCAATGTGATAGCCGTGAAATGGAATCTAAGTTTTGTGTCCCTGAACAAAACCACAGTTTTTGTTGAGGGCTTCACTTTTTCCATGTTATACTAGCAGAGTATTGAATATCAATTAGTGCTCTTTTGATTAAACATGATAAATTTAGGCCTGGATCATGCACTTTAACCTTTGGGACAGGAGTTGAATGGTCATATATAAAAACCTAAGAACTAGCACTAGCAAAGTCTTCATCCCCAAACAAAATCCTGAGGCGATAGGAAGAAAGGTATGGGACATAGAAAGAAACAAAAAAAGTACACATCACTGTCTCCTTGAATGTAGATTCAGGAAACACGAAAAAATCAAAGAGAAATAATAAACCTAAATTAATATCTCAAAATATTGGCCAATCTCACAATATTTTGTATTACACATCAAAAATGTATAGTACCTGCAAATACTGACAATTGAGTTTCAAGACACAAGAATCTTAGATACCTTATTGTGTAATAAAAATAAAAGTATGATGCATCAATACTTTTCATTGTCATAATCTGTACTTTAATATGAACATATTTGTTCTCTTTATATTCTATGGCAAAAGGAATCGTGATATATAATTTTTTTCAAAAGTTCAGAATTTTCATTATTTTCCTCCAAGAAGTCAATAAGTACTTTTGCACTTGTAATGATGTTTCTGTTAAAGTAGTACTAATTTTGGATGATGTAGGCTCACAATCCAAACCATGCATTTGAATCAATCAAGTAGCTCATTATAAATAATAATGCCCATATTCCAACTGTGTAGAGTTTGACTTGATGGATTCAGACTCAGGTCTGAACAAAGTGGCAATAATCATCAAGTTGGTAATAAAAATGTTTCAACAATACTTGCACTAAAAATACACTAGCGTATGCAAAAGTAGAGCATAATAGACTCCATCAGTCACATTAATCACCTTGTGGCCAAGTTGTGTGATACTTATACTTCCATCTACCTACCTATCTCCTCGATTGTTTTGAAGCCAAAGAAGACATTATATATATTTAACTTGTAAATATTTCAGGATTCATTTGAGTATGTATTATCTTAAAGAAAAACACTTAAAAAATCACAACGGTAATGTTGTGATCATACTTTAAATGGTTAGCAGTTCTTTAATCTCTTCAAATTTTTAGCCAGTGATTTTATTTCCACTGTTGTGTCTGTCTCTTTTTAAAAATGTTTAAATCCAAGCCATTGAGTGTCACACATTTAACTGGCTCTTATGTTTCTTATTTAGAGTCCTATGCCCGAGATGCCTAGGCACCGTCCGTGTTTATTCCCACCATAGCTTCTAGTAACAATCACTTTTAACTCTCAGTGTCCTATTTGGATGAACCACTTATATAATTATTCTTCCTGTAAGTATCTTTGATACTATAGGTTCTACTTTTTCTTGTTACTTTTCCCTTAGAGTGTATTTTGTGTGTGTGTGTGTGTGTGGAAGAAAGCAGGTTGGCGATCCCATAGTTTATTTTTTAATTTGCCATCTGCATTATTGTTTTATTGTTGAAAGTGCTATTTTGTCTCCTGCATTTCCGTTAAATTAGCTGTCAGATATAGAGGCATGGTTAGATTCAAGTTTGATTTACAGGACATGAGCATTTACTTGATGGTCGTCCATACTTCTACAAAATGGTTATTGTTTTCTCTTGTGATGCTATCATGTATTGATGTTCATTCTCTTGATCCATTATTTCACTAGGGGTTAATAGGGTGAGAAATCTGTAATTCCTTCTTAAATTTTTGGTGGAATGTTTCTTCAGAAAGGGATATCCCCCTGAGGCACCTGGGTGGCTCAGTAGGTTGAGGGTTCAACTTTGGTTGAGGTCATGATCTTGGATTTGTGGGTTTGAGCCCCAAGACGGACTCTGTGCTGACAGCTCAGAGCTTGAAGCCTGTTTTGGATTCTGTGTTTCCCTCTCTCTGCCCCTCCCCTGCCTGTGCTCTATCTCTCAGAAGATAAAATAAAACATTTTTTAAAATACAGAGATTCTCAGTAAATATTTAGATTCTCTGAGGTATGATTTGTATAGGAAATTCAGGATAGATGCTTGATGTTTCCCTTTATTTGCTAGTTTTCAAATGTTGAATTGCTTCCTTAGCAACCATAGAAGTGGCAATTACGAACTCATGGATTTAAAAGATTGGATTTGTTTCAATTCTTCAATTCATTACAGTTATTCTTATTGGAGCTCAGATATTGCCATTTTTTCCTCCAATGGTTGGTTCCTCTTGCTGTCTCCTCTGTTCTTTAGACAAGAACACTGTAATCTTTGATAGCTTACTGGCATTATAGTTTGGCAAGATATTCCATGGTCCTGTAATGGCCTCAGACATGATATCAGCTAATTTATGTAAAGAAGTTTTATTCCTTTTTTTTTTTCTGGCATGTGGATGATGCAGAGGGAGACAATGGCATTTAGAGATTACAATCTATTTCTTAGAATGCTCACTGCTATGAGGTGGGTCTTCTCAGGAGAAAGAGAGGAAACATATCTCCTTTATGAAAGACTATCTAGTTCATATGCTTATTCTCATATGTTAAGAGATATTGTTTTTACTTTTTAATCTTATGCCTGTCACTCCTTTTACACAGAAAATCCAAGCTCACAGTAATGTCAACATTATTCTTTACATAAATTCACAATAAATCAATACAGTCTCATAATAATCATAGCTACACTGTCACCAAGATAGTAAAAGATATTTTTTTTGTTATTCCCCCTTTAATGTACATTATATAACAATTGCATTCAAATTACTGTGTGTTAACCTCAAATGAAAAATACTCCCCATCTCTTATAAAAACGCTTAATATACTAAATGTTGTTACATTTTAAAAGTTTTTAAAGGTTACATTTTAAAATAATACTCACTTCTTTGATATAAAAGGTATATATGGTTTGAAAACAAGTGCACCTAACAGGATAAGCCTAAGGAAATTAAATTTTTACCCTGGTAACCTCCAACTGTGCACTTCAATTCCCTCCCTCACGTATAGCCATTTTTTAAAAGTAGTTTGGTTCATCCTTCAAATTATATGTGAAATTTGTGTGTGTGTGTGTGTGTGTGTGTGTGTGTGTGTGTTCTCCACTCTTAGGTAAGTGGTGTCATATTATACATACTTTATGTGCCTTTTTAATTGTAATTATCTTGAAGATAACTTCATAGATTTTATATAAAAACGCCCCCCTTCCTTTTCAGAGTTGCCTGGTAGCCCATTATATGAATGTACTATACCTTATTCAACTTTCCTGATTGATGGATATTTTTAGTCTTTGTCTTTTCTTGAAGTAGTGATAACCTTATGAGTAGTGATTATTCTAATTGAAAGATACTATAAGCAGAAAAGATATCAGTACTTGCACAGAAAGTGTTTTACTAGTTGTCAAAATTAGAGATTTTTTCTCTCTGTTGATAGACTTTATTTGGATTATTTTTATTGCATTGAGCTAGAAACCTCTCGACATACTGACTCAAGACCACCTCAGTAACTTTACCTATTAAGTGTATTGTCAAATACATATCTAGATATTATTCATACTGGTGCAAGACTCTGAATCAAGGAAGGGACATCTGATCACTGCAATGGTAATGAACCCTGGAACTTTTGTTGCTAAATACTAGATTTCTGGTAGGAAATCTGTGGGAGAACGACATGGTATTTATACTCCTTTAATTATTTTCTGCAAGACAGAAATTATGGGCTAATTATGGAATCCAGTCGCACATTTCTCTCACATTCTTTAGATAAAAAAGAAAAGTGTCATTTTGGGTTTGCTTCTGATTTATAAGTGAATAAAAAATATACAAATTGTGAAAAATTGAATTCTTTCAAACAAAGGGACTTTAAGCAGGGATTTGCAGATATGCCTTTTTTCTCCTCTAAAAAGACAGAGCTCTGCTCTGCTTTATAATGGGACACCAGAATTGAGCAAATCTTGAGGAAAAATGGTTACGGTCTAATAGTCGCATTTCCTTCTGTGAAGAGAAACAATTTCACATCGTATAGTTAAGTTCTCAGCCAGATTTGAAGACTTTTCTGAGAGTTACACAATAGAAGAAAACTAGAATGTTTTCAAGTCCAGACTTCATCAAATTTGTGTACTAAAAATCCTCAACTGGTTAAGCCTTTGCAGAAGACCCAACTGGAAAATAGTCAACAGAACTTCTATATTAAGGAGGTTAGATTTATGTCTAATATGTACTTTAAAAGTATACAATTGGGTGTTATATGTAAATCAACTTGACAATTGTTTATTATTTTCTTGTCATTCATTTGGGTCACGGTAGCTATATATGACACTAATTTCAAATAACAATATTCTAATATACATCATTCATTATACAGAAAATGAAATTTTAATTACATCTACTATGGCTGCTAGTATTTTGATCATTTCCTGGAAAACAATCTAAAAACAATCTGAATGTATGTCCTCGCCATAGTTCTGTGAAATATAGTTTATCTTTAATATTATTAACAATACTATTTAGGTCATCAAATGTATCTTTTAGTGGAGGAATTGAGAAGAAATTATTTTTCCTTTTTCTATGACAGATATTCTTCTTTTGAGTAACTAGGTTTTTATCTTATGAATGCAGTGTTTTGTATAACTAATAAGATATCCCTTTTAAGTTCCGACTGTTAAGTTACAGAAACAAACTGTGGATCAGTTCTAGCCATGTTTTTATAATACATCTTTCTCAACATTTTTCTTTGCTCATCATTGTTTCACTTTTATGTTTCTCATGATATAACTTCTACTCTCTTATTAATATATCAACCTACTTTTTATACTGAAGAGGATACATTATTACCATCATGTTTTATTATTGTATGAATATACTAAATTATTATATAATATTATATGTTATATTATTATATATTATCATATTAATAACAGGAAGAATAATAATTCTATTTCATTTCCAAGATCACTCTGTATCCACAATTTTAAAAACTGATCAACCTTGTTTTACAAGTGGATACCTTAAAAAAAGTTCCTTTTGTCTTATCACTAGCTATTCAACAGATTTAAGATTCTTTTTCATTGGAAATTTACATATAAGAAAAAATGCTATTTCTTTTATTTATTGAAGTCTTTCAGCAGATGTAATCAAAGTTGTTTCTTTTTTGGTGGGGAGGCTGTCAGCAGGAAAAGATAAATTAGTGGGTAGAGGATGACTCATAACCTGCAATTATGTCCGTAAATAAATCAGAACAAAATGAAGTAGTGTCAATCTTAATGTACATTATAAAGTTGAGACAAACATTAGTAGAGAGACAGTCAATTAGTTGGTTGAAAATCAGTGATGTTAGATTTACTAAGATGTACTTTAGAAATGGTGACCGTAGAATGAAATGCTAAATACCACCTCCTAACCCCACAAGTGTATCTCGCACTTTATTTGACCACAGAACAGTTATAAGAAACTTTAGATCCGAGGAGCAGTTGCAGTAAGAGGCAATTAATGATTCATAAAAGGGGATCAGTCTTCACTGTAGTTTATCTTACAGATTGTTTTCAGAACAGTAGCCGAGATCGAATAAATTAAATAGTACAAAGCACTAAAGAGAGTGATTCATATATATAGACCTCAAAAACCTTACAGAAACGAGAAAGGTTTAAAAGGACTTTTAATTTAAAGGACTTCACATTCCAGTAAAGACCCTATTCCACAATTCCTTTAAAATAATAAAGATTATACTATGTGATTCTCAGCAAGTTATATATTTAGTTTTTAAGAATAACATGTAATTTATAGAGGAAATTTCTAGTACTTGTAAACTATGTAACTCTTATTTGCCTAACAGTTTAGATTTGTATGTATAGCAACATCCCATACTTCTGAATTTCATCATGTATTTTAGTTATACACAATGAATACTTAATAATAAAAACAGACCTATTTGTCCAACATGAAACTTTGACTACTTTTAAGTGTATATTTGGGGCCTTGTTTATCATATTTCATAATTGAATAGTTTTAACAAATATCTATTTTGGGGATTGCTGATTTTAGGTTCCCAGAAGTTTGCAGAATGAACATATGACTGTTTTGTTCTGGAATTTCTGCGCTTGTCAAAAACAAAAACAAAAACCCCAAGACCAGAAAACAAAAAATATGAAAATAAATTACTGTTTTATGTAATTTTTATAGGATTTCTACTCTTAATATTACAGGAGCTTTTACATATGGATTTTATTATTCGTGCTTCCTTATTTGTCTCCCATTATCTCTTCCCCTTCCCTGAATCACATATATATGTTTTGGGATTTATTAGGTGACATACTGTGAGAAGTAAGGGAAATCCTTCATTTTTTGAAATACCAAATAAAAGCTGTGCTGACTAATTAACAACAGGTTTACGACCTACTGGAAATATGTACGAACCCCCCACCCACCCCCACACATATAACGGAGTCCTAAACCCTCAGACACATCACTTCCTGGTTCTTCTTCCCCCTCTCCATTTTGTGGGCTTATTTTTTATTGCTTATTTTCATTGCTTTGCAATGAGCAGGTGCCAAAAAACAAAGGGAGGAGGGACTTTAAAAGTCTCTGCTCACCTCAGGGAATGTACATTTGCTCTATTCAGACTACTTTTTGTCTTACGCGGGCATGGGGCGTGTCCAGGTATGGCTGTAACCTCTGCAGTCCTCAGCCAAGGAGGAGCCAGGGGAGGGACCTGCATGCTAGGAGGTGAATCATCTACCGTAGCCCCCCTGAGTGTGTCTGGCCTCAGACACCCACTTTTGCAAGAACGTTGGTTGCTTTGGGGTGGGGTGATGTGGGCACAGCCCACCTGTGTCTCTTACAATCTTAGTATATCCACATTCATACTTTGCCTTGGTGGTGTTTCCCCACTGGAAACCTGGTCTTCTCTAATGCTTTCTCATCTGTGGCTGGTTACCTAAATCAGTGTTCTCCAGGGCTGGAAAGTAGTGAAGAGGGTTCAGGGACCACCGATGGAACAAAGTCTGGCTTTTTATTGCTTCATGTTAGATGGCTGACACTCTGTAACCCCTAGGTCCTTGAGTGCTGGATCCCACAACTCCCAAAAGGGCACTTTTGTCCATGGAGGGATACAAAATTTTGTCGCAGGGACACAATGAGGGACATCTTACTCAGCTACGTTGCTGATATCATTTCCCTCAGCTTTCTGAAACGATTTAAGTTTATTTACAAAGGCGTCTTGATTTGCATGGTCCTTAGTGGTTCATTACCAAGTCTACTTTCTAGCCAGAAAGAAGGGGAAAAGACTCTTTAGTTCTACAGTGGTTTTCTGATAGGTGATATCTAGTTGGGTCTTTCTCAGTGTGACAGTCTCTGTCTCTTGTTTGGAATATTTAGCATATATACATTTTCATCATTATTAAACCATCAGATGGTTGAGTTCAAGTCCATTGACTTCCACTTATGTTTTCCATCTGTTTCCTTTTTTTGTTTCTGTTAGATATTTTCTTGCCTTCTTTTGAATTTATTGACTACATTTTAGAAATCTAACTATACAGGGGCGCCTGGGTGGCTTAGTCGGTTAAGCGTCTGACTTTCGCTTAGGTCATGATCTCGCGGTTCGTGGGTTCGAGCCCCACGTCGGGCTCTGTGCTGACTGCCGGCTCAGAGCCTGGAACCTCTTTCAGTCTGTGACTCCCTCTCTCTTTGACCCTCCCCTGCTCATGCTGTCTCTCTCTCTCTCCTAGAAATTAAAAAAACAAAACAAAACAAAACAAAAACAAAAAAAGAAATCTAACTATACAGAATGTTATATATTCTATTAGCTTATTGTGTGTAGTTTTTATTAATATTGTACAGCAGCTTCTCTAGGGTTTAAAATGTGCGTATTTAACTTATCAAAATCTACCTTTACATAACATTATGTCACCTCATATTAAATGTAAGCCCCTTATAATTGTATATTTTCCTTCCTGCATCCAGCCCTTTGCACTATTGCTTTCATACATACTATTTCTGCATGGACTATAAATCCCCAAATATATCTTCACCATTTTTGCTTTAAATAATCAATTATATTCTCCCTCTCTCTGCCCTTGCCCTGCTGGCACTCTGTCTCTGTCTCTCAAAAAATGAATTTTTTTAAAGGGCTGCCTGGGTACCTCGGTCGGTTAAGCCTCCAATTTCCGCTCAGGTCATGGTCTCACAGTTCATGGGTTCGAGCCCCACATCAGGCCCCATGCTGACAGCTGGGAGCCTGGAGCCTGCTTCAGATTCTGTGTCTCCTTTTCTCACACTCGTGCTCTGTGTTCTCTGCCTCTCACAAAATGAATAAACATTAGGAAAATGATCAATTATGTTTTAAAAATTAAAATAAGGATAGCGTCTTCAATATTTGGCCACATATTTGTCATTTCTGGCTTTATTCCTTCTTTTTTGTAGCTCCAAATGTCCATCTGGTATCATTTTCATTTTCCTGGTATGGCAGAACTGTTGGTGACACATTGACTTGGCCATTGTTTGGCCAAAAAAGTTCTATTTCATCTGGATAATTTCACTGGGTATATAGTTCTTAGTTCGCAGGTTTTCCTTCTTGGTTTTTTTGTTTGTTTGTTTTGTTTTTTGTTTTTTGTTTTGTTTGTTTGTTTTACTTTTTTGAAGATTTCATTACTCTTCTGGCTTGCATAATTTCAGATAAGAAGTCTGTCCTAAACATTATCCTGTTTCTATGCATTTGTCATTCATTTTTTTTCAGCCTGCACATAGTGTTTTCTCTTTATCACTTGTGCTCAGCAATTTATGATTTCTTAATATGTTTTATTTATGTGTGTACATTTGTGTATGTTGTTTAGAATGTTTTGAACTTCCTAGGTATATGGGATTTTGTTTTCAACAAATTTGGAATATTGTAACCAGTTTTAGAATTTATTTTTAGATGTTCTTCCTTTTAGGATTCCAATTTTACTTATAATAACCAACTGTTATTTTCTGAGATGTATCTAAATATATTTTTATTAATTTCAATATTGCTTCTCTTTTTGCTTCATTTTTGATAGATTCTATTGCTATGTATTCAAGCTCAGTGATAAATTATTTTCCACTGTCTTATATGTTATTAATTCTTTCACTCACTTCGGCAGCACATATATTAAAAATATATGTTGTTGGGGCGCCTGGGTGGCTTAGTCGGTTAAGCGTCCGACTTTCGCTTAGGTCATGATCTCGCGGTTCGTGGGCTCGAGCCCCACGTTGGGCTCTGTGCTGACTGCCAGCTCAGAGCCTGGAGCCTGTTTCAGTCTGTGACTCCCTCTCTCTGACCCTCCCCTGCTCACGCGCTCTCTCTCTCTCTCTCCTAGAAATAAAAAAGAAAAAAAAATTAAAAAAAAATATATGTTGTTAATTCCACTCAGTGAATTTTTCATTTCAGATATTGTATTTTTCACCTTCTTCAGTAATTATTATATGTATATATTATACACATATTTTTATACATATATCAACACACATATGTATAAAACATCTGGAAAAGCTGGGAAAATGGGCAATAATAAGACTCACTTTTAATTTATCTTCTTTTAGTGATCATAATGTTGTTCGTCCTATTGCTGAATGTCAGAAAACATTTGGTCTAGTCTTAGAATTTTTAAAAAACTGCTACTCATTTAATGCTATTATAAATGTTTCCTTCAATAATCTACAAATTAGAACAGTAATTAAGTAAATACAGGCAGATTTTCAGTTTGTCTAACTTCTACATGTAAAACAAAATTATGACACATTAATTATACATAATGTATCAAAGATATTACTTGTATCGAAATTGTTTAATTTACTTTTTCCCATAATTCAAAGTGAAAAATCAAATTAGTTCATTAACATTTTTTAAATCTTACCCATCAAATTTGAGAGGACGGGGATTCATCATCTCTACCACACTAAGACAGCTGATTTTAGAACCAGGTACTCTGAAAGAATAACAATGTCATATCACTCTAGGAGTTAAAGCTAATCTAATGCTCCCAATCTTTGTTTGTTGTTAACAAATAGTACCACTCTTGATTCCTAATAGTAGCAGCAAATAAAAACATAAAAATCATTAAGTGAATATTGTGTGATACACATTATGACCTCAAAAAGTAACACTGGAACACATTCTTTAATTCCTGTTTATAAAGACCATAGTTAAATTTCTCGGAATTCCCTACTGAAAAGTCCATTAATAATTTTTTTCTAAGGTAATATGTATTTTTCCCAAAAACATTAATGTTAAGGAGATAATAAATTATAAAAATATGAACATAACTAACCTTACAAATAAAATGCTATTTAAAGACTCATAGTATCACTGTTAATATAACACCCATCTGTGATGATTGTTTAATATACAATCTAATAAATGGTTGCTATATTAACAGTGATATTATGAAGCATCAAATATTTCCTAGTATACATTTACAACAGTGATTCATTATTTTAGCTGTAATATCTATCATTAATTACAGATTTATCAATAAAAAGATGTAGACACTCTTGCAACAATTTTGTTTCTGAAACTATTTTGCTTATAGTCCATGAAATGGCAATAGTGGAACCACTTAGAACTACACTTCAAACATGTATATAGTTGCATATCTTATGAATCAATATTGCCATTTTCAATTGCCATTGGTAAGAAAAATGTCATTTATTTCCCATATCTATAAATTCTGACTCTGAAAGTCACTACAAAAACTAAAGTATTATCTTCCACAAATCTTGTTTCCCAGTATAGATTTTATATAAGCAGGCTTTGGAACTCTCTGTTTTACAAGGATCATTATGAGTGTGATAAATTTTTTGATCTAGAAGGTGTATAGGCTTCTGATTGTCCACTTTCTTACTAGTCAAAAGAAATAAATCAAAAGGTTATAACACAAAGTTTGTTCTAGAGGTAGAGTGACAGATAAAAATATTAAACACTTGTGGATTTTTTCTACATGAACTCTGCTGTCTGTGTCTCAGCATATTTTTTAACTCCCTTTCACAGAAAATGCATCCTCTGGATGTATTTGCTTTAAGATTGCTTACTGAAAATCCAACAGAGTTCATATATATATATACATATATATATATATAGACACACACTAGTATATATTACTATATATACTAGTATATATAACATACATACATATATATAACTGCATTATTTTGACTACCTTTCTCTTTGCAACCTATTTACCTCTGTACTTTGAACATAGTTGTCTCATAAGATTATTTGTTACTTTGTTCCAATTATCTTACATGTTACATTCTCTGAGGTAGAATTCTCAGAATATTCTCTGAGGTAGAATTATTCCATGGATAAGCTGAATTTTGGCACCGATGTTCCGGATGTGCACAAATTTTTGATACTCTAATTTTTTCTGTAATTTACTTTCTCCTAAGACTGTTTCACTCTTTGTTTTGGTATGACAACCACCAGCAACAGCTTTAGGCCAAATTCCTACTCACTCAGCATTCCCTAGAAGTTTTCACCAAAGCCATGGAACAGAGTCCAAATGGCCTTGTTTTGGCTGCATACTCACTCACATCTGTACCAAATCAGGTGCAGTAAGTGGAAAGGGACATCAG
Organism: Proteles cristata cristata; assembly: GCA_017311185.1. Lineage (NCBI taxonomy): Eukaryota > Metazoa > Chordata > Mammalia > Carnivora > Hyaenidae > Proteles > Proteles cristata. The sequence goes on from JAESUZ010001598.1 coordinate 616,682, forward strand.
CGCACCTGGGTGGCTCAGTTCGCTAAGCATCTGCCTCTTGATCTCCACTCAGGTCATGATCTCAGGGTTCATGAGACTGAGTTAGGCTTCTGGCTCTGCACTGACAGCGTGAAACCTACTTGAGATTCTCTCTCTCCTCTTTCTCTCTCTCTCCTCTCTCTTTCTCCCTCTGTCTCTCTCTCTCCTCTCTCTTTCTCTCTCTGTCTTTGTCTCTCTCTCTCTCTCTCTGCCCTTCCCCTGCTCATGATTTCTCTCTCTCTCAAAATAAAGAATAAACTCTAAGTGTAGAAAACGGTAAGGGCAATATATGGCTTGGCCAAGCCGCTAGCAGTGTGTGGCAGGGTGGTGCTGTTAATAGCTCCACTGCAAACGCCGAATTGGAAAGAGTGCAGAGTTTGATTTCTCCAGAAAACAACAGGTGATTGCTACAATATCATAAGGGTTTGAAAAACAACCTTTAATAGTTAATATGAAGAACTCACATTTCTCTATAGTCCAATTGTAATCAACTTAGCTAATACTAACATTAGCTTAATAAATGGTCCAAATTTAACTCACAACCATTTGCCATTCACTTTTTTTTAATGTTTTATTTATTTCTAGGAGAGAGAGAGAGAGAGACAGCGTGAGCAGGGGAGGGTCAGAGAGAGATGGAGTCACAGACTGAAACAGGCTCCAAGCTCTGAGCTGGCAGTCAGCACAGAGCCCGACGCGGGGCCTGAACCCACGAACCGTGAGATCATGACCTAAGCGAAAGTCAGATGCTTAACCGACTAAGCCACCCAGGCGCCCCTCCATTCATTTTTATTCATTGAAAATATGTAGTCTTCCTACAAAGCAATGTTGCTATATATATTATTTCACTGAATTTATTTTTTTCCATTGTGAAAATTTGATTAAGGAAAAGGTGTTTATGGTTGGATGTGTGATGGAGTGTTAAAAATATAGTTGGGGTTAATGAGGAGCATTATAGTAAGATAGAAAAATTATGAACAAGAGTTTCATTAAGAAAAACGAAAGAAAAGTATTTTTTTCTTTCTCTTTGATATAATTGCATACATATATGTACATAGAAAGAGAGATAAAAGGAGAAGATATTAAGAAAGTAAAAGTTAAGGGGTGCCTGGGTGGCTCAGTTGGTTAAACATTTGACCTCAGTTCAGGCCATGATCTCATGGTTTGTGAGTTCAAGCCCTGCATTGCCCTCTGTGTTGACAGCTCAGAACCTAGTGACTGCTTCAGATTCTGTATCTCCCTCTCTCTCTGCACCTCCCCTGTTCGTGCTCTCTCTCTCTCAAAAATAAATATTTTAAAAAATATAAATAAATAAATAAAAGAAAGTAAAAGTTATATATATTATACCTTTATGTATATATTACATTTACGTTTGAAAATGTCTTAAAATGTCTTTTTTTAATTTCTGACTAGGCATATAAAAATGCAAAATAAGCAAAACTCTTATAGAATTCCTGTCATATATATATATATATATATTCATATATGTATGAATAAATATTACAACCACAAGTTATTCTAAATGGACAAAATTGCTACAAATCGATTATAAAAATGCAGAGATAAAATCCAACACATATAGAAGAATTTTAATTAAGAAGGAGTGATATATTCTTTGCAATTGAAGAGGTTAATGTAAGGACATGCCAAATCAGAATAAGTTAATAGAAAATAAGAAAGGCAACTTCAATTTATTTAAAATCAAGGAAAGAATAGAACTGACTTTTTTAAGAATTGAATTTTAGTTTTCACTTTAGACCACGTTGACTATCTTAGCATCACAGAAGTGAGCTCATTTAACAAGTGTTTTCAGTGTGTAAAGATAGAGACTCACAAAATGGAGCAGGATTCTATCTCCATTGCAGCGTTATCTGACCTGATACCCACAAATGGCCTTTTCTCCAAAAATGTTTAATTTAGAATGACTTTGCATTTCTTCCCACTGGAGGACACATATTAACACCTTTCTTGTAAAACTTACCGTCTTGGGACTTTCTTTCATCAATAAATTTCAAAACCCTTCTTTCTACCTTTGCACCATCAGGAAACATGTCCCGTGTAGCACTCATCATTTTATTAAAAATGACTCTTTACATGTCTTTCTCCTTTTTGCGCTATAAACTCGTCAAAACACAAGTTATTCCTCACTATTTTTTTGCCTAGGATAAGGAAGTGCTTAATTTATGTATTGAATGAATAAATTAATGTGTGTGGGGGGGAATTCTTGAACAGATGTACTTGCACAGAAATAAGAGTGACTGACTATGAGCTGGCAGATGGAAATAATAGTTTGCAATACTCAGGATAATACCCTTAAGTTCCAGATGTTCTTTTCATCTTTGGGTATTGTTAGCTCCATGTTATAACCTTAATAAACCATCAGGAATACCTTACATCCCATCTAAATTGTCATTATTTCCCTTTCCAAGGATTACAAAAAATGGTGCCTCAATGTACAATATTCTGTTGTTATGTGTGTCTGTTAATAGGCAATAAGCAAAAGTCAGAAACTTTATCTGATCAGCAATAAATACATTTTATAAATGTTATCATCACTGGGCTTTGTTGAAGTTTCTAGAATGAATTTAAATCATGAACAAAGGATATTTTATAGATTAGTGGTCTCCTTTCCTGCTAAGCAACTCCCTCATTGACCTCTTAAAACCATGCAGTCGTCTAGTAAATATTGGAAGGAAGACTCAGTGGTAGGTCATTTCATAAACAAGAAGGCATAGAGAAGGCTTGATGCATGCTACCTGTCTTTGGCAGGAAGTTTAAAGTACAGCTTGAAATGTATGGAAAGACCTTGCCCAGGGCTATGGATACAAATGATTGCCTATGTGGAGAAGTTTTTTTAATCAGTAGATTATATAACAAGATGGTAAAATTCTTGCTTGTTTAGCAGTTTGACAAAGTATCCTGTAGGTTATTTTATTTGCAAAGAGTAAAAATGTCTTTCGAACCTCCCCCTGGCACTGGTCTCATTTATTTTAACCCCTAATCCTATGGTAAATGCATCCTTCACTAAAATAGATTAAATTGCAAATCTCTTAAGTGTTTTTCCCCCCACTTACTACTATAACAGACAGGGAAGGAGACGGTAGAATTCTAATTTCAATTTTTATATCCTATTCTAAAATGTTGTATTCGAAGGCATCAATTCCATTTACAGTGTTTAATGAAAGTATTCTGATAGAATGTGGACAGAAAAAAAGTGTTTTATAATGTATATCTGTAAGATATTTTATCTCTGAGGGATTCTGTTATGAACTACTGTCTCGCATTTAAGTGCATTAACTTCATTTAACCAGGCATTTGATAAAATATTTGGGAATTTTGTGATACAAACATGTATGATTTCTGCTTGGCACAAGGTGGCTTTCTGTTCAGAAGAAAACACCGTGGGGCTAATGCCAAATTAATAATCAAATATTTTGTTGAAACCAATAATTATCAAATGTTTCTTTTGGCAAAGATTTTAGAGGAGTTATTATAGTTTTCAGTCAACTATGAAATTGACTCATGATCTTCCAATCATGTTGCTGAATTTTTAGATAGCCTTCTCTATTTCACAAATAGCAAAGCACAGGTGGTATATCAACATCTGATGTGATTTTCTGGGAGCGCTGACCTAAGTTGGTATTGAAAATGGAGACAGAATTATTTTCCATGTAGCCCTGATACTTTTCCTTCAGTTTCAACACACCCCAATTTTTCTAGGACTAATTTTGTTAACCCTGGGGTTAAGAAAAACAAAAATTAAATAAGATAAATCACAGCAAATGCCACTCACAGAAGTATTTGTTAGAAAGACATAGGAGCAAGAGAGAGAACTAAACAGAAGAAACTTATTCTCAAAAGAGTAAATCGTTGACAGGAGAAATATAAGTTTTAAACAATCACCATAAAAGGGGGTACAAAAGTAAATGAGGAAGAATATCAAAAAGTGCCTCTCCTTTAAATATAAAATGATCAAGCAATAAAAGTTAACCACAGTTAGCATCTCAGATGCAGTTCGCTTTTTTACCCAGTTCACTTCTCTGTGTTTCCAGTTCTGTATCCAAAAAATCAGAATAGAAAATATTGAATTCATATAATTGAACTGGGTCTGTACTGATCAGAGCTTCTTCATTTTACATCTCGAATGTCTGCACAGGTACAACAACCCCAATTAGAAGAAGAAAACAACTTTGGCCGAAAGGTTTCTATTCCTACAACCAAGCATCCTTTGATGCAGATTGACTAAAATATCTCAAGCCTGCACATCCTAACATTTTCCCATCTGTTTGTTTAAGAATAGGTGATATACATTTAATGTAAATTAAAAAGTAAGCAATAGCTGGCTGTTTTCTATTCAGAGCATTGAGAAACACTATCCACTAACTGATCCACATCAAAATGTTTTAGGACTTTGTGGGCTCTCCAGAGCCTAGCTGGATACTCGGTTATCCAACATGGCTGAGGGGATTATGGGTCATTGGAGGAGTCTCGCCTTAGCAAGCGCTCTTTAAAATCAGAATATAGCATCAATGCCATTAATCAGGGATGGCTAACCAGCAGGATAAGCTTTGGAGAAGGGAACAAATGTATCAGGGCTGGAGGGGAAGAGCAAGTATGGAACATACAGAGGGTAAATAGCAGCCTGGAGGGACTGGAACTGAGTTTGTAGGAAAATCCCAGAAAGAGGCCAAGATGAAGCTGGAGCACTAAACAGACAACTGGTATTGCAAGGTTTTGTAGACTCGAATCTTTGAAGCAACAGGAATCTACTAGAGAGATTTAAAGAGGACAGCAACATGATAACAGATGGAATGCTTTAGGATAGAGACCAAAGGGGCGCCTGGGTGGCTTAGTTGGTTAAACGTCCGACTTTCACTCAGGTCATGATCTCGTGGTTCGTGGGTTCAGGCCCCGCGTCGGGCTCTGTGCTGACTGCCAGCTCAGAGCCTGGAGCCTATTTCGGAGTCTGTATCTCCCTCTCTCTCTGACTGTCCTCTGCTCATGCTGCCTCTCTCTCTCTCTCTCCTAGAAATAAATAAAAATATTAAAAAAAAAAAAAAAGAAGGATAGAGACCACAATACACAAAATGCATTGAAGTTGGGATACAAACGAAATGAGACAAGTCAGAAAGGAGCCTATTGAACTTGCCCAGGTGAGAGATTGTGATAGCTTAGAAGAAGGCAATAGCAGAGGACAGATTGAGAAATGTTAAAGAGATAATATTGACAGAACATTTTGGTCATCTGCAGCCACGGATATCTGCTGATTGAGGCATACTTGCCAGTTCTAATCGCTTCAGATCTTAAAGACTCATTTTTATATTCTCATATTAAAACATAGTATAATAGAGGCTTCTTTTTAAAAAATCAATGCACATTCGTTACTCGTTGGTTAAGCAGCCATTCCTAGTTGTTCAGAGACATTACTCCAGTTTTCAGATGTGAGTTTACAGTTAATTTTCTTTTGTCTTGTTTCAGTTAGAAGTTTCAAACGTAGACTCAGTTCGCTCATTGTCCTTTTTTTACGATGTGGCTATCCAAACACCAAACCAACAAAATGTTTATGTTTTCTGCCTGGCTTGTTCCTGTAATGATTACCAAGCAAATGAAACCAAGTACTTTAATTGTTCATAAAGTGGGTCCACGGCTAAAGTTATTCACTTGTGTTAAAGCAATAACTGGTGAAGAAATTGCCTCACTACTGAGGAAGAATGTTAATAAAGTCATTGAGAGACCCTCATATCTTCAGGATTGCAATAGCACAGAATAAAAACTACCGGATGCTTTCATTTCTCTAGATGGGACCCATTGTTTCCAGGAGAGCAGTGGTTTTTTGGAGAGAAGTAGCCCCTGACCACAAAGATTCTATATAATTTATAACTATTATTACCTTCTCTGCCAACCTATGAAGAGGTTCTGATATTTTATTCACATTTGAAACCTGAGGAAAGTGGGTCACAGGAAACTTAAATACTATTTTTGATGGCGTGGAGTTAATTTGGATAGTAAAAATAGAACGTGAGAAAGCTACTTGGCATAATGTAATAAAGCCATTAAATTTTCATAAAGAGATCTCTAAACCTATCTCAAGAATCCAAATCAATGCTGTAGAGTGATCACACAGTCATAATTTCCTTATGTTAATTTTCTTTCTCAAAATTACATGCTCTTCTACTTCAAGTCCTGCTTCGGTTATTACTTCCCTGTGCTTATTTGCTGACATCTAAAAGTAATGTAGTTCTCTCTTCAGATTTATATATTTAGTAAACCGTTCATGTTTATTGTAGAATAATAAAAAAATGCATACAACAAAAAAGTTAAAAGGCACCCCATAACGTCGGTACTACAAAATACACCTCTTCAGAATATATTTACCCTATGGAATTTATTATAATTATATATCTTTATACATAAACATGTAAATATTTCACGTTTTTGTTTTGTGGTAGATAGAATTTCTATTTTGCTTTAGAAATGGGACCAAGTAATAAACACCAATCCATAACATTTTCCTCTCCAGCCATATATTGTAAACTTTATTTAGAGTAGCAAGATGTATATATTTACATAATTATTTAACAGCTGAGTCGTTCACCCACATTATATCTGACAATATATTAATATTTACTTAAGTAAGTTCTTTATTAGTAACTTTACACAAACGTATATTATTTTACCACATAAGCTCCAAAAAATGCCAAACCACGGGAAGGCATAGATCAGTCATGTGTGGAAAAGTAATGCCATCAAAATGACCATGCCACTCTAAACCCCATTACCCAACACTTTAATTCAATAACTGCTGTCAGTCATGCTTGGCAGGCTAACAATTTTAGCAAATATACTTTTCCTTTCACATTTTACTAGTTGCGTAAGATTCTATTTTCTCCCTCCCTCTAGTCAACTCATACACATTCCTTGAGAACACTTTCAAATGTCTAGTGTCATGGCCCTACTTTTTAAACTTCTCCTGAGGGGTGATTTGTTCCTCTCTGTATACATTTAAACAATAAATTAGAGACCTGAATCACAGACTTCATCATCCTCACATGTTAATTTCTTCCAGAAGGTTGCTTGTTCTTTTAAAACCTGGCAATGTTTTATTCATAGTTGCTTTGGCAACACTCATGCACTGTTTGGCATAGAACAACTGTGAACTACAATGTGTGTCTGAATGCCAAGGGCATTCTGTCATTTACAAGACTGATATTTAGCCATTACACACCAATACTTTTTTTGAGTTGTTACAATATTAAAATGCTTCTCTTCCCTATAGTAAACTGCAATTGTTCTAAGCTCTCTACCTTCTCCCCCAAAATTCTCCTAGGGAACCCCAGAACTTCCATGTGATCTAGGCTCTACATGGCTAATAATGACACAAGGGAAAGGTCTTTAGAAACTACTTGCAACGTTGCATGCTATAGTCCTTTCTCATTGTTCTGTGACTCTTCAACCGTTATATTTCCTAGCAGACAGTTAACACACAAACTCAGAATATTGTTAAATCTTGGAGACGATGCATCTCATGAGGTTTATTATAGTGGTGGTGGTAGTGGTTTTACTTGGGTTTTTGTTTTGGTTTTGTTTGTACGTTTTTTTTCCTTCATTTTAGAAAAACTCATAAACTATTTTTTCTTCTTTTTATTTTTTTCTATTCACTCATCCCCCCACCTCTCCTGTAGCAACTGTCAATTTATTCTCTACACTTGAGTCTGTTTTTTTGATTTCTCTCTTTCCTCCTTTTGCTACTTATTTTTGTTTATGAAATTCCACATGAGTGAAATCTTATTTTTTTGTCTTTCTCTGACTGACTTATTTCACTTAGCATTAAACTCTCTATTTCCACCCATGTTGTTCCAAATGGCAGGATTTCACTATTTTTATGGCTGAATAATATTCCATTATTACATCATTATAATGTATTTTGTATACATATACACATATATATGCATTTATGTATTGCTTCTTCTTTATCAGTTCATCAATCGATAGACACTTGTCTGCTTCCATATCTTTGCTATTGTAAATAATGCTTCGATAAACATAGGGGTGCACGTATCCCTTTGAATTAGGGTTTTTTTTTTTTATTGTTTGGGTACGTAACCAGTAGGACAATTACTGGGTCATAGGGTAGTTCTATTTGTAACTTTTTGAGGAACCTCCATACTGTCTTCCAGAGGGGCTGCACCCGTTTGCATTCCCACCAGTGATACAAGAGGGTGCCTTTTCATCCACATCCTCACCAGTATTTATTATTTCCTGCAGATTTGGCCTTAGCCGTTCTGACAAGTGTGAGGTGATAACTCCTAGTTGTTTTGATTTTCATTTTCCTGATAAGTGAGGTTGAGCATTCTCATGTATCTGTTGGTCACCTGTATGTCTTCTTTGGACAAAGTATTTTTTTTTTAATTTTTTAAATTCTTACTTATTTTTGAGAAATAGAGCACAAGACAGGGAGGGAAGAGAGAGTAGGGGGAGAGAAAATCCAAAGCAGGCTCTGCCTGTCAGTTCAAAGCCCAGCACGGGGCTCTGACTCATGAATTGTGAGATCATGACCTGAGCCAAAGTCAAATGCTCAACCTCCTGAACCACCCAGATGCCCTGGAAGAAAAAGAAATGGTTTTTTTTTTTTTTTTTTAATTTCTAGGAGAGAGAGAGAGACAGAGTGAGCAGGGGAGGGTCAGTGAGAGAGGGAGACACAGACTCTGAAATTGGCTCCAGGCTCCGAGCTGGCAGTCAGCACAGAGCCCGATGCGGGGCTCGAACCCAGGAACCGCGAGATCATGACCTGAGCGAAAGTCGGACGCTTAACCGACTGAGCCACCCAGGCGCCCCGAAAAAGAAATGTTTTTAATAACAACTATTTTTTCTGTACGAGTCAACTGCTGAACTGTAACCATCTGTGAATTCTATGCCCACTCAATGCTGAGCAAACCTTGCAAAAGTTCCTTAATCTTTTGTTGGGTAGTGTCTGTTAGGTGAGCAAATGGAGTAGGAAGTGTGTTGTGGTTCCCTGTCCCTTTTGACCCCCTGGGCTGACTTTACTAGCACATGGTTAATAGGTGTTTGAGACCCAGAAGCAGCGGGTTCGTGAATAGATATGAATCTTTTTTAGAATGCCGGACAGTTTTGCAATCCCTTTCCTGTTTAGACTTTAGAATTTAACGTTTTACTCCTCATTAATATAAGACAAGCTGTGACCAGTGCCTGTAATTATCTGTTGACACTGAAAATAATTTGGGGAAATAATTTGGGGATAAACAGCTAGTTTATCCAGTCAGACAAAAATTTTCAGCCTTATGGTAGGTCTAGTTTTAGTTTACTGATGTTTTTAGAACATTATTATAGCTATTTTGATATATAATGATTTAAAAAAAGCTTGACGAAGCTATTATTGATTTACAAATAATGATATATTTTCAATGTGTACAATTTGATGATTTTGGATGTATGCAAACACCAGGGATACCATCACAACAATCTATCCAACATCTCTTAAACTTTTCCTATTTTGGGGTGATTTTTTGGTGTTTTATTGTTGTTTATTCTTTTTTCTGTATAATGACTTTTAAACCAATAGGATACAGGTATGTTTTCAGTGTGATAATATTTCCATTAATAAACAGGAAATCTCAATCATCTATATTTTTAGACCTTCATAGAGAGGTATTCCACCCTGAAAATCTGAAGGATTTTAAATGTAGTCATTTGGAACTCATCATAATCTTATTTCCTTTTGAAAATATCTCTGAATATATTTTCGTATAATTCACATACCCCAGCTTGCTAATAAAGTTAAACATCATTTTCCTATTTATTAATCATTTTTATTTTCCCAGATTTAGTTTGGCCCCAGGTATTACTTCTAGGAACTTAGAATGAGTACAGAGAGAAGGGAAATGAAAAATAAAGTGAGACTTTGACGATTTCGAAATGTGATTAGAAGAACAGAGTGGGTGTAAAGGGACAGGGCAGACAGTCGCTCAGACCTTTCTTTGAACTTGTCCCACTTCCATCCCCCATGCAAGATTCTGTGACTACCCTCCACTCAATTCTTTTCGGGCCAGATTCATTATTTTAGAGCTTGACAACTTTGAACTCCAGCAGGATTTATTCTGAGTAGCATCTCATTTCCTACTAATCATTCCTAGGGAGGCTCTCATGGACAGAGGGTCATTCTGTTCCATGGAGCTTGTCAGGTGGAGCATTTGATCATGGAATGTTGAGGGAATGACTATTATGTCACTTTGAAATAAAGTATCACTACAATTTATCCTTATTGAAAGCAAATTCTTGAAAATATACTATTATATTTTGCTTCTATATTGTAATTATGACTGTATTCTTTGTAAACTGCTTTTAATTCCTGGTGATGGACATTCATAAAAAATGGTTTTACAGCTACAAATGTTCAATATTTAGAATCATCTAAGAGAGGGATAGTATTTCTGACTGCCAGGAATATTAAAATTCCTAGAAAGTTAAATTCTCTAGGAAGATTAGCAAGTATTAATTCTCTAGGCTCTCCTAAAGTGCACATGAAACAATAGTTCGCTTTAGAGAAAGAGGCTTGACAATATTTTAAGTACTAACGTGGTTTTCCTAAGAAAGGTGTACTGACTATGGAGCATGTATATATCAATATAAATTAGTGATATTATATCTTTCTACTTCGTAAATAAGTCATGATTTGTATTTCAACTGTTAAACACTAACCCTCTAAAGGCTAAGTGCAAATTCTTTTCATCTAGCCTACAATTTGTACATACTGGTTATACACAATATTTTGAATGGATAAGCCTGGCTTGCCAGTCAAACTATCTGTAGACTTTCGCCCAAAGCACACATTCATCACTATGGCTAAGTAAAATTGTTTTTGTGAAAAATCTGACTTGGTGGTTAGAAGGAAGTATTGACATGTTCCCCTCTATGATTATACCTGATTATTATTTGAAATGTAATATTTTATGTGAATACTTCTGAGAGAGAATTCCAGTCATAGAAATGCCATATTTATAATCTCAAGTTTTTAGCAGAAAAAAGAAATTATAACTGATATTTGAATTTCCGGCTGAGTTTTTTCCTTAGATGTTACTATTTTATAACTGAAGAAAAATCTACAAAACATTTGATAGCTGGATTACAAGTATTTAAAGGCATTATTATAAAAATACCCCCTGTGGGGCACCTGGGTGGCTCAGTCGGTTAAGCATCCGACTTCAACTCAGGTCATGTACTCATAGTGAGTGGGTTCAAGCCCTGCATTGGGTTCTGTGCTGGCAGCTGAGAGCCTGGAGCCTGTTTCGGATTCTGTGTCTCCCTCTCTCTCTCTGTCCCTCCTCCACTCATGCTCTGTCTTTCTCTGTCTCAAAAATAAATAAACTATAATTTAAAAAAAAAAAACCTCCTGGTAGGAGCCATATTTTAAGTCTGTTAATAGCCCCCAACATTTCAATAGCTGTCTTCTAGCTCTTCATTCTAAGACTGAAAAATCTAGTTATTTTATGTACTTTTGTGTAATATAGTTTCACAAGCTGCCATTTTCAGTGCCTATTTGTATGATATTTTTATCTCTTTTTTGTTTAATGAAGTATTTTTACAAGCTGTATTTTGCATTTTATTTTAATGACCTTAAAAAACTATCAAACTTTGTTTTTAATTTGCTCTCAAAAATATTCAAATTAGAATTTGCATTTACCAGTTTACTGTGTTGGTGATAATCAGCAGAATGAAATGGTAAATACAAGGAAATGCATCTTTTATGGTTGGATAAACCCATCAATGGGAACAACAACAGAAAAGACTGCCTCTCTTTTTTTTAATAAGCTTGAGAAAGCATCTGTCTTACTATAAACAATATACTTCACCAACCATGTAAGAATTTATTTCCATTGTCAGGATTTAGTTAGTTGAAAAAAATAGCTTTTACCAGCTTGCAAGTTACTTATTGTTCTTATTAAAGAGAGTTTTTCTTTCTAGAAGCCAAGAGACTGCAATAGGTAGGAATTTTATACAGTACATAATCTAAAACTAGTGCCTCCCTATTTCTTCAGTGTTTAAATATCATCAACATAAAACAAGTTAAGAGGACTGATGACTTATAAAAATATTCTTCATATATGCAGCATAGAAAAAGCCTGAGAATTTGAAATCTAGAAATGGGACTTTTTTGTTATTATCAAAGTTGAATCAAAAGCAGAGCTAATTGCATGATGGAAAGGAAGAAAGATCTCATTCTGCTGGCATGTGGCAAAAAGATATTATAAGAGTATATATAACTATGTTACCAAAAATATAGCAGATTTAACTCTAAAAGAATTCCTTTAGCCTACTGTTTAAGTAGACATTTTATTGACATTAATTCAAAGGTTAGGAGTTCAACAAACTGAATATCCTTATGAAAAGATTCTATATTTTGCCAGACAGGCAAAGATGATTATCAGTGTATTTGATATATTTCAATGTATGGGTAGTTTACAAACTCAGGGAAGACTTGGAGATGATGTGAATTCAACTACATTCTGAAAAACAGTCTTTGGATGATAGGACAAGAAAATGTAGGAAATACTAAGTATGACAATGAGTGTGAAGGATTACTTGAAATATTAACCATTAATTGTGGAGGGCTATTGATAAGAGCAAAGAAGAGTATAGGGGCGCCTGGGTGGCTCAGTCGGTTAGGCATCCGACTTCGGACCAGGTCATGATCTCATGGTTGGTGGGTTCGAGCCCCACATCGGGCTCTGTGCTGACAGCCAGCTTAGAGCCTGGAGCTTGTTTCAGATGCTGTGTCTCCCTCTGTCTCTGACCTTCCCCTGCTCACACTGCCTCTCTCTCTCAGAAATAAATAAAAACATTTAAAAAAAATTTTTTTAAGAGCAAAGAAGAGTACAGTTTAAGGAAGTAGTAGTATAAATGTGAATCATTGGACACCTGACTTACATATGGTCTTAAGCACATTATTATGTAAAATACAGTGCAATCATAGATTACTTGGCTAAGTAACTGCATAATTGAGCATCGCAAAACAGTGGCCTCCAAAGACAGCCATTTTTGTCGTTGTGCTTCACAATTATGAGGCCTTGTGATTTAGGCTATGCCCAGCCTTTGTTTTGTTTTTTCTTCCTTTTGAGTTTGTCTGGGGTCATTCCCATGGCTATAGTCATGTATTTCCAGGTTGATCTCAGGGTGTAAACTGAGCCACTTGTTTCTGATCCTTGCACTGTTTCCCTCCCAAGGCTTCAGCTGAGATTCTTGTGAGGCATCCCTGCATTCCGCGCGGCCAGTGAGCTGGGGCATGATGGTTCTGAAATCTAGACAGACACAAGATATCAGATCCCCCACCTTTAAGGAGAGGGAAGTTCCATAATGAGCATGAACTTCTTATCCTCTGGCATGGTTCCTTAATTCGTGTGTGTGTGTGTGTGTGTGTGTGTGTGTGTGTGTGTGTGTGTTTAACTCTTTATAAAACATCTGGTTCTTTGCTTTGGACTCCGAGGCTATTTTTATTATTAATTATAAGAAATGGTCTGTATTTATTTAAAGCTAATTAGCCTTCTCAGTCAGTTCCAGTTCACAGAAGCCTGAAGACCTTAAGTCTTCATTTGGGAACTTTCTTGTTTCCTTTTAGTCCAATCTGTAAAACTCCCTTATAAACACTAAGGACATGCTTTGTGTCAAGTTATAATTCATCCCCTTAGGCCAAAGTTAAACTGAGAATTACTTTGGAAATCACATCTCTCTGCTTTGGGTGATGATCTGGGTACAGTGGAAAAACATCTTTATTTTCTCAGAAGCTATTTCCCTATTGAGAATGTGTGCTGGGCACCACCTAAATATTTCTGATGCCTTGAGAAAAATTTTTCATAGCCACACCCTGCTTTTGATCTTTATGGAGAAACCATTTACTTTGAAAATGACTTGCAGCCTGGAGTGTCTAGAAATAAGAACCGTTATTTTCCAAGCTACCCAGTATTAAGGCTGCCCATACTTCCTTTTGTTCTATTTAAAAACTGATTTTTTTTTTTAGTTCATCACTCACTGTACATTATAGTTAACAGTAGTACCCATTGGCCCATTCCAGATTGTGTCTATAGATCTCATTAGCTAGGTTCTTTATGCTGTGTTATCACAGAATACAAAACACAGGTTGTCCTTTCTCTGAATTTCAAAAGCCCCTTTGTCACTCTTCATCAACAATTTGGATGTAATACTAGGCTTGTCCTGTGGCACCCATTGGCCATCAATGCCAAAACCAGTGTAACAAATTTTAGATTTTTGTTATGGCAGCCCCCGCCTCTGAGCACCAATTCCAGTTAAAAATTTTTTAATGTTTGTTTATTTTTGAGAGACACACAGAGTGTGAGCAGAGGAGGGTCAGCGAGAGAGGGGGGAGACACAGATTCTGAAGCAGATTCCAGGCTCCGAGGTGTCAGCACAGAGCCTGACGCAGGCCTTGAACTCATGAACGGTGAGATCAGACCTGAGCAGAAGTCAGACGCTTAACCTACTGAGCCACCCAGGCACCCCCTGAGCACCAGCTTCAGTGTTACTTATATTTCTGTGTAAAATAAACTATACAATTTTTAGTGTTTTAAAGGAACAATCATTTTATTAGCCCATGATTGTGTGGGATAGAAATGTTTCTGGGCACACTAGATGGTTCTGTTGGTAGTCTTACCAGGGAACAGTCATGCAGCTGCACTGAGATGGTGGTTCACAGTGAGGCCAGTTGGTATAGAAGGCTCTGGCTGGGCCAATCTGTCTCTGTTCCATATGATTTCGTGCTACAAGGAGCTAGTCTGAGCTTCACATAGTAGCACTATGCTCCAGAACAGCAAAAGCAGAAGTCGCAGGGTTTCTTGAGCTAGAAACTTGGAAGCTGTGAAACATACTCCTTTTACCTTCTATAGTAAAAGTAACTCACAAAGTTAGCAGACCACTTGCAGGCACAGGAGAATGGAGCCTTGATTAGAGGAGTGGTAAAATCCTATAGCAAAAGGGTTAGACAAGGATGAGATGGATTGTTGCAAACATCTTTGCAAGTAGCCTACCAAGAAAAGTAATTATTTTTTAAGATGCAAGAGTGGGATATATGGAATTGAAAGAGAATAGAATAGAGGCATGGATGTCAGTATGAAATGAATGCAATAATTTAGGTTAAATATAAACAGAAGAAGAACTAGAGTAGTGAGAATTTTGAAGAAAATGACAGTGTGGTTGTTAAATATCTGTTAAAAATATATAACAGAATTAATGATTGATTTAATGGAGAGATATGCCAGGTTTCCAGATTTGGAAAATGTTTGAATGTTGATGCCAATAAGGCAAATTTCAATTTTGTTGGTTTTCAGTAGAGGTTATGCAATATAGTTAGGACATAAGGAGGTGGAGATATATTCAGTCCCACTGACATTGATTGAGCTAGATAGTTCCTTTTTTTTAATATCCTTTTCAGAGCACATGGCTAAGGAAAAAGACTTTCCTTTCTAATATCAAAGGACTTGAGTAAACATGACAAATGTATTGTGATAGGATGACACGGGTAACTGGGCACAGAATCAGTAACAGTAAAACTATATTAAGAATCCAGAGGATAAGGAGCTAATTAGCACCATGATATATCATTGTGAAGAAGTCACACATTCTATGTTGATAAGGTCATTTCACATTTTATACAATTCAAAGTTGTTAGAATATTCTTGAAAATGGAAAAGTCAAAGGTTTAAAGTGTGGTGTGTGTGTGTGTGTGTGTGTGTCTGTGTCTGTGTCTGTGTGTGAGTTTAGCAGACTAACAGATCTATAAATGAGACATGTGAGCTAGAGGGCTAGCAAACTTTTATATATTTCATAAAGAGAAACAAACTCAGTGTTCACACTAGTAGTGATTCTACTACATATTATATAACCCTATATTACCATAGTTTTGAAAGCATTATTTTTTTCAAGATGAGAAATCAAAGTATGAACAGTTAACATAACTTGTTTAGTTCAGTCAGTATCAAAACTGATTAGAACCTTGGTTCTATTCAACTAAATAGGCCTGTGTGGTGTCCAATAAACAGTAGGCATGGTTTCCAGACTCAGCTCAATGGCTACTCTTTTCTTTTATTTTTTTTAATGTTTATTTAGTTTTGAAAGAGAGTGAGAGAGACTTGGTGTAAACAGAGAGGAGCAGAGAAAGGGAGGCACAGAATCCAAATCAGGTTTCAAGTTCTGAGCTGTCAGCACAGAGCCTAACGCATGGCTTAAACTCATGAACCGTGAGATCATGACCTTAGCTGAAGTCAGATGCTTAACCACCTGAGCCACCCAAGTGCTTCACCAATGGCCACTCTTAATTTTATAAAATGAGGGGCGCCTGGGTGGCTTAGTTGGTTAAGCGTCCGACTTTCGCTTAGGTCATGGTCTCATGGTTCGTGGGTTCGAGCCCCGCGTCGGGCTCTGTGCTGACTGCCAGCTCAGAGCCTGGAGCCTCTTTCGGTCTGTGACTCCCTCTCTCTCTGACCCTCCCCTGCTCACGCTGTCTCTCTCTCTCCTAGAAATAAATAAAAATATTTTTAAAAAATTTATAAAATGAATAAGGGGGAAAAGATATTTGAATGTTTGCAAACATAGTCTTTACATCAGAGATTCAGTAAGAATTAGATATTACAAATGTCAAGAGAAAAAAAAATCTACTGAAATACACATTATTAAGAGTGAAAGTTGCCTCCCACTTCAAGCCCAAACAGTAGATGCCACATACCTGGCATGAATTTAGATGGCTTTTGAATTGCTCTTTTATCCAAATAGAAGCTGTTTGGATGAAGATTTGCCCCCACCATGTCCTCCCCATCACATCTTCACCCTAAGAGCGTTCACAATAAACTTAATTCAACAAAACAAAAGGAAAAAACAAAACAATTATCATATCAACTAACTAACTTCTAGGAGGGAGATGAACATTAAATGTTGTCTTATTAATATGTTGGCAAAATTAAATTGCAATTCTTAGTCGAACAGACAGAAAAAAAAAAGCTTTGTAAGAAGTCTGGAGAAAAATACCACATTGCTTATTGGAAAAAACAAGCAAACAAACAAACTGAGTGACACTAAATTTCTTACCAGAAACCACGGAAGTCAGAAAGTAGTGGCACAATAGTTTTCAAGCACTGAAATAAAAATCAGCATAAATCCACAATCCTAAAAGCCTGTGAAAATATCATAAGGTGTGACAAGTTAGTGAAGCAAGAGTTTGTCACCAGCAGACCTTTCCTAAAGAATGGCTAACGTTCTCTAAACAGAAAGAAGATATTTTGTGAAAGAACCTTTGAAATTTCAGAAAGAAAAAGACAAGAATATCATAAGAAAAAATATGGGGCTATACGTTAGGCTTTCATTCTCCTCTTGAGTTTTTAAATTATATTTGACAGTTCCAGCCAGAATTATAAAACTATCCAGTATATTTCTAAATGTGGGTAAAGAAGAGTTTCAGAGCAATAGTAAAGGAATTTAAGGGAAGTGATAGTTTCTATACTTCATTCAAGCTTGTGAAGTGAATACATCAGTGGACTATAATAAGGTCTGTATATATGCAACACTTAGAGTTGTATAATGCAACACTTAGAGCAAACAGTGGATAACTTTACCAAAAATTACAACCACACAGGCTATAGTAAATAAAAACATTCAGGCAACTCATAGAAAGTCAGGGGAAAGCAAGAGAAGTCAAAAGGAAAGAGAAAAAAAAAATTTAAATTAAAATGGCAGACTTAAGATCTAGCAAACCAATAATTATTTATTACTCAAAGTTAGCGATTGGCAGAATGGATTAGTAACATGCCTTCAGCATGCTGTGTACCAGAAATGCACTTCAAATATAATGATATAACCAGCTTGAGAAAAGGACCGAAGATGATAACCATGAACATTTTAATAAGAAAAAAACAAGAGTGGCTCTGATAATACGAGGGATGCCTCAGTTTAATAAATATTAGATAGACCACAGAGCAAAGAAATTTACCAGTGTAAGTGAAGGGCATTATATGAAGATAAAGGTGAACACAGAAGAAAACTCGCTGATCCTAAATGTGCGTGAACTAAACACAAGAACTGGAAAATATGTGAAGCAAAACTTCTAGAACAAAAAAGGAGAAATAGACAAATCCACTTTTATAGTCAGAAACCACAACACCTATCTCTCCACAACTAATGGAAGAATCAGGCAGAAAATTGACAAAAACATGAAAGAATTCCATAATACCACCCGCCAACAAGATCTAATCAAATCAATGTGTATAGTATCCTTCACCCCAACACAGCAGAATACCCATCCTTTTCAAGTGCCAAACAAATATATCAAGATAGGATGTAATCTGAACAGTAAGGCATGCCTCAATACGTTTAACAGAAACGAAATCATGCAGAGTAGATCCTCTAACTACAGTGAAATCAAACTAGAAATTGGTAGCAAAAACATAACAAGAGACTCTCCAAACACTTGGAAACTAAACTACATATTTCTTAATAACCCATGAGTCAAAAAAGGAGGTGACAAATCCAGTGAACTGAAGGAAAATAGAAGCTTCACATATTAAAATTTGGAAAATATGGCTAAAGTCTTCCTGAGAGAGAAGTTATTAGCACTATGTCACATGAGTCATCTGAGATGACACCACAAAAACATAGAAAAATAAAAGGATCGCATTTTAATAATAAAGACCCAATACAAATTGGTGAGATAAAAGTACTGAAGATGTGAATACATGCATGGACACAGGTTCCAAGCAGATAATTTTCTCTAGATCAGAATCAAATGACCACAATACAGACAGAAAAATGTTCATCTGCAAAACAGTAATTAAATAAATGCAAATTAAGAGAAATACAATTGTTAAGCTAATGAAGGAAGATTTCAAAATTGATCTCAATATCTACAGACATCTTGGAAAAGAATATTTAATATTATCCTTTATCTAATGAAATGGACATTAAAATGCTTATTATAAATTTGTAGATATCTCAAAATGAATTTGACAACCTCTATAAAAATCTGGGAAGTACCTGCACTTGTTAGTATAATATATGTTCTTCCGGGCATCTTAATGAAATAAGTAACTGTAGCAGAGGTTTACATGTAACTGTAGTAATCACAGTGTCATTTATAATAATAGTAAGAACTAGTATATATTGGGTGTTTAATATGGACAAAGCTTTACTATAAAACCTTAATATGTTCTGGAAAGACCGTTAATGTTCCTCAAAAGCATGTGAACACATGATTTGTGATAACATAAATCATCACAAAATGAAGATAATCTTGTTTAGAAGGTAATAGAGGAAATTTCCAGTGATGCATGTCACATTTGATGTGAGTTTGGAATACATATTTCTTCTACTAAGCCACTGCGATTTGGGTGGGTGTGTTACTCTAGCATAATTTTGCCAGACTGACACAGTAAACCAAAACATAAGAGTCTTTCAGAAAACCCTACAATCATTTCTTCATATTACCTTTGAGGAAATTAAGATACAGTGTGATTTTAAAAGATCAAATAAAAAAATATGTCCCTGAAATAATGGACAAACCATATCCAAGGAACTGGAGAGAAAGTACAAACAACACTTTCATGAGCGAAAATCACCAGATACAGTAAGAAGCAAGACTGTGATCATAATGGTTTTACATGTTTATAAAATTCAAGAACAAGATACTATGAAAGAAGAACAGACACTTTTGAAAAAAAAAAATAAAGGAATAAATTCCAGAAATAGAATGAAATCATCGTTGAAGCAAAAAGAGAACTCAAATACAGTAACTAAAGAGCAGATAAGACTCATTTAATGCGAAAATTAGTGGATTTGTAGAATGAGAAGGAAATAGCTAAGAATGCAGCTTAAGGATTGAGGTGTAGAGGAGAAGAAGAGAGTCCAAATACGTATCCTACTGGATTTCCAGACATAGACAAAGGGATTGGACCAAACCATACTAAGATAATGGAAGATTTTTGTATGGTATGTCACAATAAATAATTTCTCAGAGTGAACATGCTCAATATATTCTTAGCAAGAAAAAAAAGAACACAGACAGCTAGATAAAACATAGTAACATTTATGGGTGCCTGGGTGGCTCATTTGGTTAAGCCTCGGACTTCAGCTCAGGTCATGGTCTCATGGTTTGTGAGTTCGAGCCCCACATCAGGTTCTATGCTGACAGCTCAGAGCCTGGATCCTGCTTTGGATTCTATGTCTCCCTCTCTTCCCTTCTGCTGCTCATGCTCTCTCTCTCTCTCTCTGAAATAATAAACATTAAATAAAAACATTACTAACATAAAATACCAAAGAAGAAATTAAAAGTTTGAGGAAATGCAATTGCACTGATTAACAGATTTCTTAAGAATCTGTGCTGAGGAAATTATGGGGTAAAACATCTCTTAACATGCAATTTTATAAACTCATCCAATCTAAAATTCAAGTAGAAAGGCTTAAGGAAAAGGTGGAGAGACTTAAGAGGATTTGCCATTAACAGAGCCTCATCGGAGAGCTAAGTATAAAACATGCTTAAAAACAGGGGAGCTGACCCAAGACCCAGGGGTGGGGGGGCGAGGAGAGGTAGGGACGTGGGGAGTTCAGGGATTTGGGAGAGGATGACTGAACTTAAGAAGCAAATTGTGAGTAAAGAAAGGGAAACATGTGAGGACAGATCTAATAAGCTAAAGTGATTAAAAAAAAAAAAACACCACCTCCATATCCATAGTGACTCATTTAGAAGGGCATATAAACAAGAGGATCAGAAATACTATATTAGAGTAACATACAAGAAATGAGAAGAGGGTGATAGATATAGAAGCTTACAAATGTCTGCTGTGTTTCAAGGAGGATGGGTATATCATCAGCAGTGGGTTTTGTTACCAAGCTAGTTGTCATTTGGAAACAAAATACTGAACGGGATGTTGGTGTAGAGCCTACCCTTCAAGCATTTGTCATGGCAAAGGAGCACCTTTTCCTATGGGTAAAATCAGGGATGCAGAACATCATGGCTTCCCCGCAGGATAGGCAGGGACAGGAGCTGTCCCCAGAAGCACCCCTTCTGCACAGGAAGGGCTTGGGGGTGGGCATGGTATCTCTCAGAAAGAGCACAGCCAAATATCCTGTCATCCTCTCATAAAACTCTGGGATGATGGAGGGCACTTCTGTTAAAGACACTACAAGCACCTGGGAATAAGCACAGCTGTCTTTACGTCTTTACCTCTCATGTGTACTCTGATTTAAGGAATCAGAATCTCGCTGTGGTATCTGAGACAGAAGGGTGGAGAAGAGTAGGGTTTGACCTGAGATCAAAGCTTAATTTAGAGGGGAGCCTGGGTGGCTCCATTGGTTAAGTAT
Source organism: Proteles cristata cristata (assembly GCA_017311185.1). Classification (NCBI taxonomy): domain Eukaryota; kingdom Metazoa; phylum Chordata; class Mammalia; order Carnivora; family Hyaenidae; genus Proteles; species Proteles cristata. The sequence continues at coordinate 638,063 of JAESUZ010001598.1, forward strand.
TCGACTTTGACTCAGGTCATGATTTTATGGCTCATGAGTTCGAGCCCCGGAAAGGGCTGTGTGCTGACAGCTCGGAGCCTGGAACCTGCTTTGGATTCTGTCTCCCTCTCTCTGCCCCTCCCCTCTCCTCTTTGTCTCTGTCTCTCAAAATATAAGTAAATGTTAAAAAAATTTAAAGCTTTAATTTAGAGTGAATGGATTCCTAACACTTGAAAGTGAATAGTAACTCTCTAATAAACATAACTGAAATTCATAAGGAAATTATGGGCTCTTCTCAAATGACATCTCAGTTGAGAAGAGCACTTGTTACATGGCGTGTTTAAAGGAACAAAGGGAGAAACTTCCATTCATGTACATAAGAGACATGCTTAGGGGTTCAGAGCCTCCATGAAATAGAGTACTCTAAGAGTTAAAATATACGCAGCTCAAGGAATAAGATTTAATTTTGTAAAATTAAAAATAATATTTAGCAAAATATATCTGCAAAAGAATACCTGCAGAAAATCCTTGATATAAAAGCTTAAATACAAGAATGTACACACACTCACATAAAAGCTTAAGTAATTCTTGGTAATACAGACAAATACACTAGTATAATCTAATATAAAATCAGTTCAAAAATTTAGATATTTATATTATTTTCTTCAGCATTTTATTAATAGCCACAAATAAGTAATAACTTAATAAATGCAGTTTCACAGTCCAAAATGCATTGAAATTCTCATCTGCATTGGTGGTATAGTGGTGAGCATAGCTGCCTTCCAAAGTGCATTGAAATTCTTGATAGTTCTATCTAATGATATTAGAAAATGTTTTAATTCTGCCTACAACCCAAGATGTGTTTTGCATTCTAATGCAGCTTTAATAACAGCAGTGCATTCGTCTATGGCCCATTCCTTCATGCATAGTAGGAGATGGAGATCGTCATATACCATTAATTTAAGTATTTATCAATGCACTGAATGGAATTACCCTAAAACATTACTTATTTACCCTTAACTTTGTTAAAATTAATGTCATAGATATTTATAATATTTTTATCCAAAGGAACTTGTTAATAATAAAACCCACTCAAACAAATCACTTAAGATCCAAAAAGGTTTTTAAAAATACTATCTTTTTGAGGTAAATTTTCAAACTTGACACCTTTCCAAATTTAATATATTCTGAAGTCTAAATGATTAAAGTGTTTAGGTAATGATTACTTTTCTTTCCATATAGTGGAGACTGACTTATTCTTACTTACACCTTAATTTTTTTTTAATTTTCGTTTATTTTTGAGAAAGAGAGAGACGGAGAGAGACAGAGCATGAGTGGAGAAGGGGCAGAGAAAAGGAGACAAAGAATCTGAAGCTGGTTCCAGGCTCTGAGCTGTCAGCACAGAGCCCAATATGAAGCTTGAACCCACAAACCCCAAGATCATGATCTGAGCCACAGTTGGACGCTTAATTAACTGAGCCACCAAGGCACCCCTATTCTTAACTTATACCTTTAGAATGAGCTTCCATCCTTGAGATAGCTTAATACGAGGAGTGGTATACTTTATTTTAATGGTGACAGAGAATCATAAATATTTAAGATTTCAAGAGAATGAAAAATATAATCTAATTATCTTAAATATAAGACTTTATTCAAGAAGAAAAATTATAGGGGCGCCTGGGTGGCTTAGTCGGTTGAGCGTCCGACTTTCGCTTAGGTCATGATCTCATGGTTTGTGGGTTTGAGCCCCGCGTCGGGCTCTGTGCTGACTGCCAGCTCAGAACCTGGAGCCTGTTTCAGTCTGTGACTCCCTCTCTCTCTGACCCTCCCCTGCTCACGCTGTCTCTCTCTCTCCTGGAAATAAATAAAAATATTAAAAAAAAAAAAAAGAAGAAAAATTATAAATTACCATAGGAAATTAACAAGTGTTTTCCTCATAAATTATGGTCTTTATTTATTTTATTGATAATGCATCTGAAGGAAATGAAGATTCTGGAAGCCAACATAAAAAATATACTTTTATGAAATGGCTCAGGGACTGACTGCCTTTATCCAAGGTCAAACTTCCCTGAAAATTTGAAGACTTGAGATTCTGAAGTTCATAAATTTCAAGATTCATTTACCCCTGACAATATGCCACCTCTTAGTTCAAAGGGAAAAAGAATACATATACATTTAAGAACTAAAGAATAAAGCTCGATAGAGTATTTAACTTTATATAGCTTTTTAAAATGAAAAATTTTTATTACTTAAGAGCAAGCTAGTAAAAAAATCATAAATTAATTTTTCTTTACCATAGACTTGGAGCTTTAAATGAAAGTCAAAAGTGGTCATAAAATGTTCTCTTGGTTTCATACTTTACAAAGCACTAAAAGAAAAACTATATATATCGGCAATAGTGCATAAATCCAACTATGGACTTCACTTGGGGAGAAAACAATTTAAGAACATTAAGACACTGTTTATAGGGTAGGAGCGCCTGGATGGCTCAGTCGGTTGGGTGTCCAACTTCAGCTCAGGTCATGATCTCACAGTCCGTGGGTTCGGGCCCTGCGTTGGGCTAGGTGCTAACTGCCAGCTCAGAGCCTGGAGCCTGCTTCAGATTCTGTGTCTCCCTCTCTCTCTGGCCTCCCCTGCTCACGCTGTCTCTGTCTATCAAAATAAAGACATAAATTTTTTTTTAAAAAGACCATGTTTATAGGATAGCAGTCAATCTTTTGAAAGAATTTTAATCCAGAAAATTAATCAATTTTCTTATTTTTAGTTAAATTATAAATCTGGTTAATGTTTTAGGAAATATTTTTACTATTTTATTTTCTGATTGCATTTATAACATAATTCACTGACATCATCACAGAATCCTTTTCTTCCAATGCTGTGTTGACAGATTGTCTATAGTGTTTTGTCTGTGCTGATTTCCTCCTAAATATTGCATTATAGGATATCCTGCCTGCAGATGTTGGGAAGGATTTGTTGATTTCAAGTGATTTTATGAGACTATGTGTGAAAAGACTTAGCAGTTCCTTTATGGAATTAATCATAACAGATGAGAACAATTTTTTCCTTATTAATTGAATGCTTGATAAAATTGGCCTAATGTGTTATTTGGGCATTAATTCCAGTCACACAATTTGGTCTCATAAAATCTGAGGACTGTAATCTCTTTTTTCCTCTCTCGTGTTCATATCCCTCTGGCTTTCCCTTAGCCTAATATTTTTTTCCTCAAAAAACAAAATCATGAAATGCCTGGCATAAAGAAAAATGATTGACCTCATACAAGATTGAGTCCAAATGCCCTAAAGTTTTGAGTATCTTTTGACTCCAAAGTTTTTTCTAATTTTTTTTATATAGTTTACTTATTTTTGAGACAGCAAGAGACAGAACATGAGCAGGAGGGACAGAGAGAGAGGGAGACACAGAATCCGAAACAGGCTCCAGGCTCTGAGCTGCCACCACAGAACCTGACGTGGGGCCTAAACCCATGAACTGTGAGATCAGGACCTGAGCTGAAGTTGGATTCTTAACTAACTGAGCCACCCAGGTGCCCCCCCAAAGTTTTAGTTTTAGAAAATTAGAATGAGAACTTAATCATGGAGATAACTAAGATTTTGTTCCCAAGTTTATTTCATCTAGGAAATTGCCAACAAACAATAATAAATTACTTAAACAAGTTGTAGTATATCCAGATAATGGAATTCACTGGCTTTGCAACCATTAAACATATCATTGAAGGCTATCTACCAACATGGAAAGATATGGATGGTGTTTTTTATACTGACCATAATTAAAATTATTATGTACAGCAAAGATGCTCTTCAAGAGGTGAATGGATAAGCACATATCAATGCAATGGAACACTACTCAGCAATTAAAGAAACAAAGCATTGATTCATACAAGAATGAATTTTGAATATGCTTTGTCAGGTGAAGAAAGCCAGAACCAATATGTTCTACACTGTGTAATTCCATTTATAAAACAGTTTGGAAAAGGGAGGGCATGATAAAAAGCCCATGGATAAAATCCATGCTTGTGTGATGGTTTTTGCCCACATGCATCCTTCCTTTAGCCAGGTAAAGAACATGTCTATGGGTGGCTCATTTGGGTAAGAGTCTGACTTCAGCTCGGGTCATGATCTCACAGTTCATGAGTTCAACGCCCACATGTGGCTCTCTGTTGTCAGCACAAAGCCTGCTTCAGATCCTTTGTCTCCCTCTGTCTCTGCTTCTCTCTCCCTCTCTCTCTCACTCTCTTTCTCTCTATCTAAAAAATAAACATTTGAAAAAATAACATCTTACAAAAAGAAAAGATCATGTCTAGTCAATAGTTCTAGGAGGACCTTAGTACCTTATTTAGTTGGATCCAAATTCAGCTTCATTCAGCCTTTATTTAAACTCTGACTACTTACATGATATTAAGGTCTGTGGTGATATGTTACAGAGCACTATTGTGGTGATATCAAAATGATAAAGTTTGACTAAATAAAATATGGTTACATTCAGTACAAAATATATTAAAAACAAACAAGACATGAGAATATATTTGTGGCAAATATAACATATGGTAGTCTTACATGTAATATAGAGAGAAAATCTATGTGTGGAATATAATAATTACAATTGTCAAAATGGACAAAGAAAATAAACAATTTATAAAAGAAGATGTACAAAATATAAGAATACATTACAGGGGCTCCTGGTAGCTCAGTTGGTTAGGCCTCTGACTTCAGCTCAGGTCATGTTCTCATGATCTATGAGTTCGAGCCCCACATTGGACTCTGTACTGACAACTGAGAACCTGGCGTCTGCTTTAGATTCTATGTTTCCCTCTCTCTCAGCCCCTCCCCTGCTCACACTCTGTGTGTGTGTCTCTCTCTCTCTTTCAAAAATGAATAAACATTTAAAAATTTTAAAAATACATTACAGTATTTTTAGTGCTTTAAAGGTAAATTTAGACAATAAGGAGAAACCATTTTCTGCCTATTTCATGATGATGTTATTCTATTTGTAGAATGAGGCTGTTAAGAATATGAATCAGTACAACACTCTCTAAGAATACTTGACAATATGGACCAAAGTTTAGACACAGTAATTACTCTTCAAGCAATAAATCTGAGGTACATGTCCATCTGTAAATGAAATTACATTTGTTGTATAGTACAAATAATCTAATGTACAATCTTATATAAAATTTGTATAAAAACACCTATTATTACACAAGTAAAAACACTACAAGTAGATGTTGGATATGTTTATTACAGCAACTGCGCCAAAAACCTATATATCTAAATATATATGTATGAATATATATATATATGAATGGTTTTTAACAGATTTATACCTCTATGAAATAATGAGTTAAATTTTTATATATAAATATGTGAAGTTCTAAGATATATAAATATATATGTAAGATATATGTATATAGTAAGATATGTATGTAATTTTAATTGCAAAGAACGGTTTGCAAATACACACAAATACATGCATACATTTACACATAATATATGGATGTGTTTTTCAATGACATATATTTCTAAAAAGTCAGCTCTTCTTAAAGATTTTTTAATGTTTATTTTTTTTTTTTTTGAGAGAGAGACAGACAGACAGACAGACAGCATAGTAATAGGAAGGCCACAGAGAGGCAGAGGCACAGAATCCGAAGCAGGCTCCAGGCTCTGTGCTGTCAGCACAGGGCCCAATGCAGGGCTTAAACTCATGAACCGTGAGCTCATGACCTGATCTGAAGTTGGATGCTTAACAGACTGAGCCACCCAGGTGCCCCAAATGTCAACTATTTAAAATGACATCTATACATGCACACACAAAAGTCTAGAATGGATTGTGTCAGAATGTAAGAGAATTTCAGTCTCCAGTTATCAAAATTTGTGTTGTATGTTTTTAAAAGTTATGAAGGATCCTGGTGCCACCTGGCTGGCTGAGTCAGTGTAGAATGTGACTCTTGATTTGGGAGTGGTGAGTTCAAGCCCCACATTGGGCATGGAGCCTACCTTAAAAAAATTACACAGAATTCGAAAAAGCTTTTGTTTGTGTTGAACATAATAATTCATATTTATTGTATTACAAATTTAAACTGATAACTTTGGGGGGCTCCTGGGTGGCTCAGTTAAGTGTTCAACTCTTGATTTCCACTCAGGTCATGATCTCTCAGTTTGTGAATTCAAGCCAAATGTGAGGTTCTATGCTGACTGTGCAGAACCTGCTTGGGATTCTCTCTCTCTCCCTCTATCTACCCCGCCACCCTGCTCATGGTCCATCTCTCTCTCTCTCTCTCTCAAAATAAAAGATGAACTTTAAAAATAAACATAACTTCTTAAGCACAGGAATACCCAGATACACTTTACCATAGTGGTCAGAACAATGACATATATATAATGTAACCTCTGGGACAGAATAGTCATGAAAGAATGAGAATGAATGAAGCAAATACAGCCTGAGTATTATGAAAACACGTCTAACTAACCCTCTGAAACTATTTCAGAGATCTTAGGCATTCTTGGACCACACTTTATTGATTGTTCCGATAGTGTCAGTGTGAATATAATTTTTATTCACATATTTTTTCATTTTAATAATAATATAGTTTGCTTATATATGTATTCTTTTACAATTGGAATAATTGAACTAATTGTTATAACAAAAATTCCTAGAAAAGTAGACTCTCATCAAGTTTTCTCATATTCTGCATACAATGCTAGAATATTTTTTTCTTATGTTTTATTCTTTCTCTCCCTTTCTCCCTCCTGCCCTTTGACAAACTTTCCTTCCTGTTCTCTTCTTCTTTTATACAAAATAAACGAATATTACACACTATATTTATTGTAATATGTTAAAAAGTGACCAATTGCCTATCTCTGGAAGCTCATAATTTAATGAAAAATAATACATAAGTCCCGTAATCACAATTGTCTTTCTTCTAATCCTACATGAGAGAGACAGATTTGGATTTCTTTCCCCCTGTATTCTGTAGATTATCTGGTGTCTCATCTTTCCAAATATTTCCTCACTCTTTACTGTCCAGGTCTAGCCCTGCACTGTGGAGGAGAATTCTCAAAGATTTCTAGTAAACAAAGCTTGCCCTTTCTTCACAAGTCATTGGGAGATCTCCATCCATCACTCATGCTTCTCCTCTTTTCCCAGATAAATTTAAAGGAATTAAAGGCAGCAAATGTGCTTTATAGTTGATTTTATTCCCCAGAGTATTATGTCTCTTTCTCAATATTTACTTGGTGCTCACTAAAGAGCTTATCAATTGCTTATGTGTCTGATACTTTGGAGAAAAGACAACTGTCATGCATTGATAAATGATGCCATTACACTCATTGGCGAGAAATAAAAACTTATATTGTCTTTAAAACGAAATGACAAAGTGTCTTGAATAAAATTTTTTATTAAGATATAAAGTGCAAATTGGTATTAGGGTAGATGAAATCTCAAAGGTTATTCAAATATGATTTCACTAAGAGGTGTGTTTATAAATTATAAATGAATAAAGGTATATGGAAAATTTTAGAAATTGAGTCTGGAAATGTCTTCAGCAGTTACCTTTTCCTCTTTTTCTAGGGCAGAAGTCCTTTACTTTTAAAACAAAATGTTATGTTTTTACTCATTATCATAGTTTTCATCTGCTGATTTCTTTCAGAAATATATTATTCATATACTTTCATGTAACAGACCAATGTTGCTGTAAGGGCCAGAATAAATTCTTACATAAACAAAGTAGAATAGTGTCAACTTCTCATAAAAACCATGTGTTTTATTTGCGTAATTAATTATAGTGAACCATTTAGATGTTAGAATAAATAGCAAGACTTCTTTAGAATGTTTTCATGGGTGTTACTACTGTTGACATGTTATTGTATTTCATTCGTATATTTGTAAATTTATATATCTCTGGCTATCTGCTCTACCTATTTATAATTACATCTGTATGTGTGTATGTTTACAGAAAGTGAGAGTGTGCTATAGATATAATTTGAATGTATTTAAATAATGTCTGTGATATAAAATGGCACTTTTTATAATTTGAGAAACAAAATTATATATTTTTCTGATGACCTGATGATCATTTTAATTCCTTTTTCTATTTTATTCGGTCATTTCTAATATTTTACCTGGTTATTCTTAATTTTTCTCTTGTTCCTTTTTGAATGTTTGTTCCCATCTTATGGAAAGACATTTGATACACTGAGTTGACAAACAGCTCACATCTACAATGTGTCTTTTTATGTCTGTGCAAGGATTTCCCTGAAAAATAAACCCAAGAGCAGAATATAAACCCAAAACCCAGAATCACTGGGTCAAAACATGTGCATATATTTAATTAGACTAACTGCCAAATGCATTCATATTAGTAGTAAATTTTTTCTAGTATATGTCTGTATGTGGATAAAAGTAAAAGGAGGTATGTGTGTAATCTTCATGAGTTTCAACATTAGTTTCTGACAAAATTCATCTTGTGTTCTAAGTTAGTCAATATGCCATAAAAGAGGTAAAACTAATCTAGTCTAAATTAAATGCAGCCGACTTTTACTTTTATAAAACTTTTTCCATTGTCTTTGTATATTTATTTTCCTTTTTCTACAATTTCTAATATTTTCTATTTTCTTTATTTCTCTTGTCATTTTGATAAATTTCTTCTGCCTTGCTCTGTTTTGTTTAATATGCTTCATTAACAACTTGAGACATAGCTTAGCTCATTTATTTTCATAATTTTGTGTTCTAGGCCATTATTTTATATGAAAGACTATCATTTATTAAGTATATTTATAAGATTTAAAGTTCAAATATATGTACTTCATGTTTACTAATTGTATGATTGATTTTATTGTTATGTTACTTTTTCTGTCAGAGAAATGTTAAATTATTCACCATAATTATGCACAGATTTACCCAGAAGAGTGCTGGTTTAGTGCTGTTTTCCTAGGTAAAATTATTAATAATTTTTTGATTCCTAAAACATCAATTTAGATTATAAATGTGTTCATTCTAACAAATGTAATTTCTATAGATCTATCTTGTTGTATTTAATTTTTCTTTATATGAAATAATGTAATAATGCTGTATTATTAAAAATAATAGGCAGTGAGTACAGCTTTGGAAGGCTTCAGGGAGTCTAATACTCACAGACACCTGAAGCAAGAGTTTAAAGGTACAGACACGCAGTAGACCATCTAAGGCCCTAAGAAGCTATAGTTGAGACTCTTAAAAGTAAGACACTTAAAGGGAGCCATGTAGGCGGGAGTTTCAAGAGCCACACACAGACCCAAATAAGACACATGGTTGGGGATGAATTAAGAACATTTTATTAAACATAATCAGTGTGTTGTATAGGAGATCCTCAGAACATATTCACCCTGTCACTGGATCTCAGAACTTATTCGTCTTATGACTGGATTTTGTACACTTTGACCATCACCTTCTCCTTCCCCAGGACCCACCCCCTTCCCCAGCAGTCAGTAATCACCATTCCGCTCCTCATTTCTACAAGTACTGCTGCTTTTTCACATTCCACTTATATATAAGTGATGCCATACAGTATTTATCCTTCTTGGTCTGACTGATTTCACTTAGCATAACGCCATCAAATTCAATGCATGTTGTCATAAATGACAGAATTTCCTTCTGTTTTGGTGATTCTACAATATAAAAGATACATTCTTTATCCATCCATCCACTGATGACACTTTATTTCCATATGTTGGCTTTTGTGAGTAATACTGCATTGGACATGGAAATGCAGATATATTTTTTATATCCTGATTTCATTTCCTTTGGATATGTACCCAGAGGCAGAATTATTGGATCATATGGTAGTTCTAACTTTTAAGTTTTTGAGGAACCACCATAGTGTTTTCTATAATGGCTGCATCAGTATACATTCCCATGAACGGTGAACAAGTCTTCCTTTTCTCCACATCCTCTATAACGTTTATTGTCTTGTGTTTTTGATATTAGCCATTCTAATAATTGTGGTGTTCATTTGCATTCCTGTGATGGTTAATGAGGTTTAGCATCTCTTCATGTACGTATTGGCCTTTTGTATGTCTTCTTTGGGGAAATGTCTTATTTGCATCCTTTGCACATTTGTAAACTGGATTTGCTGCTTATTTACTGTGGAGTTTTATGAGTTCTTATGTATTTTTATTTATGTATTTAATCATTTGTTTCCCATTTTACACATGCATACCTTTTCTAATATTGAAGGTATTCATTTTTTATTCCAGTGTAATTAAGGTATTATGTTAAATTAATTTCCAGTCGACAATATAGTAATTCAGCAATTCTCTACACTACTCACTGCTCATCAGGATAAGTGTACTTTTCATCACCTTCACGTATTTTGCCCATCCACCCACCTACCTCTTCTCTGGTAAACACCAGTTGGCTGTATTGAAAAGTCTACATTTCTGTCTATTTTTTTTCTTTGTTGGTTTGTTTTGTTTCTTAAATTCCGCAGATGAGTGAAATTATATGGTAAATGTCTTTCTCTGATTGACTTATTTCACTTAGCATGATACCCTCTAAATTCATCCATGTTGCTGCAAATGGCAAGATTTCATTCCTTTTATGACTATTATTCCATTGTATATATATACCTTGATCCATTAATTTATGCACAAACACTTGAGTTTCTTCCATAATTTGGCTATGGTAAACAATGCTGCAATAAATGCAGCTGCATGTATCTTTTTGAATTAGTGTTTTTGTACTCTTTGGGTAAATACCTGTAGAAGAGATGGTGAATCATATGGTAATACAGTTGTTAAATTTTTTTGAGGAACCTCCATTTTGTTTTCCACAGTGCTGTAATAGTTTGCATTTCTAACAACAGTGTACCAGGGATAATTTTTCTCCACGTTCTCACCAACACTTGTTTCTTCTGCTTTTTATTTTAGCCATTTTAACAGGAGTAAGGTGAAACCTCATTGTGATTTTGCTTTGCATTTCCCTGATGAGCGACATTGAGCATCTTTTCATGTATCTGTTGACCATCTGTATGTTTTCTTTGGAATAACATCTTTTCATTTCTTCTGCCCATTTTTTATTGGATTTTTGTGTGTGTGTGTTGAGTTGTATAAGTTCTTTGTGCATTTTGGATACTAACCTTTTACAGGATATGTTATTTACAAATATCTTCTTCCATTCAATAGGCTTTTTTTTTTTAGTTTTGCTTTTTAATTTCATTGTTGTACAGAAGATTTTTACTTTGATGTAGCCCAAATAGTTTATTTTTGCTTTTATTTTTCTTGCCTTAGAAGACATATGTAGAAAAATTTTGCTACTGCCAATGTCAGAGAAATTACTACCTGTGCTCTTTTCTAGGATGTTTATGGGTTTAGATCTCATATTTAAATCTTCAGTTCATTTGAGTTTATTTTGGGGTATGGTGTGGGAACGCAGTGCAGTTTCATTCTTTGCATGCAGCTGCCCAGTTTTCTCAGCATCATTTGTTAAAGAGACTGTTGTTTTACCATTGCCTATTCTTGCCTCTTTTGCCATAGATTAACTGACCATATAATCATGGGTTTAATTTTTGATTCTCTATTCCATGCTGTTGATCAATTTGTCTGTTTTTGCACTAGTACCTTACTGTTTGGATTACTACAGCTTTGTAGTATAAGTTGAAATCTGGGATTGTGATATCTCCAGTTTTATTCTTCATTTTCAAGATTGCTTTGCTATTCAAGGTCTCTTGTGGTGTCATATGTATTTTAGGATTCTTTGCTCTAGTTTTGTTAAAAACACTCTTGGCATTTTGATATGGATTGCTTTAAATCTGTAAATTGCTGTGACATCTGGGTGGCTCAGTCAGTTAGGCATCCAGCTCTTGATTTTGGCTCAAGGCATGATCTCACAGTAGTTGGATCAAGCCCCACATCGGGCTCTGTGCTGAGTATGGAGCCTGCTTAAGATTCTCTCTCCCTCTCTCTCTGCCCCTTTATCCTGCCTCTTCTCTCTCTCTCAAAATAAATAAGTAAACATTTAAAAATAAGTGACTAAATCTGCACATTGTTTTGTGTAATGTGGACATTTTAACAATATTTGTTCTCCCACTCCATGATTTTTCTATTTAGATGTGTTATCTTCAATTTTTTCATCAATGTTTTATAGTTTTCAGAGTACAGGTCTTTCACATCCTTTGTTAAGTTTATTCATAGGTATTTTATTATTTCTCATGCAATTATAAGTAGGATTGTGCTCTTAATTTTTTTCTGCTACTTCATTATTAATGTATAAAATGCAACATATTTCTGTGTATTTATTGTTTCCTGTGACTCTATTGAATTAGTTTCTTAGTTCTAGTAGCTACTAGGTGGAGTCTTTGTGTGTGTGTGTGTGTATATACACACACACATATATATATATACAGTTGGTTTTATATATAGTTGGTTATATATGTATATATATATATATATTGTTATGTCTGATTGTTATGGCGATGACTTCCAATACTATATTTAATAAAAGTGTTAAGAGTGGACATCCTTGTCTTGTTCCTAATCTTAGGAGAAAAACTCAGTTTGGAGTTCTTATATATTTTAAATATTAACCCCTTATTAGATACATACGATTTGCAAATATTTTCTCTCATTCTGTAGTCTGTCTTTTGTTTTGTTAATTTTCTTTTCTGTTCAGGATCTTTGTAGGTTCATGTCAATTTTTATGATCTCATGCATTACATTGGCTTAAGCAAAAGGAAATTATTTAATTCAAAGTTGAGTTTAAAAATAACCTAATATTCTTCACAGTTTTAAAAATTATTCTCTCAAACTATATATTTCTGCATCATGTATATTTATTGTTACAAACTTAAAATCCTCAATTTGTAATTTTCAGTTGTCTCTTTGAAGCTTCTCAAAAAATTCTCTCACACAAATCCTAATTTTAAGTTTTTTTCTAATTTTAGCAGACAAAATGATTACTCTTATTTGATTTTTCCTACTTAATCAAATATATTCTGTGGCTTCAAAGCATTCAGCAGATTATACATTTAAAGATTGCAATTAAAAGTTGCAAACTTAAAACTTAAAAAAAAACTTAAAAATAAGTTACCAAAAATATACTTACATATTTAAATAGAACTGATACTCATTTTTTATTCTGAGGTTACCTGGAAAGTATGTGTGCCTCTTACCAACCACTCTGATTGTACTGTAAGAAATTAGAAAATATTTACTACATTGTTCTTGATTTCAAGTAGTGCACTGCAAAGTGAGTTAAATAGTACTAAAATTCTTGAAAGAAAAACAAGAAACACATAATTATTTATAAAATTTGCCGACATAGTATATACTCTTTTGTGGACAGCAATTTAATAGTTAACAAGAAGTGACTGCTCAGTTTTCCACCAAAATTATAATATTTATTTGAGAAAATACATAATAAGCTGATCATTATCTTCTAAACTCTAACTTTGGATACTTTCACATCATTTCATGAGATTGTGCATCTAAGTCCAGTTTCCTGAAGTATCAAAACTAAGAGCAATTAAATAACTTACCTATAGTCTTTAAACTATTTGTTCAAACAGAGCTTTGACTCTCAGGTCCAAGATCTTTTCACTGTGCCATTAAATTTAGGCATCTTTGTGAAGACATTAAAAAACACAAAATATCAGCAGGAAATGAACTAGGGAGAAAATGAAATACACACGCGCACACATACACACAAATACATTCAAACCCACACGTACATATACTGACTAAACTACAGCATTGAGTTATGTAAAATAACACTAGAGAAAGAAAGGAATATGGAGTGATATAGTAAAAATTCATTTATGAATGTCTTACCCATCTATGGTCTATGAAAATATGAAATTCCTCAAGTTAAACAATACGATTTATTTGTAATCTAAAGAAACTGCCTTTTCAGATTGCTCTTTCAAGACACCTTCTTCTTGTCTTAAGACTTACAATATAGACAGAGACTGTAAAGCTCTATATATCTTTGAAAAGAAAATATTTCACTTGAGCAGTGCACATTGCCTGGGCTTCACATTCAAGCTAAGTCATCTCAGTGTGAATTGGCAGACAGAACAGTGTTAATATTCTCCATTGTTACCATGCTGTGTCTGCTTTCTCATTCATTAGAATTTCATTCATCTCCTTGCATAGGAATGGGTTTATGGCTTTTATAAGGCATGTATGGATTATTAACATAATTTTCAGTGATAATGTTCAGTGAGTTTTAACATAGAAAAAAACAGAAAATAAGCAAATGCTATTCATTCATATTCAGATATTGAAGAATGGCCGAGTTCTTGTATTGAGGACTGGAAAAAGAACAAAGACTATAATAGAGACATCTTGCTGTTCCTTTCTATTTTGCTACAAAAACAAAGTACACTTTACTGACTGAGAGTGGAAATTGTCGTATCAGTGCTATAATATTGTGGAGTTCAAAGACCTTACTTAATAAGTATATTCAATATAATTTCAGGTAATCCTTTCAAGCATTCCCTTTTAAAAGTTCTGAAAATAATTGACTTATACTTCAAGAAAATATACACATAATAAGAATACAGATTTTATACCAAAAGTCTACTTTTAGATTGATGTCAAAAACTGTCCCCCCAGATACCACATCTTCTTTCGTACTTCTACTAATGATTTAGGATACTTTTCAATTGCAAATACCAATTACTTAGAGATAACCCTGCCAACCATACAGTGGTTGGTTGGTGGAGATAGATTCAAACACAAAATTTAGGTGTCAACCAAAAAAATGACACCATGGAATAGAGAAAATATAGGAGCAATAATTAATTTATTATATTCTCTGTGTTTTAGCGATACATTTTAATGGTATATATTTTATGTAATGAAACAGTGTTATAATACTATATGGACATCTTCACAATATATGGTTAAATAACAAATTATTAAATACCTATCACAGCTTCAAAGATGCAAATTTATGGACTAAAGATTAGCATACACTCTTTGAAAATATATACCGTTTACATCTACATTGCATGTACAGGCATGATTGTTCCTTATTCATCCTCTATAAATTTTCTAAATTTTATCTTTGACATTCCTTTCATTTTATAAAAATAAGTTAAAATATTGATGTACTGAAATAAGTGTTTCTATTTTCAGTGTTTACTATATAAGCTTTGAAATATACTAACACAAAACTAAAGATGTCTTTCACAAAAATAGAATTCTTTTACTTCTATAATTTCTCTTAGTTATGATCTATTTCTAGGTTGTTTATAAGAATTAGACATGATTAGGGCACCTGGGTGGCTCATTCGGTTAAGTGTCCAGCTTTGGCTCAGGTCATGATCTCATGGTTCATAGGTTCGAGCCCCGTGTCTGGCTCTGTGCTGACAGCTCAGAGCCTGGAGCTTGCTTCAAAGAGCCTGTGTCTCTCTGTCCCTCTGCCCCTTCCCCACTCTTGCTCTGTCTTTCTCTCTCTCTCTTTCTCTCTCTCTCAAAAATAAATTAACGTTGGAAAAAATTTAAAATCACTAACTTTCCTTTTCATTTAATATATAGACATAGACATATATGTACATATACATGTGTATGTTTTCTGAACATATAATCAAAGGTGAATATTGTCATTTCAAATATTTTAAGTACTTTTCAGAAAAAAAATGTCTATTTTTCATTGTTCAAGAGAGTGATTTATAAAAATAACTTCAAAACTGTCATGGAAATCTGAACAAAAATTATGACAAAATCAGAATGTACATATTAATGGGAAACACAAGTTATTAGGTTGATTATAGCTCTAATTACTTCAGAATTTTGTTCTGGGCTGACTTCTAATATCTAATTTAGTAGTAACTAGGAGGCCAATGTGATGTCCATTTTTCCCTTACTTCTATTTCTATTAGATGTATGAATGAGTAGCTGAAGGCTGATTCATGTTTAAGCATCCAACTCTTGATTTTGGGTTAGGTCATGAACTTGCAGTTCCTTAATTTGAGCGACACATCAGGCTCCACACTGACAGCATGAAACTTGCTTGGGGTTCTCTTTGTCCCTCTCTCTGCACCCCTGAAAATAAATAAAATACACTTTAAAAAACTCACTGGTGGTATTTCTTTAAAAAATCATAATGTAACATTATAATATGTCATTCAATAATGATCATATACTAAGGTTAAGAATACAAAAAATAAGAGCCACCTGGGTGGCTCAGTTGGTTAAGTGTCAGACTCTTGATTTTATCTCACAACTTGTGGGTTCAAGCCCTGCATCAGGCTCTGCTCTCACAAAGCCGAGCTGCTTGAAATTATCTGTGTCCATCTCTTTCTGGCTCTCTGCACACCCCTGCTCTCTCTTTCTCTCTCTCTCTCTCTCTCTCTGTCTCAAAAGTAAATAAATAAATAGTTTTTAAAAAGACTATGATAAATAAACACTAAGCATCTGAGATAAATATAAAGCTAAATAGGCCAAAAGACCTACAGTGACCAGGCTGGTATTATTAAAGATAGGCTTTGCTTCATTCACATTTTGATCTAGATGAACTTAATTTATTTACTGAAGGATAAAATGTTAACCTGTTAACCTATGGTTATATAAGATAAACTGTATAATTTTCTTTTAATCTGCATGATCCTTTACTACAATCAAAGACGACTTACACAATGATTAAATTACATGTAAATCCAGAACTCAAGATATTAGTAATTACATTGTAATTCTTAAGACTATTACATGACTAATGATATTCAAACTGTAATATTTCCATTTGATGACATATGAGTGTGGGAACACACATAAACAGGTACAGAGACTTGGAATTCATTGTGTGTATGTTTTTTTATAGACAATAGGTAATAATAATGTTAATTAACTGTCTACCCAGATTTTGAGATATAAAAATCATTTTATAAAGATATAAAACTTAAAATGCTTAGCCCACTTGACCCAATGGGCATTTAGAGTTTTTCTTCCTTCTTTTAGCATATTAGCATTTTTACTGAAAAAAAAAAAGAAGAGACTCTTAATGGGCCTCTAGTTTTTATAAAATAAAGCTTAAATCTAGTATATTTGTAAATACATTTAGATTGTCTTCAAGCAAGGACCTTTCAGTGTTTAACACACCTCTATACTATTAATTTCACACCAAATGAATCTAATAATGCTTCTTATTATTTGAAGTTAAGAGAGCTTGAATATTTCCAAGAGGCTGGAATTCTTATATCCAAGTCTGACTTTAGATACCTTTACATACAGTACCTATTTGAATTCAGCCAAGTTTTCCTTTATTGATTACATGGAAAGCAATATTGTTTCCAGCTTTTTTACCCAATATTTATTTGTATTTTTTAAGCCAACATGTGTTAGGCTTTGCTCACAAGAGTAACTGAATGAGTCCCATCAAAAAACATCTGAGTTGTGGATTGTAAAGAGTATGAAAATACAACTTTTAAATATTTAAGTCATCTGATCATATATATTGGACCAATTTATTTTTCAGATTGATATAGTTGCATTTAATTTTTTGCGTTCAGATTTAAATTATTCCTATTGCTTTCTCCCAGTGTATTTTTCCTCAAAAACAAAAGATGAATGTAACAATTGTAAACTGTTTTTAAAAATTCAACAAATTCCATACCTAGTAAAATGACAAATAATAAATCCTGAAAGATGCTATAAAATACACAAATTTTAAGTTTTACATAATTAAATATCTGTTTTTCAGTTGCATTTATAAGCATCTAGAAAGCCAAAGTTGATTGAGTATGACCTCAGAGATTTAGCCAAACACTGGACACCAGTATTACTTTCATTTTTCACAATCTCCCTGGCATAAACGGTAGGAGATAAAGCCTAGGAATTACCCATGGTGACTATGTTAACAGTACATCTGCACCAGAAATCTGGCACTAAAATGGCATTATTTTCAATAGAAGTGAACTATAAATAAGTCAAAATGAAAATAAGGAAAACAGGGGTGACTGGGTGGCTCACTCAGTTAAGCATCCGATTTCAGCTCCAGTTAAGATCTCACGGTTTGTGCACGTAGGGCTCTGGAGCCTGCTTCAGATTCTGTCTCCCTCTCCCTGCCTGTCCCCCACTCACATTCTGTCTCTCTCTCTTAAAAATAAATAAATATTTAAAGAAGAAAATGAGGCAATCAAACTATTTAAAATTTTGATACAAGAAGAAAATATGTCATCTCTAAAATTTTGTAATCTTAACATTGCTCAAATAAGGATTTTCATTCTAATCTGTACTATCTATATTGTATAGAGACTTTAAGTAAGTTTGAGAATCATCTTCAAAATATTTTAAATGTATTTTTAACTTATTTCGAAATACATTTTATTTTTTCAATGTTTATTTTTGAGAGTGAGAGAGTCAAAATGCGAGCAGAGGAGAGGCAGATAGAGAGAAACACAGGGTATGAAGCAGGCTCCAGGCTTTGAGCTGTCAGCAGAGAGCCTGATGCAGGGCTTGAACCCATGAACCATGAGATGATGACTTGGCCAAAGTTGGTTTCTTAACCGACTGAGCCATCCGGTTGCCCCTTGAGATACATTTAGATTTACAGGCAGTTGCAAACAGAATGAAAGAGTACCCATGTGTCCTTCACCCAATGACATTTTAAATAACCATAGAACATTGTCAAAGAGAGTAAGTCAGCATTGGTACAATACTGTTAACTCAGTTGAGACCTCCTTTATATTTCATCAATTTTTATGTTCACTTTTTTTTATGTATACTTCTGTGAGATTGTGTTACATGTGTTACCACCACCACCTGTAACCACCATACAATCAGTATGCGGTATTCCTCTCTCTCCCCAAAGGAGCTTCCTTGTGCTATACCTATTAGATATACTCTCTCCCAACTCTAAATCTGGACATCCAGTGATAAATCCTTAAGCACTATAATTTTCTCATTCCAAGGATATTATATTAATGAAATGGTAAATATGTGATCTTTTGAGATTAACTTTCTTTTGCTCAGAATAATACTGTTGAAATACAACCAGGTAGAGCCTCTCAGTTTGTTTCTGTTTAATACTGAGTGGCATTCCTGGTATGGTTGAACCACAGATTGCTTAGCCATTCACCCACTGAAGAACAAATGAGTTGTTTTTACATTGTGACTTCTAAACTTAAAAGTGCTGTGAATATTTGTGTCTAGGTTTCCATGTACATATATGTTTTATTTTCTCTAGAAGAATTATGCAGGATTCTGATTGCTGGTTCATATTTTAAGTGTATGTTTAGTATTTTTTTATGAAGCTGTCAAACTATTTTGTAGAGTGGCTGTATCATTTACATGCCCACCAACAGTGTATGAAAAAGATCCATTTGCCCCCTATCTTCATCAACACTTAGTACTTCTGGTGTTCATTAATGTAGCCATTCTAAAAGGTATGTACTGTTATCTCATAACTCTAAGTAGAATATCCCTAAAGACTAATTATGTAGAGTATCTTTTTCATGTGCTTCTTTGTCATCATAGATACTCTTTAAGTTTCTATTCAAGTCTTTTGCACTTTTCCTAATTTGATTTGTTGTTTTCTTATTGTTGCATTTTGAGAGGTCTTTACAATATGTAAGTTTTAAATTTCCCATCTCCTCCTACCTGATTGCATCTCCATTATCAAATATCTCTGAGTAAAAGAATAATAAGTCTAACTAATAGTTGCTTAGAAGTTCTAGGTAAAACCAATTTGAGAATGC
The DNA here is from genome assembly GCA_017311185.1 of Proteles cristata cristata. NCBI lineage: Eukaryota > Metazoa > Chordata > Mammalia > Carnivora > Hyaenidae > Proteles > Proteles cristata. The sequence goes on from JAESUZ010001598.1 coordinate 657,726, forward strand.
TTTTCAAGAATTTAGGAGGAGAATGGTTATGTGACTAATGGGTGAAGAGTTTTGCAAATCGTTTGATTTGCAATTTCTTTCAATTGACTTTCAATTGTTCCTTCAATTTTGTTAAAAGATTTGTTATCTAGATACATATTATCATTAAGATAATTCTAATTCTCAGGTACAAAGAAGATCTGATATGCTGCATTTGATTACATGAATATTAATAATTAAATACCTAAATTAACCACTTGGGTTTTGTTGCTCTGCTGTTATGTTTATGAATTTCCCCTTGGGAAAAAATGTCTTTGCCTTGGGGATAACATATTAATTACACTAATGTGATCTGCAAAGTAGACTTAGAAAAATAGAAATAGGCACAATTTCTACAAAAGTACATGTGTTTCTGTGGATAAAATCTGAGATATGTAGAATTATAGAAAGGGCATATAAAATAAATTGTGAAGTTAAATATACATACAAAATAATAGCATCACAATATTTTCTTCAGTTTTTCTTAACGTTGAATGAAACAGATATTTTAATTCATGTGAATAATCCACTTCGACTGACTCCTTTCTGGATCATACTACTTTTTTAAATTCCTTCCTTGAAACTTATCATATATATTCCACTTATACAAAAGTAGTTTGTGTATTATTATCGGTAATTTTTTTTTTAATTTTTTTAATGTTTTATTTATTTCTAGGAGAGAGAGAGAGAGACAGAGTGAGCAGGGGAGGTTCAGAGAGAGAGGGAGTCACAGAATCTGAAACAGGCTCCAGGCTCTGAGCTGGCAGTCAACACAGAGCCCGATGCGGGGCTCGAACCCACGATTGGTAAAATTTTTAAAAACAACATTTTTGATATTTTACAATTTAAAAGAAAAAGCTGTTTAATTCATATATTTCTAAACATATAAAATGAATTTACATTTATACACTCAAATTTAATGTTGTATATAATGAAATCTGTACTTATGCCATATAATTTGGAAAAAATATAAATATCTAATACTCATTTTTTGCTATTTAGTACAGTTTGATTGCTTCAACCTCCTAATTTCTAGAAGTACAGATAAAGCTAAATTAATTTCATTCTTCAGAAAAACACATGACACATTATATCAAACTACTTTATTTTTTAATTGTAAATTAAATTACTTCAGTTCTGTTAGACTACATTATCTCTATATGTGCCTTCATGGAAAAAGTGATTTGAATGCTTTTATATAATACACGTTCATATAGATCCTATCATCAGAAATAAAATTTGGATCACAAAACAGTTCAAGATAAGGAGAAACCATAAAAATCATATCTTTCCAAAGGAAATGACAAATGCAATAAACTCAAATTAAAATTGGAGAAAATTGTAGTCTCTTTATCTCCAATAACTTAAGGAACCCATTCATAAATGGCAGACTCTGTGTGTATTGTGACCTATTTTATTTTACCCCTAAGAGAAAATTAACTGCTCTGAATGAATGCATAGAACAACCAAAGACACACAGTCTGTTGTTTGTATACTAGCAATCATATTCTTAATTTTCCAAACTATTTCTCCCATCAATACTTTGATAGTCCTAGAGGATATTAAGCTACAACTCATCCAATGCTTTTCTAAAGAAAAATAAAACAAATAGAAGACCAAAACAAAACAAAACAAAAAACACCAGAGAAATTGTGCTATCGAATGGGAAGAACAAAGGTTGTGTTTATTCATTTTGCTCTCCTCTTGTAGGGGACGCATGAGGTTTGTTTCTCTCCCTGGAGAAAGCTCATGGGATGAGCTTTGAAATGACAAGTATAATTAAGACAAAGTGTGCTATTTAGCCCAACAAAAGAAATATATCTTTCAAAATAACTGTCCCTTGAAGTTAGAGAACACAGTATATCTCAGTTGAAGCAGCTCACAGTGTTAAATCAGTTGTCAAATTCAACTTGGCTCCAACTTGGTATATCATTTAGCCAAGTGCCCCATCACTGCCCAGCATGGCTAGGCCTACCATTGATACATTCACAGCACATTTATAACATTCTGAGTATTCAAACAAAGAGAATCCAGATGCCAACAGCCATAAAACATAAACAATACAAATTTGCTTCTTGACAGAATCAACTTAAGTTAAAGTAGTAAGTCCATGAGTAGTTGGGACAAAATGTGTAAGAAGAAAAGTAGACTAAGCACAGTTTGGCATTTCACTGAAATTTCTCATTTAGCTGTCATGGGTACAAACTGTATTTTAGACATGTGAGAACTCATTTCTTCAGAGAACAGTCACACAGCACGTTTATATAGAAAATATACAATTCTTTGTGATTTCATGGATGACTTCTCAAAATAGCATGTATATTAATGGAACACAAAAATACGTGTAAACCATATTGTAGGAGATTTTATAAGGAATGTGCTTGTGCTCAGTGCCTGGCTGGATACAAATATGTTACCAAAAATGTTTAAGATGCCCCATGCATATTATTTTTTCAAATAGGAAACAAGCCAGTGTGCTTCTTATGAATAAATATTTTATTGTTTTTATTATTTTTATTTATAAACAGTTAAGGGGAATTCCCCACATAGAGTTGACTGACCATTGTCCTAGATTTAGGGATACAATGGTTGCTAGATATAGATGCCTTAAGCAGATTGTATGGGGTCAGCAAATGGTAAATGAACTTATTGTCATAAAATTGACTTTGTTTGGTGCTGTGGGCTTTACGATTAAATACAAGTTTTTCATTGATTATAATTCCTATATAATTCTCTGTTCTTGAAATTCCATGACCTGGAATATATTTTTGAAAGTTTGGGAGACAGTTTCTTGATAGAATGTATAGCTGGCCTAATGTAAGCTTCGCTTTGCAGTTTTGAGAGTTCTGTGTTTTCTCTCATACTCTTGCTTCTACTCTATACGGTATTGTCTCATTTTCTCTTCCTGGGCAGCTGTAACTATTCTCCAAGGCTGAAATTAATGTGACCTGATGGGTAGAATATTCCCTAATACTTGAAGACAGTATTAAAAAAAAACAATTCTTTTTTATTTCTGAGACACACAGCTATGGTATTAATTATAGTCTTTATTCCACTGAATTCTGATAGATTAAATATGTATCTAAATTCTGAGCTATTTGTCAGTTTTCCAATGGCAGAGAATATATCTTATTTATTTTTAATTCACTAGTTCATAATAATGATTAAGAATTGATAAAATATTCAAAGTGAATTTAATTCAATTTAAATACCATGCTCATCATTGTAATAAGTCCTTGTTATCATAAGCATAAAATTGGAGACGTCAGTCTTCAAGAGTCATATCCACTTCTCACAGGTAAAAACGATGAGCAGGACAGATTATAGAAAGACTTCTTATACTGCCCTCCCCCCCAGACTAAAAGTCATCAGGCTACTTGTAGTAATTTTGAACTTTTTTGAAGACTGCAAGGCAGGAAAATAAGCACAAAAAGCAATGAAGGGAGAGGGACTGCTCCATTTTTTAACAGACAAATCGAGCCTCAGTGGGTCTCACCTCCTTCCCCCATTACATGATTCATCATTCTCAAGTCTACACTCATAGCAGTCACTGATATCAGCACCATGCATAAATACAAGAAGTGTATATTGTAACTGACCCATTTGTTAATCATTTATTTGGCCAAATATATGACAAAGAGTATGTTATCTGTTATGTTTTATCTCATTTCTTCTTTATATCAGTTTTATGAAGTGCAGATGATAAAATTGAGTCTCTTAACATTTAAGCTCACCATTCTGACTTGATCTTAGGTCTGTATAATTAGAAACCTGTGTTTAAAAATACTTTTTGAGGCAGATGCTCAACATCACTCATCATCAGGGAAATACTAATCAAAACCACAATGAGGTACCACCTCACACCTGTCAAAATGGCTAAAAATGACAACTCAAGCAACAACAGATGTTGGCAAGCATGCGGAGAACAGGGAACACTTTTGCACTGCTGGTGGGAATACACATTGGCACAGCCACTCTGGAAAACAATATGGAAATTCCTCAAAAAATAAAAAAATAGAACTACCCTGCAACACAACATTTGCACTTCTAGGTATTTATCCAAAGGACACAAAAATGGTGATTTAAAGGGGCATATGCACCCTAATGTTTATAGCAGTACTATCGACAGTAGCCAAAATACGGAAAGAGCCCAAATGCCTACTTGATGATGAATGAATAAAGAAGTTGTAGTGTATATATGCAATGGAATATTATTTAGTGATCAAAAAGAATGAAATATTGCCATTTGCAACAATGTGGATGGAACTATAGTATATTATCCTGAGTGAAATAAGTCTGTCAAAGAAAGACACATATCATATGATTTTATTCATATGTGGAATTTAAGAAACAAAAACAGATGAACATAAGGGAAGAAAAGCAAAAAAAAAAAAAAAGGAAAAAGATAAAAACAGAGAGGAAGGGGTGCCTGGGTGACTCAGTCGGTTGGATGTCTGACCTTGGCTCAGAACATGATCTCACATTTCATGAGTTTGAGCCCTGCACTGGACTCTCTGCTGTCAGCCCGGTGCCCACTTCAGATCCTCTCTCTCTGCCCCTCCCTGCTTGTTCTTTCTCTCTCTCTCTCTCAAAATAAATAAACATTAAAAAAAAAAAAAACAGAAAGCGTCAAAGACAAACTACAAGAGACTCTTAAATACTGAGAACAAACTGAGGGTTGCTGGCGGGATTTTAAGTGGGGGATGGACTAAATGGACGATGAGCATTAAGGAGGGAACTTGTTGGGATGAGCACTGGATGTTACATGTAAGTGATGAATCACTGCTTTCTATTCCTTTATTTTCTTTTTACTTTTTCTTCCTTTAATCATTATTACACTATATGTTAACTAATTTGGATTAAAAAATAAGGAATATGAAAAAATAAGTAAATAAATAAAATTTTTTTTAAAACTACCTTCTACTGCTTTCTTAAAGGAAACCTCTTGATGATTATTCAGCCTTACTGACTGTTATGCTAAAAATGTTTTTGCCAATGTTAGTAATAATTTCCATTTTCATTCAAAATATATTTTAAGTATAGATTAGCTAAAAACTGGCTACATTTTCCAACAAAATAGTATGTTGGCCTATAATATTAAAAAGGCACAATCAGCTAAAATCAACGTTGCCAGAATACTTGACAAATAAGATAACTGATGAACATTAAAATATCCCCAATGAAAATAATCATTTGATCAGGTGTGGTCCTTTTCCTTTTTGCCTTACTTGAGACCTAGTTCCATATAATGAGGACCATGTGAGTAGTAAGGTTGCTGGTTAAAATTCTATATGTAATTTTTCCAGCCTGACTATAGATGGGCAATTTTAAAATCTTTATCAGACAGGCACCAGTGAGGAAAGCTGTACCAAATCCAGTGCACAGCCAGTACAGTGTAGTCTCAGGGGGAGTTCAGAGGGAGTTAAAGTTAAGGACTCGGCCCCGTTGGCAGGTCATGCTCTTTCATAATTATATCCCTAGTCTTGATGCCTTCATTATTAGGTCTCTTTCTCTGGGGTCATGGGCAGAGGTCTTCTTCATATCCCTGTGATAAACCCTCATTATGGAGGAATGAGGATCCTTAAAGACACTTTTTCCCACTCTAAGTATCCAGTACATTTCCACACCTAGAACCTCCTTCTCATGTTGTCCTCCACCCCAGTATTGACTAAACTGTGGGAGCCTTTTGCTTAGGGCTGTCTCAACAGTAAGATGACCCCACATCTGTTCTTATCTGCCTGACTCTCCCCTAGTAGGCCTTTCCATCCAGAAAACACTACAAGGAGAGCTGGGAGCTAGTTTCAGCCTCTTCCGTACCTCATTTATGGCTTGTTGCTTTAATGGGCTATTCTGACACCTGACAGCTCATCTCTCACTCTCCCTGCTCAGTTGAGCTCTTGAAAGTACATAATAAAGAGTCTGAGTCCATTTTTGGATGTTTGATTGCTGACAGTTTTTAAGCCTTATTCTTCTCCCCTTCTGCCTCACATCTGGTCATGCTTATGAGAAGCCCAGATGTTCCATCATTTGGTGCCAGCACGAGATTCAGAGCACTCAAATCTCTGCATATGCAGCAACCATCACTGCAACCCCACTCCCTGACCACAATTAAAACCCTTTCCTTCTCTTTCAAGCCACTTTAGGACTATTTGAGAAGATTGCCCTCCTCCCTCCAGAAAGTATCATTATATAAGTGGTCATTTATTTTTTCATACTATTTCAATGAGTGTGTATGTGTATGTGTATCAGTCTTTTATCTAAGTAAACTTTGGGTGGAGGTGCATCCCATTTTTGAAGAGTGACTGTAACAGTAGACTATAATAGGATGACTAAATGATGAAGATGGTTAACATTAATAAGTTCAGTCTAGAGATTCATGGAGTTCTTTCCAGAGTATATTGCATCAGAGTTGAGGCATGAAGGATGAAGTTGAATTATCCAAGTACTGAGGCAAGTGCATTGCAGGTAGAATAAATATATTTGAAAAAGCAGAGATAAGACTTCAGTATCCAAAAATACTTGAAATGTACTTTATGTAATATAGAGAATTGTTTAGTATTTTGAATTATATGAGTTTATTGAGGATAAAAAGGAGGGAAAGAAGGAACTCAGAATTCTGCCTTGGATAGCTTGCTGCTGGTGATTCACATATATGAGATATGAAGTACTTTAGATAATTTAATTTAATGTAAGATATTTGTGGGGTGTAGAGCTGGATTGTCTAATATGCCACTGAATGAATTTGACACCCAGGGAAGATAACAGGCTAGAGATAAGGACTCAAGGGTGTGTAGAATATCAATAGTGATTGAACCTATAGAAGGGGAAAATCATTCAGAGAGTGGAAACAAAAAGGTCTGAGGAAAAAAGCCAAAAAGCAAACAAATAAAAAACAACTAACTCCAAATACATGGAAATTGGAGAGGCAGAATGGTAAAAGAAAACTAAGTAATTTGATCTCAGATAAGAGATGTTGTCATGGACTAAACTGTGTTCCCACAAAATTCATATATTAAAACTGTAACCCCCAATGTAACTGCATTTGGAGAAAGGTCCTGTAGAAGGTAAACAAGGTTAAATTAGGTCATCAGGGTGTTGGCCTAATGCAGTCAGACTGGTATCCTCCTATAAGAAGGAGGGAGACACCAGTGCTCTCTCTTTCTATGCACAGAGAAAATCCATGTTCAGAATCTGTGAGAAAAAAGCTCTCTGCAATCCAGGAAGAGAGATCTCATCAGAACTCAAGCTTGGTTGTATCTTGATCTCCATCTTCCAGAACTTAGACAATGTAAGTGTCTGTTACTTCAGCCACCAAGTCTGTGATACTTTCTTATGGCACTCCAAACAGAATAATGTCAATGCACTTGGTTCAATATACAGTGAGGAGGAGGAGTTTGATAGGAACTATGTACCATAGAAATGTCAAGTAAATTAAGAATCAAAATATTCATTTGCCTCAGAAAGAAGTATTTACCATGTAACATAGGTAGGAGCAGTTATAGTACATGGGTTAGAGGTGATAGTCAGGGGCACCTGGGTACCTCAGTCGGTTAAGTGGTGGACACTTGATTTTAGCTCAGGTCATGGTCTCATGGTTCTATAAGGGCTCTGTGGTGAGAGTGTGGAGCCTGCTTAGGATTCTCTCCTGCTCTCTCTACCCCTCTCCCACTCTATCTCTAAGGAAAAAAAAGAAATGGAAGTCATATTAGAACGGGAGGAATAATGACAGGAATGTGTAAGTTCTGACAACAGAGGAATATGCTACTGAACATAGACATAAGGCTGGAGGTCATGGGAGGTAGACTTGATAAAAACCTTCTTTTTAATGTGACTGACTTGAGTATATTAGATGCTAATCAGAATTAGCCCCATATAAAGGATAATGTTGAGAATATAGGTGAGAGAATGCATAATCCACAAAAAGAGGCTCAGATGAGGGATTGATTTGCATTATTTTTATATGATTTTGGAGATGAACCCAGCCTCAGGTCCTATGTTGTCTGAAAGCTGACTCAGATTCCAGATTCTAGAGTACCTAGAAATGTCTATAAGGATGATCTGTAAATTTAGCCCCATTTAACCTTTACCCTTTCATTTTGTACTTGTAAGTATATAATATTCAGTAGTACTACTTAAAACTTTATCATTATTTCTCTACATCTTAACATTGTTTCAGGCAAAAACAAATCTAAATGTAAGCTTTATATCTAAGAAGAAGAGACTGTATACTTGAGAACTTTGAAAACAGATGAATCCTAGGGCTTTCAAGTCAAATGTCTATTACTTTATTGTGGATTAACCCCAACACTTAGTTCCTTTACAGTACAACTATCAGTTACTTGGTACAAAATCTGTAATCTGGGCAGGGCTTGGTGGGACAATGAACCTATTCCCCAGCTGGCATCAGCTAGGTTGGCTTAACCATGAATTGGAAACTCCACTTTTAAGATAGCTCATTTAAATGACTGGCAAGTTGATGATGACTGTCATTTGGCAGCTCAGGGTAGGTAATAGGCTGTGGTCCTTAGATTCTCTCCACATGGCTATCTTCATGATCTGCTTGAATTTCCCCAAGGTCTGATGACTAGATTTAATAATAAGCCTCAAAAATGACAGAACTGAAATCTGCCAATTTATTATGGATGGCTACTGGAAACTGTACAGTGTAATTTCCACTGTATTCTATTTCTCCAGCAGTTACAGAGTTCAGAACCAAACTCTCCTTTCATTGAGAGGAGTGCAAAAAAGTTTTCAGAAATGTCTTACAAATGCCACAATTCACAAAAGTCAGCACTGAAGCTTAAATCATTTGTCATTTTAACCTATATTTGGAAAGATAACTTTGGATAACATTGGAAAGAATAATATTCTGTAAAACAGCATTTAGGGTAAATATTAAATTGAAGGGAGAAGTACATATTTACTACTATAAATATAAGCATCCATGTGTATGTATGTATATCTGTATCCATGTATGAATAGATATATACACATATATGTATATACATGTTTGTGTGTGTATCCACTTATTTCCTGTAAATGATATTTTCATGGCTTTTTAGAATGTTTAGTGGATGATATTTTGCCCTTGACTACTAATTTAAAAATGTGAAAAGAATTATATAATATAAATAATAAACACTATTTGTTGTTTCCAATCATTTGTAATTTCATGTCCATGCATAAATTTGGAATACATGATTATAAAGAAAAATTTGATTTATTATATCCTCAGTGAGCAATGGGAATACTTGATCAAAATCCAAAAACAATCTTGATTTTCGCTGACATTAAAATGGAAATAATTAGCTAAAATAAAGTGTTATAGATGTAGAATAAGTGTATCCTACTTTGTTTTCTCTTTGGCAATTAATAGTGAAAAAAGTTCTTAATCAAACCCGTCCTGAAGGGCTACCTTATGTCTTTAAATTAGTTCTTTAACAAACAGGGAAAATTGTCATTTATTCAATCAATTTAATTCATGGAGATTTATAAACTGCAGAAGTAAGAACTTCAGATTACAAATGACAATCTATTGAAACTGCTCACAATATGGTTAGACATAATTAATACATGTGATTTTAAAATATCCTTGTTTAGAAGTTTCCTATGCTGTATGTATTTTTTCTAGAGTCTAGAGAGTCTGTACTATAAACATTTGCATCAAAATGTGGTTTTAGCAACTAGAGCAACAAAAACGTTAAAACATGTAAACAATTTAGGGCATGGTGTGGATTACCAAGGGCCTTAATGGAAATTCATCTAAATACCATTTTTTTACAGAAACCAGTACCCTTCACTGCTTATTCCCATCACTATCTCCTATTATTAGGAAATATACGCTGTCATATATTTCTTATGATTGCTTTTTATAGATTTTTGGAAGCCAATTTAACAATACATCGTTTTAGCTTTAGAGATGCCATTTATGGAAATGTATCATGAAAAACTAGTTTTAAGTGTCTGGAGAATTAACCACACAGATATTCAGTATTTCTGATGATGAAAAATTTTGCAACACTTTAACAGTCTCAAGATAGTGAAATAATTGAATATATTACATGTGTAAGAAGAAATACTATGGAGACATTAAAACCAATAATGTTAGAAAATATTTAGTGGAAGATGAATACTCAGTGAAATGTATGTAACAACATACAGATGAGTGAAAATAGCATATTACAATACTGTATCTCTAGTAATATCTTACTTCTAAAAATATATTTATAAAAATAAGTAACACACCACAATGGTAGCAATTTTCTCTGCATATTGTCATTTAAAGAGGTTATGTGCATTCCCCAAATTTTCTTTACTTAACATACGCTATATTATATTGGGATAAGGAGTGTCAAAAATATGAATATTATGATTTTCAAAATTCTATTTCCACACATATCAATCTGTTTTGTTGTGTTTGTGATGATCAGCCTCCTTCCTTTTGGAATTAAGTAGTCAATGCAGAAACCTATTTCTTTAAAATTTGCTTAACTGAAATCTTAGATATTTTTCTCACCTGTCCACTTGATTTTCTACTTTGTATTGTAGTAAAAAGTCTAGTTTCCCCTTTTTGACTGTATGTTTAAAAGGATAAAGGCCACAGCTTATATCATTCATCCTTTTATATAAATAACTTGAGGATTACATAAAGCATGCTGTAGCAGATCTATGAATAGCAAAGAAAGCCATTCTTGTCTCCTTAGCATTACAAATTTTAATGATGACTTAAATGGAATTTATTGTATCAGAGTTAAAGTTGGAATAATTTTCAAACATCTATTACTACCTTGTCCCTTTGAAGTTCTTTTAATTAAGTATTTAATTTATTTATATATATCAATATATTCATCCCTTATCTCTCTCCTGAGGCCTGCTCTTCAAACAAGTCAAGATTAAAGCTTCCACATCCAAATTCAATATCTTCATCCTCTTAATCTCTCTAAACATCACTCACGTTTTATATTGCTGCTATAATTAACATAATAGTGTTATTTCCAACTGGGTGTCAGTTAATCTCTTTTGGGGCTCATTTTTCTCATTATAAAATTATATGGTTAATTTTGATTGATTTCAGCCATTGCATAGTTTATTACAAGTCTGAGACAGGAAATGCACTGGACGAACTTGAACGTCTTGTCACACTGGAAAGCCAAGAAAGTATTAACAATTACTGGGGCAGGATCAAAAGGACACAGGTGCCAACTTTGAAGATGCCCCCAATGGCCAGAGATGGGAAAATTTGAACATCACTAAAGAAAGGAGCAGCAACAAATTAAATTATTAAAGTTCCTAAATAATTCTAAAATATCACCTTTGGAGAATGTTAGGGAAGCAAGCCTTTATTTTGAAACTGGTAAATGAAAGAAAATAATTATATTCTCAGTAGTATCCCAAAAAATAAACAAGAAAGTAATTTTAAAAGTCAGATATAATATCATTAGAATATCACTTTCTCATACTCTATTAATCAAGAATTAATCAGTGACTGATAGCATTACAAAAACATAGGACAAAAGAAAATTCTATGCCTCCAGATGTAAGTATTCCACAGCATCTATTATATATTCCTACAAAAATAATTTGAACTTGAATCTGCCTAATCTCCTAGATTTAACAGAATTAGAAGAAAGGAAGGAAACTATAAAGCATGTTAAACAATATTATGGTAATAGAGTAAGAAAAATGCAGTCTATGGAAGGTCTATGGGGCAAACAACCAGCTTATCCAGTTATTTTCAAAAGTTGAAAAAGAAAAAAAGAAGAAAGAAACAGAGCAGGACTGTAGATAAAAATAGACTAAAGAAACATAAACACTAATTGAAAACAAGGAGGATGGACCCATGATATTACTGGATTAAATATATGATCCAGGCATGTGATACACCTTTTTCATAATTCCATTTATCTATAATATCTAACTGAAAGAAGTGCTATGTTTGTGGAACATTTGACTTATCTTTTAATGTTCTTATTGAAGTGAATTGAATTTACTTTTGAATGGAGTCATGTTAAAAGAAAAGAAAGCCTTCTAAAAGCAATTGAATTAGTCAACTATTTGAGGATTATGAGATGGCAGACAATTTAAAGAACAAATTGAAGACACCACAATAAAAATACTCTTCTTGACTGCTAGGAATCCCTCGGAAATGGTGAGCATGTTATGATTACCATATTTTTAGATTACATGATATTCTTTAAAAACAGCCATGGTCAAGTTGACAAAGAATGTTACATCAAATGCCATTTTAATTCTAATGGCCATGATACACAAATGAGGATTGAAAAGGTATTTTGTCTCAATTCAAAAATAAATACTCTTCAAGAGTATGCTGATAGTAGATGTCCAAATAAAAATCTGGAAGTAGTTTGTAAAACTGAGAAGGTGCATGGTGTGAGAAAATGATCTAGTTTCATTCTTCTGCATGTTGCTGTCCAGTTCTCCCAACACCATCTGTTAAAAAGGCTGTCGTTTTTCCATCGGATATTCTTTCCTGCTTTGTCAAAGATTAGTTGGCTGTATACTTTTGGGTCCACTTCTGAGTTCTCAATTCTGTTCCATTGGTCTATGTGTCTGTTTTTGTGCCAATACCATACTGTCTTGATGATGACAGCTTTGTAGTAGAGGCTAAAGTCTGGGATGGTGATCCCTCCCGTACAGGTCTGTAACAGAAACGGAATCTACTCATGGACATTCAATTTTGAATTTTCTACAATTTGTGCGTCACAAAATACTATTCTTCCAATATTTTCTAACCAGTTAACAATATGAAAATCATCTCTAGCCCATATGCTGAGTATTCTTACTATAGTAATTTGTCATTTTACTGATTTTTAAGTCTATACTATTTATATTACCATTTGGCAAATATTATTTGATTTTACACTACATTTTGGGAAGCAGTGAGCTCAAAAAGACAAAAATCATGTTTTACGAGAAATTAAAGAGTGGTAACACTGCTTGAAAACCAGAAGACACAAATCAATTGAAGAATTAAAAATTAGGATCCAGTCAAAAAATTAGTAGTTACTTCAGGAAACTATTCCCAAAGCAAATTGTCTAACATATTGTGCTATGGAGCATAACTTCTTTTCTAAATTAATTTCACTTGGGAAAAAAAAGTGTTTTTGTGTATGTATAAAATGTTAGCATAGCTCTTGGACTCTTTTACAGAAGAAATGCACAGTCAGATACTAGAGTGTCATTAGATGCATATTTAAAAAATTACACACACACACACACACACACACACACACACACACACACACAGTGATGATGTTTCCAGCAATACCCTTTTAAATCTAAGTCATAAAATTAAGGTAAAGCTTTTGGAAGCTTATGCTATGACAGTAAAACACTTGGCAATATTGTATATGCTATTATGTATTCATTTAAATAGATATTTCCTCTGCAGTGCACAACAGATTAAAAAATTTGATTGAAAAAGCATTCTATTAAAAGTGACATTTTTTATAAACAACTTAAGTGTCCTAAAAGGGTACTAGAATATTTTTGTCATAACTGTTAAATGATTTTTAGCCTTTCATTCAGAAATAGTTTTGGAGTCACAGAAAATTGTGAAAAGAACCCCAAAAAACAAACCAAAACAAAAAACAAAGCAAACAAACAAATAGCAATGTGTGGAGATATCCTGTGTATTCTTCACTAGGTCGTACCCAAAGTTAACATCTTGCATACATATAGAATATTGATTGATATCAACAATATCAAAGTCAGGAAACTCACATTAATACAATCAGCACTTTATTCAGATACACAGTTATCTATGCACTCCTGTGTGTGTGTGTGTGTGTACATAGTGAGTACAACCTCATCACATGAGTACCTTCTTGTAGTTTCAACCACAATGAAGATACCTTCCTGGACACTCCTGATACTCCTTGATAGTTACACTCTCCCTGCACCCTATTCCCAACCTCTGGTAACCATTCTGACAGGTGTGTAGTGATAGCACATTGTGGTTTTAAGATGCATTTTCCTAATGACTAATGATATTGAACATACCTATCAGCATACATACTTTTGATAAAGTATCTGTGTAAGTCTTCTGTTCATTTTTACTGTTAAGTTTTGAGAGTTCTTTCATATTCCAGGCACAAATCCTCTATCAGGTATGTGGAAGTGATGAACAAAGACAATAGAAAAATTAAAATTTTCTTACAACTTATAGCCCATTGACGAGTCCTTGAGAATGACCGTCCTCTACAAACTCAACTGCCTGAATGTTAAAACTTTGCAAAATAATTTGCAGTCTTAGCTTAACATTATCCCAATGTCCAGGATTCTATCTGTAAGTCCTCTTTAACATCTAAAAATTGCGTTGGAAACCTCCTTTATCTCTACGTCCCCAAGATATATGATGGTATTCATCCTCCAAGCATATGGTCTACCAATTGTATCTGAAGGATCTCATGACTGAGGTCATATTAGACTTTAATCAACCACTTCACACAATCCAAATGCAGCTCTTCCTGCCCATGGGTCCTGTCCCAAGGCTTTAATAAAACCACTTTTTTTGAACCAAAAATGTCTCAGGAACTCTTTCTTGACCATTTGCTCCTGAACCCCAAGATTTCCATACCAGTTTGCAAATATTTTCTTGCAGTATGTATTTTGGCTTTTGGCTTTTTAATTGTTTTAACAGTCTTTCACAGAACAACTTTTTTTTTTATTCTTCAATTTTGATTACATACTAGTAATCAATTTTTCTTTTATGGATAACTATTTTGGTATCAAGAAATCTTGGTCTAGTGTTAGGCCTTGAAGGTTCTCTCCCTTTTACTTTTTTTCTTGAAGTGTTATATTTTTGGTTTAGTTTTTAAGTCACTGAGTTAAAAACTCGGTGTTTTGATAGTTTTTACCCCCTTTTGCCCAGAGTTGTCCCGTTGCTACAGAAGCATTTGTTGAAAAAGCAATCTCTCTTTCATTACATTGTTTTTGCTTCTTTGTTACAAATTAACTGGACATGTTTGTATGTGTTGATCTCTAAGTTGTCCATCTGTTCCACTATTCTTTATGTCCATGTCTCAGCCAGTGCCACACTGTTTCTATTACTGTAACTATATGGCAACTCTTAACTCAGTGGAGTAGTATTTCCTCCCACTTTTTCCTCTTTTCCAAAATTGTTTTGACTATCCTAAAGGCCTTTTCCTTTCCCTGTAAATTTTGGGATAAGGATAGTAGATGTTTCTCATAAATAATTCCACTACATCATGGTTGTATTTGTTCAAAAACGGTTTAGAAGGCTTTTATCAGAGCAGTCTGTGAAGTCGCCAGACATGAGCCTTTGACTACCTTAGCAGATCGTAGTTTTTCAAACTATAATTTGGACGTAAAAGGACGTTGATATATATTCCTATGGGACCATGGAAGACACTACAGAAATTATAAAATGAGAGTTCAACAGGTGTATAAGGTATTTTTGTAACTTTTTTAACATTTATTGATTTTTGAGAGACAGAGAGTGTGAGCCAGGGAGGGGCAGAGAGAGAAGGAGACACAGAATCTGAAGCAGGTTCCAGGCTCTGAGCTGTCAAGACAGAGCCTGATGCAGGGCTCCAACTCATGAACCATGAGATCATGACCTGACCTGAAGTCAGACGCTTAACTGACTAAGCCACCCAGGTCCCCCAGGTGTGTAAGTTTTGGCTTGAAATTTTAAAATTGCAGTGTGTGGTGTTGAAATGTGAGAGGAATCTCTTGATCAAAAGCATGTTTCAGGGTGCCTGGGTGTGGTTGTCAGTTTCTTAATTTCGACTCAGGTCATGATCTCGGTTTGTGGGTTTGAGCCCCACATTGAGCTCTACACTGACACTATGGAACCTGCTTGAAATTCTCTCTCTCCCCTTCTCTCTTGCCCCTCACTCCTTCTTCCCTCTCTCTTAAATAAACAAACAAAAAACAAACTTTAAACAGTCATGTTTAATTGAAAAAATGCATTGCATACTGGAATTGAATAAAATTAAGAAGGCCCACAATTTGCAACATCTAAGTGTAGTAAAACGTTCAAAGGATACTGTATATTTTATTTGCTGAGTATGTTCATAGAACATACTCATCAAATACAGGCAGTTGGAATTAAAACATGATAGCACCTGTGAAATGCTATTGGTTAGAATCTATTCACCATGTAGTATTAAATATTTGAATTTAAAATTGCTTCCATTTGTCAGAATTGATGTAATTTGAAGTGTTGGGATTTGAAGCCGACAGGCAAGAAATAATTCTTAAAATGTCTTTGGGGCAAAAAGGTGGTTTTATAAAAGCCCAGGGGACAGGATCTTTGGGCAGAAAGAGCTGCACTGGGGTTGTGAAGAGTGACTGATTCCAAATATTCAGGTTGGGAGCAGGTTAGAGACAGCAAAAGTCTCTAAGGAATTTTGGAAACAAGGTTTCCAGGACCTTGAGGGACTAGCTGCTTTTAGGATAAGGTCATTAATTACTGTTTTGTAAAAACTCAGTCATGAGACCCTTCAGATGTAGATCAGTGGGACACAAGCTTGGAGTATCATTGCTAACATATTTGGAGGGTGGAGATAAAGGAAGTTTCCAAAGTTAAAGTAGACTTACAGGGTCCTTGAGGTTGGGAAAATGTTAAGATAAGATCATCTTTTGCCCTTAGTAAAGTGTCATCATCGAGGCACCTGAGGAAGAGGAAAGTCACTCTGCATGTCTCAAAGACTTGCCAATGGCCTGTAGGCAGTAAGGAAATTTAACTTTTTTTCTTCTGCCTTTGTTTCCCACATTAGAATCATCTCTTAGTTTCCTGTAAGAATGATTTCTGAAATAAAAATGTCATGACATAATAGAGATAAGTCATTTAATGGTACAAATTTTAAGTTAGTAACAAAAAAATAGAACTTTGAAAGATATTGCAGCCAAATGAAAAATAAGAAGACTTTATTAAAAAAATTTTTCTTTGAAAAACACTAAAAATATATTTTAAAATGACCAAAATAAATGAATATGTATCCCAAATTATCACTCAGATTACACAATTTAAAGTAATTAATATAAGGTTTAATTTTCTATGTATATGGGAATATATTAATTTTATTTTAAAACTAACATTAATGTTAAAAATCAGCATAATAAGACCAATTATGAATCAATAATTATTCAAATATATATATGTATATGGGGCGCCTGGGTGGCTTAGTCGGTTAAGCGTCCGACTTTCGCTTAGGTCATGATCTCGCGGTTCGTGGGTTCGAGCCCCGCGTCGGGCTCTGTGCTGACTGCCAGCTCAGAGCCTGGAGGCTGTTTCAGTCTGTGACTCCCCCTCTCTCTGACCCTCCCCTGCTCACACTGTCTCTCTCTCTCTCCTAGAAATAAATAAAAAACATTTAAAAAAAAGTTTTTTTAATAAAATAAAAATAAAGTCCATATGTTTGTGTTCATTCAAGATTTTTTCTTGTGGCTAATTTCTAGTTTCATAGCATTGTGGTCAGATACATATTTATTGCCATTTGTTACTTGTATTATAGTTGTTTTTATAGTTTTTCTCCTGATCCTTTGTTCTCTTGTTATCGCAGTATGCTCAATGACCAGAGAGCACCAGGGAGACCGAGTCACGCATGCAAAGGCAAAGGGCTTTATTACAGGCTCAAGCTCGGGCTCCCAGACCTCACCAATGCAGTGGATCCGTGCTAAGAGCCCAGAACAAGGGCAGAGTAGGGTTTTTATGAGATCTGTGACGGAGGAGTTACAGAAGTTGTGACATGGGAACAGTGATCCAATCATAATTATTCAACATCATTGACAGCGGGTTTGACCATACACATTGTCTAGAGTATTCGTTACTTTTGGCGGGATCCAATTACAACATTTTCAGTACCTTTAAATTCAACCAATCACAGAGCGAGCCTAGGGTCTTGTTCTGCGAATAACAGGTCACCTTTAACACTAGGTAACAGGATCCTATCTATAGCTTCTATCTCCCGGCCTCTCCCTCAGTAATGTGGAGGGTGGTCGCTGGCCTTTCCTGATTGGGTGTTGCAAGGGTGGTTCCTCCTGCCTTGGGCAATGTGTCACTGCCTGATAGTTTTGGGAAAGCTGAAACTCAGGCCTTCTAGTTCAGAGGGGAAACTTAAAGCCTGTCATGGAGTCAGTTTGGTTTAGACGTTTAGACTTGTGTCCTTACAATATCTTAATTATTTTTACTAGAAACTTGTAGATCTTCATAATATAGTCTTTGAAGATCAGGAACTCAGCACCATTTTTAAGATCCTAGTTTCTGAAGACAGAAGCTTAATTTACTACTTACTACTAATTTACTCTAGCAATTTACTAACATCTCCTCTCCTCAATTTAACCATAAGGAAAAGGAGGTTTGGAAAACTATACACCCAATAAGATTCTAAAGGACTTACCTTGGTTTTTAGCACATAGTTAATGAGGGAGCATAAAGCAAGCAGAAGAGGAAGCACAAGCTAGCATCCCACCCCCAACCCCCACAACTGCCTGCCAGGTGGTATATATGTGCTATTCGTGAGGCATTCCTGGCTGCCTAAAGAACAAAGGAAAGGACAGAAAACAAAGGGTTAAATTGATAGAGTCTCCATCAGTTTACAAATACCTTAGTAGTATTACAAGGAAAGGACAATCTTATCAATAACTGAATCTCCAGAAACCTATAAACTCTGTTTCCTGGAGCCCTGTTATCACCCTTATCAGGATATAAGGGGCTTTATGTGCTTGCCATGGTGGTAATGTGGGAAACAAAGGCAAATGAAAAATTAGACACTATCACTGCCTAGAGCCCACTGGCAAGTCCTGGAAACAAGCAGAGTGACCTCGCTCTAGGAGCTCAGCTGCCTCAGTGATGACATTGTGCTGGGGGAAAAAGGGAATCTTGGCCTAACATTATCCTGACTCCCCCCCGCCCCCAGGGTCCTGTGAATTTCCTTAAATACATAAAAATTCCTTTGAAAACGTCTTTATCTTTAACTCCCAAATATATGTTGACAATTATACTCCAAGCATATGGCCCTTGATATACACCTCAAGGGTCTCATGACTGAGGTTTTACTAAACAGTAATAAATGACGTTTCCCTAAAAACAGTTAGACCGTCAAGGTCCTGGGAACCTTGCTTTCAAAATTCCTTAGAGACTTACTCTCTCCCTAACCCCTTCTCTCTCTCTCTCTCTCTTTTTTTTTTACAAATAGTTTATTGTCAAGTTGGTTTCCATATAACACCCAGTGCTCATCCCCACAAGTGCCCTCCTCCATGCCTATCACCCCCCTTCCCCTCCCCCCACACCCATCAGCCCTCAGTTTGTTCTCAGCATTCAAGGGCCTCTCATGGTTTGCCTCTCCCCCTCTCCCCCACAATTTCCACCCTTCTTCTCCCCTATGGTCCTCCGTTAAGTTCCTCCTAATCCTCCTATACATGCAAACAAATGGTATTTGTTCTTCTCTGCCTGACTTATTTTGCTCTGCATAACACTCTCAAGGTCCATCCATGTTGCTACACAAGGCCAGATTTCATTCTTTCTCATTGCCATGGAGTATTCCATCGTATAGATAAACCACATCTAATTGATCCATTCATCTGTCAAACCACAAAATTCCCTAACCCCTTCTCAACCTGAAGGTATATTAATCAGTCACTCTTCACAACCTCTGTATAGCTCTTTCTGCCCATGGGTCCTGTCCCTATGATTAATAAATCACCTTTTTTGCACCAAAGTCATCTTCCAGAATTTCTGAGTCATCAGCTCCATACCCTCACCATCACCCCAAAACTTCGTCACAGTGAGCACTCAATAGGTCTTATTATTTTTACTGGTAGTGTTCTGTTTAAAGTGGATTAAGTTCAGATGTCCCTGATACAGCATCTACCAAATTGTAATTTAAATAATCGTAAGGATAATCAAAAAACATGAACACTCATAAATTATTAAAAGCTTAATTGGGAAACTACATGGTGTCAGGTTTTGAAAGATGTCCACACTCTATAATGCAGATGAACTTAATTTAAACTATAGGGGAGGAAAAATAATTTTCTCTCTCTTAGTCTAGGTTCTTGGCTGAGCTAGGTTCTTGGCTGAAAGCCCCTATAATGGAAGACAGACTAACAAGAGGAAAACAAACCCAAGTTTACGTAGGAAAGACAGGAAAACTGAGAAAAACCTGAGTAACACTTCCAAATTGCCCAAACCACCACCGTATCTTCTCAGGGTCAAGACTGAAGAAGATAGTGGTAGAAGGGAGGCAGTTATGGGAAAGTACCAGGAAACAGTAAACAAAGGTAAGTTTGTTATGCAGATTTATGTGGCTGTCTTCTCCACTGATGAGTTTCTAGAGATGTAATCAACCCTCTCTTCTTCATAGAGAGAGAGAGAGAGAGAGAGAGAGAGACACCCTTGCAAATGGAAATTTCTCTTACAAATGCAAATTTCTCTTACAAAAATGTACCCTCTAGTTAGTTTTCAGAGCTTTTCCTGTGTCTACTCTTTCTTAAAAAGAATCAGCCTAAAATGATCCTTACACCAAAGAGATACACTTGGGAGTGGAAAAGTCTGCCTCTCTTTAAGACACACACACATACAAACAAATTTGCTCAGTGGCTTATCTATGATCTATTTCTTTCAAAAGAGACTTCCTGAAAAGAGTTTAATGACTCTTTGCACCTATTTCGCAGATGCTAAACCTTAATTCAGCCCAAAACCACAGACTTCTCCCTCTTTTTTTTTTTTTTTTTTTTAGCATGTGGAGCCATGCCCAGAGTCTCCATTTTTCTGCATTCCTTTCAGATGTTGAGCATTCCATAAACTGGAAATCTACTTGTGGCAACTTTATAGCATCTTAGGAAATGCAGGGCTTATTCGAAGTAAAACAAGCAAGATAGGAGCAAGGTAGCTATGCTAGTTTTGGTTCATGCTGGAATGAATATTTAATTTAAATATATATTTAAATTATATGCAAACTAGACCATGAAGGAAAGACTACATCTCTAAATTGAATTTACAAGTGGTTCTTTTATGAGGTGAGCACTTGATATAAGCCGTGTTTTTCAAGCAATTGAGAACGTACAGAACTGAAGAAGAATTGGAGCCACCTCCCCACCCCACCCCCCCTGCCAAGTATAGAGTGCAGACAAAGCTACAGGCTAATACAACATTGAGAGAAATCTAAGATGTCCAAGAAAAATGCTTAAAGAAAAAATAAAACAAAAGGTGTCATTGGTAAATGCGTGGCAGAACCAGATTTTAAAGTGTATGGTATAAATATTTAAAGCAAAGTCTATTTCTAGAAGTTACCTGTTGCAGAGTCCAGGAGACAATTTTAATTTCTTTCTCATTTTTTAATGCCATGCTCATAGACATAGCTCCTATAATAAAAGCCCCAAGATCCCACTGAGAAAATCAAGTTGAGTTGAGAATTCAACAGGATCCAATTAAAATTTAACAGAACATGAAGAAAAAGTAAAAATTAAAGAGAAATGGATGATCTATACCAGGATTGCAGACAAATTTAAATTGAGTGACACAATACATTTCTATACCGAAAGTAATAAAAGGCAGACATAATACTATGGAAATCAAATTTCAAAGCTCAGTTCTTTTTTTAAAATATAATTTATTGTAAAATTAGTTTCCATACAACACCCAGTGCTCATCCCAACAAGTGCCCCTCTCAGTGCCCATCACCCATTTGCCCCTCTTCCCCACCCCCCATCAACCCTCAGTTTGTTCTCAGTATTTATGTGTCTCTTCTGGTTTACCTTCCTCCCTCCCTGTAACTTTTATTTCCCCTTCCCTGCCTACTGTCTTCTTTTAAGTTTCTCAAGATTCACATATGAGTGAACACATACGTTATCTGTCTATCTCTGCCTGACTTATTTCCCTTAGCATAATACCCTTCAGTTCCATCTACATTGCTGCAGATGGCAGGATTTCATTCTTTCTCATTTCCAAGTAGTATATCATTGTATATATAAACTACATCTTCTATATCCATTCATTAGTTGATGGACATTTAGGGTCTTTACATAATTTGGCTAATGTTGAAAGCACTGCTATAAACATTGGAGGTATATGTGCCCTTATGCATCAGCATTCTTGTATCCTTTAGATAAATTCCTTGTAGTGCTATTGCTGGGTCATAGAGTAGTTCTATTTTTAGTTTTTTGAGGAACTTCCACAGTATTTCCCAGAGAGGCTGCACCACATCTTCTTGATCCATTTGTCAGTTGATGGACATTTAGGCTGTTTCCATGATTTGGCTATTGATGAAAGTGCTGCCATGAACATTGGGGTACATGTCTCCCTAAGCATCAGCACTCCTGTATCCCTTGGGTAAATTCCTTGCAGTCCCATTGCTGGGTCATAGGGTAGTTCCGTTTTTAATTTTTTGAGGAACCTCCACAATGCTTTCCAGAGAGGCTGCACCAGTTTGCATTCCCACCAAGAGTGTAGGAGGGTGCCCATTTCTCCACATCCTCGCCAGCATCTATAGTCTCCTGATTTGTTCATTTTAGCCACTCTGACTGGTGTGACGTGGTATCTCAGTGTGGTTTTGATCTGTATTTTCCTGATAATGAGTGACGTTGATCATCATTTCATGGGTCTGTTGGCCATCTGGATGCCCTTTATGGAGAAGTGTCTGTTCATGTTTTCTGCCTATTTCTTCACTGGATTATTTGTTTTTCAGGTGTGGAGATTAGTGAGTTCCTTATAGATTTTGGATACTAGCCCTTTATCGGATATGTCATTTGCAACTATCTTTTTCCATTCCATTGGTTGCCTGTTAGTTTTGTTGATTGTTTCCTTTGTAGTGCAAAAGCTTTGTATCTTGATGAGGTCCCAATAGCATTTTTTCTTTTGATTCCCTTGCCTTTTTGCTTTTGATTCCCTGGCCTTTGGAGATGTGTCAAGTAAGAAATTGCTGCTGTTGAGAACACAATGGTTGATTCCTGCTTCTTCCTCTAGGGTTTTAATGGTTTCCTATCTCACATTCAGGTCCTTTATCCATTTTGAGTTTATTTTTGTGTATGGTGTGAGAAAGTGATCTAGTTTCATTCTTTTGCATGTTGCTGTCCAGTTCTCCCAGCACGATTTGTTAAAAAGGCTGTCTTTTTTCCATTAAATACTCTTTCTTGCTTTATCAAAGATTAATTTGCCTTACATTTGTGGGTCCAGTTCTGGGTTCTTCTATTCCAGTGGTCTGTGTGTCTGTTTTTGTGCCAATACCATACTGTCTTGATGATGACAGCTTTGTAGTAGAAGCTAAAGTCTGGGATGGTGAAACCTGCTATTTTGGTTTTCTTCTTCAATATGACTGGCTATTCAGGGTCTTCTGTGGTTCCATACAAATGTTAGGATTGTTTGTTCTAGCTTTGAGAAGAATACTGATGCAATTTTGATTGGGATTGAATTGGATGTGTAGATTGCTTTGGGTAGTATTGAATTTTAACAATATTTATTCTTCCAATCCATGAGCATGGAATGTTTTTCCATTTCTTTGTGCCTGCTTTTATTTCCTTCATAAGTTGTCTATAGTTTTCAGCATACAGATCTTTTACATCTTTGGGTAAGTTTATTCCCAGGTATTTTATGGGTTTTGGTGCAATTGTGAATGGGATCTGTTTCCTGATTTCTCTTTCTGTTGCTTCATTATTGGTGTATAAAAATGCAACTGATTTCTATACATTGGTTTTGTACCCTACAACTTTGCTGAATTCATGTATCAGTTCTAGCAAACTTTTGGTGGAGTCTGTCAGGTTTTCCATGTAGAATATCATGTCATCTGCAAAAAGTGAAAGTTTGACTTTATCTCTGCCAATTCTGATTCATTTCCTTCTGTTGTCTGATGGCTGATGCTAGGACTTCCAGCACTGTGTTAAGCAACAGTGGTGAGAGTAGACATCCCTGCCATGTTCCTGATCTCAGGGGGAAAGCTCTTAGTTTTTCCCCATTGAGGATGATACTAGCTGCGGGCTTTTCATAAATGGCTTTTATGATGTTAAGGTACATTCCTTCTATCCTGACTTTCTCGAGAGTTTTTATTAAGAAAGGATGTTGTATTTTGTCAAATGCTTTTTTGTATCTATTGACAGGATCATATAGCTCTTATCTTTTCTTTTGTTAATGTGATGTATCACATTGGTTGATTTGTGAATATTGACCAGCCCTGTAACGCAGAAATGAATCCCACTTGAACATGGTGAATAATTATTTCTATATGCTGTTGAATTCGATTTGCTAGTAACTTGTTGAGAATGTTTGCATCCATATTCATCAGGGATATTGGCCTATGGTTCTCTTTTGTTGCTAGGTCTCTGTCTGGTTTGGTAAAAGTGATGGTGGCTTCATAGAATGAGTCCAGAAATTTTCTTTCCACTTCTATTTTTTGGAGCAGCTTGAGAAGTATAGTTATTAACTCTGTTTTAATGTCTGATAGAACCCCAGGGAAGCCATCTGGTCCAAGACTCGTATTAATTGGGATATGTTTGATAACTGATTCAATTTCTTGACTAGTTCTGGGTCTGTTCAGATTTTCTATTTCTTCCCATCACAGCTCAGTTCTGATGAGAGCTTGAGCTCACATGGGCAAGTCCCCCTCACAATACAAACACTGAAATATATACATGGTTAAGCTTCAAAAAGAATGGGAAATTCTGTTTGGGAATGGAAACAAGGAAAGAAATCAAAGTCGGTAAGTGGGAGGTGATACCACATCAATGTGATGGCATATGTATCTGGTTTTGGACCCAGTTTTGGGGGAGTGGATCCTAACACCATGCACAACTGGAGATGACATGTGTTGTTGCAAGTGGCTCCGTATCATAATCTCAGAGCTTTGAAATACAACGAGGTATGTAAAAAGGAGCCTAGATTTGATATTTCTTCCCAGAATGGCAGCTTCAGTGATTTGGCCCAGTCTCTTGACTAAAGTCAAGTAGAGGAGCTGAAAGATATTGTAAAACATTTTGAAGGGATTCAAGAGCTAACCAGAAAGTGAAGAATTATAATATCACGGTCTAAAAGAGGTTAATCTAGAGATATGAACATGGTAATGTGACTTTTTTTTTTTTTTTTTTTTTGGCCTAGGCACATTCATTGATTTAAATATGAAGGTTAGAGGAAATAATAGATAATCTGAGAAAGGTAATGGATATAATTGCATTGGGGGGAAAATGCGGGGTTGGAATTGAAACAAAAAAGGGCTATAGTATGCATAAGGGGACATAGAACAAAGATAATACAGTCAGTGTGTCATCACTTGAGTCTGATGTATATTATACGTTGAGTTTGATTTGTGCTTTTAAATTATTCAGGCTATGTATTATTAATTTGGTTAATTTGTCAATGAATAAATAAATTTAAAATAAATGAGTAGGAAAAAAAAGAAAGAAATACCCAAACAAAAATAATAGCTCTGGCAAACCTAATAGATAAAAGAGAGCTAACTTGGTGTTTTTCAGTTCTGCATAGTTTGTATAAAATAATGTTGAAATTGTTTTCTTATGCTTAGTAATCTTAGTATTATAAAACAGAGGGTCTGTTAAAAATTAATTACTTTTATCTTTAGTTTACATTCTAAAATCTATTAATTTAATCCCTCATTGTTTAATATATATTGAAATATACACAAACATGAATAATATAACACCTCTACTTATTTTTCTGGAGATAGATATACAACATGATACGAGCACACCTTCCTGTTTCTCCTTCTCTCCTATGCATATACACACAAAACCAAGATTATAAACCTCCTGAACAGATGGCCTTTGGCTTGGAGAAAATTGGATCCCGGGATAACTTTCTGAATTTATTTTAGATTCAAACAATCTTTAGTATGCACAAATCATTAAAGCACCAGTCTGGGCCTGAAGAGGTTTTCCTTCAATATTTTATAGGAAGGATTTTGATCTATGATTTATCAGTCAACTGACAGAACTAAGGGCAGAGAGATTTTCTTTATATTTTTTTTCTTTCCATTATGAATCACTTCTTCTGGTAGATAGATTTTTATTTCCATCCTCCTTCTGCCCATTGAAAAAAATCTGCTTCGGTGTATGTCTGTCAATTTGAGTGACCAGGCACATAAGTGGTATAAAATGTAAGAATTTTTAAATTGTTAGAAGTACTGCAATGTTGCAAAATACATAAACAATGAATAAAAAAAAAAAACCTACAAAGCACCTTTTATGATTTGTAGGTGCTTTGAATGCAGGAAACATTAAAAAGGGATGCATTTTATTTATCCAAAGGTCACCATTATGTTTTATGTCTTTATACATCTTGTCAGCTCATATATAGATAAAGAAATTTGACGGACAAATGCAGCTATATATTTCTGCAAGATCTGTCGTTCTTGTCTTTGCAAGATTTTGTTTAGTGTCATTTATTTCGTTATAGTTTGTGATTTATTGCAAGTCATGTTAGCTGGTCTATTTTTCATTCCTAAGCTATGTGTGCCTGAATTTCCAGTAAATTTTTCAGTCAGTTTACATTGGCTTGAAAAGTTAATATTATGGAAAAGAAACCATCAAGTGTTATAAGAAGATATATTGTGCTCCTATTTATTTCTCCATATAAGACTGACTACTAAAAGTCAGGTAGGAGATAGGGGGGGCAGGTAGGAGTGCTAGGGGACATCTCTCAGGCTTCCGATGAATATCAAATAATTTGGAAATTGTTTTCTTAAAGTAATGTTCTCTTCTCCTAAAAAACCATAAGCTTTAGAAGATATTTGGCCTTTCAACTACATCCCTGAGAAGCTGCTAGGTTTTCAAGGAGCTTCTATAATCATGATGAATTGGAATTACAATGGAGGTCCACCACTAGTGTCTAAAGAATTTGCAAATACTTTATTTTATCAGGATCTTCTTGCTGATTAAGTAAATCATTTTGGTGTCTTTATTCATGCGTCTTTGTTCCTCCTTAAAGTACAATAAATACAGAACTTATATTTATCAAAATTATAAAGATGTCCCTACATAGTTCATATAAAGAAAGGATACCTCTCTCTTTATATATATATTTAATATGATACATTATGGTCCTAGGTTATAAGCCCTCCTCCCACCCCATCTGATCTCTCTCTCATTGATTTTTTTTTTCCCCAGAGAGAGAGAGAAACAGCATGAGCAGGGAGAGTCAGAGAGAGATAGAGACAGAGAATCTGAAACAGGCTCCAGGCTCTGAGCTGGCTGTCAGCACAGAACCCGATGTAGGGCTCGAACCCACAAACCATGAGATCATGACCTGAGTCGAAGCCCAGCCGACTGATCCACCTAGGCGCCCCTCATCATGATCTTCTAAAAACAGGTTTTTGCTGTTTCCCTTTACTATACTCTTGACATAGATGAATCTTTTGGAATTGAAACTACTTGGAAGTATGCATTTCATCATTTTATTGTTAGGACCATTAATTGGAAAGTACACACATATTAGCTTGATACCTTTAGCCAAAACTCTACTCCAGCTTTTAGATAGCTCTTTTTCCAAATGCGTCTGTCTCGGGGCAGGACAGATGGTGTTACCACTCCACTTTCCTCCCAGGGGACACAAAGATAAAACGGTGTATTGTTTCCTAGATCTTTGAACTGCCACTTTGTGGCAAATCCCCATGTGGAGGATTACATGTGGTACGTGTGGCTGCCTGTGTTTGTATTAGAGAGTGAGAAATATTAATATTTAATGTGCATGAATGGCTGCCTCTGCATTTCCCCCCGGAAATACAAGTTGGCTCCAAGTTGAGAAAAGAATGCTCAAACACATCCTAAGTAGAAGCAGAATCCGAGTGTTAGGCAAAGAAGATCATACTTAAAAATGTAGACAACCTTGTGGTCCCCCAGAATACCCTTTTCAAGTTACAATGGGGATTTGGCTCAGCTGGGGCTATTTTGAAAAAGGAAAAAAAAAGTAAGGATAAACAAATAGGAAAATAGGGGAATAAATCTGGATAAAATATAAGATGATTTGATAACATTCAGCCTGTTGGAACTCACCAAAAAGTTCTTTTAAGATTGACTTGGCTCTTACTTTAGATCTTTTTAATTTCTTACTGGTGAACAATTCTTAGTGTTAAATATTTCTTATGAAAAAAAATGTTATGGTACTGAGAAAACACTCCCATACCCCACTGGATTATGAATTGGTTGCATCTGTGAGGCGAATCACTGAAAATTAAGGAGATTGTATTTCTGAGATATAAACTGGAAGAGACCTTCCAGGCTCATACTTTCCCAACATATACTGGTCCTGTCATCATTCTTTAGAAAAATCATCTAATTAATCAAACATTCCCCATTGCCTTCGCAACAAAATCTGTATGTCTTTGTGTGAGAAGTAAGGGAGATGATTCGTTTTCAGAAATACCAAATAAAACCTACACTGTCCAGTTACCAGTAGATTTACAACCTGCTGGAAATATGTAAGACACCCCCCTACCACCACCACAATAGAGTCCCAAACCCTTAGATACTTCACTTCCTGGTTCTTCTTCCCCTGTCCATTTCTCAGGCTTAGTCTTGCTAGATTTTCAATAAGCATGTGCCCTAGAATAAAGGGAGGAGGGGTTGAAAGTCTCTGTGTCACCTTAGGGAATTACCATTTGTTGCATCAGACTACTTTTTGCCTTACGTGGATATAGGTGGCCTGAGTAAGGCTGTAACCTGTGTAGTACTCAGTCATTGAGGACCCAGGGGAGGGACCTGCACACTTGTCATCATCCTGAGTGTGCCTGTCCATCAGACGCCTGTTCTTACACGAATGATGATTGAATCCTTGTTTCCTTGTGCTTCACTGTGCTCCAAGTCTCCATGTCCCTCCTCTGACCGAGTCATTGGGCTTACTTCTCACACCATGTAATGTGATTCTATCTACATTTAATTTCTCATCTCTAACCATTCAGGCCATCCCAATGCTCATTTAGTCATATAAATTTTTTAAGTTTATGTTTGAGAGAAACAGAAAGACAGAAGAGTGGGGGAGGGGCAGAGAGAGAGGGAGACATAGAATCTGAAGCAGGCTCCAGGCTCTGGTGTGTCAGCACAGAGCTCTGTGTGGGAGTTGAACTCATGAACCATGAGATAATGATGTAAGCCAAATTCAAGTTGGACACTCAACCTACTGAGGCACCCAGGTGCCCTGATATGCTTCATATTTTTAAAATACAGAGCAATTATAAGGTCTTATTATTTTAAAACATACCACAGATTAAAAATAAGATGAGAAAAATATGAATATTTAACCTATATGTAGCATATGTATAAATTTTTAAAATGATATGTGATTTTCTAATTAAAAGCAATCTTGAATGGAAATTATAAATATTCTATAATTAAATATTTTTGTATGTTCTTAAGCACTTCAGGCAATTACAGAACAGTTATCAGGAAGAGTGGCTTAGTACCTAGCTGCATATGCATCTCCCTATCATATCCTTCAGTTTCTGCTTTATTAAGCATTATTAGTTTTTGTCTGGTATTCCAAACAAATATTTGAGAAATGTATCCATTAATTATAAGATGAAAAGCCTGGCCAATAGTTACACATGTAGAGTGTAAGCACTTTTTCTTTTAAGATTTGATTTTTAAGTAATCTCCACACCCAACATGGGGCTTGAATTCACAACCCAGAGATCAAGAGTCACATGTTCTACCAAGGGAGCCAGCCGGGTGCCCCCAGACTTTTTTTTCATGTGTAGATTTTCGTATCACAAATCTTGAAGTTTTATTTGTCTAGAATATTCTATCCACTCACAGTCCACCATCCATCTCAAATATTTTTATGCCTGGGTCTATCTGGAAGCCTAGGAATTCAAAATGAAAAACTAATTTTTGATGTCCTTTAATGCATTAAGGGATATGCTTTTATATCTTATATAATTTACAGTGTGTACAAAAGCTAACAATTTAGTTTGTCACACTGTCTTATCATTTTGGCTGCAGAAACAAATGACCAAAAAAATCTCCAAAGATTTATCTCTTGTTCTCATTACAAATGCGTTTTCAGTCTGTGATAGTTCCACATTATTTCTTTTTTATTTCAAGACCCAAGCTCAAGAAGCTACCGATCCATATGGGATATGGTATTTTTCCAGAGGAGAAAAAGAGAGCAAGAGATCTGGCAAAACCACAAGATAATTTAGTCCTTAAGCACCACATCAGGGCTGATAAAGCTGCCTTGAGGAACTGGCCTCTTGGTCCTTGTGCTCACATATTTATGACCCAAGTAAGTCAAGTGGCCAAGTTCACGTCAGTGAGGTGGAGAAGTACATTTCTTCCACAGGAAGGCATTGCAGTTGCTTGGCGACACGGAAATACATAATCAACTCAGAGAAAAGATGAAAACAGGAGTAATAATGCAAAGAACAATGCCTATTCTTTTACACAGACATATCACCAACCCTTTCCCAAGGAAGTTGTCTGAAATATTCAGTCTAGTTATGGTAATTAGATACATATTTCAAAATGTCTTGATAATCTCTATATCAAATCCAGGTCTGTTTTTTTACTTCTTTGAGTCTGATGGCATATGAGCACGTGCATGCACACACAGAGACACACACTGCAATCTGACGCCTCCAACTCAATGAAATATTAGAATAGGGTCAGATATCCGCACTAGACAGTGTTATTCAGAAATGGGATAAATGACTGGTGTAAAGTCATCACTGGCCCTAGTAATTCTGGATTTTTGTTGTCATATTTTTCAAGGAACGTAAAAAGACTTCTTGATTATGACCTAAATTTGTTTCCTGGAAGCGCCCCAATCTGTTCTTCTCAGTGGCACTTTTTTCTGCCTTCTGGACACATCTTCCTTACTCATTATGTAATTAAACCTGCTCATATCTGAAGATGGCATCGGATACTCTGCCTTCAGTTTTAGCTTGCTTACTGCTTGTAGAAATGTTCAATCCCAGAAACTACTTCATATCACAAATGGTCACCATCTCTTTAATTCATCTTGGCAGTTCTTTTGGGAGTGCACCTCTGTTAATAACTTTATTTTTCATCTGTTTGTTTCCAATCATTGCCATTTGCAAACTGGCACACTCACAGTGGTTTCTAAGGCAGTTTTCTACCCTCCCCCGCCCCCCATCTATTCTTCTTTAAAGTTGCTTTGAGTTTATCGGACTTCAATGGAAAGACACCCTTGGTCTGTTTTCTGTGACACATTTTGTTCGATTGGAATGACTTGCTGGGAGCTACCTAATCTATTCTGATTTTTTAAGTAAAAGCAAGATGACATTGATCTTAATTTGGTCTTAGCTCTAGGTTAATTATTAATTATTCTGAATTGTGTAGAGTACTTCCAAGTTTTATTGCTTATAGGTTGCCTAACAGTTGATTTTTTTCAACCCTGCAAGTCTTAATTGTCTGGATTATCTCATTCCACTTTACTTTTTGTTAACTAGTGAGTTCTCTTCTGATCTCATCTCTGTTTTGACAAATTCAGCTAATAGCAAAGGTACATTTTGTAAGGTATGTTTTACCCTTTTTCCCAAAAGTCACAAGTTAATTACGTGTATTATATGGCTTAAGTGTTATTGTAGAAACACTGTTAACCAGTTTCATTAATATAGAAAATTTCACCAATTCATAAAATGGGCTGCCATTTTCCATTCTCCAATTATATAGTTTTTTTGATGCTCACAGCACAGCACTGAAGCCAATACTGCATACCCTGAGTTAATTATTTGTTTATTTTTTATGCTGTCATGCTTCACTTCTTGTACAATTTCTAAACTATTCACCTGTGCAGTGTAAACAAACCACCCCAAACTATCAGTGGCTTATACCAGCAAATGTTTGTTCCTCTAATGTGGATGCATGTTTTTGACAGCTCTGCACAATCTCCACTTTCGTTTTCAGGTCAGGATGAGAAGGAATTACTGCCTATTGTGACACAGTCTTCGGTGGCAGATTAACAACCAAAACCAAAATAGCCAAGTTGGATAAAATCTCAAAACTTCTGTTTGGAATTGACATACTGCCGCAACATTTACCAGAAGAAATCACATGGCCGACTAAATGGTTTCACTAAGGATGTCCCTCTGTCTCCTCCCACAGGAAGGCACTGGAGATCCATGGAAAGCAATTGATTCATAACTGTCTCCCAGGGAATGGGGTAGCAAATGATTGGGAATAATGTTAATCATGACAACACAAATGGGCTCACATGTATTTAGTCCTTGATGCTATAAATGCTCATTAATTTTTTAAAGCTATCTGTCCCCGTGCTGTATCAGACAGCCTAGATAGTCAGCTGTGTGTTTGTCCTTGACAAATGTCTTCATTTCCATCCGGTCCTATGTCCTTCCAACTTTCTATATATGAGCTTAGCTTCATCTACTTACGTCAGCCTGGCAGCATATCAGAAACCAAATTTAGTACATTTCATCTGGAATTGGCTTTGATGCCCTAGTCTCATATTTAGTGGAAGTCAGTTCCTGTCATTTCAGTGAAAATGAAGTCGGCTTCTGAATTCCTGGAGGTTTTAGTTAAGGTTCCAATTTCCTGCCTAACATTTGCCATCTGTCTCCCATGGAGGCTGGATCCTATTCATTTTCCTTGTGGATGCCTTAGTTTTTTGAATCGACAGGGCACTTGCAATAGTAAGACTACTCAAATACATACCAGTATCTCTGCAAAATCCCTTCCCAGGCCCCTCCAGCGTATCTTCATTTAATCCCATTATCTCAGAAAACAGGGTTAGACTAAGTTGAGACTATGATTTCCATTCCCCATAAACATTGCGACTTAGACTCTGACCAGCCTAATAAAGGCAATCTTTATTCTGAAACAACATATTCCCAGTTTACTCTAAACTCCCTGTTATCTCATGTAGCATATGCTTTAGCCAAAACTATATAGGTTTGAAAGTTTGATGCAAAACGAATAGACATTGATTTGAGTCTGACCACCTACAGCAGCTGGAATACTTGTAAAATATTTAGTGTTCAATAAATGACTATAAACATAGCTATGTACATGATATAGACACAGTGAATGTGTACTTTATATTTTTCCTTTTTACCAGCAAATTTTCAGGAACTAATAATGATATATAACGTATCTAAGAATTTACAAGGGGCCCCTAAAATGGATGGGCTATAAAATTGTGTGTCATTTAGGTGTGCATCAGTTGGGCCCCAAGTGTTTTTAATAATTCTTGGACAACTAGCAAGCTACACTGTGGTAAAAGCATGAATTAAAAGTTTGTATGTCCTGGAGCTGGTGAGAGAGAGTATAGTAATCATTTCTGATATTCTATAAATGATGATTTGGTGTCTGAGACCCTGGGTCACACTGAATGCTCACATCTACATCGCTCACATCCATACCACCTGTGTCTGAGGGCAGGTAAGAATCCTAATCTGACCTCCAACCACAAACCAGTATTTGCGTCCCACTTCCTGCACAATAGGGAACATTCTTCCCTAACAACTCCCCACCCCTGTCTAAATAGCTCTCACTACTGTTTTCCAGCCAGTCCTTCTGCCTCCTGATCCACCCTGCTGCTTCCCCATGTGGCCCTGCGTGGCGTGGCATGACCCCCCTCCTCTTGGGAACTGTGAATAATAAACTCCTCTGTCAGTAGCATTGACCTCTCCATGTCATCACTCAGTCGTGTCTATAAATTAAATCCTGGATACTTTTGAAGAGAATTATGTTACTAGTGAATGTGTTTAGCTGACCATATTTAGCAGACAAGAATAAATAAATGTAGCCGACAGAATATGCATATCTGTCTGATTTTGTGGCTTTCTCTATTCCTCCTAAATTTTAATACATCTCATGAACCAGTTGAATATTTAGTTTTCAGACAAACATGGGCACAAAAAGGCATGCTTTTACTAATGAGGTACAGAAGAAATATATGGATCTCAAAGAAATCCATTTCTAGTACTAGTACAAATTCTAGTACTTAGAAATAAATAACTGGAATAAATAAAATGAGACAAAGTTGAAGAATAAATAGCCTATGCAACCATTCCCATACTTGGAAAATTTGGAGAACTGCAAATATTGGAAGTGTACATTTCTCAAAAATCCTTAATGTCTTTTACATATTATTAGTAGTATTAGTGCTCTAGAAGTTTAACAACCATCAAATCAATAAAGTAACACAAAACAGCATGAAAAATTTTCTATGAGCAGCTATTGGGTGTCTTGCATGACATCACTCAAAGTATTTATAAATGTTTAATTTTCTGTCAAAAGTCTTAAAGCCAGATACACAGATTTATAACATTCAAAATTCCGAATGTTGGCCTAAATGATTGACTCTTGCTGCAGTTTCAACATTAAAAGTACATATGTGGGGGCCCCTGCTGGGTTCAGCCATTAGAGCATGCAACTCTTGATCTCAAGGTCATAGGTCAAAGCCTTCTGTTGGGCCAGAGCTCACTTAATAAAACAAATAAGTAAAAATTTTTAAAACTGCATATGTGTGAAACTAAAATGCTGTCAAGTTGAAAATATAATTTATCCTTCATGGAATCTTTAATTCCTCAAGTGTGTGTTTTGTTTGTTTCTGGTGGATCATGAACCTGCTTTTATGCCCAAAGTGGAAATTTTCTCTTAGGAATCTGCATTTGGGAAGTTCAGTGATGTGGTTACGTCTGTGTGTGTGATGTCCATATGTCTGGACAATGAAAAGATGTTTGTTTAGATTAGAAGCATTTAACTTCTGCGTTAGCACTCCATGTCTTTTCTCTCGCTCACCTGAGATTCCCAGCAAATGAGTTGTTCTCACTTGCCCTCATGTAATTGGGAGATCTCTTCTGCAAGATTGACACATACTTACCTAATGAAAAGA
The DNA here is from genome assembly GCA_017311185.1 of Proteles cristata cristata. Taxonomy (NCBI): domain Eukaryota; kingdom Metazoa; phylum Chordata; class Mammalia; order Carnivora; family Hyaenidae; genus Proteles; species Proteles cristata. The sequence goes on from JAESUZ010001598.1 coordinate 692,548, forward strand.
ATAATGCTACAAACTTCACCCTCCATGCAGGAAAGTGCTGAAAAGAAATCATAGGTTAATAATTTATCATTTCTGAATATATTTGTTTTAATTTACTGTTTTCATGTTAATCCTAGAAAGGGCTGTCATATTCGTTATGTAAAGTACAACCCGAGGTGACAGTTCCTGTATGAAAATATTGTCATAGGTGGATCCACTAAGTACCCGAGACAGAAATGAGAGCCCCACTCAGAAGTGCAGCCCTCGATTTTCATTAAGCTCTCTCTTCGTCTCCTCGGGTTTCACCACCAAGTTGCTTGAAAGAGGCTCCTTGTTTCACTTCCTCAGCTCCCACTCATCTTTTAAATTATTAATACTCAGTTTCTCACAGTGCTCTTGGGATTCTCATCAATGATCATCCAGGATCTGGATGCTGAATTGAAAGGCACGGTTTATTTTGCCTGACATTGTATCCTTTGCGTTTTTGAAATTACCTTTGTACCCATGCTGTCACCTCAGCTGTTTATAGACCACTGGACCCAACCTCCACCTGCACGAACTAGCCTGTCTATATGTCCAGGACCTACAATTCCCCAAGTGAGGGTAGAAAGTATTATTGCCTCCACAGTCCTCTGCTTTTCTGTATTTTCATGTCACTAACTGGCATAACCATCTGCTGACTTTTTTTTAAAGTAAATATTCTGGGGTGAATTTCACCCCAGAATTCCCAACAATTAACTCCCAACAAAATATTTAGTCTTCCGTTAAGGTTTAGTTGTCTGAGCATTTCTGTGTAATGGTGTCTCCTCTTCCCAGTTATTGCTTGTGTGTTGGTTCTTATCATGTCTCATTTCGATGATTCCAGTAGCTACCCTGACATTAGTATCCTCCCACACATAGCCATCAAATTTACTATTTTAAGAAGCAAAACTGCTTCACTTTTTTAACAGTCAAATTTTCTATCCCATAGATAGAAATCCAAGCTCCTTAACCATGCACAGTTTGACTCTTATTTTCTATTTAAACAGCCAGATACCAACCTTGAGCTTCTCTGAAACCCTCTTCCTTCGCACATTTTCTTCTTTGGCACTTTGCTGTTAATGACACTGAACCCTCTTCTTTTCTAAAACTTATCTGCCACCCAATTTAAATATCTGTTCATCAGGTGAAATCTTGCCTGATCTCCCTGAAGAATTTAATTACCTGACATCTCTTCTTCCCTTAGCACATTGCTCACAGATTATTTATGTCCTGAGCCCAGATTTGATCTGGTGAAGGAAGGAGTTCCCTAGGCTAGCCTGAGCTGTACATTCTTTGAGGACATGGGAATTGCTGATTCACATTTGCTTCTTCAGTTCCAAGTGCTTTGAATGAGCTGAGTAAAATCCTCAGTGACCACACCACCTTCCAATCAATGACTTATCGTGAGTTCTCAGATCTCTGTGACATTTTCTCCACTGCATCCTTCTTACTCTCATCAACCCGAAGTACTTTCTTACTCTGCCTCTTAGTCTTTGTTCATGTTCAAGTGGTTGCCAAGCTGAAGGTACTCTTCATTATACAGCACACCTCCTTCTTCCTCAGAACAGTCACATCCAGAACTGAAAGTGGACTGATGATACCTGAATCATGATACCTGATACATGAATGTTGGCCTGATACCATTTAATATTCTGATTAACAAATCTATTCAAATCATATTAGGTATAACTTTCTTAGAACATCTGTGTCTGGCCTTATAATCATTCTTTATCATACATGAGTCCCAGAGCTGTGCCGGAGCCAGCTCCTAATGGTTCATGAGAACCTATCATTAAGTCTTCAGGAATTTTGTAAATAAGTTGTAAAAATATAGACATTCTTTAAAAATTAAATTATGTCAAATTACAATTAAATTATATTAAAAACAGAAGTAATAAATACTTAAAGCTCATTATTTCATAATCATTTTATATTTATTTTTATTTACTTTTTATTTTAGAGAGAGCTCATGAGTGGGGGATAGGGGAAGAGGGAGAAAGAGAATATTGATCAAGGTCCACACTCAAAACAGAGCTTGATGCGGAGTTCAATCCCATGACCCTGGGATCATGACCTGAGCCAAAATCAAGAATCAGATGCTCAACTGACTGAGCCACCCAGGCACCCTCATAATCATTTTACTACTATATGCTTTTGAGGTTATTTAATGTACTGTGGGAATACTGTGTAATATACTACTGTGCATCTATTCTAAATATTGCCTTCAGTGAGATTGGAAGCTTGAAATCAACCATAATGGGAATATTTACATCATAGTAGTCTGAAAACTCTGCAAATCAGGCTTTGAATTGTTTCAACAAAACAGGAATTATCTAAACATCAGAAAATTATGTAGAAATTGTTAATAATGCAGTTTAAGTATAAAAGTGTGCTGTGCCCTGAGCCACTGAATTGAGAATAACAAAACTTTTGGAAAAAAATTCTTTAAAATTTTAAAAAACTGTTACCTGACTGAGGAGAGAAGATATTCCTTTCCGTGTGGTAAGAATATATTTTCAACATACATCTTCATTGTTTTGTGTTTTTTTTTTTTTTTTTTGCATTCATTAAATGAAAATATCAAATGACATTCATGGTAAAATGACAGTTGTTCATCAATGGGAACTGTAGTCAGTTGGCAAAGATTCAGCAAAATCAATGAAAGCATTCTGTGAAAGTCAATTAGGTATTTGGAAATGGGATTAAAGAACATTGCATATTGTATTGATTTTTGCAAAACTATGTGCTACAAAGTTTTTCCCTCTTGGTCTGCAGTTTCTCTACTTCAGTTATTCATACACAATCATAGCTACTCCCAAAGGACTCCCATTGCCTTAAATCAACACCCCATAATCTAATAGTTGCCATAAACTGACCCAATTTTCTAGTGTACAACTTGAAACTTCCTTTGAGAAAGATATTTATTGGCCCCATTTGAATAAGGGAAACCTTTCTGATTCAATCAGTTACAGTCATGAGGCTGAAGTTGCACTTGATGGGGGCCAGGTTCTACTCAGGGAGTCCTCAGAAAAGAAAATAAGGACTGAGTAGATACACTGAGATTTTTCTAAACAAATTTCTACTTTTTTTTTAAAGTTTATTTATCGCGAGAGAGAGAGAGAGAGAACTAGTGTGCATGGAGGAGAGGCAGAGGGGGAGGGGGAGAAAGAATCCCAAACAGTGTCCATGCTGTCAGTGCAGAGCCCAGCACAGGGCTCAAACTCACAAACCATGAGATCATGACCCAAGCCGAAATTTAGAGTCAGATGCTTAACCAGCTGAGCCATCCAGGCACCCCTCCCCCGCCACCCCCCCCCCGCTTTGAAAAGTTTATATATTTATTTTGCGAGAAAGAGAGAGAGTAAATTGCTTCTTATTTTTACACTGCTTCATTATTTAGCTTAGAATGTTTCATGCTTATTTGATTAGAAGCATAGCTTTGATAATAAAGTGTCTTTGAAGAATATTCTTTTTCTGGATAATTTGTGGTAAACTTCTATTTCATAACACTTAATTTATACTTCAAAATTATGTGCACTTTAATCTTAACATTTTTAGCTGGATTCATGTCTAAAAGCATGACCATTACAATGAAGAAGTGCAGGAAGAGATACCCCAAAACGTGCCACTTTGACATAAAGATTATTTTGACTTAAAAGTAATCAAAGCAGATGCTGGAAAAGCTCTCTGCCTTCCAGTCAAATGCCTAAATTTAGTTTCGAAAGGAGAACCTGTACCAAGAAAGGAGCATTGAAGGGAAACTCCCCTTTACCTAAGAAAAGTATCTGCATAATAAGGAAATCTTTGTTTTTTAAATCCTCTCCTCTCACTTTCCTGCTAATGGCCTTCTCCCCTTTTCTATCCCCAGACCCTTTGCCTCTCCTTAGCCCATGTAAGCTTCATGTTACTTCATTGTCTTTGCTCTGTGTAGAAACCCTGTATGTACACCTGTTAAATTTGATTTTCTCCTGTTAATTGTCTCATGTCAATTTGAATCTAAATCCAGCTAGAAGGACAACAGGGCAGAGGAAGGTCTTCCTCCCCAACAAGAGTCTATACTTCCATTGCATTTTACTCATAAACCAAATAAGATATAAAATTTAAGGGGCTCCTGGGTCTTTCAGCTTCAGCTCAGGTCATGCTCGGGCCCTGATCTCAGTTTGTGAGTTTGAGCCCCTCATCTGGCTCTGTGCTAACTGCTCAGAGCCAGAAGCCTGCTTCAGATATGGCTCCCTCTCTTTGCCCCTCCCTCTCTTGCACTCTGTGTGTCTCTCTTTCTTTCTCAAATATAAACATTAAAGAAATTTTGTAATAAACAAAAACTAAAACCACTATTATATGTTATAATTTTTCTATAGTTTAAGGCAATATCATAATGGAAATTATCACAATGAAATAGTCAACTAATAGCAGTTTATGTGGTTAATGAAATCAGAAAAATGTGATTAATTTTCATAATTAATGACAAAGTTATTAAAATCATTTATCATTTCTCTAAGCATGAGAAATAATGCTTTAATGTCCTGGAGGTCATCAAGACATGAGAACTTCAAAACTAATATAACTACCATGACTAAGTGATGATTTATTGTCATGAGTATACATACGAATCATGAGTATATATTTATATATGTTCCTAATAATATATATATATATATATTTCTAATTATATTTGAAACCAAGATGCACTGCCGATATTGACATAAAATACAATTGACTATTTTTTTAAATATTGGTATGCAAGAAATAAAATACTGTTTTTAGAAAGAGGATCAGGGACAGTTGATTTCCTAACAATTCTCCTTATGGAAAAAAAAAAATGGAGACACTTTTAATACCTCTGCCTCTTTAAAATAAATTTTAACCACACTGAAATGCTACAGATTTGTCCTAACAGAGCAAAGTATGTGGATCAGGTGCCTGGTTTTCTAATAAATATTTACATGCTGTCAGATAGGCTTGTCAAGATGCCACACTTGTAAGTAAAAAGCCATATCCTTCAGATAAATAGTTGGTATCTATAATGAATACTCAGGGACAGCACTATTTACTGTCTACTAAAATTATAACCCAACTGCTATTTTACAATTTCAGGAAGCACCATAGCTCATAATAGCAGTAATTTACATGCAAACAGACACAACTGTGTTATTTTACTACCAATTATAGTCTTATATGTATTTCTGTGTCACTGTCTACATCTGAAAATGCAATTAATTTAAAGGCTTAAAGAATAGAAACTAATTCACCACAAGAAAACATGTGAAAAAATGCTGGATTTCTAAAATAAGGAATCAATACATATTTATTAAACTCATATTAATTATAAGTAAAACCACAATCAAGTGTGGAGAGGATACAGCTTGCTTTACCAATATCTGTTACCACTTATAAAAGGGCACATCTTAAGAGAAACGAAAAGGAACATTCAGTGGCCTATAACATATAATACATCCTAGCTCTTAGACTTTTGAAGATCTCCATTTCATGTTTCCTGGATTTTATGGGGAAAGTATTCATTCAATGAGTATTTAGGCTGCTAGCCCATCTAGAAGATACATAGAAGAACCACTGACCTTTTTTTCTCCATGAGCTCACAGTTAACCACCAGAGGAAAGATACACTCACACTCATATCAAAAGAAAAAAATATATAGTGTAAACACTGAATATGACCATCTTTCTTAAGGAGGAATGTGATCTCAATAAAGTGAATCTCTTGAAGTTGATTTTGTGACCATGTACCCATGACTTTTCACCAACTTAGGTAACATAATCACAAAACAACTTTAAAAGATTATGTGTGAAAATTGACTGCATATCCGAGGACTGAAATTAGGGGTGGTAATTTCGGCAATTTCCAGTTGTCCCCAACACAGCTTTGCCTTTTTGAAAGGTATGACAGGAGGCTCAGAACTGAGGTGTGGAAGGTGGAAGCACAGCTAATTTACAGGACTCAGAGCAAACTCTTCTCTTGGTGGAGTTTAAGCGAGGGCTTAAAATGGAGAATAGTGTGAAAGTGCTAGCTATTGGGATTGTCACTTGCTATAAGGTCTAATGTCAACACTGTGTAACGTTTAGTTTGGACCTATTTTGGAGAGATGCATTAAATATAAAATATGCATTTTTAATGAGACATCATTCTGTATTTTGTTTCATCAACACAGTTGATATTGAACATAAAATTTGCACAAAATTATTTTTAACATTTACAATCCAACATAGAGGTCCTAGGGATCTTACTAAGCATGTGAAAATTAGAAGAGAAAAAAATTACTGAAGAAGTATCAGCATCTACTTCAAAAATTACTGCTTGGATGCATATTGCTCTGTGAAGCATACATTTTTATAGATCAAATGATTTCTTGTAATTAATTGAACTCATCTGCAATTCTAAGTTTTGTTGTGTATTCATGAAAGTTTAGATAAAAGCTTTTAAGGTGTTAGCTCCATTAGCAACAGAAGAGTTTAAAAATTCAATAACAGAATTCAAGAAATCTACTTAATTTCAATAAAATTTGACATTTTTCGGTTCAATTCATAGAATCAAAGTAAATCTTTGGAAAGTTTACCCACTTAAGGTGACATACCTTATATTTTATAAATGCTACTGAAAGTTAGTTAAAAATTAAATGATAAAGATAAGTCTATTTCAAGATGATAACACAAAGAACATTTTTCATGAATTCTTATGTAATAGAAAAGAACATTCTCATCAAATTTTAAAATTTTTATAATAAAACCAGAAAATGAAATTAAAAGACATACATATTGTAACCCACAACTATCTGGTCAACTAATCTTCACCAAAGCAGGAAAGAACATCCAATGGGAAAAACAGTCTCTTCAACAAATGGTGTTGGGAAACCTGGACAGCGACGTGCAGAAGAATGAAACTGGATCACTTTCCTACACCATACGCAAAAATAAATTCAAAATGGATGAAAGAGCTAAATGTGAGACCTAGAACCATAAAAATCCTATAGGAGAACACAAACAGCAACCTCTTTCGTTCCTCGAAAAGTTTAAAATCCAACTATACTAAGAACCAGCAATTGTACTACTAGGTATTTACCCAAAGAATACAAAAATAATAATTCAAAGGGATATATGTACCCTATTTTTATAGCAGCATTATCTACAACAGTCCAATTTTGGAAACAGCCCAAGTGTCCATCAACTGATGAATGGATAAAGAAGTAGTATATTATGGAATAATGGAATATTATTCAGTCATAAAATCAATGAAATCTTGCCATTTGCAAATGACATGGATGGAGCTAGGGAGTATTATGCCAAGTGAAATAAGTCAGAGAAAGACAAATACCATATGATTTCACTCATTTGTGGAATTTTAGGAATAAACCAAATGAGCATAGAGGAAAAAAGATGGAGGGAGGTAAACCATGAAAAAAAACATTTTTTATTTAAAAAAATATTTACTTATTTTTAAGAGAGAGTGTGAATGGGGGCAGGGGAGAGAAAGGGAGACACAGAATCTGAGGTAGGCTCCTGGCTCTGAGCTTTCAGCACAGAGCCTGATGCAGGGCTCAGACTTGTGAACCATAAGATCATGATCTGAATTTAAGACGGATGCATAACCAACCAAGCCACCCAGACACCCCAGAAACAGACGTTTAACTATAGAGAACATACTGATGGTTACCAGAGAGGAAGTGAGTGGGGGATGGGGGACTTAAATGATGGGGATTAAGGAGTGCACTTTCTGTGGTGAGCACTGGGTGATTTATGGAAGTGTTGAATCACTATATATTATATCCTGAAGCTAATAATACACTGTATCTAAACTAGCTGGAATTTAAATTAAAAGTTAAAAAAAGATGTACAGATTGTCAAGGAAGAGATTTTTAAAACAATCCTATTCTCAGACATGATTATCGACGTGTCAAATTCCATAGGAACTGCTGAGAATCTACTACAGTAGATCAGTGGGCTTAACAAAGCCTCCAAAACACAAGGTGTATATAAAAAGCAACAATATTTCTACACTCTAGAAATAAAAACATAGAAGTTGAATATTACCATTTACAGTGACACCACAAAAATTAATCATGTAATTATAAATCCTGCAAAATATGTGTAAGATTTGTTTGACGCACAGTGTAACGATATTCACACATATATGGTTAATTGATTTTCGGCAAAGGTCCACAGGAAAAATGCCTAGAAACTGAAATGTACTTGGAATTGATCGTGTTGCAGATATAATTCATAAATACTTCCAAATAAGCTACACTCTTCACTGAACTAATTGAATTAGAAGCCATAGTTTTCAAAATGTATGGATTCTTGGTACAGTTTGTTGTTACTAATTTCAGTGAAGAATGTCCTATTGAACACAAAAAGATGCTTTACCATGTAATTTATTTCTTGCTTCACATTATCAATTGAAAATTTAAAAGGTAAGGATTGCAAAATCAACTAAATGTCCTACAAATGTTTTCATTTTTATTTTAATGAGTTCTCTGCTTTTGTCTTTTGTGCTCACAACTGTTGTAACTTAATTAGTTAATGATTTTACCTCCAAAGATTTTCAGTTTTTAAGATTGTATTGAAATGTAAGTATTGAAATAAAAATATAGAACTATAAAATAATGAAATTTGTCACCTTACTGTCAAAGGAATAACTAAAAATATGAAATAATGAGTTTTAAACTACACATAAGAATGTTTCATTTGGCAGTGATACATGGACAAAAAGAGCCATGTTAAGCTAAGGACAAATCCCAAATAATGTTATTTTAAAACAACAACAAAAATAAAGTACAAGATTCAATTTTTATAATTTTTAATATTTATTAGAGAGGGAGAGAGAGAGAGAGCAGGGGAGATGTGTGCATGTGCGTGCGGGTGCACACACACACACACACACACACACACACACACACACACACACACAGAATCTGAAGCAGGCTCCAGAGTCTGAGTTGTCAGCACAGAGCCAGATGCAGGGCTTGAACTCATGAACCATGAGGTCACCACCTGAGCTGAAGTCAGCCACTTACCCTACTGAGCCACCCAGATGCCCTAAAATTCAATTTTTAAGTGTCATAATTGGGAAAAAAATCTTCCAAAGGAGCTTCTACTTGAAATGGGATAAAAAAATTATTTTATAGCATCATGGAATGAAGTTGATCCCTATACTCTCTGTAACATCTGCATTTGGCAAAACATCCAAAATAGTCATCTAATTTAGCAAGCTTTTAATTGAAATTCTATTTGTAAATAAAATGTAATCCAATGAAGGTAAAATAATGTATACCTGTGAAAACATTTGGGTAATATTTACACATTTAAAAAACTTAAAAATGTATCTATATACTTAGATTTTACTCTGACTTTACAAGATTAGCTGCAAAGATAGTGTTTCTTAATTAAAAAATTAAGGTTAACAGTAAAGAATAAATAAAAAGTGTAAGCTATTTAAAATTTGCTAACCACAAAATGCAGTTTTAGAGTCTTGCAGGCAGTTTTGTACAAAGGAAACAATTCACAATTTAAAAACATCATTTTTACAAAGTACTAGTTACAGAGTATTAAGTATTATTAGGATAAATTATAAAGCATGGAAATACAGCTCAGATAATAATTTTATTTATGCTATCTTCAAAGCTCATGTAGGTAATAAAATCTTCATGAAATCTGAATTGAATGAATGTAGATGTTAATTTATAAAATAAATTCATTTTCAATGATATTTGTGAATATGACTATTTCTATAATGAACAGTAAAATAAGTCCAACATTTTGTTCAATAAATATTTCACTGAAGTTTATTAATATAGAGAGTTTCTGTTTCTGAGCTTTCTTCCATTCTTTCAAATATCCAGTTTTGGATGATACTTTTTCTTTTCTTATTTAACCTTCCCTTCACAACTCTAATATTGTAGTGGGGTCCAGCAGAGACTTTAAGGATAAATGCTTGCACTATTTTTTTTTCTCTTTTGGATCCCTGCTACTAAATATATATTCTTTCCATTTGAACAAGACTCTACTTAAATAGAATGGAGGGACAGTTACTTTCATCATCCTTTAAAGAAATGTTCCAGAAGTTTACTATATAGTTGGCCATATTCCTGGAGGTGGGATGAGAGAGTAGGCCAACAAACATTGAAGTTCCTTCTTTATTTTCCTTTATCATCTACAGGGGAGATGCAGTTTAAATATCTGCATTCCCCACACTTATTAAACCTACCACCAGGACCATATGACAGCGGTACGGAATTAAGGCTAGTGTTCTCTTGAACACTCCTAATACAGAGGCTTGATGTATTCATGAGATTCCTTGATGGAAGAGACTTTTACGGAGTTGAAATGATAAGTAAGGATTACTAAATATAAAAAGAGTAGGAAACATGGGTGCCTGGGTGATTCAGTTGATTATGCATCGACTTTTGATTTTGGCTCAGGTCATGATCTCACCATTCTGGAGGTGGAGCCCTGAGTGGGGATCTGTGCTGACAGTGCAAAGCCTGCTTGGGATTCTCTCTTCTCTCTCTCTCTCTCTCTCTCTCTCTCTTCCTCTCCCCAGCTCAATCACTCTTTCTCTCAAAAAATAAACCTTTTTTTAATGTTTTATTTATTTTTGAGAGAGGGAGAGAGAGAGAGACAGCATGAGCAAGGGAGGGTCAGAGAGAGAGGGAGACACAGACTCTGAAATAGGCTCCAGGCTCTGAACTGGCAGTCAGCACAGAGTCCGACGCGGGGCTCGAACCCACAAACCGCGAGATCATGACCTAAGCGAAAGTCGGACGCTTAACCGACTAAGCCACCCAGGCGCCCCAAAAAATAAATAAACTTTTTTAAAAAGACCGTAGGAAACAAAGTGGCAAAAGCAGAAGCGGGATGGGTTGGGAGAGGATGAGTAGGAGGGGCTTGGAGGCAGTGAGAATAAACTGTGTAAAATGAGCCCCATTAGAAGGGAAGGCAAAACACCACAGCTCTGTGTCACAGGTTAAGGATTTTTGCATTAATTGATCATAAGCAGGGAAGAGGAGGAGCAAATTTGCATTTTGAAAGGACAAATGTGTGTATCTGCAATGTGTGTATGTGGTGTGTGTGTGTTTCTCTGTCTTAGAAAATGCAAGAAAAGCGATGGCTATAAATACTAAACTACAGTTAATGGAGAGTTAGGTATAAGAGGTATGTTTTGTCACAATTAGTAAAACCATATAATGGACTATAAATGGCAGTTGGGAAATATGAGAAACACAGCTCCATCCGTTTCTGAATGTTCAATTTTTTTAATGTTTTAATTAACTTTAAATGTTAATTAATTAAATGTTTTAATTAATTTTTAAAAATAAAAATATTTTGAGGTGTGACTGATAGGTGCACAACATAATGATTCAGCATTTGTTTATACCGTAAAATGATTACCATAATAAGTCTACTTACCATCCATCGTTATACAAAGTTACAACATTTTTTTTCTTATGATGAGAACTCTTAAGATTTACTCTCTTGACAGCTTTCAAATATGCATTACAATATTATAGACCGTCTTCCCCATGCTATACTTTACATCTCCATGACTTATTTATTTTATAACTGGAAGTTTGTAGCCCTTGACCTCTTTCATCCCTTTTACCAACCTCCCCAAACCTCTGCCTCCTGGCAACCACCATTCTGTTCTCTGTATCTGTGAGTTGTGTTTTGTTTGTTCACTTGTTATGGTTTTTAGATTCCATGTATAAGTTATAGCATATACTTGTCTTTGTCTTATTTCGCTTAGCATAATACATTCTATGTTCATCCATATTATCATACATGGCATGATTTCATTCTTTTTTATGGCATACATACATACATATACCATATATCTGTATTCATCTATCCATTTATGGACACTTAGATTGTTTCCACACCTTGGCTCTTATAAACTGCAATGCTACAATGAACATTGGAGGGCATGTGTCTTTCTAATTAGTGTTTTCGTTTTCTTTGGATAAATATTTAGAAGTGGAATTGCTGGATCATATGGAAGTTTTACTTTTGATTTTTTAAGGAACCACCACACTTTTTTCATAATGGCTATACCAATATACATTCCCACCAACAGTGCATAAGGGTTTTGTTTTTCAACATTTCTGCCACCACTGGTTATCTCTTCCTTCTCAATAATAACAATTCTATCCAGTGTTAAAGTGATATCTCACTGTGGTTTTGAGCTCTATTTACCTAATAATTAGTGATGTTGAGCACTTTTTTGTGAACCTGTTAACCGTTTGTGTATTTTCTTTGGAAAAATGTCTATTCAAGTCATTTGTCTGGTGTTTAAACTTGGATACGGGTTTTGTGTGTGGTTTTTGGCTCTTGAGTGGTAGGAGTTTTTGGATATTTTGGGTTTTTCTTGTTTTTCTTTTTATACATTCATTTATTCATTTTGAGAGGGGGAGAGTGTGGGGAGTGAAACGGGGGAGGGGCAGGGAGAGAGGGAAAGGGAGATTCCCAAGCAGGTTCAGTGCTGTCAGAGCAGAGCCTGAAACTTGTCTAGATCTCAGACCATGAGATCATGACCCGAGCCAAAATCAAGTGTGGGGTGCTTCACTGAATGGAGCCACTCAGTCATCCCAGTATATTTTGGATGTAAGTTACCTATCAGATAATATGGTTTGCAAATATTTTCACCTCTGCTGTAAGTCGCCTTCTTACGGTGTTGCTTCTTTTGTTGTGAAGAAGGTTTGTGGTATGATTTAGTCCCACTCCAAATGTTTATTTTTACTCTTTTGCCTCTCCTTTTGGTGTTATATTTAACAAGTTATTGCTAAAACCAATATCAAGGAAATGTCACCCTATTCTGTCTTCTAGGAGTATTAAATGAGCTTCAGGTCTTATGTTTTGTCTCGTACCTTTCAAGTTAATTTTGGTGGTTGACGTAAGGTTGGGTTCTAGCTTAATTCTTTGTTTGTTTTTTCTTAACACCATTTGTTGAAAAGATGATCTTTTCTTCTTTGAGTATTCCTGGCTTTCTTATCAAGTATTAGTTGACTGTGGATACATGAATTTATTTCTGGGCTCTTGATTCTGCCTCATTGGTTTTATGTGTCTGTTTTTATACCAGCAGCATATTTTGTTTTGATTGTTACAGTTTTATAGTATGGTTTTAAATCAAGAAGTGTGAGGTGTGATGCCTCCAGTACTTTTCTTTAGTAAGATTGATTTGGCAATTTGGAATTTTTGTGTTTCCTTTTGAATTTCAGGTTTTGTAATTTCTGTAAAAAAATACCATTCAAATTTTGATAGGGATAGCACTCAATCTATAGATGGCTTTGTTTAGTATGAACATTTTAATGATATCACCCTTCCTCTCCATGACCATGGGATATTTTCCATTTATTTGTGTCTCCCTCTATATTATGTCTCAAGATATAGTTTTCAGTGTACAGATCTTTCACTTTTGCCTCAATTCACTTATACTCAATTATCCAGAGAGACTCGCACAGACATCCTGTGAGCAAGAGAATAAGGCTAAATCAGCATATAATGTAGGATTCCATTTAGACCAAATTTAAAAATTGCCAAAAATAAATCTATGTTTATCTTTGGAAAAAATGGGGTAGGAGAAGCAAGGGTTTGCTCTGGAAAACTATTTTATATCTTGATGATTATGATGGTATCTTACCTGGAGAATAGGAAGATAATAGTTTTAAGAAAGACAGGAGGTGTAAAACTAAAAGCCTGGCTATTTGAAAATTATTGTAGTGCATGTTAGAACACAGGATGGCAATTTGGGTGAGAATAGTGTATGCTGTGGTAAAGTTTGAGGATATTGGAAATTGAACATAGCAATTGTAGTCAAAGGTCTTAAGAAACCAATTCAGGAACATCTAAAGTATTATGATTTGAGGGTAAAGAGATTTTATAGGTTGAGATAGCTCAAGATATCTCACTACCTACATGCAATACAAATAACATGTTTTATACATGTCTCATTTTATATATCTGCTTACATATGTGGTTCATTTTATTATTTTCCTTAAACTTAAGAGTGTTTGTCCTATGTTTCTGATACTTCAAGGCATAGTTACAAGAAAGGGAGATATGTTATTTGGTGAAATTACATAAAATAATCACCTGGGAAAATTTATCAAAAACATTATAAGGTGCTACATTCATAAATTAAAAAATTTCTTTTAAAAAAGATTCATGCTTGTACCTTTGGTTACACAGTGTAGACTTTTAATATGTTGTTTTTACTTACATTTTTATCTCAAAATATTTTAGAAAGATGAGCTATGATGTACTTGTTATAACAGTGAGAGCCTACATATGTAGTGTTAAAGTCATTTAATAGTAGTGGCTCTTTGCATTAGAGAATGGCGAATCTACTGATCACTACAGTATTTTCTGATCAATTGGTTCCACATATACAGGCACACTTTTGATAGAATATTGACTGGATTAAAATTGTCTTCCATCTTGCAAAAATTCTCAACAAGATCCTTGCAAATCGAATCCAGCAGCATATCAAAAGAATCATCCACCAAGATCAAGTGGGATTCATTCCTGGGTTACAGGGCTGGTTCAACATTCGCAAATCAATCAATGTGATACATCATATTAATAAAAGAAAACATAAAAACCATATGATCCTGTCAATAAATGCAGAAAAAGCATTTGACAAAAGACAGCAGCCCTTCTTAATAAAGACTCTCGAGAAAGTTGGGATAGAAGGAACCTACTTAAACATCATCAAAGCCATCTATGAGAAGCCTTCAGCTAACATCATCCTCAACGGGGAAAAACTCAGAGCTTTCCCCCTGAGATCAGGAACACGACAGGGATGCCCACTCTCACCACTGCTGTTTAACATAGTGCTGGAAGTCCTCGCATCAGCCATCAGACACTAAAAGGAAATCAAAGGCATTAGAATTGGCAAAGAGGAAGTCAAACTTTCCCTCTTCGCAGATGACATGATACTCTACATAGAAAACCCGACAGACTCCACCAGAAGCCTACTAGAACTGATCCAAGAATTCAGCCAAGTTGCAGGATACAAAATCAACGTGCAGAAACCGGTTGCATTTTATACACCAACAATGAAGCAACAGAAAGAGAAATCAAGAAACTGATCCCATTCACAATTGCACAAAAAACCATAAAATACCTCAGAATAAACCCAACCAAGGATACAAGAGATCTGTATGATGAAAACTATAGAAAACTTATGAAGGAAATTGAAGAAGACAAAAAGAAATGGAAAACATTCCATGCCCACGGATAGGAAGAATAAATATAGTTAAAATGTCATTACTACCCAAAGCAACCTACACATTCAATGCAATTCCAATCAAAATTGCACCAGCATACTTCTCATAACTAGAACAAACTATCCTAAAATTTGCGTGGAACCACAAAAACCCCGAATAGCCAAAGTAATACTAAAGAAGAAAACGAAAACAGGAGGTATCACCATCCCAGACTTAGCCTCTACTACAAAGCTGTCATCATCAAGACAGGATGGTATTGGCACAAAACAGACCCATAGACCAATGGAACAGAATTGAACTCAGAAGTGGACCCAAAAGGATACAGCCAACTGATATTTGACACAGCAGGAAAGAATAGCCAATGGAAAAAAGACACCATTTTTAACAGATGTTGTTGAGAGAAGTGGACGGCAACATGGAGAAGAAAGAAACTCTACCATTTTCTCACACCGTGCACCAAAATAAACTCAAAATGGATAAAGGACCTGAACGTGAGACAGGAAACTATCGACACCCTAGAGGATAAAGAAGGAAACAACCTCCTTGACCTCCACCGCAGCAACTTCTTACTTGACACATCCCCAAAAGCAAGGGAATCAAGAGCAAAAATAAACGGTTGGGACCTCCTCAAGATTAAAAGCTTCTGCACAGCCAAGGAAACAACCCAGAAAATTAATAGGCAACCAACGGAATGGGAAAATATAGTTGCAAATGACATCTCAGATAAAGGGTTGATATCCAGAATCTACAAGGAACTCACCCAACTACACGCCCGAAAAGCAAACAACCCAGTGAAGAAATGGGCAGAAGATATGAACAGACACTTCTCCAAAGAGGACATCCAGATGGCCAACAGACACATGAAACGATGCTCAGCATCCCTCCTCATCAGGGAAATACAAATCAAAACCACACTGAGATACCACCTCACGCCAGTCAAGTGGCTAAAATGAGCCAATCTGAGAACTCTAGATGCTGGCGAGGATGTGGAGAAACGGGCACCCTCCTACACTGTTGGTGGGAATGTAAACTGGTACAGCCCCTCTGGAAAACAGTGTGGAGGTTCCCAAGGAAACTAACAATAGAACTCCCCTATGACCCAGCAATAGCACTGCTAGGAATTTACCCAAGGGATACAGAAATGTTGATGCATAGGAGCACATGTACCCCAATGTTCATAGCAGCACTCTCCACAATAGCTAAAACCTGGAAAGAGCCTAAGTGTCCATCAACAGATGAATGGATCAAGAAGATGTGGTTTATCTATACCATGAATACTACATGGCAATGAGAAACAATGAAATCTGGCCATGTGTAGCAACATGGATGGACCTTGAGGGTGTTATGTTGAGCGAAATAAGTCAGGCAGAGAAAGACAAATATCATATGTGTGCACGTATAGGAGGATTAGGAGGAGCTTAACAGAGGACCAAGGGGGAGAAGAAGGGCAGAAATGTTGGGGGAAAGGGGGAGAGGCAAACCATGAGAGACTCTTGAATGCTGACAAAAACTGAGGACTGGTGGAAGTGGGGGGGAGGAGGGGTGGGCATGGAGGAGGGCACTTGTGGGGATGAGCACTGGGTGTTATGTGGAAACTAATTTGACAATAAACTATTTGTAAAAAAAAATAAAATAAATTAAAAAAAAAAAAAAAGAACTAAAATATATTTTAGTTGACTGACAACCTTTCTGGGTCCAGTTCCCTATCTGTAAGAACTCAGGTGTTATACCTATCTTGAAGAGAATATTGTGGGGATTAACATTTAGGAAAGTACCTGCCACTCTGTCTGGAACTCAGCAGACCCTCATGTTTCTCTTCCCCTTTACTATTAAATTAAGACCTGTTTTTCAGCATGTTTTGTATATTCCCAGTAGATGCCTAATAAATACTTCTGACTAATTGACAATATGGTGGGGACCTGGGGGCCAGGAAGAAGTTTCTATTTCTCCTTGAACAAACTCAAGATGTCAAATTAGGAATTAATCAATATTTATATCAGTACTGATTCCCAGAAACAATCAGCCATCTCTACAGATATTAGCAAATATCTGTGCTGTTCTACCAAGTTCACATTCATAGAATAATTTTGTTCTAAAATAATTCTCACTTGTGTACCACATACATTGCACTATCACCATTGAAGTGCTCAGTAAAGAGGGCCAAGATTAAATATTTGAAAAGAAAGAATAATACTACTTCACAACCAGCAGACTGACAAAAAATTTTTAAATTGCATTCCCAGATGTTGAAAAGATGTGGTACAATGGGGATTTGCATCCACTGCTGGTGGGAACACAACTTGGATTAGCACAATTTTAGAAAACGATTGAGCTAAGTTTTAAAAATTTAAAAATTAAAGAAAGGGAAAACCTGGGTGCCTCAGTCAGTTAAGCATCAGACTTTTGGTTTCAGCCCAGGTCATAGCCTCATGGTTCCTGAGATTAAACCCTGTATCACACTCTGCACTGACAGCACAGAGCCTGCTTGGAATTCTATCTCCCGTTCTCTCTGCCTCTACCCCACACATGCATATGCTCACTTGTTCTCTAAATAAATAAATAAATAAATAAACAAATAAATAATTAATACCATTGAGCATTACCTCATAAGATGAAACTTGCACATAGTCTATGACTAAGTAATTCCACTACAATTAGATATTGTAGATAAATTCTTGTGTATGTGTACCAGAATATATATGCAGAAAGTTCATAACATTACACTTTATAGGAAGGGAGGGAAGGGAGGAAAAGACAAGAAAAAAGGAAAGGAAAGGGAAGGGAAGGAAGAAACCCAATGCCCATAAATGGAAGTGGAATACTTATAATAAAAATGAATCAACAACTACACAAATGAATCTCAAAGCTTACAAGAAAAAAAAAATTAATGGATTCTCACTTATACAAATTTCAAAAATCACACCAAAACTAAATAATGTATTGTTTAGAGATCTATACGTATGTTAAAACTACAAAGAAAAGCAAAGGAATAATTTCCACACATTTTCAATTCAAGATAGAAGCAGGAAGCAACCAAGAGGGCTATTAAAGAGTTTCAAAGGTTTAAGTGATGTTCTGCTTCTTAGTCTATGTGGTTAGTAAATAGCTGCCTGTTCTATTTTTGTGTTACTATTGTTCTTTAAATTAAACATGCAAGTTTATACTCTTTTGTATGTAAAATGTACTTTAAATTTTAAGAATTGCTCTTTTAAATAGAGGTTAAGTTACTTTTTCAAAGTCATATTAAAAAGCAACAGAGGCAGGCTGCCTGGGTGGCTCAGTCGGTTAAGCGTCCGACTTCGGGTCAGGTCATGATCTCACAGTTTGTGGGTTCCAGCCCCACATCGGGCTCTGTGCTGACAGCTATCTCTGAGCCTGGAGTCTGCTTTGGATTCTGTATCTCCCTCTCTCTCTGACCCTCCCCTGCTCATGCTGTCTCTCTCTCTCAGAAATAAAAAATAAAAACTTAAAAAAAAAAAAAGCTTAACAGAGGCACAGCAGACCCATGTGAGTCTGACCATAAAGTTCATGGAGTTTTTATCACCTCACATACACATTGGGACCCAGAATTCACATACAAGTTGCATGTCCTTAGCCCAGGTGTCCACCGATGGATGACTAGATAAACAAAATATGGTAAAAACACACAATGGAATATTATTTAGAAGGAATCCTGTCACATGCTATAATACAGATGAACCTTGAGGACATTATGCTAAGTGAAATAAGTCAATCACAGAAGGACAAATACTGTATGATCCCCTTTAAATGAGGTACTTACAGTACTCAAGCCCATAAAGACAGATAGTGGAATGGTGGTTTCCAGGGGTCAGAGGGAAGGGGAAGTAGGTATTTTTAAATATCGAAATTGTTTAATCGTAAAGAGCTTCTGTTTTGCAAGATGAAACGGGTTTTGGAGATGGATGGTGGCCATGAGAGCACAAGAACTGGGAATGTGCTTAACATCACATTTAAAATTATTAAAATGGCAGATTTTGTGTTATATTTATTTTACCAAAATTTTCTAAAAAATTGCACATTCCTATCTAAAAAATAATCAAGGTGAGTGGAATTTAGTGGCAGGGCACAAAAAAAAAGCTACTTTCTAGATTTGCCGACATGGCCTGGTAATTCACAGCCAACCTGCTCTCCTAGCTGCACCATCACCACCTGAACTTCTGGGCCATGGCCTCCTGGAAGTTGGTCTGTCAACCAAGACAACTGCCATTTCTGGTTGGCCCCTGGCCTTATCCCCATGGTGATGGAATGAAATGTAGGGGGGCTGCCAGATGGCAGATGAGTAAAAGGGCAAGATCTAAGGTTGAGAGAAACGAGAAATAAAGGTGTAGCAGGTGCTGCTGAAGCAGGGCTGATGCTCAGCGGTCTGGGGTCCTAATCACTTCAGCCTATCAGTCTATAGCCACATGGTGAGAGGCACAGAACAGAAAGGGATGAGGCATCAGAAGAGGAAATAAGAAACAGAAATCAGCTCCTGGAATGCTAACGCAAAGAAGCCAGAATTTGCCACAAAGCTAAACTTGGAGTCTGAACACATCTCCAAAAATACGATTTAACTCATGTATAATTTAGCAACTCACACTTGCCCAGAAACACAAAACGACACACAAACATATCTACACAGACACATCTCCAAACACGATACTGAAAAAGACATTTTAATCTGGATAATTTGCCTACACGATAGCAAGGAGCCAGACTTTAGAAGATTGACTTAGCTCTTTGTGTCTGACTTTCTGACATCACGCTGACCCAGCTTCAGTTTACTTCTGGCCCAAAAGAGGACCCACAGCAGGCTGACACTCTTTCTCACTGCATTAAACCTACCACACAGTTATCTTAAGAATTACCAAGGTCAGTAGAGAACATATGCACAAGATTAATATTTAGAGATAATGCCCCTGAGAGAGCAGTGTTCTTAAGCACCCTTGAAGCATTTTATGTGTGAAAATGCTTAGGATTCAATTTTCATTTAATCCTCCCAGAAGCCTTTGGAGGAAGGTGGTTGTCTGTGAGCAGAAACGGAGGCACGAAAGAGGGGAAGGGACTGGTCAGGATCATAGATAAAAGGTTATCTGCAGAGCTCTGATTAAACCTCCCCATGTCCCCAGCTCAGAGCCCGGCTTTGTTGGTTGAGTCTACGTACCTCTCCAAGTCACAGAAGACAAGCAAGGTTCCAGCTCCTCACTTTCCCCACACAGGTGGAATCAGACCCAGCTCATCTTTCAGAGGGGTCTCTGGAGGTCTCTCTCATTCCTGGCTCACCCCCAATCTGATGTTCCCCCAAATGACCAGAGCCTCATTCAAAGGGAGACGTTAATCTACTTTGATGTGTCTGGACTATGCCTGATGCCTATTTTTTTCCATTTCAGCATACACCAAAACACCAGAGTTAGCCTCAGGGGAAAAAAATCAGCCTTACCAGAGTCTCATGATACACTTTCAAGCCTTTTATCTGACTCCAATCTCACTTCATTCCCACCCTCAACACACGTAGCATACACTTCAGACTCCAGGGCTAGTAGTGCAGGAAAGCATACACGTAGACAGGCTGTATTCTCGGGTGACACACCAACGTAGGCACTGAACCGGAACTGGAACCTGTGTGTATGTGAAATGAAGGAGTTGGTAGTAGGTGTTAGTTCCACTATTTCTTTCTTTTCATCACATTAGCCTCTGGGTAGTTCTCACTTGGGGGTGTACTTGGAAAAGGCCCCAAGTCGAATCATCTTCACAAGTCATACCAGGATGCATCTTCCTGCATAGGCCACCTCTTCACTGAATTTCTATGTTTTGCAGAAAACTGAATCTCAAAGCACAATAGAAAGGCTGGTGGTGAAAACCTGTAGATGATGCTAAGAGTCTCTAAAATGTATGAGTTTGCCAGACCCACGTGGATCATCAGTTAATCATTTCTTCAAGCTCAAACAAGGAATAATAGGCGTTCTCAATATCCAGTTTGCAACTGCTCTCCTGGAAAGGTCTTTACAAAATTTTTAAACTGCTTTAAGTATGAAATAGCAAGAAAAGAAGGACTGGAATCCCATGTGGCTCTCCAGGTGCTCTCTGCCAATGGCTCCACTGTGTATCCAGGACGCTGGTTTCTCATGACTATGTTTTTCATCATGCTTCTCAGACAGCCCTGTGTATCCCTGGTTAATTGCTTACCAATGTGGCTACTCTCTGCTGTGCGTACCAGGGAGGGACACCATCTCTGGGAAACTGAGCACTGCCTTGTTCCCATTACCATACGCCAGCCACAGAGATGTAGCTCAGAGATGAAACTATGTCTGTTTGTGATTCTCCTAGAAAGGATGGCACTGGACACCTTCTTAACAATAAAATCTGCCCGAGATAGATATCATATGTTTTCACTCATATGTGGAATTTGAGAAACTTAACAGAAGACCATGGGGAAGGGAAGGAAAAATAAGTCACAAACAGAGAGGGAGGCAAACCATAAGAGACTCTTAAATACAGAGAACAATCTGAGGGTTGATGGTGGTGGGGGCTGGGGGGTGGTTAAAATGAGAGCTGGGCACTGAAGAGGGCACTTGTTGGGATGAGCACTGGGTGTTATATGTAAATGATGAATCATGGGAATTTACTCCTGAAGCCAAGACTACACTATATACGCTGTATGTTAGCTAACTAGACAATTAATTGTTTTTAAGAAAGAAATAATAATAATAATAAAATCTGCCCAAAGTCTGCTTCACTAAAAACAATTTTTCTTAATCAAGGGCCAGAAATCTCAGGTTTACAAAAATGCTACTTTAATTTTCTATCTCAAACTCTAGTTCACCAATGGCAGAAAACTATATCTAGTCGATTCTAGATAAGCTCAATACTTTGGGGTTTTCTCAACCATTGCTACTTTTGTTAAGTCAGTTCCAGATTTTCTCCTGCCCCTCCTTCTCTCTTTCTCCCCTGGGCTGACCTGAGTTCCAGAGGGCTTATAGAATGTCTTAGTATCAACACTGGCAATAGGGAGGTCCTTGGTCTGGGACTGTCTTCTCTCCTCCCCAGGATGTCTGAGTTGTTTAGCCCCACTTGATTCTCACATGTAGCCATCTTTCAGACAAGCACTACTGAGGTGTCTGTAGAGTTACTTTGTCTTTGACTGTGGAGTCACTACCACCTTCTGCTGCAAAGACCCCTTAGTAGCACCCAAGGTCTGCACAGGTCCACTGGCTCTCCTATTTACTGGTGCTATTTAGTCTTATCCTTTTTTCCCTAGCCAGGTTCCATGCTTTCCATAGGACATAGGAAAACTAAGCTGTCCTGGAGATAAGAGAGGATCAAATGGGTTGTCTTGGGCCTCTTCTCTGGCTGGCACCCAACAAAGCCATCTTAACTCATGACTTCCACTCCTGGCAACATGGGGAAGCTGTACGAAGCAGCCTCCTTCCAGGACTCAAGGAGGATGAGGCACACGTCCTATTCTTGAACACAAACATTTCTGTATGTCCTGTTAGCATTCCTCTTTGCAGTCAACTCCGCTGAGTGAGAGGGAGAAGCGAGACACAGTCCCTCCTCCTCCGAGATCTCAATTCTCCAACTCTCCATCACGGAGGGCTTTGTCACTTCTCTGTTGGGGGAAATTTGTTCTTCAGGTCTGGTTTCAAATATTTCTTATACCTGGATAGTACCAGTCATAGTGCTTGGTATGAACAACTCTCACTAACTTAAGCAGAAAATAAATCTATTGAACCAACACTGGGCAGTTCACAGAATCTCTGGGAAGTAGGAAAATCAGCTGAAAATAAGAAGAGGCTGGAGAGCAGAAACCAAATACTGAATAGTTAGGATCTTGTCACCAATAAACCTGCCTTATTGCCACGGTGACTATGAAGTGTACCTGCAGCTCTGGGTCGCCACCTTCACACACTGTCTTTGGCAGGAGTCACACCCAGTTACATGGCCATAAGCTGGCTGTCAGGTAGCAGAAAGATGGACTGTCCAGTCCCCACGTTTTTCCACAGGGGCAGCAGGAGTCCACCTTCCACCACGGTTCATGTGACAGAGAGATCCCCAAAATCAGAAAGACTTCAGAATTCTTGACACATGAAAAAAGGGAAATATCCACTACAAGGACTTAAAATAAGGGTTAAGAACTTTATTTCTTTGATCTCTGGCTCAATTTTCAGATTCCTTCTTTTATAGCTGCCTAACAAAAGAGGGTCACAAGATGAAAGGGAATGTGAAGGAAAACAGTACATAAATTAATACCTCATGATATACTATCTCACAAGTTTTATCTCCCTAATTTCCTATAATTCCATCATTGAGATATTTTTATTCCCATTTTGTATATGAGAATGTCTAGATTGAGAAGAGTTCCATGATTTGGGGCAATTTATTTATCTTCTATATGCCTCAGTTTCTTCATTTATAAATTGGGATAAACCTACATTTTAGGGTTGTTATAATAAGGTTAAGGTTTTTGCTATAAGCAACCAGAGTTCCAGGGATGACAGTATAGTGGAAAGAGGACCGGTGAACAGGACATCAGGCAGACTGGCCACTAATTCTCTGCGAACCATGGACATATCACTTTACCTCCCTGTGCTTCCATTTTTGACATCTGTAAAATAAGCATGTTGGACTAGATGATCAATAAACTCCCTTCTATCCCACAGATTCATTGTCCATGAGTTCATCTTACAAATCAGTCCCTAGGCCTGCCAGATTCCATGTGATGGGGCAGTGACCAACATGCTTACTTCCCCTCCCCATCCTAACTCCCAAATGAGGCCTCGGCTCTCCACTTAGCTGTAGGATTAACAGTTGGATGTGACATGTTAACCCGCGAAGCATGATGTAGTGATGTGTGCTACACACACAGCACCCCTGGGATCATTTTCTCCAGGAAAAAGGACAGCATGTTCAGAAAGCATGAGTCACAGCATGAAGCCCGAGGGGAAGAAATGCACAGGCATCAGGGCAGGGGATCATCTCTGATGAGATTTTTAAGGGGAGCAGACCCTGGAGACTCATTAAGAGTGTGCACCATTTAATGGTTGCTTTTAGTTTGCCAGGTGTGGTTTTTTGCCAACATCACCATGTCATGTTGAGGAAGATAAAGACATTAAAGTCATGAGTTCACTCTAAGATCTGGAAAGAAGAAACAGGAGAAGCGAAACAGTCTCTGTGGAGCTTCCCAGTGGAGGAATAGACGATAGATGGATTTGGAAGAAGACAGACAGGATTGGGGGCTAGCAGGGACAGACAAGAAGAAAACCCGGCTGAGTGTGGCTGGTGGCTTGGGGAATACTCCATAGCCATCTCCCAGGGCCACATGCTGCTCTCAGCTCCCTAATCAACCTAGGGGGATTTCTGAAAACCGAGTGTCAGTGAGCCCTCCCTCCTTGCTCCCACAGCACCTTCCCTGTATCTTTACCTCACTGCCCAGCAGGTCCTCAGTAATGTTTATTTTACCAATGAAGGCAGAAATTAATTCCAGCAGAGGGGAAGAGGAGTTGGGTAAAGTTCCACAGAGGTTTCAGCCTATGAGCAGGATTTTTTTTTTTAAACCAAGATTTGTCCAGAGGGGAAAACAAGAGGCAATGTGCTGCACACAGAAAAACCAAAGAGAGAGAGGACAAGACTGATATGAAAAAAGACAGGTAAGCTCAGAAGGGAATGGGGTCATTTGGTAACTGAGACAGAGAATGCAGTTTGGACAAGGGAAGTTTGAGGGACTCATAGAGACCTAACAGAAGATGCCCCAAAGGGAGGCGAGGAAGGCAGAGTTCTGGATGACCCATGGATAACATGGGAGAGGAAGAAGGGATGAGGGCCAAGGCTGTGGCTCTGAGGGCAGTAACATTTCAGAAGCAGGGAATATAAAAGCATCAGAGACTATGAAAGAACACACAGAGCAAGGTAACACAGCAGGACTGTGCTGGGAAAGCCAGGAGGGAAGAGTTTCCGGAAGTCAGGGAGCACAGGCAGTTGAGCTATCCTTTCAGACTGAGCCCACACAGCATGGGGAGTAGCTGTCATTTCAAATCACAGAGCCAGTTCCTATCCATGGCTCTGTCCTGGGTCATCATGGTCCCACCTAGCCCTTAGCAGCTTTCATAGAAACTGTGCAAATCCACTTGGGTACCAATGAATGAGCTTGTGTTCCAGGCTTACCATGAAAGACATGAGGTTCTCAGAACTGGTGTCTTTTGGAGGGAAAAAGGAAAAAAAAAGAGGAAAAACAGTGGAACCTTTTCTAATGCATGATAAAGGAAATGCATGAGAATGTTCCCAGTGTTGGCCTGAGGTGATGGGCAGTTCTTTTCCCATCAGTAAACCCTGTGAAACAATCCAGGACTGTCCTTCCTTGAGGAGCAGAGGCTGCTGGCAGTGGTCGCCATCTGGGAGAGCAGGTGTGGTTGAAAAGTGATACTGACAGGCCTTGCCACACACACACACACGTCCAGAGGCTGGGTGTTTATTTAAACGCTGCAGCTGCTGCTCCCAGATCCTGGGGCTGTTTGTACCTAGCTATTAGAACCCAGGGATTTTCTTTAATGTCTTAGCTCCACAAGACCTATCCCAATTCCGTTTACTATATAATGTATATTTGTGTTTCATCGAAGTGCTTGAATTGTGCAAATACTTTGCATGGCTGCAGAGATTTTGTTGATCTGCCTCAAACACTTCTCAGAAACTCACTCAGAGGACTCACCTAAAGTTATAACTTCAAACGGCTTCGTAGACCCATCCTGAATGCAGATTGAAGAGTTGACAGATTGCCCTGCATATTGGTACCTGAAATTCTTACACACATATCCTCTGACTTGCAGCACTGTCCTCTGGGGCAAAGAAATGACTTGGGCTTCTCCCTAAGAAACAAGAGAACAATCTAAAAATCCAGGGGAGCCTGGATACCTCTGTCAGTTGAGCGCCTGACTTCGGCTCAGGTCATGATCTTGCATTTCGTGAGTTTGAGCCCCGTGTTGGGCTCTGTCCTGACAGCTTGGAGCCTGGAGCCTGCTTCAGATTCTGCGTCTCTCTCTTTCTGCACCTCCTCCACTCATGATCTCTCTCTCAAAAATAAACATTAATTTTTTTAATAAAATAAAAACCTTTGTTCACCTACATGAACAAAGAAACTGTGAAATAAGAAAAACTGTCCATGCACTAATATAAAACTTTAGAAATTATAGCACCCTGGGGGCACCTGCCTGGCTCAGTGAATTAAATGTCTGACTCTTCATTTTCCCTCAGGAAAATCTCACAGTTCATGAAATCAAGCCCCATGTCAGTCTCTAAGTTGACAGCGCAGAGCCTGCTTAGGATTCTCTCTCCCTCTCTCCCTGCCCCTCTCCCATTCATTCTCTGTCCCTCTCTCTCTCTCTCTTGATAAATAAATAGACTTTAAAAAATAGCACTCTAGATTCTTGTACAAAATTAAAAAAACCTCCTTGATCCACAGCCAGCAGCCAGCATCTGTGCTTGTTCCACTTCAGTGCTACAGGCCCTAGAGTGAGTCTCATATCCTGCACTGTCCTGAGACCATTTTGTTTTTGATGTTGCTTACAGAAAACTATATTTATATTGACTTTTTGCCCCTGCTTGCTCCCAGCTGGTCCAGTTTGCTTGTGGGTCCAGAAAACTTACTTGTTGACAGAGGGATAACAGTGAGCCTTTCCTCACAGGAGCCACTGGAATCCATGCCAGGGGGACTCAGGATTAGTTTCCATGAAATGAAGTTCCACCATGGCAGCCACTTCTTCCCACACCACTGCCACTCAGTAACCATGTGTGCTTTTTAGTCTTCTAATCAACCCCCAAAGAGAGCCCTTTGTACCTTACCTAGGAGAGGTATCACCACTGGCCAATTCCCAGGTCTTGTCTTCTTGAAGTTGGACTTTCACATATATCTTTTCGGATAGATAACTAAAGAGAAATAAATCCAGGCATCTAAAAATATTCTAAAGCACAGAGATAAGAAGAAGGCCAGACACTTGATGAGACTTGCTGCACTCAAAGCAGATATATTACAAGAACAGAAGAAAAAAATATCATAACATGCTTCATGTTACTAATAAAAATACAAGAGTACATGATGTCAGTGAGTAAAAAGATAAGCTCTGGTAAAATGAGAACTATTTGGGAAAAAATATATATATATGTATATGTTTCATACAAAGTAAAGCCTAAATAAGAGCTATTTTTGAGACAAAAAGTAGCAGATCAGTAGTAAATAAAACCAATGATGTAAAGGGCAAACTTGAACAACACTCCCTGCTTACAAAGGAAGAAAGGATAAGATAGCAGGTATGGATGACAGAGTAAGGATTTAACCAAAAAATAATAAACATTTCTGAAACAGACAATAAAAAAATACATACTAGAAGAAACTATCCTGTTGTTTTGTTTGCTTGTTTTTTATCTAAGCCTGAATGTGCAGAGTCCTCACAATAATCCAGGCAATTATTTTGAAAATGAAGTTTATACCTAGAATATTTTAGTGAATTTTTTAAATTCTAAAAACAAAGAAAGGATTCTAGACACATTCAAGCAAAACCTGTAAGTCATCTATTGTTTTAGCCTGGGTTTCCCTAAAAGCAAACCCTGAGCCAATAGTAGCCACGTGCTACTATTTTGGTGAGTGGGGAGCATGATCCCAAGGAAGTAGAAGTTGGGGGAAAGGGGAGAGACCAAAAAGAATGAATATACACAGTCCCCTTGATATCAAGTCAGCACAAACGATTTCTCAAAACCTCACAGGATTCTCTTCTAAGAGGTCCTCTAAGCTCCTTCAACTCAGAACAATCAGTCTGTCCACAGGACGAGGGGAAAAGAGTTTACCCATTGCTTTTCAATTCCCATTGGCCAAAGATTTGCACACATACACCCCAAAGCAGAGGTGTTAACTTCCACACACATCTGGGTTGCACATACATAATGCCCAAAAAGTCCCAAGACATTGTGCCTCAGCATCATCAGGGAAGCTCCAGGGCAGAAGGTGAGAGAGATGTGGCCTGACATGAGGCAAGATGCTGGTGGCTGCATCTTCATAAATTGGTTGGGCAAACCAAACTGGTCATCACAGTACATCACAGCCAGGGCTCTAGAGAGCAGTGAGCCCTAAAACTCTGAAGCCCCTGCTCCACCAACAAAAGATCAGAAGTTAACTTCCGAATTCTCTTCAGCAACACTCATTTTAATTAAGCTTGGCAAACCACGTCAACTTCATATCAGGCACTTCACACTAAATGCCACAAGGCAATGGAGCAGTATCTCCAGAGCTTAGAGAGAAAAAAATATGACCCAAGACTTTATCCACAGCTATCATCCTTCTTGTAGAAAGATGACAGAAAGATATTCTCAGATACAGGGCTCAAAAAATGTCTTGATCTCTTTCTGAACAAAATACTTGCAGCAAATCCCCAGAACACAAAAATGAAATGCAATGAAGAATCCAAGAAGGAAGAAGTTGTAGCCAAAAGAGATTGTTGGAAGTGTGAAAAACAGTTAAATTATGGATACAGGTCTAAATAATGACTGTCAATCTGGATGAAATCCTTAACAGAAAATAAGAAAAATACTTTACAAGGAGATATACATTGTCTACTTTCTTTAATTAAATGGTAAGGTTTATAACCACACATTAATTTTTTTAAAAAATTAATGTTCATTTATTTTTGAGAGAGAGAAAGAGAGAGAGCAGGGAGGGCAGAGAGAAAAGGAGACAGAATCCAAAGCATGCTCCAGGCTCTAAGCTGTCAGCACAGAGCCCAATGTAGGGTTCAAACTCATGAACCATGAGATCATGACCTGAGCTGAAGTCAGATGCTTAACCAGCTGAGCCAGCCAGGTGCCACCCACATATTAAACTTTTAAAGTTCCAAATAATTCACTGTTCAAAATTGGGGGTCATAAATGATTACTTTGTTCTGCATTTTGAGACTTCAAAAAAAGATAGGCTTTATGAGATTGAGTTTTAGGTTTTTAACATATATATTAGTGGAATGAAAAACAAAGTTGATATTCAAAGAGGAAAATATGAAGAAAATGGTGTATATAGAAAAAAATAAATTAAAAAGGAAATATAGAAACAGAAAGTATATACATAAAAGTAGTTTAAAAGTTAGGTGAATAAATGCAAATAGATTAAATGCCTGTACTGAAAAAAAGACTTTCAGACTGGATAAATAATAATTAGCTATCTACAAGAGATTCTGCATATTATTTTTTAAGACTGGCAAAAATATATCCCACAAATCTAACATGCAGTTCAAAACAAATTAAATTATATTAAATTTAAGAAGCCAATTTTTAAAAATCGATAAATGGTGCTATCTATAAGAAATATTTTACAATAGAACTCTTTTAGACATCTAAGGATAAAGCACTAATATATAAAGCTGATTTCAAGTTCAGAGATATCAATACCAGCCAGTACCTGACACAAGTACACTTCACAATAATAACCCTGAGATGTTAACATCATTGATGGTCTTATTTTATACATAAGAAAACTGAGGCTTAGGAAGGTTAAGTGTCCAGGGTCACATAAATAATAAGTGGAAGAGTACAGTCTGCTACCAGAAATCCCACTTACTGTACCCCAAATTCATTTCATCTACTTAGATCTTATATTTCTGTTTGTCCAATCAGGTCCTGTGGTTAATAGGACACAGTGGACCACAAATATGGCAGCCCTCTCCTTGCAGGCACATGGTTGACGTACACGCCCACCCACTGGAGAGCAGGTGTAGCTTGGCATCCATAGAGCTTTCATGAAGTCTCTACTCACAGCAAATTTTTCCAGATAATGAGCATGACGATGGCACAGATCAAGACCCCTACCCATTCCCATTATCTCAGTGGACTTGTATGAGATGAAATCAACCTTCATTGTTTAAACTACTAAATTTAGGGAGTGGCTCCTTACTATAGCATGGCCTAAATCTATCCTGACTGATTCATCATTAATTAATTTTTTTCTGTAAGCTAGAGCCAAAAACAAACCCTGGCAGCATTTTCACAGGAAACAGATTCATTGGCATAGGCCATTATTCAGTAATTTTTGGCTTCAATCATCTAGCCAATTACTAATCTACCTAATTGACTATCACATAGACCACAAAGCTATCAAGAGAGGCCTCATCAAAGACTTGCTGATATCCAAAGATACCATGTCTGTTGCATTTCTTTTATTTATTGCATGGGGAGTTAATAATTCTCCAAAAGAGATGAGGTTAGAGTGGAATGGCTTCTTTATCAGCAGTCCATGGTGATCACTGCTTCCTTTCCAAAATAGTCATAGACCTTTTTTTTTTTTTTAAGAAAAATGTCCTAGGAAAAAGAGGAAGGTAACATTTGATCTAAATCTTAAAATAGAAATACAATTTTTATATGCAGAAACTGAGAGGAAAGGACATTTCAGGTTGAATGACAGAACGAACAAAACGGAGGAATGAAAGTGCATGGCTTTAGTTAACCATCCCTTTGCTTCTATTTTAGACCACAAAGCAAGATGGAGACAGTGGCTTCATAATGTGTCACTATTATTAATGCTTGCAAGGAGTTCTAGAACAAAAAGCAAGAGTACTGGAAAATTTCATTTCTAAGTCATTAGCAACTTGTAATAACTGATATAAATTTTATCTTTAAATTTACCTATAGATGACTTTTAACTACATAAAGAATTAGATATTAACCTCAGCCTTCCCTAGAAGTGCTTCTTACAGACACTAATAAATTTTCAGTAACAATATTTAATTTAAAACTCCTTCTTAAGATTATAGGCAGATAAATAAAAGCCCTCTATAAGTTTTCCACTTGAGGAATGAGTTCTCTCTACTAAGCTTTTTTCTAAAGTGAGTTCATTTCCCATGTACTTGGTGACTACACTCAGAGATTTCACGAGAAAAATAATAGAAAACAGCTGTGGAGTAACTGCAGGCTGTCTTTGGCTGACTAGGAGAAGCCATACCTCGTCTTCATGGTGTCATCCCAGAGGTCAGAGGTCTTCTGTCAAGCACACAAAGCTGGAAATTTCCAAATAATCTAAGAAAACACTCACCATTTCAGACAGGTTTTTTTTCCATTATTTACGACACAATCCATGTTGAGTGGAAATCTTCTGAAGTTAGCATATGATAAGCTTCATGTAAGCAAGGCACAGCTCATTGCTTGAGGCGCAGCGTTCTGGTGCTTCCTGAGGAAGCTTTTTTAGCATGATCTCCCCCTGACAAAGTTAAGCTACTTATAGATTCCTTAGATAAGATTACAAAGCAGATAGCAGAATGTAGACTCAATTCTAATGCCTCAAGACAAAAATGACAGAAAATAGCAAACTAAATCCCAAAAAGCAAGGAACTGCCAGAAAGAAGACATTTTTGTCTTTTACATCTTTCAGTTTTTCTGCCCCCACTACAAACTAAAATGACAGTAAGCTAAACTGTCTGAGTAAGTCATTAGTCACAGAGTGGGGCAATCATTGTCAGAGTGAATGAACCGAACCCCAGATTTTACCTAAATTGCCAGTGAATTTGAACCATGGTTTTTGAGTTTCCAGTAGTTGTATATAGCTTCTGACATGGCTGTCATTGCTGAGTGTGTCTTCATTTTGTTTTTTCATCACAAGACAACAGGATATAAAGATAACACCCTGGACAGGTAAGAGGAGTGTGGGCAAGTTCTGTGCACCTGCCATTAACTCCCCTTGAACAGACTGTCTCCCCTCTAGACATCAGAAACCCCCTCTGCTAAGCTTGTCCAGCAGCAGGTGGGAACGAAATCTTGTATTTCTTAGAGTCCTCTCTGGTTCAAATTTTATAAAATCAGGAAGTAAAAATCCTAGAAAGGTACCAAGTTCCTATTTTCACGAGATTTCTCAAGCTACTTTGCAGTTTCAAAACACCAAGCTGATGCCTACAACTGTGAGAACAGAGAATTTTTAAAGCTGTAAGAAGCTAAAAATCATCTAGTCTAGAAATTACTCATAGCGATAAAGAAGTAGAAGCCCTCAGAGGAGAAGTGACTAGTGAAGATTAATGAGCTGGTGGGGACCCCTGGTTCCCAATCTGGGGCTTTTTTTTTTAAGCTGTGCTGCCTTCTTTGTGCATATTTAAGGTCAACAAGAGGCTAAAGGTGGAGTGGACAAATTCTCCCACCTAAGTGTTCCTTGAATCTTTTCTTTCTAGCCCATATCATACTGCCTCCCACATTTCTTAAATATTGCCAAGAAAAGTAATATATTCTTTCCTAACGGATTGCCCCAATGGAAATCTCCCATCTCCAGTCTTCTTCTCTACTGTTTAGAGTAAATTAGAATAATTTACCAAAATTTCCCACTGGGATGATTTCCTATATTTTATAAGTTTAAATGTCCCTGCATGGCCTGAAAGGCCCTTTATGATCTGACTGTGTGTAACTCTCCACCCTCCCCAGCATGCATACTGAGCTCCCGCTGAAGGAAATCCTTGTACATCAAGGTTTTTGTTTCTCACCTGCTGTGTGGTGGTCTCCCCACCCTTCTCCCTTTTTTTGACTGAGTTCTACTTTCTCCTTTCTTTCTTTCTTTCTTTCTTTCTTTCTTTCTTTCTTTCTTTCTTTCTTTCTCTCTCTCTCTCTCTCTCTCTCTCTCTCTTTCTTTCTCTTTCTTTCTTTTTTTTAACGTTTTATTTGTTTCTGAGAGAGAGAGAGAGAGCATGAGCAGGGGAGAGTCAGAGAGAGAGGGAGACACAGAATCTGAGCCACAGGGCTGGAACCCACAAACCATGAGACCATGACCTGAGCCGAAGTCGGACGCTTAACCAACTGAGCCACCCAGGTGCCCCAACTTTCTCCTCTTTCAAAACCTGGTTTAATGAATACTTACTCCCATGACAAATGTCTACTGAGTTCAAACTATTAGGCAAACATGAAGTACCCACACAACATGTTCAGAAATGCCGTATCAGCCACTGCTCCAGGTTGCTGAAGTATGAGCACCACGATAAAAATTCATCCAGATTTAAGCCATGTAGACAAAATGTTATCTGACTAGTAAGATAGAGAAAAAATTTCTTAGCATAAAAGTAATAGAAATGAAGAAAAAAAAACAAATCTACATTAAATTAGAAATTTGTGTTATCTGTAAAACGATTTGGGAAATTTTGCATATGAGAAAAGATTTGTATCCATAATAAATAAAAAAAAGTCTTAGCAAACAATAAGAAAAGCACTAAAAACTGTAATAAAAAATGAGCAAAGAATATAAGCTGAGATTTATGAAAGAAGGCAGATGGCCAATAAACACTTTAAAATCTTAATCCTACTAGTAAACCAAATTAGCAAATTAAAAGATAATATTTTTAACTAATTAACAATAATCATACTGTATTCAGTGACAACAAGACTAATCAGTAAGATAATCACTCTCATACTTCACTTATGGGAACTAAATCTATATTTTCTATATGGAAAGCAATTTTGCAGTACATATCAAAAGCCCTAAAATTTCAACCCTTTGACTACATTTTTCCTTCTCAAAATCTAGCCTAAGAAAATAGTCATAAACTGTAGATATTTTTACTTCACAGTATTATTTATGTAGCAAAACAGTATATATTAGTGTGCAATAAAGGAATAATTAAATTATTATATAAAAATTGAATATAATATAGTAAATAAATTTTCCTTTTAATATTATTTTAACATGAAAAACTTACAATTCAATAAAAAATTAGAAACAAAATGAAAATTTTTTTCATGATATGATCTAAATTATATTTTAAATATACATGTGTCTAGAAAAAGATTGGAAAATATATATCAAAACATTAACATTAATTATTTCTGAGCAATTTTAATTTGTTTCCTTGTACTTTTCATGATTTTACAAATTCTCTGTGATAACTTCACTTTGCTTTTTTTTTTTTTTAATGTTTTTTTTATTTATTTCTAGGAGAGAGAGAGACAGCGTGAGCAGGGGAGGGTCAGAGAGAGAGGGAGTCACAGACTGAAACAGGCTCCAGGCTCTGAGCCGGCAGTCAGCACAGAGCCCAACGCGGGGCTCGAACCCACGAGCCGCGAGATCATGACCTGAGCAAAAGTCGGACGCTTAACCGACTAAGCCACCCGGGCGCCCCTTCACATTGCTTTTAAAATCAGGCAAAGGCGCTAGTTAAAAAAACAAAACAAATTATATATATGTATATACATATATATATTAATATGTATTCATACATATAAAGATGTATCTATTTTATTTTATGTGTGTGTGTTTAAAAATTAGCATAATCCATTTATAAACTATATGATTAATCTTTTCCTTACTAGGCTATTCCTTTTTTTTTTACAAATAGTTTATTGTCAAATTAGTTTCCACATAACACCAGTGCTCATCCCCACAAGTATCCTCCTCCATGCCCATCCCTCCTCCCCCCCCACATCCATCAGTCCT
The DNA here is from genome assembly GCA_017311185.1 of Proteles cristata cristata. Lineage (NCBI taxonomy): Eukaryota > Metazoa > Chordata > Mammalia > Carnivora > Hyaenidae > Proteles > Proteles cristata. Next base: position 727,200 of record JAESUZ010001598.1, read on the forward strand.
CAGTTTTTGTCAGCATTCAAGAGTCTCTCATGGTTTGCCTCTCTCCCTTTCCCCCACCGTTTCCGCTCTCCTTCTCCCCCTTGGTCCTCTGTTAAGTTCCTCCTAATCCTCCTATACATGCACACATATGATATTTGTCCTTCTCTGCCTGACGTATTTCGCTCAGCATAACACCCTCAAGGTCCATCCATGTTGCTACACATGGCCAGATTTCATTGTTTCTCATTGCCATGCAGTATTCCATGGTATAGATAAACCACATCTTGATCCATTTGTCCGTTGATGGACACTTAGGCTCTTTCCATGTTTTAGCTATTGTGGAGAGTGCTGCTATGAACATTGGGGTACATGTGCTCCTATGCATCAGCATTTCTGTATCCCTTAGGTAAATTCCTAGCAGTGCTATTGCTGGGTCATAGGGGAGTTCTATCGTTAGTTTCCTGAGGAACCTCCACACTGTTTTCCAGAGGGGCTGTACCCGTTTACATTCCCACCAACAGTGTAGGAGGGTGCCCGTTCTCCACATCCTCGCCAGCATCTAGAGTTCTCTGATTGGCTCATTTTAGCCACTCTGACTGGCGTGAGGTGGTATCTCAGTGTGGTTTTGATTTGTATTTCCCTGATGAGGAGGGATGCTGAACATCGTTTCATGTGTCTGTTGGCCATCTGGATGTCCTCTTTGGAGAAGTGTCTGTTCATATCTTTTGCCCATTTCTTCACTGGGTTGTTTGTTTTTCAGGCGTGTAGTTTGGTGAGTTCCTTGTAGATTCTGGATATCAACCCTTTATCTGATATGTCATTTGCAACTATCTTTTCCCATTCCTTGGTTGCCTATTAATTTTCTGGGTTGTTTCCTTGGCTGTGCAGAAGCTTTTAATCTTGATGAGGTCCCAACTGTTTATTTTTGCTCTTGATTCCTTGCTTTTGGGGATGTGTCAAGTAAGAAGTTGCTGCGGTGGAGGTCAAGGAGGTTGTTTCCTGCTTTCTCCTCTAGGGTGTTGATAGTTTCTGTCTCACGTTCAGGTCCTTTATCCATTTTGAGTTTGTTTTTGTGCATGGTGTGAGAAAATGATCTAGTTTCATTCTTCTGTATGTTGCTGTCCAATTCTCCCAATACCATCTGTTAAAAAGGCTGTCTTTTTTCCATTGGATATTCTTTCCTGCTTTGTCAAAGATCAGTTGGCTGTATACTTTTGGGTCCACTCCTGAGTTCTCAATTCTGTTCCATTGGTCTATGTGTCTGTTTTTGTGCCAATACCATACTGTCTTGATGATGACAGCTTTGTAGTAGAGGCTAAAGTCTGGGATGGTGATCCCTCCCGTTTTTGGTTTTATTTTTCAGGATTACTTTGGCTATTCGGGGTCTTTTGTGGTTCCATACAAATTTTTGGATAGTTTGTTCTAGTTTTGAGAAGTATGCTGGTGCAATTTTGATTGGAATTGCATTGAATGTGTAGAGTTAGGCTATTCCTTTTAATACCTAAAGAAAGTATCTAAGGATCCTGGTGTTCACAAGACATAGGGTATAGCAATGCCACCACTGGTGAATCCATCACATAAAAAGAAAGTAATCTCTAACAGCACCATAAACCTCTTCTTCACCTACAATTTTATGATGTCTTATGCAGTTATTTGATTAACATCTCCACTAGATTAAGAATTCCAGGAGAGCAAGGGCTCCCTACATGTTTGATAACCAGAGCATGAGCCAGGGCACAGTATGCCTGGACATATATGAGATACTCAATAAACTTTAATTGATTATGAAGGAGAACAAATCAAGGATATCTTAGGTCATAGGGGTCTCTACAAGAGTGAGATATTTCCAGGAATATCCTTAGCTATCTCACATCCGACTGCCCTGTTCTCTACAGCCACCCCTAGAAAGAAACCGCGTGCAAGCTGGAATCCAACTTTTTTCTTTTTCCCTCAAATTCATTCCCACTTAAAGTCCTTTTCAGTAAAATGGATTCCTTCTTTGTATGTTACCTAATTAGAGCCACTAATACTTAGACATTAATTAACACTTGGCTTGACACAGCCAGGAGATGTCTGAATCCATAAAGAGTCTCTTACTCTTCAGAACAAACCTCCAGCTAGCAAAATGATAAGTCAGGTAGGGTCACTGTGGGCCATCCAGCATTCCTTGGGCTTTTTTCTCACAGCCAGCAAGACCAGCTCTGATCCTCTTAAATGAGAGGAAGACTTCTTAAATCAGAGACTAAAATAGTCTCCACAGGGCTTATTAGTCAGTCTCCAACCCCCAACCCAGATCCTCCCTCAGGCTTCTTCACGTCAGAGAGAGTACAGGCAGGGTCCCAGGAAATGCAGTCACTGAGGACTACCAGAGCACTGAGGATTGGACCATGTACTAGGAATAAGAAAGAAAAATGCTTTAGGAGGGGCGCCTGGGTGGCTTAGTCGGTTAAGCGTCCAACTTTCACTTAGGTCATGATCTCACGGTTCGTGGGTTCGAGCCCCGCGTCGGGTTCTGTGCTGGCTGCCAGCTCAGAGCCTGGAGCCTGTTTCAGTCTGTGACTCTCTCTCTCTCTGACCCTCCCTTGTTTACGCTCTCTCTCTCTCTCTCTCTCTCTCTCCTAGAAATAAATAAAAAACATTAAAAAAAAAAAAGAAAAATGCTTTAGGAGCTTTGCTTGGGTTTCTCAATTCAACAATTCATTCAGGGAAAGCAAACAAGCCAAAAGGATAATGAAGAAAAATGATGTTACTTTATTGTTTCTGAGACTTATGAGGGAAGAATGGAATGATAAACATCTTTTAAACTAGTAAAACACTTTTTCTTGTTTATAAGGATTACATGATAAGAATAAATTCTACCACAAAGACGAATGAATAAAGATTTTCCAAGGCATCAGATCATGCCTAACTAACTTCCCTAAGCTTCCAAAGTATGTGATTTATTGATACTGTCTGGAATTTACATTCATGAGAAGTAAATTATCTAAATTTTTATGAATCACATATTGTTCTCAATTTGCAAAACACCAACACCAAACACAAAACACCCACTGTTGCAAAATAGTCCTTGCAACTAGCAGGGGTGCTGACTTAACCATTAAACAAATCAAGTTTTCAATTTGGCTCAGCAATGTGACCTTGGCCAAGTCTCTGTCATCTCTCCAATGGAGAACGATGGAAGCTACCTCAAAGGAATGTTGTTAGGATTAATCAAGAATGTCTCTTCCAGTTCCTGATACAGCAGACAATAAAGAGTCCACATCCAGGGGCGCCTGGGTGGCTTAGTCGGTTAAGCGTCCAACTTTCGCTTGGGTCATGATCTCGCGGTTCGTGGGTTCGAGCCCCGCGTCAGGCTCTGTGCTGACTGCCAGCTCAGAGCCTGGAGCCTGTTTCAGTCTGTGACTCCCTCTCTCTGACCCTCCCCTGCTTACACTGTCTCTCTCTCTCTCTCCTAGAAATTAAAAAAAAAAAAAAAAAGAGTCCACATCCAGATCTGAGTAAAAATAAAGGAATTTAACCCAAAATTTATCAACAGATACTCCCTTAAGTGCCTTGAATTTAGATAGTACCCTTTTCTTGAGTGAGAATTTCCAGTGGATCTTCTTGCTTGCACTAACATCTCATTTCACTTGAACTTTGCCTGGGAAATGGCCAAGGCACTTACGATTATCCCCATTTTGAAGTTGAGGAATTAAAACTCACATAAGTGAATTGTGCTTACCCATTACCATGGTTAAAAAAGAAAAGGAAGTGAAAATTCCAGATTCTGAGTATTCTAAGTACTTTATCTTTTTAAAATGTTTTTATTTATGTTAGTTAACAAATAGTGTTATATTTGTATCAGGTGTACAATACAGTGATTCAACAATTCCATACATCACCCAGTGTTCATCATGACAAGTACACCCCATCACCTATTTAACCCATTCCCACCCCTACCCACCACCCCTGGTAACCATCAGTTTATTCTCTATACTTAAGAGTGCGTTTCTTGGTTTGTCTCTATTTTTTTTCCCTTTGCTCATTTGTTTTGTTTTTCAAATTTCATATAAAATCATATGGTATTTGTCTTTCTCTGATTTATTTCGCTTAGCCTTACACTGTCTAGCTCCATCCATATTGCCACAAAGGGGAAGATTTCATTCTTTTTATGGCTGAATGATATTCCATTGTATATACATACCACATTTTCCTCATCCATTCATCAATCAATGGACACTTGGGCTGCTTCCATATATTGGCTATTGTAAATAATGCTGCTATAAACATAGGGATGCATGTATCTCTTTGAATTAATGTTCTTATATTATTTAGGTAAATAACCAGTAGTGTGATTGCTGGAGTATAAGGTAGTTCTATGTTTTGAGGAACCTCCATACTGTTTTCCACAGTGGCTGCACTAGTTTGCATTCCCAGCAACAGTGCACAAGTATTCCCTTTTCTCCACATCCTCAAAACTGTTGTTTCTTGTGTTGTTGATTTTAGCCATTCTGACTGGTGTGAAATAACAGTGTAGTTTTTATTTGCATTTCTCTGATAGTAAGTGATGATGAGCATCTTTTCATGTGTCTACTGGCCATCTATATGTCTTCTATGGAGAAATATCTGTTCATGTCTTCTGCCCACTTTTAATTGGATTATTTATTTTCAGGTGTTGAGTTTTGTAAGTACTTTATATATTTTGGATACTAAATCTTTATTTGGATATGCCATTTGCAAATATCTTCTCCCATTCAGTGGGTTGCCTTTTAGTTTTGTTTGTTGTTGCAGAAACTTTTCATTTTAACGTAATCCCAATAGTTTATTTTTGCATTTGTTTTCCTTATTTCATAATACATAGAAAAAAGTTGCTATGGCCATTCTCAAAGAAGTTTCTGCCTATGTTCTCTTCTAGGACTTCCGTGGTTTCATGACTTATATTAGGTCTTAAACTATCACTATTTGCAGACAACATGATACTATATTTAGAAAAACAAAAAGATTCATCCAAAAAGCTGCTACAACTGATAAACGAATTCAGTAAAGTCATAGGATACAAAATCAATGTACAGAAAACTATTGCATTTCTATAAACCAACAATGAAGCAGCATAAATAAATATTAAGAAAAGAGTCTCATTTATAATTGCACACAAAATAATAAGATACCTAGGAATAAACCTAACCAAAGCGGTGAAAGACCTGTAGTCTGTAAACTATAAAACACTGATGAAAGAAATTGAAGATGACACAAAACAATGGAAAGACATTCCATCCTCATGGATTAGAAGAACAAATATTGTTAAAATGTCTATACTACCCAAAGCAATCTACACATTTATTTATCTTTTTTAATCTTTTTTTTTTTAATTTTTTATTTCTAAGAGAGAGATAGACAGCATGAGCAGGGGAGGGTCAGAGAGAGAGGGAGTCACAGACTGAAACAGGCTCCAGGCTCTGAGCTGGCAGTCAGCACAGAGCCCGACGCGGGGCTCGAACCCACGAACCGCGAGATCATGACCTAAGCGAAAGTCAGACGCTTAACCGACTAAGCCACCCAGGTGCCCCAGCAATCTACACATTTAAAGCAATCCCTACCAAAATACCAACAGCATTTTTCACAGAACTAGAACATACAATCCTAAAAGACCCCAAATAACCAAAGTAATCTTCAAAAAGAGAAGCAAAGATAGAGGCATCACAATTCTGGACTTGAAATTGTATTACAAAGCTGTAGTAATCGAAACATTATGGTACACAGACACACAGATAAATGTAACAGAATAGAAAACCCAGAAATAAACCTACAACTATATGGTCAATTAATCTTTGACAAAGCAGAAATAGGAAAAGGATAGTCCCTCCCATGCATGGTGTTGGGAACACTGGTCACCTACATGTGAAAGAATGAGGCTGGGCACCATACACAAAAATAAATTCAGAGTGGATTAAAGACTTAAATGAGAGACTATAAACCATAAACTCATATGGCATATGGTTTTTCATAGTATTCTCTTACAATTGTGTGTATTTCTGTGGTGTTGGTTGTTATTTCTCTTCTCTATTTGTGATTTTATTTATTCGAGTCCTTTCTCCTTTTCCCTGGTAAGCCTAGCTAGGGGTTTATCCATTTTATTGAGCTTTTCAAAAAACCAGCTCCTGGTTTCATTGAGCTGTTCTATTGTTCTTTTAGTTTCTAAATCATTTATTTCTACTCTAATCTTTCTTGTTTCCTTCCTTCTGCTTTAGATTTTTGTTTGCTGTTCTTTTTCTAGCTCGTGTAGGTATAAGGTTAGGTTGTTTATTTGAGATTTTCCTTGCTTCATGAGGTAGGCCTGTATGGCTATATACTTTCCTCTTACAATGGCTTTTGCTGCATGCCAGAAGTTTTGGACTTCTGTTTGAACATGAAAATTGTGTTTTCATTTTCATTTGTTTCTATGTACTTTTTAAATCTTTTATTTTGTGGTTGACCTCTACATTGTTTGGTAGCATGTTCTTTAACTTCCATGTGTTTGTGCTCTTTCCAGATTTTTTCTTGTGGTTGATTTCTAGTTTTCTAGTATTGTGGACAGAAAAGATGCATGGTATGACTTCAATCTTTTTAAATTTGTTGAGGATATTTTTGTAACCTAATATGGAGTCTAGGCGCTTGACTGGAGAATGTTCTGTGTGCACTTGAAAAGAATGTGCATTCCCCTGTTTTAGGATGAAATGTTCTGAATATATCTGTTAAATTCGTCTGTTCCAATGTTTCATTCAAAACCATTGTTTCCTTGTTGATTTTTATTTAGATGATCTGTCCATTGACGTAAGTGGAGTATTAAAGTCCTTTACTATTGGGGCACCTGGGTGGCTTAGTCAATTAAGCGTCCGACTTTCGCTTAGGTCATGATCTCACGGTTCGTGGGTTCAAGCCCCGCGTCGGGCTCTGTGCTGACTGCCAGCTCAGAGCCTGGAACCAATTTCAGAGTCTGTATCTCCCCCTCTCTCTCTGACCCTCCCCTGCTCACGCTGTCTCTCTCTCTCTCCTAGAAATAAATAAAAATAAATTTAAAAAAATAAAGTCCTTTAATATTATTATATTACTATCAATTAGGTTTTTTTAATTTTATTATTAATTGTTTTATGTATTTGTGTGCTTTCATGTTGAATGCATAAATACTTACAATCATTATGTCTTCTTGTATTGTCCCCTTTATTAGTATATAGTGCCCTTCGTTTGATTCTTATTATAGTCTTTGTTGTAAAGTCTATTTTGTCCTCTATAAGTATTGCTACTGTGACTTTCTTTTGACATCCATTTGCATGATAGATTTTTCTCCATCCTCTTGCTTTCAATTTGCAGGTGTCTTTAGGTCTAAAATGAGTCTCTTGCAGGCAGCATATAGATAGGTCTTGTTTTTTCAATCCATTCTCTCACCCTATGTCTTTAATTGGAGCATTTAGTCCATTTACATTCAAAGTCATTATTGATAAATAATTATTTATTGTCATTTTATTATTTGCTTTGGGATTGTTTCTGCATAATTTGTCTGATCCTTTCTTGTCTTTCTTTCATGGTTTTCTCATTTTCTTTAGTGATATATTTGGATTTCTTTTTCTTTATTCTTTGCATATTTATTAGTTGTTTTTAATATATGGTTACCATTGGGTTTGTATATAACATCTTCTGCATATGATAATCTACATTAAGTTGATAGTCGTTTAAGTTTGAACTCATTCTTTACTCTTCTCCCCACGTTTTACATATATGTTGTCATATTTTACATTCTTTTATTTTGTGAGTTATTTGATTTTTACAGAAACATTCATTTTTACTGCTTTTGTGTTTCCTATCTTCATACTGTCTCTTTTTGTCTTTCCTTTCCATTTAAATCCCCTTTAAAATTTCTTACAAGGCTGGGTTAGTGGTCATGAACTCCATTTAGTTTTTGTCTGTCTAGGAACCTCTTTATCTCTCCTTCTATTCTTAATGATAAGCTTTGCTATATAGAGTATTCAGTTGCAGATTTTTTTTTCCTTACAGCACTTTGAATTTTATCATGCTACTTCCTTCTGTCTTGGAATGTTTCTACTGAAAAGTCCCCTGCTAGCCTTATGGGGTTTCCCTTGTAAGTTATTGTCTTCTTTTGTCTTGCTGCTTTTAAGGCTTTTATCACTGTATTTTGCAATTTAATTACAATATGTCTTGGTGTAGATCTGTTTTTGTTTGGGGGAGAGGGGTGGATATCCCCTGGGTCTGGATATCCATTTCCTTCTACAGATTAGGGAAGTTTTTAGCTATTATTTCTTCAAATAAATTTCTGTCCCCTTTTCTCTCTCTTCTTCTTCTGAGACTTCTATAATACAAATGTTATTATGTTGGATGGAGGCACTGAGTCTATTCTTGTTTTGCATAATTCTTTTTTCTCTCTTTTGTTCTGTTTGATTACCTGCAATATTGTCTTCCCCGTCACTAGTTCCTTTGTCTGCTTTTTCCAGCCTCTGATCATCCCATCAAGAATATTACCCATTTTGCTTCTTGAACTGAGGCTCTGCAAAACTCCCCAGTTGGAGGATGTGATGTGAGCAGGGACTGGGGCCCATCTGCTGGGATAGGCAGCTTGCTGCACTGAGACTTGGGCAAAGGAGGCTTGGAAGGGCAGTTCCACTGAAGCATGGGGCTTGGTATTAAGCAAGTTAAGTATCCACTGTTGGTACTACACTGGTTCCCTCAGATGGTCCTGTGCTTACACTGAGGAGTGGGGGAGGGAAATGGTGCCAGTCAGCTCCTTTGTTCCCGGAGGGGGTCTCTCTGTTGACACAGTCTCTCTGGGATGTGCTCTGAGATGAGTCAATAACCTCTGCACTGTATGCCCCAAGTGCTCTTCAGATCAGTTTCCATGTTCTATGTCCACATGTTGTTTTCCTGCTTTCTTTCCAAGAGAAGCCCAGTGCCCTCCAGGCTGTATCACAGGCAAGCCTCCTGACCTTTAAAACTCCAGGCTTTAAGCCCCACTGGTTGGCAAAAGTTATGAAATTTGGCCCTTCTCACTTTCCAAGCCAACTGCTCTGGGGATTCCCTTTCCCTATGTGCTCCCCTGTGTGGTAGCCTCTTTCTCACCCTTTCCACAACCATAGCTCCCTCCCTACCACAGTGGCCATGATCCATTTCTCCTCTAAACCATGTTTCCACACATCCTACCTTTTTTGGTGTGACTTCTTCTCTACCTGTATTGTGGAATTTGTTCCGTGGAATTTCTGGGGTATTCAGGATGATTTTATAGTTATTAAATAACTATCAAATTCATGGCATGAAATGAGCCCAGGGTTCTTCCATTCCACTGCCATCAGACTGACAAAGTCAAGTAGATACCTACCTTTTAAAAGCTTCTCAAAAAAGGTAATAGAGAGTAAGGGTCTGTGTTCAATAGTTCATCTAGAAAAAGAAACTCTACAATTTTCAGTAAAGGAAATATATTATTGGAAAGCAAAGAGCAACTGATAGTAAGATTAAAGAGTAGTATATGGAAATTCTAGATAGAGGAATTACTTTATTTACAACCATAAAGGATTTTGTTAGCATATATGTGCCAAAAAAGGACAAAGATATTCCAATGCTGTTGAGCTAGGTTATAAAATAACATTTTATGTTGAAATAACATTTTTATGATTAACAACATATTTGAGTGAAGCAAGATGAGGCCAGGTCCATAATTCCTTATTAGCAATTCCAAAATCTAAAATGTTCTGAAAACCAAAAGCTTTTTCCTAAGTTTGGCATCATAAACTCATTTGGTTAACTAACATCAGGTTATCCCATGTATTTGAATATTCAGATGTTCCACATTAGAAACATTATGCTTGATTAGAGGATGCTGTTCCTGACCCTTCCTGAGATACTTTGTAAAACAAAGAGTATTATTGCTCTAATATCTGCAAAACATTTAATTCTAAAATATATCTTGCACCAAACGTTTCAGATAAGAACTTGCAGGGGAACCTGGGTGGCTCAGTCGGTTAAGCATCCAATTTTGGCTCAGGTCATGATCTCATGGTTCGTGGGTTCAGGCCCCACATTGCTTCAGACCTTTGGTCTCCTTCTCCCTCTGCCCCTACTGTGCTCACATTGTCACACTCTCTTTCAAATATAAACATTAAAAAAATAAATAAAAGGAACAGATAAGAATTTGCAGACCTGTATTATTATCTCTATTTTAAAACTGGAAAGTTCCTCAGTCTCAAACTAATTTTTATGTTGCTTTGTATCTAAAACTAACTTTTAGGTAAGGACACTGAAACATTACTAAAGAATTCTGCTAAGCAGAGAACCCATATGACAGTCATTTTTAAAACTCCTTTTGTACCTGGAAAGGAACCCAGTAAATGTCTATAAAACTAGGTGAAATTAGTTCAAAGAGTAATTAAATCATGTATAGAGTTCTTAAGGTTAGCTCTTAATGACTGTAACATGACTGCTAAAGAAAATGTTTTTATCAAACTGTGTCGTTAAAACCATTGAGTTGTGATGTAAGAAGAAGATTTCAGCCAAGTCATCTGAGTGGTGTTCATAAAGACATCCCAGACCATTTGCCTATATTTTCATCTCTGCCTTAATGTGTGCCCTGGGACGGACCAGGGACCCCAGACCTCTCTTCTTCTGGATAACTGCCTAGAGCCCAGGCTTGAGAGAAAAAGAGAAAAGTTACATCCTGAAAACAGCAACATAAAAAGATCAAACAGACCCACAAAATTTCTCTGTTAGAGGAAGATTTTTCAAAAAGAGTTATGAGACCTCTGGGTGGAGCTTAGGTGGTTTCAAGGTTTGTGTAGCTCTGAATCATTCTGGATTGTCACATGGAAGTGGGGAAGGGGCAGGCTCCCAGTAGTTTGCTGAAAGTCATCTGCTTCAGATCAAATTATTGGCTTGAAGCTTAGAAGTGAGGAACTAATCCCAAAAAGTACCAAAATTGAAAGAAGAGGTACATGTGCATTGGGGGTTGGGGAGGCAGGGCTGGAGGGAAGGAAGAAGGGAAGGGCCAAGGAAAAGATGGAGAAAGCATTATATCCTGAACCAGACTTTCCAGAGTTTCTCTGGTTCTTTTTAAGCTAAAGATGATGCTTGCCAGGAACATTTCTTGCTCCTTTACCTCCCAGTAACTGACCTGCCCTGAGACAGCCAACAGCAATGTTTTCTCTGTCTGGAATATTGTCCCTCTTCTTCACTGCTTAACTGCACACACCCTTCATGTCTCGGCCTAACAGTCTCCTCCAGGTAGGTAGCCGTCTTTGGAGTACCCTGCCCCTGCATTATACTAGGTCTTCTCCTATATACACCAACAACTCCTTGTACCTCCACCCCCCATCAGGGCACTTAATTTATTTTGTTGTAAGTGCTTTCTTCTCTACTGTCCCTGTTAGATATAAACTCCTTGAAGATAAGGGCTGTATTCCCATAGTATGTGCTTCATAAATGTCTGTTAAATATATGAATGAACCAATGAATAAATTGGTTTCTACTTCTGCTAGGGGGCATGATGCATCTAAGAAAGTTCCAAACAGCAAAAGTGAACCCAGTTGGAGTCTTCCAGGAACGGGTGAGGCAAACTGGACTATATGCACGATAGGTCTTAAATAACACTCAAGACTTAAAGAAGCTGAGTGCTTCTCCTGCTATGAATGAGGAGAAAACACAGAGAGGCAGCCAGAATATGCCTGATGTATTTTACAGCAAGGAAGAACCTAGCTTGCCTTCAACAGAGGGTCGGTGTGAGGGAGTGTAAGGGGAAAACACTAGTGGGAAAGTAAAGACCAGTCACAGAGGATGGTAGTTACCACACTCAAGTGTTTGAAATTTATCCTGTGGTCAGTACAGGGCCAAGAAGGACTTTGGGCCTGGGAATAAAATGTGCAGATGAGTGGTAGGGGAACTGATGGGAGACATGAGGGCCAGTTAGGAGATGGTTTAATAATAAGGCAATGAAACCATGAACATCTAAACAAAAAAGTGAAGATGAGAAAGAAAAGAGAAAAAAATATTAAGTGTCGAGACTAAGTGACTAACTGGTTATGTCTAAGAAAAACAGCAAGGTCTAATTAAGAAGTTAGTTTAAGGAAAGATTATAACGAATAACAATGATTACACCTATCACTTGCTCAGTGTGTACCACATGCCAAGGGCCTTATATTTAATTTAATTTTCACAACTCTCTTTTCTTACTCTCTTTAGTACATATTATTGCTGTGTTTTTACATATTAAAACAATTTTAAAACTTTTTTATGTTTATTTATTTTGTGGAAAGAGACAAGAACATGAGCAGGGGAGGGGCAGAGAGAGAGAAGGAGACACAGAATCTGAAACAGGCTCCAGGCTCTAAGCTGTCAAAACAGAGCTCCACGGAGGGCTCGAACTCACAAACCATGACATCATGATTTGCCTTGAAATTGATGCTTAACCAACTGAGCCCCCCAGGCGACCCTGAAGCATTTTTAAAAGGCTGTTGTAATCACATAAGCTAATGGTTCTCAAACCACAGAATCTTCTGGTACTACCTCATGGAAGCAAGAGTGGGGAGTGCACTAAGACCTCTCCCCCGACCTTCAAATAGAGCAGCTACCCTTCCTTCCTCTGCCTTATATAATAATTCTGTATGTAAGGTTCATCTTTTAAAAACATTCTCAGTGCACCTGGATGGCTCAGTCTGTTGAGCATCCAGCTCTTGATTTCAGCTCAGGTCATGATCCCAGGGTCATGGGATTGAGTCCCACATCAAGCTCCGCACTGAATGTGGAGCTTGCTTAAGATTCTCTCTCTCCCTGTCTGTCCACCATTTGCACTCTCTCACTCTAAAAAAAAAATAATAAAATAATAAATAATAAAATAAAACCATTCTCTTAAAAAAGTTTGAGAACTACAGAACTAGGCACTTGTGGTTAAGAATAGATAAATGAGTATAGTAGGGTGGGACATCTCACTTGCAACAATAGAATTTGGTATTCACGGAAAAAGAGGAATTAGGAGTTGAAGATGGTCTTGGGCTTAGACTCTCCAAACTGGGTAGGGGGTACTTTACTGAGGGCAGGATACAGGAAGAGAAAACATTTAGGTTGGTTTGAATTGGGTTGCGTTTATGATACCTGGAGGCCAACTCCATGAAGATAGTTAGTTGGAAATACAGGTCTGGAGCAGCTTATGGACAATGATGAAGTCATAGTATTGTATATGATCACCAAGGAAAAGAAGGCAGGAGAAAAAGAGAAAGAGATCAATGGCAGAACCCTAAGGAAAACTAACATTTCACTCATTCACCCAATATTTATTTATTATCTACAACGACACTATAAATAGAAAGAAGGAAAGCAGATGAAGGAAGAGAGAAGAATAATAAAAGTTTAAAAGTAAGTTCAGTCACAAAGAAGAGAAGAAGGAATTTCAAAGATGGGGTAGTTAGCAGTGTCAAAAATGGCAGAGTTCAAACCATGAGAGACTCTTGAATGCTGAGAACAAACTGAGGACTGATGGGTGTGGGGGCGGAGGGGGAGATGGGCATGGAGGGGGGCACTTGTGGGGATGAGCTCTGGGTGTTATATGGAAACCAACTTGACAATAAACTATTTGTAAGAAAAAAATAAAGTCTTGTTATGAATTGGAAAAAAATAAAATAAAATGGCAGAGTTCAAATAGGATAAGATCAGGGAAAGGGAAGTATGAAATGTGACCATTTGAAGGTTACAGGTGACCTCTGAGACAGAAACTGCAGCTTCTCCAATCAACAATTATTTTCTGAGTATTTCTAAAGTATCAGACACTGGGCCAGCCTCTGGCGCTAAATGGTAAGTGCAAAACAGGAGTCTGCCTTTATAGAGTGACACTAATCAAATAATCATACAAACTAAATATAAAATGTCAATTATGATAAGAAGTAAGAAAAAGACACATGGCAGTCCATGGAAATCTGAAGTAGAAGAATCAGACCTTGTCAGGGAAGGTTTCCCTACAGAGATGATGCTTGAACTAAAATGGCCAAGATGAGCAGAGCTTAAGTCAAGAAGGAAGAGCTCATGCAAGGCCTTATGGTAGAAGAAAGTCCAGGATCTGTTTGAGGGATTGAAAAAACCAGAATGTGTAGAGCAGAGAGAGGAGGCATGAGTGAAAGGCAAGAATGCAGAGGCAGGCAGAAGTCAGACCATGTAGGGCTTTGGAGGTCACACTGAAGAATTCTTCCTTAGGATATCTTAAGAGTAGTAAGTGCCCTTTAAGTGTTAAGTGTTTGGGGATGGGGAGGGAGGTGGGGAGATTTCAGATTTGCATTCTGGAAGAAGGACCCAGTTGGAGTGATTTAAGGTCTGAGAGAAGCAGGATATCTGGTGAAAGTTCCTAGTGCCACCAGGACACTAGTTGGAATAAGGTCAGGAAACAAGAATAAATTTAAAAGGATGCCTCTTCCTGAGAGATTGGAAGGATAGGGGTAAAAATGTGAGGATATGGAATGTTTAGAAGGAAAGGGGATGTTTAGTTGAAACTTTTATTCATCTGCTAAGAATGAAGAAAACATGGATAGAAGGTGGAAATACGGTATCACCCCTAGAGAAGGCTGTAGTCAATATTTGTTGGATGTTAATGAATGCAAAAGTTTGGAATAGCTGCCATGACAAACCCAAAAGGGATCCAGCTCAAGATAACTCGAAGAATTGCTTAGCAACCCAAGTCTCCACTTTGCTAATTTTACCTAGTGTACACCATCAATGCCTATAAGGAAAAATGTACAGCTTCCAAAATCTCATAAACTTGGAAACACTGTGGACACCTGCACTAGGAAAATCTGAATCATGGCATCATGTTTCTTCTAAAATGCTCACAATTAGTTGGGGGGATGTCTTTAACAGGCTTGATTACCACTCCACAAGGGTAACATGGGTCACCCTGGTATTAGTCATAGGTGGTTTGAATACTGTGGAAGTGATTTTTGCTGCTGGCATTTTCTAAAGAAGTATAAATTATGACTAAATTTCTCCTGTTTATATGCGTTGCCATTTCTTCCCACATCTTTCATCAACAAATAGCAATCAGAGCAATATGGCTAAGAAGTAATAGCTGTGTCTTATTTCTAACACTATGCCAAGCGAGGCTGCCAACTGCTGTCTAATCTCTTCTCTCCCCCAAGTAACAGAGGGTAAAAGGTAAGACACCGTGGCTGCTGCCTTGGAGACCAAATGCAGTAATCACAGAAAATAATGCAATTCTGGTCATTGTGATGAGCAGAGTGCAATATGTTCCACTCTTCTGGAGCAATTTCGAGACAGGAAAGCATTGTGCCAGTGGTCTCCTAAGCAGGCCACATCATTCCATTGAGATATGGGGTAGAAAATATTGATCCATTGAAGTATGGGAAGAAAATATCAGAATTTGATTTTCAATTTATTTACATTTTTTAAAAGACAAAGAATTAAGCTTTACTGGTATTGAATTTATTATATGAATCAGCACTAACATCTTATTCAGTTTGAACATCAGATTCCATATGTTGCCCCACAGGAAGGGTGGGAATTCCACAACACAGAGGGGCTCCCTGTCATCGTGTCTAATTAAGTAGATTTGTGAGCAACCTCAGATGATGCAATTTTGGTAAGATGTCAATTCTCTCCTAATTGACCTACAGATGCATGCAATTCCAATCAAAATCCATTTTTTTGTAATAGCTGAAAGCAAACTTTTCTGTAGAAACTAAGAATCTAATTCTGAAATTCATATGGAAAAGGCAAAGCATTTTGGAAAAGCAAATTTGGAAAAGAAGAACAGGGGTGCCTGGGTGGTTCAGTCCGTTGAGCATCCAGCTCTTAATTTCGGCTCAGTTCATGATCTCAGGGTCATGAGATCAAGCCCTCATTGGACTCCATGCTGGGCATGAAACCTGCTTAAGATTCTCTCTCTCCCTTTCCCTCTACTCTCCCCCATTCATACTCCTGCTTTCTCTCAAAGAAACAAAGTTACCAACCAAAAAAACACATGGCCCAATGATGGAAATGTGGGATGAACCATGGATTCCAATTTATCCAGTTCTGGGCACCTGATATCCATTTGATAAAGAACACATAAGCCTCATTATTCCTTAAACTTTTAAGTTCAACTTAGAAATAATATATTTGTTACTCTAGCAAATTTTAACAATGAGTTTTAAGAACTTTAGGATAGTATTGATTTCAATGTTCAAATATTTAAGACTAAACTTATTTTTTAAGGTTTTACATTATTTTAAGTTTATTTATTTATTTTTAGAGAGAGAGATTGTGTGAGTGGGACAGGGGTAGAGAGTAGGGAGAGAATCCCAAGCAGGCTCTGCTCTGTTAGCACAGAGCCAGATGTGAGGTTCAAACTCATGAACCATGAAATCATAACCTGAGCTGAGATGAAGAGTCAGACACCTAAACAACCGAGCTATCCAGGTGCCCCAAGACTAAGTTTATAAATTTAATATATTCAACTTACTTTTTTAAGGTACTTCAATTGTATTTAACCAACACATTTTCCTATGAACTTTAAGTAATTCTATATAGCTGACAAATTTATAAATATGGTGAAACTTAAGTTCTCTTAAATTTTCCAAAACTATATATAAACAAATGGAATTTCAAGTAAAAAAAAAAATCACAGCTCAAATTCAAAAATGTAAGATCTGTGTCTTGGTTTACTTTTTTTACATATGAACTTTCAATTGCTCCAGCACCATTTGTTGAAAAGATAAGACTATCCTTTATCCTCTGACTTGCTGTTACTCCTCTTGCAAAGATCAGATGACTATATTTGTGTGGGTCTATCTCTAAAGTTCTCTTTTCTGCTCCATACGTATCCTTCTGTATGCAAGGATGCATTTTCAGAAGTGCTTGGTGGGGGTTTGATTCTTGACAAAGTGCCATCCCTGAAGGTAACCTATAACCAAAGGTTATGGTGCCTTGGCACCTGAAAAGGCAAGCCAACTCCATTTTATATATTTATGCTCCTCAAAGGCTGAAAATGAAGAAGGAGGAGGAACAGTAGGAGTTGTAAAGAGATCAGCCCTGTTTCTCAATTGTGTGCTTTAAAATGTCTGCAGGAACACTCTACTTATCAGCACCTGAAGCTAAAGGTGCGTCCCTTCAGCAAGATCAGAGACTTATTTGGGGGCTTTAACACAGAATCTCAGACACTTCAGCAGCTTATCAGAACATCAACCAGTGTCTCCAAGTGTATCTAACAATCACAGTGACCAGCTTGAATGATATGGTAAATGCCAACAAGCACAAAGCTTAGCCACAGACTCATTCTCCACCCAGCCAAAAATGGGGTCTTCTGTTTTCAGACCTTGTATGGCTGCATATTTAGTTAACAACTTTAACCTTTTGGACAAAATGTACCTCACATTATCCTGATCTGGAATAATTCTTTACAAACCAAATGACCCCATTTACTAGCAGTAACTAAAATGCACAAAGATAGGAAATAATATTTGTCAAGTACATATTATGTGCCAGGTACTGCAGGAATTATTTCAGTTAAGACTCCTCTAACAATTCTGTGAGGTAGATATTATTGTCTCCATTTAACCGGGGATTGAAAATTAAAGCTTAAAATTTTAGTAATTTATCCAAGACCATGAACCAGGAAGTGGCAGTGCCGAGAATTGAACTTCCTAAGCTCTTGCTCTAAATGCAACGCTGTCCAATAGAAATACAATGTAAGCCACAAATGTGAGCCACATATGTAATTTTAAGTTTTCTTGTAGCCACATTTAAAAATAAGAAGATGAAACGCATGCAATTAATTTTAATAATATATTCTATCATCCCAATATACCCAAGATATAATTTTAGCATGTAAATCAATATAAAAATTTATTAGTGAGGCAGTTTGCATTCCTTTTCTGATAAATCTCCAAAATCCAGTGTGCCCTTTCAGCACATCTCAATTTGGACTAGCCACATGTCAAGCACACAACAGCCCTACCCTCTGGGTCACTCTAGAAGACTATTGTGCATCCCTGGATTAGAACCAGCTGTACTACACCTGTGACAAAAGTGAAAAGAAAAATGTTACTGATTAAAAGTCAAGTTGCTAGAAAACCATATATTTTCTGGTCAAAAGACAAATGAAAGGAAGTAATTCATCAGCTGCATTCCTTTGCACAACAGTCATAAATGCACCAACTGCGCTGGGCTATTTACCTCAATGGGACTGGAAACAAATGATGTAAAACTCATAAATCCACACGTTCATAAAGTGTAGACTGCCAGAGAGGGTAGTAAACCCAAATGGGTCCTATCTGAATTCTTCTAGGCAGTCCTTTCAAAAATTATTTTAGAGGAATCCCCGACAAATATACAATCCTGTAGGAACCTTATCCATCCCCCCACCATCTACTCTAACAAAACTGCCTCAAGGGGCTTAGTTTGGGTTAAGTAATTTCCTTTATTTATTTTCCATTTCCTTCTTGTCGTACGTGCATTTTTATTCATCCCGCATCCCCCCTTTCCTTTCCTCTTTTCTAGTTGGTTTCCCAGATTCTCAAACTTACACTAGGTTTTTAGTTTTGTTTTGAGTTTTAACATTAACATACTACTTCGCTGCTGCTTTTCATTGATTGCCTGCCAAGCAGATCATGTTCCCTCCTGCCTGAGGGAAGAAGGAAAAACCTTCCAGCCCCATCATCAGGATTGCTTCAGCCCCCGCCTGGTAGGAGAGGGGCAGAGGGTGATGGAGACCTGTGTAGTGCACAGCTCTTGGTGGGGGATAGCGGAGTGGGGCGAGGTGTATCCAGCTGCCAGAGTGCGTTTCCAGTGAAATGAAAGAAATCTTCATGTTGTAAAACTCATTTACTCCGGTGGTTCTGGATTATGTTTCCAAAAATGAAAATAGCTTAATTCTTTTAGAATTCAGAATAATAGAACAAAAAAAAGTGAAAAGAAGAAAGGAAAAAAGCACCTGAAATTGCACGAGCAGAGAGAACCACTGCTAGCATTTTCACTTTTAAAAATCCTCAGTGTTTTTCACTCCCAGATTAGGGAGCCACCCCCACATCCCCTCTCTGGGGGGGGCCCAGGGTGAAAGGGGTGGGGGAGGGAAATAGTTACAACTGAGTTCTGAGATAATGTAGCTAATCTTTAAGCCTGAAATGAGCACAAAAGTTAAATTACAAATGGGTTATCCCTCACTCAAGCTTCTAGAAATTTTCGTTTGACTATGACCTTTTTAATGTAACCGTGGGATAACAGTAATAGTAATAATGCCCATCATTTACTCAATACTAACTATGTGCCAAGTATTAAATTGGGTGCTTGCCATATGTTTTCCCATTTGAATTCTTGTCACAAGTCCATGAATTATGGAGTGCTTTTTCCATTACCCACTGGGGATATGCAGACTCAGAAAGGTTAAGTCCAGCTACTAAGTGATAGAATTAGGATCTGAATATAGGCGGGTCTGATTCCAAAGGCTGTGTTCCTTTTGCAATACCATACTGCCATAGCTAAAGTCATCATAAAACTATGCCATCCAGCACTGTTGAGTTTACAGTTTATAAGAAAATAGTAAGGCACTAAATTTACCACTACCGACTTTAGACCCTAAAAAGCTAGACCTAAGAACTTAAAGTCAAATAAGAATATACATCTGGCAAGAATTTCCAGCATACAACCTCTCCAGCCTCAAGGTAAAGTTCCGTCATTGCAGGAACGCCACACTCCAATAACTCTGGTAAGGAAGTATATGCCCGGGGTGCCTGGGTGGCTTAGTCGGTTAAGCGTCCGACTTTCGCTTAGGTCATGATCTCGCGGTTCGTGGGTTCGGGCCCCCCGTCGGGCTCTGTGCTGACTGCCAGCTCAGAGCCTGGAGCCTGTTTCAGTCTGTGACTCCCTCTCTCTGACCCTCCCCTGCTCACGCTATCTCTCTCTCCTAGAAATAAATAAAAATATTAAAAAAAAAAAAAGGAAGTATATGCCCACTAGCCAACTGCCATCTCTTTCAGGGCCCTGAGTTCTGGTCACAAGGCAACCACCCATTTTCTACAGAATCCAGAGAAGCCTCAAAAACACCAGGTAGTGGAGAAACATTTTGGTTTTGATCAGTTAACAATCTTTCACCATTAAGGGTCATGTGCCTTTGGCTGTTTTCCCAGGCATAAAATTGAGCTTGGAGTGAATTAAAAAATGCACATTTGCTGTCCCTATACCCTAACACCTACTTTAATTTACAAGTACATTAGAGCTTTAGAGCAAAATTGGTTCCTAATACACAGAAGAGATACAAAGAACTCTTGGCAATGATGAAGACTGATGAAGGCAAAGCACTAGCCAGCTCACTAGAAACCCAGTGACAAGATAGGTAGCCAATGACTGTGCAGTGTGTTCTTCTTTAGATCACTGCTTCCCAATGTTGTCATGTCATGACGCTCAGAGAAAATGGTAATACCTATATGGTACAATGGCATTAACTGGAGGGGAGCTGGGGAAAATCATTATAGTCTCTTTATATTATGGATTTATGATTGAAAAATACAGTAAAAGTATTAGGGAAAATATTAAGTGTTGAAATATTTTAAACTTCCAAATAAGATCTTTCACATTTTTTTTTATAAATAGTTTATTGTCAAGTTGGTTTCCACATAACACCCAGTGCTCATCCCCACAAGAGATCTTTCACATTTTTAATAAGAACTCTGAGCTTACTCCTCTGAACAAAACTTTTCTTATAAGGTTTTATGTAAAAATTAGCTACATGTACTTTCTGACACAGCCTTTTTAAATCATGATATTTCTATAATTCTTGGTTACCATCAATGAGAAACTTGCAGGTAATTTAAAAATTTTAAACATTTTATATAATCATTTCAAAAATTCAGAACCACTAAAACTATACTGAGCAAATCTAACCTCTTCCCCTTATTTTAAATTGGAATGTCTGCTGATAATATAAATATGTTGCAAAGCCAACAAAATTTGCTCATAACAAGAATTTCAAAATAATAATGAAATTTGAACTTGCAGGATGCACACGAGTTGTTGGTGTAGTTCTTCTGAAAATAACACAGATGCCACCAACGGGGCCTATCAATAGCACGTGAACAAATCTATCACCATGTGAAGGCAGAGGTTTGGGGTGGCCACGTGGAACTGTGCCTTCCACCAAGGAGACCATTCCGGATGAATATTCTATACCTTGAATCCATTCACAGTACATTCATCAAGAAGTTCCGCTCTAGATAAAAATCACAGGACCACCTGGGTGGCTCAGTCAGTTGAGCAATCTGACTCTTGATTTCATCTCAGGTCATGATCTCATGGTTCATGAGATTGAGCCCCACATCAGGCTTTGTGCTGACAGTGCAGAGCCAGCTTGGGACTCTCTCCCTCTCCCTCCCCTGCTGTCTCTCTCCCTCTCTCTCTCCCTCTCTCTCAAAATAAATAAACATTAAAAAACAAAACAAAACCTTAAAACAAATAAAGATCGCAAACCTGCAATCCAGTCTCTGGTCTTTGTTCACTACACACATTCTAGTTTCTGCAAATAAACAACCTTTCTCTAGTTACCTTATATAGTACCATCCCTTAAACTTCCACTACCTGGATGCCTCTGTTTCACTGAGTTAGTTCTCTGTACAGAGCGCATGCTTAGACTCTTCTTCATACCACACAAGAATCACCAAGGGATTTCAAAATAAAACTCCCTAATGGATGTCAAATCTTTAATTTAAAATATTCTGAATTAAATGCAACTTTTAAAGAAACTTTATACTTTATTTTTTAATAAACCTTTATAGTCCTATGGGGAAGTTGATGTATATCACCTTCAGATCCTTAGGATGATGCTTTAAAGTCAGTGAATGTTATTTTCCCCATTTTCCATGTCAAGCCTATAGAGAAACTTAAGTAACTGGCATTTTTCCACTAGCAAACAGTGAGCACAAATCCTGACTCATAAGCCACTGCTGTTCTCTTACCTACTTGAAGTTAGGTTTTCATCTCCTAATAGGTTCCCAACTAAAAAGCAGAAAGTGTTAGTATTAAGAGTGGGTGTTATGTTTGTGTCTCCAGAATCTGAAGTCCTCCACTCACTAATCATGAGTGGACAAAGTAGACAGACATCAAGGGTGCCCAGAACCATCAAGGAGAGATCCTGCTTTAAAAGAGGTCTGGATTCAGGGCAGATAGAACAAATCACTCCCTTCCCTTTCCTCAGCCCCTTTCTGCCCCCTCCCTGCCCTTCAGCCTTACCAACGCCCTGCATTTCCCTTGTTCAGTGAGTGTGAAACCAATTAAAAGATGCTTGATTGAAGGCAAGTGCACGGAGAAAAGGAAACCACAAAGCACAAGGAGCGTCCACACATGAGAGGCCAGGCAATCCTTCTTGGCCTTGAGAAGGTGAAAACAGAGTAGTTTCTATGCAGATCAGCCAGAGCCTTTAAGCACTTGCTGGCAGGGACATTGCCTTCACCCTAACTTCCTCCAGCATGAGTTACTGATGGATCCCCATCATGGACAATGTTGGCCCCTAGGGATGCTATGCTGCCAATTTTCCCTGTTGTAACCAAAATGGCCCTGCTTGATCAGGAGGTGTTAAATTCCTGGCAGGGTGGAGGGAGGGAGACAGGGCGCAGAGGTGAAGGTGGGAGGCGGGGTGCCAGGGGGCAGAACCAGGCACTCTTATACTTTGGATGGATACTATAGCTATGTAACCATATGATTCTAGTACAGCATTTCTTTTGCATCCCTGAAAATATGGCAAAACGTCAGCAGAAAGATTATAGGCCGAAGCTTAGTTCATTCCCAGCTGTTTCTCAGCAGATATATCCTACTTCTCAGAAAGGATAGCATTGTATATTCATCCAGTTAGAGTCCATCTTTCTAAATGATTAGCTGTCATTGCCTCAAACTCCTCTATAATTTTAGCTTTAGCAACTTTCTTTGGCAACTTTTGCCTGTGTGATTTTTTTCCTCACATGGATGTCCTCCTCCTGTGAGGGAAGAAGGGAAAATACACCCTGCTGGCTGGTATTTTGCCTTCCTCAGCTCAAGCTCTTGCCAAGTTCTCTTTATGCCCTTCATGCCCTAAAGTCCTAGTTGAAGACCTCAAGAACTTATAAATCAAGATTACTGTCAAGGTTGTTTACACTGCATTACTATTTAAATCCTTCTCCATACAAATAAATATGGAATTATACCACTATTTTAATTTAATATTTCCCAGGAAGGGCTTCTGGCTGGTACTTCAGGTGAAACCCAACACTGTAAACCATTTGTAACTAATTCATGTAACTCAATTGTTGCAATGGTTTTTTGCCTTGGTTTTTCTATATTGGTGGTATAAGTATATTTCACACCTTCATCTTATGGGTCAGTGGCAAATCTCAGAAATCATTTAGCTGTGAACATTAAAGTCTGTAGTAACAAGATGAATAATGATTCATAATTAAAATTTCAGGGCCAGTAAAATGGTAACTATCAGACTTAGACCCAATGATCCATCAAAATGGTCTATAACAAACTAGCCTTTTTATATATTTTTCATTTATTTTTGATGTTAATGGCTTGTTTTCAGTTCTGTACACCTCAAAGTGAAAAACCATTAACTCAAAAATAAATCAGGCAAAAATTCATTACATGTCGGAAAGCTTTTGCATAGCTCTACTTGTGTTTTGTTTTTTTTTTCTGATTCTAAATTGGAAATCTCATAGTTTTTGAACACTATTATACCCTCAGTTTACTTCGCATTCAGTAGAACTGGGCATAGGTGACCCCTTCTTCCTTCCTTCCTGAAGCGCTTTTCCCTCTTGGTTTCCCTGATCTCAGCTTCCTGGATTTCCTTCAGCCCCATCAGCTGCTCCTTCTTGGCCTCCTTCATATTGTTGTTGGTGTCATCAGAGCTCAGTTCTAGACTTTCTCTCTTTTTTTCTTACACTGTCTGTCAGTAAATATATCTGCTCCTGAGATTCTAAGGGCTATTTCCTACTCAAAATCTGATACTGTATTTTTGGCTTAGACTTCTTTAAGTTCCATACTTGGATGTGTTAGAAGGAGCTTAAACCTAACAGGAAAGATACACAAGGCATTAAAATTCAAGTGTTTAAAGAATAAAGAAATTAGGGCAACAACATATTTATGTTTCTGTTTATCTTTTGCTGCAATCTCTCTCCAATAATATTTTTAAATTTTATCGAGGTATAACTGAAATACAATAAATTGCAAATATTTAAGTGTATAATTTGATTCATTTTGACACATAAACATATTTGTGAAACAACCATCACAAAGATAGCAAATATTTTATCACCCCAAAAGTTTTGCCATGTCCTTTTGAAATCTCTCCCTCCCTCTACCCCTATTTCCAGGCAAACATTGATCAACTTTCTGTCACTATAGATTGATTAGTTTGCATTTTCTGGAATTCTACATAAATGGATTCATATAGTATACTGTATAGTCTTTCATG
The DNA here is from genome assembly GCA_017311185.1 of Proteles cristata cristata. Classification (NCBI taxonomy): domain Eukaryota; kingdom Metazoa; phylum Chordata; class Mammalia; order Carnivora; family Hyaenidae; genus Proteles; species Proteles cristata. Next base: position 751,597 of record JAESUZ010001598.1, read on the forward strand.
CCTGGATTCTTTTATTCACCTTGATTTGAGATTCCTCCATGTTGGTCCATGTATCCACAGTTCATTCTTGCTACTGATGAGTAGTACTCATTATATGATTATACCACAATTTGTTTATCCATTCTCCTGTTATGTTCACTTTAGTTGTTTCTAGTTTGAGGCTATTATATATAAAGCTGCTATGATCATTTGTATACAAGTCTTTGTATGAACTTGTGCTCTTTTATTTCTCTTGGGTAAATACCTAGGAGCGGAATGGCTGGATCACAGAGTACTGTACTTTAAATCTCTAAGAAACTGCTGATTCTGGTCAAGAAAGTAACATAGGGGAGTCTCCTGATCTCATCTCCTCCCATGAACACAATGAATCTATAGTTACAACAATAAACTCTGAAATAAAACCCAAAAACTAGCTGAGTGACTCCTAAATATTGGGCAAACAAGTAAAAACCCACATCAAAATGAATAGGAGAGGCTGAGACACAATCTCACCATAAATCCCAACCCTGGCATGGTGGCACACACTGAGAGGGACACAAAACTACCAACTTCTCCCTAAGGAGTATGAACCTGAAGGGTTTAGACCCCACATCTATAGCCTCAGCTTTTAAGATTTCTACCTGAAAGATGGGCCTCCAAAACACCTAGCTTTGAAAGCCAGAAACCCTGGCACCCACAAGACCACAAAGGCTATAGCAAACTCAGAGACAGTTCTTCAAGGGCTCAGGGGGACTCACCATGGCTGTCCCCACAAGGCCCCAGCATGAGGCAGCAGACTAAAACTTGGTGTCTTTGTGTGAGAGAGGCCTATTTCCTTATCTTAAAAGCTGCAGCCTGAAGGGCATGCTTCTAATTTAAAACACATCTAGGGACCAAGTGCAATAATTTCCAGAGACCACAGAGGTCAGCAGGCACTGTCTTCCCACTCACCCTTGGCCTCACTCCAGGTCAAGATAGTCCTGAAAGGAGCTTGTGCACACTTCTGGCACCCCAATTTTTTATGGCTGCTACCCAGAGGACTCATAGTGATCTCATGGCTCTGGTGGCCAATAAGGCTTACATTTTCAGATCCCAAAGGACTATAATAAACAGAAAGTTCTTACTGGCTTTCCCTCCAGGGCACAGTGCAGGGACAGCGAACAGAAACACCCAGACTTTCACTGAAATTTGCCTATCTTAAAACCTGTGGCCTGGGGCGTCTGGGTGGCTAAATCTGTTAAGCCTCTGATTTCAGCTCAGGTCATGATTTCATGGTTTGTGAGTTCAAGCCCTGAGCCCTGAGTGGGGCTCTGTGCTGACAGCTTGGAGCCTGCTTTGAACTCTGTGACTCTCTCTCTTTGTGTCCTTCCCATGCTCACGTGCGCTCTCTCTCTCTCTCTCTCAAAAATAAATAAACATTAGAAAAAAAATTTTTAAACAACAAATGAAAAACAACCTGTGGCCTGAGGGCAGGCTTCTAATTTAACACGTGTCTAAGGGGAAACTGCAATCCTCTCCAGAGACTGGGGCAGCCATTGGGTGCCATTTTTGTGTTTTTCCTCTGCCCCACTCCAAGTCACCAATGTCCCTGAAAAAGAAGCCAAAAGAAATCTGAAGTAGCTATACTTAAACAAAATATACCTTAAGACCAAGACTGTAATGAGAGACAAAGACTGTCATTATATAATGATAGGGGGATCAATACAAGAAAAGGATATAACATTTGTAAATATTTATGTACCCAACACAGAAACCCTTAAATACATAAAGCAAGTGTTAACAGACCTACAGGGAGAAAGAGACAGCAATACAGTAATGGCAGGGGACTTCAATATCCCACTTTCATCAACGGGTAGATATCCAGACAGAAAATCAATAAGGAAATATTGGCCTTAAATGACATGTTAGAACAGACTTAACAGATACATACAAAACAGACAGACATACAAAAGCAGCAGAGTGCACATTATTCTGAAGTGCACATGAAACATTCTCCAGAATAGATATGTGAGGACACAAAAAAAGTCTCAATAAATATATAGAAAATAGAAAACTTAATTATTTATAGAAAAATTTATATAAAATTGAAAAAATAGAAATTATATCATGTATCTTTTCTGACCACAATAAAATTAAACGAGGAATCAATTAGAGGATGAAATCTCAAAAACTTACAAATACATGGAATTTAAACAGCATACTCTTTTTATGTTTTTATTTTATTTTTGAGAGAGAGACAGAGACAGAGAGACAGAGCATGAGCAGGGAGGGGCAGAGAGAGAGGGAGACACAGAATCTGAAGCAGACTCCAAGCTCTGAGCTGTCAGCACAGAGCCTGACACGGGGCTCAAACTTACAAACTGTGAGATCATGACCTAAGCCGAAGTCAGACGCTTAACCAACTGAGCCACCCAGGCACCCTTAAACAGCATACTCTTAAGTAACCAATGGATCAAAGTAGAATACAAAAAGGAAATCAAATCACTGCCTTGAGACCAGCGAAAATGAAAACACAACATACCAAAACTAGGAAGGAAGCAAAAAGAGTTCTAAAAGAGAAGTTTATAGTAATAACATATCAAGAAAAAAATCTCAAATAAACAACTAAGTTTATAGCTCAAGGAGCTAGAAAAAGAACAAACTAAGCCCAAAGTTAACAGAAGAAAGGAAATAAAGATTAGAGTATGGGAAAACAATAAAAAAGATTAATACAATCAAGAGTTGGTTCTTTGAAAAGAAAAAATTAACAAACCTTTAGGTAAACTCACCAAGAAAAAGAGAGAAGGCTCAAATAAAATTGAAAATTAAAGAGGATAAATTACAACTGATACCACAGAAATATAAAAAATTAGAAGAGACTATTATAAACAACTCCACATCAACAAATTGGAGAATAGAAAACAGACAAATTCCTAGAAACAGACAACCAACTGAGTACCGAATTATGAAGAAACAGAAAATCTCAACAGACCAATTACAAGTAAGGAGATTGAATCCAGTAATCAAAAACTTCCCAAAAAACAAAAGCGCAGGACCAAATGGGCTCACTGGTGAATTCTAACAAATATTCAAAGAATTAATGTCAGGGGCACCTGAGTGGCTCAGTCGGTTAAGCATCAGACTCTTGATTTTGGCTCAGGTCATGATTTCACAGTTTGTGGGATTAAGCCCCATGTCAGGCTCTGTGGAAACATCATGGAGTATGCTTGGGATTCTCTCTCTCCCTTCCTCTCTGCACCCTTCCCTGCTCTCTCTGTCTCTCTCTCATTTTGCATTATTTACAATAGCCAAGACACGAAACAACCTAAGTGTATGCTGACAGAAGATGGATAAAGAACACACACACATGTGAGCGCGCGCGCACACACACACACACACACACACACACACACACACACACACACTGGAATATTATGCAGCCATAATAAAGAGGGAAATCCTGCCATTTGAGGCAACATGGATAAATCTTGAAGGTATTATGCTAAATGAAATGTCAGACAGAGAAAGGCACATTCTGGGTCATCTCACTTATGTATGGGATCTAAAACAACTGAACTCAGAAGCAGGGAATAGATTGGTGGTTGTCATGGGTTGAGTGAAGATGGTCAAAAGGTACAAACTTCCCATTATAAGATGAGTGAAATCTGTGGGTATAATGCACATGGTGATTATAGTTAACAATAACTCCATTGTATATTTGAAAGTTTCTAAGAGAGTAGGCTTATCAGAGTGGCTAAAATCAAGAACATAAGAAACAACAAGTGTTGGTGAAGGTGAAGAAAAAGAAACCCTCATGCACTGTTGGTGGGAATGCAAACTGGGACAGCCACTGTGGGAAACAGTATGGAGTTTCCTCAAAAAGTTAAAAATAGGACTACCTTAAGATCTAGCAACTTACTGAGTATTTACCTGAAAAATACAAAAACACTAATTCGAAGGGATACATGCATTCCTATGTCTATAGTAGCATCATTTACAAGAGCCATATTATGGAAGCAGTCCTAGTGTCCAACAATTGATGAATGGATAAAGACGTATTATATATACACAGCGGGAATATTGTTCAGTCATAAAAAAGAATGAAATCCTGCCATTTGCAAGGACACGGATAGAGCTAAAGTGTATTATGTTAAGCAAAATTAGTCAGCCAGAGAAAGACAAATACCATATGATTTCACTTGTATGTGGAATTTAGGAAACAAAACAAACAAGCAAAGGGAAGAAAGAGAGAGAGAAGGAAACCAAGAAACAGACACTTAACTATAGGGAACAAACTGAGGCTTACCAGAGGGGAGGTAGTGGGGCATGGGTTAAATACGTGATACGGATTAAGGAATGTACTTGTAGTGATAAGTATTGGGTGATATATGGAATTGTTGAATCACTATGTTGTACACCTGAAATATAGCACTGTATTTTATCTATACTGAAATTTAAATTAAATTAAATTAAAATTAATGAATATTAAAAAAATAAATGAAGTTCTCACCACACACATCCGTAACTATGTTATGTGATGGATGTTTTAATTAACCTTGTTGTGGTACTCATTCATTATATGTCTCAAATGGTTACATTGTACACCTTAAACTTACACAATCTTAAATACTAATTATATCTTAATAAAATTGGAAAAATAAAAATGTTAAGATTTTTAAAAATTAGATAGATAAATACCCTATTCATAGTAATACTATGCCAAAAAAATGTCTAGTATTAAGTCTTACGAAACATGCCCAAGACCTCTACATTTTAACAAAAAAAAATTTAGTGTTTACTTATCTTTGAGAGAGACAGAGTGCAAGCAAGGGAGGGGCAGAGAGAGGCAGACACATAATTCCAAACAGGCTCCAGGCTCCTAGCTGTCAGCACAGTGCTGGATGCATGGCTCCAACTCAGGAAGGACAATATCATGACCTAGGCCAAAGTTGAATGCTCAACCAACTGAACCAGCCAGGCACCCCACAAGACCTCTACATTTTCTTTTGGAGAAAATTTTTTATACCAAAATTAATTTATTAAAGTTGTATTTTTCAAGAAACTTGTCCATTTCCTTTAAGTTGTCCAATTTGATGGCAGAAAGTTGTTCATACTATTCTCTAATTATCCTATGATTGATTGTCTATAGAATCTCTGTCAGCACAGAGCCTGGCGCAGGGCTTGAACTCATGAGCTGTGAGATCATGACCTGAGCCAAAGTCGGATGCTTAACCCACTGAACCACCCAGGCACCCCAGAACCCTTTTGTTTCTGATATTGATGACCTTTTTGTCTCTCTTTTCCCCTTGACCACTCCAGCTAGAGATGTGTCAGTTTTGTTCACCTTTTCCAAAAAAAACCCTTACTTTTGGATTTGTTGATTTTCTCTATTGCCTGTTATTTATTTATTTCTGTTCTTATTTTTATTATTCACTTCCTTCCACTTTGGGTTTGCTTTGCTCTTTTTTTTTTTTTTTTTTAGTTTCCTAAAGTGAATCTTTCTTAACATGGGGTACCTGGGTGGCTCAGTTGGTTAAGTGTCCAACTTCGGCTCAGGTCATGATCTCGCAGTTTGAGGGTTTGAGCCCCGCGTTGGGCTCTGTGCGGACAGCCAGCTCAGAGTGTGGAGCCTGTTTCAGATTCTCTGTCTCCCTCTCTCCCTGATCCTCCCCTGCTTATGCTGTCTCTCTCTCTCAGAAAGAAAAAAAAAAATTAAGTCTTTCTTAACATAAGCATTTAAAGCTATCGTTTTCTCTCTGAGTAGTGTGTTAGCTCCATGTCACAAAATTTGTATATTGCATCATCATTCAGTTAAAATATTTTCTAATTTCTCTCATCATGTTGTCTTCGCCCTATGAAATAATTAGAAGCATTCTCTTCAAGTCAAAATACTTGAGATAATTTGTTATTGATTTCTAACTTAATTCTGCTGTGGTCAGGGAATATACACATTGTATGATTTTTCTCCGTTCAAGCTTCTGAGACCTATTTCATGGTCAGTCACCTGGATTTTGGCCATGATTGCTTCTTCTTAGTGCACTATGTGCACTTGAAAGGAATGTATATTCTGAAGTTGATTGATGTAGTGTTTCATAAATATCAAGAAAGTTGATACTGTTGTTTAAATTAACTATATCTTTACTAATTTTTTGTGAAGTTTTCTCTCTAATGCTGAGAGAGAATATTAAAATCTTTATCACAATTATAAAATTTCTATTTCTCCCTATAGTTTAGACAATCTTTACCACATGTATTTTTGAGGATCTCTTATTAAGTGCATATACACATAAAATTTAAAATCTTCCTGATGAAACGAACCTCTCATCATTATGATATGCCATCCCCCCCTTTATATCTAGAACACCCTCTGTCTTGAAGTCTATTTTATCTGATATTAAAATAGCCACTCCAATCTTCTAATGCTTAATGCTTACATATCTTTCTCCATTTAATTTCAACCTTTTTCTGTCTTTATAATTAAAAGTATTTCTCAGAGGCAGCATATGGTACAGTCTTGCTCTTTTATTCACTCTGTCAATCTCTATTAATAGAGTGTTAAGACCATTACCATTTAACATAATTTTGCTATGTTGAATTTAGAGCTATCACTTTTTAAAATCTGTTTTCTGTTTGTATCTTTTTGTTGTTGTTCTAGTTCTCTTACCTCTGGTTCCTTTTTTTCCCTTCTTTTAAATTATTTGAATTTTTTTGTTATTGCAGTATAGTTAGCATACAAAGTGGATTATTTGAATATTTTTTAGTATTCCATTTTAATCTGTGTTTGGCTTTTTGGCTATATCTCCGTTTTATTCATTTGTTTGGAGTTTTTAATTACATTTTTTGTTTTTAATGATTTATCTAGTGATTACAATAAACACACCTGATCTTCACATTCTACCTAAAGTCATTATGCCACCACTTACATAAAATATAAGTCTTACAACATACGTGTGCCCCTTTACTACCTTAACTGACTTTTATGATATAGTTGTCATATGTATTGTGTCTACATATGTATACATAAATCCCTCAGAAATGTTATAATTTTTGTTCTCGATGGTCATACATAAATACAGAAGGAAAAATATTTACCACTCCTGTTGCTCTCTCTTCATTTCTGAAGAGCCAGGCTTCTCTCTGGTATCCTCCTCCTCAGCTTGAAGAACTTACTTTAGTATTTTTTTCTTTTTTTTTTCTTTTTAGGATACAGAGATTTATTTTTTTTAATAAAAGTTAGAATTTTTTTCTCTAAGTTTTTAATTTTAATTCCAGTTAGTTAACATACACTGTTATATTACTTTCAGGTGTACCATATAGTAATTCAACACTTCAATATATCGCCTGTGTTCATCACAAGTGCACTCCTTAATCCCCTTCACCCAGCCCCCTTTCTGGTAACCATCAGTTTGTTCTCTATAGTTAGGAGTCTGTTTCTTGAGTTCTCTCTATTTTTTTCCCTTTGCTTGTTTGTTTTGTTTCTTGAATTCCACATATGAGTGAAATCATATGGTATTTATCTTTCCCAGACTGAGAATTATTTCACTTAGCATCATACTCTCTAGCTCCATCCAAGTTGTTGCAAATGGCAAGATTTCATTCTTTTCTATGGCTGAGTAATATTCCAGTGTGTGTGTGTGTGTGTGTGTGTACGTACTGCATCTTATCTTTATCCACTTATCTATCAATGGATACTTGGTTACTAAAGTACTAAATAGATACTAAAGTTGTCATTTCTTAAAATGCTCATATCTTGGGGAGAAATTCTGTTAAAATTTCTCCATCCAAGAATGTCTTTATTTTGCTTTCATTCCTGGAAGATATTTTCACTGGAGGTTGAAATCAAGACTAACAGTTGTTTGTTTTTTTGTTTTGTTTTGTTTTGTTTTTTGTTTTTTTAATGCTGTCTCACTATCTTCTAGACTTTCCTGGCTTTGAATGGGAAACCTGAAGTTATTTGAATCAGTGTTTCCTTGTATATAATGTGCTATTTTTCTCGAGCTTCTTTTAAGATTTTTGAATTTATCATTGGTTTTTAGAAGTTTGATTTTGATGAATTCTAAGCATATTATTTTTAAATTTTTATACTGTTTGAGGTTCACTAAGCTTCTTGAGTCTGTAAATTATGTCCTGCACCAAATTCGGGAGTATTTTGACCACTATTTTTTCAAATATTTTTTCTGCCTCAGTCTCCTTTCCCTTCTGGGATTCCAAACACACATACTGATATTGTCCCACAATCTCGAGGTTATGTTTATTTTTTTCAATGTTTTTTCCTCTGTTCCTAAGACTAGGTAACTTCTATTGATCTATTCTCAAATCAACTGACTCTTCTCTCTATCATTTCCATATTGCTATCAAGTCCATCCAGTTTTCAGATGTTAGGGGGTTTTTTTTTTGTTCTAAATATTCTTGTTTTTTTGTTTTGTTTTGTTTTGTTTTTTAGTTCTAAAATATCCATTTGATTCTCTTTTTATTTCTTTGCTAAAAGATTCTATCTTTCCATATATTTCAATTGTGTTTCCTTACCTCATGGAGTATAGTTGTAATAGCTGCTTTAGGTAAAGTTTCCTGGGTGGCTCAGTAAGTTAAATATCTGACTCTTGATTTCAGCAGGTCACGATCTCACCATTTGTGAGACTGAGCCCCAATGACAGCCCCACTGTCAGTGCAGAGCCTACTCGGGACTCTCTCTCTCTCTCTCTCTCTGTAAATAAATAAACATTAAGAAATAATAATAGCTGCTTTAAAGTCTGCACATCTAATAATTCCAATATACAGGTCACATTGAGTTTGGCATATGTTTATTACCTTTTGATTAAGGTTTGAACACATTTTCTTGGTTTTTTAATATGTCATGTAACTGTTGAAATATGTCTGGGTATTGTGAACGTTCTATATTTTAGATGCTGAGTCCTGTAATCCTCTAGAGAATGTTGATGTTCTTATTTTAGTGGCAATCAACTGTTTAGGCTCAGATTGCAAGTTCTATCTTACCATCTGTGGGTACTGGTTCAAACTTCAGTTTCATTGTCAAAGCTCATGCTATGCTAGTTAAGTCTGTCACTCCCATTTGTACTTCCAGAATGAGCTTGAGATTTGTGACGATGCATTCACAGGATGAGGGATCTGTTTTCCAGTTCTCTCCATGCTGGTATTCTCCCCTCACTCTCAGCCCCCAAGGGCTCCTCTCCTGGTTCCTCTAGCCAGAAGGAATGAGTTGCTAATTCTATCTGCTGGTACTGCAATCACTCCCTTGCCATTCCATAATCAGTACCACCCTTGGGGTATAGCTTTAAGAAAGAAGGGGAAAACTGAGAATCTCAGCACTATGTGGTCATTTGTCCATGTTTTGCCCTTCCCCAACAATTTGTCTGCTTCTGTTTAATTTTCAGAATTCTCAAATACTGTTTGTTTTGTTTGTATCTTATCCAGTGTTTACATTTGGAAGTCAGTAGAAGAGATGGGTTATATTAGGTTTACTTAGCAAGCCAGAGCCAAAATCTTCAATGATTTTAAAATAGGCTGAGAATTAGTGTTATTTCACTCTTATCCTCATTACTTAATTTGAAAAACTCCAATAGAGGTGTGGACACATGTGTGTACCTGCCACTGTGTGTGGTATGTACATGCATATATGTGCAAAGCACTTGACCTACATCCCATAGACCAGTGTAAATTCTTATCTCAAAGTGTTGTTGCAAGACTTAACTAAGATAATGAAAATAAACTGCCCAGTACAGAATCTGGCAATTAGTTCTCTCTTCCACTGCTCAGTAGAGAGTGAACTGAACTGCAATAACTCATTTTTTAATAAAAATAATAACTATAACGGAAAGTTGAGATGCTTTGACATGTTCTTGGCATCAAATTATTATGGACACTGAATATTTATCTTTATGTTCTTAATCATATACTACACCTTCCTTCTCTCTTCCTTATTCTTCTCTTTGTTAATAAGCAACAGTGTCACTGGGATGATGTTGAAGTACTATAATATTATATTAATATAATAATATTTATAGTATTAACTAAAAAAGAATCTGTTTCCATAGTTCTGGCCCATCCTAAAGCCTGAACTCCACTTTCTGCCTGCTTTGCATCATTATTACATACAAAGGGATTGCCTGAAAGGAAACCAAAAGAAAATAATAACCTTAATAAATCCAAACACACTTCAAAATGAAGAAGTTCTTTATATGTAGCCAAGAATATGAAGGTGAAATAGATGAGTGGCACACAATATTCCAATGACAATTAATAAACGTTTAGTGTAACGTGGTCACCACAAAAAAAAAGGATTTGGGAAAAGTGGAAGAGAGATGGGGTAAGGGAAAGTAAAGAGAGATTGCTAGAGAGAAAGAGACCAAAGTTTTCCTGTTCCTTAAAAGTGTAGGAAGAATTCTAGTCAAAATATAATCATTCAAATCCTTTTTAGTCTTGCAGCTGTAACAATATGACCCAGTCCCACAGAAGTCAAAGCCATTTGCCATAAATAGAGGTGTCCCATCACCCCAGGTCATACATAGAACTACATTCCTGAGGTCCTTATTTCTAGTACTCTGCCAGCAAAAAAATAAAGAGCATTCTAACATGGAAAGTTGAAATGCAGTATGCACAGAATTTAAACCCCTCTGATTAGCCCTCTAAACATAACCACATCTACCACCTTTGCTGGTGGCCTAAGCTAAGCAAGTATGGACTCCAGAACCTAACCTCCTGAGGCTATTTTATCTATTTATTCAATAAAAGCAAACCTGTAGCATTGACCAGGGAACAATCCATTTCCATAGCTCTGCCCCATCCTCTAAGCCAGCTCTCTGCCTGCTTTGCATCGAGGCTATACACAATGGAAGTGCCTGAAAGGAAACTGCAAGAAAAACTACAACTTTCTAAATCCAAATGCACTTCAAAGTAAGGAAGAATATCAAGGTGTAATACATGAGTGACAACAATATTCAAGAACAACAAAAGATTAGTGTGACACAGCCTCTGAAACAAGGGATTGGTGAACCAAGTGGGAGATGGGGAAGAGAAGGTGGGCTCCCTGTGCCCCAGGCATTGACCTCCTGAAAGAAAAAACAACCTTGCTCTTTCAAGAGTTCTCCAGTCTAACAGGGTTTCAAAGAGGACGAGGTTGAGGAGTATAAATAACTGTTCATTTACATCCCTGCAGTGGTCTGCAATGGGACTGGGGCTGGAGCACTTGTTACTATAGGGCTGATCCAGCTCAGGTTTTCAACTGAGCCGAAGGGTAGGAGCTCTCAGAGCATGGGACCAGAGTAGCCTTCTGAAACAATCATTTTTGGGGTAACAGAATCTATTTTTGGTCTACAACCAATCAGGAAGTGGAAGAAAATAGGCCAAAATGACTGCCAGTCGCCAAGTGTCATAGAGCAGGTCCAAGCATATACAATGTCATATAGACAATAATTCTCATTCTCATGTTTTAAGGGGCAAAAGGACAACTAAAGATGGCATAAAAAGAGTACACTTTCTAGAGCACTCTTCACATAACATGAAGAAAGTACAAAGCAGGTACTTTCTTAAAAAGCATTAAGTTATATCATTGAAGCGTTTTGGCAGCTCCTTTATTTCCTTCTGTTGCAAGTCAGTAAAGGCAAAAGAGAGAATTTTGTTTACCAAAAAAAAATTTTTTTTCTTGAAAATTTTGACTATTCCTGGAGAGCGTTCTAGAAAAATCATGCATGTGGAGCAGTAAAGGCAACACATTTAGTGTCTACTCTGGCCCTGCTCTTGGCCAAGTTCTTTTACAGTGACTGCTTTCAGTTTCACAAACCCTCTGAAGTTTAGAGATGAGAAAACTGAAATTCAAAGATAATAAGTGATTTGCCCAAAGTCACAGAACAAATGGGTGGTAGAGCTGGGATTCTAACTGGATCTCTCTGATGGCAAATGCCCTTCTAATTGTGCTGTATAAAATGTACCTCACAGCAACTGAGTTCTGGTCCTGGTTATTCATTTACTCACTGAGTGATGATAGACAAGTCATCCTATTCCTCTGAGGCTTGTTTCCCTCATATGGAAATAGTGGCTCCTAAGGTTCCCTTTAGCACTACCCTGAGTGTCCCACTGTTCAGGGGGTCCTAACCCTTCCACTATCAAAGACTCTTTCCTTCTTTTTTATATTTTTTCTGTTTTAGATTGATGTCATCTAATCAAATTTGTATCTCAGGCAGTAACTATTTTTTCAGTATGATTAATTTTTAAAAATTCTATGCATAGGTTAGGATCAGTAAGGAAAAGAGAAACCATACTAGGTATTCTAAACAGAGAGGATTTGATATGAGAAATTTATTGCACAGGTGATAGGAGAGCTGAAAAAGCACTCAGGATATAGCGAGGCAACCCAGAACACAGCAAGAGCAGAAAGCCATCGCTCGTCCTTTCGTTGAAGAAAAAAAATGAGATGTTGTTTAGAGGCCAAAGCTGGGATCATCTAGCAAGTAGAGGCTACCCTGTGGGATGGGACCATGGAAGGAAGGCCTGTCTGCTGAAAGTTAGAGCCACTGAGGAAACACAGCCAAAGAAGAAGGTATGGCAGAAGGAAGAGATTCCTGGTTACAGCACCTACACACTCTTGTCTTCCACTGATGCTTCCCATTAGCTGAACTTACTCAGAAGTCAACTGGCAGTAAACCTGGGAAATGTAGTCTCCTTTGATATGGAGCAGAGCAAGGGAAGATGGACAACGGATTTGAGAGCAAACAGATAAATGACCCACAATAAACTGGTAATCAGATCTTCTGATCAGCATATGTCAACAAAGTGACCCAAGGGACTAGATAAAACTCTGGCCAAAGCAAAGCAACTTAACATCTTACTTAGCCCATAAAGCTTTGCTTCAGATCAAATGTATACTTTCCATTAGGCACCTTGAAATAGTTTTTATACCCTTTGGAACTCTCAGGTAATCAGGGACACCAGTTTGGGAATCACAGTTCACAAATTTTACCAACTTGCTTTACATGTGATTCTAATAAAATGGAGAGATCTAGACTCAAAGAACAATGAGGGAGAAAACTGGATCCTATTTCTAGCCCTATCTGAAGTGACCCTCCGGAAATGACTTCCCTTTCTCTGTATCTCAGCCTTCTGTTGGTATGTTTGTAAATGAGTCATCAAAATCACTACTAATCTCTAGAATTCCAAATCACCCCAGGGTTACAAAATGACTACTAATCTTCAGAATTACTAAATGAAGTTAGTAGCAGAGTTCTAAACTTACTCAGATGACACCCAGAAAACATACCACATTTCATAGAGCCTAAAAGATACATTTAAAAAACATTTTAGCATATCTAAAATTGGGAGATGTCTTAAAATGTTATAGTTTAACTGGTAGTTGTGATGGTTAGTTGTATGTGTCTACTTGACTAGGTTACAATCCCCAGCTACCCAAGCAATAATCTATATGTTACTATGAAGGTATTTTGTAGACATGATTAAAGTACATAGTCGGTTGTCTTAAGTAAAGGAGATTACCTTAGATAATCTGGATGCACCTGATTCAATCCGCTGAAAAACTTTAAGAGCAAAATGAAGGCTTCTCTGATGAAGGGGAAATTTTGCCTGTGGACAGCGGCTTCGTCTAATGTCCAAAAGTTGCAGCCTGCCCTTCCTCACAACCTGCCCTAAGTATTTCAGACTTGCCAGCTAGCCTCCAAAATCATATAAGCCAATTCCTTACAATAAATCTCTTAATATATACCTCCTAATAGTTCTGTTTCTCTAGTTGAACTCTGACTGATATGGTAGCTTTTTTCTTTCTCAGTAATTCTTAAAATGATGAATAATCATTCACTTTGAATAATCAATGGTATCTCAGCTTTGATAAAATATAGGAATTTCTACTTTCTTTCCATAGCCCATATGATTATCTTCATAAGACCCTATCCACTAAAGCAAACCTGGAAAAAAATGAAAATGCCTTTCCAATCTAGCAAACAACAATTACAGCATTCCCTTTAATTAACTTGCTTTGTTTGGATAAAATCTCCTCTCCCTCCCCAGCCTCTAATCCAAGATGGTGGCTGGTTGAAAAGGACAGCAATGAAGACAGAGGAGAAGAGGGCATCCTCAGAGCCACATGGGGTCATCTGGATTCCCATTTAGTCTCTACTGCAGAAAGGACAGACTGAGATTCTTCCTGAACTAGTGACCACAGAGGTACAAATGGGTCTGCCTTGCCAGTTGAGGTCACGTGCCAGCACCCACTGCCAGGACCCATGAGCCAAGTTATTCATCCTTATCTTTAAGTGCTCATCCAAAATGAACTCTCTTCTGTAATAAAGCCTCTACTCATTCACCAGGACCCCCAGCAACTCACCTTCCCCTCCCTAGGATGTGAGATAACTTAAAAGTCCTGGTACCATGCACAGGCCCAGGGAGTCCAGAATTGCTGGCCTAGATGCCTAACATCACCTACATTTGCTCATACACCATGCTGGTCATGGTACCCAGCCCACAGCTATGATCTTCCTACAGGGGTTCAGTTTTCACCACACCAGCCCAAAGGAACAAAGGTTTATCTGGCTTTTTCATTCCAATATGGATAATACTTTCTAAAGCTACACCCCCTTCATTATCCCACATTGGGCCCTAAGAGAAGAGAAACAAGAACTTTGACATCTCACTTTTTCCTTATTCCCATAATCCTCCCAGATTGGAAAAGCAAATTTTGTTAAATTTTCTTTACATCATATATTCCTTCTACCCAAGGGCAACAAGACCTTTGGCTCAGCCTACAGAGGCAAAACAGGAATCTTCTAAATACTTCACAAAGAAACTGAGTGATCTGACTCCTCCAGACCAGATTCTTGAGAGGCTATAGATATTTAGAAAAGCCACGGCCATTAGTCTATTGAGCCATCATTTCAATAAGTGAGATGCCCCCAAAACATGAAGATGGAAATACATCTGAAAAATTATTTTCATATGTCATCTCCATCACAGGTATTATTGTCACCATTAGGGTCAAGAGTCTACTTGCCACAAATGAATTCAACACACAGGCTTTTTTAACTATCAAATCGGGAAGACTTGGATTGATTGAGTACGTTTTACTGAGTCAGTAACAGGTAGCACACGGATTACTAAATCCAGGTCCTGCCTTAAACCACCTGAGGCCTTCATCCTCCTCTGCAAAACCTTTTATTGAAATGTGAAAGTGCTTTATACATTTCACAGTGCTGTGTGCATACAAGATATTATTACTCTTTTTGAAGTCATTAAAATTCTTGCTTCACTATTTTTTTTTTAAGTTACGTTACTCAGACTAACTTCTCAAGTACTGCTGGTCTATGGTCAATTTTCTCAGCCATAGAAACCCATAGTCTCATTATTATCACCAGCAGCACAATTATGATGATGATGATGATGATGATGGTTGACTAAATGAAATATATTCTTTCTTTCTTCTCCTTTTTTGCTTCCTGATAATCTGAGAGGAGTGAACAGATTTTTTAACCAAATTTTATGCAATGCCATAGGACAATGACTTACATCTAATTTGTTCAGCTTGCCATATGAAACAAAATGTGTGTTGCTACATTTTTTTAAAAAAAAATTTTTTTAGGGGCACCTGGGTGGCTTAGTCGGTTAAGCGTCTGACTTTCGCTTAGGTCATGATCTCACAGTTCATGGGTTCGGGCCCCGCGTCGGGCCCTGTACTGACTGCCAGCTCAGAGCCTGGAGCCTGTTTCAGTCTGTGACTCCCTCTCTCTCTGATCCTCCCCTGCTCACGCTGTCTCTCTCTCTCTCCTAGAAATAAATAAAACATTAAAAAAAAATTTTTTTTAATGTTTATTTTTGAGAGAGAGAAACAAAACTCTGAGCTGTCAGCACAGAGCCTGACATGGGGCTTAAACCCATGAACTGCAAGATCATGACCTGAGCCAAAGTCAAACACTTAACCGACTGAGTTACCAAGGTGCCCCTACATTTTTTAAACACTAAAGATATTCTATAGTTTTCCATGATTTTAGCAAAATCTGGTAAATTCAAAGGAACTACAGAAATTCAGATTGTCCTGAATGATGACTATAGGTTACAGGATACCTACTGATTTTTAGTATTAAGAGAAGTCCTATGCCTCCTGAACTTGATGATGCTAACAAAGGCTGGAAGTGTTGGCGAATAAGAGCAAAGGCTACCTTTTATCAAATAAGGTTGTGTTCATGTCACTGCCAACTCTTGAGAACAAAAAATCCTAGATTCAGTTAGGTAGGCTCTTCTGAGTTCTATGACAATCATTGCCAACCATAGCAACAAGCACACTCTCTGTGTGTGTTTTTTTAATTTTTACTTCTTAATGTTATCTCAAACCATACCCACAAGGCCTATGAGCTGCCTTTCTGAACCTAAAATAGAGCCCTTTGTTGCTAAGACTAAGGACAGTGATTATGAAATGCACAGGCCTATGTAACACTTGCTCTCATGTAAGCCTGCGTCCACTGCATTTGCTGTGACTGTGACATTGCTGCAGGCCTGCTCTGCACAGCAGGTTAGTTTAATTACCTTTCTTACTAACTAGGTAGGGAATACAGTATTTCATCTGGGTTCTCCATATAGTACTTTACTTGGTAATTGGTCTTAGAGGAGGAAACAAATTTCTGTGGCAGAAGGTGGGGCCGCCAGACGAAATTCCTAGGAGTCCTGCTTTTAAATATAGAGGGTGCAAGTAAGGCATTGGTGAAGCTTTTTGGCCATCCCAGGAGAGCCTGTTCCTGGGGCCTGCATGAGGACATTCATTAATCTCCTCAAGGGGGCAACTGCCATGGTTGAGGATATATTTGGTATTTGGAGATATCGAAAGGTCATATGACACCAAGTCCACTTTACTAGACGCTTGGGATCAAAAAGAAAAAAAAAAAAGACAGAAAACAAAACAATGTTCCTGTGTGGTTCATTCACAGGCTTCAAAAGCAATTCAAAGGTAGAAGTTTAAAAAGCTACTTGAGCACTACACTCATAGTAGGCACTCAAAAAATATTTTATTGTTCCTAATAACTTAAAAAGGAAGGCACCATTAGGCTAAGGATCTAATTTTACAAAGTCACTGATTTGAAGAGCAACACTGTTTTAAAAGGTTAGTTCTGGAAATTTTAGTCTTTAAACGGTTTGATGACTTTATAATTTCCCTATCTCCATGCTTAAAGAAAAATAAGCAAAATGAGAACTATTGGAAAGTACTCTAGATCTTCAGGCACAGGCGCTGCCACATCCTGGTTTGGTCCACACATATTATCAAATGCTGATCGGTGTTTGTTGATTTCAAAGTTTCTTGTGTCACATTATTCAGAAGACCTAAGAAGCATAACCAGGCCACAGAAAGGCTTAGCAACAGTATGAGGGGGACAATGCTAGAGGATTTACTTGATTCCAAGTCCCAAGTTCTCTGTGTCAGCAAAGCATCATGGTTACCAAAAAGTTAATGCAACCTCAGGCTTCAGGAACCAAAGTATGGTGTTCCAGTTTAATGTCTTCCAGAGTCATGCTCCAATCTGTTCTGAGAGCAGAACCCAGATTGAACAAGCTCACGTCCAGATAAACAAAAGCTCATCAGAGTGGAGGGCCTGGCATAGTGTGGGGAACAAAACTCAGAAAAGGTGAAGAATGGCTGCCATACTTAAGGAAACCTCACCTGGAGAGAAGTCTTATGCAGCACTTGATGATTCACCAATATCTTCAAGGTTTAAGGAAAAAGAGAGACTGGGTTTATTGTATCTTCCTCTTCTTCAAGAAGAATCAGGACCAGTGGATAGACATTATGGGAAAGGTAGACTTGAATTAGTATAAAAAGCTTTCTGAAAATTGAAATAGTCCAAAAATGGAATGAGCTACCTAATGAGAGAGAGAGAGAGAGAGAGAGAGAGAGAGAGAAGGGCCATTACAGACAGTGTTTAGATAGAAATTACATGGGTATTTATCAAAAACATTATAAAAAGGATTTTTCCCACCACAGACTGGCCTAGAAGACATCAAGGGCCTTTCCCAATTCTCATAGCCCTTAATTCTAAGTAGTAGCTGTGGTCCTTACTGCATACTTCACATAGGTGGTAGATTTATCTAAACTCATTTGAACATACTATGACCCTACCACTGAAAAATAATAATCTGTCTCTCACTTCCTGACATAACTGCTATTTACCACTTATCATTATGAAACTTTCTTGTGGTTTTTCAGTTCAATCTTACCACTAAGTAGGAAGTAACTAAAGTATTAGTTGAGCTGAATGCTTAATATTCAGAAGTTGCTGGCAAACGCTTACTAAGCACATACTGTGCATTTGGCACTGCCCTCAACTCACACAAAAAGAAATAAGGCATTGTGTCCTCCTATAAGATGCTTATAGGCTAAAAGTTTAAATTATCTGAACAGAAGTGTTAAGTTATTGAGTAGTAAACCAGAAGCCACAGAATTTAGAGAAACCCTTAGTTCACCTAGTTTAAAGGAAGACTTTTTGGAGAGAATGAGGATTTATCCAGTAAGAGTCAGCCAAGAAAAGAAAAACAGGAAGGGTATTCCAGAGAGAAGGATTGTTGTGAAATGTGGAGCAGCACAGAGTGTGGACAGATCACTAGAATATAAAATGTCAAGTGCAAAGCAGGGAGGGGCAGGAAATGAGGCTGGGGAGACAGAGAGAAGGCAATGCACAAAAGGCTCGTATACTATTACTTAGGAACCTGGGAACCAGCCACAACAGGACCATAATCAGGGAGGTCACAAGGTTAGATCTACATTTTAAGTAGAACAATTCAGTTATAATGCCAAAGAGGGAAACTTAAAATTGGTAAATAAGAAAACGCATTTAAAGGATGAAGTTTTATTCATATGTGTTGTTGAAGGTGTGATTTTAAATTCCACACAGATTAAACCCCAGGTTAAGTGTACTTCACAGTAAACACATAAGCACAAACACACCGATACAAGGATGAGAAGAGCAGATGTTCAGGTTGGTGTTCCTATGATCCACAGCTCTCTCTTCTTCCACTAACTCAACTGCTCCCAGGAATGGGAGGGTCAATCAAACACAGCTCCTTCTCATTCATCTTTTTCAGAAATACATCTGGAAATTGTCATCATCATCTTTGTCCTAATAAGCAGAAAGACATGAGAAGAAATCTGTCCTTGAAGAAATAAATGTGGGAAATTGCTTTCTTTCTTCCTTCCTTCATTTCTTTCTTTCTTCATTTCTTTCTTTCTCCCTTCCTTCTCCTTCCTTCTTTCCTTCCTTCCTTCCATTCTTTTTACTGATAAAAATCTACCCCCTAGAGTTTTTCCCCAAAAAATGTTCATATCACCATGGACTGTTGGAGAAGGAGAAACCTAAAGTTCAAGTTACTATCAGAGATGACTGTTCTCTCTGGTGATAGACCAGGTACTAGATAGACCAGATGACTGGTACTGGTGATAGAAAGTCCATTTCCCAGGGGCACCTGGGTGGCTCAGTTGGTTGAGCTTCCAACTTCAGCTCAGGTCATAATCTCACAGTTCGTGGGTTCAAGCCCCACATCAGGCTCTGTGCTGACAGCTTGGAGCCTGGAGGCTGCTTTGGATTCTGTGTCTCCTTCTCTCTGCCACTCCCCTTCTCATGTTCTGTCTCTGTCTCTCAAAATTAAATAAACATTAAAATTAAAAAAAAAAAAAGAAAGCCCATTTCCCAACACCTGTTATGAAACAGGTGCACCCCCCATTTAACTTCATTAGCAATTCTTAAGAGTTTGGTGCAAAGAACCTCAGTCAGGCTCTCCACACTAAGTTTCTTTTTTGTCAAGTTTTTATTTCAATTTCAGTTAGTTCACATACAGCGTAATATTCCAAACTAAGTTTCTAAAAAGTGCACACATGTGGATAAAACTATTTCTTCTTTCAAAAACAAAAACTAACTTCCACTTCCTTTAATTCTGTTACAAAGCCACAGAAAAAACTATAGGGGGAAAATCCAGCAATTTAAAGGGCTGGGGCTTTGCAACAATTTGCAAATGCTTCATAAGACTCACTAAAGCTTGGGACGCCTGGGTGGCTCAGTCATTTGAGCATCTGACTCTTGATTTCAGCTCAGGTCATGATCACACAGTTTCATGAGTTGTGCTGGCAGTGCGGAGCCTGCTGGGGATTCTGTCTCCCTCTCTCTCTCTCTCTGCCCCTCCCCTACTCGTGCTGTCTCTGTCTTTCTCAAAATAAATTAAAAAACTTAAAAAAAAAAAAAAAACAAAGGCAGAAGCTTCCTCCTCCTTTTTAAATCTAGCCTCCACACTCTATTATTCTCCACACAAAAGTTTAACAACATGGAGCTAAGGGAAGACCTAAAACTTTGTTACTGCATTTATCCACCAGAGTCCAAATGTCTGTCTATTGGAAGTTTTTGCTAATGTTCATTCTTCATCATAAACAGATCTTTCACTTAAAGTGACAAAACTTCTCATGAGCTCTCAGGCATAAAAGAAAACCTGCACTCTAAGGGAGGACACACAGGCAAGACTTCACAGGAGAGCTGGACCCCAGCTTTGGCCTGTGTGACACGTACAGCAAGGGAGCTCACTGAAAGTCTGTCTCTGGCTTTCTCTTTGAGCCCCTCCCCCTCTCTCTTTTCCTCCATATCTCCAGGGGCAAAACAATAACAATGAGAGGAACCTTCTCTGAAGAAGTTAAGTCAACTTCTTGGGAAGAATTAGGTCTGCTTGGGACACTTCTTCAAAGAGGACATCCAGATGGCCAACAGACACATGAAACAATGCTCAGCATCCCTCCTCATCAGGGAAATACAAATCAAAACCACACTGAGATACCACCTCACGCCAGTCAGAGTGGCTAAAATGAGCAAATCAGAGAACTCTAGATGCTGGCGAGGATGTGGAGACACAGGCACCCTCCTACACTGTTGGTGGGAATGTAAACTGGTACAGCCCCTCTGGAAAACAGTGTGGAGGTTCCTCAGGAAACTAACAACAGAACTCCCATATGACCCAGCAATAGCACTGCTAGGAATTTACCCAAGGGATACAGAAATGCTGAGGCATAGGAGCACATGTACCCCAATGTTCATAGCAGCACTCTCCACAATAGCCAAAACACGGAAAGAGCCTAAGTGTCCATCAACGGACGAATGGATCAAGAAGATGTGGTTTATCTATACCATGGAATACGACATGGCAATGAGAAACAATGAAATCTGGCCATATGTAGCAACATGGATGGACCTTGAGGGTGTTATGCTGAGTGAAATAAGTCAGGCAGAGAAGGACAAATATCATATGTTTGCACGTATAGGAGGATTAGAAGGAACTTAACTGAGGAACAGGGGGAGAAGAAGGACGGAAATGGTGGGGAAAAGGGAGAGAGGCAAACCATGAGAGACTCTTGAATGCTGACAAAAACTGAGGACTGATGGATGTGGGGGGGAGGGGGGATGGGCATGGAGGAGGACACGTGGGGATGAGCACCGGGTGTTATGTGGAAACTAACTTAACAATAAACTATTTGTAAAAAAAAAAAAAAAAAAAAAGAATTAGGTCTGCTTGGGAAATAAAACCCCAGATTAAAGCTCTGCTTATTC
Source organism: Proteles cristata cristata (assembly GCA_017311185.1). Taxonomy (NCBI): domain Eukaryota; kingdom Metazoa; phylum Chordata; class Mammalia; order Carnivora; family Hyaenidae; genus Proteles; species Proteles cristata. The sequence goes on from JAESUZ010001598.1 coordinate 773,133, forward strand.
TGAAATGATAAAACCTCTCTTTGTTTAAAGCCTGGCTCCATATCAGCTCACTCTACAGTAAAGCCTCCAAAGTAAAGCCTACAGGTCCACATGCTCCACCTTCATATGCAAAGTTCAGGCAGCATTTCCTTTGTAGGAGATACCTAGAGGAAAAACCATCTAAAATATTTCACAGAATTACTGGAAAAATGGCAATGCCTAGATACAACACCGTAACAATTTCAGACAGAAAATATATAGAATATTTACCTCCTATGCATTTTTTGTGAGAAGTTACTTGAGGATTTACTCCAGGAAAATGAAAGCAAAACACAAAAACTGGAAGTGAAAAAAATGGGTGGAACTAAACCAAGTAACCAATAAGAAGAAATTTTAGGATGACAGTTGTGTGTCTGGCTAAGCAGTTGGCCTAAATGGAACCAGATGGAACGTCAGTAGGTTCCATGAAAAATACCTTCAAGAAAAATTTCATAGATTCCAAGCAATGGATAGAATCACAGAGATGCATGATATTAGTAATATGATAATAAAAGGAGAAAAGTTTCCTGTCCACATAATAAATTAACATATAGAAGTGATAAGGGAAAAAACTATCTTGAAAAAAAAATAACATAGTATAAATATAAAGCAAACTAAAATACCAAACTATTATTGGGGCACCTGGGTGGCTCAGTTGGTTAAGTGTCTGACTCTTAGTTTCAGCTCAGGTCATGATTTCACAATTCTTGAGATGGAACCCCATGTTGGGCTCTATGCTGACAGTGCGGAGCCTCCTTGGGATTCTCTCTGCCCTCTCTCTCTGCACCTCCCCTGCTCATGCTCTCTCTCTCAAATATAAATTGTAAGAAAAGAAAACCCATTTATCCTTTTGACTTGTGCAGAGGGAAGAATGTCTGTTGAAGGGTGAAGAACTTGTGATATTGGACATAAGGAGAAAAAACAAAACCTTAGACTGTGGAAATACAATCTTAGAAAATATAATTTTAGGGGCGCCTGGGTGGCTTAGTCGGTTAGGCGTCCAACTTTCGCTTGGGTCATGATCTCGCAGTTTGTAGGTTCGAGCCCCGTGTCGGGCTCGGTGCTGACTGCCAGCTCAGAGCCTGGAGCCTGTTTAAGAGTCTGTGTCTCCCTCTCTCTCTGACCCTCCCCTGCTCACGCTGTCTCTCTCTCTCCTAGAAATAAATAAAAAATATTAAAAAAAAAAGAAAGATAATATAATTTTAGGCTATGAAATGGCAACATATTGTTTTCGTGCATAATAATAAAATATCTTTAAATCTTTAAAACTAGATCTACTATACAATATTTAAATATTATTATAGAACAAAACACAGATACCAATAGCCTTAATAATATAAAAATAAAGGTTCAGTGGTCAGAAGACGGGAGGTAGGATAATATAAAACAGCTAGAAGGAAAGCTAAGAACACCCCCATCTACTCTAGTGAGGAGTCAAGAGATCATTTCTAAAATTGATTGTACTAGGTTTAGGTTTATAGGTATATAAAAAACACTGAAAATTTTTAAATAACGATTATCAAAAATTGAAAGAAAGGATATAAATGGATGCTGAGTAAGTGCTATAAGTTTCCACTTATAGAGAGGAGACGAGAGAAAATATCTTAAATTGATAAACCAGGAAAAACAGACCATATACAATTATCAACTAATGAAGAAAATAGAAACTACTCCAATATGTCAGACAGAGGAGTGTAATACAAAGAATTCATTACAAGAGTACTGGAAAAGCTCAAAAAAGGCAAAAATAAAAGTTGTTTTAAAAATGTAGGAGTTGGCAAATGAATGATGAACAGGATTTGGCAGAAGAAATAGAAACGTTGGGGTCAGAGGAGGAGGACTGAGTCAATATCATGAGTTCAGATTGGGATGTAGAAATAATCACAGGAGGCCATGAATAATTATCAATCAAGAGATTTAAAAAAGGGGGGGGCAGTGCTTCCCACATCCTTGATCCTTCAATACATACACATACTTCTGTTTTCTGACATTATCTTTTTTTTTCCAGTTTTGTTAAGGTATAATTGACATACAGCTCTGTATATGTTTGAGGTGCACTACATGATGATTTAACATAGATAGACAGATAAGATAGATGATAGATAGATAGATAGATAGATAGAGAAATGATTACCATAATCAGTTAATATTATTCCTCCTATAGTTACAAAAAGAAAAAGGAAACAACTGTTTTCCTTATGATGAGAAGTTTTAGGATCTACTCTTAGCAACTTTCAACTATGCCATAAATCAGTGTTAACTATAGTCGTTATGTGGTACATTACATCCACAATGCTCATCTATCTCATAAGTGGTAGTTTATACCTTTTGGACATCCTCCTCCAATTCCCCGTCCCCCTACCTCCTTTTTCTAATAACCACAAATCTGATCTCATTTTACATAAGTTTGTTTATATTCCACATATAAATGAGATCATACAGTATTTGTCTTTCTCTGTCTGACTTATCTCACTTACAATAATGCCTTCCAGGTCAGTACATGTTGTCACAAATAGCAGAATTTCCTTTTTTTTGACTGAATAGTATCCCATTATACATACATATATATCACATTTTCTTTATCCATTTCTATATCATCTGTTGATATATACTTTGGTATCCATGTTTTTGCTATTATAAATAGTGCTGTAATGAATCAGATATCCTTTTGAGATAGTTATTTTGTTTCCTGTGGATAAACACCCAGAAGTAGAATTACTGGATCATATGGTAGGGTTGTTTTGTTTTTTTTTAATTTTTGAGGAACTTCCATACTGTTTTCCATAGTGGCTACACCAACAGTGCACAAGTGTTCCCTTTACTCGACATCTTTGCCAGTGTTTGTTGCCTCTTATTCTTTTGATAATAGACATCCTAACACATATAAAGTGGTATTTCATTGTGGTTTTGATTTGCATTTCCCTAATGATTAGTGGTATTGAGCACTTTTCCATTTACCTGTTGGCCATTTGAATATCTTCTTTGTAAAAAATGTCTACTCTGACACTATCTTCTTGAAAAACCCTCAAGAAGGGAAAAGAATGGGGTTCTAAAATGGAGAAGTTAGGGAGGTTAGCTTAAAACTGTAGGAACAATCCATGCACATGGAGACTGCTCCCCTCAGGTTCCAGTGTCCTAGCATCCATTTTGGCCCTGGGTATGTACAGCTGTGACTGGCAACAATGCCTGTGTTGCTGTGGTTTATGGTTTTATGTACCTTTCCTTGGTTTTGTCTTGCCTTCTTCAGTAAATTGTAAGGGTAGGTTCTATAGCTTCTCCTTTTCTAAAACTACAAACAACTCCTAGTAAAGTGTTCTACGTACATGCAGCACATAAACAAGACTAACTGACTTGACAAAAAAGTGAGGCAAAGCGGAACTTGGAAATGCCCTTGAGTGGAAACCAGTCTGAGACCTCAACCACTGAGTTCAAGATGAGTGCCTTTTGGAAGTATGTTTGTTTTCATTAAGAAGTACTACCATTGCTCTGTGAACATCTGTTAAATAGATTCCATGACTGACTGAGACAATGAACAAGGCTGGAACTACAGCTAACATTTTAAAACCTCACCAAAACTTTAAATTTACACACTAAGGTCTCAACTCAGAAGTCACCTCCTCAGAGAGGCCTGATCAGATCACCAAGCTAAAGTCACCTTCAAGCCACCTCCAACCCTCTACCACATGACCTTCATTAACCTTCTGGTCACCACTTACCGAAATTATCTCACTTACTTATCTGCTTATGAGCTTATTACTTATTCATTTATTAGCTTATTGTCTGTCTCCACTCACTAGAATGCAGGCTGTACAAGATCAGGAATGTTGTCTTCATCCCCCACTCTGTCCCCCAGCCTCTAGAACAGAGGTTAGCACATATTAGGTGCTGATTGAATCTGTGTTGAATCTCAAATATTTACTGCATCTCTTCTCATCTGATGTATAGATTTGTCCTGGATGGAATTTTTTAACATCAGAGAACATATAGACATTAAAATTAAATTCAGGATGGGCGACCACTGGGACCTCAGCATAGTAAGACAAATAGTTCCTTCAGATAAATGCTTGGGTGAAATAATTTTCTTAGAGAACCCTCATTAAAAGCTTTAAAAGATAGTTTATTGTAAATATGCGACTAGAAAATAAGTGTATGTGGACTCGTCTGGCAATTGCTGGCATAGAGAAGAGACTCCCCAGCTATAGGGAACAGACACATCATGCAGCACAACACTTAACCCTTTCTCAGGATGATTACATAATTTGTGGTGCCCAGGGCAAATTAAAAATGCAGGGTTGCTTGTCCAAAAAGAATTAATCATTTAAAGATGGCAACAACACAGAATTAAAGTAAACGCAGGGCTCTTGTGAATGCCGCATCTCTGAGCAACTGCACAGGTCGTGTGCCCTGCTCTGTCTTCATCTACAGCAGTAAAACGAGCCAAGAAGGGTGCTGTGGACACCAGTCAGAAAGACAGCTCTCGGGTTGCCTGGGTGGCTTAGTCGGTTAAGCGTCTGACTTTCGCTTAGGTTATGATCTCGCGGTTCGTGGGTTCGAGCCCCGCGTCGGGCTCTGTGCTGACTGCCAGCTCAGAGCCTGGAGCCTGTTTCAGTCTGTGTCTCCCTCTCTCTCTGACCCTCCCCTGCTCACGCTGTCTCTCTCTCTCTCTCCTAGAAATAAATAAAAAAATATTTTAAAAAAAATTCTTAAAAAAAAAAAAAAGTAAAGAAAGAAAGACAGCTCTCAGGGGTTGTGCATAACCAGAAGACCAAAGGTCCCCTGGCTCATCACGCACATGTGTGTGCACCTTGTGTATGTGCCTGGCACTCCTGCAGGCAGATACCTCCACTCCATTACCTGGCAGCATACAATCGTCAGCAAAGGATGACAATCTTGATAGAGAAGGGGAAGCTCGGCAAAGAGGGTATCTCCTGGCTGTGAGTGATAAAGAAGAAGAAGCTGGGAGAAATCAGGAAGACCAGACCAACCTCCAGTACCAAGATGTGTCACAGGAGAAGGGAAAGTTGCCCCAAACTGCAATAAAGTAATTTTGGTCTACTTTCTAATTTGCCCTAAAGCCAATTTTGCTCTAAGATAACAAGACACAACCAGATAGCTGAGTTTTCAAGGGCCTGCATATACCAATTTTAAGGTCCACTTCCATCCAAGCAGCTTTAACCTTGTAGAGCCTATCCTGGAGGCAGAGATGGGTTCCAGGTCTCCCTCAGGAGTCTTGGGAAATCAATGTTTAGATTTGTTTTAAACTTGCAGGTAGTACAAATCAAAACATCACAACCTAGTGAATCCTCTGATACTTTAGGGCCAGACAGGAATTGGAATATTTGTAAGCATATGCTGAATACTAGTTAGTTCAGTGGGACAGATTTATAGCTAGATATAAACAAGAATAACCTGAGTGCTAATCAATCACTTGTTATCAACCTGGACGAAAATCTACAATGGAGTATCACAGGGATCCATCCTTAAATCTGTTCTAGTTAATATTTTCAGTTAATAATTTACATGAAAACTTAGCAAATACAGTTTTCAGATCTACAGATGACCTGAAAATGAACAGGATAATTAATATGTTAAAACACAGAATCAAAATTCAACTGTATCATAACTAGTGAAATGCTAAGCTGTTTAAAACAAACAAGATTAAGTTTAACTGGGTATTTGTGAAGACTTTTTCAGGTCCAAAAAAGTAAAGTGCAAAACTTTAGAAAAGGGATAGCAGCCAATTTGAATAATATAGAAATCTAAATAACCAGAAGCTTACTAAAATGCAGTAATATGGCATGCGTACTCTAAAAAAATGGTTGGGGGGGTGCAGAGCTAATCTTAGACTGCATTAATAAATAAACTCACAAAAGGCCAAATCATAGGATATAATAATCCCATTTTTTGTCTTTGTCTTCATTGATCATACCCCCAAGCAGGTGCAACGCTGATTTGTTCCAATAATATGATTTTAAAGATGGCAATACAACATTGGAAGAGGTTAAAAAAACGAAACAGGGGTGCCTGGGTGGCTCAGTTGGTTGAGCGTGCATCTTCAGCCCAGGTCATGATCCCAGTTTGTGGGTTCAAGCCCCACCGTCAGGCTCTGTGCTGACAGCTCAGAGCCTGGAGCCTGCTTCAGATTCTGTGTCTCCCCCGCTCACACTTTGTCTTTGTCTGTGTTTCTAAAAAATAAACATTAAAAAAAATTCTTAAATAAAAATTAAAACAAAACAAACCCTGCCCACTCTACAAGATTAGCAATGCAAACCCAAGGCTAGGACCCAGTTATATCTAGAATGTTATAATACCCACTACACTACGGCTCCTCCAAGGCTTATTTGGCATTGCCTTATCTAGGAGTAGAATGTGTTCAGGAACATAATTTGTATTCACAAATTTTCTCCAGCAATTTGACCAATATATGTAGAATGGCTTTGGAGAATTCAAATAGAATCTTAGGATGAAATCATTTCTATAATACTCATATACTCAGTTTGAAACGCATTTATGGAGCTCATACCATGTGCCTGGCACCAAGCTGGGGACTAGAAGTACTTAACAAAATAGTCTCTGCCCTCCTATCACCCACAGTCAAAAGGAGGAGACAGCAGTGTAAATAACTGAAGTCTTATTACCTATCATGAGATATAGCAGTTATAATTGTAAAGTACAAGGTATAATGTGATTGTTTCTGTCCCCCAAAGTTCACATGTTGAAAACCTAATACAAAGGTAATAGTATTAGTAGGTGGGGCCTTTTGGGAGGTGATTAGGTCATAGAGGACCCTCATGACTAGAATTAGTGCCCTTATAAAAGAGACCTCAGAGAGCTAGCTCACCCCCTTCCCTATATGAAGATATAACATGACATCTGTGGCCCTCACCAGACCACCCTGACACCTTGATCTCACATTTCCAACTCCAGAACACTGAGAAATACATTTCCATTGTTTATAAACCACCCTGCCTGGGCTATGTTGTTATAGCAGCTGAAACAAACTACAACAGTATATAAGCTGTAAAAATGGATGGAGCTATTAGTCAAAGACAGCCAAGAAAGACTTCAGAGAGGAAAGGATAGTCTACTTATATTTATATCATACCCCAAATACTTCTTTTATTTTGTCAGCAAACATATTTGCACTTAACTTTTGGGAAGAGAGCATGAAAGGAAGCAAAACCTTGCTAAGGTGCACTTCCTGCATAGCCTGTGTACTAACTAAATGTGATACTAAATGTGGTATATAAGATTAAGAGAATGTTTTAAATAAATCTCATATAATAAACAGGAAAATAAAGGCTAAACTTCATCCATCCTACAAAATTCTTCAAATACAAAGGCTTCGAAAATGCACTGACGACACGGTGCTTGCCAGGGAAAGACTTAAGGGTGAAAAAGCAGTGCCCTCCTCTTTCATTTCTGCTTTTTCTCCTTTGAAAAGCAAAGGGTAGCGACTCCAGACACTGACTCCACCAGAATAAAACTCCCACCAAACTCTGGTGGACTTTGGTCTGTAATTGCATTCTTTTTCAGCAACTAAATGCAATACTTTTTATCATTTAAACAGACTGTATGTTGCTAAAATTCTTTCAGTGCCATGAAAGCGATTCCCACTGTATTTCAACAGGAATGCTACGTGCGATGCACTGTTCATTCTGGGGTTCTCTCTGCCTCATTAAAGGACCTGGGAAGTACTTGTTTTTATTGCTTGGAAGTGTCACTGGGAGGTTCTTGTGGGAGAGTACCACTAACTGCAGGTTGGAAGGGGGCTTTGTATTTTGGAGGCTCTTGTTTCCTTGTGTAGGGTCGGGGATGTGAAGGTTAGCAAGGTGACCAGAGAGCTCCCTAATATGCAGTGTTTGACAGCCAGTTCAGCTCAGTTTAGCCTTGTGGTAACTCCTGCATGGCCATGGTCATCATGCTGAAATTCTGCCCCTCACTTCTTTGCCTATTGGAATCTCAGTTATCCTTCCTCTTCTTCAGTGAGATTTGCCTCAAACTCCACTTTGAAATTAAGCTCCCACCACTGCACTCAGCTATTATAGCCCTTATTTCATTCATCCTCGCATTACGGGCTGAAGTTTACACATCTGTCTCCTTCACTTCTTGGAAGTAAGAGCTGATCTAATTCATCTGTGGTTTTGCTCTGTTGGCATGGAACAGAGTTCTTTACAGTTAGTAAATCTTCAGTAGGCTGAATTCTAGTAACGTCCATCTTTGTATGAAAGAGGCAATCTGATAAATTCATTTTCAGCAACAATCAAACAGGTTGTCTAACTTTTCACTAAATTTGTCCCTTAAATTTGCAATAGTATGTATTTACTTCCTATATATGTGGTATCAGTCTAACAAGATCACAGGGTCACTAAGAGTATAGCCCACACATTAGTGCAGCTCACATTCCCATCCTAGCTTCTCCTAGGTAGTGGTGATCTGCCTCATTTCATCACTCATTTCTTCCTAGGTAATCTTACATATGTCTACAACATCAGCTACTACCCACAGACCAACGACTCTCAAATTTTACACCTCTGACCCTCCCCTAGATCCTAAGTTCCAAAACTGTACTTTTTAAAATTTTTTTAACATTTTATTTATTTTTGAGAGACAGAGAGAGACAGAGTGTGAGCAGGGGAGGGGCAGAGAGAGAGGGAGACAGGCAGGTATCCAAAGTAGACTCCAGGCTCTGAGTTGTCAGCACAGAGATCCCAATGTGGGGCTCAAACTCTCAAACTGTGAGATCATGAACTGAGCCGAAGTCAGACGTCTAACTCACTGAGCCACCCAGGTGTTCCACAAAAACTGTACTTTTAATTATCCATTCACATACTCATCTGAATGCCTCACAGACAACTCATATACAACATGACAACCATTCACTCAAAAAAGTCATGCCAGTTTGGAGCCAGCGAGTGATTACTACTATATGCGATTTGAAGGATTCTGAAGACCTCTCCACTTGGCCTAACTATAAGAGTCATTCCTCTGGATCTTCATAGATCTCTATTAAATGCAACTTGGTATATAAACTAATGCTAGTAGATTTTCTGTGTCTCCTTTTATTAGCAATTTAAGGAAAGAACAAGGTCTGATGACTTTATACTACCTCCTAATGAGAGAAGATTGATGACAAATTATAAAAGATAAAACATCTATTTGGCCCTATACCTTTTCTAAACCCACAGATGGTTTATTCTATCTCCCTCCTAAATTTAAGCTAGGATAGAACAATTTCTCTAAGAAGTGTAGAACACAGAGCAAATCGTTAGATATATCTTTCCCCAATACAAAACCAAATATGCATGCACGTGCCCCTCCAAACACACACATATATAGGTAAATACAGATAAAAACTTATGTGAATGAACATTAAGACCTATCTCATTCAACAGAGCCAAAATTTTAACCAGGGAAAACAGTGGTAAACAAAAGGCAGAGGGGAAGAACAAAGGTGAGCCATGGTCAAAAAGAGCAATCTAAAGCCCCAGGATAAAGTGTGAAGGATGAAAAGGAAGTTGGTTACCACCAGTCACCCTAGCTTATGGGGTCCAACACACACACACACACACACACACACCAAATCTATGGGGCAAGTGAGTAGCACCAGCAGATAGTACAATCTCCTTTTCCTCCATCCCCACCCCTGTCCATACCTTAAGCCTGAATCCTTCATTTAGCCCAAGTTCTGGTTTCAGGGCAGAAGAGAACAGCATAAGACTGTGATTCTTCTTGGTCATATTCTACCCTACTCCAAACCGGCCCGATAAAAACAATCTCTCAAATCAGTTTTGGAAATGGGTATATAGGAGAAAGTCATACAAAGATTAAATATATATACACACACATATATATTCCCTCCAGGAGGCCAAGCCTTCATTTTTCCACCTCTAAGTTTCCCTTTCCTTCAGGCAATTGCACTTCTATGCCCTTAACTTTTCCCTCCCCTTTTTCTTCCATCTTAAGGCATCTTGGCCAACATTTCTTCTCCACTCTCCCACTAAAACAAAGTAAAAGAACATTTTGGCCTTCCTTCTCCCAACCCCCACCCCCCCCAAGAAAACCATGTTTTTAAGAGCCAAATATAATTCAAAAAAGCACTTTGTTTAATGTGCTTACACTGATGGCTTGCAATGTTTTACAATTTATTGAGAGAATCATTAGACTCAGTAGACTGCCTTCGGCACTGTTCTTGAATTTTTGCTCTTCAAAAAAACTCCAATGAAAACATAAATTGTTTTAGTGGCCCTAATCACTCTGATAGCTCGGGCCCACTTAGAATACATCTGGAAGCTTTAGCTTGATGAAAACTGCCTGCACGCTTGCTTTTTATTTTGTTCTTTCTCTAAGCTCTCAGATTTGTAGACACGTGATCTGAGAAGGCCATTTGGCATTTTAGGTTCGGTCTTATCTCTCGGCCTGTGGATTCATCATGGACACCCTGGGAGTTTGCCCCTGAGGCTTGGGGAAGCCTGGTGTCTGACCAGGACACAATGAGTAGACAGCTTAGCGTGCCCCAGGACCTGCTTCCAGATGCAGCTTCATGGCAGAACCTGGGAAGGGTATTCTAGGGCTGACAAAGGTATCCTGGGCTTTTGATGACAGAGTCCCTCCTCCTTTGAATGGGAAGAAGACCTTCACACAAGGTGGCATTCTTCAAGAACTCAGAAGCCAGTTTTTCTTTCCTCATTGTCCCACCCTACTTGAGAGTGAATCAAGCATGTAGAAGTATAATTCAAAAAGTTATTAAGGAAAAAGCAAATTTCTATAAATAAAATCATATTTACCCTTAAACATCTGTGCATAAGGTATACAGTTAAAGAATATGACAAGCCATCTGAAATTATATGTTTAAAGAAATGATACATTTGTGACAAAGTATTAATGATTATCAAAAAAAAAAAAAAGCTAACACCATTCAAATTACCTCCTCAGATTTTAAGCATCAAAGTGCTCTTTGGTAAAGTCCATAAAAAGGGAGATAAATGTTGGTTCTTACACTTGTAATGTCTGTCTATCTCATCCTAACACAAACAGGTCCATTTCCAAGCTCTAAATATAGCTATCACTGTTCCTTCTGGGGAATGTGTGATTTATATAATATGTGGATCTCAACTGCATGTTTAATAACTCAGTTAAGGTTCGTATAGCTCTCCATATGTTTATTTAGTAGCTTTTGTAAATTTTTCATGGAGAAGTTTGTACCACTGGGCACACTAATTTAAAAAAATTACTGCCTTGTCTTATCGTGTCTAAGAATGAGAAGGGTAAAGCTTTTCCCAGAATGGGATTTATTTTAATGCAAGATATATCAGCCTGCCCTTATTTTGTAATATCTTTCAGCAGTTGGAATTTTTTTTCAGTTTTAAACCATTAGGTGGAAGACCCCAACTGTTAAAGTAATTTTAATCTGCAACTACCTGTGCTTAGAATCTCTTTTGCAACTACTGTTCATGACCAAGCCTCACACCTCAGTGCTGCCCGCCCCCATCAACAAATAAATGAAAATTTTAAAAATGTAATAAGGAACAAATTGCAAAAAGAATTGTTCGGAAGCTTTCATTGTTCCTTTCAAACCCTGGTAATAGCTGAAAGATTGACCTCTCAAGTCATGAGCTGATAGGAAAATAAAAGTAAAGAAAGGCATGTGTTTTATGTCCTGTCATTCTGAATGTTTAAAACCTGAGAGGACGACATGGGGGATTCACTACTCCTGTGCCAATCAGGACTGGCCAACCAGCCTTGAGGCAGCCATCAGGGAAGGCTGTGGAAGTGAATATTTGCTCCAAAAGAAATCCCTTTGAAGGCAATAAAGATATGGCAGGCAGAAGGTCTTCACAGAAACACAGGCAGCAAAAGCATCTGGGAACCAAACAAACGACCGTACCACTCTCCAGATGTGCAGAATGACCATTTTCTTTAAACAAATCCCTAATCTCATTACTTCTCCACCACTATGCCCCACCCACACCCACACCTGTGGATAAAATGTCTACCACGCTTCCTCAGCTAACACTAGAAAGCAAAAATGGGAGTCATTCGGTCTTATACACCATCAGTCTTAGATACAGTTTTGGGAGAAAATCTTCTTACTCCTTTCCTCTAAGGGGACCCTTATCTAGACTTCTCAGGAATTCGTTTTGATTAAAATATGATTGAAGCAAGATAAGTCTATGGCAGACTGCATAGTTTTCTATCACCACAAAGTTAATGGTGAAAAAATATCTGGCCGTGTTGTAAATCCATTAGAATAAATTAATGGTTCCACTGACATACTCAAAATAAATATGTGCCTGTCATAAATGTAATTAAATAATTCAGTGGAAAAATTAAATGTTGAAACAATTACCCACATGGTTTGAAGCATTATGAAAATATTATGGAAAAGAAAAATGGGAGCTGTTATTAATAGAACATGGAGATTTTCATGTCTTTGGTGTTTTTTCCCCTTATTCCCTCATAGTGAAAGGAAAAAGAAAATAATATTTATGAAGTGACTTTTATGTGCCACTAAGTACTTTCATATCCATCATCCCGTCTGATTATCATAACAACCTTTCTAGTTCATTCTACAGAGAAGGCAAAGATAATTGAAGCTTGGAGATGTCAAGTAACGTGTCCAAGACCACACAGCCAATCAGTGGCTGAGTTAGCATTCCCACTAAGGTCTGTGCAACTCCAAGATGCCATGCGGACGCCTGTCACCTCAGCCCTCCATGCCCCACTGCCTCTCTATACAAGCCACAGGCTGCAGCCCTTGCCACTCCCACACTGCCCTGCCTCCTCCTCATTCCATACCAGTAAAGGTACATACATTCCTCCTCCTGGCCCAGTGACTATATCCTTGACTTGTAGTTAATGTTTAGTCTACCAGTGTAAAGGACCAGTAACATAATAATAATTAAAAGCAAACAAGAGGCAAATAATGCATTTGGGGGCTCTCTCTATGAGCCTACAGAAATCTGCCTATTAATATAAGTCCCTGGTGGTGAGAGGTGCTGGGAGGGCAGTTAACAGTAAGTGGGAGTGGGTGTGGGAAAATGCGAAAGAAAGAAGGAAAGCTGCTAAAAAAGACTGGCCATATGTAGCAAATTATAAATTCTCTGGCTGCAAATATATTTCTGCAAGTCCAGAGCCTCTTAAGGGAGCATATCTCAGACACACTTCAGGAACCACTGGGTAGGACTCAGTGGATGCACAGGGATGGTCACCAAACCATACTCAGGTGTGAATCTTCTCCAGGATCTGTGCTGCTGTGAACAGTAGATTCAGAGACTGCCCACCTGGAGTTAACAGAGATGATGACATTATTTCAGGGCTTTCTCCTAATCCCAGTTCAACCTCAGCCTTTCAAAAGCTGGCACCCTGGCATAATCCAAACTTTGGAGGTTTCTGAGATGTAAAAAAAGATTTTGTTAGCCCAAATTATGGTCATCAAAGAACACAGCTTTGGAGAGTAAAGGAAATTCCTGTGTTCTGATTAATAAAGACCACCTAGGCAGGAGCATGCATCATGAGCACCTTTCCCCCTAAGAATGGTTTTTGCAAAATAGAAGCCAAGGTACTACCTGGTGTGGCTTGAAAGTCCCTTACCCACAAAGTATCTCTTTCTCTCTTATCCTAAAACAGCCTGAAATTCCCATATCACTTTCCCTTTTTGATGAAACCCTCAAAGGTCCCTGTTAGTATGTAAACATTATCCTAGAAAATGAAACCAAAGAGCTAATGCCGTCTACAAACACAGCAGGTCAAAAACGTTTACTGGAATGGTTTAACGTTACTGAACAGGGAAGAGACACGGCGATTCCCAGGATTCAGAGTTCGAGACACCACTGCTACCCTGAGAACAAAGGAAGTCTAGTTCAACCTTTTATCTGTGTACTAGTTTCACTCATGAGAGAAGACAGAAAACAGGTGAAGTGCAGCACAACAGCAGATAGCACGTCAATGTGACTCTTTACAACCCAACCTCACAGTGCCCACCTCTTATCAGCACATGTCATAGTTTTACCCAGTGAACTCCAGCTGTGTGTTTCCTCCCTTTCTGCTTTTCCAGGTTTGCAGTGAGCGTTTAATAACAGGGGAGGAATGTGTGGAGTTCCACTAGGACTAGCCTATAAAAGGGAGAGGGCTTTACTTATTTCCACCTTAAAACCTGCCCCATGCATAACAAGGACCTCCTTGTCAGACACCACAGCACTCTGCCCCCAGAAATTAAATAGGACTTCTCTCAGATCTGCAGACCCTGGATACATTTCCAATACAGAACACGATTTGTTTTGACTTTTAGACAACTTTTCAGTAATATTTCTGTTAGGTAAAGTGGGCCTTTACCATATTTATGTGCTTTTACCACTTTTTGACACATAAATGAAGATATTCCCAAACTTTTTACTTTCCTTGGATACTAGGATATCCATGTGCCATATACCCAGATTCCATCAGAGATCAATTCATCCCAGATCTTACCTCCAAGTGGTTTCCAACATCTTTTTCTTCTAGTGTCTTATAACTTTGTAAACTATTTGAGATTCTTTTTGAAATTAGGCAGTGTAGGTGCACCTGGGTGGCTTGGTTAGTTAAGCATCAGACATCGGCTCTGGTCATGATCTCACAGTTCGTGAGTTCAAGCCCCCACATCAGGCTCTGTTGTTGGCAGCACGGAGCATGGAGCCTAATTCAGACTCTGGGTCTCTCTCTCTCTCTGCCCTCCCTCACCCCTGCTCACACACTCTCTGTCTCTCTTTCAAAAATAAATAAACATTGAAATTAGGCAGTATAAAACTCATGAACTGGGGCGCCTGGGTGGCTTAGTCGGTTAAGCGTCCGACTTTCGCTTGGGTCATGATCTTGCGGTTCGTGGGTTCGAGCCCCGCGTCGGGCTCTGTGCTGACTGCCAGCTCAGAGCCTGGAGCCTGTTTCAGTCTGTGACTCCCTCTCTCTCTGACCCTCCCCTGCTCACTCTTTCTCTCTCCTAGAAATAATAAATTTAAAAAAATTAAAAAAAAAAAAACTCATGAACTAAATAATAATTGGGGAGTTTACAAGCCATGTCTCTCCATATGCAAACCCTATAAACAGTGTGGTATAATGGAAAGGATGCTGGGATGAGAGGCAGAGACCAGCTCCCGGTGCTGAGCTCTGTGGCCTCAGGGCCCGTGTCCTGTCTGTGTAGTGAGGTGCGGAGAGGAGAGCTCTCTTAGGACCATGCCAGATGCCTGGGTCTGTATTTGGAAGGATTTACTAAAGAGCATTTTGTCATCTGTCTGCTTCCTCTCTTCAGAAATCTTTTTCATCTACAGTATGTGTCTAAAATGAGTAGCAGAGACAAGAGGTGATGACACGTCTCGCGTCAGGAAATACGTTGAAAATAGAGCCGAGCAGACATCAGGAGCACCATGAGATGTAGAGCTGCTTTCTGGCTTCAAACTCTTCACTCCACATACAGTTCTAATTGACCACAAGAAAAGGTACTATCTCTTTGAACTTTACAATTCTCTACTTTCCTCCCCCTTTTTGTAATTATCAGCCCAAGTACAAGTTGATTGTGGTCGTGCTGCTGCATGTAAATGTGGTTGATTGGCCTGTTGGTGAATGAGCTTGGGTAGCTTTGCCCCCACAGGGGGAAATGTTGAAAACACAGAACTAGGACAGGGTCCCAACCAGTCAGAACCGGCACCCAATCAAGAGCACAGAGGAGATGGCCGGCCACACAGCTGCAGCCCAGCTGAGTACCAGCCCTGCCTGCTTCCACTCAGACTCCTGTGCTGGCTCCTCTAGAGGGAGGAAGACACAGAGATCCAGTTAGGCAGTGCTGGGCCTGTGATTCTGTCCCTGGTGACACCAGGACTTCCTAGTGACGGGATTTACTTGCAAAGTGCTATAATCTGCAAGATAGGTGCTTGAATGACAGGACTGTTTTTAAATAGGTCTCCATCCATCATCTAACTATCCAGCCATTCATCCCTTCTCTCTCTTTCCCTTTCTTTCTTTCTTCCCCTTCTATCTTTATTTTAATAATATTTGTAAGTGCCCACAAAACACACAAAAGCTAGATTCTTAACAACAGCCTCTCTCTAACTACATGGCTCCCCTCTCCTGTTCACCTGGTCTCACCTACTGAAATAACTGTCATTCTACACCCCATGTTCAACACTTCCTCAGCGTTTTTTTTTTGGGGGGGGGGGGAATAGTTTTATGGCATTTATACCTGCTCACAAAAATTATTTTTTATTTTTATTTTTAATAATTACATCATGCTGTTTGCTCTCTTTTGGAACTCCTTTTTAGCTAAACATTACATTGCTAAGATTCGCCTATATGGTTGCACTGAAGGCTATTTTAAACTGACCTCCATTTTCTGATTAAAAACACCAAAAATCATGGGGTGCCTGGGTGGCTCAGTCAGTTAAACACCTGACACTTGATCTCATCAGCTCAGGTCATGTTCTCATGGGCTCAAGCCCTGTGCTTTCAGCAGAATCCTGCAAGGGATTCTCTCTCTCCCTCTCTCTCTGCCGCTCCCCCACTTGCACGGTCTCTGTCTCTCTCAAAATAAATAAAAACAAGCTTAAAAAAAAACAAAAACCCAAGCTAATTGTAGAAACTCTAGAAAACAAAAAAAAATTCAAGAAGAAAATAAAACATCATTATCTTATATTTATGTTGATCTTTCTCTTTCCAATGCACACATTAGTTTTTCTCACAAAATTGGGATTCTGTTGCATAAATAATAAATAAGTAAGTAGGTAATTATAAATTCTGATAAGTGTAATGATGGAAATAAACAGAGTACAGTTTATTTTCTGTATAATAAGGGGTAGAAATCATTGAATTGTACAATTATCTGGGTGAATTCTATGGTATGTGAATCATATCTCAAAAAGCTATTTTTTAATGTTTTATTTTATTTATTTTTGAGAGAAAGAGAGTGGAGAGGGGCAGAGAAAGGAGACAGAGAATCCAAAGCAGGCTCCAATGTGGGGCTCAAACTCACAAACCGTGAGATGAAGACCTGAGCCAAAGTCAGATGCTTAACCGACTGAGCCATCTAGGTACTCCTATTTTTTAAAATGAATAATAAGGTGGAAGGACAGAGGACCAATGTTAGGTAGACAAGGAACAGTTCTAGTATACGCTATACAGAAAGAGAGGTTGAATGAGAAGTTTGAAAGTCAATTAATATATGAAATAGATTTGATTTTTCCTATGTATACTTTTGGGAGACCTAACAATTTTCATTAACAATGTGTTTTTTGTTTTGTTTTTCCATTTTTTATTCTTTTTTAAAAATTACTTACTTACTTATTTTTAGTTTTGTATTTATTTATTTTAATAATGTGTTTTATTGTATCATTTCTTATTAAGAGTTTTTAAAACTGTTTTCTTTAAATATTTTGAGAACTGTCAGTATAAAACTCTAGCATACCAGCTATCAACATTTCATAAATAAGTCATATTCATAACCTGAGCATCCAAAAGAATAAAACAATGTGGATTTTTCTGATTTTATTCTGAAAAATCTGGTCAGATAAATCATTTTAAAGTTTGAGAAAATTCTTACTATATCCTGATCAGTTGAGAAGTCAACAGTCATAATGAAAGTAAATTCTCTTTTGTTACTATAGTTAAGTCTCTTTAGGGCTTAGATAAACAACTTGTATGATGCACTTACCCCAGTGGGTCTCTGAATTTCATCATTTTACAGGTAAGGACGCTAGCCCTGAGAGGTAGACAATTTGCCAGTGTCAATCATTTGCAGCTAGAATGTCGTTTATTACTGCTGGTTCATAGTTATCTACACAGTACAAAGTGGAGATTTAGCAAATATCAGGTTAAATGCCTCAACACGGACAGCCCAGTTGAATAATTCGACTTGATTACCATCTGAAATCTGACCAATGTACACAGATTGGCAGAAAAATTACAGTTGGTAGAGCCATATTGGTTAAGGCTCTTTCAGTTGCAGGTATAGAAACGCAATCAAACCAGCATTTTTCAAAGGGGCACATATTGGAATCCCATAATTAGAAAAGGTAGGGGCACTCCTGGTCTTAAGCATTACTGGGGCACAAATAATATCAGAAATCTGCCTCTTGTTCTCCATCCCTTAGCCCTGCTTCCTCTATGTTGACTCCTTTCTCAGATCATCTCTCTGCAAAAGCAGCAGTGACACTGGGCCACTGGCAGCTTGAGACTTATACTGTCCTTACAGTTAATGAGCCAGCAAAAAGACACGTCATCCCAGAGAATTGCAGCAAGAGCCCCAGCACGGGTTCAGATGGGCGGGCTGAGTCAGGTGTCCACTCCTGAGCCATGACAGCAGTCAGATGGATGGATTCTGATGGCCCAGTCCTGAATCATGTGCCCACCTCTGGGTACACAGGTGCCAGTCAGTCCCATCAGAACTCGAGGCCTGAGAACTGGGAAGCAATGGCATCCACAGAGATGTCAGGCAGACAGAAAAACTTGCCTGCCACAATGACTACATCCCATGGTTTGGCTAGTGGTAATAAAGGCTGCACAGCCTTCTGCTTTGGAAATGTATCAAGTGTCGTGTCTCAGCTTCATGGACAATACTATCATAACCTGAGATTGTAAAATGATTAGTCTTGAATCATAGCCAGAGGGAAAGTTTAGGGAAGGTCTGCAGAGGCCACCTCAGCTCTGAATTTAGATGAGAAATGTCTGGGATGGGATACCTCTGAGTGCTGAGTACTGTCTCCTGGTTCAGCATATGTGTCTGCATATGCATGTCCTGGCATTCAACTCTGGTGTATCAGCACAGCTCCACTACAGCTTCCTGACTTGGGATGCAAAGCTGTGAAATTCAATGAAACAGACTAACATCTTGGAAGCATTCATATTCTTTTGATGTACGTGTGAAAACATTAAGATGAAACATCTCTGAATATCTTTTTGGCAACTTTATGTCATACAAAAGGATCAAGATTTCTGCAGGGTGTGAGTCTTCCTTTTTATATAGATCTCTCTAGATTTTATATTATTTGTTTTTTTTAATACTGTATTACCAGCCATCTAAGGCAAAAAAAAAGTTCACGTCAACATGTATGTTTCTTTGAAAATATAATTTAGAAAATACTTGTATTTATAGCTGCAGTATATAACTTAGTATTAGTGTGATATCCCTGTTATAACAAGGTCTCTTTTGAAATAAATATTCTAGAAAAGCAGAATATCTTAAACCAGGTTCCTACTAGTAACCCCCAGAATATGCAATACCTCTATAGTGTCCCATAAGTAAGATTTTAATGCCCACACAAAGGAAAACGTACTTCCATTAACAAACCAACAGTGTAACACCATGACCAATTTGAATAGCCCAACTCTGACCCCTCTAGTAGGAGAGAAGTTTTTGATAAGGGAAAGAGGTTCCAGTATGAGCCAAAGCTTTGCCTATGGCAAGAATTCAGACTTCTGGGGTCGTGTCTGAAAAATAAGTGGAGCAACTCAACTAGAATGTATTGGCTTGAGAGACTGGAGTGAGAAACCAGTTGAAAATAATTCACTCTGAGGTGAAAACATTTGCATGAGCTTGGCCCAACATCAATGCCCCAGTCTTCGAGGGCACAGCATGGTGTCAGCCTAGGGGGGAAAAAAAGAAAGAAAGAAACACAAATAAAATCTCTGTAAAAGGATTTCTTTTAAAAATGATGGACTAGACTCACACTTAAGATTCTGCTCCATCCCAAAACCCTAGTAAAGTAACAATAAAGAGATTTTCTTAAAAGCATAAGCCCAGAAGGCTAAATGTGAAGACAGAACAGTTGATAACAGGAAAAAATATTCTGGAAGCTAAACCTCTGATGAAAAAAAAAAAGGTAACTGACATCACAAAAGAAAACTGAATCCTAATCTGGCATTTAGGAAAAGCCCAGAAACAACCCCGATTTATTCCTCAGAACCTTCAAACGGTTTGGGTATCTCTGGAAATAAGGGAAGAAGACAGGCTAAAATGGGTTTCTTTCTTTTTGTTTTTTTTCTAAATGGGTTTCTTTCAAAGTCTTCAGCTCTCCCACCTTGTCCTCAGATGACAAAGGTTTATTCTCTAGAAACAGGTCTCTGGGTTGGGAGACAACAGAGCCATTGATGGTGGGTGTACCACACTGAAAACAGGAAGAAGAAGTAAAAGCAGGAAGATGTTGAGACTCCCAGGCTATTCTCTCCCTCAGCTCCCATAACACTAACAGTCAGGCTTATACTCCCTGACAGGAGTTTGGAAGAGCCTTCCCCAACCAGCCCAAGAGAAAAAATCCTAATTATTAACATCTGAAGTTCACCTTCACACAGCCCAGTCATATCTCCCTCAAGTATGCCACACACACAAGGATCTCCAATCTGCTCCTGATATCCCATTTCTGCATATGAGCAGGCAATTAAGGAGACCAGATAATGAAGAGCTTCTATTATGAAAGATAGTGGAGAACTTCTATTATGAAAGATAAATACAAAATAGACAAAAAGGAAAAAACACCCTAGAAGAAACAGACTCTGCAGGAAAAGCAAACGTCAAAAAATGATCGGTAGTGACCTCAAAGAGATAAGGGAGGATATTGCACTTATGAATACAAAAAAATAAAAATATAAAAGCCCTGAATTTTAATGCTTTCAAAGAACAGAAACTCTTAGAAAACAAAAATGTGGTAGCAGAAATGAAAAACTCATTAAAAGGACTAGAAGTCAAAATTCAAGAAGTTTCTCAGAAAACACAACAACAACAACAACAACAACAACAACAACAAAGGATGGAAAATAGAAGAGAAAACAAGAAAGTTTATTTACAAGTATAACAATGTATATAAATATATATTGAAATACATTGGCATATAAAATGTATCAACACATACATAATACATATAAATGTATATGAAATACCTCCCCACTTCATACACCAAAAAATATGTGGTGTGTTTATATAATATGCTATATATTTGTGTGTGATGCATGTTAATCATCTAGATATTGCAAGCAACCATTAACAATTTATAATTTCTTCTTCTAAACAGCTAACTAAGCACACTGCACCAAATGGACATGATAGAGAAAGAAAGGGAGTTGCCAGTGTAAAGGTGGAAGAGATGTCAACCCATGCATAGCCACCGGATCCTCTGATATCTTGATGGTGATGGCAAAGAGTGACCTAAGAATCAACAGGAATGACTGAGGTGCCATATTTGGGGGCCACGTTGGGTCACAGTTAACAGGTTAACCATGAATTCCAAGAAAGAAAGAAGGATGCCTACTTAGACCCTTTAATCAGAGCATTTCAAGAACTTGGTTCCAGCCCCCATGTCAGGGTCAGGGAAGCCGCATTGGCGCTGGGCCACTCAGAACACATGAACACACAGTGGGGAGATGGCTCACCTCCATTCCCGCAGTGGTCAAGTTACTCACAGCACACAGCTTGGAGGGTTGGAAAACGTGCTTCAGTATTATTCTCATGCCACTAGCACAATTCTGTGGAATCCTGCAGTGGGGACAGGCCAGAGCATGGGATCAAACATGGAGATACCCCTGTATCTGAATATCTGATACAGGCTCCAAGGATCTGCGACAGACGTGGAGGATCAAAGCTGAAAGTATGGCATATGTAAGCCCTCCACCCCCTCACTCCCACTGCACCATAACATGCATTCACCCCATGTAAAATATACAAGAGCAGGTACAAGATATATCACATGTATCTCCCTAAGACTTATAAGACCACCATCCTTCTGGTTGAATCCCAATCCATGCAAACAAAAATGTTTTCAAAAAAATCCAACATCATGAAGGACACTTCTTAATATCACCTTCTTCCTCCTCCCTCTATTGCCTTCACAGACTATAACTGCTCCCAAACCTCTCTTCCCAAATGCTCTTCCAGACCTTGCCCCCTGGTGTCCCTTGGATAGTTCACTTTCCTTCCACCAGGCCCAGAAAAGCAGGATCCTGCTCAGGAATGGGTACAGGCTTAAAAACTTAAAGTGTTCTTATATTAATAACCTTTATTCTCTCATGCTCCAAGAAGAAAATAAGAAAGACATTGGCCAAAGAGTTCTTCTAAGGTGGTGTGTGTGAATGTCTGTGTGTCTGAAAGACAGGAGAAATGTAATCATGTCTAAAGACAAGTAAAATTTTTGGATACACCAACATTTAATAAACTGGATTTGAGGGAAAGAAAATGGCTGTTGAGAAACTGTGGAGAAGGAATAATATAAACTCATAATCTGGTCAAGTCTATTAACATAGACAGCTTTAACACCAGTGCAAACACAATGAATAAATATATTCAACATCAATAAAGCCAAGCAGAAGTTGAAAAGGAATTTGGAAAATCAAAAATCCTGTTGTTTGGGATAACCTTTCTCCAGTAGATTGAAAGCCAACTTTGGGGGCAGCCCACAAAGAGAACAGATGGCTAGAGATAGGACCACTGGCTCACATTGGCCACTTCTGGCCTGCTAGGAAAAACTCAGAAAAGAAAAACTGTAATAAAGCTGGGTTTATTATATTTCACTTGTAATTCTTTTATTCTGGTGAGATATTCTTTCCTTTAACTTGACCACACAAGTAACATGTGGTTTTGTTTATCGTGTTGTGAAAGGAAAGAAAACTGGAACAGAGGTGCAAAGCACAGAGGGCAGTGGTGTGAGATACTTTGTTCTACCTCAACATGAAATCAAGACCCCAAAAACACATGAAGACTGTAAAAGCATACAGTCCATAAAGAAACACTTTTAATATTCAATGGGTCTTTTCTAAGCTGTCTGCAATAAACCAGTATGACTTTTTCATCACTTTTACAAAAAGAACTTTTAAAAACACTGAACAGGACTTCCTTCTTTGCTTCTTTAACTTCCCAACATTATATGCATGCAACATTGCTTAAAAATCTCTTGAAAGTTCCAAACACGCAAGTCCACAAATTCCTCGATGAGGATATCAGGGCTTGAGAGATTGCAAATGGCTGTGGCACTGTTTAGAAGCATCACTGGGATGCTGTCCCCTAAATATCACAGCAGCAACAATATGTAATCGTTCTGGGTTGAGCTGAGAGCTGGACAGTCACTGATTTAGCAGACCAATGCTTTCTGGCTGGAAACACCTGCAATGCTTGACATTTGACTATTCAAAGAGAGAATTACAAGAGAAGCAAGCAGTAAAAGTAATAGAACAAGAATAAGAGTCCATCAGGCTGTTTGTTGTGGTGCTTTCCTTGAAAGTATAATACTTGACTCTCGAGAGACTTCCATTCTAAAAATAAAGAACACAAATAGGAACACACAGTCCAGAATAGATGTAAATATTCAGAGACTAAAAAAATAAATATATGTTAACCTTATTCCATTAACAAATCCTATTGACAATCCATATTGTCAATAGGATTCCTCAAGACAAGACCTCTCTCATTCTCATTAGCTTCCCAGTTGCTCTCAAAGAATCAGAAGGAGCCCCACGCCCATGCCTTTTCCAAATTGCAAATTCATTCAAAACTCAGGTGGTGCTAACTGGGAAGAATTGCTTCCAGTGAACCTGTGTGTGAAATTTAAGATTCTGTTGACTCTTACTCTCATATTGAATAGCAAAACAATATCCCCCTTAGCTTGAATTTTTTGTTTCACATTACCATTATATACATTCTTCACTTTTTCAGGTTATCAACTCTTTGTGTGTACAAAGTTATATCAGAAGAGTGAATATATGTGCACTCTTTTAACATGGCTTGAATGTACTTAGTGGTGAACTCCTGAGTACACTTGTTTTGTGTGAATGACAGTAACGTTCAGTGTTGTATCTGTGCTGCATAAGGTTAAAACATGTTAGATCTGGCAGACACAGGCAATAAGAAGGCAATAATTAGTGCCAGGCTCCCTGCCTGGAAATGCTATAACTAGCCTCTTTTCCTTCCAGTGAAGTATATTGCAACATGCACTGAATTTTGACAATAGGCTATCTCAGCCCTACGTGAAATGCAAAACCAGTTTTTTCTATAAGAGATTTTTAAGTTTCTTAAGAAATTTCTCTGCAAGTGAATTAGGAAGACCCTTTTCTAAACCTGCATAAATTCCAATTGCTGAAAAGCTTTCTAAAGAGCCTTCTGGAAGGCAGTGTGGGTAATACTCCTGAGGAGGAGAGACAATGCACAGAGACCTTGAAACAAGAGCAAAAGAGGGAGCTGCTGCTCCCAACAAATGTGTCCTAGAGCCACTAGCTTCCCAGACTCCCCCGCCAAACTAACCCTCACCTGGGGAACACTAATTCTACAAGTGTTTCCACTGAAGAGCCTGAGAAGCATCATAAGCTGCAAGTGATCAGAAGATTGATACCCCTGAAAGGGCAATGGATAGAATGGCCAAGAATAGTAAGGTATTTTTAAACAAATAGATTTGAGGAATATGCTCCTTTCCAAAAGTTGTGTGTGGTCTGTACCATGTTTTCCCAATTTATTAGTGCTGTTCAAATATAACAGTAGAATCAACTCAATGTGTGTGCTGGAAACTCCAGCCCCTTTTCCAAAAACACCCTCCTGTCGGCACCTCAGACACTGCCATTCTAATCAGTGTCATATTCCAGACAATAAAATGGCAGAGGAAGAGAAAGAAAAAAAAAAATCTATTGCCCAGAAACCTAACCACTGCTAAGCTCAACACCTCCATATTAGGGTTCTTACAAAGTTACCACCGCCCTCTGAGCTGAACCACCCCAACTTGAGGCTCATCCTACATGGCTGGGTGAGGACATTCTCAAGTCACATCATAGGACACATCAGTTGTCTTCATTTCTTCACCTCCTACTCACTTCTCAACTCATTCCAATTTACTCCACACTTAATACCCTACCAAAACAGCTTTTACTAAGGCCACCAAGACCTGAGATGACCATGTGTCCAGACTTTGTCTTATTAGATTTTTCAGCAGCAGTTGACCTTGGTGATCACTCCTCCCTCAAAGCCCTCTCTTCCTTTAATTGCACTGACATCATTCAGTTTTCCTCCCAGCTCTTTGGGTCTTCTCCTCACTCTCCCTTCATAGCTCTTTCCTCTCTGCCTGGCCTTCACACATTGAGTTATTCAATGAAAGCTCACTTTTCTTCTCACTCTATATCCCTTCCCTAGGTCATCATTTCCACATCCATGGCCACTACTCTGCACAATTCCAGAAAACACTGTGTCTATTATGGTCTATGTACATGGCTGTCCCTTGAGTTGTAAAATGCATGGCTTATTTGGTCATAAGTGCAGTTCTATCCACTCCTGTGGCTTTAATTACCATCCATACATCCATACATGACTGCAAAATGTCTATTATAGGCCAGACAACAATGAAACTCAAATCCATACATACAACTGACTACTTGGGGCCACTTGTTCAGTCTCAAACTGAACCCATGCTCTTCCAGGACAAATCTTTTAGCATTCCTTATCTTGATAATGGTCGGAGTATCCATCAGGTTGCCCAGCCTAGAGCCTGGAATGCATCTTTGTCCCTTCCCCTCTGGTGCCATCAGTAAGTTATGTTTCATGTTTGTTATCTGTCTCTCGTGTTTGTATATCTGTTTGTTATATGTTTGTTATATATCATATAAATGTGATATAAGCCCTTTGAATATTAGAATCTCTCTCACCATCACATCCCCAGAGCTAGAGTGATGTCTGTCATAAAACATTTGTTGAATGAAATAATAAAATCTTACTGATTTTACCATCTATCTCTTAAGTCATCTTCTTCATCACTCAGCACCCTTGCCTAGGTTGCTCCCTCAGGTTCCTCCACTTTCTTACTTAATGCCTGTCCATCTTTCAAATCTCAACTGAATATCACTCCCTCAATTATCACTCCCTCACTCCCTCAACATCAACTTCCTCTGATGTCCCCAACTGGGCCAGCGCCCTTCAGATGCCACCATAGCTCTTCTTACCTGATACTTCTTGCCTTATCTCTTCTTTACAACATTTTTATCTTTTGTCCAACCTCTATCTAAATCATTCTTCCATTTTTCATTACCTCAAAATTATTTCTGAATTCATCCAAAAAAGTACCAAATCCCAGGTATTGAACAAGATGCTAAGAATACCAAGAGAATAAATGCTAATAAGTAGCTCAGAGAAGGATAGGAAACAAGGATATGTAAATATATATCATACAGTATGCAATATCTGCAAAAATAGAGCTATATACAAAGAAGCTAGAGAGCATAGCAAAAAATATGATTAATCCCATCCATTTGGGGGTAGCCCGAAAAGTCTCCCTGAGTGGGTTTTGTAAGAAGATCTTTAACTCTTACTTCCTCACAGACCACTCCTACATTCAGAGTATTCATGAAAATTGTTAAGTTTTCAATATTTTCTTTTCACTAAACAATCGTCAAAGTCAACTCTAGACAGCTTAAGTCCAGAAGACATTGCTATCTACCTCCAAGGCTCCCCTTTCTGTGGACTCTGAATACCCTTAAATGTCTCCATTTTCCTTCATTTCTGTTCATTCTCCTTTCCCTTATTCTTTCTTTTCTCTTTCTTTAAAAAGTAATCTACTGCACTCACTCTCACTAATCTGTTTTAAGTTACATCTTCTTAGAGTAGGTAAATTTTACAAGAGGCCCTTGAAAGAAATCGCTACATTAAGAAATGAGTCTCCATATATGGATGGAAGTCTGCTCCAAACCCTTTAATTTACAGCAACAGGCAAGACCTTGTATTCTGCCTGTAAGTAAGGCCAATATTGCCAAAACAAACATGACTTTCCAAGTTTGCTAATTGTGTGTGCTTCTTGGGTTACTTCTTTTTCCAGCAAATATGAGAGCAACTTGAAATGATCATCACACTTGACTTTTGCAAAAGAACATTACCTGTTGTGAAAGATATTATATATCAAGGAAAATCCAACAACACTCAGCTCATCTCTGACATTTGCCTGGACTGTTTGTCCCTTCTGTTCATGTTCCACCAACTCCTATACTTCATTTAGCCTCTGTTCAAGCATCACTTCTTCAGGGAACCCCTTCTCTTCACCTGACTCTAACCCTCATGGTAGCCTGTGCTTCCCCTTCCAGAATACCTGCACACATGTAATTACTTGTTTAATCTGCACAAAAAAATGGGTCTTTCTTGTTTTCAGCTATATCCCCTGGGCTTAACACAGTGCCTGGTACATAGAAGGTCCTCAAAGCCCGTATTAATTGGCCTTGTACATGCTTCTTTTGCTACAACCATCACACTACATTGTAATTTATTTGTTTGCATGTCTGTCTACTCCCCTTCACATTAAATCACTTTAAGGAAATCATAAATTATTTATTTTTTAATTCCTAGAATCTAAGACATTGCCAGGACCCTCAATAAATATGATAAGAAGAAAAGAAAGAAGGAAAGAAAGAGGGAAGGAGAGCAATCTCAGTGGTTGACATATCCACTAGTTCAGTAAGGTCTTAATAATATCCAACCTATACATCTGAGGGAATCACAACAAACACTGTAAAAGCAGAGAATCAGTCTTTCAGTTTTTGAAGATCCAGAAAAACTCCAAATTTCTTGAAAGGTTATTTAATAAGCATGTTTGCCAAAACCTATAGCATTCTGATTGCCCTGCTTGCAAAAAGAGAAGGAAAACCTAACATTTCTGAGCATTTGTTATGTGCCTGGTGCTTTATATACAGCATAGTTAGTTCATCAACAGCCTAACTGATATTCATTGAGTTGCTACTATGCACCCTGCATATGATCCTGGGGACCAAATATTTGTAGCATCCATTTTTAAAATATGACTCCTAGGACTGAACGCAGTATTTCTACTGTGTTCCAACCAATATAGCAGTTTGGGTTGCTCTATCTCTATTACTTCAGCCTAGGATTCAACTAGACCATTTCATAGCCACAGACTTTGGGTTCCCTCCCACAGTGCTTATGGTTAACAAACTTCCCTCTAACACCTTTTTAATTTAAACACCCTCAAGTCAGGTTTTCCCCAGCTTGGACCGAGTCAACTGATTTCAAAATACAAATGGAATATTTTACACCTTTTTACATTATACTGGTTTCACCATCTCTCAAGCCTGTCATAAATGTTTAATTCTTGATTATATCATCAAACATATAAGAGTGGCAGCCTGAGACCACAAAGGGACCTTCAGCAGATCTCTTAACTTCTTTGAACAGAGCTACCATGTTGAACAACTCCAGAGTCCTCATTTACCCCATAGCCAAATAGCACCTATACAAACAGCCCTCCTGATATTGGACAGTGGCGCAGGCTTGGGATCTGCCATTGCTCATCTATAAAATCAGTGGGTTAGAACAAAACCTCATTCTGTAATTTGGGGTCACATACACCTTTAATAAATATTCCTTCTATGCTTTATCCTATTTACTGATAAAATTACTGATGATAAGCAAAATACAGAAGAAT
This sequence comes from Proteles cristata cristata, assembly GCA_017311185.1. Lineage (NCBI taxonomy): Eukaryota > Metazoa > Chordata > Mammalia > Carnivora > Hyaenidae > Proteles > Proteles cristata. The sequence continues at coordinate 801,554 of JAESUZ010001598.1, forward strand.
ATGTGTATATCCCAGTCTCACTTTGTGTTCTTGAGAGCCTTCTTTAACTAGGTCAACAGTCATCCTTCACTTCCTTTTCGAGTACCATCCGTCTTCAAAAGTGTGGATGACAGCAAATTGCCACTTCCTTGTCACACTGAGCAAAATCCTCATGAGCTATGATGTAGAACAATGTGAAACATATATTCTGAAAGTCCCTAAAAGAAAAAAAGCTCATTGACAATTCATCTTGTCAACCAAGAAAATAAGAAAAACTGAAAGTTACAGATGTGTGGCATTGTGATCTATTATGTGCCTTTCTCTTTCAGTTCTGCCTAGGCTAACATCTGTAATAGTGAAACATGACTGGCTGATCTTGACAAGACAGGAGAATGCCATGCAACATACTGCTGATAGAAGATGAAACCAATAATACGAATTTCTTTATGTTACTAACTCTATCTCCTGAAAATGGGTAATAATTTAGGAAATAACTCAATGAAAGGAAATATTATAAACATTTTATTATTTATAAAAGTCACAAAGTAGCACATGTAAAAGCCCTGCTTGCAATGGGCAAGAGCTTAGTGAGTTCAAGAAACTGAAAGAAACCAAAGCAGTAAGAGCATAGCAGGCAAGGGGAATGAGTGGTGGAAAATAAGTCAAGAGGAACCAGATCATACAGATTTGTAGGCCATGTCAAGGATTTGGGGCTTTATCCCAAATGTGACTATACTATTGTCCAATAATAGAGGAATGGGTTAGTAAATATGGTTATAGCAATAGTACAGACTACCCATCACTGATTTCCAAAGTGTATTCTAAAAAGTTATCTGTGGAACAGATGTTTCACTCTGTATTTTTTATCAGTTTCATGTTAAAATTGATTTGAAGAAAATGTGTCATGTTCTCATCTTTTATATTAAAGCAAGATTTCTCAAGATTTCTTCTTTGAGAAGTCCTACAGTAAAGGAATTTGTTCACTTTCACAACTTTGCAGACTTATTTGACCTCAGAAATATTTTATTTTCCCCAAGGAACATCTGTCAAAACCCTAAGAAACTACCCTTTGTGAAACATCTTTCAGTAAATATTGCTATCTATCCATTTTAAAGAATCATATATGGAAAGTCTACAGAAAACTGAAAATATCCCATGATTACAACTATATAAAAAATATGAATGTATATGAAGGTAATAGGAAACAATTAATATATCTGTTACTTAGGGGGAGGAGTTAAGATGGTGGAGAAGTAGGGGGACCCTAAGATCCTGTCCCTCAAACACAGCTATACTGAGGTCAGATCACTTGGAACACCCAGAAAATCTATCTGCAAAGTGGCAGAAGGATCTCCACAGTTGGAAGGAGACAGGGTGGCAGATGTAAGGCTTACTTCAACATATCAAAGCACACCTAAATATCCAAACACTCACCACTGCAAGGAAGGAGGAGCTCTGCAGAGTACTGGTCAGTGGGAAAGAGCAGCCAAAACACAGCAGCAGAGTGCACACAGCATACACCAGAAACACTTCCTGAAGTGCCAGGTCCAAGACAGTATATGACTCTTTGCAATATAGCAGTATCCTGAGGTGCAGGGAACATAAAAAGCTTTTAAAACACACAAAAGCCAGATGGAGGAATTGTCCCCAAAAGAAAGTCAAGAAGAAATCAGAGGCAATGACTTGCTCAAAACAGATATAAGAAATATATCTGAACAAGAATTTAGAACAGTCATAAGACAAATAACTGGGCTGTAAAAAAGCACAGAAGACGCCAGAGAAACTCTTGCTACAGACATTAAAGACCTAAAAACTAATCAGGCTGAAATAAAAAAAAATTCTATAACTGAGATGCAAAACCGACTGGATACAGTCACAATGAGGACCAAAGATGCAGAGGAGAGAAAAAAATGCAATAGAAGATAAAATTATGGAAAATAAGGAAGCTGAAAAAAGAAGGAGAGGAACATTATTAGATCACAAGGGGAGATTCAGAGAACTTAGTGACTCCATAAAACAAAACAATATCCGTATCATAGGGTTACAGAAGAAGAAAAGTGGGAAGAAAGGGGAAGAAGGTTTATTTGAACAAATTATAGCGGAGAGCTTCCCTAATCTGGGAAAGAAACAGGCATTCAAGTCCAAGAGGCATAGAGAACCCACATTAAAATCAATAAAAACAAGTCAACAGCATGACATATCATAGCAAAACTTGCAAAATACAAAGATGAAGAAGAGAGAATTCTGAAAGCAGCTAGGGACAAATGTAGACACACAAGGTTAGCCACAGGCTTGTCCACTGAAATGTGGCAGGCCAGAAGGGAATGGCAGGAAATATTCAGTGTGCTGAATGAGAAAAATATGCAGCCAAGAATTCTCTATCAAGCAAGGATGTCATTCAGAATAGAAGGAAAGATAAAGAGTTTCCCAGACAAACAAAAACTAAAGGAGCTAGTGACCACTAAACCAGCCCTGCAAGAAATGTTAAGGGGAACTATCTGAGTAGAAAAATGAAAGACCAAAGCAACAAAGTCTACAAAGGACCAGAGAACATCACCAGAAACTCCAACTCTACAGGTAATACAATGGCACTAAATTCATATCTTTCAATAATCGCTTTGAATGTAAATGGACTAAATGCTCCAATCAAAAGACATAGTGTATCAGAATGGATACTCATTCTATAAAGCCAACATTACATTGATTCTAAAACCAGACACAGATCCCACTAAAAAGGAGAATTACAGACCAATAATCCTGATGAAACTGGATGCAAAAATTCTTAACAAGATACTTGCAAATCAAATTCAACAGTACATTAAGAGAGGGGAATCTGGGTGACTCAGTTGGTTAAGTGTCCAACTTTGGCTCAGGTCATGACCTCATGGTTTGTGAAGTCAAGCCCCATATCAGGCTGTGTTGAGAGCTCAGAGCCTGGAGCCTGCTTTAGATTCTGTGTCTCTTTCTCTCTCTGGCTCTTCCCCACTTGCTCACGTTCTCTCTCTCTCTCTCTCTCTCTCTTTCTCTCTCTCTCTCTCTCTCTCTCTCTCTGTCTCTCTCGTTCTCTCTCCCTCAAAAATAAATAAACATTTAAAAAACAGTACATTAAAGAATTATGATCTTTAATCATAATTATGATCAAGTGGGATTTATTCCTGGGCTGTAGGTCTGGTTCAATATTCACAAATCAATCAATGTTTCATACCACATTAATAAAAGAAAGGATAGAAGCATATGATCCTCTTAATAGATGCAGAAAAGCACTTGACAAAATACAACCTCTGTTCTCAATAATAAAAAAAACCCTCAAGAAACTAAAGATAAAAGCAACATACCTCAACATCATAAAAGCCATAGATGAAAGACCCACAGCTAACATCATCCTTAAGGGAAAAAACTGAGAACTTTCCCCGTCTATGGTCAGGAATATGACAGAGCTGTCCACTCTTACCACTGTTGTTCAACATAGTACTGAAAGTCCTAGCCTCAGCAATCAGACAATAAAAAGAAATAAAAGGCATATGAAGTGGCAAGGGAAAAGTCAAACTTTCACTCTTTACAGATAACATAATACTCTACATGGAAAACCAAAAAGACTCCACCCCAAAACCACTAGAATACATGAATTCAGTAAAGTTACAGGATATAATATCAATGTACAGAAATTGGTTGCATTTCTATATCCCAGTAATGAAGCAGAAGAAAGAGAAATCAAGGAATCAATCCCATTTACAATGGCACCAAAAAACCCATAAGATTCCCAGAAATAAACATATCTAAAGGGGTAAAATATCTGTACACTGAAAATTATATAAAGTTTACGAAAGAAACTAAAGAAAATACAAAGAAATGGAGAAACATTCCATGCTTGTAAATCAGAAGAAAAAATATTGTTAAAATGTCTATACTACCCAAAGCAACCTACTCATTCAGTACAATCCCTATCAAAATAACACCTGCATTCTTCACAGAGTTAGAACAAACAATTCTGAAATTTGTATAAAAGCAGAAAAGACCCTGAATGGCCAAAGTCATGTTGAAAAAACAAAAATAAAAACAAAGCTGGAAGCATCACAATTCCAAACTTCAGACTGTGTTACAAAGCTATAATCACCAAGATAGTATGGTACTGACAGAAAACACAGACACATAGATCAAAATAAAGAAACCATAAATGGACCCACAAATGGCCAACTAATCTTCAACAAAGCAGGAAAGAATATTCAATGGAAAAAAGACACTCTCTTCAACAAATGGTGCTGGGAAAACTGGACAGCCACATGCAGAAGAATGAACCTGGACCACTTTTTTACATCATACATAATCATATATTCAAAATGGATAAAAGTCCTAAATGTGAGACAGGAAACCATCAAAGTCCTACAGGAGAAAACAGGCAGCAACCTTTTTGACCCTGGCCGCAGTAGCTTCTTAACTACATATGTCTCTGGAGGCAAGGGAAACAAAAGCAAAAATGAACTATTGGGACCTCATCAAGATAAAATGCTTTTGCACTGTGAAGGAAACAATCAACAAAACTAAAAGGCAACTGACAGAATGGGAGAAGATATCTGCAAATGACATATCCAGATAAAAGTTTAGTATCTAAATTTATGAAGAACTTATCAAACTCAACACCCAAAATACAAATAATCCAGTGAAGAAAAGGGCAAAAGACATGAATAGATACTTTTATGAAGAATACATTCAGATGGCTAACAGACACATGAAAACTTGCTCAACATCACTCATCATCAGGGAAATACAAATCAAAACCACAATGAGGTACCACCTTGCACCTGTCAAAAGGGCTAAAATGAATGACTCAGGAAACAACAGATGTTGGCAAGAGTGCAGAGAAAGGGGAACACTTATGCACTGTTGGCAGGAATGCACACTGGTGCAGCCACTCTAGAAAACAGTTTGGAGGTTGCGCAAAAAATTAAAGATAGAACTACCCTATGACCCAACAATTGCACTACTAGGTATTTATTGAAAGGATACAAAAATGCTGATTCAAAAGGGCACATGTACCCCAGTATTTACAGCAACACTATCAACAATAGCCAAATTATGAAAATAGCCCAAATGTCCATCAATTGATGAATGGATAAAGGAGATGTGGTGTATACACACACATGCACACACACACACACACACACTGGAATAATATTACTCAGTGATCAAGAAGAATGAAATCTTGACATTTGTAACAAGGATAAACTAGAGTGTATTATGCTAAGTGAAATCAGTCAGTCAGAAAATAAATACCATGACTTCACTCTTATGCAGAATTTAAGAAACACAACAGATGAATATAGGAGAAAGGAAGGAAAATAAGATAAAAACAGAAAGGGAGGTAAACCAAAAGAGACTTTTAAATACAGAGAACAAACTGAGGGTTGCTGGAAGGGATGTGGTGGGGGGATGGGCTAAATGGGTGATGGGCATTAAGGAGGGCACTTCTTAGGATAAGCCCTCAGTGTTAAATGGAAATGATGAATCACTGGGTTCTACTCTTGAAACCAGTTCCACTGTATGTTAACTAACTTGAATTTCAATATATACAACTGTTACACAGCGTGAGAGATTTATCAGTGATTTTATTTCTCAATTAAGTCATTCTTAATTATGATATGATAGCATATTTTCCATTAAAAATTATAAAATAGCATAAAGTTATGAAAGCCATATATTTTTAAATGTATTTGAAGTTTTGCCAATGCAATCAATTCATGGGCTGCTTCACGAATTTCACTTCATTAGTGTGCCTAGAGACTACGCAAGCTATGTCTTTTGATGGAGAAAAAAAACAGTCATCTTAATTCTAGTTCTAATCCCCTTGCTGGCAGGTTGATCTAATTAACGTCTCTTAATTGGACGAATTAGTTTAAACTAGAACACAGTTTGATTCATACCATGTTGAACTACAGACATCTTTCATACGATTCATGGAATCCTATGAATTTCCCTCTGATCCCATTACTACTCATAATGCCTTTTCAAAGACTATTTCATTTACATAGATCGAAACTTTTTTTAATAACTTTGGTTTTGGGGCCAGAAATTAAATCCTGTGTTTTCATTCATTCATTCAACAAACATGTACCAAGAGCACTAGACTATGTCTAAGAACATAAAAAAAAAAAAAACCTTAAAAAGACAATTCATCCTTATCCACAGCGAATTCTCAAAGGGTAACAAAGACATGCAAAAAAAAGGAATAAAGAATAAATATTCAAATTTTGTTATGTATTGGCATAATGTTAGCACAAAAAAGAGAGAAGACAGTCTTTCCCAGAATCAAGAGAATGGGTCAGTAAGGCTTCAAAGAGGATGAGATGTTTGAGCTACATCTTCAAAAATGAGCATGAGTTTGTTGGAAATACTTTAGACAAAGAAAAACATGTAGAAAATTTAAATGCTGGGATCCAGCACAAGTATGAGTTGGGACATAATAATAGGGCAGAGGGAAATCTTCCATAGAGCTGTCAGATAAGAAAAAAATTAAAGTAACTAGAGATTTGGATTTTGGATGGTAGCACTCACTATAAAACAAGAGCAGACTCAGAGAACTCAGGGGGAAGGTTCAAACTGCAATCAATTGAAGAGTGAATGAAGATCTCAGGAATCATACTCAGTAGACCCAGTCATTTGTGGGGCAACATTATGTCAACTGATAATTTTAATTCATGTAAGAAATTAGTGTTTATGAGTGGATTATGTAGTGCATATAATGATAACAAAACATATTTTGTAACTCTGAACTTCTGATGTGTAGCACTGACAGAATAAAAAGTGTAGATAATTCTTATGATTTCAACCAATTCATCCTTTCACTTTGTTAAAAACAATAGCACTTGATGAAGCAGTTCAAGATGGCAGCATAGGAAGATCCTAACTCACCTCCTTCCACAGACATACCAATAATCCACAGCTACTTCAGATCAAGTCCCTCTGAAAAAGATCTTAAAACTAGATGAACTGCTGTACACAATGAAGGATAAAAGGACCACCTCCGAGGGTGCCTGGGTGGCTCAGTCCATTAAACTTCCAACTACAAACCAGGTCATGATCTTATGGTTCATGAGTTTGAGCCCCACAGTGGGCGATCTGCTGTTGGCATGGAGCCCACTTCAGATCCCCCTTTTTCTCTGCCCCTCCCCCACTCATTCTCTCACTCTCTCAAAAATAAATAAATAAATTTTGAAATTTACAAAAGAAAAGGAAAGGACCACCTCTGGAGAGGTAGGAGAGGCAGAGACATGGTATTGCAAAAACAGCCCATCACTAGCATAGTTACACACAATAGAGAGGGATCTCACCCGACAGCTGCTTCTCCAGGAAGACGAGGGCTGGTGCCCCACATTGGCACCCAGCAACTGGAATCTGGACCAAACAGATGAGCCCCCAGAATATCTGGCTTAGAAAAATCAGCAGGCCTGATGTCCAGGAGCCCCAAATTTCTGTAGGAAACTGAGATTCCCTCTTGAAGGGCACACCCTGAGACCCAGCAGTAAAACATCAGTTTAAAAAGTACCTAGATTAATGGGCACCCTCCTACACTGTTGGTGGGAATGCAAACTGGTGCAGCCCCTCTGGAAAACAGTGTGGAGGTTCCTTAGGAAAATAACAATAGAACTCCCCTATGACCCAGCAATAGCACTGCTAGGAATTTACCCAAGGGATACAGAAATGCTGATGCATAGAAGCATGTACCCCAATGTTCATAGCAGCACTCTCCACAATAGCTAAAACATGGAAAGAGCCTAAGTGTCCATCAACAGACGAATGGATCAAGAAGATGTGGTTTATCTATACCATGGAATACTACATGGCGATGAGAAACAATGAAATCTGGCCATGTGTAGCAACATGGATGGACCTTGAAGGTGTTATGCTGAGCGAAATAAGTCAGGCAGAGAAGGACAAATATCATATGTTTGCACGTATAGGAGGATTAGGAGGAACTTGATGGAGGAACAAAGGGGAGAAGAAGGGCGGAAATGGTGGGGGAAAGGAAGAGAGGCAAACCATGAGAGACTCTTGAATGCTGAGAAACAAACTGAGGACTGATGGTTGTGGGGGGCAGGGGGGAGATGGGCATGGAGGAGGGCACTTGTGGTGGCCTGGGTGATAAGCACTGGGTGTTATATAGAAACCAATTTGACAATAAAATATTTGTAAAAAAAAATAAAAAATAAAAAATAAAAAATGGAGATTAAAAAAATAAAAATAAATAAAATAAATAAAAAGTGCCTAGATTATACGGAAGCAAGATTCATTTGCCGATCTAGGGGCATTGGCTTGAAGGGTGGGGGACAGTGGAGATGCTCCCAGAGACAGAGGCGCTGGAGGACACCAGTGTTGTACCCTCCACAGTGTTTGCTGAGGCTGAAGAGGGTGGGTAGTTGTAGCACTCCCTGCTTCTTGGCTGAGGCAGGGAAGGACAGTCAGTCACAGGTTTCACCTGCTGCTAGCTAAAGTCTCCAAGCATGGGCAGTTGCAAAACTCCCCAAGCCCCTGGCTGGGCTGGTGAGTGTGAGCAGTCATGGCCTTCTCCGGCTCCCAGCCTAAAGCTGCACGCATACACAAACAAAGCACTCTCCCGCTGCATTGCTAAAGCTCACATGCATAGTGGAGACATTTTCCCACTGCCTTTCTAAAGCCAGCGAGCACATCCCACCCTCTACACTCTCCAGCTGCCTTGCTAAAGCCAGTGGGTGCGGGCAATTCCCACAAAGGTCACCCCTGAATCACCTGGCCCTGATGGCCAAGAGGGCTAGCATTCCAGAGCTCCACAGGACTGTAACAATTGGAAAGACAGTTCTTGGCAGGCCATCACACCCAGGGCACTGCACAAATAGCAAACTGAAATACAACCCAGTGTTCCTGTGAAAAAGGCCTATTGACTCGGCCTAGAGCTTCAGCCAGAGGGACAGGCTTCAGGTTTCCCACACATCTAGAGGCTAACGAGGCACTCCTAGGGAACTTAAGCAGGGAGACAAAATCTTTGCACACCCCTTTGGCCTCACTACAGCTGGATGAGACTACAAAAAAAAAAAAAAAGTTTAAACACTCATCTGGAATCCTGATTCTTGCAACTGTCACCAAGGGTCTAATTTCCTGATCTGGATCTCCTGGTCTGAAGACCAGGAGGAATTGTGATTGCAGCCCCACAGGACTATATGTATTTGCATACTTTAAAAGTTTCTACCTGAGGGTCTGACTTCCAATCAGCCTTTGAAACGAGGTGGCAAATGAGGTCCCTCCTCCTGGCACTGACAGGTTTTGGCACACCCTCAACAACAGGGACATATCAAGAATAAATCAGGGGGACACCTAGGTGGCTCAGTCATTTAAGCATCTGACTCTTGATTTAGAGTCAGGTCATGATCTCATGGTCCGTTAGATGGAGCCCTGCATTGGACTCCATGCTGATAGTGCAGAGCCAGCTTGGGATTCCTTCTCCCTCTGCCCCTTCCCTTCTCTCTCTCTCTCTCTCTCTCTCTCTCTCTCTCTCTCAAGTAAATAAACTTAAAAATTTTTTTAATTAAAAAAATCAGGTTATGGGGCGCCTGGGTGGCTTAGTCGGTTAAGCGTCCGACTTTCGCTTAGGTCATGATCTCGCAGGTTCGTGGGTTCGAGCCCCGCGTCGGGCTCTGTGCTGACTGCCAGCTCAGAGCCTGGAGCCTGTTTCAGTCTGTGACTCCCTCTCTCTCTGACACTCCCCTGCTCGCGCTGTCTCTCTCTCTGTCTCTCTCCTAGAAATAAATAAAAAACATTAAAAAAAAATCAGGTTATGAGACAATTAGATGATCACAAAGTTTCAAGAGGAAACCAAGAGCAAAGGCAAAGTTGAATGAGAAGGATCATCACCTACACAAGGCTACTCCAAGACTGCGAGAGGCAGCTGTTTTACCTGTTACACAGAAACAAACACAGAGAGTCAAGCAAAATGAGGGAGCAGAGAAATAAGTTCCAAACAAAAGAACAACAACAACAAAAAAAAGACCTTAATGATAATGAAGATAAGTAATCTCCCTGATAAAGAATTCAAAGTAACAGTCACAAAGATGCTCACCAAACATGGGAACAGAATGCATAAGCTCACAGTGAGAACTTCAACAAACATATAGAAAATATAAGAAAGTACCAAACAGAAGCCACAGAGTTGAAAAATAAAATAATGGAACTAAAATAGACACTAGAGGGGGTTCAACAGTAGACTAGGAGAAGTATAAGAACAGTTCAGCAAATTGAAAGATAAAGTATTGGAACTCACCTAGACAGAGTGGCAAAAAAACGAATTTTTAAAAATGAAGATAACTTGTGGCACCTGGGTAGGTCAGATGGTTAAGCATCTGACTCCTGATCTCGGCTCAGGTCATGATCTCATGGTTCCTAAGTTCGAGCCCCACATGGGGCTCTGTGCTTACAATTCAGAGCTTGCTTGGAATTCTCTCTCTCCCACTCTCTCTGCCCGACACCACTTTGTGCTTTGTCTCTCTTTCTCTCTCTCAAAATAAATAAATAAAATTTAAAAGAAAAAAATGAAGATAACTTAAGGAACCTCTAAGACATCAAGCACAATAACAGTTGCACTTTAAGGGTCTCAAAAAGAGAAGAGAGAGAAAGTGGCAGAAAACTTATGCAAGAAAATCATGGCTCAAAACTTTCCTAACCTAGCAAGAAACCAGAGATCCAGGTTCCAGAAACCCAGGGAGTTCCAAACTGGATGAATCCCCAAAAAAGCTACAACAGGACACACTATAACTAAAATGTCAAAATATAATGATAAAGAAAATCTTAAAAGCAGCAAGAGAAAAACAACTTGTTATATACAAGGAAAATTTCATAGGGCTATCAGTAGATTTCTCAGCAGAAACTCTGCAAGCCAGAAGAGAGTGGTATTACATATTTGAAGTACTGAAAGGATAAAATTTCCAACCAAGAATATTCTACTTGGCAAGATTATAATTCAGATTTGAAAGAGAGATAAAGAGTTTTTTAGGCAAGCAAAAACAAAAAAAAGTTTATCTTTACTAACCAGCTATACAAGAAATATTAAAGGAACTTCTTTTAAGTTGAAAAGAAATGGTGCTAATTAATAACAAGGAAATATATAAAAATTAAAATCTCCCTAGAAAAGAGAAATATATAGTGTGATAGTGGATTAACCACTTATAAAGCTACTAAGAAAACTAAAAAACAAAGTAGTACACTTAACTAAAAATACAATAATTAGATAAAATATATAAGACAAAAAGATATAAAAAGTGGCATCAAAAACATAAAATATGAGGAGGGGAAAGTAAAAATGTAGTTTTATAATGTGCTCCAATTTAAGTTGCTATCAACTTAAACTGTTACATGAATGGGGTGATATATGTGAACCTCATGGTAACCACAAAGTAAAAACTTATAGTTAAATACACAAAAGAAAATGAGAAAGGAACATAAACTAAAGAAAGCATCAAACCAAAGGAAGGAGAGAAAGAGAAGGAAGGAACATAGAAGAACTACAAAAACAGCCAAAACAATTAACAAAATGGCAATAAGTACAAACCTATCAATAATTACTTTAAATGTAAATGAACTAAATTCTCTAATCATAAGACACATAGTAGCTAAATAGATTAAAAAAGCAAGACTCATCTATATGCTCCCTACAAGAGACGCACTTAAGAAGTAAAGACATAGAGGAACCTGGGTGGTTCAGTTGGTTAAGTGTCCAACTCTTGATTTTGGCTCAGGTTATGATCTCATGGGTTCGTGAGTTGAAGCCTTACATTGGGCTCCTCACAGTGACAGTGCAGAACCTGCTTTGGATTCTCTCTCCCTCTCTTTCTGCCCCTTCCATGCACACTCTCTCTCACCCCCTGTCTCAAAATAAATTAATAATTTTTTTAAAAAAACAAGTACATATAGGAGGATTAGGAGGAACTTGACGGAGGAACAAGGGGGAGAAAAAGGGGGGAAATGGTGGGGGAAAGGGAGAGAGGCAAACCATGAGAGACTCTTGAATGCTGACAAAAACTGAGGACTGATGGATGTGGGGGGGAGGAGGGATGGGCATGGAGGAGGCACTTGTGGGGATGAGCACTGAGTGTTATGTGGAAACTAATTTGACAGTAAACTATTTGTAAAAAAAAAAAAAAACAAGGAATATATAGACTGAAAGTGAATTGATGTAAAAAGGTATTCCATGCTAATGAAAGCCAAAAGAAAGCTGGTGCAGCTACATTCATATCAGACAAAATAGATTTCAAAACAAAGACTATAATAAAAGACAAAGAGAGGTATTACATAATGATAAAGAGGTCAATCCAGTAAGAAGATATAAATCTTATAAATATATATGCACCAATATAGGAGCACTAAAAACTATAAAGCAAATATTAACAGACCTGAAGGTAGAAATTGACAGCAATGTGATAATACTTGGGGATTTTAACACCACAGTTACATCAATAGATAGGTCACCCATACAGAAAATCAATAAGGAAATATTAGCCCTTTAAATGCATACTAGGTCAAATGGACTTAATAGATATATACAGAATATTCCAACCAAAACCAGAAGAACACATTTTTCTCAAATGTACATGGAACATTCTCCAGGATTAATTACCTGTTTGGCCAAAACACAAATCTCAATAAATTCAAGAAGACTGAAATTATATCAAGCATCCTTCCTGACCACAATGACATGAAACTAGAAATCAATTACAAGAAAAAAGCTGGGAAATTAAAAATATATATATGGAAATTAAACAACATGTTTCTTAACAACTGCTGGGTTACAGAAGAAATCAGAGGAAAAAAATAAAAAAATACCTAGAGTCAAAGGAAAACAAGACAAGGATGCCCACTATCCCCAATTTTATTCAAAATACTACTGAAAGTCCCAGCCACAGCAATTAGACAATAAAAAGAAAATCATACAAATTGGAAAGAAAGAAGTAAGACTGTCACCATTTGCAAATGACATATTATATATAGAAAAAACTGTTAAGATTAGTAATCAGGGGTGCCTGGTGGCTCAGTCAGTTTAGCACCGACTTTATATCAGGTCATGATCTCACAGTTCATGGGTTCAAGCCCCATGTCAGGCTCTGTGCTAACAGCTCAGAACCTGGAGACTGCTTTGGATCTGTTTGTCTCACTCTGTCCCTCCCCTGCATGCACTCTGTCTCTCAAAAATAAATAAACACTAAAAATTTTTTTAAAAAGATTAATAATCAATGAATAAAATAAATAAATTCAGTAAAGTTTCAAGATACAACATTAATATGCAAATATCTGTTGTGTTTTTATATACTAGTAATGAACTATCAGAAAGAGAAATCAAGATAACCCTAGTTACAATCACATCAGAAAGAATACAATACCTAGGAATAATATTTTTTAATGCATATTTATTTTTGAGTTGGGGAGAGAGAGAGAGAGAACACCAGCAGGGGAGGGACAGAAAGAAAGAATCTAAAGTGGGCTCAAGGCTCTGAGCTGTCAGCACAGAGCCCAACACAGGGATCAAACTCATGCACCATGAGATCATAACCTGAGCTGAAGTCAAATACTTAACCAACTAAGCCACCCAGGTGCCCCTCTAGGAATAAATTTAACCAAGCAGATGAAAGAGCTGTACTCTGAAAATTTTATGATATTGAAGAAAGAAACTGAAAAAGGCACAAATAAATAAAAAGACATTCCATGTTTATGGACTGGATGAATTAATATTGTTAACTGTCCATACTACCTGAAGCAATCTACAGATTCAATGCAATCCCTATCAAAATCCTAATGACATTTTTTACAGACCTAGAGCAAATAATTCTAAAACTCATATGGAATTACAAAGACCCCAAAGAGCCAAAGCAATCTTAAGAAAGAACAAAACCAGCAGTATCATACTTCATACTTGATTTCAGAGAGTAACAGTAATTTATTTCAGAGCTATAGAAATCAAAACAGTATGGTATTGGCATGAAAACAGACACATAGATCAATGGACTAGAATTGAGAGCTCAGAAGTAAATCCATGCATATATGGAAGTAAAAAGGCAAGAATATACAACAGAAAAAAAGAAAAGTGGTCTTGGAAAAACTGGACTGTCACATGCAAAAGAATGAGTCTAGACCAGTCCTTTATATCATATGTAAAAAATAACTTAAAATGGATTAAAGACTCAATGTAAGACTTATAACCATAAAATTCCTAGAAGAAAACGTATGCAGGAAGCTCTTTGACATTAGTCTCAGTGATGTTTTTTAGATCTGACTCCAAAGGCAAGGAAAACAAAAGGCAAAAATAAACAGTTGGGACTGCATCAAACTACAAAGTTTCTGCACAGTGAAGGAAACCATCAACCAAATGAAAAGACACTCTACCGAATGGGATAAGATATTTGCAACTCGTATGTGTAATACGGGGTTAATATTCAAAATATATAAAGAACTTATATGACTTAATAACAAAAAACAATCTGATTAAAAAATGAGCAGAGGATCTGAATAGACATTTTTTCAAAGAAAACATACAGATGTTCAACAGGCACATGAAAAGACACTCAACATCACTAATCATCAGAGAAATGCAAATCAAAACCATAATGAGTTTATCAGCTTACACCTGTCAAAATGGCTATTACCAGGGCACCTGGATGGCTCAGTCAGCTAAGCATTTGACTCTTGGTTCCAGCTAAGGTCATGATCTCATGATTCATGAGTTCTAGTCCTGCACTGGGCTCTGTGCTGATGGTGTGGAGCCTGCTTAGGATTCTCTGTCTCCCCCCTCTCGCTGCCCTACCACCCCTGCCCCTCCCCACGTCTTTTTGCCCCCTCCAAAATCAATAAATAAATTTTAAAAATTTTTAATAAAAAAAGAATTGCTGTTATCAAAAAAAAGAAGAAATTAAAAGTGCTGGTAAAACATAAAGAAAAGGGAATCCTTGTGCATTCCTGGTAGGAATGTAAACTGGTATAGCCACTATGGAAAACAGTATAGAGGTTCTTCAAAAATTACAAATAGAGCTACCGTAAGATCCAGTAATTCCACTACTGGGTATCTCTCCAAAGAAACTGAAAACACTAATTTGGAAAAATATATGCACCTTTATGTTTACTGAAGCATTATTTACAATGGCCATGATAAGGAAATATATATATATATATATATATATATATATATATATATATATATATATATATATATAATGGAATATTATTCAGCCATAAAAGGAATGAAATCTTTCCATTTGCAACTACATAGATGGATCTAAAGGATATTATGCTAAGTGAAATAAGTCAGACAGAAAAAGATAAATATCACATGATTTCACTTATATGTGAAATCCAAAAAACAAAAGATAAAACCCTGACTCATAGATACAGTGAAAATATTAGTGGTTGCCATAGGGGAGAAGATTTGGGGGGTGGGCAAAATGAGTGAAGGAGATTAAGTACTACAAGTTTCCTGTTATAAAATATATGTCATGGAGATGTAATATACAGCATGGAGAATAGAATTAGTAACATTGTATTAACTGTGTAAGGTGATAGATGGTAACTAGGCTAATTACGGTGACCATTTCACAAGGTGTACAAACGTCAAATCACAATGCTGTACACCTGAAATTAATGTAATAGTGTATGTCAATGATACCTCAATAAATATAAATAAATGAATAAATAAATAAATAAATAAATAAATAAAAATTTAAAAATAGAAGGATAAATAATCATAACACAGAGAATTTCTAGGGAAAAAAATAGCACTAATGACAAGTTGTAGATAAATCTTGATAACCTCAAATGAAAGATGCTATAAAAATATAGAGGGGAATTTATTAAATGTACTTTGAGTACTCCAAAAGTACATGACAAAAAAATGTATGTTCTGAGATCTTTGAAGGAACAAAGAGGAGAGTGGTGTATATGCATCATAATACAGTACTATGAATTTCTCCAAGGGCTGCAGAACACTCTGTAAGTATGTTTACTCTCATTGAAAATAGTAGTCTGTGCTCACATCCAAACAGAAGTAAAGAGACATTACCAAAGTGCAAGAACTGCAAGTGATTTTAAGTATCACCTATCCAACCTTGTCACTTTGCGGATGAAAAAACAGAAAGGTTAAGTAAGTTGCCCACAGCTCACATAGTGAATCAGAGGTGAAACAAGACTGCAATCCGAGATCCCCACTTCCAGCAGTCTGGTGTGTCTGCTTTCACTGCAGCCTCCTAGCCTGTCCCAGAGGCCAAAGCTAAGTCAGAAATAAAACTAATAAGTCAGTCAACAGTTGAGTCAACAAGACTGATTCTATCAGACCTTAGCATGCAACTGGACACACATTTTACAGTGAGCATGGGGGGAAAGAGGGTCACTGTGAATACCTGCTACATGCCTGTCACTATATGTACACTCACAATATATGATGTAAAGTTATTCTCTCATCGTCTCATAGTCAGTGAGTAAATAAATATTTTCTGGGAAACCATTAAGTGCCAAGGACATTTCTAGGCCCTAGAGATGATGCTGAACAAGACAGAGCCTCTCCCCTCATAGAATCACACTGTAGTTGGAAGAGACAAAAAATAAACAAGTCAACTAATGAATACACAAGAGAGTAGTAAGTGCTAAACAGAGAAATAAAATGAAGTGATGCAGTGAAGTGTGACAAGAGGGAAAGTGGTGAGGGGGCACTGCCTCATCTTGTGTGGTCAGTGAAGGCCTTCTCCAGGTCTCCTTCCTACTGACTCCTAAAAAGGACACGCAATAGGGCACCAGACATGAACTTTCACATGAGAAGGCATGAAGATGGCCTGGAACCTGAGGTCTAGGGGTAAAACCAGACCAGAAGTCAGGTCAGGCCATGTATGAGCCAGTGTGTGAAGGCACACGTTTGTCCAAACATCACCAATGGAAGCAGGAGAAAATAGGCTGAGGGCAGTTCAAAAGAACTTTCTTTAACAGTTTGCTGCTGTTTCCTTTGGTTTTTATTAGGCTGAGCTACTTAATATGCAATGGTTTTTACCTTGTGGCCTTCATTCCTCAAGGCTCTAATAATATTCAATTGCCCCGTTCTCTCCACATGACTCCTTTCTTCTTTTAACTGGATGTAACTGTTTCATGACCAATGGGTTGAAGTAAAGGTAATAGGGATAACTATTCAAGACCCCTATGCTAATCATAAGCATTTCCCAGACCAAAGTGGTAGAAATGCTGCTCTAATGGGCATTCCAATAAGCATAAACAGATTGGACCCAAAGCAAGTGCAATACCATCAGGACTTCTTAAGGGAAAACAGCAACAAGATGTTGGAATTAATTTGAGGCCTCTGACATTGACAGGGTTGGAAGCAACACAAAGCTCAAAAAGTCAATCTGCTCTGGGAATGTTAAAAGGAAACACTTGTTTGGAATGAATGTTTAAGTGTGAAAAAGAAAGACTATTTTTGGTGGAATGTGTGAGCAGTGAGTCTGACCACACACTGGGGGCTGAGAGATGTATCACTGAGGAAACCGAGGTCCAGCTCCCAGCAGTTTTCATGCCCAGCACCCAATTGAGAAATCGTGTGCTCTGATTCATGTCTGCAATGTGCCAAATGACTCCACTGGGAGTGAATCTGACTCTCAAATCCAATCTCGGTCTAATTTCCATTCTTCCTTCCCCTAGCCCCAGCATTCCTTATTTCTGCATTCCGTGGTGATTGTGTACATTTTAAGAACCACGCACCTTGAGTTTAACTGTTTCATAAATCACTTCTTCATTCTCCAGTGGTAAATGGAAGTTCACATGGAATGCTGCACTTCAGTGACAGGGTTCCAATTGAACCCACTAGACCATACTTCCTGTAACACATCCCCAGACCAGATTGAAGTCAACAGGCTAAAGGACTACACGCCTGAGGCAAGTCTACCCACTGCATGTCTGAGCTAGTTGCGGCATGTTTTATGACATCTCTCCCTACTCTTGGCATCTGGATGGACACTCAATCTTTTATTTGCCTCATTGGTGTGGTATTCAGGGACATTTTGGATCACTGAGGAGAGGATTATATGCTATAATTATTTTCCTGAGTAGCTTTTTCTACCATGATATCAAGCGCCAGTGGATCCTGCAAAGTGCTCTTCTCATGACCAACATGCATGGAAAACATCCAATCACCTCCCAAACTCCATCACCCTACTGTAACTGTGATGACGAGGTGACAATAATACGAGCACCTTAAGACGCTGAGTTACAAGAAGCAGATTCCCAAGACTAGGGGAGCAGAAATACATCTGGGAAACCTCTGGCTACACAAAGCTAAGGATGCTTCCTATTCTGAAAACTCCAACTCATATCCCTTGACTTGCTAATCCAGGAAGATAAAATTCTCCTTTGCTTCTCATTGAAAGCTCCTAATAATGCATTGTATATGATTATCGCCCTTGGAATTGTTTATTTTCCACTTAAACTAGTGCAACTTTGCCTTAATACTTAGATGTGAAAGTTCTTCACTCTTTGAAGTGAATAGAGAATTTTCAAATGATTTTTATGGTGTGATAATAATAATAGAGATCTCTACTGGTAATTCTCACTGGGGTAAAGGAGAAAGATTTTTAATGCTTTAAGTGATATTTACAGCATTTCAATTTTAATATAGTCTTTAGATGTAAACATGATATTTCAGGTAATCACTAAAACTTGCCTCAGTTCAACGTTTTCTAAATAAATAAAGAAAATAAAATTATGAGCTATAGGGGCGCTTGGTGGCTCAGTCAGTTAAGCATCCAACTTTGGCTCAGGTCATGATTTCACAGCTCATGAGTTGGAGTCCCGCATCAGGGTCTGTGCTGACAACTCTGAGCCTGGAGCCTGCTTCAGATTCTCCCTCTCTCTATATACCTCGCCCATTCACAGTTTGTCTCTCTCTCTCTCTGTCTCTCTCTCTCTCTCTCAAAAATGAATAAACATTAACAAATTTTTTAATAAAGTAAAATAAAATTATGAGCTATACAGATGATAAAAGTAACATGTATGTTATACATAAAATGTATATAAATATATAAACTATATAGCGTAAAGTTTTAACGCTATGTAGAGGTCACATAAATTTTTAAGAGATCACATATTTTAGGGCTGTTTGGGCGGCTCAGATGGTTAAGTGTTTGACTATTGGTTTAAGCTTAGGTCACCTAACCAGAAGCTTAAGTTAAACTCTTGGTTTAACTCACGGTTCGTGAGTTCAAGCCTAATGTAGGGCTCTGCATTGCCAGTGCAGAGCCTGCTTGGAATTCTCTCTCTCTCCCTCTCTCTATGCCCTCCCCCACTCTCTCTGTCCCTCAAAATAAATAAATAAACTTTAAAAAATAAAAAAAATCATCTATATTTTAAAATTTTATAGCTCACCTCATAATCTAATTTTCTTCTTATTTCAGATCACCTGGACCAAAGGCATGGAATAAAGAACCATGGTTTTACATAACAATATGTAATATTCTGTAACATATATGTAGTAAATTGCAGGTTTGGTTGTATTAAACATAATGGCATATTGTGCAAAGTTAATGGATATATTGTCAACCCTCATTATTCTCAGATTCCGTATTTGCAAATTTCCCTACTTGGTGAAATTTATTTGTAACTCCAAAAGCAATGCTCACAGCACTTTTGTAGTCATTTGCAAACATGAGGAACAGTGAAATTTTTGAATCACCTAATGCACACATTCCCAACTGGGATCAAACAAGGCGACTCTGCCTCATTGCTTCAGCTATTATAGTATAAATAAGGGTCCTCTTCAAAGTTACTTAGTGCCACATTTTTCAAATTTTTATGCTTTTTTGTTCGTAACTTCACTGTTTAAAATGGGCCCAAGCATTGTGTGGAAGTGCTGTCTAGTGTCCCTAAGTGCAGGAAGGCTGTGATGTGCCTTACAGAGAACATACCTGTGCTAGATAAACTTCATTCAGACACGAGTTATAGTGCTGTTGGATGTGAACTCCATGTTAATGAATCAACTGTATATTAAATAAGGCAAACAGCAACACACAGGAAAAAAAGGTAATGTATTGAGCAGTGACAAAAATGTTGTGACCAGAGTCTGGCAGGAACTGAAGTCTATATTTCTCCTAGGAGCAATGGTTCAGTATGCACTAATCCCATGTTCACAGTGACATTACAGAACAGAACTCCTGTGTGCCTGAACACACAGCACCTTGACTAAGGTTCTCTTTCCAGAGTGTAGCTTAGTGGTATTAAAGTGGTTTCTTTATGCTGCTTATCAGATGGTACTTCCCAAGGGGCAAGGGGCCAGGAGGAAACTAGTAACCAGCAACTCTGGGGGCCTGAACAGGGTTTCCTACAGAAGGAAGCCCTCTAAGCCAGAGCTGTCATGTGAGGAGGAGCCCAGGGCAGCTCACAGATGCCGTGTCCCACAAGGAGGCATGTCAGGACTGAGATGTGCATTCTGTGGCTGGTTACTGCCCCTGAATGCGGCGAGATGAGAATGGAGAATCTAGAGGAGAACCAAGAGGCTCAGAAAGTGAACCAGGCAGAGGTACAAAGGGAAGACAGGAAGGCAGGATCTGGAGGTACTACTGTATCAAGATTCAGGACTGAGAAGTTAGATGTGGGGTTGTGACCTTTGACTTGGAGGGAGGGAGGTAACAAATAGCTGATAGTGCTGACAGTTACCTTAGTAACCTCGAAGGGCAGTGAACAAACTCATCCCCAAGGGCCCTTACAAGCCCTCTGGGTATATGGCAGGGTGATTATAAGGAAAAACAGTGCAGGTTAGCAGATCAGCTTTGTTGGTTTTTACTAAAATTCTTGCTTGCCATCAGAGTCCTTAAGAGGGAAGCAAATACCGTTTGGGGACCACACTTCCCCCAATCTATGGCATAATATTAATGGTTAGTAATATAGAATGTCTTTTCACTTTCTCAGGCTATAATGAAAAGGGATACAAAATTTCTTTTTTTTTTAATGTCTGCTCATCTCCAATGCTTACATCAATCTAGCCTTCTTTTTATTAACTTTAATTATAAAGTTTTTCAACCCCACACAAAAGTAAAGAGAATCATCTAACAAACTCCATGTGCCCATTACCTTCCTTCAAGAATTCTCAACATTTTAGCCTAGGTTTTTTGCCCTCTTATTTGACTAATGGAGCTTGCATATATTTTTTCCTTCAACGAGTAGTTTTCAGCAACTGCCATGTCAGGCACTTTTCAAGTACTAGAGATGCAGAAATGAATAAAGAAAATAAGCAGAAAGTACTTGTTGTCAAGGAGCTTACATCTGAGTAAGATAAATAACAGCTAATTTTACTGACAGCCATGGGCCATCACTTTTCTAGATTTTATTTCAATTATTTCATTTCATTCCCACAACAACCCAGTGAGGTAGGCACTCTTTTCATCCTCCTTTTTTTACCAACAAGGAAACTGTAATACAGAGAGGTTAGGTAATGCCCTCAAGGTCACACAGCTACCAAATGCAGATGAGGTTCAAATTGATTCCAGAGGCTGTGTTCCTAACCATCACACATACAGCTTTTCTATACCTCAGTAAGTTCTGCCTCTTGCAAAAATCACTTCTTTACAGAATTACGGGCTTCTCTGACTTCTCTGACATGATGAGAATTGTAAGAACTAGATAGATGTTAGCTATATAGCCCCTTTTCCTCCATTCATATTGATCTCATGGAATCTTTATATTAAAAAATAAATAAATCATAAAAAAGATCAGCTGTGCCTGGGTGGCTCAGTCAGTTAAGCTTTCAACTCTTGATTTCAGCTCAGATCATGATCTCGCAGTTCATGAGACTAAGCCCCAGGTCAGGCTCCTCACTGACATTGTGGAGCCTGCTTGGGATTCTCTCTCTCCCCTCTCTCTCTGCCCCTCCCCTGCCCACACACTCATGCTCTCTCTCTTTCTCAAAATAAATAAATAATTAAGATTAAAAAGCTATGGTCATTTGTTTTTATTGGTCCTACTTCTTCTTAAAAGACATATATTTTTGTAGATTCCAAATAAATATGATAGCAAATTAAAATGCTTTCTCTTAACTCTCAAAATCCTACATTTCCTACTCTAATATTAAAAATAGCTAACATTTATTGAGTTTTTGCTATGTGCCAGTGGGCTAAGTACTCTAGGTGCCTTCACACAGACCCACAAAAACTCTATAAGATAAATATTATCTCCATGCTATGGATTTGGAAATGAAGGGACAAACATTCTATAACCTACCCAAGTTCACCTAGCTACAGAGTGGCAGAACCAGAACTTGACTTTATTCCATATTCTTAACTACACTATCCCTACTTCAATCTTAGAGGAATTCTCTACACTATAAAATCTGGAACTCTTTGATGGCTCAGTAGAAATATTTTTATACATATCATATAATAATATTTTTCAAAACAAAGATTTTCAGTTTATTATTGTTCCACTCTACATTTCAAATTTCATCAAAAAGTTGAGTTAGTTCTTCAAGGAGCCTGGGAGTTCTAATATTCTGATTATCTTATCCTATTTTATCATTCAAGACTGGAGTAAACCAACACATGTACAGTTTTTATGGCTATGCTCTCATGTTAAAGGTCTCTGAAGAGACAGCAAAGGAACCCAGAACCAGGATAGAAATCACACACTAAGGAAAACATCCAATAATATAGATCCTATTTCAAGCCTTAAATTACCAATTAAGGACTAGTAGAGTGCTTGGCATATGGAAAGTGCCTACCAATTTTTGTTTAATTAATTAATTAATTTTAAAGTTATATGTGAATAAATCAGACTCTCCTTTTGAAAAGTACTCTTGAAATTCCATAACAAGCTTTTTATGTTACTGAAAAGGTAGGGTTGTTCAAAATATTTCGCTGGGTAACAGAAACCTTCCTACCTCCACTCTAGGTAAGGCACACGATTGGATGGTCTCACACGTCACCACACATCTTGTAGACCTTAGCATATGTAATAATTTGTCTGCATGCTTTCTGAAGCAAACAAAAGCTCAATGAAAGTAAACATTTCTGGATCATGGTCACTGTTGAATTTCTAGTGCTCAGCATTGTGCCATGGTAGTATACGACAGATCAAATACATTTCACCGAAATGAGTGAATTCATGAATAAATTAGTGAATAAATGAATGCATAAAATAGGTATTCTAGTACAAGACAGGACAATGAGGTCTACCTAGGTCATTTTGGCACCATCTTTCCTCAAGCCACGAGGAAGTTCAAGTACATTCACTCGATCAGGCTTTCCTCAGACAGGAGACTTAGCTGTTCTATCATATTCTTTTTCCTTTTTCTTTCTAGTTTTTGTCTTAAGTTCATCTGTGTTGGTCTTAGTGCATCTGCGTGCTTACCTAAACTATGTTAATTCTTCTATTTAAAAACAAAGCTAAATTAATAAATAAACTCTAGATACTCCACATTAACTTATGATGACTAACATGCTTCCAAGTTCACCTAATAGAGAATTCTCTATGCATAAAGAAATGTTCCAAAACTTTATTTCTGGCCAAAGAGCTGCATATTATTTTTACTTTCCCAGAGAATTACCTTTAATGCCATTGAATTTTTCACATATGGTTAGATGATTTGCAGCTGATGATTTGGGAATTACATTGACCCTCAGTTAACCCTTTTCTACCTAAAATTAAATTTTGCAGCTACCCAAAGCATTAAGAAATCCAATGCCCTCAAGGGCTTTGCAGTTAAAATCATAACACAAAGGCTTAACATCTATAGAATCCTTTTCTAAATTTCTGGAATTATTTTGTATCATTAAAATGAATTTATTTTTTATTTTTAATGTTTTTTTAGTTGTTTCTGAGAGAGAGAGAGAGAGAGAGAGAGAGAGAGAGACAGACAGACAGCATGAGCAGGAGAGGGTCAGAGAGAAAGGGAGACACAGAGCCAGGCCCTGAGCTAGCTGTCAGCACAGAGCCCGACAGGGGCCTGGAACCCACGAATTGTAAGATCATGACCTGAGCCAAAAATGGATGCTTAACCGACTGAGCCACCCAGGCGCCCCTAAAATGAATTTAAAAAACAGGGATAGAAAGGCATTGGTATCACAGTTTCTTGACATTTCCCAATATTACCAGCATCTGCTTTCATTCCTTTCAATGTAGCCACTGGACTCTGAAGTACAGTGCAGAGATTGTATCAGAGAAGACTCTAGGCTGGACATGGACTACCCCAGTGAATAACTCTGCTTGGCTCAAGGTCAGAAAGAAATCTCCATCTATGGCCAGGAAATAAAAACTCACCTGACTCAGGTGCTGTAACTTCAGCCATTTCCAGCCAAAACTAGTCTATATTTCTCATCCCTGCTATTTTACAGAATGCCAATAACAGGCTCATGAGTAGGGATCCAGGTCTGAACACAAGCCTGTGAAGGAGAGAGATCGTTTGAGAATGTCACCAAATAGAAAGGGTGATGTGCTCAGAGTCTGAGACCTGGGTCCTAATCCCAGTCCTACCACTAACTTGTGTGACAAAAGGTGACTTCCTTTACTCATCTGCACTCTGGTTTCCTCACCTATCCATATAAAAAAGGATACCCATCCTGCCTATTTCACCCATATATTGTGAAAACAAATCAACAGGTGACTTCATGCTCCGAAAAGCTAAAGCAGCTTGCAAAAGGTTTCTCCTATGGAGCCCCTCCAAGAAGCCCTCTTGGGCACTGAACAACAAAGGCTTCCTTCAGCACCACTTCTGTAATCTCCCAGGGTGTAGCCGGGAAAGGAAATAAACCCCACACTCACTTATGGGGCTATCTACAGCAACTATTACTACTGAGGCTCATATCAGTCATTTGACTTGCTTTGTCTCACTTGATTTCCACAAAAAAATCCTTTGTTAGTATCAGTAGCCCCATTTTAAGTGTCGGTAAGCATCATTTTACCAATACTGATCATTTTACTGATTACTGGTCATTTATCAGTATCAGAAGCCCATTTTGCCAAAGAAACTGAAAAATGATTTTAAACAACTTGCCCTACTAACCTATCCTAGGAACTTCCAAACCTCAGTGTTAGGTAGGAAGAAATCCCTTCACATCAGAATTTCAGGCATTATAGCAAGCTTGTCAGAAAGAGAATTTGTGGGAGCACCTGGGTGGCTCAGTCAGTTTAAGCTTCTGACTTTGGCTCAGGTCATGATCTCACAGTTTGTGAGTTCAAGCCCCACATCAGGCTCTGTACTGACAGTTCAAAGCCTGGAGCCTGCTTCAGATTCTGTCTCCCTCTCTTTCTGCCCCTCCCCCACACGCACACTCTGTTTCTCTCTCTCTCAAAAATAAATAGCATTGAAAGAAAGAAAGAAAGAAAGAAAGAAAGAAAGAAAGAAAGAAAGAAAGAAAGAAAGAAAGAAAGAAAATGAATTTCTGCTTGAAGACTGGGAGACTGGCTTTTCTGAATTATCCTTCAAACCTCCCTTCAGGGAGAACCTAAAGACAGTAAGTCAGTTCCAGATGGCTCCCAGATCAGAAAGCCCTGGATTCCAAAACAGAAGCATTGAGAATGGTTTAACCAGAGGAGAGACACATGAGGAAGAAGCAAGTCAAAGGGCACACAAAGTTTTCCTTTCACAACCAGGCATATTTTCAAGTGACCACATAAACTGTAACTTAACGGTCCAGCCTGTGGCATAAAAAGTCAGCAATTTTCACAGCTTTGAAAACTGTGCAAAAAGAGAGACAAGAAGAGTGCTCTTGACACCCACACACTCTTATACCCTTGACTTGAGTGCCCCGAAAATTCCCCTAAGCATTTTTATCATTACGAATCACTTTATCACTCCACAATTTAGTCAGCCAAACCATATCCTTTTCCAGCTTTAGATAAATGGCCTTTTGACAAACTGCACACAGAGAAAATATCACGACGTCCCTAAGTTGTAATCTCTACACTGTTTTTCTACTGAGATGAGTAAGATTTTCCTATTTAGTTTTTTTAAGTACATAAGCATCAGATATACATAACATGAGTATCATCAGCAGTATATTTACTAACTCTTTCTTACGATGGATTTGAGTTTTATTACTAAAAAAAAGAGGTGGGAATTTGCCCTTTCTAACTCTCATTATGGTGGGTGAAGCTTTAGATGTATTTGGGGAAAAAAGAGGAATTCAGTCAAAAAGTGCAAGATGCTTTGTCACTGTAACTAAAATAGAGTAAACAATTAAGCAAATCCTTCAATATACCATACCATATACAATATACCATATATACTTCTCTATATACCATAGAGAAGCTAAATTTTATAAACCATTACAAAATGTTTAAGCATAATTCATTTTAGCCAAAATCAAATAAGAGATTAGCTCACCTTTCTATGCTATAACAAGGTTTATTTTGAAGAGAATACAGTAATGAATACTTTATTCACCCAGCTATTATTGAACTAAGGTTCAATGACTACTTAAGATATACATAAAACTAGGATTAGATAAAAAAAACAAAACTAGGATTAGATATGGGGAAATATGTACACAGTTCCTAGTGACCTGATATCCATTCAGGTTGTTACCACATCAAAAAGGTACTTATTATATAAATAAGTATATACAGTACTGTATCACACTAAGGAATGTGTTGTGATATGACACACACACACACACAGCCCTGAAAAGACTAGCAGCCACTTCCCAAAAAACACAGTGGTTGCTGTAACAACAGCAACAGAAACATCACCCTGATACCGGTTACCTGATAGTGGCAGGATATTGATACGTTTCAACCCTAATGCAAATTTCTTAGGCAGAATTATAAAAATGTTGGGACTTCAGAAGTAAGTCACAGGCAACAGTGCTGGAACTTTTTTTTCACATCTCAGTTTTGTTTTTTTACAAATTTCCTTCTTGAAATTAATGTACTACTTCTTGAAATTAGTGCTACACAAGTTGCTGAGTTTATTTTCACATCCTAAAGTATATGAGTTTTACTTTCAGTTTTTAACCTAATGAGATACATGTTTTGATCAATACACATTAATTTACACAATCCTCTACAAAGCCAAGTGCTTTCAAAATGATTGTACTCTATATTTGTAAAGTGCCTTAAAGTTGTCAATCACTTCCATGCCATTTATCTCACTGAATGCAAATGACAAGCATGGGCATGAGCAAAACAACTTCACTATCCCTCCTTCACAAGTGGGAAACGAAGCTTAGAGGAGTCGAGGTGTGCAGGCCAATATCACATGGCTAACGGCTGACGACACCAGAACCGGAATCTAGGTCTTCTGGGTTTTCCTCCAACATGCCACCCACACAGCACAACAAAACTACAACTGTAAAATTAACCACTATTCCTACTATCTTTATTCATTCAACATGTACCTGTTCACCACCCATACATGCCAGGCAATGAGCTAGAAAAACAGGTTAAAGCTCAACAACTCTGTGTGCTTTTGCAGCACTTCGTCTAACTCTTTTGTTTCTTCTTCTACCCATTTTCAGAAGTAGCCTCTGCTTTTCTCCTTAACTTGTCTGAAACAAACATGGCAACAGCTTAAAGTCATAGCATGCAATTGCTGGTTCTGTGATGAAGGCATCTCAAAGTCCATTTTGGGGGGAAGTTTCTGAGACCTTCCTTGATTCCCCAATTTACTGAATACTGTGGGATAAAGCAGAGACTCTGTTCTACTTAGAAAACCTGATTCCATGTCCCACTGGTTCTTCCCCAGGATCTATATGACTAAATCACATAGGTGAGTTGGTAACCTCCTCCTAGTGCCTATCCACTTCTCTGGGTGCATGCGATTCACTGAATTCCCCACTCACTCACCTAGGTCTGAACATCTATCCAGGACTGTTTATGAAGGTGTTGTCCAGAGACCTAAGGATATCAAATTTTCTTATCCAAAATTCCTCCTTCCTCATTATTATCATTCAAATTTTATTCTTTTCTGTTAAAGATTGTTCTCTTCATTCAGTTTGTTTTAAAAATAGAAATGCTCTTAGGGGTGCTTGGGTGGCTCAGTCAGTTAAGTGTCCAACTTGATTTGGGCTCAGGTCATGATATCACAGTTCGTGGGATCAAACTCCATGTCGGGCTCTATGTTGATAGTTTGGAGCCTGCTTGGGATTCTCTCCTTCCCTTTCTCTCTGCCCCTAACCCCTCAAAAATAATTTTTTAAATAAATAAATAATAAAAATTTTTAAAAAGGTGTACATGCTCTTAGAAAAACTACTGTGGGAAGTTTCTTTTGGCTTAATGTGAATTTGATTACTATGAGGTTCCTAGAAAGGCAGGAGGAACCAGGCATCCATGCTTAAACAGGGTTCTAAGAAAGAGGAGTCATGTAGAATATCTGGAGGCTGAGAGTAGAATGGCAGGGGAAGGGCCGCCTGAGATAAATCAATAAATCGATCCCATATATTATGACATAAAGGTATATTATTGGCTCCTGAAGACAGAATATCTACTGGGTAATTTTTTAGCCTTTTGTCTTTTTTTTAATAAAAATTCATTTTTATGGGTAAAGAAGATGTGATATATATATATAAATCTATACATTATATATATAATATATATATAAATCTATATATAATGGAGTATTACTCAGCAATCAAAAAGAATTAAATCTTGCCATTTGCAACTTCATGGATGGAACTAAAAGATATTATGCTTAGTGAAATTAGTCAGTCAGAGGAGGACAAATATCATATGACTCCACTCATATGAGGACTTTAAGATACAAAACAGATGAACATAAGGGAAGGGAAGCAAAAATAATATAAAAACAGGGAGGGGGATAAAAACACGAGACTCTTAAATATGGAGAACAAACTGAGGGTTGCTGGAGGGGTTGTGGGAGGGGGAATGGACTAAATGGGTAAGGGGCATTAAGGAATCTACTCCTGAAATAATTGTTGCGCTATATGCTAACTATGTTGGATGTAAATTTTAAAAAATAAGTTAAATAAAAAAATTTTTTAATTTCATTTTTAATGTAAAAATGAAATTCTAGTTCTATGGAAGAAATGAATGAATTATTTGGAGTACAAAAATTTCCAGCTGCCTCTAAGAATATTTATCCAAGTATATTAGCAAATCCTCAAAAAAACTGTCATCTCCCAAATTTCCCCAAACACCTCCTCATAAAAAGTCAGTTTTTCCACAAATCCCCACTTTGGTCTGAGACCTTGGGAACCTCTTTGACCCACCCTTTGTCTTCCCCCCATATGTAATCTGTCACTGAACACTGACATTTCTCCCTTCAAACCATACAATGTGTCTTATTCTCTGTGACACTATTCCTTTTCATTGGATTACAATGCCCTCAGAATGAGATTACTGGTCTTGAGCCCAGGGGTTCTCCACTTTGGTTAAAAAAAATTTCTGGGGAAATTTTTTAGGTACAGATACTGGAGGTTCACCCACAGAGATTCTAATTTAATTGATCTGTGGTACAGCCTAGGATTTAGAGTTTGTTGTTGTTGTTGTTGTTGTTGTTAATCGTGGTAAAATACACACGGTATAAAATTTACCATCTTAGCTATTTCTGTGTATACAGTTCAATAAGTAAATTTACACTGTATGCAACCAATCTATAAAATTCTTTTCATCTTGCAAAACTGAAATTCTCTACCCCTTAAACAATAACACCCCATTCTCCCCTCCTGCAGCTCCTGGCAACCACTATTCTACTTTCTGTCTCTACGATTTTGACTATTCTATGTGCCTCCTATAAGAGGAATCATACAGTATTTGTCCTTTTGTTACTGGCTTACTTCACTCAGCATAATGTCCTCAAAGTTCATCCATGCTGCAGGCCAAATAATATTCCATTTTAAGTATATATCACATTTTTCTTATCCATTCATCTCTCTAGAGACACTTGGGTGGCTTCCATCTCTTGGCTACTGTGAATAATGCTGCCATAAACATGGATGTGCAAATATCTCTTTGAGGCTCTGCTTTCAATTCTTTGGAGGTATACACCCAGAAGTGGAATTTCTGCCTTGGGCCTTTTAAATGTCCATAAAAGGTGTTGATAATTTACTCTGCTGTCAACAAAACACAGAGCGTGTATGACTTGGACACTCCAAATGTCCAAGTATTCCCTTCCCAAGGCTTCTATATTATCACCCTTTCTTAAATGTGGACGGTGTGAGGAGCCTCACTGCCCTGATTGCCTTGAGGCTGGGCTTGAGCTAAGACATTTATGTGTCTTCAGCAGCATGGAAAACAAGGAGAAGGTGGGAATAGACCAGAAGGGGTAGCAGGCACAACCCTGGCACCCTGAGTTGGAGGGGGTGATTCCAACATCAGTGATTTATGGGCTTCAGAGTCTATGACCACTGAAGAGATTCTTATGCCCACTCTTCAACTGTAATTAAAATTGTAAACAATTTTAGGACTTAGACTCAAAACCAAGTAATAAGATCCCATCAAAGTTTGATAGATGATAGTTTTCCTATCATATATATCAACCTCAATTGTTTTATACACATATACACTTACATGTGTGCATATGAACTATTGTATGTATACATCAAATATTAAAATTTTTTCAAGACATTGTTTACTTTAAAAAAAATTTTTTTAATTTATTTCTGATAGAGACAGCATGAACAGGGGAGGGTCAGAGAGAGAGGGAGACACAGAATCTGAAACAGGCTCCAGGCTCTGAGCTAGCAGTCAGCACAGAGCCCAACTCAGGATTCAAACCCACGAACTGTGAGATCATGACCTGAGCCGCAGTCAGACGCTTAACCGACTGAGCCACCCAGGTGCCCCAAGATATTGTTTTCTTATTTGAAGGCCTCCTTCTTGACAGCATTTGCAACCATGTTGACTCTGTCATCTGGGTTGCTCAGCACTATCCATCCTTCTGGTGAGGACTAGGATTGGAATCTACTAGTTTCAGGTTCCAGACCCAACTCAAGAAAGCCTGAGTGACACTTCCTTGTCCTCTACATACTTGGCAAGGTCTGAGAGCAGAACCTTATGACATGGTCCTAATGCTTTAGATTGCACACGGCACTCTCCCAGACATTACACCACTGGACCCCGAGGTGAGGAGGCACTGTGCTTGTGCACATTTACAGACAAGGAATCAAAACCCAGTCCAAAGTCACAGAACAAATCAGTGTCTCAGACTGCTGTCCTGCCTAAGACAACTGCTCTTGTCCACTGCACCCCTGGCCTGGATCCTCCCTGCTCCTGCTCTCTCATTTGCTTTTGAAGTAGCAGGGACCAATCTTCCCAGCCTTCAGCCAACTTTACTCTTAGTAATCTAAGCCCTACAGGAAATAGGAGGCCCAAGCCCTCTTCTCAGGACTCTTGTAATCCAGAGGAGACGAAAGGATGCACATAATGAAAGGAGACAGGAACACAAATTGTTTTAAATCTATAACCAAATACAAAACCAGTTGCAGCTGGTACATAAGGGTGGTGGTGGGGCTGCTGGAGGAGGGGTGGAATGAGTCAGGAAGATGCGAGCTTTGAGCAGAAAGGGGTGGAGGAGCATGGCTCAGAGAAAGACATGATGCACTCCCTTCCAGCAAGAAAAAATGGCTGTCATGTAGAAAAGTTCCAGAGCTTGAGAAATAAAACATGGAGAAAAGAGATCTGAGGGCCTAGAAGGAGCCATCTTGCCAGGATACATGCTAGTAGCCTAGGCAAATGCAGGCAATTGGCAAATGTCATAAATCCATGACCAGAGTTTTAGATTTTTTTGGAAGAGGTGGCCAGTAGCCATGGAGAAAGCAGTTCTCTCTTGGAGGTATCCTGGGCCTCAGTTCCCCTATGAACCCTAAGAACCAGCCTACCCCTACCTCAGTTTTTCCTAGAGCAGCCTGGTGGTGAGGCCATAATTTGAACAGATACTTCAGGGTAGTAAATAATAGGGCAATGATGGAAAAGGTCTAAATATCACCAGGTATTCTTACATAAAAGAGAATTCTTTAATTGATCCAAACATCCAAATAGGAGAAGAAAGAAAATTACCTCAAAGGCATCTTTCCCTATCTTCAACTCTCCACTAATGTTCTGAAAGACCAGGTTAAGTTCTCCAAAAGGACGATAAACTTCCCCTTTGTAGAATTCCTCCCATTTGTGGCTGTTTGCTTTCTGCACATCTTGTTACATACAGGATGTTAAGTTCTTCCGGGGTACGAATCACAACTGTCTTAATCTTGGTCAAATCCCCTGTAGTTTCCACCAGCCTGGCCATCTTAAGTGCTCAATAAATATTTATCAATTGATTTCCTGACTTGCTATGGAAACTTCAGCAAGTTGCATCCCTCTTTGAGCCTCAGTTTCTTTATTTATCAATTCAGAGTTATGAACTGTCTCTAGAGTCAAAAAATATAACCATGTTTGTGGTTAGCATTTCCCAAAAGGAAATGGGCTGAGATGAGGCACGCCCTAGACAGGGCAGAGCCAAAGGTCCTACCCCAACCTCCACTGTGTATCCCTGGTCCCCAACACCAATCCAAGGAGAAATCTGAGGCAGAAATGGAAGACAGGCAGAGGACTCTATTGGGGATTAGGAGGTATGGTTCTAGTCCTAATTTGGCTAGTCCCATCTGTGACCCAGACAAAGTCACTGTGGGCCTCATATTTCTTAATCCATAAAATGACTGGGTGAACACCAAGGAAAATTCCCTCCAGATCTAAGACCTCCCCCCACCCTTTCTCTCTTCAGAGCCAAAAGTTGCTCAGTCAAAGCTGTGCTTGGTCATAAAAGAGACTTGAGCCCATTATTATTGTTAATATTCCCATGGTCTCCTGAACTCCAGATCTGCACATTTTCTTAGCAATATTGATGAGAGAGTGAATCAACCAGAAGGCAAGAGACTCAGTTCCCTCTAACCTAAGCCATAGTAAATACCAGGAAAAAAAAAAAACTGTAAGGACTATGATTGGGGGAAATTTGGAGCATCAATATAATCCCTCCCCAAGCTGGAAAACTGCACTTTTCAGTTTTTGCATCTGTGTTGTCGCTGGGGAATTATCTGGCTGTGTCTGTGTTTTAACATCTGTCAGCTAAATCAGAGACTCAACTGCAAAAATTGTAGGGCTCAGAAGCACCATGTGGTTTTTGACACTCCCGGGATGACACAGGGTCAAGAAAGCAATAAATGAATTGCCATGAGACCCAATATAACATTTTCATCAGTAACACAGCCCTTGTTCCAAAAAGCTTTTGCTCCAAAAAGAAAGAACATGTACCCATTTTCTGCAGAACCATATTTGGAAATTTCAAAGGAGGAGACCATAACAACTAGAAGTATCTGAGATGAACAAACAGCTATTTAAAGACTGTCATGTCTCTAAACATAACAGAATTAACACTTCCCATCAGAATCTACTCCAGGTATGAGTAAGTGTCACCTTGAAGCAAGATATACATGCTTTGACCCCTGCTACACAATATTGCAGATACCCTAGCCATATGGGCATAAACTTGTGTAGAAACACATCCTAGGACCCTACTGGTTTAACCAAAGGTTACTCTTTCAGTGTCCTCTGTTTTGCAAATAAGAAATTAAGCTAGGAGGAAGTAGAGAGACACATCAAGTCAGACAGGCTGATTGACATTAACTTTCAGATTTAAAATCACAGGATTCTTGGGGTGCCTGACTGGCTTATTCAGTAGAGCTTGTGACTCTTGATCTCAGGGTCATGAGTTCAAGCCCCACACTGGATATGGACCCTACATATAAAAAATCACAGAATTTTCAAGATTTTATATAAAAATTTAGTCACCAAATTATTCTTTTCTGCATAAAGCAAAAGTGTGGTATCAGTGTTTCAAAACGCCAGGTGGCCCATCAGCAAATTCATGTAATGAGTCTTCAATTGGGTCAAAGGGTAGCATTTCCTTCTCTAAAGGGGCAAATTAATACTACTTACTAATTCCAAGTGGGATCTCTTGACTATAAATGTGATAGCAAAAGCCCTGTAGAAAGAATATGGTCAATTTCTATAATACTTTTCCACATAGGCTTCCATTTCAAAGGCTAATGTTCACTTAAATAAAGTTTCTGGGCCCCTTGGCTTTTCACAAGTTTTTAACCATGTACCCAATAGCCATATTTGGTAGAAGTCTTCACATAAACTCTTGCTCCAAACTCACCAGAAACATGAATGTTGTCTTGCTCTTCCCTGTTTGGACAGTGGCTACAGCTTATTTGATATATAATTGTCACTATTTGGTCCTTACTATAATGTCTCCATTGTTGTAAGCTCTGTGTATGTATTACTTCATTTATTCCTCAAGACAACCTCCATGAGGTTTAGTCATCCCACTTTACAGATATGGAAACCAGGGGCACAGGGAGATTAGCTTATTCAAGATTAAGTAACTCAACAAGCTAATATCCAATGTAGTCAGGATCTGAACTCAGATTTTTCTTGTAAGTAAGCTCCATGAGAACAGAGATTTTGAATTTTGTTTTATTCACTGCTATATTCTCTGCTGTCTACATGGTACTTGGAATACAGTATGTGCTCAATAAATATTTATTGAATGAATATACTGTACATCCTCCTCAAACCAAGAGAATGACCCAGCATTCCAAGCATCAACTTCAACCAAGAGTAGTTGCTTAGAGGAGCAATCTGGGACAGAATTCTTCATGCAACTCCTGGGCTTTGTGTAAAGAATGCAAAAGCCCATTGTGTCCCCCTGAGAAGAACTGAGAGAAATCCTTTTGACCTATTTCCTCCAAGCTGCTCTCTGAGCCCCCCTTCTCCCAGGCCACCCTGATTAAGTCACTGCTGAAACTGGGTCGCTATTTAAATACCACAGTCAGCTTATAATGCTTTAATCATTAAAGTTTAGTCTGTCATCTGCACGTTAAAGAGAGAAACTACCACTCCAAATTACAACACCTAGAATCTCCTTTAGATCTGTCTTCAGAATCATGTGAAGACACAGACTTAGAGTTTGCCTTTAGTTTATCACAAAGTAACTCTTCCAGAACTGAACTGAAGCACATGAGTCCTCTCTCCTCCACTCCCTCCCTTCATCAGAGGGCCACCTAGCTCCTGTCCTCTGCCATTCTCCCAGGCTCCCTCCTAAATTAAAATTTTGGATTACCCAGACTCCAATGCCTATTTAAA
This sequence comes from Proteles cristata cristata, assembly GCA_017311185.1. Lineage (NCBI taxonomy): Eukaryota > Metazoa > Chordata > Mammalia > Carnivora > Hyaenidae > Proteles > Proteles cristata. The sequence goes on from JAESUZ010001598.1 coordinate 836,630, forward strand.
ATAAAACCTAAATTACTACCTTATGTTTGGGCAAGTCAACACTCTGTCTGGCATCTCTCATTTCTGTGTGAGATTTGAACAAACCCACCCGACACAAGTGGAAAATTGGTCTTGCATCACATACTCTGCTGGGATCACCACATTTGGAATTCTAGTTTTATTCTCCCACAGAGTCAAATTTAGCCCAACCCTAGAGAACAGCTCTGTGCACTCTGACATTCAAAATAATATTTGCTAAAAAGCGTGGGGGTTTGCAGGCAACTTGAGCGGCAGCAAGAGGCATGTTATTACTGACTCAACTCCTACATGGTTTCCATCCTAGTCATCAGGCTCATGGTCACGGGCCTTGGCTTGTTTTCACAACCTCCCTCTTTTTTTTAATTCAACCTCAGAGGACTCAGGTAGGTGTTGTGCAGTTGTTTTGCTTTGTGGAAGCCAAAGAGTAAGCCATCATGGTTATAGTATTTTCTTTTTTTTTTTTTTAATTTTTTTTTTAATGTTTTATTTATTTTTAGGAGAGATAGAGAGAGACAACGTGAGCAGGGGAGGGTCAGAGAAAGAGGGAGTCACAGACTGAAACAGGCTCCAGGCTCTGAGCTGGCAGTCAGCACAGAGCCCGACGCGGGGCTCGAACCCACGAACCGTGAGATCATGACCTAAGCGAAAATCGGACGTTTAACCGACTAAGCCACCCAGGCGCCCCTATAGTATTTTCTTTTAAGGCAATCTCACCAAAGGTGAGACGAAACTCACACACAGGAAAGTACGCCTTGGAAAAATGGAAGCAATGATACTTCCTCCAAGGTAGAAGGGACTGAATGAGAAAGTAGCAATCTTTAAAATTCTCTCTGGTTTAAAATCAAATTTCATAGCTGAATTTCATTCTCAGTTGGAACCATTCCTCCTGCTGCCAGTTTTAACTGTTCACCAACCACACAGGCAGAGGTCACTGATAAAGATAATTCCTCTTTTGTAGTAAAGATTGAACCTTGTTCAAGTTACCTTGAGGAAAAATGAGATTTATTTTAAAAATAAATGGACTAGACCCAGCTCAGAAACTCTCAGGATCCTAGGTAGTTACTCTTCTCCTCTTTTTAATCACAGCTTTCTCTCCACATTAGTTTCATTCTTTTCTCTTTGCCAACTGGCTTCCTTGTCTCTTCAGCTTGCACTACATCAAAATGGGTGCCTTCTAAGTCTATTACATGACATTTTTAGCTAGCTGGTCTTGGCTTCAGTCTCCCATTTTCTGATTCTCAAGGGCCCATAACATCTTTGTGGGCCAGTGTACACAGGTTCTGGAAACTGGTCATTCTAAACTGGAAACTAACTGGTTATCTAGGCTGGAGATATCCCTGAATGTGAAGTGAAGAGCCCACCAAGGTCCAGATAGACAGGGTGAGATTGCGTAGCATAAAATATAATTATTAAGGGACTGTGGGTGGCCAAGCAATGTCTGGTATCTCCACTACAAATGTTTTTAAGTTTTTGTTCTCAGTGAGGGCAAATTTGTTGACAAACATCATTTAAAATTAAGGTTTCATATATTTAATACTACTACAATCTTAATCATCCCTCATTCTCACAACCCAATCAGACAAACCGAACAAAAACTTTAAAGAGTAAATATGATCATAATTTCAAAAGTTCTGGGAATCTTTGCTCCATGTGGAATACTGTATGAACTTCTGACTCTTTCAGAAAGCTATTTGTCAATGAACATCATTATGTCCCTTCCAAATTAACCCAACTCCAACAAGAACCTAAGACATGTAGGATGCACAGAGTGTGAAGTAAAATCAATAAACATTGCCTAATGTCTCTCACCACCTCTGTTTTTTACAAGCTGCACCTACCTACTGCAGCTTGTGAATGTTCAGAAATAGAACAATTCACAGACAATAATAAGACTGTCCACCGGCGATTCTACCACAGGTTTTGCATGCCAATTCTTGATCCCCGCCCCCCAATTTTCTTTCTGATATTAAGAATAATGTTTACAATGTGGTAACAGCACATTCCCAGTGTGAGGGTGGCCAACAATCATAAAAGCAAACACCTAGGGCCATCTCTGGTGAATGGGCTTTACAGTACTGGTCCCATGGGATAAAGTAGCCCAGTGCTCCATGAGGGAATTGTAGTGTAAGTGTCCATTGACCTGCAGCTGAACTTACCACTTGCTGTTTTTCTCTTATAATCTAAATCTGGAAATGTGCTGTCTGGTCAGCAGTGCACTACCAAGTCATTCAGCAAAATGCTCCAGATGCCATAAAAGTGTGCCTGTGTGTTAGAAAATGAACTTGTAAAATATAGTCTAAGGATTGTGTGAAGGCCGTATTTCAGACAGCCAAAATGCTTCTGCTGAGACACCTTTGTAATGCAGCCAGGCAGCAGCTGTGTGTATTGTAGACACTGTGGGTGTGAGTCTGTCTACAGAGTCACCGCTGACCCTGCCCCTGGCCTGCCTTGTCATTGAGCATCCTCACTGGGACAACGTCCTGAATCCATCTCACTGGGCACTAACAGAGCCAGGCCTGCCTCGGAGAGTTCCTTTCAAATCAACACTCTCTTTAGCCTAGCTTCATAAGACACATTGCTACTCTCCAACCATTGGCAATGTAGAAAACAGACACAAATCTTATGTGACAAATCTTACATAATTTGATAAAGAGCAAGCCAAATTTTTAGGGGGAAAAAGTAATAGCTATTTTGGAGGAATTACTGTGCTTTAAAAAAAAATACCAGTCATTTTATAATGGTACCTGGCCTTTTGTTTTTCAGATCAGAGCCTTGGTTTTAATTTATCCTTGGGTTCCTTAGTACAGTTTTGCCTTTTGCTTTTTAACAAGTACTTTGGGTTGAAATTTTTTTTTTAGTAAAGCTATCTGTGTACTTATGTTATTTGTATTTATGTTATCACACCATAAACTTTTCTGTTGATTCTACCTTCCAATTTTCTATCAACGCAGTTGACTTCTCTTCACCACACTCACCCTGTCTAAGGTTGCGTCACTTTTGCCTTCAATATGACTCTCTTGACTGGTCTCCTTCCTCCACTACTGCTCCCTCAACCCATTCCAGACACTGCACTCAGAGTAGTGGTTTTGTAATACAAATCCGACCAAAACCCCTCAGGCTTAAAAGCTTTCAAGGACTTCCAAATGACCCTTCCTACTTCTCCATCATAATCTCACCTCAATACTCCCCCATCCCCCTCCATATCTCAGCTTGCACTCCCCTATCTCAGAGCTACAGGGATCTTCTTCCAGTTCCTCCAAAACCCTTCAGACACTTTCTAATGCCACTCCCTCTGCCACAAATGCCCATCCGAACTCTTCACCTGAAGTACTCCTACTGATCCTTCCTTTCAGCTTAAAGTGCACTCCTTCCAGAACGCTCTTTGGTTGCCAACCCATAGGAGATCCTCTCAAAGCACCCTGCTCTTCAGCATGCTTATCACCACAATAATAATTATGCATGCAATTGGTTGTTGGTTGAATGCGTGGTTTTGTGCTGTGTTCACCTTGGTCTTTCCCAGATGCCTGATGCAATAAGCATCTCAGCAATACCTGCCACAAGTGGCAGCTTGAGGGGAGCATTTGAGGGGGGTATTTTCCAGAACACTTTTCCCTCAGTGCTTCTTTTGCCCTGGAGTCCACAGACCATTGATAAACCTTGGTCTGGCAGAAAAACTGACTGGTGAAACTTACAGCCCCAAACTCAACCGGCCAAACTGTATAGGGAAGCACGTTTCTAAGTTAGAAAAAGCCTCAGGCACCTGGGTGACACAGTCAGTTGAGCATCCAACTCTTGGTTTCAGCTCAGGTCATGATATCACGGTTTAGGAGCAGAGCCTGCTTGGGATTCTGTCTCTCCTCTCTGCCCTTCCCTGCTTGTGCTCACATTCTCTCTCTCTCTCTCTCTCTGTCAATAAGTAAATTAATAAACTTAAAAAAATTGTTTCTTTTAAGAAAGGAGCCTCAAGGTGCTATTTTTCTCTAGGAGTTTCCACATTGTGTGAGCTTATTTTCACTTTTTGATAGTGTCTTCAAAGTTTTTTATTTTGGTGAATCTAACTTATCTGTTTCCCTTGTTTGCTTTTGCTTTAGGTGACATGTCTAAAAAATCATTATCTAATCCAAGGTTGCAAAGGTCTCCACCTATTTTTTTTCTAAGAGTTTTATACTTGCAGCTCTCAAATGTTTTTAATATGGTGACTAGTGAGTAAAACTTGCAATAATGAACAAAACTAGGGGCGCCTGCGTGGCTTAGTTGGTTAAGCGTCCAACTTTCACCTAGGTCATGATCTTGCAGTTCGTGGGTTCCAGCCCCGCATCGGGCTCTGTGCTGACTGCCAGCTCGGACGAAGCCTGGAGCCTGTTTCAGAGTCTGTGACTCCCTCTCTCTCTGACCCTTCCCTGCTCACGCTGTCTCTCTCTCTCTCCTAGAAATAAATAAAAACGTTAAAAAAATAATAATGAACAAAACTACATTTAATATGAACAACCACACTGATGAATAGAAAGCTCTATACTGCAGGTCCTACTGTATCTCTGAATAATCGTGTGAATAATGGGAGGATTTTACCTCTCTGAGGTACAAAAAATGTTATGAATCAAGGTATTAGTTGTAATCCTGAAGAAACCACTAAGGAAATAAAAATATAGTAAAGGAAAGGACAAGAAATTGAAATGCTTCACTAGAAAATATCTACTCAGCACAAAAGGCAGTATGCAAGAACAGAGAAACAAAGACATAACATTTGTACACAGGAAATACAAATAGCTAAATCTTACTCCAGTAAGATAGTAAGAATAGCTAAATCTTAACTTTAGTAAGTTATTAAATATAAATTCTCCAATGTATCCATTTGCAGAAACTGACAAATAGATAAAAAACAATGACTTAACTATATGGCATCTATAAGAGACATACTCTAGGCTCAAAGATACAAATAGGTGGAAAATAAAAGGATGGAAAGAGATATACCATGCAAACACTCAACAAAAGAGACGGGGGCATCTATGCTAATATCAGATAAAATAGACTTTAATGCAAAATTTCTTTCAGAGATTTTTAAAAAAGGACATTTTGTAATGATATAAAGGTCAGTACATCAAGAAAAGATAAGAATTATAAACATATATGCACTAACAATAGAGCCTCAAAATACATGAAGCAAAACCTGACAGAATTTAAGGGTGAATTAGATAATCCAATAATATAGTTAGAGGCTTCAATACTCTCACTACTTGGAGAAGAACTATATAGAATATCACTATATTCTGAACAACACTATAAACTAACTAGATCTAACACATCCATAGAATACTCTACCCAACAACAGTAGAATATACATTCTTCTCAAGTGTACATGGAACATTCAAAAGATAGACCATATGTTAAGCCTCAAAAAATTTCAAAGGATTAGCATCATAGAAAGCATGTTCTCCAAACATAACAGAATTCAGTTATGACCAACAAAAAAACATTTGTGAAACTCACACATATCGTGTGGAAATTATACAACACATTACCATTATCCAAGGGGCAAAAGCAGAAGTCAGAATGGAAATTAGAAATTATTTGGAAATAAATGAAAATGAGTATACAACATGCCAAAACTTATGGGATGCAGTTACAGCAGTGCTTAGAGGGAAATTTACAGATGTAAATCCCTATTTTTAAAAAGAAGATGGGGCACCTGAATGGCTCAGTTGGTTAAGCATCTGACTCTTAATTTTGGTTCAGGTCACAATCTCAAGGTTCATAAGACCAAGCCCCATGTCAGGCTCTGCACTGACAGCGCAGAACCAGCTTGGGATTCTCTCTCTCTCCCTCTCTCCCTCTCTCTTTAAATAAAAACTTTAAAGTATATAAAACTACAAAAGAAAAAAATAAATAAAAAATAAAAAGAAGAAAGCTCTCGTAAAAAACCTAATTGGAATAGCATAATTCCTCAAAAAATTAGAAAGAAATGATCAAACAAAACCCAAACAAGCAGAAGGAAGCAAATAATAAAAATTACAGTAAAAATAATGGAAATATAGACCAAAAAGATGATAAAATCAACAAAACCAAAAACTGGCTTTTTGAAAGATTAATGAAATTTATGAACTTTTAAGACTTTGTCTTTGGCTTTTGACAGTTTGATATTGATCTGTCTAAATGTGGAGTGTTTTTTTAGATATTTATCCGACTTAGAGTTCATTCAGTTTGTGTGTGTGTGTGTGTGCGTGTGTGTGTGTGTGTGTGTGTATGCGTATTTGTTTTGTTTGTAGATTACTGTTTTCCCTCAAATTGGAAAGTTTGGTACCATTATTTCTTATTACTTCTGCCCCCTCTCTCTCTTCTGTTCTCCTGGGACTCCCATTATGTATGTATGTAGATACCTTTGTTGGTGTCCCACAGATCTCTGAGGTTCTGTTCATTTTCATCATTTTTTTTCTTTCTCCCCCTCAGACTAGCTAATTTCAAATGACACCTTCAAATTCTTTGATTCTTCCATCTACTTTCTCAAATCTGCTGAGTCCCTCTAGTGAAATTTTTTATTTCATTTATTGTAATTTTTAACTTACTATTCTATACTATTTCAACTTTCAACTTCTATTTGGGTCCTTTTTTAAATTTCTATCTTTTTGATATTCTATATTTGGTGAAATATCATTCTCATATGTCTCTTTAGTTCCTTGAACACATTTAAAATAGCTTCTTAAAGCCTTTTTCTAGAAAGTCCAATATCTGGGCTTCCTCAGGGACAGTTTCAGTTGACTGCTTTTACTCTTGTGTATGAGTTATACATTCTTATTTCTTTGTATACCTCATAATTTTCTGTTGAAAATTGGAAATTTCAAATAATATAATGTGGCAATTCCAGACTACAATCTTCCCTCTTCCCTGGGGTTTGCTGTAATTGCTGTTTTGGTGATGGGCAGGGGGGTGATGGCTTAGTGACTTTTCTGAACTAATTTTGTAACACTGCATTCTTTGTCACATGTGGCCACTGAAATCTCTGCTCAGTTTGGTGTTCAGCTAATAATTAGAGATTTTCCTCAATATCTGGAATCAGTAAGTTTCCCAGTCTTTGCTAAGGGACACTGTGTGCATTATTAAGCATGCTTTCAATAGTCAGCCAGGCAGTTTACAACTGTGTCTTAGCCTCTACTTCCTGCCCATGCAGAGCCTCAAGATTAGCTAGAGGTGAGGGCTCAGAGGTCCTTCTTAAGGTGTGCACAGCTTGGGCATGCATACAACCCCATACATGCATGTGATCTTTTAGATTCCTGGAAATATGTCATAGCTTTTCAAAACCCCCAATGGACAATTAATTCCCCACTGAATTTTCTCAGTCTTATTTTGTCTGAACTTTTAGGTTAGCCCATTGTTTGCCACAACTGTTATTCACTGCTTCACAACTCACAGGCAGCTGACATTTCAACATCCACCTCTTATTGTTTCTAACAAACATCTCCAATAAAACAAATGGTTGTTCACATTAAGTGAACTCTGACTTAGGTCAAATAAAGATAGCCTTGCAAGTGGGTCATTCTAAAGAACCATGAGACAAGTCCATAATGACGAGTCTCTGGGAATGGAAATTTAAAGGAAATTCAATTTCATTCTGCCCTCTTTGGTGTCTACCAGGTTGTTGGTTTTAACTGTGATTTACAGGCTATTGGTTTTCAAGGCTAATGTAGAACTGGGAAGGAAGTGAGAGGGGGGTTCAATTGGACAAGTTAAACCCCATAAAGCTCTCTTTTCTTACCAAAATTCAGTCACTTTTTTTGAATAAATGTTCCCTGGATTGCTGCAAGCCCTTAGATCCAAGAAGCTCAATAAGCCACACATAAAATAAATACATGTATAGAAACATCAAGGCACATCATAATCAAGTTGCTAAAAGCCACTGATAAAGAGAAAACCTTTAAAGCAACCAGAGAAAAGAGACATATCATCGATAGGGGAAGAATAATTAAAAATACTGCTGACTTCTCATCAGAAACAATACAAACCAAAACACAATGGAGTATCATCTTTAAAGTGCTAAGAGAAAAAGTTATGACCTAGAATTCTATATCCAGCAAAAATATCCTTAAAAAATGAAGGTAGGGGGGCACCTGAGTGGCTCAGTTAAGCATCGATTTTGGCTCAGGTCATGATGTCACATTTGGTGAGTTCAAGCCTGGCATCAGGCTCTGTGCTGACAGCTCAGGGCCTGGACCCTGCTTCGGATTCTGTGTTTCCATCTCTCTCTGTCCCTCTCCTGCTCACACTCTATTTCTGTTTCTCTCAAAAATAAACCAAAAAAAAAAAGTAGAATAAAGGCATGTTCAGACAAAATAAGACTGAGAAAATTCATTGCCAACAGGCCCTCAGGTATAAAATACCTATGTGGATAATATAAATGACCTTTTTTCTCATTTATTAATTCATTAAAAGATAATTGATTACTTAAAGAAAAAATAATTACAAGGTAATGTATGTTTCATAACATCAATCTTCTAGTCTCAGGGCTCCCCTCTGCCCATGGAATTCTTTTCTTTTTTTTAATGTTTATTTATTTATTTTTGAGAGAGCATGCAAGCAGACGTGAGCAGGGGAGGAGCAGAGAGAGAGAATCTCAAACACTGCACTGACAGTACAGAGCCCAATGTGGGGTTCAAATTCATGAACCCTGAGACCATGAACTGAGTCGAAATCAAGAGTTAGACATTTAACCGACTGAGCCACCCAGGTGCCCCGATACTCTTTTAATGCAGCATGGTATGATAAACTGACATACATTCCTGGGTAAGATCACAGAAGAGAACAAAGATACCAGGCCTGCATTTGAACCTAAACAAACTAAGCAAAAACATTTCATGAGAAGCAGATGCATTATCTTACTACCCACATACACCTTGTTCTTTTCAAGCCTTTTTCCCCTTTCCCTCTCTCTTCTACTTGAAATAATTTCACTTACCCATCTCTGCCTATCCAAAATCTGACTTTCAGGGTCCCATGAAAATCCTTCCTCCTTCATGAAGCTTAACTCACTAAGCTAATTAGTGGTAGTAACAGAACTTGGTCCTCCTGACACTTAATTCAGTGGTCTTTGTACCATATCAGTTGTTCTCAAAGTTTTTCAGGTGGCGGGGTATGTGAAAGTAATGTATTTTTGAACTATGGATATTGAAATTTTTTAAGTTAATGTGCTACATTTAATCAGATACTCTCTTACACTAGACTCTAGTAAAGATCAGGTATCAAAGCTTAAGAAAGTATTGTTGGAATTAAAAACATGCAATGCTGGGGAAATTCTTTTTCTTAAAATCAAGAAAAGGCACTCATTTTTCCAACATTTTAGTGGCAAAATGGCTGGGTCCCGCCTAAAGTATATCAGTGTTCTGCAGAGCAATTTGAAGATTGTTGTTATCATGTGCCATCCTGAAAGTTTAATTTACTCTCCCTGAAAGTCTCCAGGCAACACTTTAACTAGGCTGAACTCCATCCTGATTTCCAAGGAGATTTGCAGAAAAATTATTTTCCCAGTCTCATATTGCTCTAAATAAAGTGGACTCTAGGGGTGCCTGGATGGCTCAGTCAGTTAAGTGTCCGACTTCAGCTCAGGTCATGATCTCACAGTCTGTGGGTTTGAGCCCCGCATCAGACTCTGTGCTGACAGCTCAAAGCCTGGACCTGCTTCAGATTCTGTGTCTCCCTCTCTCTGCCCCTCCCCTGTTCACATCCTCTCTCTTTCTCTCTCTCTCTCTCTCTCTCTCAAAAATAGGTAAAAACATTTAAAAAATTGCTTTAAATAAAGTAGACTGTAGTTGGGCAATATTTCATTTTAGAACAAAGATATCTGAATTTATGGCTTAGGACATAGCTCATTCCGTTATTCTAGATATAAACTGTCTTAGTTACTTCAATAACTCTCTTATCTCAGCACACTTTCTATGATATGTCTCTTAATGCACAAACTCATGTTAAACTGAGATAATCTGGACATGGAAAAGGGAAGCCATTTCCATAGACATCATCTTCCAATGGCATCAGTTAAGCATCCTGATGCTGAAAGTTTGGCTCTACCTAGAGCACATGTGGATTTCTAGGGGTATGCAAGGTACTTTGTAACCTCCTGGTGTTTGGTATCAAAAGAAGTGCTGACATATTTGCAGCTCAATCCTGAAAGAAGTTCACCTTTCTCACTAGAGGCCCAAGGAATCTCACGCCACACCGCTGAGAGATGCAGTACGCCGTAGGCTATAACCAGCTCTGAGGAAAAGGGACTCCATGTTCTCCATAGAGGAAACAAGGACGGAGTGGCCAGGCTAGTTCTCTAAGGCAACTTGGGCCCTCTGGAAGAGCTACCGCTTCAGTACCCCGGCAGTATTCAGATGTTGGGATGAAGTTGGCTGTAGTCCCCACCAAGGGCAGAACCAGACAAAATGAGTCTGAATCTCACCAACAGAAATCTAAGTTAGACAAAAGAAATAATCTGTGAAGACTGTTAGCAGGATACAATTCCAATGAGTTTGCCAAGGATTTTAAAATTAGTCATCTGTCTTCACCAGTGGCTGTGACTAATTAAAAATCATGTCACCATATCCAGAAATGCAAACTGGCTATAGCTACAGCCAACTTCAAGCATATATTACTATGCCTCCGGAACTGATATAAAAGTCTCATTCAGCCCAGAAATGGTTCCTGGGATATTTCTATACAATGCGAGAATTCAGGAATTTACTTTTAAGTGACTATTGAAATAAACTTTGTGAGGCAGGCAAGCTATATGAAGATAAATAAAACAGAGTTGGGGTGTTTTTTAAGTGTGTTTATTCAAAATTACAGAAAAGCCACTTAATTCACTATATATCAAGCCTAAACTTAAATATCTCAACATCCTATTATACAGCAACCAGCTTTTGCAAAATGGTCCAATTCCCAGTCAGTAATAAGGAATTTTTGAATTCAAAAGTGCACATTGTTCTTAGGCTAAAAACAGCAGAAAATCTCAATCCCTTAAATATAGAGTAATCTCTTATTATTTCTTTAATCTATTGCACTTCCTATGACCAACAAAAACTGACTGAATACCTATTATGTCTATTATGTGCAAAGCTTTTTATAAGCATCAAACTGAATGTTTAAATATATTTTTTTAAAAAGTTCGGGGAAAAAAACCCCTCAGTTTTTAAACCATTTTAACATGTTTCATAAACATGTTCTAAAATGCCTTTTACCTTTTAGACATGATAATGTAATTTAACTAGTTCATAGACATTCTTTCTTTCTCGTATTTAGTAGGCATATTTTCTCAAACTTCTGAGACCTACCTAAAATTCATTTTCAAATAATGCTTTCAGAGCCTCAGACTTTAAGAACACATTTTGGAACTGTGACACTAATTCACGCAAATTCACGTGTACTCTCTTGCACATGAATGTGTATCATTCTGAGACCCTCTTGCCCCTCCCCCACACGCTCCCCACTCCCGCCCGCCCTGCCCCTGGGGATGTCTGATATCCAGTCTGGGAAAGGAAAGTGCCTCCTCCACATCCTCTCCCAGGGTCTCTCCCCAGGCCTGCGTCCGCGGGGAGAAATGCTGACTCACAGCTAGCCGGGTTAGCAGCTCGCCATTCCCGGCCCTGCTAAGTGGGACAACGGCGCGGCGCAACCCCGTGGGTGTGGGGAAATCGTCGTTATGCTCTCCCGAGGGCTGTGGGAAGAAACACCCCAAAGCCTAGAGTGTCTGGCTGACTATAGGAGCTACGAGTAAGACCTCAAGCGCAAGGGATCAGTGTTCAGCTGCTACAGGGGAATAACAGAAAAGGAAAGAGAAAGGAAATTAAAGGTCAAGAGGACAGAGAGGGCAAAGGAGAAAAAAGAGAAGTTAAGAAGTGCCTAAGGTGAAGTGGTCAGTGGCCTGCCCACCCTTTCTTGCAGTTCACTATTGTTCCCCTGCCCCTCCTGCTTTCTGAGGATACGTCCCTGTCCCTGGAGGCCGCCAGCCAGCAAAGTGTCTCCATGACTAACAAACAATCTTTGGCCAGACAACCGCAAACTTGTGCTTATTTGATTGCTCACTAGATTCCCTTCCAAAAGCTTTTCACTTTTTCGTTCCACAAAGGAGAAAATTTAATGGAAGTGACTTGCCCAAGAACATAGTTCAAGCTAGCTCTTGTCAACCAGACCTTGGGGTAAGCTACTGTTCTGCCCTGGGTAATACTCCATTTTGACAATAATCTATGATTCTATGCACTTTGGGACTCTAAGGTCCACATGTAATTATCCCAGAAATTTAGATAGTATTAACAATAAAACAAAATCTTTTTATTTTCTTTTTTTTTTAAATATTTTTATTTATTTATAGGAGAGAGAGAAAGAGACAGCGTGAACAGGGGAGGGTCAGAGAGAGAGGGAGTCACAGACTGAAACAGGCTCCAGGCTCTGAGCTGGCAGTCAGCACAGAGCCCGACGCGGGGCTCGAACCCACGAACCGCGAGATCATGACCTAAGCGAAAGTCGGACGCTTAACCGACTAAGCCACCCAGGCGCCCCAAAATCTTTTTATTTTCAAAAGCAGTTGTCTAATTCCTGTTATAAGTTCTAGAATAAACAAAACTTAATCAAAGATAAGGAAAAATCAGAACAATTGTTGCCTTGGGAGTGAAGGCATGGTAACTGGGAAGAACCAAGAAGGGAACTTTCTAGAATGACAGTAACGTTCTTTATCTTAATAGTGGTTTGGATTACACAGTTGTATAACTTTATCAAAGCTTTTCCATTGATATGTTTAAGATTTATAAATTTTCCACTGGTACATTTAAGATTTACAAATTTCACTATATGTAGATATCACTTCAAAGGGGAAAAAAGGCATATAAAATCATTAACTCTAATTAAAGATAATGCTGAAGTGTCTAGGGATGAAGTGTTATGATGTCTGCAATTTACTTTGAAACGTATCCAAAAAAAAAAGATGTGTTAATAAATAGAGGGATAAATACATGGTGATCTACATATGTTAAAGCAAATATAGTAAAATGTTAGTTATGGAATCTAAATGGTGGGCATATGGCTGTTCACTATCAAATTTTTTCAGCTTTTCTGGATGCTTAAAAATTTTATAATAAAATGTTGGTGAAAAAAAGCATTTGACAATTGTTACTGAATGTGAGATTTTATAGTTAGGTATATCCTTATGGAGACAGGTGTTATATCTGACTTTAATAGCTATTATATATATATATATATATAATATATATATATATACATGATACACCTATCGTTAGTGTATATATGCCACAGATACATACACACATAATTTGTGCTTTATACTAAAATAATAGAGTGGTTAAAAAGACATTGTATAACTTAACAGCATAAAATAGATTTTATCACATGCACAAGCAGACATTTATTAATATGTGACAAGAACTTTTATCTGTTAATTCACAGTTTTACATGCAAAAAGTATGCCCAGAAGTATACAGGGCACCAGCTGTATAGACAGATAACCTAGGAATAATGTTATATATGGGATGATTAAAAAAAAAAAAGCTTCTCTACAGCTCCCCTTGCTTGTCTCTCCCTATCTATTTCCACATTACTAGCTCCTTTAGATTTGATTACAAGAAGCACCAATTCTACTTCATTAACTTGAAGTAGACATGAAAAGATAAATGAGGGGGGAGGGATTAAGCTCGTACTGAATATGAAAAACTTGGTCTGTATTGTTGCAGAGTATTTATCCTATGTAGACCATATAAAGTCAGCTACAAAGAAAAAATGAATAATGAGAAGAAATAAGAACTAAATTTCTCCTTATAAAATTCTATCATTATAAAAAAATAACTTGGCCTTTATTTATGATTGCTCCCTCCTAAAGAATTTGAGGTGCTTCCAATAAAATATACATGCAATAATCAAATAAGAAGAGAGCAACAAGACCAGGGAAAATATAAGTAAAAGTGGTGGTTTTCAACTAACAACAACAACAAAAAACCCCAAAAATATCACAACATAGAAGCCTAGGATAATAGCTACAGTTGAGCTTTATTTTGCTTCTGAGCTACAGAGAAAAGCAACAACTAGTTAAATTTACTTTCCCAAATTAATATTTAGCACAATGTTCTAAAGCAATTTTGTCATATGAAACTTTTCCAGATTATTCAGTGATGTCACTGACAATCCCCTCAACACCATTCCTACTGAAACCAGAAATGTGGTAAATCCTTTTCTACACCTATTTCTCCTTTTTCTTTTAATAAAAAATAAAACTAGGGCATAAGAATGATTATCCCAAAAACCAAGAACTTGTAGTAAAGGGAATTCCAGGTGATAGAATTATATACCACTTCCAAAGGTGGTTTGCATAGATAAAATAGACATAAATAAAATAAGCTTTTATCTCAGGGTGCCTGGGTGGCTCAGTCTGTTAAGCATCAGGTCATGATCTTACAGTTTGTGAGTTCAAGTTCCAAGTCTGGCTCTGTGCTAACAGCTCAGAGCCTGGAGCCTGCTTCAGATTTTGTGTCTCCCTCTCTCTCTCTGTCCCTCCCTGACTCATGCTCTGTCTGTCTCTGTCTCAAAAATAAGTAGACATTTAAAAAAAATTAAAATTAAATTAAAAAACAAGTTTTTATCTCATAGTTATCCCCTATAAATAAGAAAAAAATGACAATACTTTTTTTCTTTAAAAATACTAGAGTTTAATAAAGAAATGTCCTTTCTCTGAAAACTGTATCCAGTTCTGTCATCTGCTTCTCTCCCCAACCCTGGCCATTCTCCTTCACCCTTGGGGTGGGGGTCCGGGTGGGGGTTACTCAAGCCACCTTATTTATAATGCTTAGTTACGGCCAAGTGGGTACATGGATCAAAGAAGCTCAGGAGGCTGCATCCATAAAGAGAGAAAACAAAACTGACCACAGTGAGCAGCAGAGGCTAAAGGTACAGGTAGGAGTCTATGACTTTTGGTCTTCTTCCTGTTCCTGTTATTCCCTGAGGCCTGGGAGAATTCTGGGAATGCTGTGAGACAACAGCATTGTTGACTTTTAATAAATATCCTGTTTTTCTTGAATAATATTAAAATGCAACCAATGAATATAATTTCATGAGCAGCTCAGAAAATATATTCCAAGAATGGGAATTTCTATTGGTTTGGGTTGACTCAAGCATTAGAACTTGTAGCATCGAGAAGAAAAGATGAATTCTAAACCATCTTCCAGAAATATCACTTTTCTCAGCCAACCTTTGATGAAGGTGATAAAGACCAGACAATGTGAAACAGCATGCTCTTGCAGGGCTTGGAATGCTAGTGCTCTGGGCTGATCCACAGTCTTCAAAAACCTCACAAGCAGATAGTGACCTCTCTTTTGAAAACTTGATAGAAACTGTTCTGGACTTAATCCAGATGAGCTCAATCAGACCCATGAGGTTAATCAAGGTCAGCAATCTAGGGAAGATGAGTACTTACCAGGTAGAATGGGCTTTAAACTGCTTTGGTAGCAATAGGTAGTCCTTGAGCTTTTTAAATGTAAGCTTCGAGATCAAAAGTGTTTATTATGTCAGAATCTAAATGAGGCTAGTTCAAGAACTACACAGCTGGGAAAAGAAATGTCAAGTAGTCATCCAGACTCTCCAAAGATCATTTTTAAGCTGACTTATTGTCTTATTTATTATAAAAATAATGCATACTTATTGTAAAAAATCCTGAAAACACTGAAAAATATTTAATAGAAGATAAAAAGGGATGCCTGGTGGCTCAGCTGGTTGAGTGTCCAGCTCTTGATTTCAGCTCAGGTCATGATCCCAGGGTTGTGGGATCAAGCCCTGTGTCAGGTTCCATGCTGAGCATGGAGCCTGCTTAGGATTTTCTCTGTCTCTGTCTCTGTCTCTCTCTCTCTCTCTCTCACTTCTTTCCCTTACTCATGTGCACATGTACACTCTCTCTCACTCTAAAATAAAAAAAGAAAATAATTTAAAACCCAATCTCCTAGGATAATCACTAATATTTTGTTGCATATCCCTCTATACCTTTTTCCTAAGCTTATGAAAACAACTTTTCCCATAAAAATACTTCATTTGTATATACAATTATGTAACCTTAGCAATTAAGTATAAATACACATCAATGTCAAAGATTCTACATCGTCATTTTAATAACTACATAACGTTCCAATAAATGGACAAGCCATCAAATAATTTATTTAATTGATTCCTTTTACTGATTTCTGGGTTTTGGTTATTATCAATAACACTGAAATGAAGAATGTTTATTTAATGTTCCAGTTAATCCATATTAACTTGTTCAATAATCTCTCCTGAATAAATCCCCAATATAATTCTTCACTCAAAGAAGCTTAAAAAGCTCTTTAAAACTTGCTGTGTTTCAGGGCACCTGGGTAGCTCAGTTGGGTAAATGTCCGACTTCAGCTCAGGTCATGATCTCGTGGTTTGTGAGTTCAGACCCTGCATCAGGCTCTGCGCTGACAGCTCAGCAGAAACCTGCTTCAGATTCTGTGTCTCCCTCTTTCTCTGCCCCTCCCCTGCTCATACTCTCTCCCCCCCCCATCTCTCTCTCTCTCAAAACTAAATAAACATTAAAAATTTTTATAAATAAATAAATAAAATTTGCTATGTTTCACTCACTTGAAGGAGTTTCTCAGTGGGAACAAGTTTATAATAAGATTAAATTAGATATATTTCCAAATGGTTCCTCCATGTTCTTTTCTGCAGCATGCTTCCTTAAACTTTCTAGTGTTTTCTAGGAGCTCTAGGTTTTGTTTGGCTTCATTTGGTTTCTTGTGGGTACCAACTATCTTCTTCAAATCAGAAGTCTGGTAAGCAGACCCACATTTAGCCCAATAAGATGCCTTCTTCCTGAGAGCAGTCCAGACACTTAGACAAATAGAAACCACTGGGTAAGATGAAAAGCCTTCCTTCTCCTACAGTCTGCTTAATGCCAAAATTACAAATATACAATTATGTATGCAAATGAGCCCAGGAACACTAGATCAAATGTATGCTATGTTTGCTGCCGAAGCAAGCTCAAGGACAAATGTATGGGAAAGAAATAGCTGCTTCCAGAGGACCAAGAGATAGTGTTAGACATACTCAATACAGTCTAAACTTGTCCATATAATGGAGACTCTAGTAAAGACATCCCAAAATTTATCCTATCATCTGACATTTAGCTATATTAAATTATATTTATAAATTAGTTAAAAAGGTAATTTTTTGCTTCAAGTTATACAACCACCCCAAGAGGAATGAGCCGTGGAGAAAAAAATTCTTAAAATCTTCATCAGATAATGCCTAAGCATCAAAGAATTGTCATAGTGCAGATGAAATATGATATGCACACACCTCATAGGGAAGGGTAACACATGCTATCAACGCCAATAAAAGAACAGAATTTAGAGAAAATTGGTCCTTGTCATATGATCCCAGATGCACAAAGAGTACTTTCAAGCCTCCTGTTATGGGTGGAATGGTATCCCCCCAAAACTCCATATGTAGAAGTCCTGACCCCCAGTACCTCAGACTGTGACCCTGTTTCGAAATAGGGCCATTGCAGATGCAATTAGTTACATGAGATGAGGTCATACTGGAGTAGATGGGCCTCTCATATAATAAGGGGAAATTTGGACAGGGAGACATAGAGGGATGACAAATGTGAAGACAAGGAGGGAGAAGGAAACCACCAAAAGCTAAGAGAGAGAAGCATGGAACAAATTTCTCCCTCACGGCCCTCAGAAGGAACACTGCTGACATCTTGATCTCAGACTTCTGGCCTCCAGAATTGTAAGATAATAAATTTCTTTTGCCCTAAGCTACTCAGTTTGTGGCACTTCATTATAGTAGCCCTAGCAAAATAATAAACTGGCCTACCCACCTTTAACACCAGAAAGAAGAAAGACAGAAAATACTAAAAAATAAAAGGGATTCCCTTTCCAAACTGCTACTCTTCTTTGGAAATATATAAAACATTAAGCTACTGAAATAAAGTCATAGCATCAGATATTTGATTAGGACCCCAAACATAAAAATCCCCATAATTGGGGAATGAAATAAAAACTTGCCTATAGAGCTATTAGGTGAAAGAGCTGAGGTTTGACCCAGGCCTGTCCAAAGACAGTCATTCTGCCTTCTGCTATCTTTGGCAGACTTTCAACGTCTCTTCTGAACCCTAACCAGTCTCTCCTTTTCTCCTCTCTGGCTCTCAGATACTCAAGACCCACATGCTGCCTCTAAGCCACAGCCCCCACTGCAGCACTCTACCCAAACCAACCCTCCTCCAGAGAACCACATTCCAAAATGTACCTTCCTTCCTCCCCTTTGCTCAACAAACAAAACCAACCCCCAGACCTTCAGAATCAGATCTCTTCTAGGCTTTCAGAAGAAAGAAATCTGAATATCTAAAGCAATTTACATAAACATGTATATAAGATATACAAATGCCTGAGGAGTTTATAAACCAAAAATCTGCCTGGCAGAATGTGGGGTGAATAACTTTAATAAGATGCATTTTGGGTGTTACTTGATAATCCTGGGAAATTTGCAGCTCAGGGTGGCTGGCTTCTCAGGAGAGCCACTGAGAGTTATTGAATGAAAAAGGGGGTCAATACCCCAAGTTGGAGACCAGGGTGGGGGCAGATGCAGAGAAGAGAGAGACAAAAGATAGCTTACCTAAGAGAACCCTAAGGTGGAGATCATATTTAGCCTGTGCCACCGTTTTGCCTAACACAGGATTAAGAACTTTAGTAAGAGCATTGGCTCTCAAGTGCTGTTAGATGTCATGATAATAGCAGCTTTACTGAGCATTTTCCATGTCTCAGCCACCACCCTCAGCACTTTTTGGGTATTAACTCATTTCACCTTTAGAGCAATTCTAAAAAGTGGGTGCTATGATCTGCTTTATAAATGGAAAAACAGAGGTACCCAAGGGCTAAGCAATTTGTCTAATAGGAGTAAAATCAGTGTCCAAACCCAGGCAGGCCAACCTCACAGGCTCCTGCTCTGACCAGTGCTCTATGCAGGGAAACCTCATATGTGACATGGGGTATTATTATTCCAGCAAAAACATACAGTAGTGAATCGAAGCATCTGCCAGCCCATCTGAGATACAGCAAATGTTTCCACTTAGACGCCCAAAGCCAACCTCAGTAACTCTGACGGGCTAGCCTGCTGGAGTCCCCAGCCACACTTGTGGGTCCAGGTATGTCCTCATGTGTCACTCAAATGATACCTAAGAGTGACTACTAGAGCGCAGCCTCTGGAACCTAGTTTAAATAAGTAAACAAATCTAAAAATATGACTTCGGCCTCAAGAACTCTGGCTATTTTTTGTGGGTCAGATCCCAGCTGTGCCTTCTCACTGTATTCCACTGGAGATGACTGAGTGGCATTCCGGACACAGTCAACACCTTAAACACAAAATCAAGAGGCCTCCTCCATGCCCCCGTCTGGGGCATTCCACAGTGGCAGTCCAAACAGCTTGTCTGAACTGTCACACTAAGGGAATTTATTTCCAAACAGAAGAAAAAAAAAAGTTCCAAATGTCTGCTCTCCTTCCAGGATTTAAAAGGCCTGATGTAAGAAAGCAAAAATAACAAAATTAAATGTGTGAAATTCTAGTGAGTATAATGCTTCCAATAGTTTCTTTTACCGTAAATTCTTAATCTGCCCATGCCTTTTCAGTTCAGTAAGGGAAACGTGAAGTGTATCAGTGGCTGCCTACAAAAAAAAAGTTGTGGATGAACCTACGGCCCTCTCAGACCGGCTGGGCTCTTGGAATATAAATCTGAGCTTGCAATGGTTTTCAGTTTTATTTCTCAATAAACAGGGCAGCTCTAAGAACTTCACATGCACACACATGTGCACACACACATGCATACAGATACTTCTCTTAGAGAATGACCTTAGTGATGACAAACAAAACAGTGGCGTGTATGCATCTGCCAAGGCAGAGTCTGCTCAGTCTTTTTTTTTATTTATTTATTTATTTATTTATTTCTAGGAGAGAGAGAGACAGCGTGAGCAGGGGAGGGTCAGAGAGAGAGGGAGTCACAGACTGAAACAGGCTCCAGGCTCTGAGCTGGCAGTCAGCACAGAGCCCGACGCGGGGCTCGAACCCA
The DNA here is from genome assembly GCA_017311185.1 of Proteles cristata cristata. Lineage (NCBI taxonomy): Eukaryota > Metazoa > Chordata > Mammalia > Carnivora > Hyaenidae > Proteles > Proteles cristata. The sequence goes on from JAESUZ010001598.1 coordinate 856,752, forward strand.
CGAACCGCAAGATCATGACCCAAGCGAAAGTCGGACGCTTAACCGACTAAGCCACCCAGGCGCCCCAGAGTCTGCTCAGTCTTTAAGGGAGAGCCTGAGAACTGCTCTTAGTGCTTCTCAGAGTGGTCCTCATCCAAGGACACCCAGGCCCCAGGGGAGAAGGGACCGATGAGTTCCCACTTCTAGAAACCGGCAAGCCTCCCGCATGCAACAAGGCCCGAGTCCTTCCTGCCCTCCTCAGCAAGGGCATTACATTAGCTGCAACAAGCCTGATGAGCTGAAGTGCAGAAGACACAAAAAAGGGTGAGGGGCAGAATCTCCCCCTCCAGAGGATGGGAGCAGCACTGCCTAATGGAAGGTCCAGATCACCAGGACAGGGAGCTTGAAAGAGGGGGCTGGGGAAGGAACAGAAAGGAGTAAGTGGGAGCAAGAAAGGAGGCAAAAGTGAGGGACACCTGCCCTAGCCAAAAGGAGTAGTGTTTCTGCCAAAGAAAGTACCTGTGGGGAAGGAGCTAATGAGTAAGTTGGACCAAGTCACAACCTCTGACCCTTCTTCTATACCAAGCAGGTGAATCAACTACCCCAATCCATAATGGTCTTGGGTAGATTTGCCCTGGGGAAGACCAGGAAGGAAGAAGGTCCTAGAGAAAGGAGTAATGACCACCATGTCATCATTCATGAGGGAGAGGGAAGAGGAAGAAGAAGGAAAAGAAGAAAAATTGAGAGGCAGGATGAATCTGGATTGGCCCTGGGATTTGGTAGTAGAAAATGCTTTGCGTGACTTGGAGGAGATAGCACATTCCTCCAGGCCCATGCCATGAAAAGGCCATCCTCCATGGAACTCTTCATGATCTGTTCCAAACCAGTGCTGTTCTATCTGTCCTGAAAAGCCTCATTCTTTGCAGCATGTGCTATTCTGTAATACTATCTTCTTCCATTGCCTCCCCCAGGCTGCCTGAAGGCTTTGGCATCTGGCTCTCTTTCTCTCTCTTAGAGTCTGACCAATATCTGGCTAACTTCAGTGTTCATGTTGATGACCTAGCCAGTCTGACTTCCTCAGGGTTCACAGGGTGCCAGCCACCATATCTGTAACTCTGCATCATTATCTGTAATCTTTACAACAGACCTGTAGGTAGGCTATTTAGAGATAGCAGGGGCTAGGATTCTAACCCAGGCTGGTCAGACTCCCAAGTTCATGTTCTCCTCTCTCTGCAACACTGGCTCAGAATGCATCTAAAATGTAAACCTGAAAATCCTGCTGACTATACACTCTTACATTGCTACCTCTCCCATTAAACCTCTTCCTCCACCTCATCAAATGTCCAACCCGTCAACCCCTGCCTTTACTCCCAGCTTATCAACCCTTCCTGACACTTCTTCCTTCCATACCTGTGGCCAGAGGAAATGCCAGGAAAACCCCTCATGAGACTGTTTCTTTGGCTCAATGCCCATATAATGAACCCTCTCCCTTTGATCACCAGACTACTGATTAAAATAGTAAAATCCTCTAGGCCTAGAACTGTAAGCAATGTTATGATGGTGATGTAAGTGCTGGTTTGAAATTTTAATAAGTGTGTTAGATTGCTAGGAACCAGGTGGAGAGAAAAAAGCTGATGGCAGGTGGCAATTGATAAGAACCATGGCTATTTCCAGTTAGCCTCATAAAAATGAGGCCCTGTGTTTTCTCTTGAACTCCTTGGGGCTCTTGATCTAACAGAAGAACATGCTCTGACAATGATGTCACTGCTGGCATCAACTAAAAGACATGCTGTCTCTTTCCATCCCGAAGACAGTGACTCAGCACTCTAGGGGTTCCACAGGTGGCTGACAAAAATCTTCCCTTTACCCTTCCATCAATATCCACCCACTACCACTGAATGAGAGGAAAAGTAAAATGTAGCCTTTTAGGGACGTTCCTTCCCTCTTCTCCAGAACCAAGGTTTGCAGGGAGGGTTGGAGAGTGAACAAAGTGGACTTTTGCAGTTTGATGTGAACACGTAAGTATTCCTATATGTCCTCTGTCACTGGGCATGACAAATATGTAAACAAATATGAGATAGGTCTGTAATGCGTTCTGAACCCATCAATAACACAATGATTCTCAGTCAATCACTTAAACGGTGTTCTCATCAACATCTCCATTATCTTGCCCTATTGTCCTATTCTTCCATCCGCTCTCCTGATAATCCCCAGAAACTCTCTGATTTCCCCAATTCTGAGAGCTTTGATACTATTGGAGAGAATCACAAAACTTTGTTGCTAACCTAAATTACAAATTTAGGAGCTCCAATCTCTGCTTTTCCCTAAATATTCCTCTAGTGTATTTCCCTTTAACAGCACTTCCAAAGCTGTTTCGTGTTCTTCAAGTCCTCTTCCCCAACCCTAGCCCCTTTATCCTAAGACAACATTGCTGCCTAACTTCCATAAACACAAAACAAAACAAAAAACAAAAACAGTCATCCACAACTTCCATCCCTTTGACCTTTCAGGCTTTATTCTCACCCATCTTCTTCATTTCCTTCTTGTCCGAAAAGAAAAGTATCCTGGTCCTTTCCAGGACCACTTTACCTGCATCTTGAACCCATCCTTGCCTTTCCTAGAACTGAAGACTCAGTTCTTGAGTCTTCCCCATCCAAATAATCCATCAGTAAAGCAAGTCTACCCTCAGTTCCACCTAGTTCTCAAAGCACCCTGTGGCTGCCCTTCATTCACAACCAAGTCATAATTTTGCTGCCAGTCCTACTTCCATATCAAAGTTCCCCATGGAAAAAGTCAACATTTCCCAGTGCCTCAAACCCAGCCTTAAGTTCTCATCTAACTCTCTTTTCTGAAATTATGGCATTGCCATAAATTGGTTTTGTTTGAGTTAAAAGCAGGAATATTGGAGTCAGTGGCCTGAGTGCAGTGTTTGAAAACAAATTGGTAGAAACCAGTTTGTAATTACAATTAACTTTGAGTTGAATTACTCAGTTATAACCCCCGTTTCTTCACTCTGAAAATGGAGAATATGCTAATGGCTTCTTGTAGTTAAAGCTTATTAGCTAGGTTCATAAATGAAGAAGTGCAATTTGAGATAGTGAAAAGCTGGATTGGAAGTCAGGAGAATGGAGATTTAATCCCAGCCATAGAATCTTTGTAATAACAAGATCTCTGGGCCTCATTGTTTAATTAGACTGGGTGATCATGAAAGCCCTTTCGGCCCTAAACATTTCTATGACACAAAGAGTTTGGCAACAATTTTGAGAAAATGTACAAATGAGTGTTATGTGAGCAAAACATGTAATAAGGGCTTCAGGGAGAGAGAAGAGCAACAAAAGCAGGAAAATTGAAAGAATTTTAGGGTCCAATGGACCCTAAAAGACAGAGAGAATTTTGACTGAAGTATAAAAGGAGGAAAAGATTTCTGAGTTTGAGAAGCAAAACAACAAAGGCCTGGAGTGATTTCAGATGCACCAGGATGACTTCACAGGCAAAAGTATCTTCCTCAACTTGCCAGCAGGTTCTGAATCAGTAAATGGTTTTGTAGTGATTGTTAACCCATAAATATGTTGTTATTTATAACTGATAAAAATGAATGTGACCTATGCTCCTCAGCCATTTAAAGTCATTTGTAAAAGAATGGGTGAATGAAGGATATACCTCGTGGTATTTTCCCACAATGCCAATTGTCTCTAGGCAATAGTTGTAAGTGACTTTTATTATGTTTACCTATATTTTCTAAAATGAACATGCATTGGTATTTATAACTAGAAAGAATGAGAGCGTATTTTTAAGGTTTTAAATGCAACTAAGGAGGTGGTGACATCTTAAGCCATTAACAATCAATAGTGGGAAGGACTGATTCACAGATGGCTGGGACTTTGTTGAGGGCACAGAGGTGCCAGGGGCACTGAGAGAGCTCTTGCAAGGGGAGATAGCAAAGCATTGGCAATAGATTTTACCTAGCCCCTAAACTTGTCCCTGCAACAGTATATTTTAATCTCTCCATTTTGTTCTTTTTGACTCCCAATTTTATTTCTAGCACCCAAAAGGATTCAAAGATTTTATTAATTGCAAAAGGTCCCTTTTTAACTACTGATTATATCAAGGGTAATGCAACTACTCATTCTTTTTCAGTGATAAACGTCTGTCTGTTATTCTTCCCCTCAGTCCGTACTCAGATTTGTGGAGCCTCAGAGTAGTTAGTGGAGTTCTGAGAAGTGAAAGCCTGGGAAGAATGACTCATATGAATAAGCACGATGGGGATCTGTAGTTTTTTTTACACGTATGGATATATTTTTAATTCGTTCTCTCCTATTAAGGTTTGCTGCAGCCTTTCTGCCATCATGGCCTCAGAGAAAGGGAAAAAGTAAATCTTTCCTCAGGAAGGGGGACAGGATTTAGAAATACTTCCTACCAACCAGAAGGAGAAATTAAAACATTGCAGTAAATGCTGACCTTAAATAAGAGATATAAGCAAGGAGACGAGCATGGCATGGTTCCTTTGCCTTAGGCCTAAATCTCAACATGAGAGATTATTAGGTAAAGGCTAAGGTAAAAGTAGAGGGTTTTCTGTCCCCACTTCCTATTGGAACTGTAGAAGGAAACTTCATCCCAGAATGACTTCCATACTAATATGGAAGAGTCTCATGAGAGGAAAAAATGGTGTGTTTAGAAGAAAGAAAGTCTGAGGTAACACCCCTAAGTCTTCCTCAGATTGCATGTGGCAAGGAAGGAATCCAGAAATTCCCATATACCCCCATGGAGGGATTCCTGGTGAATTTCCAAGGAAGTTGCCAAGGCAGCAGTGAAGAGACCCTATAGCCAAGGACCATGGAGCAAACCACCCAATCTAAGAATAAATGAGAACCCCAGCAGGCCTCAGGAGCATGTCTGCACCAGCAAGAGATGAGGTGAATCAAGTCATCTAGGGAAGACCAAGCAGAAGAATGGAGAATGAGAGAGACCCAAGTTCACAGGAAGTAGATACCAGAGGACTATTAGTGACCTGCAGATAAGTGACATTGGTGTGGAGAACAAAGGGGAGCACAAGGGCCTACATGTGTGGATTTGAAGCCTCCTCTCTGCTCAGAACTTAGGTCACTTAAGACCAGTGATGCTCCTGTAAATGTTTTAACAACGGACTCTCCAGAGAGAAAAAGCTCTAGTTTGTAGCACATGGAAATTTCTATGGCGTGAATACTCCCACCAAAGCAGACTTGAAGCTACTAATGTTACACCATTGGACTTGGAGTTGGGAAGAGATGGGATATTTCCACTTACTAATAAAATAAATAATTTCAGTTGTATATAAAATGTCTTTCAATAATTATGAAATGATAAGTTTTAAGTCTTAACTTTCTTTTTGATATTACTTCTTTAATTGTAAGTTTGTAGAACATAATTGTTAATGAAGACTGTGTAATTGTTAGTAAAAACTGACTTGTGCAAAAATTTATCAATTCTGATAAGCCAGCACAAGCTAGCTGAGCATACCACTGCTTAAGAACCTCTACCTATTTTCGCCAAAGGTCATCTTGGAGAGATACAGGGAAAGTGGAAGGAAAATTAAACAACTGGGTTGCTTACTCAAAATAAATTATCTCTAATTGATAAATGTCAGTGTCTACTACCACCTCCAGCACCATCATTTCCAACCTAGGATGATCAGGAAGAAGGTAAAATCATTTACAGAAAACATAAAGAGACTATATTTTCTTTGCACATCTTAGAATTTTTGTGTGTATCAATTAGAAATTCTGTGCTAAGAATCACCTGGGTGGCTCAGTCGATTACTGTCAAACTTCAGCTTAGGTCATGATCTCATAGTTTGAGGGTTCAAGCCCCAAAGTGGGCTCTCTGTGGGCTTTCTGCTGTCAGCACAGCCCACTTAGGATCCTCTGCCCTCCTCTCTCTCTGTCCCTCCCCAGCTTGTGCGTTTTTCTCTCTAAAAAATAAATCTTTTTTTAAATTAAAAAAATAATAAAAGCATATTTTAAAAAAAGAAAGAAAAGAAATTCCGTGCTGAGTAGTGAAATCTTCCAGTGATGGTAATTTATGTGGGTGGGGGTATGTCTTTCTCACATAATGAACGGTCTGGCCTGTACTTCATGGTCACAAAATGGCTGCCCCAACTCTAGGCAATATATTTACATTCAAGCAAAGACAAAGGGGCAAAAAGCCCAGCAGTTTTCTTTTATTAGGAGCACAAAAACTTTCCTATGAATCTGCCTTCTATTGACCCTCCCCATTTCCTTCCTCCTGGTGGACCTATGTTGCTTAAGTCTTACTGGTAAGAACTAGGTTACTTAGTCACTTCTAGCTGCAAGGGACACTGGGAAAAATATTCCAGTGTCCTAGACTGGAATTAGCCTAGACCAGTCAGGATGCACTGCTTAGGGCTAGGCATGTTGCTGCCAATGTTTGAAGAAAATCAGAATCCTGTTAGCAAGGAAGAAGGGAGTGATGGAGTTTGAGCAAGCTGGAAGCAGAGTCTAGGGCAAAATAAAACAGTATTTCTGACACTAATCCACACAGAAAGTGGAAGAATTGTTTTAAATGGAAAAGAGTCAAGACTGGCATTTGTTTGCCAGAGCATACAACAGAAATTCAGGAAGAGCCTGGAAGTATCACTCACATCTAAAGCAGAAGTTATCAGAAACAAAAAGGCCTGGAGGTCTTAGTTGCTTCCCAACCTTCTGGCTCCCCTGGCCCTCAAGCTGCCTAAGCATCTGTTGGTCCCCTCCAACTCCTAAAGGAAGGCACTTCCTTTCACCCACATTAAGGGCAGGAAATGGGATAAAGACAATGAAGTCCAATGGTAAAAAGCTCCCATCAGGAAAAATTAGGGAATAAGAGACTCTGGTTGTTTAATATTTTTGGTTGCTCAGAGCTTTCACCAAGTAGTGCTTTCTAGGGACCTAAGTCAAACTTGCTCTTTCCTTAGTACACACTTATAGTATCATTTATGAAGCTGAGAAGAGCTGCAGGACTGAGAAGGAAAGTGAAAAGAAAGAAGGTCCTGAAAAATAAATAAAAAATATTAAAAAAAAAAAAAAAGAAAGAAGGTCCTTTCTTCCCTGCCCCTGATGAACCTCCGGACTAGCAAAGGTTAATTACTAGAATGTTTGGGGCTTATTCCTTGGGAAAGGAGCTGAATGACTAAACATTGTTGAGTGCTGAGTCCCACAGCCCATCCGCAAATGGAGCCTGCCCTGCTATGACCAATGGGGTGTGTACCTCTCATTTGGCCAATAAACTACTTCTATGAGTAGCATTATATCCAGGAAAAAGGCAAGTCACAGATGTTCCAGAGATGGAGGTGAAGGTCCTGGGGATGAAATATTAACTACTAGACAGGAGTGAAATGTTAAATTAAAATTCCACATTAGCAGGGTGCCTGGGTGGCTCAGTCGATTAAGCATCTGGGCTCGGTTCATGATCTCACAGTTCATGGATTCAAGCCCCACATCAAAGATCCTGGACCCTGCTTCAGATTCTGTGTCTCCCTCTCTCTCTGCCCCTGCCCCCACTCATAGTCTGTCTCTCAAAATTAAATAAACCAAAAAAACCCCAAAAAAAACAAAAAAAAACCCCACAGTAGCCTTTCTGAAATAAAATGTGGGCCCTTTAATTGAATATGTTGACTAAATGCAAATAATTTCAAGTAAAAAAATTTGTTTTCAAGCAACAAAGATCTGATTCATTGGTCCATACTGCAAAACTCACATATGTGAATTAAGTTTATTCTTCTAGTGAAACGTAATCTAGTGCTTTTCCATCATATAATATTATCTTACCTAAAGAACACTGACACAATAGCATTTTGAACTTTTTTGTTTTCCATGATTCTTAACCAAAGTTCTCTCCTTGAAGTCTGCATTTGTGGTGGTGGGAGGAGGGCAGGGGCGGGGTGGGGGTGGGTGGGTGGGTGGGTGTGAGGGTGGAGAGTGGTGCCTATGTAGGCATATTTGCTGCCTCTCTAGACAAGTGATCAGACTTGAAAATGTTAACTAATTTCATTTTCTTGATAAAGTTTGTCTGTGACCAGAACTGAGTCATACCAAAAATACCTCTACAAGATTTGACCTTTTACTTAAATCCCACATTGAGATAATACAAAATGGTTATCAATAAGACCTTTGTTCTTAAAAGCACATTTAAAATAAATCACTTTTTAAAAGAAGAAAACTGTTTTCACTTAAATTCTTTACAGGCAATCAGATCGAAAGTTATGTTTGCCCTTTTATTTTCTTTATACATAAATTATGCCCAAGAGGCCATGATAACAGCACTATACAAACTTTGCTTTACCTTTGTATTTACTTCTTGTCAAAATAAGTTCTACAAATTAATTTGTTTTTAGAGTGCTTTATGACCAATAAGCCCCAGGGTGAAAACAATGCAGGCAGTAACCATTTTTTATTGTTCACACACAAAAAAACCTAGTCCAATTATATGAGGTTAAGTAATTCTTAATTTCTTCTGATGAGGAGTTTACTTGTAATAGAAAATTTTCACTCAATTCTAATAATGTTTTATCATTTAGAAAAGTTTTAAAAACAGACTTTTGCTCGAGCCCCCTGAGCAAAGTGACCCTTAAGTAATACCTTCATAGGGCTAACAACTAGGCTTAGCCTCCTGAATGTTTTAACTACCTAACAGTTTTGTCACTGAACTTCTGTTTGCTCCATAAAATGCTGGGAGCTTGCTACATAGATACATAATCTAAAAAGTATTAATTCTGAAAGACATTTCTCTTCATTCTCAGATTTCCTGTTTTTCTTCTTTTGGTTTGGGCCTCCATCCCATCCATGTTAGAGGCTGCTTTATGAGGGGCAGATTTTGAATTTTCTTTTGTGATTTACTATTAATGGCCTAGAGGGGCAAAATTGTGATCTTAGCAAGCATAAGTCTGGAAGAAAAAGAATTTGGGAATGAAGTAATTTTATATATGGGTATTTATTTTCATATATTTATTTGATATAGAAATTTAACCCATAAAATGCGCTTGCTACTTCTCAAATTAGCTATGGTAAGTGCAAGATCTCATGGGTTATTTGTTAGATTGCTCCTCCTCTATCTCCACCATAGCCTTCATGTATAGGTTAGCACAGGGTGAGGCCCCAGAGCCCAAAGTAGGATTGGAAGAGACATCTGTTTCAAAAACCTAGCAATCAGAAGAGTTAAAAAGAGTTCAAGGATTTGAAGAAGCTGAAACTTTCATCAATGCAAAAGGGCAAGCACAAGGCTGAAAAGGAAAGACACAGACCAAGTTTGATATGCTTTGGGAGTGAAGAATGGGAGATGGGAATAAAGAACAGTCCAGAATAGGCTCTGGAACAAGGAGGGTACACTTGTACCAGTCTTGAGCCTTTGAGGAGAGGACAAGGATGGAAGAAGGGTCAGGTGACTAAGCAGGGAGTCTGATTTGAAGTGACAAAGAACAACAGTAATAATGACCATAACATAAAGACTCCACTAAAACAGAGAACTATAAAGCAATATCTCTGATTAAGAGAAATGAAAAAATCCTCAGTAAAATACTAGAAAACCAAATTAAACAACATATTAAAAAATCATTCACCACAATAAAGTGGGATCTATTCCTGGGTTGCAAGTGTGGTTCAATATTTGCAAATCAAATCAATCAATGTGATACCTCACATCAATGAGAAAAAGAACAAGAACCTATGATCATTTCAATAGATGCAGAAAAAGCATGTGACAAAGTACAACACCCATTCATTATAAAAACCCTCAACAAAGTAGGTTTAGAGGAAACATACATCAACATAATAAAGTCCATCTATGAAAAACCCACAGCTAACATCATCCTTAATGGAGAAAACCTGAGAGCTTTTCCCTTACGATCTGGAAGAAGACAACGATGTCCACTCTCACCACTTTTATTCAACATAGTACTGGATGTCCTAACCATAGCAATCAGGCAACAAAAAGAAATAAAGGCATCCAAATTGGTAAAGAAGTAAAACTTTCACTCTTTACAGATGACATGATACTATATACAGAAAAACCTAAAGACTCTACCAAAAATTGCTAGAACTGATAAATGAATTCAGTAAAGCCACAGGATACAGAATCAATCTACAGAAATCTGTTGCATTGTTATATACCAATAATGAGGCAGCAAAAAGAGAAATTAAGAAAACAATCCCATTTACAACTGCACCCAAAATAATAAGAATCCTAGGAATACAACTAACCAAAGAGGTGAAAGGCTGAAAACTATAAGGAACTGATGAAAGAAACTGAAGATGACACAAAGAAATGGAAAGGTGTTCCATGCTCACAGATTGGAAGAACAAATACTGCTAAAATGGCTATATTACCCAAAGCAATCTACATATTTAATGCAATCTCTATCAAAATACCAAAGGTATTTTTCACAGAACTAGAGCAAGCAATCCTAAAGTACGTATGGAACTACAAAACACCTCATACAGTCAAACTTATCTTGTAAAAGAAAAAGCAAAGCTGGGGACATCACAATTTCAGTCTTCAAGTTATATTCCAAAGCTATAGTAATCAAAACGTTATGGTACTGGGACAAAAATAGACACACAGATCAATAGAATAGAAAAGAAAATCCAGAAATAAACCCACAATTATATGGCTAATTAATACTCAACAAAGCAGGAAAAAATGGGAAAAGATAGTCTCTTCAACAAATGGTGTTGGGGAAACTGGACAGCAACATGCAGAAGAATGAAACCTTTTTTTACACCATACACAAAAATAAATTCAAAATGGATGAAAGACCTAAATGTAATACCTGAAGCCATAAAAATCCTAGAAAAGAACACAGGCAATAATTTCTTTGATATTGGTCATAGCAACTTCTTTCTAGATATGTCTCCCGAGGAAGGGGAAACAAAGGCAAAACTTAACTTTTGGTACTACATCAAAATAAAAAGCTTCTGCACAACAAAGAAATAATCAACAAAACTAAAAAGGCAACTTATTGGGGTGGCTGGGTGGCTTAGTCGGTTAAGCATCTGACTTTCGCTTAGGTCATGATCTCTCTGTTCGTGGGTTCGAGCCCCGCGTCGGGCTCTGTGCTGACAGCTAGCTCAGAGCCTGGAGCCTGTTTCAGAGTCTGTGACTCCCTCTCTCTCTGACCTTCCCCTGCTCACACTGTCTCTCTCTCTCTCCCTCTCTCTCTCTCCTAGAAATTAAAAAAAAAAAAAGGCAACCTACTGAATTAGAGAAGATATTTGCAAAAGACATATCAGATAAAGGGTGAGTATCCGAAATACATAGAGAACTTAACAAAACTCAACATCCAAAAAAGAAACAATCCAATTTAAAAATGGGCAGATGACATGAACAGACATTTCTCCAAAGAAGATATATAGATGACCAACAGACACATGAAAAGATGTTCATTATCACTTATCATCAGGGAAATGCAAATCAAAACTAATATGAGATATCACCTCATACCTGTCAGAATGCCTAAAATCAACAACACAAGAAACAACAGGTGTCAGCAAGGATGTGGAAAAGAAGGAACACTTGTGCACTATTGGTGGGAATGCAAACTGGTGCAGCCAATGTGAAAAACAGTATGGAGGTTCCTCAAAAAGTTAAACATAGAACTAACTACCTTATGATCCAGCAATAGCACTACCGGATACTTATCCAAAGAATACAGGAACACTAATTTAAAGAGATACATGCACACCTATGTTTATAGCAGCCTTATTTACAATAGCCAAGATACAGAAGCAGCCCGAGTTTCCACTGATTGATGAATGCATAAAGATGTGTTATGCATACACATACACCATACGTGCACGCACACACGCACACACACACACACACACACACACACACACACACTAGAACATTATTCAACTATAAAAAGGAATGAAATTTTGCCCTTTTTGTAACAACATGGGTGGAGCTAAAGAGTATTATGCTAAGGGAAATAAACCAGTCAGAGAAAGACAAACACTATATGATTTCACTCATATGTGGAATTTAAGAAACAATACAAATAAGCAAAGGGAAAAACAGGAGAGAAAGAGAGAGAGAGAAACAAAGCAAGAAATAGACTCAATTATTGAGAGCACACTGATGGTTACCAGAAGGGAGGTATGCCTTATAGTATTCTTGGTAACAGAATATTCAAGATATTCTTGATGCCAAAGACAGCAATACAAAGTATATACCTTAAATTATTAAATGAAGTAGAGGAAAAAAAGCTCTACAGATTAATATAACTCCTTGAGAAAAACACTGGAAAGAAATAACCTTATTAAAATTTTCTCATGTCTTTCCTTTCGCTTAATTCTAAAAGCATGATCCCATCCATCAAGTAATAGTCATATATATAAATGGGAATTGAATTTTAAATTATATGTTCCTACATTCTTCATGAGTACTGTGATGGATAAATTTATGTGTCAACTTGATGAGGCCACAGAGTACCCAAATATTCAAATCTTATTTTGGGTGTGTCTATGTGGGTGTTTCTGGAAGAGATTAACGTTTGAACGGGTAGTCTCAGTAAAGCAAATAGTCCTCGCTACTGTGGATGAGCCTCGTCCAATCAGTAGAAGGCCAGATTAGAACAAAAAGAATGAGTAAGAGAGAATTTCTTCTCCGTGACTGCAATCAGGCTAGGACATCAGTCTTTCTCCTGCCTTCAGACCTGAACCAAAACATCAGCTTTTACTGAGTCTTGAGCTTTCAGAAGGGAACTACACCAATGGCTCTGCTGAGTCTCCAGTTTGCCAACTCACCCTGCAGATCTTGGAACTTGTCAGCCTCCCAACTGCATGAGCCAATTCCTTATAACAAATCTCTTTATAGATAAAGCCAGGAAGAGAGAGAGGAGGAGGAGAGAAACATACACATTGCATTGATTCTGTTTCTCTGGAGATCCTGACTAATACAGATGCTTGTATAAATTTTATAGCAAAGTTGTATAAAGAATAAAGATATACCAAGAAGAGTCAGTTGTTCTCCTCCCAGACCACAGCCATATGTCCTGGTCTGGTAGTAACTCAAAGAATCATCTGAGATAAAAGTCACACCCAAACTAAAAAGGAACTAGCCATAGCCACCCACCACCACCATAGAGTTAGAGCAATTTACATCTAAATCCACCACTTTTTTATTGCCTTCTGGAAGCAGGCCATTACTAAGGAGAGACCAAGAGTGGAAGTGAGGAGTATTACTTTGGGCCTGCTGTTTGCTATATATACTGTGACTGTAACTATATGCATACCTCCCCTTATTGTGGCCCTGCTGACTTAATGAGAGTGAAGAAAGATTGGCCTGGTTGTGAGCGTCTTAGAAAACTTGACTGAACATATTATATCAATGTGAGAGGAAGCAATATGTCTCAAGACAAGATTAAAGAGTAAATAAAAGCAAAACTTTCATACTGATATGAAGATTTTCTTCACCAGAATTCTGGGGCAAGAGGAGCTTATACTTACAAGAAAAACCACCAGCACTAGACATCGTTCCAGAAGACTGCATACACCAAAGAAAGTCAGTGTGTGGTGTGTGAGGGCTCAGAATGGGAAAGCCACCCAGGAGTGCACTCGAAGCAGAGCAAGAGAGAGCTTTTCACTCTCACTTTTGCCATGGGTGGGAGGCTGGCAAGAAAGAAGTGTAAAGGGAATTTTTAGGAAGATTTATGTATGATTTCACTGTGAAATCCCTATCTGAAATCCCATAAAAACTTAAGAATAAATATTTACATTATCTTTCAAGGTTTCTCAAGTTGGACTGTTGCTGAATGTTGCACTTAAGTGAGATTCGACCCGTACAAGGAAGCCTGGATTTGTGTGAGTGTCACTGCATTTAAACAAAGCCCATCTTCAGGTTTCAACATCTTTCTCAATCCCCAGTCAGGGCAGAACTTTCCTATTACTATAACAATTTACAGTTCACAATAGCGAAGGTCATTATCAACAACAATAGGATTGAGCATTAGTGGTTTTGGTGTTTATCTTCAGAAATCTTAGCCCATTCCTCTGAGTCCTACCATCCTGTGGCATACAGCACCCATTAGTCAACTCTAAAAAATCAAATTGGGGTATGTCCAACATTTTGGCTCCAGGCATGGTTCTAAGTTTCCTCCATAATGTTCCAGGTCAACAGAAGGTTACATAGACCCTATACAGTACATGTGGAGAAGGCAACAAATACCAGCTCAAACTATGTCCTCACTATGAAAGAAGACTAGAAAACATTTCAAATTAGAAAAATAATGCAGAATGCTATCAGAATGTAAATTATTTATCAAAAAAGAAACCATAAGGACAAATCAGACACTACTGTGGTGTATTATCTTAGGTGACAGATTCTAAAGTCAACACTTAGGGCTAATATTACATATCATAAAAAATTATCCTTAAAAATCCCTATGTCGGAGATATGCAGTCTCTTAGTTCAGCCCAACACATCCAAATTTTCCTGCAAAGGTGGAACAGATAACCATGGCTTTGGTTGAGACCAGGGACCGAACTTCCCTTTAGACACTATATAGTAACAACAATCTGTTGTACAATCAATATTAGAATCACGTTTGGCACAATGAAAAGTTCACACCACGAGCAGCATGTGGGAACTAAAACAATGAAGGAAACAGCAGATTCTTTTATTTTCTATCATCTTCTGTGTACCCCAGCGCAAAGACTAACTGGTTGCAGCAGAAAACTAAATTATTTAAGCATTAGTGTTATTTGTTTAAGCTAAATCTGCATTTGAGAGGACTCCATTCTATTCAGGAGGAAAAAACACAATAGGAAAGAAGACACATCAAAGTGGTGAGCTTCACCCTGTGACTGAAGACTCAGTGTCATTCATTCTAAATCTCTGAATATTTAGTCACACCAGCAAAATATATTTGGCTGCAAGTCCAAAAGATACCAATTTTTCCTTGGATTCTCAGAATTATCCTAAAGGTGGAGAAAGGAAAAACTGCCTACAGAGTAGACACTGCCCCAGAGGAGTTTAAGAAAATATCTAAGAAAAACCACAGACTGTTTTCCACTGACTTAACAGATAGTTGTGGCCATATGAAAGCCAGAAATGACAATGGTAACAGACACAAACCATATTTTGTAAAACTAAGAAATTAGAGGAGGGCACTCCACATTTCCAGAGTCAAGAGCATGCAGTGCATCCAAAGGATGCTGAAATAAAGATATGTGGCATGAACACAGCCAATTTTCAACCCCTTCACTTATAAAATATAAGAAACCCCACCTGGACACTGAAGAGTCAGTATTCTATGACTGTCTCTTGACCACCTATGACAATCCCGTCTATGCAAGCATCGGGGCAGCACCGTAGAGGCAGGTGTCTATGTCTGCAGTTGAGAAAAGCTGGTTCTGAAGCCTCCTCAGTCTCTGACCTTTAACTGCCATCAGCCCTGCCCTGCCTGTGAATGTGATTCCCAGACTAGCCCTTGTCTCTTCCCCTCGTCAGAGAAGAAAGTGCAGGGCAGCAATGGGATGGGAGAGGGCAGGTGAAGCATAAAGGAAAGTAACTAGAGATGAAAGTTGCCACCAGGGAGGCCAAGCTGAGAACAGCACGACTGCCACCCTCTGCAGCATTCAGCTGCTCATTCAACAAATACTGACTGCGAGTCTAATATTTGCATGGCATTCTGTTGGGCATTTCTCATCCAGTGCCATTCTTATTGAGGCTCACTGCTCACTGGCTGAGTGAGCCTCTGCTTTTCCCTACGACAGGTCGCACTTCTTACCCCACCTCCGTGCAGTCAGAGGGTCCTGGCTCTGGAGGCAATGAGGAGAAGAGGAGATTTTGGCACAGCTATAGGCTAGGAGCACTGTCTCAGAGATGGTCAGCTTCCAAAATCGAAGCAGGGACTGGGTTCATGCAGTGTTCAAACAACGTAAAACAACGCCTTGTTTTCACTGCAGGTCCCTGGAGAGACATTTTTAGAACAGCAACTTGAGAACACTTGGATTATTCGCTAGAGCTTAAAAAGGGAAGCCAGCGAGGGTAATTTATAGTATTACAAGAGATTTTCGAGTTCAGAGATAGAGGACAGTCTTAAGATTTCAACGCAAGTTAAAGTAAAGCAAGGGGTGTGTGTGGTAAGACCAGCTGAGGATCCATTTCATCTTCTGATGGAAGAAAGATGCCTGTCGTCCAGTTTCCCTTTCCCAAAAAGACCTTATTCTGCCTGTGGTTAAGCAATTGAAGAAAATGTTGTTCCAAAGCCACAGAATTCATCTTTTCCTTGATCAAGCAAAAAAGGTGCCCATCTGTCACAATGCAGATTTGGGCAGTAAGAAAGCAAAATCATAGACAAGGGAATCCCAGCCACTATTTTCCAAGAGCTGTGCTCAAGACTGAGACTAATTAGGCTCTGTACCCTCCTTGACATTGTTCATTGATCTTCCTCTTCTGTCAAAAACTGAATCTATTAAAAGGGGGATTTAGTAACAGTGAGCACCAACAAGCTAATGTCCTGACATAGTTGTACCTTCATGAGACAAAGCTGGGAGAAGATGATTTTAAAAGTACCCAGAAAGGACTGCAAGCAAGGGAGAACAGAAAGCAAAAGACAACTCTTTTCTCACCTCAGTTAATGTTTTCTTCAAAGAACACCTCTTTCAAGTAGTCTTGATATTTATATCATTAAATGAAGCAATAAACCACACTAATGCCAAAAAGCATGGTGCAGAATAACCTATGTTATTATTATTCCATTGCCTTGAGTCTGATTAGGAAGGATAAGTTTTATTGGTATGGGCATTGAGCAGCACTGCATCAGTACTGGAAACTAGAAAGGGGCCATCCGCCTCCCACCCCCATGCACAATTCCTTCCCACAAAGCTGTATGGAAGGACACCGAAGAGACCCTGACAGAGTGCCATGGATGAGGGCCAAAAAATGGGCAGTCAGATGAAATGCACCAAGGGGCCACCCTCAGAGGTGGCTGCAACACCTGGCTGTGCCGGGCATGATCACATAGGCAGAAGAGGGGATTTCTTGGCAGAGATGGTCCCTGTGGGAAAATGCATGTGCCTGGAGATAAAATAGCCAATCGTGACAGTCTAAGACCCTGCTTCTTCTTCCCTCTCTCCACCCTCATTGCCTTAGGTTCTGGATCTCTGATACATCACTGCAAATCAAATGTAGAAGTCCCCTTTTCCTATCATGTGAACCTGAAGGATTTGTGCAGTTCCCCATACCAATTTCTGATAAATCCCTCCTCAGTTCCTACTTCATTATAAGATAATGAACACATATCTTTGTCTATAAGTATGAACAAATACAATAATAGCCCTTCTAGCCAAACTGCACTAAAGACTATACATTTAACAGTGCTGCCTATGTCCTCAGGAAAACAGACCAGCTGATACCATGACACTGTCAATGCTCAGAGCCGCCAGTCTCCTCTGTCACTTGCCCTTGGGCTTCTACTCCCAACAACTGCAAGGTAGGCTTTCCAAAGGAGTAAAGTTATGCCACTTGTATTTATTACTATAATTATATAATTCAATTAAATATCTACATTATCTGATGAAATAGGACAACAGAAAGCATTGTATTTCCTTGAAAATGCAAACTGAATTCTTTTAAAGAATCAATAAAGACGAGTTGTTATGAAAATCTGCTCTTAGGGGGCCAGGGTGGCTCATGGGGTGAGCTGCTGACTCTTGACTTTTGCCCCAGGTCATATTCTCACAGTCATAGGATCAACCTCTGCATCAGGTTCCAGGCTCAGCATGGAGTCTGCTTAAGATTCTGTCTCTTTCTCTTTCTCCCTCTGCCCCCTCCTCCACTTGTGCTCTCAGAAAGAAAGAAAGAAAGAAAGAAGGAAGGAAGGAAGGAAGGAAGGAAGGAAGGAAGGAAGGAAGGAAGGAAGGGAGAAAGGAAAGGAAAGGAAAGGAAAGGAAAGGAAAGGAAAGGAAAAGAAATCTGCTCTTAAACTGAGTGTGAATGAGAAAACTGTTCATGACAGGGAAGAATAATAAAAATACACAGGGATTGTGCATTCATTATAGCACAAGTGTCTTTAATATCTTGCACTTATTCTTAAAAACTAAAACTAGAAATCATAGGTGAGTCATTCTGAGTATGATTTATGTAAGAGAGATGATATGACTAATCAGTTGCCCCATTTACAAAGAAAATGCTTTGACCCTACACCGAAAGACTAGCTAATAGAATGTACATTGATAAGTTTTCTTTAAAAGATGTATCTGTATGATTTTCTATTATCCCCCAACTTCTCATGATTAACCAACCAGATATTGGTTCTGATCAGGACACCACTAAAGACAAATATCAAAGGATATTATGGTTCACCTTAGAGAGGACAGACCTTGAAAAATAGAAGAAAATGCTTCCCTCTTATTTACCACAAGGGAGAAAAGACATTGTAAAGTTTTTTGTAAACTGATTTGCCAAATGATAAATTTGCCTAATGATTAATTCAATGAATAACCAATTTGCTGAGAAATCATCTGACAAATACCTTACATTGGACAATTTGTCAAAGCCATTGCACCAGGTCAATGCAAGGGCACATTTAGCAATAGGAGCAACAGGGATAGAGGCAATGGTAATTAAGACAAAAATCAGTGTTAAGAACTTAATCATTCTATAGAAAGTGCTAAGTGTTCTAGGAATTCTCAGGGTCTACAGTGTGAAACACAGACAAAGCTGATATCAAACAGTATTAGACAGGGAGCTCTTTCTGCCCTCTGTCCCAGTGCTTTAATAAAAACAGCTTTTTGTACCAAAATAAAATTAAATTAAAAAATAAATAGCACTTGACCAAAATATATCTCCAAGAAAAGAGCTTCAGTGGCACCACAGCAAAAATAATTTTTTTTAGAAAAACTCAGTATTTCAGCAAGTTCATCTTTTGATCAAATGATTAGTAGAGAATTAGATTTAGTAAGTTGGTCACCAAATGGTTTTTAGCAATTTCATATTTGGTGAAGTAGCTAGATCCCAAGGTGAAGAGGGAGAGAATTCTGGCATGAATGAAGGAATCACTTAGCTGTGAGGTCAGCTCCATGAGACAAGGGACCAGGACATTTTGGTTTACTGCTGGATCAGCAGCACTTCTCTCAGGGCCAACACATAACAGGCATTGAAAAAATATGTGTTTCATCAACAAATGTTGAAGATTAATAATGGGCAATAATAATATTTAAAAATTGTTTTATGTTTATTAATTTATTTTGAGAGGGCACACCCACGTGCAAGCAAGGAAGGGACAGGGAGAAAGGCAGAGAGATCCCAAGCAGGCTCCACACCACCATCACAGAGCCAGATGCATGGCCTGAACCCACAAACTGTGAGTCCATGACCCAAGCCAAAACCAAGAGTTAGACACCCAACCAACTGAGCCAGCCCAGCACCCCTGGGCAATAATATTCTATATGTAGGTCCAGACCCAGACAGGGGAGAGCCATGGATATTAGGCTATGAATGCTACACCTGATCCTACCAGTAAGAAAGAACTCATTGAGGGAGTGCCTGAGTGGCCACGTTGGTTAAACATCCAACTCTTGATTTTGGTTCGGGTCATGATCTCACAGTGGTGAGATCAAGCCTCATGTCAGGCTCTGTGCTGAGCAGGAAGCCTGCTTAAGTTTCTCTCTCTCCCGGGGCACCTGGGTGGCTTAGTCAGTTAAGCGTCCGACTTTCACTTAGGTCATGATCTCACGGTTCGTGGGTTCGAGCCCTGTGTCGGGCTCTGTGCTGACTGCCAGCTCAGAGCCTGGAGCCTGTTTCAGTCTGTGACTCCCTCTCTCTCTGACCCTCCCCTGCTCATGCTGTCTCTCTCTCTCCTGGAAATGAATAAAACATTAAAAAAAAAAAAGATTCTCTCCCTCTTTCTGTCTATCGTCACTCACATACTCTCTCTCTCAAAAAAAAAAAATAAAATAAATAAAATAAAATCTTTTAAAAAAAAAGAAGGAA
The DNA here is from genome assembly GCA_017311185.1 of Proteles cristata cristata. Classification (NCBI taxonomy): domain Eukaryota; kingdom Metazoa; phylum Chordata; class Mammalia; order Carnivora; family Hyaenidae; genus Proteles; species Proteles cristata. The sequence continues at coordinate 876,693 of JAESUZ010001598.1, forward strand.
CTCACTGAAGACTTCTGAGCAGTGAAGTAATATGACTAAAGTAAGATGTAGAAAGATTAATCCTTTGCGATTAGTAGGATACGTTAAAAGAGTAAAAACTACAAATATCCCTTGATGGATGAATGGATAAACAAACTGCTATATACATACAATGTAATATCACACAGCCTTAAAATGCATTCTGACACATGCTACAACATAGATGAACCTTGAAGACATATGCTAAGTGAAATAAGCCAGTCAAAAAAGACAAATATGTAACTCCACTTATGTGGGGTATATAGAGTAGTCAAATTCACAGAGACAAAAAGTAGAATGGTGGTCTTCAGGGACTAGGGGAGGGGGAAATGAAGAGTTATTGTTTAGTGGGTACCGAGTTTCATTTTGTGAAAATTAGGAAGTTGGGGAGATGGACAGTGGTGATGATTACACAACAGTATGAAAATACTTAATACCACTGAACTGTATACTCTTAACAAAAATTTACCGAATTTTTACCAAAACTGTTAAAAGGGTAAATTTTATACCTTTGTTGTAAAATAATGTAGGGACACCTGGGTGGCTCAGTCGGTTAAGTGTCTGACTTTGGCTCCTGTCATAATCTCACAGTTTGAGAATTCAGCCCTGCATCAGGTTCTGGGCTGACAGCTCAGAGCCTGGAGATGGCTTCAGATTCTGTGTCTCCCTCTTTCTCTGCTCCTCCCCCACTCATTCATATTCTCTCTCTCTCTCTCTCTCTCTCTCTCAAAAATAAGTAAACATTAAAAAATAAATAAAAATAAAATAAAATAATGTATACATTATTATACATGTATACATTATGTAATTTTACCATAATAAAAAAATCTACAAGTCTCTGAGCTGCTAGACAGAAAATAAATGCATTTTTCTATATAACTGGAGCAAAGTAGTGGAAAAGACAAGATTTGAGTTAGAGTGGTGATCAGGTAAGTATATCATGAAGGGCCATAGCCACTCTGATAAAGAGATTGGACTTGGTATTGATGTTTGAATAATTCTAATTAAATGTTCATAACAAAAAAAGAGGAGAAACCAATAATAGGATGATCCAGGAGGCTATTTTATCCACTCATGGTCTAACCCAGGGTCTTGGTAGTGGAAAGGAAGAAAAGAATTAATATCCAAAGTATCACAAAGGAAGTATAAGAGGCTTGTTGATTGATCGGATGGAGAAAAAGATTTTAAAAAGAAAACATCAAAGATTTTAGCCTGGGAACTAGAAAAGTGATGGTAACATTAAGAAAAACAGTATGCTCAGAAGAAGGAGGTGGTTCACAGGTAAAAAATGATGATTTTGTTTAAACAAGTAAAGTTATAGCTGACAACAGACAATCAAAATGGGGAAGTCCAGTAAGCAGCTGGAGATGTAAGTAAGTGATAAATAAAGGGTAGTTAGCTCAATATACCAAAGGTAGGTGGAAAGATATCAGCCTCACCTTGTGGCAGCTGGTGAATTAATAATGGCCTTAAAATAAAAAGATTAGTGTGGGTACAATAAGTAAACTGTTAATGGAAAAGATAGACATCCTATTTAGGTGAATTACAATGTCCTTCATACAGTATGCTAAAATAATTTTTAAAAATTTTTGTTTACTTATTTTTGAGAGTAGGTGAGCAGCGGAGGGGCAGAGAGAGAGGAAGGCACAGAATCTTAAGCAGGTTCTAGGCTCTGAGCTGTCAGCACCTGAGCCAAAGTTGGACACTTAACCAAATGAGCCACCCAGGCACCCCTAAAACAATTTTTGAATCAGATTTCCTTGGATGAACTAATGGAATCAAAAGAGAAAGCTTTAGGAATCTATCAACCTTCCAATCCAGTTTTCTGATTTACTCCATCTGAGATTTCTTAATCTAGCATCAACATACATTCTAACAACATAATGTATGAACAGTTGTCAATACTCTATCCTTTGGTGATATTTTCATTCAGGTAGTCATTTAACAAACACATACTAATTGCTTACTAAAGATACATTTCTTAGAATGTCAGAATTGCAAAGAGTGGGGTGCCTGGGTGGCTCAGTCGATTTAGTATCCCACTCTTGATTTCAGGTTGGGTCATGATCCCAGAGTCATGGGATTGAGCCCAACATCAGGCTCCAGGCTGAGTATGGAGCTTGCTTAGGATTCTTTCTCTCTCTCTCTCTCTCTCTCTCTCTCTCTCTCTCTCTCTCAGGGCACCAGCGTGGCTCAGTCAGTTAAGCATCAGACTCTTGATCATAACTCAGGTCATGATCGCATGGTTTGTAGGTTTGGGCCCCACATCAGGTTCTACACTGACAGTGTGGAGCCTGCTTGGGGTTCTCTCTCTCTCCCCTCTCTCTCTGCCCCTACCCCTCTTGCTCTCTCTCTCTCTCAAAATAAATAAACTTCAAAATTTTATTAAAAAAATAAAGATCCTCGCTCTCTCTAGCTCTCTCTTCCTCTGCCCATCTCCTCCTGCTTGCCCTCTCTCTCTAAAACATAAAATCTTAAAAAGGAAAGAAAAAAATGCAAAGAGTAATGCCACATATCCCAGGCCTTGGAAGAGCTCACAGTCTAGTGGGGAAAATAGCATAAATGAAGCATTGGTCCTGATCTAGAACACTAATGCTCTTCTTATCAGAGTACTATGTTAAGTCTCCTGGTAAAAATGACCACTGGTAGGGGGTACTTGGGTGGCTCAGCAGGTTAAGCTTCTGACTCTTAATTTCAGCTCAGGTCATGATCTCACAGTTCATGAGCTGGGGCCCCATGTAGGGCTCTGCATTGATAGCACAGAGCCTACTTGGGATTCTATCTCCCTCTTGCTCTCTGCCCCTCTCTCCACTTGCTCTCTAACTCAAAATAAATACTTTTTTTTTTTTAAATGACCACTGGTAGCATTTACCTTGGTTTTTAGAAAGACTTAATCATATTATCAGTTGATTATAGCAAACTGTTATAAACAACTGTTATATCCTAGGTTAACCAATATACGTAATTATTATAGTTATTACTTAAAATATATGGAGAAAGATAGGTAGTGGTAGTTACCAAGAAAGGAAAGAATGAGCCTTCAAGTTAACAAAAAATTTTGAAGCTCCTCTCTACTTAAATATATAAAGAGTATTTGATTAATACAGAATCGACAATACTACACACAGCCCTTTCAGATGGAATTTTCATTACTTTTACTATCAATGCACTTCAATCTGGCATATTAAAAAGAAAGACAGATGCATTCTGTTAATTCTTTAATGAAAGTATCCTTTTCTCCCTAGATATCATGCCAGCTACTTAAGGATAAGAATTATGTCTTTTCTTTTGACACCCCTATGAACCTAACCAAGTATTAATAAATATTTGCTTAATCTAATTAAAATAAATTAAGCTTGTGCCTTGAAATCCTATGGCAGTTACACTATATCATAAAACATTGCCAAATTAGTAATTAAACATGTCATCCTTGGTTAGCACCAAATTTTTTCTTCATTTTTTGTTGTTTTTTAAAATCCAAAATGCCACTTCCTTTCTCACAGCCAGTTCCTACAACTTTGGAATTTACAGTATTTTCATATTTCCATAATGACACCTGCTGGTAGGAGAAGAATGGATGAACTGCAGGAATTTTATTCAACTAGCTATAGCCAGTTATATTCCAGTCTGAAACAACTAATGTTTCTGAACATACAAAGAGTAATCTCAATGATTCCAAATATCCCCATACTAAAAATCTGACAAAATTAGTACTATTTCAATGATATTTTCCAGCCAGATTTAAATTTTATCCCCATGATCTCTGTCCAAAGCAAAACTGCTACAATTAAAAAGTTATTATTAATGGCCTTAAAATTATCTATTCACTTATGTTAAGTATTTTACTCCTTAAGAGTTAGCGTTTAAAGGGTGCCTGGGTAGCTCAGTCAGCTGGACATCTGACTTTTGATTTTGGCTCAGGCCATGATTTCAAGATTTGTGGGACCAAGCCCCTCATCTCTGTGCTGAGAGCACAGAGCCTGTTTGGGATTCTCTCTTTCTCTTTCTCTCTGCCCCACCCCTGCACATGCTCACTCTCTCTCTGTCTCTTTCTCTCTGTCTCTCTCAAAATAAATAAATAAACATAAAAAAAAGAGTTGGCAATTAAAATATGACTATTTAAGAGGAAAGACAGCAGCAGAGTAGGAGGACCCTAGGCTTGTCTTATCCTACGAACACATCTAGATAACTACCAAATCATCCTAAATACCCAGAAATCAACCTGAAGATTGAAAATATGGCTACTTAAGAGATTATCATTGTCTTAAACTTCTCCTGTTCTTCCATATGACCAATTAATAAAGTTTAAGTGGTCCAGAAGATAATAAGGCATTTGTCTCAGTGGTTACCTGCATGTCTTGCCCTTTGGAAGGAGGCCTGGCCACCTCTGGAATAACTTCTGGAAGCTCAGGATAAGCATTAAGTGTTCTGCACTACCCAAATAAAAGACATGACTGCTCTGTTCATCTGTTCTACACTGTAAGCCTCAAGAGCGACAGGACTGTGCCTGGCCCACATCCTCAGTGCTCAGCACACTTCCTGACATATACTAGACATTTATGAATACTTTTCAACAAGTGTGTGTGTGTGTGTGTGTGTGTGTGTGTGTGTGTGTGTGTGTGTGTGTGTGTAACAGCCCAATAGACTAGATCCTGGGCACATCTTATCCAGACACTGAGATGTTAATGAAATTAGGTGGTTCACTTTGACAACACCTGAGTGAATTTATTTAACTCAGTAGTTTAGAAAGCATGAAAATGAACAAAGATGGCTTCAAATACAATATGGGTAAGCTCAATGCATCCAGGCTTCCTAAACAATTAGTAGGTAAATGTATAACTCATTATAACACACATTATACAGACTCTTACTTAACCAGTAATTTGTCTTCATTAGATATCTGTCATGTATGCCAGCCACAGGGGAAGACAGCTAGTCTCAGAATGAGTTTTCTTTCTAAACTGCCTGCAGGGTAGAGTCCACACTGGCCTTCACTCAGCTGACACTCTAGTTGTGATTGTTTTGTCTTTACAAGTATGCTAACTTCTCACACTTCTCTAGACTTGCTTAAGTTTGATTTCTTTCACACAGGGAAGGAAAGTCTTATAGGTGAAGGATGTGAAGTAGACTGTTTCTGATTCCCTGTTTCAAAAACATTCTTATTCATCCAAAACAGCAGGACAAGGGACACAATTATCATGTTTATTAATCAAAAGTTATAGTTTTCTTTCAAAAAGGAAAACCCTTTGCGTACTTTAAAAGTCTTTCTTTGTACCCCTACTGCATGTAGATTGTAAATCTATTCAATAAATACTATAAACACCTACTATGTGCTAGCCCTGGTAGACACTGAAAAAAAAGAAAAAGAATTCTTGGATTTTGCCCTCAAAGAAAAGAGTCCATGATCCACACCATAGGCAGTAGCTTAGTCTGCTATGAGGACTAACTTATATCCTAACAGCAAGTCAGTATTTAGCTAACTTTGTGCTTCCAGTTCCCAGCCTCACCTCACAGAGCATCTCTGTGTGCATGGGGCTGAAGGAAACATATCAGAGAGATTTCAGTGTTCCAGAATACCATGGCCCATTAGGACACCCCAGGAATAGTAAACCATACTTCAAGGATTTCCGCCAGCACCAGGCCTGGGACTTTGCTCATCCATTTTTTTTTTTCTTTTTTGATGGAGAGATGAAACTTTGTAGAAAAACTTCAGTGATTGAGAATAACCTAATCTTTGGGCCCTATCTAGTGTGTGTGTGAGGAGGGTGTGTGTGTGTGTGTGTGTGTGTGTGTGTGTGTGTGTGTGTGTGTGTGTGTGTAGAGTGGCAGACACACCAAATTGGGACTTTAGATCCAATATTCTACACAGCTGATGAAAGTATTTCATGCTTTGCTTTATTCCCAGAGAAAATACCATTGTGATTCATTCTGCCAGGGTTTTTCAAAGAGCAGAATCACAGGGGAAACCCCAACTCTCTTTTTCATACCTTCCTGTCAAAATGCACTTTGAAAAGACAAAATATTTATTCACCTGGATCCCTGACCTGAGATAAACCTGTGAACTATTGGAGGAAAAATGGGAAATGATAGATATAGAGTGTTTATCCCTGCCAAGCATTTATCAAGTGCCCCTTTAGGTCTCACAACAATCCTGAGAAGTATCATCCAAACTTTGTAGCTGAAGAAACTAAAATTCAGGGAGGCTGCGAAACTTGCTGAAGTCACATAGCTGGTAGGTGGCAGAATCAAGGTTACCCCTTCCATTACAACATGCTGCTCCTCTCTACACATGTATTCCAGCTACTACTGAACTTCCATATATGAGTGAAAGTACAGAACAAGGCAGGTCTGAGTATTATGCAGCTAATACGAAGTTCACATCCCTCTTTAAGGAAAATAAAATATAAAATTAGATGCAAAAAATGAATATTTCTTGAAAATGAGTAGAGAAATTACACAAATTATACATTTTTTAAAAGGTGACAGGGGTGCCTGGGTGGCTCAACCAGTTAAGCATCTGATTTCAGCTCAGGTCATGATTTCATGGCTCATGAGTTCCAGCCTTGTGTCGGACTCTGTGGTGACAGCTCAGGGCCTGGAACCTGCTTCGGATTCTGTGTCTCCCTCTCTCTCTCTGCCCTCTCCTACTCGTACTCTATCTCTCTCACTCTCAAAAATAAATAAACATTTTTAAAAATGTTAAAAAAAAAAAAGATGACACATATCACAAACATTTTCTTTTGGTTTACACTTTTGGCTTCCAGTAGACATACAACCTTTCTATCACATCTGAATTTTGGTATGAACAATAATTCTGGGGAAAAAAACAAACAAAATTAACCATAAATTAAGGCATACACAAGAACAATTCAAATATCCCTACATTGCATTCAGCTACATAATTAGATAACTGAATTTCTCTTACGCTACATACTGTGAATTACTGATGGATTATATGAGAGTTTTGTCACCAGAACACTTATTCCTCAGGACATTTCTCTTGCATTGGTGGTGATTTTGCACATCCTTTCCTCTGAAACCAAATTTTGTCAGGAGAAGATGCAACAGATAAAATAAGATGAGATCCAGAATGGGACACAGAAACATGCACAAACACAAGAATTCTGATGAAATCTGTTTCTTGCTATTCACATAAAAAGTATATTTGTGTAGTGAGTTTATAATTTTATGTTCAGCATTATTAAGCATATTCCAAACAGGAGAGAATATATTTGGCTAGGCATCAATCTTCTGCCCACAATTTCATTTCTGCTGAAGGTAAGAATTTTCCACAGCTGAGCTTCTCAAACCTTGCTTCAAACCCTTTTTCACGTCCACTACTCTTGTACTTCCAGCGATGAGAGCCATAAGCTGGCTTATATCCTTGAGACCTCCGGACCTCACTTTTCCTCACCAGCTCTGCTGGGTAAGTCATCCACTGGATGGTAGGGGTATTCCTAAAAGTCATTCCTCACCCAAATGGCCATAAAAGGGACTACAAACTACATAAAAATATTGTGCCAAACTATTACATGTATCCCTAGTTCAACTTCCTTTTAGCTAGATCCAAGACATGCCCACCACTCAGATTCCAGCTAACAAACTGTGATGGGGAAGTCAGAATAGAAAGAGATGACCTTGAGTGATTACATTTAAAACATCTTGCTCTTGAAAAATTTAGAAACACGCATGATCATGTGAACACACTGATAGTGCCCCTCACAGGGCCTTTATTAGATTGCTAGACACTGACTGCCTGGGTAGAATAGATCATATAATAGGAAAGCAGAATTGGAAGAGAAGCAGTCCAAGCACCAACAGGATATTTGATGAGTCTAACAAGGTCTCTGGGTGTACCTATCTATTGGAGGATGGCACTTGATTCAAGGCAGACACAAAGTGAGAGAAGAAGAGTAAAAAAGCATAGAATCATAGAATCATCTATGCCTTGATTATGTTTTAATGTTTTTATTTATTTATTTATTTATTTATTTATTTATTTATTTATTTATTCATTCGGAGAGAGAGGGTGAATGAGGGACAGAGAGGAAGGGAGAGAGAGAAAATCCCAAACAGGCTCCATACTCTCAGGACCTCAACAAGGGTCGCCTGACCCGGAGATCATGACCTGAGACAAAATCAAGAGTCAGGCACTTAACCAACTAAGCCATCCAGGTGCTCCTTGATGATTTTAATAAACCACAGTCACATTCTGGTAAGTCAGTCACCTGGTGAGACTGAGTATCCTCCAAAGGTTGCCTCCACAATCCATTCTAAAGAAAACTTTGGAGAGCAATACAGTGCAATTCAATAATTAAGATTAGACTTGGGGCACCTGGGTGGCTCAGCCAGTTAAATGTCCAACTTTGGCTCAGGTTATGATCTCACAGTTCGTGAGTTCAAGTCCAACGTCAGGCTCTGTGCTGACAGCTCAGAGCCTGGAGCCTGCTTCAGATTCTGTGTCTCCCTCTCTCTCTGCCCCTCCACCACTAACTCTCTCTCTCTCTCTCTCTCTCTCTCTCTCTCTCAAAAAATGAATAAACATTTTTTAAAAATTTAATAAAATAAAATAATTAAGATTAGCCTTTTGATTGTTTCTTTTCTTTTTTCTCCCAGGGTGGTAGTTTATTTCTCACATGTATATAATGGGCCACTTTGTAGAAAAACTAGCAGAATTATTTATCATCCCATGCATTATTTTTCAGAGCCTGATATAGATTGGACAGTTGCTGTCTTTTTTCCCCTTCTTGTTGGCTCATCGAAGTTTACATATCTAGTTTCAGGAAAGGCCAATTGGTTTTTATAAGAATTCGAAAAAATAAATATGACCCCTCATGAAAAAACAGTGTGAGTCCTTTTAGTCCACTGAATAGTGCCTATACAGTTGATGCTTCAAAGAGAAATATCCATTAATTTCCCCTCTAAAGGACATACTTAATTGACCATCAGGATCTGAGGCTTTCATTTATATGTTCTATATAAACAACTGCCTCTTTCCCTCCTGTTGCTACCTGAATTGGTTGAGATAGACTAGGGAGTTTGAGAATTCCCCTCTTCCTGGACACAGATATTCCATAAACAAATCCCACAATCTTGCAGTCTTCTCCTATCTCTTAAGCCCAAGTGCATAACGCAGTCTTTTCTGACAGTTGTAAGGCTGAAAAACAGGGGGTGGGTATGTTTTGCTACACTTGCTTAGGCCTCTACAACAAAATCACATCATAGATTCTCTTGACATAATGCTAGTTCACAAAAGAAAGGAAACGTGAACTTTAGCTGCTGGCTACTGTGTACCAGGAACTTTCATACATGTTTCATACATACCCTTTTGTGATAAATATTATCCATATTTTATAGATAAGGAAACAGAGGCTCAGAAAGATTAAAACATCTTCCCCAAGATTTGGCAGCTATAAAGGGGCAGATATAGTATTCTGAAATCTTGTGAAGAGGTATCTACACTATAAAGTGGGGAAACCTTGGGTTTGGGGCTCCATTCCTGGCTCTGCCCACAATAACAGTATGACCAGAGACATATGATGGTGCCCATTTCCATCATGAAATAGAGGTAAGAATATCACTACGTCACAAGTGTTACAAAGGTTGAATGAGTGGTAGGTGTCAAAGGCCAGCACCTAAAAGATACACAGTAATTTTTGTTACTTTCTCTTCCTCTCAAGTTTCTTGGAGGCAGAGGCCACATCTTTTCTCTTATCTTTTCTTTTATCTTACACACACTCCGCCTTTAGCAAATACCTTTGGAAATGAGCCCTGCCATGTCCAGTGCTTTTTGGTGACAGCTGACACAGTGTTTTCCAAAACAACACCAGGAATCCTTATGAAACTTTGATTTCAACAGACTGGATGATATACTTCACACAACAATGCATTTAAAGTAAGAAGTGGATGGGAAAGGCATTTTTCAATTTTTTACACCATCAGTTCAAGCATCTCCTTTTTATTAAAAAATATTTTAAGCCAGTGGAATGTAAGGTGAAATCATAACCAGGTTATCAAACAAACATTCTGAGCAGCATCAAGCCTCTACGACAGGCATGAATGACTCGTAGATGAGGAGTACATCTGACCCAGTAAAGCCTAGCTTCCAGGGTCCCAAACTAGCTGCTCAGACACTAAGCACATAAATGCTAGAGCCAGCCCCCAGCCATAAATAAAGGACACACTAGTATAGGAAACAGGGTTCGGCCTACAAATACATGCTTTGGCAAGAATTGGTCCATCTCCACTTCAAACACCCTAGTCTAAGCCATCATTATCTCTAGTCTAGAATTCTGCAATATATATCCATTTCCTGCCCTTGACCTCTATCTTTCATCTGTTTTCACACTACAGCCAGAGAAAACTTTTAAAAATACATATCAGACTATATCAAGCCCCTGGTCTCTTACAGTTCCTACAATCAAAACTAAACTCTTCATTATGGCCTGGAAGGTCTAATGAGACCAGGCTTCTGCATACCTCTTTATTCAGTGAATGAATGAATTATAAACAAGTGAATGAGGCAGATATAGCACAGCACCATCTGCCTGTGATAAAGCCCAGAGTGTCTTGCATAAGGCAAGTGACTGTTCTTGTTCTCACCTAACCTTTATGAAATGTCTTTAGCACACTGGCATGTGTACAGAACAACAAAGGCAATCCAATTCCTGCACTTCAAGAGCTATATTCTAGGAGTTAGTTTTCCAAACACTGAAGGAAAGGAAGGGCATTTCTTGGCAACACTTGTTTTATTCTTTTTCCTTCTTCAGACTTAGAGACAATGGTGTGTGGGGAGCAATGAGAAAGAAAAATCTAGGAATGCTAGAAAAAAGGAGATGAGCTACTAGGAGGAAGGGAGAGAAGGAAAGCAGTAAAAAGATCAGGAATGGGTCAAGGTGGTCAGAGAAGAGAAAAAGCAATGAGGAAGAAATAGGGGATCCATATATGGCTTGCTGTTTCTCCCTGTCTTAGATAGATATCTGACAGATTCATCTAAAAAAACAGAAATCAAGGTGAGTCTCCGTGACCTCAGACAAACCTGTGACCATGCAAGAATGGACTGCACAGTATGTTAATTACACTCAAATAAAAAAATTATCATTAATTTTAAAAAATTTTTTTAAAAATGACTGCAGTTGGGGGTGCCTGGGTGGCTTACTTGGTTAAGCGTCCGACTTTCGCTTAGGTCATGATCTCACTGTTCGTGGGTTCAAGCGTCAGGCTCTATGCTGACTGCCAGCTCAGAGCCTGGAGCCTATTTCAAAGTCTGTATCTCCCTTTCTCTCTGACCCTCCCCTGCTCACACTGTCTCTCTCTCTCTCTCTCTCTTAGAAATAAGTAAAAATATTAAAAAAAAAAAAAAAAAGAATGACTGCAGTAACTGAAGAACCTGGGGGGCTCAGTTGGTTGAGCATCTGACTTTGGCTTAGGTCGTGATCTTGAGGTTTGTGAGTTTGACCCCACTGATGTCAGCCTGTCTGTGCAGAGCCCTCTTTGGATCCTCTGTTCCCCTCTTTTTGCCCCTCCCCCACTTGTGCTCTCCCAAAAATAAATAAATATTAAAAAAAAAAAAAAAAAGAACGGGCTGTAGTAGCTAGAAGAATACATAGGTATACTCAACTCCCTAGGTGGCTGGACAGAAAACAAAAGCTCCAGCTCAATAATATTTTACCATTACTGCCTTCATCTCTATTTCTGAAAATAATTTCTCATCAGCTCCCAAACCTCCACAGGCTTTGTCTTACAAGAGCATCATTTCATGAGCAAAGAAGGAAGAGATGAGTAAGACTTCTTCTCTCCTTGCTATCCCCTTGCTAACAGGGTTTTGGAATCCTCAACCACTAAATTGAGAGAACAGGTTGTGGGTATTTTAACTCTTTAAATAATACCACTGCTCCTTCCTTCTTCTAAACTACTAAATAATTGTAAGTATATGTATCTTATACTGTCTTATCTCATTATTTAACTGGTTCAAGAATGCCTTGTTTCAATAAATTATAAGTTCCTTGAGAGTAGGAACCATTTATTCCCTCTTTCATTTGTATCCCACACAACACTCAGCACAGTGTCAGAAACATAGCAAGCCCTGAAGAGAAACTTATTGCACTAAATATGATTTGCTTTACTGTCTTAAAAAACTGTCTCTCAAAGGAATGAGAATTTGCAGTCTGACATTACAGACAAAACTGAGTAAGAATCACAGCTAAAATATCAATAGTAGTTTCAAAAAATCAATGTACTCAATTTCCTCACGTGTATAGGTCATCTACCAGGGCAAAAACCATGATGTGGGCATACTCATAACAGTTCATCCCATTGCCATGTAAACACTGAGGAGCTAGTCCATCAGTAGATGTGCTGGGAAGGCTGATCCCATTCTAAAAATATCATTTCCTTTTCCTTTCAAGAAGTAATTTTCCAGGTTAATACAAATATGCAAGGAGAATACTAAGGCGCACCAAGGAATCCCGAAACTCTTATAGATTCATAAACTGGATGCCCCAAGCTCTTTTCAGACTTGTGAGGACTGGATTAAGTTGTCACTGCCAATGATGATCTACTAAATCTTCAAAAATGCAGCAGAGTCTAAGGCTGCAATGACTGTTCCTTCCCCTTGGACCCATGGCAGGAATCATTAAATGATGGAATTCATTCCCTTGAGTCTGGGCTGGATCTCACAACCTCTCTTAACTCAAATCCCAAACCAAGAAGACTCAATTACACAATGTGAAGACTTGAGATGAAGCCCTTTTCCCATATATAGACTAAGGCCTTCTAATCTCCCATGAAGAGCTAATAGTAGAGGCCAAACTCAAAATCAGGCTATAAAATAGGTTACATTTATCTTCAGGGACACCTAAAACCTCTTTACAGGAGTTACCTCATTGTTTCTATCATTCCCAATCCCAACAAAGCCATCATTCTATGATGTTTATATTAAATCAAGCTACCAAATTTCCATGCTACGTGCCCACCCATGGCCTGCCTTCTAAAAATCTCATTATATTTTCAGGACATTTCTTCCTCCAACTTCCTTCTCTGTTAACTCCTGAATGGTCTTACTTCTACTGGACTGTTTTTCCTTAGTGCCATAGATAACTGTTCGGTTAGTCTGACAAACTCACTTAAATCACTGTGTTCATTCTCCAAAGGAGCAGGGAACTTCTGGAAACATTGGCCTGAATGACACTAGTGGAGAAAATTTCAGACCTAGAGTTAATTGGCTAGAAGAGAGATTTGAGAGCCTAAGAGAGAAACTGCTTCCTGTCATACCTTCTTGATTTTCTCCCTGCCCATCCAACAGCCCTTTACAATCATTCACTGACCTAGGTCTTTCTAGAAAACCAACTTAACCACCATATAAGAACATAGCCCACAATATCTAAAATCTTTAAAAAACTCATCAAATGACACACCTGAAAAACAAATAATCCAGTAAAGAAATGAGCAGAAGACATGAAGAGACACTTCTCCAAAGAGGACATCGAGATGGCCAACAGATACATGAAACGATGCTCAGCATCCCTCATCATCAGGGAAATGCAGATCAAAACCACACTGAGAGGGACGCCTGGGTGGCTCAGTTGGTTAAGCATCCGACTTCGGCTCAGGTCACAATCTCACAGTTGGTGGGTTCGAGCCCTGCATCAGGCTCTATGCTGACAGCCAGCTCAGAGCCTGGAGCCTGTTTCGGATTCTGTGTCTCCCTCTCTCTCTCTGACCCTCCCCTTCTCATGCTATCTCTCTCTCTCTCTCTCTCTCAGAAATAAATAAAACATTTTAAAAAAAACACACACTGAGATACCACCTCACGCCAGTCAGAGTGGCTAAAATGAACAAATCAGGAGTAGACTATAGATGCTGGCAAGGATATAGAGAAATGGGCACCCTCCTACACTGTTGGTGGGGAATGTAAACTGGTGCAGCCTCTCTGGAAAACAGTGTGGAGGTTCCTCAAAAAATTAACACTAGAACTCCCTTATGACCCAGCAATAGCACTGCTAGGAATTTACCCAAGGGATACAGGAGTGCTGATGCATAGAGGCATATGTACCCCAATGTTCATAGCAGCACTCTCAACAATAGCCAAATCATGGAAAGAGCCTAAGTGTCCATCAATAGATGAATGGATCAAGAAGATGTGGTTTATCTATACAATGGAATAGTATATGGCAATGAGAAAGAGTGAAATCTGGCCATGTGTAGCAACATGGATGGAACTCGAGGGTGTTATCCTGAGCAAAATAAGTCAGGCAGAGAAAGACAGATACCATATGTTTTCACGTATAAGTGGATTAGGAGGAACTTAATGGAGGACCATGGGGGAGGAGAAGAGGAAAAAAATAGTTGGGGAGAGGGAGGGAGGCAAACCATGAGAGACTCTTGAATGCTGAGAACAAACTGAGGGCTGATGTGGGTGGGGGAGAGGGGAAGGAGGGTGGTGGGCATGGAAGATGGTGGGCACTTGTTGGGATGAGCGCTGGGTGTTATATGGAAATCAACTTGACAATAAACTATTTAAGAAAAAAAAAAAAAAAGAACACAGCCCAAGGGCACCTAGGTGGCTCCGTCAGTTAAGTGACCGACTTGATTTTAGTTCAGGTCATAATCTAAAGGTTCGTGATATCAAGCCCCATGTCATACTCTCCTCTGACAGTACAGAGCCTACCTGGGATTTTCTCTCTCCCTTCCCTTCCTCTCTCTCTCTCTCTCTCTCTCTCAAAAATAAATAAGTAAACATTTTTTAAAAAGAAGAAGAACACAGCCCATAAAACACTTAACAATTTCCAAGGAAAGCTAAGGTAGCTTAACAAAGAAGTACCTGATTTCTGTGGACTGTTGGGCACATACTAACTGGAAGAGTTTGCTAGATCGCCACCCCCCCTCAAAATTTAAACTCTTGCTTCTGTAAGCATTAATCTGGTACCTTCCAGAAGCTAAATAAATTAGGTATCCAATACCACTTAAGTTAAGTGGCTTAATGTTTTCACCAGACCTGAGTAGGCCTAGACAACAAGGAGTGGGTGGGGGTGATCATGTATTTTCACTTATTTCATGAATCCAATTCTCTGTGGACTAGTTGTTTCTAAAGCTACGCACAAAAAAGCTTTAACTATATGAGTAATTTTTGTTTTGTGGTACATTATTATTCACTTTCCATCATGCAACTCAAAAATGACTTACAAGATTACAAGAGTGTAGCATATAGTTTCTAATATGATCCAATGGCCCTTAAGTAAAAACATGAACACCGTCAACTGCAGTTATCCTGTGCCAAGGCAGAAAACCGTCAAGCTCAATTATGTGAAAATGCAAGAGAACTGCCTAGACAAGCTCCTCATCAGGCCTTTCTATTGCTTTTATAAGAGAGGATGCTTCAGATCAAAATTTTAATAACATTTAATCAGTTTTATGATTATAAAACATGCTTTTCAAGTTAGTTCAACATAGCATTCTCTGTCTTAGTACACAGATTAGAATATTATAACAGTTATTTTTAGGAAGAAGAAGCCCTTTACCAATCAAAATTGTACATGCTAGGTGAAATTAGAGAAAATTCTTAAGGCACATTTACTAATGAAGGGTGATTTGAGAAAGAAAAATACTTGAGACACATGCCCCCATCTCCCATCATGGGTTCTGTTTTACTACATATAATCTATTTCCTTATTTACTTGTTCAATTAAGGTTTTGGAAAACTATTAGATTAACATTGGACACATAGTAGATCACCAGTGTCTAATGAATAAAGGAATGAATTCTTTTTTTTTTTTAATGTTTATTTCTAAGAGAGGGAGACAGAGCGTGAGCTGGGGAGGGGCAGAGGCAGAGGGAAACAGAGAATCTGAAGCAGACTCCAAGTTCTGGACTGTCAGTGGGGCTCAAACTCCCGAACCACAAGATCTTGACTTGAGCCAAAGTTGGATGTTTAACTAACTGAGTCACCCGGATGCCCCAGGAATGAATTCTTACATATACTAAAGAGCTCCAATAAATGTAGGAAATTTAGAGTCATAACATGTAGAACCATATCTCACTTTTTCAAAAATACTCTTCTTGTTAATTATTCTCCCTAAGGCAATTTCTCTTTTCAAAATGTTTTAAGGCATTTATTTTCCCAGCAATGAATTAAATGTGGGTTAAGCATCTGTACATCTATACATTTAGATATAGCATGTATTCTTCCCTATTTTCATAGATTTCATAAAATGCAAAAGTTGTGTAATGCTGCCAGCATTATTAAGTCATTAGCAGACAAAGATAAACACTCATGAGCTTTGTGTCTTAGCTTATCTCACATTCTGCTTCATAGCTTAACCAGGTTTCATAATGAAAATTTCCTTCAGCTGGTGCCTCAAATACTTTATTTTTAAAACACAAATGATTTGGCCAATATCACTTTGGTTTAGAAATGTTTTCCACCCTGTTTTCCATGTCCCTGCCATGATCTCCTCTGGATGTGGTTCAAATAGATCTCTTCTCATTTTTTCACAAGTAGCCTGTTTTTGTACAACTTTGAAAAACTTTGAAAAAGAACTATAAAACGTTTTCACTGTCAATAGAAAAAAAATGGATTGCTTGAGCCAGACACAGCTCCCTGTAGAGCTCACCTTTTGATCCTGGAGTCCTTTCATGCACTTAAGTCTTCTCTAGAGTCAATGGGAGTGTTGTGTGTGCAGGGGCAGTAGGATCAAGTTCAGTCAGCTCAGTCTCTTCTTTAGTACTCTGTAGCCAAGTGGGGTAGCCAGCTGAATCTGGTTTAGTTAAAAAGTTGGGGAGGGGGGAACTTTTCCTGATGCTTTGAAGTTTTTTTGAGCAGTGTAATAATATCAGGATTTGTAGAAGGTTATTTTGCATAATCCTTAATAAGATATTCTTATGCCTTCAAAAAGTTAGTGGGACAAGAAAAGCAAGAACCTCCAGTATCCATATGAGGTATTTTTTAATGTTCTGTGTAGAAATGATCCAAAATGCATTTCAGGAGGATGCATAATTATAGGACCACCCCACTGTGTCCACACAGCAATGCACCTAAAAGTACTCCTGATAGATGGATTCCTACCTCCATTTCTTAAAGAAAGAGATATAATAACCTTAACAAAAGTGTTCACAGAAAGTAGAACAGTGATTGCCAGGGGCTGGGGGGAAGGAGGGAAGTGGGGAGGTCGTGTTTAACAGGTACAGAGTTTCAGTTTTGCAAGATGAAAACAGTTCTGGAGATGGGTGGTGGTGATGGTTGCACAACATGAATGTGCTTAATGTCACTGACCTGTACACTTAAAAACAGCAAAAATGGTGAGTTTTTATGTTATCTGTATTTTAATCACAATGTAAAACTTCTGTGGAAAAAGCAAATCTTTAAAAGTGTCTTAACACGTATGCTATTTAAAATCAGGAAAATTAGAATTCTGCTAAATGAACAATTCCTGCATGATTTGCATTCAGTTATTCATCGTTTTTTTTTTCTCCCTTTAAATGAGTACAAAATACTCTGATGAACACAAAGAACCTTGCTAGAGGATTCTACTATTTATAAATGGATTAAGTATCCCTGTGACTAATCCAACTATTTGAATTGAAACAAGCAGTCTTTCCTTTAGAATCCTTATCACCCTAACCCCACACTCACTCACTGATGAGGACATTTTTCTAGGCGAAGTCAAAGACTGAGCAAGGTGACTTTGCACTGCCAAGTGGAAAAGGGGGCTGGAGAACAGAGAAGTACAAAGGCATGTCACAGAAGCCACAAAGCTTCTCTGCTGGAAGCCCGTTCACCTTAATATTTCCAAAAACCTGAGGTTCATTTTCTGGCATTTTGGTCAGGGCATTAAGAATTTAAACTAACACCATTGGACACAACCTACTGTTTTTAAAAATAAGCATTTTTTTCACAAATAGTTTATTGTCAAATTAGTTTCCACATAACACCCAGTGCTCATCCCCACAAGTGTCCTCCTCCATGCCCACCCCTCCTCCCCCCACATCCATCAGTCCTCAGTTTTTGTCAGCATTCAAGAGTCTCATGGTTTGCCTCTCTCCCTTTCCCCCACCATTTCCCCCTTCTTCTCCCCCTTGTTCCTCTGTTAAGTTCCTCCTAATCCTCTATACGTGCAAACATATGATATTTGTCCTTCTCTGCCTGACTTATTTCGCTCAGCATAACACCCTCAAGGTCCATCCATGTTGCTACATGGCCAGATTTCATTGTTTCTCATTGCCATGTAGTATTCCATGGTATAGATAAACCACATCTTCTTGATCTATTCGTCCGTTGATGGACACTTAGGCTCTTTCCGTGTTTTAGCTATTGTTGAGAGTGCTGCTATGAACATTGGGGTACATGTGTTCCTCTGCATCAGCATAAAAATAAGCATTTCATTATCACTTTGTGGAAGGGTATTAAAACCTCTGTGATTTATTGGTATTGGGAATTCAGGAACTTGGGTCTGAAAAATAAAAGTGTCTCACTGAAGGGGCACCTGGGTGGCTCAGTCAGTTAAGTGTCCATCTCTTGATTTCAGCTCAGGCCATCATCTCACAATTCTAAAAACATGAAGCCTGACTGGGATTCTCTTTCCCTCTCTCTCTCCCTCTCCCTCTCCCTCCCTTTCTCTCTCTCTCTCTCTGTCTCAAAATAAATTAGAAAAAAACATTATTAAAAAAGTGCCTCGCTAAATAAGTGATGGTCCCAACACTAAATATGAGGTTAGGAAGGACTTTCTCTCTAGTTAAATACACACACACACACACACACACACACACACACACACATACACACACACACACACACAAAGTTTCAGAAAGCATGCTAAAGTTATAACAAATAGGGGAAAGGTAAAAACTGTGGTTAGTGGTTGGAAATGAAATATGGTCATTTCAATACATATGAATAATTAACTTACTTTTTCCCACTTTTTGGAATCCAGATGTTGAACAACCTAGTCTTTGTTCCAAATGACTGTTATCTTTTTAATAAATCTTTTTAAAACTTTAGTAGTGGTCTACAGACAAAAAGATACTGTACCTGGGTGCCTGGGTGGCTCATTCGGTTGAGCATCCATCTGACTCTTGATTTAGGCTCAGGTCATGATCTCATGGTTCATGGGTTTGAGCCCCACATCAGGCTCCATACTGACAGGACAGAGCCTGCTTGAGATTCTCATTTTCCCTCTCTCTCTCTCTGTCCCTCCTCTGCTTGCACACTGTCTCTCTCTCAAAATAAATGAACTCTTTAAAAATTTATTTTTATTTATTTATTTTTTAAAAACATTTTTATTTATTTCTAGGAGAGAGAGAGAGAGACAGCGTGAGCAGGGGAGGGTCAGAAAGAGAGGAGTCACAGACTCTGAAACAGGCTCCAGGCTCTGAGCTGGCAGTCAGCACAGAGCCCGACACGGGGCTCGAACCCACGAACCGCGAGATCATGACCTAAGCGAAAGCCGGACGCTTAACCGACTAAGCCACCCAGGCGCCCCTAAAAAATTATATTTAAAAGATACGGTGCTAAGAGATAAAATTTCCAAATTACCTTCTTGGCGAGCTCTGACTAATGAGAACTATGACTCACATGTTCATTTATTAATATATCCTACTAAAGGAAATATTTTGTTACCTGTTTGGAATGTATTTTAAAATTATAAAATTAAATGGCTTCAACAGGAGATATACGTCTCGTGTTTCAAAAGAAATCCATAAGACAAAGAACAGACAATGCACAAAAGAAATACATGTTGGAGCTTCCTTAAACAGATCATTGTGCATGTGAACAAAAAAGATGCAAAAGGATATTCATTGCAGTGTAATTTATAATGGTGAAAAATTGGAAATAAATAATGTCCATTAATAGGAGATTGGTTAAATCAATTACTGCTCATTCATTCATCAACAATTGGTTGGGAGCCTACTGAGTGCCAGGCAGAATTCTATATACAGTATACATAATGCATCCATTAAAATAATGATGTGGATCTATAGTTATTAGTAATTCATACAGTATTATTAACATAAAAGTGCATGTGTGTATTTACTTATACATATATTTATATATGAATATATACCCATTGAGAGACAGCTATAAGAATGACCACCAATGTGTTATATTGCCAGTGATTATCTCTGGGACATTTTTATTGTTAACCTCTACACAAGATTTCCCCACTATCTGAAAGACGAGCATTCCTATGAAACCCTTAATAAGCTGAAACAAAGCAAAGAAACAATTAACATTAATTTACATGGAAAAATTTTTTAGCGAAGGTCTTAGGCTTTTCTGACACTTTTTTTTACCTCAAGTTTTTATTTAAATTCTAGTTAACATACATGGTAAAATTGGTTTCAGGTGTAGAATTTAGTGATTCATCACTTACAGTGCTTAATACTTGTGACCTCCTTGGGGTGCCTGGGTGGCTCAGTCGGTTAAAATGTCTGACTTCAGCTCAGATCATAATCTCATGGTTTGGGGTTTGAACCCGAGTCAGGCTCTGAGATGACAACTCAGATAGAGCCTGGAGTCTGCTTCGGATTCTGTGTGTGTGTGTGTGTGTGTGTGTGTGTGTGTGCGTGTCTCCAAATAAATAAACATTAAAATAAAAAACAAGTAACCTCCTTAATGCCCATCACCCATTTAACACATTCTCCACTCACCTCTCCTCTATCATTGTCAGTTTGTTCTCTATAGTTAAGAGTCTCTCATAGTTTGCTTTCCTCTAGTTTTTACCCTTCCCCTATGTTCATCTGTTTTGTTTTTTAAATTCCACATACGAGTGAAATCATATGGTATTTCTTTGTCTGACTGACTTATTTCACTTGGCATAATACACTCTAGCTCTACCCATGTCATTGTAAATGGCAAGATTTCATTCTTTCTGATGGCTGAGTAATATCCCATTGTATAAATATACCACTTCTTCTTTATCCGTTCATCAGTCAATGGACATTTGGGCTCTTTCTATAATTTGGTTATTGTCGATAGTGCTGTTGTAAACATTGGGGTATATGCGCCCTTTCGAATCAGCACTCCTGTATCCTTTGGATAAATGCCTAGTAGTACAATTGCTGGGTTGTAGGGTAGTTCTATTTTTGATTTTTTGAGGAACCTCCGTACTGTTTTCCACAGTGGATGCATCAGTTGCATTCCCACCAACAGTGTAAGACAGTTCCCTTTCTCCACATCCTCACCAACATCTGTTGTTTCCTATGCTGTTCATTTTAGCCATTTGATAGGTGTGAGGTGGTATCTCATCATGGTTTTGATTTGTATTTCCCTGATGATGAGTGATGTTGAACATCTTTTCATGTGTCTGCTAGCCATCTGGATGTCTTCTTTGGAAAAACATCTGTTTGTGTCTTCTGACCATTTCTTATCTGGATTATTTATTTTTTGGGTGTTGAGTTTGACAAGTTCTTTACAGACTTTGGATACTAACCCTTTATCAGATATGTCATTTGCAAATATCTTCTCTCAATCCGTAGGTTGTCTTTTAGTTTTGTTGCTGCTTTTCTGATACTTTAGAACACATCTTGTGAATGGATGCACAGAATAAATCAAGATAAACACAGATGCTCACAGACACAGTTCAAAGCTATAGCAGCTTGATCCCGCACTGCTGACTGTAGTTCTAGGGAAAGAGCTTGGTGGTGCCACTCTCCCTGCTTAGGGTACGCACTATCTCCATATGGCTGTCTGCAAAACAAATGCTGAACACTATTTTCACTTTTTGCCTTTTTTCCAAAAAATGAAAATCTTTTTCAGCTCTCTTTCAGCTATTGGAAACAGGTACTAATGTAGGTCTTTCATAAAAGCAAAGTGGCATAAAGCAAACTTCAGAAAAGCCAGGGATACCTATATTTTCCATACTGTTTGGCTATTTTTACAAGGTAACTATATCGTTTTTATAATCTAAAGATATTAGGGGTATATTCATTCTGAAAGGATAAAAAGAGAACCATTGGTACAATTTAATCATATTAATATGCAGAAGAAAATACCAGACAGCCACAGAATTCCAGAGGTCCAGCTGCAGTTCTAAGACATGAGACACAAAAGCAGATGCTTGCCCACAAGGATGAGGTAAATAGAGATAAAGCACAATGGCTCCATAGAACTCAAGTGCATGATGCGGCTGAATGTACTTCACTAAACTAGAAAGCAGGCCAGCAAACTCCCTGAAGACTACAAAGCCTACAAACTAATAACAATAAACATATCATACACAGGGCTTTTATATACCTTGGATGTTATTTATGTGTTGAAATACAGGCCTCTTAACAGTTTATAATGTTGCTTTTTAACTCTATATATCACTCGCTTTTCCTTTAAAAATGATCCCCATGAACCTTCCCCATCCCTTTAATCCTAGTTTTTAGTCTGAACAGGTGGCAAATGCATAGCTTGTTTAAAAAGCCAAAATATTCTTAGCTTTACCTAAATTATGATTATCTCAGCCAAAGTAATAAGTGTATATCAACTGCACAATCATAATACAAAATAATTCCTTTTCCTGCCATGAGTAGAATCAACAGGATGTGCATTGTAAAGACAGATAGAGAAACCATAACACAGAATGATATACCAGAAGTCATGCTAGAAATTCTCTCATGATTCTAGTCAATCTGAATATACACGAATAGCTGGCAAACGTGAACAAGGGAATGGAAACATACAACCAGTCAGGTCTTTAAACTGTTAGGAAAGAACATTCACAGAGCTCTCATTTAAATGCATAGAACAATTACTTAGAAGTCTGGGTTTCTATTGTGAGGAGTATACTAAGTATTCAACGTTGAATATTTTTTAAGATTTTGTTGTTATATTGTTGTTTACTCTTACCGTATTACTTTACATTTTTATACCTTGTACTATGTGTGTATCATAAGGCATCAACATTCTCAAACCTGTATAAAACTTCTGCTCCAGGTCTCTAAGATAGAATCAAATCCCAGCAGTAAGCAAATACCTTGCTTTCACAGTTTTTACGATAAAAATTGAAAACGAAACTTGAAGACATTTGGTTGAGTCAATGAGAGCAAACAAAGCAAGCACTGTAGTCCAGTGTTTTTTATTAGTCCAACTTTGAGTTCTGAACAGCAAGCTCCCTTGACCACATAGAAGTCTTCAGTGTGGGTGTGCATGCATTGACCCATAAGAGGGATCAAACGTTCTAGCTTTGCTCCTTTCAAAAATTGTTTCAAGGAACCAGGATAATCTGCTAGTAGATTTTCAAAAGCTGAAAAATATTCAGTATCACATGACCTTTCTGATTAGAGAGAAGGCATATACTATTGATCAAACCCAAGCTTCGGGCTACCACTGTTAGCAAAGCTAAAAGACCTGTAGACTAACTGTCGTGAACCTGGGCTGGAAGCATCAAGCTCTCTCTGGTTTCTTGCCCTTACTGCCCCACTTGTTATAGTCTTCAGATGAATATTCCAACCTCAAGCAGTCTGCTGACATTCCTAAGAATAAATCAGGTTTTATAGACCTGAATATCTTATAAGAACAAATAAAATTTAGGAAGCCCTAAAAAGATCAGACTGATGCATTAATTTTTTGGACATTCACCAGGTTAATATAAAGAGGTCTGGTTGCCCCTATTGGGGAAGAGAAAGGTAATAGTTTAGGTTTCTGGGCTTTGCATTAAATAGTTCAAAGCTAGAGAGTGGGGTGGGAGACTGAGCACAAGTCCCTCCTTGCCTGCCAAAGCACGTCTTTGCTATAGTGACTTCGCTATGAATCTTTGTGAATGGAACATTGAAAGGAAATTACTAAAAGAGAAAGAATACACCATGTTCATTAGTCTGATGCTGCAGAGTAAAAAGTTACTTTCATTTTCTTTAAAGACATTTTTGTGGAATGATGTCATAAATAAAGTTTAAAATACAGTTTTATTCCCAATTCCTTAAAATAGTTGAAAGAGGAAAACCCCTAAAACTGCAGTAGTATAATCGCTCATCTCAACAAGGGTTGAAACAAAGGGTTTACATTTGGTGTAGTGTGTGTTTGTGTGTCTGTGTGTGTTTTCATAACCAGCAATTAGTACTGAATCAATCCTTTCTTGTAGTTCTATTAAAATAATCATGTTTGAAGGAGCCAAGAATATTGCATTAGCCAGTATTCAAACTTTCAATGCTTAAAACAGAGTAAATATTGTCAATCTCTTAGATGATATCTAAAGGGGTGAACTAAATTTTTTAAATTTATTAATCTTATTTATTTAATTTTACTATTTAATTTTGAAAATTAAAAAAACAAAAAAATTCAGTTCAGTTGAAAGTATTATAGTAACAGCATATTTAACAGAAATAACAGAGTTGTTTTTAATAACTTAAATTCTTGTGGTAATATTTACTCTAACATACTGATTACTATCATGGCAATACAATTCGGGGATTTTTTTTAATGTTTATTTTTGAGAGAGAGAGACAGACAGACAGAAAGACAGACAAGTGTGAGCAGGGGAAGGGCAGAGAGAGAGGGAGATATAGAATCCGAAGCAGGCTCCAGGCTCTGAGCTGTCAGCACAGAGCCCAACATGAGGTTTGAACTCATGAGTCATGAGATCATGACCTGAGCTGAAGCCGATGCCCACCAACTGAGCCACCTAGGTGCCTCAACTTGGGGATTATTAATAAGGCTAGAAAAATTCTTCCACTAAATAGCCTCTGCAAAATTCCAACCATGTCTAAAATCCTATAATTCTAATTAGTTTATTAATATGAAGTAAATGGAACATATCCTTTCATATGGAAACATATCATTTCCATATGGAAAATATCCTCAGGGATATTCACATGCTTCTATATACCAAAAGCTTAAAGCAGGGGCACCTGAGTGGCTCAGTTGTTTGAGCATCTGACTCTTGATCTCAGCTCAGGTCATGATCCCAGGACCTTAAGTTCAAGGCCCACGTCAGGCTCTACACTGAGTGTGGAACCTGCTTAAGATTCTCTCTCTCATAAGAGCCATATTGAAAAGCCCACAGTTAATATCATCTTCAGTCGGAGAAAAACTGAGAGTTTTCCCCCTGAAATCAGAAATACAACAGGGGTGTCCACTTTCACCACTGTTGTTTAACATAGTGTTGGAAGTTCTAGCATCAGCAATCAGAAAACAAAATGAAATAAAAGGCATCAAAATTGGCAAAGAAGTCAAACTTTCACTTTTCACAGACAACATGATACTCTACATGCAAAACCCAATAGACTCCACCAAAAGTCTGCTAGAACTGATCCATGAATTCAGCAAATTCAGTCAACAGGGTACAAAATCAATGTACAGAAATCAGTTGCATTTTTATACACCAATAATGAAGCAATAGAGAAATAAAGAAACTGATTCCATTTATAATTGCACCAAGAACCATAAAATACCTAGGAATAAACCTAACCAAAGATGTAAAAGATATGTATGCTGAAAACTAGAAAAAGCTTATGAAGAAAATTGAAGAAGACACAAAGAAATGGAAAAACATTCCATGCTTGTAGATCTGAAGAAAAATTTTGTTAAAAGGTCAATACTACCCAAAGCAATCTACAAATTCAATGCAATCCCAATCAAAATTGCACTGGCATTCTTCTCAAAGCTAGAACAAACAATATTAAAATTTGTATGGAACCACAAAGGACCCTGAATAGCCAAAGTAACATTGAAGAAGAAAACCAAAGTGGGAGGCATCACAATCTCAAACTTTAGCCTATTCTACAAAGCTGTAATCATCAAGACAGTATGGTATTGGCACAAAAACAAACACATAGACCAATAGAATAGAATAGAGAACCCGGAACTGGGCCCACACATGTATGATCAACTAATCTTTGACAAAACAGGAAAGAGTATCCACCCAATGGAAAAAAAGACAGCCTCTTTAACAGATAGTGCTGGGAGAATCGGACAGCAACATGCAGAAGAATGAAACTAGACCACTTCTTACACCATACACAAAAATAAACTCAATTTGGATGCAAGACCTAAATGTGAGACAGGAAACCATCACAACTCTACAGGAGAAAGCAGGCAACAACCTCTTTGACCTCAGCCATAGCAATTTCTTGCTTGACACATTTCCAAAGGCAAGGGAATTAAAAGCAAAAATGAAATATTGGGACCTCATGAAGATAAAAAGTCTTCTGAACTGCAAAGGAAACAACCAACAAAACTAAAAAGCAACCAACAGAATGGGAAAAGATATTCTCAAATGACATATCGGACAAAGGGCTAGTATCTATAAAGAACTCACCAAACTCAACACCCAACAAGCAAATAATCCAGTGAAGGAATGAGCAGAAAACATGAATAGACAGTTTTCAAAAGAAGACATCCAGATGGCCAACAGACACATGAAAAGATGCTCAACATCACACATTATCAGGGAAATACAAATCAAAGCCACACTGAGATACCACCTTACACTGGTCAGAATGGCAAAAACTAACAAGTCAGGAAATAACAGATGCTGGCATGGATGTGGAGAAATGGGAACCCTTTTGCACTGTTGGTGGGAATGCAAACTGGTGCAGTTGCTCAGGAAAACAGTGCAGAGGTTCCTCAAAAAATTAACTATAGAACTACCCTATGCCCCACCAATAGCACTACTAGGAATTTACCCAAAGGATACAGGAGTACTGATACATAGGGGCACATAGTATCCCAATGTTTAGAGCAGCACTTTCAACAATAGCCAAATTATGGAAAGAGCCTAAATGTCCATCAACTGATGAATGGATAAAGAAGATGTAGTTTATATATACAATGGGATACTACTTGTCAATGAAAAGAATGATGTCATGCCATTTGTAGCAATGTGGATGGAACTGGAAGGTATTATGCTGAGTGAAATAAGTCAGTCACAGAAGGACAGATATCATGTTTTCACTCATATGTGGATCTTGAGAAACTTAACACAAGTCCACATGGGAAGGGAAGGGGAAAAAAATAGTTACCTAAAGAAAGGGAAGGAGGCAAACCACAAGAGAGTCTTAAATACTGAGAACAAACTGAGGGTTGATGTGGGTGGGGGAGAGGGGAAAATGGGTGATGGGCATGGAGGAGGGCACTTGTTGGCATGAGCACTGGCTGTTGTATGTAAGCCAATTTAACAATAAATTATAGGGGCTCAGTCAGGTAAGTGTCTGACATCGGTTCAGGTCATGATCTCACGGTTCATGGGTTCGAGCCCCGTGTCGGGCTCTGTGCTGAGAGATAGCTCAGAGCCTGGAACCTGCTTCGGATTCTGTGTCTCCCTCTCTCTCTGACACTCCCCTGCTCATGCTGCCTCTTTCTCTCAGAAATAAATAAAAAACATTTTAAAAATACAATAAATTATATTTAAAAAAATTTTAAAAGATTCTCCCTCCATCCCTCTCTCCCTGCATGTGGCCCCTCTAAATTAAATAAATAAATAACATTTAAAAATAAAAAGCTTAAAGGAAGGAGTAGTTTTCATGAACACATAGAAGCTATGTGGAAGCAATACCATTGAGGAAAAAAACTATTTGAGGCTTTAAAAAAAGAAAGAAAAAAAATCACAAGGGCCCTTCACACTTCATAGACCTTACCCTTATTCACTCAGAATTCTTTAAAGAGTGCCTATGTATGTTTCAGCCTGTGACAAGGCTGTATTCTTTATCTCCTACCCATCCCTGCCCCAATTACCACTTCCCACCATATAATGATTAGATAGCAAGAATATTGAGCCCACGACAAAGTGGAGTGTGGCTCAGCATCTGCTAAAACAGCTGAAGTAATGAACTAACCTGGCACTTCATATCTTGTCATACTGAGATCATCTGATTTGGTGTAGACTCGAATACCAGCAAAGAGCTTCCACAGGTCATCTCCTTGATTCTCCATTGCTTTAAGCAAGGGTTCACCTATCTAAACCATTCCTCCCACATCAGTTTCTGTCTTATTTCCAAACATCTCCAGAAAAAGAGATTCCTTAATAATCCATTCCAATGCTTAACAAACCTCACTTTCTGGGAAATTCTTCCTTATGTCCAACCTAGCTCCGCCACTCCCCAGACCCCCCTCCCCCTAATATTAAAGACTATTTCCTTTTGTTACCTCCTCAGCAGCAAAGAGAACCAATAACAATACAATAACCCTTCACATACTCGAAAACTTTTATTAAGCCACCCACCAGTTGCTTTCTTCCAAGCAGAATAATCCTAACTCCTTTAACCTTCATAAGTCCTATTTTTCTAACTTTTTTAAATCAATTTTTTCTTTCCCATGTAATAGCCCTGAACTACTGAACATGAAATCCAAGATGTTGAGGCATTAAAGTGAACTGGAGAGACAGACAGTTTGAGGACTGTTAAACAGAGATGGTGAGACAAGGTTACAGAAAACTGGAAAAAGATACACTGGAATTTAATGCATAAAACTAAGATAGTCTTGGAAATGTAAGTCTTAGTCTAAATTTCTCCACAATTTCTTACAGAGCCATTGTGTTTTCAAGACTAGCATTGGATAACATTACAATCAGCTGTGAGTTTTGTGAACATCAATCCTGCCCAACACTTGGCAAACTGCGGTCCAAGATACCCTTCAGGACAACTTTAGACTTCAATGAAACAGCTAGATAGTGTCAATACTGGTTGACTCAGAAGAATGCAAATCTCCAGTAACTCATCAGCTAATAAATGCTAAATGCAAATGCTAAAGTCACACACCGAGGCACATGGTTTGACTCCATCCCAATCTTTCATCAAGACACAGAGGATAATCAATGCCTAAGAACATTCCTTGTCTTGAGATGGTCAAACATGACTTTTATTTTTCTATCTAAATCCCAGGTGACAGAAAGTCCTGCAAATGTCAAAGTGCTTCTCAGAGCACCCTAGGTTCTTGTGCCTCAAAGAATGTGCCACACATAATACACCAAAAGGCTTCTTCACAAATTTTTTTTTCCAATTCTTATTAAATAAGAACCTAAGAGTAAATGCATTCAGATGTATGAAGTCTAACTTTTTACTCTTGATTATGACAGGATACAGGGGGGAAAAAGAAAGAAATAAAAAAGAGTTTTGCAAAATTGAAGATGAAACCTTCCTCAGTTTGTGGCCTCAGTAAGGTTAAATACTGATTAGATACACTTTGGCAAGATGCCACTTCTCTTATGTCAATTTTCACAAAGACAAAGTAGACTGTTTTACAAGTACTTATTTCTTAAATACTACATTTCAACCTCAGAACTATTTTTTTCTTACAGCATACTTTTCCCTAAATATATGTAGTTAAGTTTGTATTTGTCAACTATAGGTCAAATTCTATTCTTAAGGACCAAGGCAGGGTGCCTTAAAAGTTATACGCATGTTCCTGCATACATTTGTGAACTGTGTGTATGTGTGTGTATTCGGAATGTGTCTTTAATTTACCATCCGGTTGCATGGGTTGGTCTTTCACTGATTGAAAATGTATTGGGCTACTTATCAAAAACAAATTGCTGCCATCTGTAAAATAAATGACTAAAAATATGACTACCATAATGAAATTCAAGAATCAAGATCGAGGAGGAGATGGATAATTTTAATACCCCAAATTTACGTTTGTTTCTCCTTTCGAACCTCTGCATACTGAAAGAAGGTTTAGAAACTAACTGCAAAGATGAGCCCTTACCTCCTGCAGTGAAGTCTAGGGTAAAGTTCCTCACAGGCTTAAGGCATTTGCATTGTAATGCAGAATCCAGGAATGCCAGATGTAGGGTGGGTTCCTTTTGTGTGTCTTTCAGCCTGACTTCCCTGACACCCACCACTGTAAATTTAAGTGGGTAACACAGAATCTGACATAGAATCACATTCAATAAATATTTGTTGGATATATGAATGGTCATAGATTATAGATCATATCTTAGTGGTACCAACATTTTGCTATAGCTGGAGAAACTCAGGCAAAGAGGAATAAAAAAGGTTTGTCTGTATGGCATAAACTGAACTAAGTGGTCAGGTGTTCTTTTTAACCAGGTGTGTTTTGACCATCTGACTTACTGAAGATATCCTGGAATGTTAGGACACTAAACTGCAATGCTTGGTCACCCTACTATTTACTAATGCGTATATTGTCGTGACCTATATTACCTGCCCAGAGGAATCCAGGCTATTAATTAATTCAGAGCCAAGAATCAAACACAAGCATCCTGGCTTAAGGTTGAACCTGCTCCCCATTATACCACAATCTGAATTCCTTTGTGACTAGTTATTGCTGCATTCCATTGTCATAAACTGAACCCCTACAGTAGAGTGCTATATTAAAATCGTGTTGGCTGTGTTTCAAAACATTGCCTATTTGGAAGCACTTTCCTTGGAAAAAGGCATAGCAATAACTGCAGTGTATCTCTCCAGTCACAAAATCTAAAGATCAGGAAAACATTCAACTAACTAAAAACATTCAACTAAAAGTAACACATCTTTTCTTCAAGGACTCAATGAAACTTTGCTAATAATAGTTACAACTCACCAAAATCAAAGTGTTAAAAGAGTGTTATTCAATGCAGCTAAAACATGGTTGCCAGTGCTTAAGAAAAGACTTTGGACCTTGCTACTGTTAAACTCTGTTGTATTTAAATTGCCATTTATCACATTGAATCTTCTTTTGTCCCCTTTTCTCTTCTCCAACAATGGCCCTTCACCTAGAATAAGGCCCCCTACTCACCAATTTTGGGATCCCTTCCCCTCCTCACTTAAAGGATTTTTAGAAATTCAATCAAACCAGACTCTTGTTACTGGAATATAAATGACAGTATTTTTTAACATGTTATCATTCCTAAAGGATTTTAAATTTAAATAGGAGATGAAATCTAAGCCAGCCAGTTTGAAAGTTAAAAAAAGAAAAATGTAAATTATTAATCTAGGAGTTCCTCACACTAAATAATAATATAAATGTATAGTAGAAGTAGAAGTTAAAATTCCCAAGGTCCTTATGGGGCGCCTGGGTGGCTTAGTCGGTTGAGCGTCCGACTTTCGCTTAGGTCATGATCTCTCGGTTTGTGGGTTCGAGCCCCGCGTCGGGCTCTGTGCTGACTGCCAGCTCAGAGCCTGGAGCCTATTTCGGAGTCTGTGTCTCCCTCTCTCTCTGACCTTCCCCTGCTCACACTGTCTCTCTCTCTCTCTCCTAGAAATAAATAAAAATATTTAAAAAAAAATAAATAAATAAAAAAAATAAAATTCCCAAGGTCCTTTACAAAGTTTCACCAGATGAATCGAAGATGATCAAGGCACCAGAGAATTTGTATTACAGTTGATCTTTGAACAACACAAATTTGAACTGCATGGGTCCACATATACATGGATATTTTCAAAAAATCTAGTAGAGTACTGTTAATGTATTATTTTCCTTATGATATTCTTAGTAACATCTCCTTCTCGCTAGCTTACTTTATTGTAATAATATAGGATAATAGGGGCACCTAGATGGCTCAGTCGGTTAAGCATCCGACTTCAGCTCAGATCATGATTTCAAGGCGCATGGGTTTGAGCCCCACATAAGGCTCTGTGCTGACAGCTCAGAGCCTGGAGCCTGCTTCAGATTCTGTGTCTCCTCTCTATCTGCCCCTCCCCAACTTGCATTCTGTCTCTCTCTTTCTCTCTCAAAAATAAATAAACATTAAAAAAAATTTTTAAAGAATATAGGGTAATACACATAACACATATAACATACAAAATACGTGTTGACTGTTGATGTTATCAATTAGGTTTCTGGTCAACAGTAGGCTATTTTTTTTTTTAATGTTTATTTATTTTTGAGAGAGACAGAGACAGAGTGTGAACACTGGAGGGGCAGAGAGAGAAGGAGACACAGAACTGGGAGGAGGCTCCCATATCTGGGATGCCAACACAGATCCCAACATGGAGCTGGAACTCACAAACTGTGAGATCATGACCTGAGCCGAAGTCAGAGGCTTAACCGAAGGACCCACCCAGGCATCTCTAGTCAACAGTAGGCTATTAATGTTAAGTTTGGGGAGAGGCAAAAGTTATACATGGATTTTTTTACTAGGTGAGGGATCAGTGCTCCTAACCCCTGCATTGTTCAAGGGTCAACTGCACTTTTCTTCCCTAGGCTTTGAAATGAATATTCTAGACTAGAATTCAGGTAAAAAAATGGTGCAATGATGATGGAAATTTTGCCTTGAATTTTGACTAGTTCAAATTTGGAAAAGGGCACAACAGAGCTTCTATCACATGGCTTGCTGGAATGTAAACCAGGATAACCTTTCTGTAGGAAACCAGCAATATAACATTTGACCCAGTCATTTTACATCTAAAAATTTATCCTAAGGAAATAATCAAAGAGGCACCCAAAGATCTGGACAAAATATTTATGCACCACCTTTAAAAGCAAAATAAAATAATTTCAAATCAACCACAATGTCCAGCAATCAGAGATGATTAAATAAAAATGGATATCCATGGACGGGATCACTGTGTAGCCACTATGGTGAGGCAACTCTGGCTGTAAACACTGAGTAGAAAATATATACCTAGTGATGCCACCAGAAAAATCACATAGTGTAAGTGCATGATTAAAATGACTCTATTTAAAGGGAAATCTCTCACATACACAGATATTCATATACATTAATATACTTATGTTTTTTATTGATCGTAAATATATACTCCAGGCATTAAATGGAGTCACCTCCGCGGAATGTGACCAAGAGTGAGTGAGTTGGCAGTGTGTGGAGAGAAAGTTTAATTTTTAGCTTTATAAAACTAACTCTTGCTTAAATCTTTGTACTCAGCAAGTATCTGCTTTATAGTTCAAAAATAAAAATAAAAAACTTCTAAAATTCATGTTTCAGGATAAAAACAGGGGAAGTAACTCATAGTATTTTCTCAAGTGAAAAAAGGATACAAAACAGCACAAACAATCTGATCCCAACTCTGTAAAAAATAAATCATATATGTGGAAGACAAAAGACAAATAGAGTCAAAAGGAATGAAAATATAATTATTACTGGTTAGTTCTGAATGGTGAAACTAAGATCCATTTTTTTTCTTTTTTTCAGAATTTCTTAAATTTTCTGTGATGAACATGGATTACTAGTATAAGGGAGAAAAGTAAATATTATTCTTCATACACTTAATTTTTTTAATTGTCAGTTCAATAAGTTAATGGTATTTGCTTTTCTAATGCTAAGACTTACACTTTCTGCCAACACTGACATTCATTTTAATTTCACAGTGTTACTCTGAAGCTTGAGATGTCAAATTTCTACGGATGGGTCTCCTTCGAGCTCACTAGGATGTGCATGTTCTAATAGATTTGAAATGTCAATTAAAGAAGGGACTTTATGTAGCAGATGGATGCAGCCGATGAAGCTGAGGTCCAAAGAGTTAAAGTGGTTTTCCAAAAGCTCAAATCTTTTCATTTAACAGAAGAGCTGAGACGAGAATTGATTCTCCCAGTCCAGTGTTTTTCCATGACATGATGCTGCTATGTTTTGGAAGAGAATCAGCGAAACCACAACAAAAATAGCACTTTAAGAAATGTACAGCAAAATGGCAAATGGACAAAATTTGTATGTAGCTTCACGGAGAATGTTAGACCCAGCAAAATACGAGATTCCAGTCTCAAAAACCAATTGGTCTTTCTGAGAATTCTATCTGAAGAAAGGACTAGAGTGTACCTAGGAGGAATCTTAAAGAAACTTGATTTTTATTTTAATAGTAACACAATTCAAAGCTTAAATGAAAACATCTGGTTTCACTTTCTTTACTGATTATGATAGCTAGAGATTCTGAGACATCAAGCATGACTATGTTATTTAATATGCAAATAAAAGTTTTGGCTTGAGCGTAAATCTTATACTTTCAGTTGTGCCCCTTGCAGCTAATTATTTTTTTATATCCCCCCTTGGATCCAAAAATACTTGAGGTAGAGTTATTCATTAAGAAATGCATTCTTCCCACAAAATGCCTGTAGGCACAATTCCCTCTAAAAAGTAGGAAAAAAGTAGACTCTAATTAATTATAATCTAGATCACTAGAATAATTGCCAATTCTGCTTTTTTCCACTCTTCCTCAAAGGTTGTGACCCAAACCCAAGGATGAAAGGCCAAATGGGGTTGGAAGAGAGGTGACCCCATGGCAAAGTAATCAATTTCCATTGCAGCTATGAAGCAGACCCACTTATTATGAAACAGGTACTATGCTAAGTGATATTCAAAGACTCCAGGGTCCGATGAGAAACTTGTGGGAGCAGACCCCCAGAATTGTTCTCACACTGCCTGGGTCTCTCCAAATACTCTCTACACACACACTCACACACACACACACACACACACACAAGCACACCACCACCACCACCATCAAAATAAACAAAACATCCATAACTCTCAGTCCTCCCATTAATCAGATAAGTTTGATATAACAGAGTATTAGGCACTTTCACCCTTGCTAATGAAAACCTTTCTTTGGCTCTGTGTGTATCATAATGCCAAACATGTAATTCTGGATCTCAACAATAAACTACTTCTGGGATGTGCTGTAGTACATCCTCATACTTCAAGGGGCTTAGATCTAGCTTTTTCTCACGGGGCATCCTCTCCTAGTTGGGAACTATGCAAATACATTCACTGACATTCACAGGTGCCAGAGTGTGGTATGTATTCATCCATGTCAGGCAATGTGACATTTCAGAAAATGGGAGACTGGGAGACCCTTCTCCCTCAGTTTTTATTCCACGTGGACCCATATATAAAGTTGATAATTCCATCTGAACTGGAACTAGACTGAGGAAAGAATCCAGGTAATAGGGTACAAAAATATACCTTTTCGCAATCAAATGTCACCGTCTCACTTTACAATATCCCTAAATTTGAAGTGGAGGAGGCAAAATCCAGAGTATTCACTTATTTAAGCAAGTGGAGATTAAATCAATGGGGAAAAAGAAATGACACACAAATCGCAATTAACTATTTAACTTTTTAAAAATAAATAAATAAACTAGCCAGTTCACATAGCTAGAATTTTAAAAAATATGTTACGCACCCTACATTTATGAGAGGAGGCCAAATGAATAACATTTAAAGGATATTCAAATAGGCAACTGCCAAGTGACACCACTGAATTTGTATCTATTAAGTATAATTCCCACACGTCCATGTCTAATGCTGCACAGGAACAATGTTGGTTATAATCCATTGAAAGTCACAGTAGTAACTGTGATATCCTGAAATGCCTACCAAATAAATCAACTAGACTAACTTCTATTTAGAACAGTCATACTAACCAATGTATTTTTTCATATTTAAATTTCTTTCATATTTAAATTTATTATAAACTGACAAGCCACATGTAACACAGTCCAGTTAGTCAAAAAATAGCCCAGTCCAACAGCCCAGTCCTGAACATTGAAAACTACACCTGTTCTACTTACTACGAGTATGACAAGTAAAACAGAAACAGAGACGGAGCTACACTGACAATCCAGGGAGCTATAAACACTGCACTGTCTCACCGTCTGATATTACATGCTGAGACATTTAAGCATGTCCAAATTTTTACATTGGTCCAGAGCTCACGTCCCTAAATAGACATAAACTATGTTCTAAGTTCAGAAATTAATCTGGTTTCTCTCATCCTAGCTTCCCAAATATTCTGACCACTGCCCTACCAACCACCTCCCTCTACTACACGTACATTTTCACCATCTGAGATACTGCAGAGTGAGGGAAAGAAAGGAGAAAGAGAAGTCTCATGACTTCTGAAATTGGAAAGAGAAACTAGGTTCTGAAAAGAATAAAGAAAATGACAGTCTTGCTTAATTCTAGTGCTGAGTACTGTTGCTTAATTATTCCTCATAAGATACGCAAGATCTTTTTAGCCATTTCCTTATTTATTTAATTTACAAGAAGTGAAACTCTAATGTAAAGAATTTGTTCCACATACAAGAATCCCTCTGCCCTTGCCACCCGACAGCATCCTGCCCCACTCCAAACCATAGCGTGCATGGTAGGGCCTTACGTTGTGTGTTTATATACCAAGAAACCTGAAAGCTAAAATGAGGAGCCTAACACAGCTGAACTGGAGAAAACACGAAGTGGAAATTTATCCCCCTTAGAAAAATAAATAAAATATATGTTAAGGAAATGGGTAATTCAGGGAACCAGAGTATTTAAATAAATTCCCAGATGTTTGTGCTGCTGTCTGTACATTTTAAAAAGGAAACGGCTTTTCATTACTTCATGAATCCTCCTTCATCGTGAAGGCAATTTCAAAGCTCCCAGCATCCAAAAGAGAAAGCCTCCAAGTTGCCAGGGTCACACAGTGTCGTAGGCCCCATGAATGTTCTGGAAACCCACAGAAATAACTCCGGCCCGAAATCATGTCTGATTTTGACCTTCCAACCCCCCAAAATCCGTGTTTTTATAATTCATGATTCAGATGGATTTATGAAGCTCGGGTAAAATCTTATTTCATATTTCCCCAATCAATATTTCAGAACAATTAAACTAACAGTCATTTTAACACTAATAGCACGGATACAATGACCATAAATCCCCACACCTTCCACTGGACATCACATGCATTCACTGGGAAGCTTTAACTACCTCTGGCAGTGCCAAAAACTGTGGTTAAAAATCAAGCAGGAAATGTCCGAATGTGCATACTCAGCTACATGATTTTCACTGTCTAAGACTCAAAAGAAATTCTCAAACAATTTTCACCCAATTTGGCTTGCCTTTCTTGCCTGTAAATTGCGATACTGCCAAGTTAAAGATTCTGCCAATTTTTTCAGTTTTGTGAGCAAAGAAAGAAAAAGTCACTTTACTTTCTCTAAGCGGATAAAGTGTGTGAGTGTGTGTGTGTGTATGTGTATGTGTGTGTTAACACTTGGTTATAACAGTATACTATAACAACATATGGAACTCCTATTCAAATTTTCTAAATAACACACATTCTATATAAAGATCATGAAAAAAAATGTCAAATCCAGATTGAACTGAGAGGGACGAGAAGAGAAAGTGTCTGTGGCTCTAAATGCTAACACTCAGAGCCCTTATTGCTGCAGTTTAAGCAGACAACTTATCACTCTTCTAGATCTTTATTCTAATGTAACTCATATCACAAATGTGGTCAAGTGACTAGTTTCAGCCTCCACACAAATAAATTTAACTTCTAGAAAAGTCCTTAAAGCAAATTTATAGCCAAAGATAGACTCATTCCAGAAGTGGTGATGGTAATGGTAGCAGAGATGTTTCTAGGGTAATATCTCATTTAGTCCTGAGAATGAGGCTTTGAAATCAAGAAGGAAATATTCAAGATGCCCTGCAGGCATTAGGAACAGCGGCCATGGAGCCAGCTAATCAATCTTCCTCAGACTTTGCTGTTTTTTAAGAAAAACAAAAGATTGAGATATACTTTTAATTGTAAGTTCTGGAAAATATCTACACCCAAGCCTTAAATACCCTCTCCTCCTTACTAAAGCCAGGAGAATGATGTGCTCCCTGTCAAATACTGATCATAAATAGTCAGAATGTCACTGAAGATGAAAAGTAAAGCTCTGGTGTGACAATCTAAAACTTGTATATATATCGATGACCGGAGTCTACCTCACTACAACCATTCTGGAGGGTGATTTGGCTTTATGTGTCAAACTAGATGCCTCAAAGTTGAATGACATACCCTAACAGTTTTAAATGAATTCATGGGTAAAGCTGTTAGCCGAAATGCTCTCCCATTGAATGTGTCATATTTTACATCATCCAAATCTGC
This sequence comes from Proteles cristata cristata, assembly GCA_017311185.1. Lineage (NCBI taxonomy): Eukaryota > Metazoa > Chordata > Mammalia > Carnivora > Hyaenidae > Proteles > Proteles cristata. The sequence continues at coordinate 914,427 of JAESUZ010001598.1, forward strand.
TTTGAAGATATCTGTCCACCTTTCTCACCCCTTAGCACACACATTCTCTAAGTGGGTTTGGATTCTTGACTTTCGCTGGTAGAGTATAACCACATCCCTGTCCGCAGTGTCAGGGGATGGGGGGCTGTTTTTCTTTAGCCCACTCAACTATAATCAAGTGGCCTAGCTCTCTTTCCCTAATGCTAATGTAGGCAGACTTCATAAGAACCATTAGAAAAATTGTTTAAAATGGAGTGTAATGGGAGCACCTGACTGGCTCAGTTGGTAGAGCATGTGACTCTTGATCTTAGGGTCGTGAAATTGAGCCCTCCACTGGGTGTAGAGATTAATGAAAAACAAAATGTTTTTTAATTAAAATGAAACAAATTGGAGAGTGAGGTCCCATCTCCAGTAAATGTGAAAGAGTGAAGTGGGATTCTTTGTTTTTAATAAGCTACTCAAGTGTTTCCTAGATAAGAAGCACTATTTAGGAGGTAAAACTTCTAGCCTGGGCAAGGGAGGCTCAGAATGGTGTTGGGTCTCAAGACACCTTGGGCATCTGTTAGAGCACATTTTCATAATTCACCTGTTTATACGTCTCTTTCACCCACTAGACTTGAAGCTCCTTTTGGACAAGGACTTCCCCTAATCTCTGTATCTACAGGCTCAGTGAAATCCTACTCTATCCAATAAGTGTTTGGCATTGAATTAATTAATAAAACAAAGAACAACAATAATTCATCAAAATCTCATCCTACTAGACTAGCAGTTCTTTTCCATCAATTGATAATTATAATAAACCTGTTATTAGAGTTCATATGCTTTGTATCCTGTAACATTAAATTAAGCTAAACAATTGCTTTTGGGGCTTAACAGTGTTCCATGAGGTAAACAGAATAAGAATACTTATCTAACTGTTTTAGTTGGGGAAACAGGGCAAAGAAGGGTAAAATGACTAGCAAGTATTCACAAGTTTTATTATCTGCATAATCAGGTATATACTGCAGGGTAATGAAGAAGCACAATCTCTATTGGTGGGTTTGAATTGGAGCTCTGCCATTCACTAGTGTGATCTTATACAAGTTATTTAAATCTTCTAAGCCTCCTTTTTTTGTGTATATACTGTATATACAGGGACAGAGTGCATCCTTGTCTGAAAGATTAAATGGGTCTAGGAAAGTGTTTGGCACATAGCAGGAGCTGAGCAAACACTGTTTTCCTTCCTTCCTGATACACTGTCCATAGTGAGGACTCAAGTTTGTCTTGAGGAACGTTATATCCTCAGTACACAGCACAGTACCTGGCAAGAAGTATGTGTTCAACAGATATTTATTGAATTGACTAATGGACTAATACATTCCTAGGATTAAAAAAAAAAAAAACTTTTTACGTATCAAATGTTATCATCCCCGAGTCAAAAACTTCAGATGGTCTACATACTAATGACAAGCCACCTCAGTCAAAACCCAGGGAAAGTGACCTAGAGACTACAGGTTAGAAAATCAAAAGGGGAATTTCCATTTACATGTAAAACTATCCACCTATGTGTTCCTCTATATAATAAAACAAAACTAACACACAAGTATGCCTTTATTCTTAAATTTTTCTAGCAAGCTAAGGATGGTAAAGATAAATTGATCACATTGTGTGGATTCAGCTTGTATAAAAACATTCCTGGTATTCTACTTATTGTGATCTCCTTAATTTTAATATTGGCAACTCTAAAATATAATTTATAGGGATACTATAAATTTACCCAACCCTATATTTTCCAGAAGGATTTAAAATCTTCAATGTGAATTTCCTTAATATGATTTTCTTTTTTAGCGTCATCACCCTCTGGTTGGAACAGGCTTCAAGAGAAGAATGAAGAGAACACAGAGTAAGAGTCAGATAGCTCTGCCACTTACTTCCCAAGTGACCTTGCATAAACACCCTGAACCTCAGTTTCCTAAAATATAAAATGGAAATAAAAACACCTACTTCATGGAGCTGTTAACATGGTTAGAAAAGGCAATATAAAAGAAATACCTATGTCACACAGGAGGTGTTCAATGAATTCTTTCCTCCTACCTCTACCAACAATAAAACAAAGGGATTGGGTAACTTTAATTAAAGGTACCAGTCTAGGTGTTTTCATACTGGATAATTGTGACATCAAAGTAACACTTTTTTTAAAAAAGTCTAGTTAGTTGTAAGACCTTTCTTGTGTTTCTCTGGAACAGGCTTATATTGGCTGATAGCATGCCTAAGACCACAAATGTTGTGGACTCCATTTCCAGAGAGGATAAGGGCTATGTCAACCCACAAAGCCTTAATCTTTCCTAGGAAAGTCTCTGGGTTTTCCCCATGGGACTTCCCTGAGCTACCTTGAACCAAATGCCCAACCCCCCGCCCCACCATCCCCCGCCCATGACCTAGCTTTCTGAGACTTTAATGCCTGCCCTGTCTGATGCACTTTATATTCCAGGATGTTTAACATCTTATGTTTATTTCCCCATATCTTCCACTGGATTTTAAACTCCATGAGAAAAGGACAGTGTCTTCTTCATTGTCTAAGGTCTAATCTCAAATACAATTCTCTAACTGCAATATTTTCACAAAATTTTCTGCTAGATGGTTCTCATAAAATTAGTTTTTAGTTCTCTTCAAAGTCTGAACTGTCAGCCATATAGATATAACAGGGATAGGTGTGTTTTATTTACATATATGTGCCTCAGTGGGTCCTGGAATGGAAATACCAGCTCCCTTAATAAAATGAGAGTGAATGCTTAGCATTAGAAGAATAACCTAGAGAGCATCTGATCTCATGCAGCACCAGACCCTCATCAGGTTTATTTCCTAGGCCGCTGCCACGAAAGCCCCATAATGTACTGCTCACACTTCAAACTCCTCTCTTCGGTACAGGCTAATCACCTGAGGCTGACTGACCCAGTCCTTTGTCTTCTATGTTCCAGAGATGTTGACCTTGTGCTTAATCCCATATAACAATGCTCACTTCATCATGAATGTATCTATATATATCCCTTTTCACAGCACATTTTAATTTGCTTGGTTTTTTTCTCTATAAAGAAAATGAGATTGTGAAGTCTGCGAGGAGAGGAACTGTCTTCTTCACTATCTCATTCCTGTGCCTGACACACAGTAGGATCTCAATAAACATCTGCTGATGTGACTTCCTTTTGTGATCTGACTAAAGAGTAAATGGAAAACAAATGGAAAGAATCTTAAAATACAGTACAGGAAACTCAGCCAGGAACAGACGGTTTCTGACTCTAGCTTTGGCCTTGTCCTATCCACCTTTAGACTGGGCATACCCACCTTGTCTTTTTAGGCAAGGCAACTACTTTTTATAGGGAGGGACCAACCACCCCCAGTCCTCTGCGCACACTCAGGCCCTGTCTCCTGGTCATCTTCATGCCTTCCTGCAGTGGCTCCCAACTCTGCCAGATGGACCTCTCACTTCCTGTCATGCTAGGCCGGCAGGGAAGCCCACCACCTCAGCTCAGCACAGGACCCCCTGCAAAGCCCAGGAGTGTGGGGAACACACAATGTCTCCAGAAGGAGGCACATACATTAACAGAGGATGAATGCTTCCCGAAGGCCTGCAAGCCACCTTTGGTCTGTGTGACCAGCCCACTTGAGGCAAATAAGATAGTCCCAAATTCACTTTACAGGCAAAAATACAGATAGGAGCCTAAGAAAACAGTCAGCCTGAAGTTCACTGATTGCAGATTTAGGAAACTTGTGTAGTTCTTTTTTGGTGAAAGAAGAAACCTGACTCTGAGCTAACCCCTGCCCAGAGGCCACTGGGGCCTGGAAATACCCTTGTGAATTCTCGGCGTCTAGGCCAACGCCTGGGAGTTCCCAGCCATCTGCAGAGGCCCTCTCTTAGGGCTTGGCCGGGCCCAACTGTGCGACCCGTGGTCAGACTGTGTGTGGTACCCAGAAGGCGAAAGCTGCTGCCCACCTGGACCAGGAGAGAAGCCGGTCGCTGCGACTAGGCCCCCTTTCCCGCTCTGGGCTACCAGGCTCCTTCGACCCTCACCCCGACTGCCTCTGCCAACGGCTGACACCGCAAGGTCCGTGCCGGGAACAGAGTTCATTCCTGTCCCTTCCCTGCCACACTTGCCTGCGCCACGAAGCTCGCAAAGTGGCTCCCCCTGAGTGTCTGTCGCTCCAGGTCGAGGCTGGAAGCGCCCGCGCCTTCGCTGCTGCGCCAGAGCCGAGCGGGCCTCCCGCGGCCGCCGCTCCGCAGGGCCCCGGGCTCCGCGCGCCACAGACAGCGCAGACGGCGCAGGTCGGAGCTAGGCCCGCCCAGACCCCTGGACCTCCGGGGGGGGAAGCCCGGGAGTTACTCCCAGGCCGCGGGGGTAGGGAGGAGGATGGGAACTCACTTCAAGTCTCAGTTTGCAAAAATAATAAGCCCTGGTCGCACTAATGCCAGGACTCCCACCAAAGGCAGGCAAGTGATTCTGCGGGCCCTTCAGGCGTGGCGTGCAGGGCTCAGAGGATAGTAATTCACTACTTGTGCGCTGTGAGAAGGATTTGGAGGGGGCTGGGGCTGAGCCCTAGACAGCAGGTCCCGGGTGGGCTTGGATTCCCCCCTCCCCCACTCCTGACCTGGATCCGAGGCTCTGACCTGTGACCTCCGCGCCCCGCCTTTCGGCTCTGCGCGAGCGGGAACCCGGGGCGGGACTCGGGCCACACGCGCGCCGGGCGCTTGCGGACCCCTGGGGTGGAGGGCGGGAAGATACTTATATATGTTCTTGTACGGGGTAGTTTTCCAGAGCGAGCTAAACAGACCTCAAAGGTAAAGTCCTGGTCCCAAAGCCACGGCTGCGCCCCCTCGTTCTCGCCATAGATTCCCCAACGATGCCAGTCCAAAGGGAAGTCATTAAAGCGCCCCAAGTTTTCCTCATGGCGCTTTGAACCCCGGGGATAGCGTTCCGGATGCACATACTGTGCACACGCACTCACGTCTGTGGGAGCCACGTACTACTTAGGTGACACTGTCACCAGCTCGCAGGGTAGGGCAACCCCGCTCCAGGAGGCTGAGAGCCGCAGCAGATGCCAAGGTCACCCCGCGCCATTTAGAAGGAGAAAGGCTGCGTGGGACACTTTTTAAATACTGAATGATGCGAGGCAGGAAAGCCCGCAAGCGGACACGAACATGCGGGAGTTCTTTTAAAGAGCAGCGCAAAGTTGCCAGGAAACCCACTAAAACCTGTTTACTCTCGCCGAATGGGCCCCAGAGAAAATACGTCTGGACCAGGTGTCCGCGCAGGATCCGCAAAGCCGCTGCCCACGACTCTGCTCTCCAGCGACTGCGCACCCCAGGCGGGAGGAGCGGACAGGTGGGTTTTCTCCACCCGTGAGGGCTACAACCTCCTTCTCTATTTTCTCTTCTCTATTTTATTTCTTAAAAGAAAAAACAAATGAGCACAAGTCTGAAATGTGGATAGCTGGACAGGGTCCAGATAAAATTTGCACTGTGAAAAATATGAAGTCTAGATAGATCAGTTTGTGGGTGAAGGCTGCTCTGGCAGAAACGAGAGAAGCGAGCAGGAACCCACAATTTTCGTTTTTACTGTAGAAACCAGTAAACGAAATCAAATGGTAATAGTTACCTATTACAGCCACTGAAGAGTTTGAAATAATTTAGTGTGTTTCAGATTTATATGTATGTAATCGCCATACTTTTTATTTTGTCTAGCTATTTCCATTAAGTTTTAATAAGCTATTAAAGTTCCCTGGATAAATTTTGTGAGTTTTTTTTTTTAAGTGAGTGGAGATTACATGAACCAGAGCGAAGTTTGAGCATAATTTCCTTAGCCACTGGGAAGTCTGTACCTCCTGCCAAAATTTCCAACGATGAGAAGAAAGGTTGAGGGGGAGATTAAATATTCATTGAGTACCCACTATGCGCATGCACCCTGTTGGGGCTAGCTTTACCCATTTTATTTCATATTAATCATTGTTTATAAATAAGAACTCTTTTGAAAAAGACAGAATCCTCATTGTGCATCGGGACCACAAATGGGTAGCTTCCATAATTTTATTTTATTCGCAAGAATTTCGTTTTTATTACTTCCTTCTTCGAAGTGACATAATTGCCAAGGTTAATGGAGAGATCCATATTTAATGATATTAAAGTCTGTTTGGTTTAACCGATTACCTCGTTTAGTGTTAATCCTGGCAGAAAGAAAGAAAAAGAAAGAAAGAAAGAAAGAAAGAAAGAAAGAGAGAGAGAGAGAGAGAGAAGAAAGAAAGAGAGGCAAGAGTGAAGGTGAGTCAGTAAACGCTGAATTTCTCCTAACTCTTTAAGTCCCTGTAAAAATAAAGAAAAAGAAATCTCGAACCGATTGGGAGGAGAGGGAATTTGTAAGTGGGAGGAAAGCACCATCACTGAACGCGATGTGCCAAAAGAGAGAGAGAGAGAAAAGAAAGGGAGAGAGAGAAATAAAAGAACATGCAAAACAAAACTTTTCCGTCGCTGTGAATCAAAGGAACCGAAAACATGACCCATTTTGTGAGGGTTATGCAAACACTGTGGCTTATATTGACCATTGATAAAGGTTGAGTTAGACGAGCGGCTACGTAAGTTACAATGGATACGGTGTAATTGAGTACCCGGAGCTTTAAAAGAGAGAGAGAGAGATAACAGAGACAGAGAGAGAGAAAGGAGTTGACAACCAGATGAAGTGGGAAAGGAGAGGAGGAGAATAAACCCAGGGGTTCCATCAGGCAGGTAAATCATCAAAAATTCAGTTCCTGCAACTAATGAAAAAACCAATCTCGCTATATAGTCCAGGGGAAATGGTTCTCTGACGCAAGCCTGATGGTGAGTCTATTTGTCGTGTTTCTTTTCCGGACTATCAGAAAAGTTATTTCGAGATTCAGCCAAATGTTTTGACTGGGAGACAGAAAACGGGACGAAGTGTTTCCTGCTGTAACGCCCGGGCCGCAAAGCGGCCCAGCGCGCAGCGCGCAGGGAGCCGCGCGCTCCCCGCCCGGGGCTGCTCAGAACGGACGCTCCCCGGCGCGCTGGGAGACGCGAGCCCTAGGTCAGCTGGCGGGGCTGCTCGGGTCCCACGCGGGACCTGAATGTCTGCCTTCCTTGGGAGGAAAACTTCTTCGGTTTTGTCCTGGAAGGGGAAATGGGCGCAGCTCTTCCAGAGCTTGCAAGATTCCCAGCGCCTGACAAACTTGCAAAGTGTGGGAAGTTCTATACGGAACTTTCCCTGGTTCCTGAGTCTCTTTCTATCTACTTAACCAGGGCGAAAGGGCTGCTTGCCGAGGGGTTGCTCTTTCAGAAGAGGTTTTCCACGGAGACTGGGAAAGGGCCGCCGCCCGCTCCGAAGGCTACTTGTCGACCTCGGCGCCCTGGGCTCGGCGCGGCGCCCCGCCAGCCTCCCTGCGCCCGCCCAGCCCCGCTTGCGGAGACAGCCCGAGGGGGAGTATCTTCTCCGTGGGTCAGAGCTCGGTGCCACGGACGTCTCCTGACACCATCCCGTCCAGGGGGTGGCCAAGACGTGCACTAACTGCTGCCTGGCTTCTCGGCTACCGGGCCCATCCCCTTTACCGTCCGCATCTTCCTAGAAGCCAGCCCCCAATTGTAGAAACCCTCGCTTCACAACTCTCCCCCCCTTGGTCCCCGCTCTCCCGGCCGTTTCCGGGATCCCACACCCCCACCCCGCTTCTCCCGCCCGTCGGGGCCCAACACACGCACCACTGCCCACGCCCACCCCGCCGCGCCGTTTAACCCATTGCAGGTTTCCGCTGCCGACGCAACGCCGAACAGAGAACGCTCAACCTCCTCACCTCAATCCACCCCCACCCCGCACCCTACCCCCATTCCGCCTGGGTCCCCGCCTAACGCAACCTGAAGGGGGAGGATTATGAAATAAACCGGTGGTGGGCGGGGGTGGGGGACACGTTACTTCTGGATTACAGAAATTTAGGCAGGCTGGGGAACAACTTGTGCTCCCCCCAGGACAGCTTTCTTCGCCTCTCGTGGGGCGCAGGGTGTCCGAGTTTCTTGGCACTAACTTCGAGGAGCCCCTCCCTTTTCCGAGCCCCTTTAAGGACATCTGATCTCAGCCTCAAGTTTTCTCCTCTGGTCTAAAAAGCTTCGTCAGCCGCCGAGAGCGACCCCAGGCGAAGCCGGGAAGGGAGAGCGCTGGTGTGGGGCGAACCCAAACCAGGGCGCCCAGAGGTCGGCTGAGGCCCTGCGGGTCGAGGCCGCGCGCACTGTTTGCAGGAGGGAGCCCCCAGGGATCCGCACGGGGCATGTTGCCACGCCTGAAACAGGCGTTGCCTTTTCGAGATCATATTCCCCATAAAATCTAAAGCCAGATGCATCGCTTGGGCAAGTTCCCATTTCACCGCGAAAAGCACAGATTTATTTCCAAACTGGACTCCAAATCGAGGTTTCTGGTGCAGGTTCCAGTGGAGTACGCAAGGTTGGGCTTTCGATGGCTCTAGGGACTACCCGGGCTGGTAACGTTTTAGGCAATGAAGTTTCAACCTAACCATAGCAAAGTATCATTTGTGTATGCGGAGATTTAAAAAAAAAAATGCGCAATAAAGACAACTAATGCTTTCAAAGCCGTGCGTGTGGTTTTTATTTAAGTGGAGTGGAGAAAAGACCAAGTTCATAATTGCAGATGCCCAGGTAGGGAAGATAACCTGATGGAACCTCTGCTTCACAACAGTAAGTTACAAGGGGAAAAACTTGCAAGAAAGTGAGAACAGGGAGTGGCCAGGTATGAAGCCAAAGGGCGAGCATGGTGAACGGAGGCATTTTTATCAGTCTGTTGCTTCAAAACAAACTTCTGCTGAATTTTTTTTTTTTAAAGAAATAGATGGTTCTTTACAAAAGGGTAGCCTACGGGTCCACAAGCCTAAGGGTCCAATTATTTCACCTGCAGTTCCCGTCTCATCATTGTATTCAGCAATTTGGGTGGCGTGGGCCGTCTTCTTACAGTTAGAACTTTCTGGTGCTTGCTGTTACGGTGAAGAGGGAAGGAATAAAAACGAACAATGCTAGTCTGGGATTGACTACTGCCTGTTACCAGCAAAACATCAGCAGGAAGCCAAGACTGCCTTACTGAGGTTCGCCTAAGCGAACTCAGCTTTGCATCTTTTAAAATTGCAACTGTGATTTAAAGTCACGTTGGTGAACTGCATAACCAGCAAGGCGGGATCTAAACAACGCAAACAAGTACACAATTCCAAGTCTCTTTACTTAAAAGAGCAAAAGAGCGCGATGCGAAAGCGCCTCTGAACAGCTAGAGATGGAGCCGCCGTGGTCTGCACCGCTCACGAGGCGCCAGTGAGAGAAGGCACAGACCCCCAACCACCCGCACAGAAAACTAAGTTTCCGCATTCGGCTCACTTAAGATACAATGATTTTTTTTTTTTAACACCTGTCAAAACCCACAGATATCGCTACGACAAATGAGCCATTAAATAGAATAAAATTAGTTGTTTATTAGGGTAAGGTGGTGTTTTTCCGGTGTTTGGCTGTGTACATGTACTGGAGTGAAAGAGCGAGCCTCAAAGCAGGACAATTTTTCAGTGCTGCTTCACTGAGGGGGAGGCGAGGACGCAATCTGGGACCGGCTGCCATCCCTGAGGGATGGCAGTGGAGAGTTACCTTCGCCTCGTGTAGATTCTCTCAAGACTTCCCTCAATTGCAAATTGTCTGCGGCCGGGAAGGCCGCCCACACGGGCCGTGCCTCATCCAAGTCTGCGCAGGCCGCCTTTGTCCCCGCGGTGACTACCGCGAGGGAGGAGAACGGGAGCAGAGGGTGTCACCGAAGCTTCCTGAAATCTTTATACCACGTTGAACTCTGGTTCTTCGCGGGGAGTCTGGGTGCTTATCTAACCTCGGTGCAGCAACAATTCCGTGGGCCTCGGCGGCCTGCGTGCGCACTCGCAGGCCCGGGCCTCCCTCCGGGATCCGCCTCCAGGGGCCAACCTTCGCCCCCGCGCCACACTTCCCGGCCTGTGCGTCCCCTCCGCACAGACCTAATCAGTCTCGAATTTCAACTCCCGACCCAGGCCAAACTTTCCTTCTGGACTGGCATTCGCTTCTTCCAGGGAGGAGGAGAAGCCGTGGGGCTCTGGGCAGCCCCCGCACGCTCTCCGGAGACCACCCCCGAACCAGTGTCAGCGCACCTCCGGCGCCCACCCCCGCCTCCCACCCCAAAACTTGACCTCTCACGGCCGCGCTCAGGGAAGCCCAGGGAAGCCGCTGCAACTGATGTACCCGGGTGCTTTCGTTTTACTTTCGCTCCCTCCCCTCCGCAGCTGAAATGACTGCGGAAGAACAAAGTGGGGGTGAAAGGCACGTGTCCTGGCAAAGTGGCGGGGACACCGCGGTTTGGCCCGAAACGGGAAGGAAGGCTAAGGCCTGGACACCCCTGTCATTTGTAGCGGCGGGAAGGACCAGGAGGCCCTGGCTTGTTTTCTTCAGTGGTTTATAAGTATGGATGCAACAAAACTGGCGTGGAAACGAATTCGCTTTCTTAGGCAGGCAGTGTCTTTAAAATACAGAAAACAAGGCACGGTAGAAAGGCGGGAAGAGGGGCAGCCTGGACCTTTCACTAACGTGGAGGTGAGAGGAGACACGAAAGCCGGAGGATTAAGAGCGGGCTCCGCCACCAGACTCTCAGCCCCGTCAAGTGTCAGGGGACTAGCGCGTCGTCCAATTTGCTGCGAGTCCGCTCAGCTCCGCGCTTTGCAAACCCAGCAACCACTGCACAGGTTTGCTTTACTTCTCGCCTCTTTATGGCGAGGGAAGCACAGGTTGCTAAATTGATGAATCCATGGCCTATGTTCTCCCCCTTAAAACAAACAAACAAACAGGGCCCAAGCGTGGAAAGGTTTCTCAAATAGTGGCAAACTTACTGCTGCCAGTATGGCCCCTGCGGAAGCGCTCCTAGTTGGACAAGCCCGGGGCCGGGCCAGGAAGCGCAGCTCGCGGGCGCTGGCCGATACAGAGGTCCCGGCCCCACTCCCCCGGCCTGCTCTTGAGCCTGAACGAGGCTCAATGCACGAGTACAGTCTCTCCAAACTTCTCAGAAAATAACATAACCCTTCCAGACTGTTTACCACACTGTCCAGCTGCCCGGAAAGGTCCAACGCATTTCCTGCACTCGTCCCAGCTCCGCCTGGGCTTTTCTCCATCCGTGATAGGATAGGCTAAAATATTTTACTCCGACTCGGGAAAGTTCAGCTGTGATCTAAATAAGTTCCTTAGGGAAAAGACCATACATTTAGAAGGTAAATTACACTCAAACTAGCTATTTGCACTTGGTATTGTCATAAGGCCTTCCTCTCGTATTTACCTCCCTCCTTGTTTACATCGTGCTCAGAAACAGGCTTCAGGCCAGCAGGGAGCTCAGTTTCATTTCGGGGGTATGGCGGGGCCTATCATTTCACCAGGTTTTGAAGGAAAAGTTCAAATGTTTTTGTCACATATCTAACTTCCAGTAACTCCTCAAAAACCATATTCCCCCCACTGGGGCTTAGGTCTGCAAACTCCTCCGCCCTTAGGAGTCCCGGGAGCGGTAAGTGAACTCGCGCAACGCCTCGCTGCACCTGCGGAGTAGGGCGAGCGTCTCCGCGCGTCTGGAAACGGTCGCACCGCGCTTCCCGCGCTCCTCCGGCCAGCCTGGGAGCTGCTGGGAGCCACCTCCGCCTCAGTCCCCCGCCCTCCTCAAACCGTGCGGGGCCGGGAGGCATCCCAGCGCCTGGGGAGGCGGCCGCGCGAGGGGCAAGTCAGGCTCCTGGCTCCGAGGCGAGGCCCGGACGCGCACACACTTCGCGACCAGGGCGGTGGCGCTCCCGAAGCGGAGGGGTGGGGGAGGTGGAGGGCGGAAGCGCTGGACGTTCGTGAGCACACCCCTCGACCCGCGGACCCAGGGGTTCCCCGCCGGGGGGCTAAGATGCGGGTGCCCACCCTGTGCGCGACGCTCGGGCTACAGCCGGAACCCACGAGCTGGGCGCACAGCTGAGCGAGGCGGCCGCAGCCGCCACGGAGCCTGGCGGGCGGCGCGGAGCCCCGGGGAGCTGGTTTTCCCGGGCGGGCACGTGACGGAGTTGGCAGCGCGCTGGCCCGGGCTAGGAGGAGGGGGAAGCGGCGAGAGGAGGCCGGGGGCGGGCGGGCGGCTGGCTCGCTGTGTACTTAGGTCGTGTGCTGGGGCTTTTCTCTCCCAGGAGCCGGCGGAGGGAGGGGGAGGGGCCACCGCTCCGCCTTCTCCTTTTCGCAATGTTGACGCAATCTATAAATAGTGGAACAAAAGGACCAACTTCCTCGGAGCTTTGCTGAAACTGCACAAAAAATCGAGCTGGGGGGTTCCCTGGTCCCTGGCGACGGGGCGGGGAGCGCCGCGCCAGGGGAGGGGGCGGGCGCGGTAGCGCGGGCCCCGCCGAGGGGGGACACCTGGCTGAGGCACCGCTGCCGCCGCACCGCTCCGCGCGAACCCAGGGCTCCGGTCCCCTCGCGGGCTCGAGAGTTCGCTCCGACCGGGGGTCTTCCTCCTCCGCCGTTGACAGGTCAGTTCGTACCGCCCCTTTCTGCACTGGTTTTTTTTTGTTTTCCCTCCCCCAAGCCTCTACTTTTAGAAGGGAATTGAGGGAGAAAATAGAGCGAGGAGAAGCAGTGACAGCCACCAAATCTGCAACCCCAGCATTCCACGGTGGGGTGACCGAGGGGGCTCTAGGAGGCGGTCAGCGCCTGGCCCCTCGTCTTGCGGCCGGTGCCCGCGCCGCGGCCGGAGACGAAGCCAGGCAGGACTAGCGTGTGCCGCCCAGGCGGCGAGGAGAGCGGAGGCGGGAGCGTTGCGGAGGCGCTGGGCTGCGGTCGAAGGCGGGCTCCCGGCTGCCGCTCCCGTCCGGGGGCCGACCCCCGGTGGAGAGGTGCCAGAGCCAGGAGGCCGCTGAGCGCGCCTCGCCCCCTCCGAGCTCGGACCTGGCGTCTCCGCCTAGTCCTGCGGCTGCTGTGGGAGGGCTGGGCAGAGGAGAGCTGTTGCCACACGCCGCCGCCGCCGCCGCTCACCCTGGCTGAGGTGCCCACGCACCCAGCGCGCCAGGAACTGGGGGGCAAGGTGGGGTCAGGGGGCACGCTCTCCTTCAGGAGCCCAGGACCTGTGTGCGAGCGCCCGCCGCGCCGCTGTGGCGGTTACTCAGGGAGCGGGGGAGGGGGCGGAGCTGGCGCTGTTGACAGCAGTGCTGGAGCTGGGAGGGTGAAAGTTGGGGAGAAGGGGCGGGGGAGAAGTGGGAGTCGGAGCTGGGGGAGGGAGGCGCGCGCGGGATTCGGCGGGGAGGGGGGGCTGCATCACGTGACGGGCAGACGCCCCCGCTACAGGCTGACTGTAAGGGTGACGTCACCATCCTCTGACTGCAGGGGGTGGCACTTCCGCTCCCTCCCCCATCTCTTCTTCTCCAGCCCCCAGTAACTGCGGCTGTAGCCATTTCGAAGTGTGGGAGTGGGCGGAGGGTGGACAGGGGTTTTCCTCACTGCCCTGGTCCCTGGCTGCTTCCCCAGCAATCCAGAGACCTGGGCCTGGGACCAGAGTGGGAGCCGTGGCCACCCCCTCCCGACACGTCCCATTGTGTGAGCGGGTGGCGCTGGGCGGAGGCTGGTGCCGCCCCCCGCGGCTCCCTGCTCCAGAGGGGGTGGGGCGGCCGCGGAGCAGTCAAGGCCAAGTCCTTCTGCGTCCCAAGAGCGCCGTCCTAGTGCGCTCGAGGTCCAACACCCGACTCTCGGCTGGGAATTTGGCGGTCTTACCCGCGTTCGTGGGGCGCCCGGTGGCTGTGGACCCGCTCAATGGCGCGGGCCTAAAGTCCTGCTGGTGTGCGATGGGAGTCAGTCACCACTCCGGGGGGCTATCATTCCAGCAGTCGTTATAAGCTATTTGGGGAAACTCGGGGTTTGGGTGACTCAGCGCGGTAAGCGCTATTTATAAGTTGATGCCTTACTAGCTGGGCAGTACACTTCACTCAGATCAGTCGGCCCGAGAAGGGCAAAGAGCTATGTTAAGCGACAACAATTAAAAGAACTTTTTTTTTTGGAAAGGGAAAAGGTTAGAGCTTGTGCTAGAAGGTCTTAACGCGTGTGCTAGTCAGCACAAGTTTTATCTCAAAGAGTTGGAACATATTTCAGAGTAGATGGAGAATTTTAGGGACACTTCGTGATGGTAGACTGTTCTGGTTTTGGGTGAACCAGAAGCAATAATTCTGATATATGACCCAGCAGCCCTCCTAGCAGGTTATAGAATATCAGAACTTCATTATTACAGGATATGTTAAATAAGTAACACTGCGTGGCTAGGTATAAAGTAAAGAAAAACTGGATGATGTTGAAAATCCTATACAATATTCTGAAACAGGAAGGTGTGTGTGGTATTTATCATCAAAACTGCTGGCAAATATAAATTACACATTTACCACCCAATTACTTTCTCCCCAGAAAGTACAGTAAAAATGTATATTACAGCCTGGCAGTCTTCTATAGTGTATAAGTGCTGCAGAAACTAGTATCAGTCATTGCTTCTTTTAGAGGGTTTATAGGTTTTATTTTTTTCTTTTCTCCCACTCCCAGCCCCCCACCCCACCCCACCACCATCATTCCAGTTTGGAAATCCAGGGGGAATGCTAAAAAAGAGCAATTGCTAAGCTGGCTTCACAGAGCCAACAGCTGACACCCAGCTTGCCTAGCCCTGCACAGTTTTGTGTAGGTGGTGTGACCTGAGGTGTTTCTCAAAAGAAAGAAGGTGGTGTCCTGGATGGCAAAAGTTAGGCCAGCTAGGAAAGGAGAGGGCTTCCCAAGCTGAGCAAGTAAAGCAGCATGTACAAAGGCCTGGAACTACAGAGAGAGAGGCATGGGACAAGAGGGGAGTGAAGAGGGCCATGAGAAAGGAAGCTGGACAAAGGCGAGGAGTTCAGACTTTAGCCTGAGACTTACACCTTTTTAACCTTTTTACAGACACATACCCTTTTGAGAACCCATGGAAAGTAATGTGGCCCCTCTCCATAAAAGCATACCTATAGACCTATATGACAATTTTGCATACATCATCAAGCCGTTTGTGAGTAAAGGACTATTGAGCCTTAGAAGTAACACCTATGTGAAAGGGAGAACAAAGAAATGATATTTTAATGGAAATGCATGATCAGGTGTGAACAAATTACAGGTCTCTGAAAAGATGACATTGGTTGGGGTCCTGGAAACTGGAAGATGGAATGTAAAACAGCCTGTGATCAAAGTAAGAAGGGATTGGGACCACAGCTGTGTACCTAATGACAGTGAGCTAGAGAGAAGAGGGATTCAAGAAGAGTAATTACAATTAATTGATGGAATGGAAAACTGGTTGTGTGGGGAAAGGCGGGATCCCCAGGTTCCTGGTCTAGTGTGTGGACTGGGAGGAGGAGGGGACCTCAGGAGGAGGAACCCTGTTTTGTCTCTGTAGAATTGGAGCTATCAGGGAACTATCCCAGCAGGGATGGCAGTAAAGTCTGGCTCTCTGGAGTCATTAAAATGCAGGTGGTAACAAGTTATGGGAATGTGTAAGCTGGACCAGAAAGGTGTGTCAAGTGAGAAGAGGTCTGAAAAGAGAACCCTAGGGAGTGTCCACATGTAGGAGAAGGAAAGGAGCCTGAGGAACCTTTCAAGGACAGTGATGAGTGACTGAAGACAGAGTGGTGTCCTTAGTGTATCACTTTGGTCAGTAAATCCTGCTTCCTTGATAAGGAATGAAAATATGTTGCATGTTTGGTCCCTTCATAAGACTTAAGTGTCTGTGTATTCTTTCAGTGAAAAAAACCTTTTTTTAAATGCATCTTTACAAAGATTTGATTTCAGGAGAGGAGGGCAGATGATTAAATCTTGCTTTCTCTTCCTTTTTGAAACTAGGTATACCTAGGGGAGAAGAAAAGGAGAAATAGACTCAAGCTTTCTCTTTTCCCTGCTCAGACACTAAGCCTTTAAGGAAATGGAGTTTACATAGATAGACCAGGTCCCCATTATTGTGTTTTTTGTTCCTAATGAGACTTCAAAACTATACTTAATTGCCAACAATTAGTATTAGGAGGTGCTAAGATCTCAATCTGGCTAAAGAAACAAGGAAAAGGGGGCCGGGGAGAAGACATTTTCTTTTGCTTCCTCCATTTCCTTCCTACTTGTTACAGCTAACCTGAGCTAGAGCTAGTCCCTGGAAATGAATACAAGTACTTAACAAACCACCCCAGAACTTTGTGGTTTAAAACAGCATTACTTTACTTCTGAACATGGGACCTGGGTAGTAGTGCTCTGCAGGGACAGCTTGTTTCCAATGCACTTGGCCTCATCTGGGGCAGCTCATAGGCTAGAGGTTTGTATCATCTGAAAGCTTGTTCACTTGCACATCTAGTGATTAGAACTCACTGATGACTGAGACCTTAGCTGGGACTATCAGGTCAGAACACCTACACAATGGCCTGTCTTTCTGGTTTTGGCTTTCTCACAACAGTGTTGCTGGGTTCCAAGTGTCCCAAGAGCCAGATGAAGCTGTATGACCTAATCTAGTCATGCAGCATCATATCCATCACACTGTTAGAGAAAAATCACTAATGCCATCCATATTATAGAGAGGGGAATTAGACTTTAATGAAGGAGCATCAAAGAATTTGCAATATTTAGTTTAAAATCACCACACTTTTTAACTTCAGATAAGTAGATTTATAAACGATATATTGTATATTAAAACTATTTAAACATAAGAAGCCAAACAATCATCCTCTTTTGATATCATAATGAGATATAAAATCCCAAACATTTCAGGGACACCTGGGTGGCTCAGTGGATTAAGCGTCTGGCTTGATTTCAGCTCAGATCATGACCTCATGGTTCATGAGATTGAGCCCCACGTGGGCCTCCACCCTCACAATGCAGAACCTGCTTGAGATTCTCTCTCTCTTTCTCTGCCCCTTCCCTGATCATACCATATGCACATGCACACTCTCTCAAAGTAAACATAAAAACTCATTTCATTGTTACAGCAAAACTAATCCTAAACCAATCTGAGTAAGCAGTTCGTCTCATTATCTTTCCCTCTTCTCCCCCTTGACCATCCTCCCCACTCCCCCTTCTATACACAGATACCCCTCGCTCCTAATCCACATAGGACCCCTACAGTGGCTATACCTCCAGAGCAATGATCAGGTCCAAAACGTTTTTCTCTGTTCCTTTCCTGAATTATCCCTGACTTTGTACTGATTGGTAAGGCCATCAGTTTAACTTCTCAAAGGTAAAAAGTAAAGTGCTATGGAGATTGTTCCAACAAGTAATTTTCTAATAAATTCATATTACATAATTAAAACAAAATGACAGTTCTTGAAGAGGTCTATTTGCTTTTAGATAACAGGATCTGGACTTAGACTCGTTTATTCATAAAACTCAGTAATTCCAAAGGGATGGTTGAGATTTTAGGTATTTTATAAGAATTTTCATGTTGCCTTGAAGGTGATATACCACTTGATTATACAAAATTTAAATGACTCTTTTTCCATGTTTACAATGCATATTGCAATATTATTCTTTAAAACCAGTACACCTAGTAATTATTTGGTTGGTAAAGGAGCTCAAGTGTTCTCTCTCTGAGGAACTGAAAATACTACCTTTCTTTGAGTAATCAAGATAAAATAATCTTTTCTTATAACCTGGTATCTTTTTAAATTCTCTTAAAGCTGATATTATTATAATTTAGACATCTTTGATGTTCTCTTAGAAAGATTTCTTTTATGACTTAGAGATAGAAACAGTGTGGTTTCTTGGTTTAGAAATAGAATTTTAATATCTTATACTCTCCCCTAAAGGCTGTCTAATACTGCTACACATTTTGCTAATTTTGCATAATTATTTATAGTTGTACTGAATCAAAATCACACTGTGAATTCATAGTATGGAATATAGATTTTAAAATAAGTACATCTAGATAATGAGCAAACATACATTTATGAACACTTTTGTGTATTTCTTAATGATTTTTGAAGAAGCACACTTGTTTTTAAAAACCAAATGAATTAAGTATATCTTTGTTTTTAAAATTTCTTACACAGCAATGATAAAAAAAAATTTATGTTATATGGAAACCAACTTGACAATAAACCATCTGTAAAAAAAAAAAAAAAATTGACACAGTGTTCATATTAAACTAACAGACTTTGTTATCAGGCCCCAAACTGGTCCTAATTCTGTGACTTCAGAGCTACCATGGAGGCAGCCCAAAGGAGCTTAAGTAAACACTTTCAAATTACGTAATGAAGTTCTGAAGGAGGAACAACTCCAACCAAACTGTGCCATATAGTTGTACAGATGCTATTTTTCTGTATGCCAGAATGCTTATTACCCTATCTATAGAATGTCTTCACAGTAATGATAACATGAAAGAAAACTGAAGTAGGCAAGTCTATTTCTAGGCATTGTGAATGAAAGCAGAGTTAGGGCAATTATTTCAAAGCAGTTGTCTAGTGAATGTTTTTCTTAATCTTATAAACTAAGCTTTTAGGAAGCATTTTGAAAAGTGCTATAGTGAAAATGGTACATTAAGCAATAAATTCAGTATGATTTCAATAAAGATATAAATTCAATAAATAAAATATGATATTACTAGCTTATAGTAATAATGTTCTATTTACCACTATGTTGATAATTAAATACAATCTTGCCTTTTTTTACTATGTAAAATAAATGTGGATCCTTCATTATATGCTATTTTTCTTTACCTTTCTATGTGTTCAAAATATAATTTATTTTTTAAAAATACTGCCAAAGTCAATAAAAAATACATTTCTTCACCAACTGAGTTAGCATCATGGAAAAGACAAAGAATACCAAGTCCTTGAGGTAGTAAAGTTATTAATATGAGTATAAAAAATGCAATTTTATCAAATTACACAATGAGTCTCCCCATCAGACTGACAAATAATGAAAATAAGTGTTAATAACTAGTGTTGCTAAGAATGTGTTAAAATTTACAATCACATTTATTACTATATTACCTTTCTGGGGTCTTAAAAATGTCCAAATATTTGATATAGTAGTTCCACTTCCAGGAACCAATCCTAAAGAAATAATCAAATACAAAGTCAAAGATTTATATATATTCAGTACAGCATCTATACAGAGGAAACAATCTGAATATTCAACAGTAAAGGAGTGGTTAAATGAACCATGGTAATAAATCTAATGGAATCTTATGCAATTACTAAAAGTACTTAATGCAGAAAAATACTTATATTTAATTAAATGTACAGTTCAATTTTTTAGGCTATAAAATTATTTCTCCTCATTTATTTGAAAATATATTTATGCATATGCATAGTAAAAGGATGGGTAAAAATATAGCAAAGTGCATTAGATGTGGTTATGGTAATTTTTCTTTTTCATATTTTCTAAAATGAGCACAAATTATTTTAACAATCAGAAAAAAATCATTGGGGCGCCTGGGTGGCTTAGTCGGTTGAGCATCCGACTTTCGCTTGGGTCATGATCTCACAGTTCGTGGGTTCGAGCCCCGCGTCGGGCTCTGTGCTGACTGCCAGCTCAGAGCCGGAGCCTGTTTCAGTCTGTGACTCCCTCTCTCTCTGACCCTCCCCTGCTCGTGCTGTCTCTCTCTCTATCTCTCTCCTAGAGATAAATAAAAGATTAAAAAAAAAAAAAAAGAAAAAAATCATTAAAAGATTTCCTCTGAAATACGTAAATCAAATGGCATATTTATATTCTTATATAACATGAGGATATTTAATAAAGTATCACAATCTATTTCTTTGTAAGTATTTTTCATGTTACATACTTACAACAATGTCTGCTTTCTAAAATTAAATTAGATAAGGAATAGGCAGCAAGTACAGAGTATTATGTGAATTGTATAATTTGAAGGGTAACTTTTGGTGGAAAAGTTGATTTAGGAAAAATTTAGCATAGTCATAATCCATCTGTAAAGCTATAATGACTGGATCTATTTTATAAGTTTTGTAACAGTATTTAAAAAACTTTTTTATTTTTAATTGTGGTTAAAAACACAGCAATTAAAATTTACCATCTTAACCATTTTTAAATTTACAGTTCAGCAGTATTAAGTATATTCACATTGTTGTGGATAATAGTGTTTTTATTGGTTTCATAAAAATAATACATGTTCACTTATAAATAATTTAAACAATATAGAAAGTTACAGGGAAGTTTCTAAATATCAGATCCCAGATTGTACTATCAATTTTAAATGAATACCATGTTAGGTATATTTCTATGTGTTTATACAAATAAGATAATCTATTTAAGATCAGAACATGTACTTTACATTTAAGTTAAAAGTATTAAATTTAAACTTTTAATTTGGTAGTGGTAAGATAAACTTAAGGAATTGCTGAACTTTTAGAAAAATGTTTCTCTACTACAAGAGATTTTATTTCCTAAAATATCTGAAGTTTAAAAAAGAGTTTGGAGACTTTTTTATTTATATATTTCAAATTTAGAAATGCTAATAGACTCTGCTATAAAAAATATATTTTTACATCATTACATCATTATTCTTACAAAGTTGAGGTTTTAATGTTTATTTGTTTTATAATCCTAATTTCTTTGATCATTTGGTCTTGATTTGCATTTTAATCCAGTGCTCACAACATGCCTTGATTCTCAATACCTTAGTTACTGAATTTTGATTCAGAGGTTATCTGCTCTTCACTAAGTAATTTTGGGGTTTTTTCCTACATGGATCCATGGATGCTTGTGTTTGCCTTTTTCATCAATTCTCAAATGACACTTATTTAGATATAATAGTTTGGGGTCATGCTGGCTTTGCCTTAAAACTGTGCAGACATTTTTCCTTTGTTTTCTGTCTTTGAATATTGCTTAGAGGAAGTCTAAGGCCAGCATGATTTCCTCCTTGATAAGTCATTTAGATTTCTGACTGGAGGTCTGAAAAGTTTTTCCTTCATCTTTATGGTTAGTAGCTTAACCAGCAAATGCCTCAATATTTAATATTATGTGTCCATTATTTTTCTGCAGATTCAGTTCTTTTGTTATTTTGTGGAAATTCTCTTCTGTTACGTCGTTACAGTGCTTTTCCTGATTCACTTGTTGCATTATGTACTCAAGGAGATGAATCAGGCTTTATTATGTTATCTTTGTCTCACTTACATATATCTTCTTTGCAATTATTTTGTTCTACTTTTCCTCTACACTGACTGCAATTTAGTAAATTCGTTTATCAACTAGAATTTATTGAGTGCCAGCACTAGTGGAAAATAAGTACATATGGGGCGCCTGGGTGGCTCAGTTGGTTAAGCATCTGACTATGGCTCAGATCATGATCTCGCGGTTCATGGGTTCGAGCCCCGCGTCGGGCTCTGTGCTGACAGCTAGCTCAGAGCCTGGAGCCTGCTTCAGATTCTGTGTCTCCCTCTCTGACCCTCCCCTGCTCACGCTGCCTCTCTCTCTCTCTCAGAAATAAATAAAACATTAAAAAAAATTTTTTTTAAAGAGGGGCGCCTGGGTGGCTTAGTCGGTTAAGCGTCCGACTTTCGCTTGGGTCATGATCTCGCGGTTTGTGGGTTCAAGCCCCGCGTCGGGCTCTGTGCTGACTGCCAGCTCAGAGCCTGGAGCCTGTTTCAAGAGTCTGTGATTCCCTCTCTCTCTCTGACCCTCCCATGCTCATGCTGTCTCTATCTCTCTCCTAGAAATAAATAAAATATTTAAAAAAAAAAAAATTTTTTTTTAAAGAAAATAACATTCCTATATTTATGAAGAGCTTTTAGTTAAGGAGAAGGGAGAGAAATAAACAACTTAAAACAGTGTCAGGTAGTAATAAGAACACCATGTAAGGTACTGGAGGGATGGGGGAAGGAAGTGTTCATTTTAGATGCAGCATGGGAGCAGGCCTTTTTAAGATGACATCTGAGAAGAGATCTGAATGAAGTGAGGCAGTAAGTCAGGCGAAGACCTGGGCAATCCAG
Source organism: Proteles cristata cristata (assembly GCA_017311185.1). Classification (NCBI taxonomy): domain Eukaryota; kingdom Metazoa; phylum Chordata; class Mammalia; order Carnivora; family Hyaenidae; genus Proteles; species Proteles cristata. The sequence goes on from JAESUZ010001598.1 coordinate 936,414, forward strand.
GTGCAGAAAAGAGTAAGTACAAAGGCCCTGTAAGTGGGAAAGTGGTGTGTTCAAAACAGAATGATTAGAGCCAAATTAGGGCCAGAAAGTGGTGAGACATGAGACTAGAGAAATGGATAGGCCAGGTCACAAAAAGGGCTGTAGGCCCTAGTGAAGAGGTTGAATTCTAAGTATCATGAGGAGCAGGGAGATGATGTATGCTTCAAAGGAGTTGTTCTGGTTGCTGCTAAGAATTTCAACAGCAATAACTGAGTATAAAGAATTGGTCAGTGGCACCTGGGTGGCTAAGTCGGTTAAGTGTCCGACTTCAGCTCAGGTCATGATCTCACTGTTCATGGGTTCGAGGCCCTGTGTCGGGCTCTGTGCTGACAGCTAGCTCTGAGCCTGGAGCCTGCTTCAGATTCTGTATCTCCCTCTCTCTGACCCTCCCCTGCTCACACTGTCTCTCTCTCTGTCTCTCTCAGAAATAAATAAAAAACATTTTTAAAAAAGGATTGGTCAGATAGGTGCTCTAGAACTGAAAATGCAAAAAGGGAGCAGTGAAATAAGAGTAACTTCAGGAAGCGGCCACTACCCCTAGTGCTAGATAAACAATATATCATTTTGAGATTGTTTATATCATCTCTTCTCAGAGATAAGGCATAATCATCTAGGAGAAAAGAAGAATGACTTGACTTGGGAATGTGCTGGGACTGCCAGTCTTGCCTTTTGTTGAGAATCTGATTTCCAGCCACATTTCATTTCTTGATATACCAACTGTATTTGTTTTGAAATAATAGTATTATTTTGGCCTTCACTGGCTTAGGTTGTGGACATTTTCTTTCTGTTTTTAAAGGAGGTTTTACTGTTGTTTGTTTTTCCTGTATTGTAAGGTATTTGGAGAGGGAATTTGTGCTCTGCCCTTACTCCCCATCTTTATATGGAAGTCTAGAAAAATGTTTTAAAATAGATTATAATTCATATTTTTTCAACTCACCCTATATATAGGACTATACCAATAAGATGTCATAGTAATATTATATATTGTTATAATAGCCACCATTTACCAAATGCCAATGTTGCAATGCACTATGACAGGGACTTTACATACATGATCTTTAAAACTTATAACAAGTCCATAAGGTAAGTACTACTGCCAGTTATTTCCACAAGAAAGCTTTTTTACTGATGATGTCAGATCAAAGAATCTTACAGCTGACCAAAATAAACAAGGTAAGAACAAATTTTTCTCTCTCTCGTGTTCATAAAAAATTAGTACATAAGAGGGGCACCTGGGTGGTTCAGTTGGTTAAGCGTCTGACTCTTGATTTCAGCTCAGGTCATGAGATAGAGCCCTGAATTAGGATAAATTCCTAGAAATGAGCTAAAAGGCCAATAGTTTTAAACTTCCTCATGTGGTATCAGGCTCTATGCTAAGTGTAGAACCTGTCTAGGATTCTCTCTCTCCCATTCTTTCTGCCCCTCCCCCATGCATGTGTGTGCAAACATGTTCTCTCTCTTTTTCTTAAAATAAATAAACATTAAAATAATTAGCACATAAGAGGGGCTCCTGGGAGGCTCAGTTGGTTAAGCGTCCAACTTCAGGTCAGGTCAAAACTCATGGTTCGTGGGTTTGAGCCCCACAGCAGGCTCTGTGCTTGGAAACTACTTCAGATTACTGTCTCCCCTTTCTCTCTGCCCCTCCCCCACTCACACTATGTCTCTCTCAAAAAGAAACATTTTTTAAAAAAAATTAGCACATAAGAGACTGTTCTTTTTGAAGGACAAAGTAATAGTTTGTAAATGTGTACCACACAAACTAAGAGCAATTTTAAGGACTGCTTTTTGACACTATACTGTATCATTAAACTCTTGGTGGGAAAGGTACCAGCTAACTGACAAATTCCAGGAACTTGGTAAATTGAGGTGCTCTTTATCTCTATCATCCACAAACATGCTGAGAGACTGCTATGTTACACTCATTACTAAATTATATTAAACTATTATAATCTTATAAATTATAAGATATCCATCAGTATTTTTTTGGAAACCCCATTATTTGGATTTAAATATTATCAAACTTTTCTATTGTTCAACAGTATTTATATTCATGTGATGACACTGAAAACATATCATTGAAACATGAACACATATCTATGACAAGTAGTGGTTTTCTCTTTCTAATTAGAAAAGTAGTACATGTAACTGAAGCAAATTTTGAAAATATGAAATAAAATAAGTAAAGAAAACATCTTTTCTAAAGGACAGCAGGAAAAAAAATAACCAATAATTCTTTATTTATAGGTGACTGACTATTGAGGTTGTCATAGCTCCATGTAGTTTTTTAAGTTTATGAAGTTTAAACTATTTGAGTACACTGCCTTTTTTCCCTAACACTATATCAGAAATGTTTCCTCAAGTTATTTAAAACTCTTTCAAAAATATTTTCAGTGGCTGCATAATGTTCCTGGAGTAGTATTTCCTTAAGTGGTCATTTAAGGTGTTTTCCTTAGTTTCTTATAAGTAATGTCTCTGTGAACTTTTTATGCTTAAATCTGTTTTAGCAGTTCAGATTATTTCCTAAATTAGGGTAAATTCCTAGAAGTGAGCTAAAAGGCCAATAGTTTTAAACTTCTTCATATGGCAAGACATTTGCTGTAAAAAATTATTTTAATTAATTTCCTATACACGTACTGAAAATAAATCTAAGGAAAATAATTTATGTGGAGTACCTTTTAAAATTGGGATTGGGGGACCTGGGTGGCTCAGTCAGTTGTGTCTGACTTTATAATAGACTTTATAATCTACCATTATAATCTACCATTCATGAGTTCAAGCTCTGCATTGGGCTCTGTGCTGACAGCTCAGAGCCTGGAGCCTGCTTCGATTCTGTGTCTCCCTCTCTCTGTTCCCCTCACATCTCTCTCTCTCAAAAATAGACATTTAAAAAATTTTTTTTTAAATAAATAAAATTGAGATTAATATATAAGTTTAGTTTTGGTATCTTGGTTTTAATATCTTACCTTTAAGGGAAAACCCACTCTTCAAAATATCTACTTGTTTTTGTGAGGTTCAAAACTTATACTTAATTTAAGGATGTAAGTTTAAATATATACTTATTTCAACCTAATGCTTCTATTTTTCAAGGCATCACCATCTCTTTTTTCCTGTTTTCAAATATGCTCACCCAACAGTGTTGCCTCCTGACTTGTACATCATAGGTATATCACTAATTCATTGTATAAACGTACACATTCATCTGTGGATAGAAATCTAAATAAAATTGCAGGCCAATATCATTCCCAAACTAAGCAAACTTGGCACAAGAGTTTTCACAGCACCTAAATTAATATTACAAAATAGTTCTACTGTGCTAGACTGAAATACAGACCATATGAACAGAGCAGGTTTACCTAATTCTAAAACTGATTTCGACTGGTGAAGGGATTGCAAAACTTGAGAAAAATATCCAGAAGATATCTAGTCTAAGTAAATAAAGGATTACTGCTTTATTAATTCACTCACCTAATTCTTACTGAACATCTTTTTATGTCAGTCATTTGCTAGGCATTGAAGTCAACTGAAAAAAGTGGCCTGTCCTGGAAGATACATTCTAGTGGAAGAGAAAGACAAAAGCAAATGAATAAATAATAGTCCTAAAATAGTCCTAAACTGTAATCTAGTCACTTCCAATACCAATATTACTTAAGTGAGAAAAAGAAATGATTTAGGTTCTACCCCAAGAATTTTTAAAGTTGTATTCAGAAAAACATTAAAGATTTAGAACTATTAGGAAATGTAGATATCTCTACATCCAGATACCCTACAGCTCTTTTAACACTGGTCATTGTCATCCCCTTGTACTCAGTATTTCCCCCTCCAAATGAAAGGATAAGACTTGGATATCTAGAATTTAGTCTTCCCTTTATTACTCTCTTTACTCTGGTATGACCCAATCTCTGATGTACCATGTTGTAGTAGAAAGTAAAACTTTCCAAATTTGGGTAGTAAGAAACCCTAAGTTTTAGCAAGTGATAATACTAAAGGAATTGAAACCTTAGGTAAGACATTTCATTTTTGAGGGTGTCCATTTCCTTTGCAAATTGATGGATTTCAACTAAATGATCTCTAAAATCACTTCAGGCTTCAAAATTCACTATCTATGCTTCTGTTAAATCTATGTTAAATAAATGGAAGAAATCTGTTAAACATTTCTTCCATTTATCCTGGCGATAGAGAGGAAATGGCATGAGAAAGAGTACAGAGGTTAGAAAGAATTCCTGTTTTATAAGAATAAAGGATTTATAGTTTATAATGAACATTTTTTCATGTTATTAAATAATTTTTAAAACATGTTTTTAATGTCTGCATAGCATTCCAATATATGGCTAAACCCAAAATGTATTTATCCGTGCCCTCATTCTAAAGATTTTTTTTCCCAATTTCTGCAGTATTGTAAAGGATATTTTAGAATCTGTATTTGTCTACTAGCACCCAAAATACTATTATAGGCTTTCCTGTTTTATTCCTTTTGTGTGGAAAAAAAATCACTGTGATTCCTTCTTCTTATCTACTCTAGCCTATCCATGGCTTTTGGTTAATATAAAAAAACCTCCACTTTGGACAGTGTTATAGAGCCTGTTCTTTCTCCTTTCTATAACAGTATCATCCCTGAGTGAGGTCCATATTTCTGCAGCTCTCCTGCGGTTAAAGAATGTGAATTAAAGCCAATCCCATGCCTGCATCAAGCCAGGATGATGTATATTTTAGCTTTAAAGAAAACTGAAATCCATGGGATTAAAGTCCCAACAGCAGACAAATAGGCAAAGATTCATTTCTGTTAGCTACACCAAAAATGTGATTTAGTGTGTTAACTAGGACGATGGTAACTATGACTTTGGTGATATTGCCATGATTCTGAACTTGCTATAATATTGTTACTACACTGAAACATTATAGCATAAATATACAATTAGGAGAAATAAAATTTAAGGTAGTAACTATTCTGTTTCTTACTTTTTTTGCAATATGGTACATTATTTCAATAGATATCACATTCTGCATTAGCACTGGTACTTTTCTACCCATTAGCAAAGGAATCAGAGAGGTGACACACTGCTTTAAAATTACCCTAAAAATTATTCTGAGTTAAACACATTTTTAACTTAATAGTTTTTGTTTAGGAGAAGAATGAAACCTGTTGTGCCTCTTTGCGAACTGGTGCAAGTTAAATATCATTTTTAAAAACTTCAAGTTACTATTAACAATCTCTACAGAATCAATTTGGAATCCAAAGCAATACTCATATTAACAATTATTTCTACTGATAGCTATGGACATTATAGTCATCAATAAAATTTTAGTGACAGGATCTTTGAGGTCACACAATCCAACTCTCATCCTACAAATCAGAAAAGTAAACCAGAAAAGTTTTTGTTACTCATTGCAGTAAGCGTGGGGTGAGTGGGGATAAGTAGGGGATCCCAACACTCTCAGCCTAAAACATACCAGGGGGTATTAGGTTATAAGAACACTATACAGTAACAGTTGAACAAATCTAAGAAAGAGATCTGATTTACATCCAAAGTATACATTTACCCCCACAGGATTCTTGTTGGATGATCTACTACACCTTAAACTGTTAGCTCAGACACAGAAAAGAAGTGCCGTTACACAAATTGATGCTTGTGTGCAGTAAAACCCAAGAGAGAAGTTGGAGTTAGTTTCGCAGAACTGCGTTGTTGCATAACTACTGGGGTGACGATATATACACATATATATACACATACACACACATATATCCATATGTATACATACCTGTAGCTTCTTAATCTTGCTTCAGGAAATGCCATTTACATATATTACAATGTAAATAGTGCATGATGGCTGGAGTTGTGCATCATAGGGACACTGAAAACATAAGTTTTATATATTACATTAATTATGGTAGGCTAATTCCCATAACAAATCAACCCCAAATGTATAATGGTTCAAATTATATTTGCTATAATAAACAAGTTTCTTGCTAAAATAGACAAGTAGTTCAGTACTTAGTTTCCAAGGTTTTCCAGTACCTAGGCTTTCAGTACCAAACTTCCAAGGCCTCCCAGGTGGACTTGTCTGACAGTCTTTTAGAAGGGGAGTATTTTTAGGAGGCTCAAAAGTTGTGCATAGAACTGCTGTTCTTATTCCATCGCTCTAACTTGGTCACATGCCCACACCCAGCTGCAAGGGAGGCTGAGAAGAAGTTTACCTGTGTGGCCAACAAGAAATGAGAACATAGATTTAGATGTCTAGCTAAGAGTTATTGCTCACTTAGGTGCTCTCTCTGTGCACACACGCTCCTCCATACAAAAAATCTAAAGTAGACACCAAAAAAAATAAACACATGATTATGCTTCAAACAGAACAAATAAATAGTGAAAGAAAGGTGCTTTATTTAAGAATTGCATTCCCTGGGGAGCCTGAGTCGATCAGTCAGTTAAGCGTCTGACTTCAGCTCAGGTCAAGATCTCACGGTTTGTGGGTTCGAGCCCCACGTCGGGCTCTGTGCTGGCAGCTAGCTCAGAGCCTGGAGCCTGTTTCAGATTCTGTCTCCCTCTCTGACCCTCCCCTGCTCACGCGGTCTCTCTTTCTCTCAGAGGAAAAAAAAAAAAGGAATTGCATTCCCTCCTACAGGTAGGCCTGTTAATTAATGCATAACAGTAACCAACTGGCAACTGAAATATAAAAAGGAGGGAAAAAAAGCAAATTTTTGTAAGTATTACATATATACATACACACACACACACACACACACACACACATATTAGTTGGAAGTTGGCTTGGTTTTCCTATTCCATTAACTAGTCAAATTCAGAACTAAGACTCCTGTCTAATTACTTGTTTTAGGGACATAAGACCACCAAGCTCCCCTTTAACTACACTATTAGTAAACGATGTTTGAAAAATATTTAACTTCTTACACAACTAAGATAGCAATTCCATAATGAAGGCAATAATTAGTGACGTTGTTTTTCCTTTGGATAACTTATCACTGTAATCCTGAAACTGTTCTTAATCACTCAGTTTTTAATAGAAGCAGTGCATGGCTGCACCTCTGAAATCATAAACAGGAAGTGTGATATATAAATGTCAGTAGAACTAAAACTCAATTCTATGGTTTGATATTTTTCTTCCCCCCATATTTTCAGGTTAATATCTGATTAACCCTCTTTTACAGAGGAGGAAATGGGAATGACCCAGAAACTGCTATTAGTTTGGCATCCTTAGAAATTTATTTCTTATAGAGGTTGCCCAAATTTATTATTGCCAGAAGACAGTGTAGATGGAGAAAGAGGCCAGAGAGTGTATGACTCTTAATTTAACTATTTAAAAATCCATTATAGAAAATACTTTTAAACTTTGTACATTCTTTTTCTTTTAAGGTATCTTGTTTTATTTTTTTTAAATTTCTTGAAAGTCAACTTAGTCAGCATACAGTGTAGTATTGGTTTCAGGAGTAGAACCCAGTGATTCATCACTTCACTTTCTACATTCTTATTCTGACACCTCAGCAAGTCCTGGAGTGTGTTCCACTATATTAATTCCTTCATGAGACAGCTAAGGAGTAGCTTGAGTACTCCAAAAATCAGGGTATTATATCTGGTTCTTCTCAATGAAGACATTAGGGGTCTTTTTAGGGTTGTTGATATTTTCTACATAACATTGTTTCAGTTTCTTTGCTGCATGGACATCTCTATGGAAATTACAAGATTCAAATTGACCAGGCAGAACATTGTTTTTTAAGTTCATTTATTTATTTTAAGAGATACAGAGAGAGAGAGAGAGAGTGCAAGTAGCGGGGCGGGGGCAGAGAATCCAAAGCAGGCTCTGTGCTGATAGCAGTGAGCCCAATGTGGGGCTTGAACTCATGAACCATGAGATCATGACCTGAGCTGAAGTCCGATGCTTAACCAACTGAGCCACCCAGGTGCCCCGACCAGCCAGAACTTTTATATTACATTAAGTATTTCTGGAGAAATGTACCAATATGTAGATTCTTCTATAACTTTAAGATGCTTTTGCTTTGGAAACTGTTTCTTAATTTATTCTTAAACTAAGCACTGAAGGAATGATTTTACTCAAAATCACACAATATACAGTGAAATAGCAAAAAATAGAACTTATCTATATACCTAAACTCCTATTCAAGGAAGATCACCATGACTTACAGAATGTCTTAAAAGGAGGTAGCCTGCCCATCTATTGAGTGTCTAGCTTTCTACCGCACATGAGGCACTGTTGAGCAGCATATACAATATATAAAATTTGATGTACTTTAATTGAAAATCTAGCATGTAAAAGGATGTGGGAGTGTCTGAGAAGAAACATAGTAAGTATATTAATCAAATGCAGACTATAAATAATTGCTAAGGGGATGTGGAAAATGAAGTGATTTAAAACTAGATTGATAATGGATAGAGGTTCACTGGAAAAGGTAAATTTCATGTAGAGTTTTTAAAGCGGTAATGGATTTGGATTGCCAGAGAGAAAAGGTAACCATTCATTCATTCAGCAAATATTTATTGAGTTCTCACTATGTGCCATGTGCTAGGCACTGTTGACAGCAATGAGGATAGAGCAATCCACAAAACTATTGCAGAGCAGCCACAGGCATTTCATTTTCCAGGCATGATACTTGAATAAGAACAGACAACACAAATATGAAAGTAGAGAGAAATGAAAGAGAAAGGAAAAGAACTAGTAATGGGCTTGTAGTAGAAGGCCTTAAATGCTAGGATGTTTTCTAAATGGGAGAAAGATGTTTGGTGCATTTAACTCCTTTGGTCACTGCAGTCAGAACAAACTGCTTTTTTCCCATCTGTTGGTCAGCTCTCCTAGTCTCCTAGATAACTTTATAATGACCGGGATAACACAAACAAAATAAATACTGCACACATAAAGATTCCCAACTGAAGTGGGTGAAAAGCAAAAAGGGAAAGAAAGCAAAACGCTGAATTTTATGTCTCCTTTTATCTTTCCATTGGTTATTATATAATCAGTGTCTTCCTAGCAACACTCTCCCATTCAGTAGATGTCTAGGTTGTGATTCGATTCCTGAAGGTTCTGCTCTTCTCCTTTCCTTCTAGGTGGAATCACTGAAAGGAAAGGAGATTCTATTTATATCCCCCTTTTTTTTAGTCAATCAGATGTTCCTTATTCACCTAGCAATACTTCTCTACAGAGTGTTTGATGAAAAGTGTTTTATGTTATGTATAAGCTAGTGGGAAAAGGGGTAAGATATGATGGGGACTAAGGAAAATACCAAAAGGCTGTAATGCAATACAAGGCAAGGCAATGTAATGCAATGCAGCATAATACAATCGCCTAGAATATAAACTTGACACTTAAGACCTTTGAATTAAATAGGCATATCTCCTACACTAGTAACCATAATCTAAAACACACACACACACACACACACACACACACACACACACACGCACGCACGCACGCACGCTCACAGGAAAGGAAGATTTCATGGAAAAGTAAAAAATTCCTCCAATTCAATTTTAGGGATATAGGAACACATCTGTTTAATTCTACTTATAGAAGTGCATTGACAAGTTACTAGCTTTAATATTAGCCTGAAAAGATCCTTCAAAGTCACACATTGAATTTCTTAGTTTCAAGAGAAACAGCTACACTATGAATATTGAAAATGGGATTGTCAAGACAAAGCAATAGTTTTTGATTATTGATGCTATATATCTATATATAACTTCTAACCTATAGTCAACAAACATGCCAGACAACACATTGAGTGGTAAAAAGGCTATGAGAGAAGTGGATCATAGTCTGAGCTATTAGTTATCAGTAGAATTATAGCATCAGTCCTGCTATTTAACCACAAATCTAAATGGAAGCAATCTAGTATAGAAGAGTATATATTCTGGAATAAAACAAATCTGAGTTTAAATCTTGACCTAACTTACAAATTCTGTAACTCTGGAAAATTTGCTGCCTTTGTGAGTCACAGTTCTTTCATTTTGCAAACTGTAACTAAAACTCTACCGCCTAACTGATGTCATGAAGATCTATTAAAATAAGACTTTCCAGGTTCAAATCTCAGCTCCCTCACTCAGAAGTTGTGAGACTTAATGCCTCATTTTCCTCATCTGTATAATAAAGATAATAATAGTCCCTATACCTCAAAGCATTGTGAGGACTTAACACCTTAGTATATTAAATTTTTTTTTTCTATTTGAGAGAGAGCGAGCACAGGAATGGGGGAAAGGGGTAGAGGGAGAGAGAATCTTAAGCAGGCTCCGAGCCCAACATGAGGCTTGATCCATGACCCTGAGATCATGATCTGAGCCGAAATCAAGGGTAAGTGGCTCAACCAACTAAGCAATCCAGGTGGCTCCAACACCTTAATGCATTTAACATGCATATAGAAAATGATATATTTACATACACCTTAATTCTTATTTAAAGCACCTACCTAGTACTTGCCCCTTAGTATGCTTCTAATAAATGTTAATTCCCTTTTATATTTCAATTGAAGTTATTTTCCCAATATACGTTTAAATGTATTTAGCTTAATAAAATTTTACTAAGGTAGAATTGATATCCAATAAACTGCACATACTTAAGGTGTACAACCGATAACTTTTAACATGTACAATTGATACAGTTGATAAGTTTAAACATCAAATGTTTCAATTTATCCCTCTGAAACCATCACCAGAATAAGAGTGAACATATCCATCAAGCCTAAGAATTCCCCCTGCCTTTTTATAATCCCCCACTTTTATAATCCCTCTCTCCTAGTACCTCTCTCCCCAAGCAACGACTGGGCTCTCTGCCTTTTGTTTTTAGTTTGCATTTTCTAGAGTTTTATATTTTCTTTCCTTTGGTCACTCAGAATACTGTTTTTAGATTCATCCATGCTGTTGTATATAACAATACTTCATTACCTTTTAATGCTGAGTATTACATTGCAAAAATATATCACAATTTATCCATTTATCTCTTGATGGACATTTGGGTCATTTCAAATTAGAGACTGTTAAAAAGAAAGCAACTATGAACATTCATGTACAGATCTCTATAGGAACATATGCTTTATTTTCTTGGGGAAATACCTAGAATGAAATACTTTTCAAGAAACTGCCAAACTGTTTCCAAACTGATTATATCATTTTATATCCCTACTAGGAGTATATCAAAGTTCTAATTCCTCCACATCCTTAACAACACTTTTCATTTTAGCCATTCTAAAAGATATGTATACATATTTTGTATATGCCAGTTTCTCCATCATGGTTTTACTCTGTGTTTCCCTAAGATTAATGAGGGTAAGTAAAGTTGAACATCTTTCTATGTGCTTATTTGCTATGTGGGTATCTGTTTGGTGAAGTTATTGTCCAAGTCTTTTGCCCACTTTTTTGAGACTTGTTTTCTCATTGTTGAATTTTGAGAGTTTGTTACATTTTTTAAAATCTTAATTTATTTAAGTGATATCTATGGCCAACGGCCAACGTGGGGCTTGAACACATGACCCCAAGATTAAGAGTCAAACGCTCTACAACTGAGCCAGCCAGGCACGCTGAGTTTGTTACGTTCTTGATACAAATCCTTTATTACATGCTTTGCAAATATTTCTCTCAGGCTGGGACTTGTCTTCTTTAGCAGTGTATTTTAAAGAACAGAGTTTGTAAAAATGTGGTTAAGTCCAATCTCTCAATTTGTTCATTTGTAGACTGTGACTTTGTCACATCTAAAAAATCTTTCTGTAACTCAGTCACAAAAATTTTCTTAACGCTTTCCTCCAGAAATTTAAAAAACAATTTTTTTAAGTTTATTCAGTTTTGAGAGACAGAGAGACAGAGCACAAGCAGGGGAGAGGCAGAGAAGAGACACGGAATCTGAAGCAGGCTCCAGGTTCTGAGCTGTCAGCACAGAGCCCAACGTGCGGCTCCAACTCATGAACTGTCAGATCATGACCTGAGCCAAAGTCAGATGCTCAACGGAGCCACCCAGGTGCTCCTCCTCCAGAAATTAATAGTAATTTAAAGCTTTACATTTAGGTTTGTGATCAATTTGGGGTAAATCTTTGTACATGGTCTGAGATGTGAATCAAAGTTCCTATTTTTATATGTGGATATCCAGTTCTTCTAAGCACAGTGTGTTAAAAACAATTCTTTCTTCATTGAATTACCTTTGTACTTTGTCAAAAATCTGTTGTCCTTGGGGCACCTGAGTGGCTCAGTCGGTTGAGCCTCTGACTTCGGCTCAGGTCATGATCTCACAGTGGTTCGTGGGTTCGAGCCCCACATCGGGCTCTGTGCTGACAGTTAGCTCAGAGCCTGGAGCCTGCTTCAGATTCTGTATCTCCCTCTCTCCCTGACCCTCCCCTGCTCACGCAGTCTCTCTCTCAGAAATAAATAAAACATTAAAAAAAATAAAAAAAAAAATCTGTTGTCCTTATGTGGGTCAATTTCTGGACCCTGCATTCTGTTACATTAATCCATTTGTCTGTTTTTACACTAATACCACTCTGTTTTGATTACTATAGATATTTAATAAGTCTTAAAGTTAGATAGTGTCAGTCCTCCAATTTTGTTCTTGCTATTAAAGTTAACAAGGCTATTCCAGATCTTTGCATTTCTATATGAATTTTAGAATCAGTTTGTAAGTTTCTTTCCTAGTTTCTTTTTAAACCTATTGGGATTTGGATTTGGATTGTGTTGCACCTACATATCAATTTAAGGAGAACTGGGAGGTTAATCTGTCCAATTATTTAAGTTGTCTTTACTTTCCTAACAATATTTGCAGTTTTTAGTGTATAGGTCTTTTGTGTCTTTGAACAAATTTATTCCTGAGTATTTCATATTTTTTATGCTATTGTAAAGACTTTTTATTTTTGTATTTCCATTTTCAGTTGTTTGTTGCTCAAATAAATACAAATGACTATTATATATTTATCTTGTATCCTGCAATTTTGCTACACTTACCTATTAGTTCTAGTAGGTTTTATAGATTCCACCAAGTGGAACAGATGGATGATTATGTCAGTTTTATTTCTTTCTTTCCAATCTGAATGTGTTTTTCTTTTCTTGCCTGATTGCACTGGCAGACCTCCATGGGTTCTGCCAATAAAAGTGGTAGGAAGAGACATTACTCTGTTGTCCTGAACTTACAGGGAAAGCATGTAGTCTTTCACCAGTAGGCATGAGATTATCTGTAGGTTTTCTATAATGTGCTTCACGTGGTTGAAGAAGTACCCTTCCATTCCAAGTTGCTGATTTTTTAACTGGGAACAAAAATTGGATTTCGTCAGATGGTTTTTCCTGCACCTATTGAGATGATCAGTTTTTCTTTTTTAGATTAATGTGGTGAGTTATAATGATTGATTTTTGAATATTAAACCAATCTTATACTCTTGGGATAAATCCTGCCCCACAATAATATTATCCTTCTTATATATTGTTGGATTTAAGAAAATTTTGTCTAGAATTTTTTACATCTGTGTTCATGAGGGAAATTGTCCAGAGTTTTCTTTCTTGTAATGCCTTTGTGTGGCTTTGGTATCAGGGTAATTCTGGCCTCAAAAAACAAACCTAAAAACATTTCTTTCTCTTTACTTTTGTGGAAGAGCTTAAAGTGATTGGTATTTTTTTCTCTAAATATTTTAAATATTCACCAGTAAAATTCTATGGACCAGAATTTTTCTTTACAAGAATGTTTTAAACTAAAAGTTCAATTTTGGGGAAATAAATATAGAACCATTTGGGTTATATATTTCTTCTTGAGTCAGCTTTGGTAGTTTATGTCTTTCAGGGAATTCAGCCGTTTCATCAAAGTTGTTCATTTTTTTTGCCTAAAGTTGTTCATAATATTTATTATCCTCTACATATCTGTAGAATTTGTAATGATGTCACCTCTTTCATTCCTGACATTGGGATTCCTGATTAATGTCTTCTCTTTTTTTTCCCTAACCAGTCTAGCCAAAAGTTTATCAATTTTATTGATCTCAAACAACCAGGTTTTGATTCCTTAGGTATTCTCAACTAATCTTCATTTTCTATTAATTTCCACCTTGACCTTTATTATTTCATTTCTTTTGATTTTTTGTGTTTAATTAGTTCTTATTTTCTAGTTTCTTAAGGTGGAAGTTAGGTCATTGCTTTGAGATTTTTTTGTATTTTTTAATGTAGGCAGTTCATTTATACAAATTAAGATATGTTGTATTTTTATTTTCCTTCAGGTCAAAATACTTTCTAATTTCACCTTGGATCTCTTCTTTAATCAGTGGGTTACACAGAAGCATGTGATTTAGTTTCCAAACATTTGGGGATTTTCCAGTTAGCTTTCTGTTATTGATTTCTAATTTAATTCCATTGTGGTGACAGGACATACTTTGCATGACTTAAATCCTCTAAAATATATTGAGACATATTTTATGGTCTAAAACAGAGACTGGCAAACTTTTTCTCTAAAGGGTCAGACAGTAAATAGTTTAAGCTTTATGGGTCACACGCAGTCTCTCCTGTTACATATTTTCTTTTCTTTTTAAAGAAACCTTTCAAAATGTGAAAACCATTCTTAGTTCATAGGCTATATAAAACCAAGTTAGATTTGGCCCTACAGTCATTGTTTGCTAACCCCTAGCCAGAAATATGGTCTCTCTGGGTAAATGTTTCATGTACTGTTTTTAAAGAGAATGTGCATTCTTTTGTTAGTGGAATGTTCTAAAAAAGTCAATTGAGCATACTGGTGGATAGTGTTGAGTTTACTATGTCCTTGCTATGTTTCAACTTGTCCTAGCAATTATTTAAGAGGATTATTACTTAATAATTTAATTCTTGCTGAATTATTTAATCATTGTAGCAACTATTAAAATCTCTGACTGTAATTATAGATTTGTCTATTTCTTCTTACAGTTCTATCAGTTTTTGCTTCATGTATTGTGAACCTCTTTTTATTTGGGGCATAAACATTTAGCATTATCACATCCTCTTAATTAACTGCCTTATTATTACAAAATGGCTTTCCTTACCCCTCGTAATACTCTTTGCTCTGAAATCTTACTTTGTTTCTACTATGTTAATACCGCTCCACCTGTTTCTTGACTAATGTCAGCATCAGCATGGTATATCTTTTATCATTCTTTCATTCTTAACATTTTTGTTTCTTTATCTGTAAAGTATGTTGGGTCTTACTTTCTATCCAACCTGACAATCTTGACCATTTGATTGGAATATTTAAATCATTTACATTTAATGTGATTATTGATATAATTAGATTTAAGAATCGTCTTGCTATTTTTTAAAATGTTTTATTTTTTTATTTTGAGAGAGAGAGCATGAGCAGAGGCAGGGCAGAGAGAGGGAGAGAGAGAATCCCAAGCAGGCTCCACGCTGCCAGCACAGAGCCCAACACAGGGCTATATCCCACAAACCGTGAGATTATGACTTGAGCTAAGGTCAAGAGTCGAAAACTCAACTAACTGAGCCACCCAGGCACCCTTCATCTTGCTAATTTTCCATTTGTTCCATTTGTTCTGTGTTCCATCTGTTCATTGTTCCTTTTCTCCTTTTTCTGCCTTCTTTTGGATTGAGTACTTTTTTTTTTTTTTTTTTTTTACAAATAGTTTATTGTCAAATTAGTTTCCACATAACACCCAGTGCTCATCCCCACAAGTGCCCTCCTCCATGCCCACCCCTCCTCCCCCTCACATCCACCAGTCCTCAGTTTTTGTCAGCATTCAAGAGTCTCTCATGGTTTGCCTCTCCCCCTTTCCCCCACCATTTCCGCCCTTCTTCTCCCCCTTGGTCCTCTGCTAAGCTCCTCCTAATCCTCCTATACGTGCACACATATGATATTTGTCTTTCTCTGCCTGACTTATTTCGCTCAGCATAACACCCTCAAGGTCCATCCATGAGTACTTTTTTTTTTTTAAGTTTATTTATTTCTTTTGAGAGAGAGAAGTAGAGAAAGGGCAGAGAAAGGAGAGAGAGAATCTCAGTAGGCTCGGCCCTGTTAGCACTGAGTGCACATGGGCTCAAACTCACAAACTGTGAGATCATGACCTGAGCCAAAACCAAAAGTCAGATACTTAACCAACTGAGCCACCCAGGTACCCCTGGATTGAGTAATTTTTTATGATTCCCCTTTTTGTCCTTTGACTTATTGGCCATTTTGTTGTTTTGTTATTATTCTACTGGTTGCTTTAGGGTTTATAGTCTACATGTTTAATTTATCACAATCTACTTTCAAGCAAATTAATACCACTTCACATATAATAAAAGAACCTTATAATATCTTATTTGTATTTTTCTCCTCCTGGTTTATGCTATTGTTGACATGTATTTACTAATGCATATTATAAATTCCACAATACACTGCTATTATTTTTGTTTAAATAATTATCTTAAAAGAGAATTAAATGGGTAAAAAAGTACACATTTGCCCACGTAGTTACCTTTTCCAGTGCTCATCATTCCTCGGTGCAGATCTGTATTTCCATCTGGTATTTCCTTTCTGTCTGAATGACTTCCTTTAATATCCTTGTAGTATAGTCTGTTGGCAGACTGATACTGAATTTTCATTCTGTGAATTTTCAGTCTTTACAACACTTCCAGGTTCAAAGTGAGTAATCATCAATTAATCTACTCCCTACCAAACACTATACATAACCTGGGCTAAACTTGAAAACAGAAAAGGAGCATATTGTACAACCATAAATAACCTAGAACTTTGCCTCTAAAAGTCCAGTTTAGGACAAAGGAAACTCATAATATGCCAGGGTGTTAAAAGCCAGTGAGTAAACATGCAGCATCTTCTTAGATATCAATTTTATACTCCAGGATTTTAAAAGAATTTATAAGCATATTTATACTAAACACAAGGCTACTGTGGTATATAATGCAACATTTATATTAAATTTAAGACAAGAAACTAAGCAAACTTCTAGTATGGGATCAAGTGTTCTAGGGCAATTATTCACTTTTCTCTATTATTAACCATACTTTTATGAAAAAGTTTGAGAAGCTATGAACTTTTGATGATTATTCATGATTTATTAAAACGTCTCCTAAAATTGGATGCTGTCAACAAATATGTAGGTTATTCATAGAAGTTTTTATTTAATTTGAATATGCATTTCTGAATTGACCACTATATTCTGTTATTCAGCTCATGAATCATTTCTTAGTGTGCTCATGAAAAGTAAACTTAACTCCAAGTTTTTAAATACCCATCGTTGGGGTGCCTGGGTGGCTCAGTCAGTTAAGTGTCTGACTTGATTTCAGCTTAGGTCATGATCTCGAGTTGTGGAATCAAGCCCCCTATTGGGCTCTGCTCTGACACCTGCTTGGTATTCTTTCTCTTCCTCTCTCTCTCTGCCCCTCACCCACGCACACGGGCACTCTCTCTCAAAATAAATAAATAAACTTAAAAAAGATCCATCATTATTCCTGTGAAGGACATTACTTACCAGTTCTCACTTTTGTGGACATCAGCATGCCTACATCATTCAGTACCTGCAACACTGTCCAATTTCCTGAATCCAATCTGGGATTAAATAAGAATATACATAAACAAGCCTGTTAGAAAAAGACCTAAAACAAAGAAAAATAAGCTGGCTATGAAAACCCTACCAGAAAATCTACTTCTAAGACTGCATCCTCAGGAAATAAATAAAATAAAGCAAAAATTTAACTGTTAGATTGTCCCTTTTAAAAATACATATAATATTCCTAAATAAGATACTGCTTAAGTTATGGTACATCCTTATTCTATGTGGAATACTTACTTTGCCATTAAAGAATATTATAGCTGAATATTTATTGCTAGGATGAACAATAAACAGGTATGAAAATTTAATAAAAGGGGCTAAGGTTATCTCTGGGTTTGGAGTATGAATTTCTTTCCTACATCTTGCTCATCTTGCTATATATTATTTAGTATCAACTTCTGGTAATAAGAAAAGCCCCAAAGTTTCCAAAAATACTAATTCAACATGAATACTTATTCAAAATGATGAGGCCATCATTTGTTTACCCATTAATCAACAAATATTTGCAATATTAAATAAGGCATAGTCCATGCCTCATGACTCTTAATTTGTGAGAGAGAAAGAAAAGGCATAATCAACAATCTTGGAAATTTTTTATTCTTCTCTTTCATTCTCATTACTTTATTGCCCAGTCATTCCCTTCTTATTCAGAGTGGACTTTGGCACTTGGCTTTCAGTATCTGCCTCCCCTGCATTTCCTGCCATCATGTGCCACTTCAGTGTCCATATGGGCAACCTATCCAACAACAACCTTGAATTCTGACTCCACTAGCTTACAACCATTCATCCAGTGGTCCATACCCAGAGCCACACATTCAACCTTCTGATCATCAAGAAATTGTTCCACAGCCTTAGACTCCAGTATAATTGATCTCTGACCACACCACATATCATTCCAATTTTTTTACTCCCTTACTCTCTAAACACCTGCCTTACCTTATTTTAACCTCTATTCCTCAACTATTCCCTTTTTTATTTTTCAGACCATGATCTCCAGCATAGCTTCATATCTTTTCCTATCTTCGCTTCAGATACATCAGTCTCTCCTGCTAATAACCTTGCCCCTCCCTCTCCCATTCCTTAAGACACATATTTTATGCCACCTTACTTCAACTTAAACTCGCTACTTCCCCTATGCCTTCTTTTATGTCTCCTTTACAAGAAAAAAAAAAATCAAAACTATAAGCTATGTACCTCCTAACCTTCTTGCTCCACACTTATAAGTTATACATTTAATTATCTTCACCTCCTTTCTTCTAATTTCAGAGGAAGTATCATTTTCTTCCAGGTCAACTCCTTTACTGCACCCTTGATCCCACATTCCCTAATCTCCTATAGATCTTTCTTTATTTACCTTTATCCCTCCTTATTTCTAATCTCTTCTGTTTGCTGACTCTCCCCACACTTTATAAATACTAAACTCTCTTCACTGTAGAATCTCCTCCTCAATTCTATAAGCTACTCCCTACAATAATCCTTTATTTCTGTTTTAAAGAAGAAATGAAGAACCTTGAAATAATATAAATCTGTTGCAATTTTTCTCAATTTAAAATACTTTTCAACCCAACATGGAATTCTGCCACCATCAGTATATTGAAAGCGTCCTGGGAAACATTAATGACATAATTGCCAAATCCTATGATCTTTTTCAATTTACTTGACCTGTCTTTATCTTCTGATAATCCTAACTCCTTTTCTTCTTTTTTTTTTTTTTATATTTTTATTTTATGTCTAGGAGAGAGAGAGAGACAGTGTGAGCAGGGGAGGGTCAGAGAGAGAGGGAGTCACAGACTCTGAAACAGGCTCCAGGCTCCGAGCTGGCAGTCGGCACAGAGCCCGACGCGGGGCTCGAACCCACGAACCACGAGATCATGACCCAAGCGAAAGTCGGATGCTTAACCAACTAAGCCACCCAGGCGCCCCCTAACTCCTTTTTTTCTGAATCATCCCTCCCATTGGCTTCTAGAACACTGAGATCTGTTGGTGTCCCCTTCCATCCTTCTGGTAGTTATTCTTAAAAAAAAATTTGCTGCCTTCTCTTACTCTGCCCTTTTAATAATGTTAGCTCTCATTTCCTCTCACTATATTCAGTCTCTATGAGCAATGACATCCAGTTCCCCCAAATTTTCAAAGTCCACTTCTGAGTGGTCATTTCTTAATTACACCCACTCTAGTCCAGGCCTTCCTCCTAAGACTCAGATGCACATGCTGAGCTCCCTACTGAACTTCTCTATATGGATATCCCAGTGACAGTCTTCCATATTCAGTATGTCTTCACTGACCATTTCATCTCTTTCCCCTTTCCCAGTTTTCTATTCCACACCCTTGTACACACATACATGTAAACCAAAATCCCTGGCCTTCCTCCATTTGCCTCTATCCTGGTTAATTATACCACTATTGTAGTCTACAAGCCAGGAACTAGGGAGTCATTCTAGATTCTTCCTCATCTCTATTCCAACCATTACTCCCTGGTCCAAAATCTCATTATCTCCCCCCATGACTGTAAAACCACACAAAACTACTTTCATTCACTTAAATAAATAGAGCACATTTTACAACATTTCCCCTAGTGTTTAAATTATGAAATTACAGGGGCACCCGGATGGCTCAGTAGGTGAAGCATCTGACTTCTGCTTAGGTCATGATCTCACTGTTGGTTGGTGAGTTTGAGCCCTGCATCGGACTGTGTGCTGAATGCTGGAAGCCTGGTGCCTGCTTCAGATTCTGTGTCTCCCATTCTCTCTGCCCCTCCCCCACTCACACTCTGTCTCTCTCTCAAAAACTAAGATAAAATAATGAAATTACAACCATTTTACCTTATTAGCAAACTAGGAAGGCGTATACAGAAACTTCATATCCTCCACTATTCTGAGATCAGAAACCTGGTTTATTCCCCTGTACCTACATGTTTATCATACAGCAGTTGTTGCATTACTATCTATTCACTTTTGAATACAGTAAACATGGCATACTTAAATATAACCATAATAATTATTAAGCTGGATATTAAACAGTTAGATAACTAATAGGATTCATATTTTAAATGATGAAATACAATTTTATACCTTGTTAGTTCACCAGAATTTCTTTAAACCATATACCACACACATACCTATATACATATACCAAATCAGAATTAGATAAACTAACAAACTTTGTTTTCTCTATAAATTGAGCATCCTTTTATTCCTATCCGTGATTGACACCATCAACCTATCTATGCTCCCAAAATGATGAAAGTGAAGGCATCCTCATAGCTACGCTTAGTGGAATAATAGTGTAGCCTAGGTGGATAAGAGGGGTCCCACTGCCTCCCCAAGTCTTTTCTGCTTTGCTTTCTGATGCCTGAAAGATAGAACCTTATATTCCACAAAGTATAAACTGCAATTTTCCTGAAGAAGAGGAACAAAATACAGTATTTAATAATGCTAAATGAATGTAATTCAATAATACCAATACACAAAAGATAAATGTAGAGCCTTCTTTTGTCAACTGGGAAAGGACGGAAAAAAGTGGTATATTGTTAGGGGGGTCTTCAGAAGAAGTACCTTCCAAAGCATTCCTGATTTTTTTAAATATTCTTTAATGCACATGTAGTTTGTAACTGGAGGGAGTTTTTCAAAAGTAAGTCCACAGGTCTAGTTTCAAGGATAAATTAAAGTTATTCATAAAGTATTTTTATATCAAGTGATTTTGAAGAAGCTTTTGAACTTTATCATAATTAACAACTATATGTACTAACATTTTCTACATCTAAAGGATTAAACTTTAAGAACTTTCAATTTTATATTCCTTTCCTTTTAAAGGAAGATGAGAGGATCATTAGATTTAGTCACATGCTACAAGAATTTCTTGCCAGGAAAAAGCTTTGTATCTACCATACTATACGAGTAGTTTTGCAGTTTATTGCAAAATATTGCAGTTAAGGCACATGAGCTTTGAGTTGTTTTGCCAATGGCGTAAACATCTAACTGGTAAAAAAAAAAAAAAAAAAAAAACTATGTTTATAAAATATATCATCCAAAAAGCGGGAAAAATGGTATGTATGATACTTCAAACCTCTTATTTTTCTTTAAGAGTTACGTTAAAATTACATATATACTCTATATATACCATCCTGAGTTCACTAGGTCAAAAGTTAATAGTATACGGTCATCAAGTAAATTAAATGTTAACAGCAAAAATTAAAGGACTTAAATTAAAAACATAGGGCCTAATCCTATGATGAAGAAAAGTGAGGAAAAAGTGTTCCCACAAGAGCTGTAAATGGTTCACCTATTTAAAATAAATTACTTCTTCAGAGCTGCCTTAAAAAGTTAATTTGTTTTAAACACATAAGCATTTCTTTGCCAAAAAAGAATGCTATATTTTATTCTCCTCATTTCCCTATAGATTTGTACTACATGAAAGAAATAATTTTTTTTTCATATTAAGAATAGAAATGTAGCATGAGGCTCAACTGTCACAGACAACTCGTCATACATTCTCAGTCATATCTCGAAGAGACCAGAGAGTCTCAACTTTACTTCTATTTACTAAAAATAAGTAAGAAATAAATGATAATAAATTCCTGGTTCCTTGCCCTCCTCAACTTTTAGGACAAGGCTCATCCTAAGTTAATAAAGTCTCTGAGAAAGTCATGGGTTCTAATATTTTTAAGTTTAACCCAACGTAAAGTTTGTTAAAACCCTTCAATTTTCTTTTGATAAAGGATCAATAGGTCCATCTCTATTATTTATAAGTCCTTTTTATTATCTTATACTGTTCTCCAAATATAAACATTTTAATGGCTAGGACAAAATCTTAACTAATGGTTGGTATATTTCAGACCATATATGGCATATGATTTACTGTTCTGGATGTGTCACTTTTTGAGAGGGGCTCTGTTAAACTTCAGCATAACCAGAAGAAGGAAAACAAGATGGTGAAGGGCTAAAAAATCACGAAGCCACTAAAGAAACTAAGGATGTCTGGAGGATGGGGATTCAGTTGTCTTCATGGTTAAAGATAATAGTGTTCATATTTACTTTTTTTTAAGTTTATTTAGCTTTGTTTTTAGTAATCTCTACACCCAACATGTAGAACTCATGACCCTGACTGTGAGGTCAAGAGTCACATACTCTTCTGACTGAGCCAGCTGGGAACCCCAATAGTGGTCATATTTAAAAAGTTATCACCCATAGGTTGGAACTTATTTATTCTCAGTAGCTGGAGGGGGCACTTTGACAATGGGTGCAGCTTTTACAAAGAGGCATGTTTTAGCTAATAAGATTCTATGATTCTAATATCTTAAAAATAATATTCTACAACATTATGTTTAATATTTCATCTAAAGGCAGAATGTTCACACAATTTTAGAAAGTAGACAGCTGAAGTAAGTGGATTTATTCTTTTCCAGGTATCCTTATTGGTAAAGGTTGCAAGGGGCAAGTTCGTACTTCAGTAAATATTAATCATTATTAATTATAAATGAATTTTAGTTCAGTCTCATAATCTGTGCCCAAGAATATGGAAGCAAAACAATTCTTCATATGGGGGCAGAAAGCCTTTATACCTCCATAACCTTAAATCAGAGTTGAAAATGTTATGTATGGATCTGTTCTAACTACTTTCATAATACTTACTCATAATACTGTTTTTTAATTCAAATAGATATTTGCCTAATTTTCTTAAACATTACAGGGACTTAAAATACATAGATCATTCCTAAGCTATAATACTATGTGCTTGATTTAATAAATCATTCTATATTTGATTTCTATCTTTCTGGAGTTAAAACTATGACTTACTGGTAAAAACTGTCATCTCAAACAAGTTAGGATTACCATCCCAGGCACTTAAGTTAATTATCAGAGCCCCCCAAAAGTGGTAATCTTACAGGCATAACTCATAGATTAAAATTACATATAATTTAATTCCTCCATCTAAGGTAGGAATTTAATTCCTACCACTAAGATTGTAGTTAACTTTCATCACTACTTAGTTCATTTTGCATCTTTGGATACCTTACGATCATCTAATTGAATTCTCCGAATCTCTCAAGTTTTACGACAATGATTACAACACTAAAGTCATGCTAGCAAATGGGATCTAATTCTTTATGAACAAGAGAAGCAAATGTTTTTAAAAAAGCAGATTTATAAGAATTGTGCGACCCATCCATCCATTAGCACCCTCCAGTCTCTTAACAATATCCTTGGGGCGCATGGGTGGCTTAGTCGGTTCAGCGTCCGACTTTCGCTTAGGTCATGATCTCGCAGTTCATGGGTTCGAGCCCCGCGTCGGGCTCTGTGCTGACTGCCAGCTCAGAGCCTGGAGCCTGTTTCAGTCTGTGACTCCCTCTCTCTCTGACCCTCCCCTGCTCACGCTGTCTCTCTCTCTCTCTCTCTCCTAGAAATAAACTAAAAAACAAAAAACAAAAAACAATATCCTCAATTATTGATTTTATTTACTTTATTTTAATGTTTATTTTTGAGAGAGAGAGTGTGCACGAGTGGGGGAGAGGCAGAGAGAGAGAGAGAGAGAGAGAGAGAGAGAATCTGAAGCAGGCTCCAGGCTCTGAGCTGTCAACGCAGAGCCTATTGCGGGGCTCAAACCCACAAACCATGAGATCATGACCTGAGCCATGAGATCATGAGCTGAGCCCAATTCAGTCCTTAACTGAATTGCACGTTCAGCCGTGCTTAACGGACTGAGCCACCCAGACATCCCTCAATTATTTATTTTAAAAAGTAATTCTATAACAATGAGATAGATGGTGAAAACTTACAAACCTCTTCTTTACTTTCACTTCCAGGTTTTGCTTTTTCAAATATTCTTTTTTTGTTGTTGTTGTGTTTCTTCTGTTAACTGTATATTTGTTAACTGTCCTATTTTTCTTTTTTTTTTTTTTTTTAGTATTTATCTTTGAGAGAGAGAGAGGGAGAGGGCAGAGTAGGAGCAGACAGAAAGGGAAAGAGAATCCCAAGCAGGCTCTGTACTATGAATGCAGAGCCCAATACGGGACTCAAACTCACAAACCATGAGATTGTGCCCTCAGTCAAAATCAAAAGTTAAGAGTTAGCTGCTTAACCAACTGCATTACCCAGGCACCTCTCTATTTTTCTTATAGACTTATCTCTTTATACATTGAGGATATTAACTTAGTATCTGCTTTATGGGTTAAAAATATTTTTCAGTTTGTCATTTGTCTTTAATATTTATAATGAATTTTTTTGTGTAGCTACCAAACAATGATCTCCAAGATTCTGTGTTGAACATTTTTATCATTGTGCATAGCTCAGTGACCTCATCCAATCCCATAGTTTAAACTACCATTGGTCAACTAGTAAATCTATAGACAACATGCAAACCATAGCTTTCCCTAAATTCCAGACTTCTAAATAAAACCCAATCCTAATATTAAGTTATCTATAAAGTGAGGATGGGAAGGATGTACTTAGCCCACTGACATCTCAAAATCAATACTTCATATATCAAAATCCATCAAACCTAGTTTCCTTATCTTAGGAAATGACACCCACAGCTACTCAGCTGCCCACACCAGAAACCTAGGAGTCCTGGGACAAACCACCTTCTCACTCTTCTCATATACAAAGTCTCCTAAACTTCCTCTTTAGTCTTCCAACTTCTTCTAGAGTCGCTATTCCGCTCTAGCCTACGGACACTGAATTTACCAGTCCTTCCCGCTCAGGATATTAACATATGTTCTTTCTTTGCTTAGAATGTTCTTCCTTTGTTTTTGTCCTAGCTAATTCTGAAGTCTCAGCTTAACTGTCCCACCTTAGGAAAGTCTTACTTAAACCTCCAGTGTTAGGTAGGTCTCCACGGTGTATACTTTCATTGTATCTGTATTTTTGAAGTACTTACCACAGTTGTCATTTGTATGACTATTAACTTACACATTGTTTCTCTCACTAGACCACACCACAAGGGGAGAACTGTGACTATTTTGTCACCCCCACTTATATATGCTCAGTACCTTGCACAATACATGATACAGAAGAGGTGTTAAAAAGTTACCTAGAAATGG
The DNA here is from genome assembly GCA_017311185.1 of Proteles cristata cristata. Taxonomy (NCBI): domain Eukaryota; kingdom Metazoa; phylum Chordata; class Mammalia; order Carnivora; family Hyaenidae; genus Proteles; species Proteles cristata. The sequence goes on from JAESUZ010001598.1 coordinate 961,994, forward strand.
CTACATATTAATACTGTATAAATAAATCTAATCCCTTTTGTACTTTATTTTACTCCCATTTCTACTTCTTTATTTCAAGTACTCTTTATTGCTTGCCTGGATACCACAATAGCCTCTGGAGGACTGACCACTACTCTCACATTTTCTTTTTCTTGCTTTCATTTTTAAAATTAAAAGGAATAAAAAATTTTAAGTTTATTTGAGAGAGAAAGCCTGAGCAGGGGGAAGGGCAGAGAGAGAAGAGAGAATCCCAAGGAGGCTCTCTCGCTATGAGAGCTGGATGAGGGGCTCAAACCCACAAACCATGAGATTATGACCTGAGGTGAAATTAAGAGTCACACTTAACCAAGAGCCACCCAGGCACCCCTGCTCTCCCATTTTCTAATCTGTTCTCCAGTAGCCTTGTTAAAGTGAGCTTCTAAAATATAATTCTGATCATTTTACTCACATGTTTAAGATTTTTCAATTGGATCAATATAAAGGTAACACGCAAGGCCCTTTGTGGTTTAAGCTCTATCCACTTGATTAGGTTGAACTTTTTCCTACTCCTCCAAAGCTACATAGTAGCAAATCACACAAACTACCCAAATTTTTTGGAACGTGCAGGTTCATTCTGACTTCTGTTTGGTTACACTCCAGTGATTATGTTTAAAATGTTTTCTGGCCTATTTCTACACTCTCTTTCACACTGGAATAACCCTAGTCCAGTTAAGGCTCCATCAAGGTACCCTTCAAGATACAGCTCTACTTACGAAAAGCTTTCCTGAGCCACTTATTCTGATCTGGTTTAGGAATACACTTACTCTATATTTATAAAATTATCATTTTTAGAGAATTTATCTATCTTCTGTTAGACTTTCAGTTCCTTCCTGCAGTCTATATATACAATTCTGGTATGGACTTTGATAAATGTTTGATTAAATCCGTGTGCCAGAACATATCAAACCCATCAAAACATACCTACCTGTGGGAATTGGCATTCCTACTTCTGGGAAATCTTCCATTAAATAAGCAAATAAATAAGAAAGTCAGTTAGAAAAGGTATATGCATAAAAATGTTCACTTCAGAATTTCTTATAATAGGAAAATATTGAAAATAACCTAAATGTCCAGCAATAGAAGAATGGTAGAATCTGCTAGTGACGTAGTAGAGCAATTTAGAATGAAGACTGTAAAATGATATAGTAATTCGCAGATGTTTGCAACATGTTAAGTGGAAAAAGAAAAAAAACTGTTTCACAGCATGACATTTTAAAATAGCTACTGACTCAAAGGGAACATGAAAATTGTATGAGTGGTTTGTGTGGATTGGGATTTCATTGCCTTCACTCAGAACTTTATAAATGTTGCTATGATGGCTCCTCAATTATAATTACAATGAAAATAACTTAAAAGTAAACCCATATCATTCATACACCTGTGTATATTAATGTATGCACATTCGTATATATGCACATTTTTGTTTATGTGTATATATATATATATATATATATATTAAATGTTTGTATATATGTATATTTTTTCCTAATTCAGTTTTATGAAAGATCCAAGAAGCAGAGATAACCTCTTAGCATAACCATACCTAGCCTTGGTCTCTAATACCATTCTGCACTAACAGGAAACAGGTTTCCTTAGAGAAAAGGTTAATTCCAGAGCTGGGGCAGAGTTAAGGACAAGATAAACATGGAACATCTTATTATATTAGAAAGTAAGGAAGTGCTAAAAAAAAAAAAAAAAGCATGATGTAGGCATATCAAAAGACATAGTATCCAAGCTAAAGGTGCTCCTACTAGCTTAATCTGGGATAATTTAAACACTAAAATAATTAAATACAGACTTAAATACTTAGAAGTAAAAGGTCATGATGTAACTTACCTTCAAGTGATTCAGAAAAAATGTATACAAGATATACACATATAAATATAGGTAAAACTCAAGAAAACAAAGCAAATACAGAATGGAAAAAACAGGAATTCATAAGTTAATGCAGATAATAAATAGATAAATAGGGATGAAAGGGCTCTTTGTTCACAGAATGCTATGTGGGCTGATGGGTAGATGTGGAGACAGTATTAGGTTTGTGGACTCATTTTGCAACCATAATGGTAAAATTGTATCAGCAATAGTTGATTCTAAATTTAAACGGGAGTTTTGATGATGAGCAAGATGCATCTTCAAATCTTTCCCCACAATTTGCTTTTTAATTGGCAGGAAGAAAAAAAAAACAGTAACTATACAACGGGAAATTCAGGCCACATATGGACCAGGTGATCAAAACTAATTATCATCAGTGAGGGACAGATGGATATCATGTGTTTCCAGAAGTGATCACCTGTGCAGTAGTCCAGTTGAGAATATATATATAACCCCAATTTAATCATGAGGAAACATCAGACAAAAACCAAATAAGGAACATTTTATTTAAAAGAGGGGTGGAGTGAGCAGCTATATTCTTTAAAAATGTCAAGGTCAAGGGTGCCTGAGTGGCTCACTCCATTGAGTGTCCAGGTTCGGCTCAGGTCATGATCTTGACACTTGCAGTTCGTGAGTTCAAGCCTGGCATCAGGCTCTGTGCTGACAGCTCAGAGCCTGGATGGAGTTGCTTCAGATTCTGTGTCTCCAGCCCTCTCTACCCCTCTCCCGCTTTCTCTCTGTTTCTCTCTCTCAAAAATAAATAAACATTAAAAAAAACTTTTTTAATGTCAAGGTGATAAAAGATAAAGGCTGGAAATGTTCCAAAGTAAAGGAAGCTAAAGAGTCATGACAACTAACTGTAGTACCTGACACCAGACTGGCTCCTATACTGGAGAGGGAAATGCTACAAGGATTCACCTACAAAACTGGAATGTAGAGGTAGATTCAAGTATTAGTCCAATGTAACACTCTCAAGTATTCATGGGGGACAGATCAGAATGTAAGTTAAGTCAAATGGTTCAGAAAAAAATTGTATATAAATATACATGTATGTGGTGAGAGAGATTTTCCACAAGAGCAAGCAAATGATAAGAATGTTCGGTAAATTTTTATTTTTGAACTTTCTGTAAATTTAAAATTATTTCTAAGCAAAAAGGTTTTTTAAAAATTAAATCCACCTTAGAGAAGCAAGACCAACAGGAAAATGTTACTTTAAGACCCATCTAAGCATATTGGTTTTAAAACATTCTCCAGTGTATACTAAATTTTCAAGTTATTGTTCAAAATGTTTTCTTCTTTAAGTCTTCATTCTTTTGTAAAAGATGAACAGACCTATAGCTTTCACAGTTTAATCTAAAAAGTTAATATGTTGAGCCAACATTCCATCAGTTGTAACTTTCTCATTAGAAACAGCAGGAGGGAAAGAAAGCATTGAAATTACAAAACCTCTGTTCTCCACATTACCCACATTTACCATTCATTTGCTGGTGACTGCATTCCAGTTTGCAAGTAAAACCTCAGATTTTAAATTATGACTTCAGTTCTACTGTTAGGACAAGTAAAGAGTACGCAGAGACTCAAATGGGGTCGGTGGAAAGGAGTGGGGCAGGGTTGATTAACTTCACCATATTGAAGATGAAAAACAGCTGAAACTTCTACCCTAATTGAGTACCTTAATAATTGAGTTTTTTCTTTTCATAAAGTATATCTCTACGTGGAGTATTAAAGTTTGGAGAAAGTTTTCTTACTAGTTTTTACCTGTGAATTTGATGATCTGATGTAAAAGCACTCTTTTTTTTTTCCTTTAAAATTCAATTCAATTATTTGCACCCCCTTGTGGTCAAACATAAAATTTGACATTTTCAAAACTTCCAATTGGGCTTTTTGTTCGGGCATAGGAACCATGTTACTAGATTTTGTTTTCCTCCTGTTTTGGTGAATTGAGCAGATTATGAAGGGTTTCTGGTTTACTAAATAGTATTTTAAACAAAACAGGACTTAAATCTTCTAAAAGTGACCTCCATATAAACTTTAGTCTGTGGAAAATGGAGAAAATTACACCAACCTCAAGGGTTACTATGAGGATTCAAGAGGAAAATGCACATACATGCTTAGCTGACACACAGTAAGTACTCAGTAAATGTAATTTACCAACATCATCACTTTAGATGTCTCTTGACATTCTATATCTACAAGGGGGCTAGATCAAAAATTTGCCAGTTCATGAAGTTCAAGTATAATTGTGCAAATAAGTTCCTCAAATATACCACTTATCCAGACTATGTCTGGCTAATTCTCACCACAGATATATTTTTAAAGAACAAAGAATATATATTTGTCTCTGGATGACAGAAATTTGGATAGTTTTGACTTTATGTTTTACTTTATATACTGCCCTGATTTTGCCCTTCCCGCCCCCTTAGTTTTAATAATTAGAAAAAGCAATAAAATTATTCCATTTCCATATGATCCTCTTATGAATGATAAAACAATTAACATCTTTATTCCTCTAGCAGAGACTGTTACTCATGTTTGGCAAAAATAGTTTGTCGGGCTGATTTATCATTTTAAGGGGCTTTTGAACACAAATGTTTAACTCCTACTGGTACTAACTTAGCTTTTTTTAAAACACAAGAGTCTATTTTAAAAGATTAGTGTTAATTACTGACAACAGTAGCTAACATTTAGTAATATACCAACCACTGTTAAAACGCCTTTACTACATTACCTCATTTACATCCTTACAACCCAATGCGATACTAGCATTACACCTTTTACAAAAGATCAAACTGAGAAAAAGTAACTTATAAAGCTAGAAGTAGCAGGGCTGATATCCAAATCCAGGCAGTTTAGTTCTAGTCCACCTACTTAACCAGTGCACAGAAATACCAGAGCTGTAAGATAAACATACTACTTTGCAATGTTACTTCTTGATCTCAAATTATTAAAATCCATTTCTTTTCCAATTGTACCTCAATAATGCAAATCATGCTAGCCTTCTGCTATTTCCTTCTTAGTACTTCAGGCACCTGCAATATTCATCGTCTTCTTTAACCCTCACAATGATATATGTTTTTGTATACTCCTACAGTTAAGGTTCATCACAAGCTGTTTTGCAACAAAAACTGGAAAAAATGTAGCAATGCCCCAGATTTTAAACTGTTGGATTTTTTAGAAAAGTTATTATCACTTGGGATCAGGAAAAAATTAACCAGTCAAAAATAATCTTAAAATGTAACAATTTAGGATCAATGGCAATTGTTTTGTTTACATTTTCATCTTAACCAGCTTGGTGGCGGGGAGGATAACTCTCCCAAGCATATGAGTGCTTAGAAGAATTTTCTAAAGAAGGTGTTAAAATACTGACAACTTTATCACCAATCATGGTCCTATCTTAGCGCCCAGCTTTGGGTCGTGGACACAGATTTACTTAGGTTCTGTGCTTCTTTCTACTTACTAGTTCCAAGATTTAGGGGCAGATTTCTTAATCTGAGTGTCGGGTGTCCTCGTGTATAAAATGACCATAATACCTACATAATTGGAGTGTTTTGAGGAGTAAACACGATCAATCCGTAAAGCCTTTTTTTTTTTTTAGCTCCGTGCCAACCCAAAGTACAGTACCTCAGTCAGTACGTGGTATCTAGCTGTTATCACTTTATTAATGTGCCGCACAATGGAAACCCGTCTTCGATAGTTTCAGTTCCCTTACCACCCTTTAAAAAAAAAATCACCCTAAGTGATACCCAAAGACTACCCAATCACCTCCCTAAAACAGCAGAATGTTTTAAGAACAAGTGAGACGGTGAGAGAAACTGTACTCGATGAAAGCGCCTTCGAAACAGGCAGCTTAGAATCGACAAGGACTCCAACACTTAAGTAATCCTTCAGAGCGCGCGGACGCCCACACACACACACACACACACACACACACTTACTTGTTGAGCAGGGGAAACCACGCCCCCTGTGTGTGCTCAGGTTGGATGGCACAGCAAGAAAGAACCCCAGGTTCCAGAATCTGACAGATGCGGACTTATCCACGTGCTTACAACCTGTGCCTCCTTGGGCAAATTACTTAAATTCTCTGACCTTTGCTTTCCTGGTCTGCAAACCGATAATAATAATAGTACCTACCTCATAAAGTTGTTCTGAGGCTTAAGTGCAATAGTTCCTGTAAAGCGTTGTCAAACAGCAAGTGCTCTACACACAGGCGGGGCTGTTTTAAGTACACGTGTATCCATACACATGGTCTCAAAAACACATTCCGTTGTTAGGAGTTTAAACACTGGCAATAAAACATTTTTCTTTTCGTCTAGGCTGCACCCTTACTTGTTTTCTTCGAACAATAAATGCCTATCGACTAACAAGTCATCTATGGACCCTCGGGCCCACAGTCCCCACAGTTCCTCCACGTCCGCGGCTGAGCAAAGAAGCTGGACGCACGCGCAAGAAAGGAGGTCGGAGGAGAGACTGAGGAAGCAAAGTGAGAGCGGCGAACAGCGACGATTCTGCGCATGTTCAAGGCGCGGAGGCTGGGGGTAGGAGTTTGCGCATGCGCAGAAGTGTCGGGAGAGCCAGAGAAGGGTTAGGAGGCGGTATTGACAGCTGTGGAGGCAGCCCGCGTTCCCGGCATGCCCCGGGGCGGCGGGGTTGGCTCTAACGAATTTGAATGAGGAGCCTCAGCGCTTTCGGCGCCATTTTCGAGTGATGCCTGATCTCATCCATCTAGCGGGAGAGAAGGGATAACCTGTCCGAGATTATAGCGCCACTAGGACTCCGCCGAAAAATCACTTAAAAATTTGCCAAAAATTACTTAGTGCAAAAGGCAACCCGCGGAGCTTCGCCAGGGTTGGCGCAGACGGTAAGAACCTGAAGAAGTAACAGAGTGGGACCTGGGAGGTGGCAGCGGTGGGACAGTCAGGCGATGGCGGGGGGGTGCTGGGAGTGGGCACTGGGTCCGCCCTCATTTTAATACTAAAAAATGCGAGGAGATGGGGTTGGGGGTAGTGAGTGTCTGCGAGTGGGCGGCGGCGGGCGGAATGTGGCAGGAGCTAGGAGAGACAGGGTGTGGGGGAGGGAGTTGCAGTTTGAGCGGACGCTGACGGGCTGCGTCGGGCAGCCGCCGCCCAGCGGATCTGTCAGCGGGACCCCCGCCCGGGGCCGGGCCCGGGGCGCGGCGGGGCTCCGTAGGCCGAGGCTCCTTGACAGGAGGGGGACTAGCGTCCCCTCCCCCACTTGCCGAACGAGCCGTCTTTAATCGCAGTTTTCCCGGCCGCTGACGGCCGTCTTCTCGTGACATGAAACTTGAGGTCGGTGGAAAATTAAGGACAGGAGTATAGTGGTGCCTCAGTCCGTCCGTGTGCGGACCTGGGGTCCGCGGGACCCAGCACTGTATATCGTGTTAGACGCTGAAGCGTGAGGTGCCCTCGGGAATGAGTTTCACAACGTAGCCCCTACGGCTCTGCGCTCTTCGGTCCCGGCTGGGGTAACCCTGACGGTGTCTGGCTTTTCCAATTTGGGCAAGATAGGGCGGGGGCAGACTTTTGAGGTTTCAGCGGGCTCCTAGGAAAGATGCTGGACTTTCGCTTTTGCTCGGGATTTTTGTCCTTTGCTCTCACGGTGTTGTTTCTAAGGGGGTGAAAATAGGACTTCGAGCTTGCAATTACCTTCTCCCAGTTGCACTTTTCTCAGAAGACTCCTCCAGTCTTTGAAACATGTCGCAGGGAAAAAAAAGCAATCTGTGAAACTGTATTGATGTTTTCCTCACGAAATGTCTTAGCCCGGACAGCTGAACGGTAATTTTGCAATCCCCACCTTTTCTCGGGAACGCTCTGGACTGTGAGGCGGAGGGAAGAGAGCTGTTATTTGTCTTTCCCTTCAGTGGTTTTTTTTTTTTTTTTTTTTTAACCTCGTAGTTTCTACCAATTCTCAGTCGACAACTCTTGAATGATTTGAGCCCGTTACGGCTTTAAGTAGTACTTTATAAATAATGGCCTTTGTAAAATTTATTCATTAAAGATCTATTCGGTTTTGAGTCTTTTTCTGCGCGGAAGGCACCGCTGATTAACCCTTTGCTGGTGTGTTTTGCGTGTGGGGCGCGCGGCTCTGGGTTGCGAATATGCAGGAGATGGGTTTTGCAGCAGCTATTCAATTGTTCGCGAAGAGGAAAAACGCTTTCTGGGAACCGCAGTAGCACACTCTTTGGGACCACCTGCCTAAAGGGTTTTCCCCCCTTGCAATTGATGTAACGATTGATTGATTTCTTATTTCTGTAAAGACTGGAGGACCCGCCCTCACTTAGAATCTGTCCCCGAGGAGAATAGGAGAGCGCAATGTGATGTTTTTCAAATTGTGTCTAACGGAGCTCCCAAAACACCGGACTTGTTACCCACTGATTGGCTGGAAGGGAGCGGGACTAGGGGGTTTGAATGTTGAACACTAGATATAATTCTCTACTTTCCGAAAAATACTTTTAGAGAACCACGGAAATAGTTAAGAAACGTTAAGACGGAGAGTTTGGGGGGGTGGAAAGCTGGTGTTTAATCTTTTTTTCTTTCATAAAGGACTTTCGAACAGTTCTGAAATGTATATTAAAAGTAAAACTTAAGAGGCAGTTTTCGCAAAAATTTTATTTCTGTTGGCTGAAATTGCAAGACTTTTATGTATTTGCTCCTGTTATCTATTGGTTAAAAACTGACTGTAGGATCTAGGTTTTTTTATTTCTTAGGCAGAAAATTTTCAGTTTAAACTACATATTTCAGTGCAGATTACGGGCGAATTGTTTCTTTTATTTTGATGAAAAGAAACTTTAAATTTCTTAGGAATGAGCCTCCTCACATTGTCCAGAAAAATTGGATGTATTTAAATTTATTTTCCACATGTAACTTACAGTACATAGGTTTTGCAAATTCAGCCATTGCTGTGAACTTAAAACTTTATTTACAAGAAATTTACGTTGTGTAACTTAAACAATAAAACAGGTAAGTATGCACAGGTGCCTATGTATGATTTCATTCCTTTGGCAAATTCACTGTGAAAAAATATATTGCCTACATTATGGGTGTGTTGTGACTTACTTGGTTGGTTTTCAGTTGATTTTTGTTTAATGTTGGTTGAGACAGCCGTCAATATATTTCTATTTATTACCAAACTTGTCATTCCGTTTAATTGCATCTTGATAAAAGGCGGGTGTGGTTTTCAAAGCAAATCGGTAAAGTCAGTGATAAACAAGATAACTGTAGATGCTTTTTAAAAGATTTTTTTTATTTAATAGAAATTAATGTTCTTTTATGAATAGCAGTTGAAATTTTGAACTTAGTTTCTATTCTAACATTAGGTCAAATATGCATTGTTAGAAAACCTTCAAATGAAAAGATCCCACGACTTTTAAAATCTCTGTAGGGCTATAAATATAATTTATGTTGAGTGAAATAGCTGAGTTTATAAATAATGCTATTGTATTGCCTTCATAGCAAACATTGCAGTTGTGGAATCTTTGTTCATTACCTTTTTTTCAAAGCTATTTATTTTGAATTATCTCATGAAAATTTCATGAAAGGTGCTAATTATCCTCTATAAAATTTGACTTAATTAAGTTGTAGCAGACTCCATTTCTCTTGTAAGTGTAATTTTACCTATGATACAGAACTGTCAGGTTTTACTTTTTTTTTTTTAACTCTTATTTTGGGTTTGGGGCTTTAATTTTCATTCAAATTATTATGTGACTTGGAGAATTTTTGATGGTGGGGTAGAAAAAGGCTTTAAACTCCACCAGGCTGGTTAAATTTAACCATACTTTTTTAGTGCTTTGGTTTATGGGGCTTTTTGTTTGTTTTGAGGGGTGATGATGGATTGTTTTATTTAATAAGCCATTTTTTAAAGAAGTGAAGAACTCCTTTATTTAAAATACTACACTTAAAGCTTGAGGATGCACTAGCACCTAAATAAAATTGACAGCATTTAAAATATTTTCCCTTTTATGTGATGGGTTTTTAGATTTGTGGCCATGTAGGTATGAGTTCCAATTTGTATATTATTATTATGTGTGTTACCCATATTTCTCTGTAGAAATTGATAATTCTCATTTATTTTCTATTGTAAGGACCAGAAAAGTCCTATATTACCACTGAAGCACAATGGTGGGGAAAGGTGTTGCCAGTAGCTCTACTCTTTTTAAAGCTATGTTTATGTAACATGGGGGAGAGGGAACTAGAGAAGGTAAGGTGGCAGTCTTCCTGGTAGCACTGATACTCATTTGTTTGCCTTTCATAGTTTTTTTTTAACTCCAAATAAAAGTGCAATTTTAGACTTTGCTTTAATGCTATTAACTTGTCTTAGTTGTACATATACAAAACGTAGCCTCAGGTGTTTGCATGTAACACTACATTTTTTTCTAATCAGATTAATATCACTTTCAATGTTATCAAAAACTGGAACTGAGGATGAAAATTTCAAAATAGCTTTCATATTCTGAATCCCTTGTTTCCTCATGCCTTGTGTACTACATTTTTTTTTTTTGTTTTGTGAAGATATGTATATTTTTATTTCTGTTTACCGGCATGCAGTAACAATATACTTCAATATTGGTCAGTTAATTTGATTTACAAGAAAAAAAATGCTCAGAGACTGTACTAGTTATTTCTTCTACGTGATACATAAGCTAAGCTTTCTCCAATTAAAAAAAATCAATTAGACACACCATTTTGAAATTTTATTCTATAAAAATTTGTCTCTCGTTTTTTAAAATTACTTGCCTAAAATTGGCAAAAGCCAATTTTTTCTTTTTTCCTTTTGTTTAGTGAAGCTTAATAATTCCCACATTGATTTCTTTTTAACCCTTTTTTAGAAGAAACAGATTATTGGTCTGATTATAACTAGAAAACACATCTTAGAAAGAATTGTCATACCAGAGTACTCATGTACATGTGGTTTTGTTATTTCTTACTGTCACTAATTTTTATTTAGCAAACTCAGAAACACTGTGGCCAGGCAACTAATTTGGCATGTAATTAGACTCAAACTGTGACTTGCTGAAATTTGGTAGCCCCACTTCTCTTAAGACCAAAGTAAATCAGTAATAAACTACCACTTTGAAATAAGTGTCAAAAATTAGATTAAGTCATTTTTGCTAGTGATAGTATTAGACTTTAAAGTCGTGATTGTCTTAATGTGAGTAACATCACTTTTAAAATTTCACATTACTAATAAACGTTTATATTTTTGTCTGATTATTTGCATATACAAATGACTGTAGAGCCTTCCTATAAATATTGCTTTCTTATAGGGAAATGATTTTCCTTTGCCTTTTTCCTCCCGGTTGTCTGTCTTAAACATGCTTTAAAGGACCTCCTTTTAGAAAGACAAGTTTCAAATATCAGAACTGATATTAAGTATACATATGAATTTTATTTTTAATATTTTTTATCTAATTATGAAAGTTTAATATACTTTTTTCATTACTGTCTTATTTCATTTAAAAGTCTTTGCACTGGAAAAATTTTGCACTGGGTTTTAAGTACAAATAATTAACTACTTTGTAATATATTTGACATTGAGTTGTACTATTTGGGGGGTTACATCTTTTTTCTTCTCATACACATTTGGCTTAATTTTTCTTCTATCCAAACCTCTTTTGTTCTTTATTATCTAGTATTTGTTGTTTCCCCAGTGTTTAAAAACTTAACATTTGGCATAGAGTATGTATTGGTTTCTACTATTTTCCTTGTGATTTTTAAAGTTGTGATACCTTAATTTTCAGAGCACTCAAATATAGAAACCTTTGTATCTTTTGAGGAAGATGATGTAGAAATGATTTTAATGTTTCGAAATGCCATGGTATATAGATTGGTATTGTGAGTTACGAATGTGTGTATTTGTTGTTAAATATTTGGCAGCAGAGGAATAAAGGTTTTTTGGTTTCCATTTATTTTCCTAAGCTATTCTTAAATAAAAGAAAACTGAGCATTATGGTTAACATACAGTACGTTATAAACCTATGGTAATTTAGCAACTTTATTTTCTTATATAATTGCCATTAAATCATTAAGATTCAGGTGAAACAAATGAAGAAGCCACCTCTATACATTTGGTTACACAACATCTACATGAAATATTAAAAACCATTGGCCAAATAGTCATCTACTTGTTACTTATAATGTTTTAATTTATATAAAAAGTTAATTCTAATTTTTTTTTCTGTTGGAACTGTAATGTCTTAAAGTATTTGGAGATATCAGTATAATTGTTCACTGGGGCATGGCAAAAGACTAAACTTAAGAATAGTAATTTCTGTCATCATTAAAATGTTTGACTATTTGGGGAGAAAGGTAGTTAAAAACTTATCTCTGTCTTGAGTAGTTCTTTTAACTGGATTTTATGGGTTTTAGAAACACAAACTGTATTTCTGATGTTTTCCGTATAGTCCCCTTTACCAGTCCTCCGACACTGAGACACACACACACACACACACACACACAACTTTGAAAATGAATGCCCTAAAGAGAAATGAAAGCAGAAACATATTAACCTGATTTGTTTGAAGAGGCTTCAGATGATAAAGCATATCACAGGTGTTTCTAATCAAGTTATTTCTGTTTAAAAAACATTATTTTCAAGTTAACTTTTCTTTGAACACAGGCAAGATTGGGGTCATTTTGAAGATTTTTACCTTCGTGTTCAGGGATCAACTGTGGAACTGCAGGAGGCGGAAATCTGTTGAGTGTCTTCATGCTATAATACATGACATTTTTATTGCAGGTTTTGACCTTTAGGAGAGAGCCAGTTCTGGAGAACAACCTAACTTCTCTGATTGAACACTCACATAATGCATTGGAACATGATAGGAGATTAAGGTATACTAATGAATTTTAAAAGCATACTATTTCATATCTTTGCAATATAATTGGACTAGACTGTTAGTAAAGCTAGAACTTTTAGGTGAGCTAAAATCAATAAAGATTTATTAATAGAAATCTGTGAAGTGGCCAAGGTAGGTTTCTCTTATTAAAACTCCAGACTTTTTTTATATAATTGCTATTCTCATCATCTTTTATTAGATTCCAACTGAATTCTAAAAATAAGGATATATAGTGATTTTTCCTTTTTTTTAAAGGTTATTATACTGGTATATAAGGAATTAAATAGTACACTTCTCTTCTCATAAAATGGAAGGTTTAAATCAAATAGAATTTGGTGCTTGGCTGTTTGACAGGTATAATGATAAGTAGAGACTACAAGATTAGATAAGATTAATGAGACTAATTTAAGAGAATTTAAAGTATTCCAAATACCATCCTAACTAAAAGTGGCATTTTGGTTGAAACTGAAAAACCTGCTTTCTTCAGCTGAAACTAGTATCTATCTTACTCATAGACACTTTGAGTAAACTATTTTAATTGTTCATATCAAAAATTACAGACTATAAAAATGTAGAATGCCAAAACTTCCAGCCACTTATTTTTACCTCCAAAACACTTTATCACAGAGCTACTTTTCTAGTATATTTTCTTTGATTTTTGTAGTTTTGTTAAGGTTTCAGATACTTAGCTAATAAAAATTTGATTGTTTTCTAAACAGTGACCTGGGATAATGAAAATGAACTTACTGAACAATGAACAGAACTGAACTAAGTATTGGTTAATTTTGGCATGGTAAAAATATTAAATCATATGATAAAGTATTAACCATAATGGCTTTTTAATTATTTGCTAGAATGAGGTTTACTAAAATAGAGCATAATATGAATTTTTCTTTAAATTTTTTTTACTAAAAATATTTACTTTATATGCCTAAGATACAGGAGATAGCAAAGATTTGTTTTCTTAAGAAAAGTGTAATTTAGTCTTATGAGTGTAATTGTCCTGTAACTGCTTGTATGTTTAAATAATGTTCAGTTATTTTAAAGCAAATTTTCTAATGTGTTTCAACATTGAGGTACATAACAAAATATTTAAAAAACTAATATTCAGTAATTATTATAAGATATTAGATAGATAATCCAGGAATGTGAATCCATTAACAAAGCTAAATAAAATATTAAAATTTAATAGAAATCAGCCTAATAAGGGTGAAGTTCACATATTGATGTCATTATACTATAAGGTGTCACTGTACTGTTGAAGATAAATACAGGGTATAGAATGTCTTCATAACTTAGATTTGAGAATGTTATGAAAAAGCAGCTTAGTGTGAATAGGATGGAAATGAATACAACTTTTTCCCCCCTCACACTTAACCAATGATTTTCAGATTAGAAAACATTAAGATGAAAAGTGGAAAATACGGCTTCTGAATGTCTGAAAAATAAAAGCAAATCCAGATATCTTTACACACCACCTATTTTTTTTTAGTTATTATTTTCTAATGTTTCATTTATTTCTAGAGAGAGAGACAGCATGAGCAGGGGAGAGTCAGAGAGAGAGAGGGAGACACAGATCTGAAACATGCTCCAGGCTCTGAGCTGTCAGTACAGAGCCAGACACAGGTTTCGAACCCACAAACCATGAGATCATGACCTGAGCCGAAGTTGGATGCTTAACTGACTGAGCCACGCAGGCACCCCTACACACTGCCTATTGTTAAATGGAGGAAGAGTGATAGCTTTTGAGTTCACATTTTAGATAAAGACATAAATCCACAGAGTTGTTTCCAATTTAGAGAGTTTATGATTTATGATCTTTGAAATTCTCAAAACTTATTGTTTGGACACAAATATTTAGCATCATAAAATCATATCTCTTTCTCTGTCTCTATATGTATACATATATGTACTGGCTTATAAACTTTCAAATTTTAGGTTAGTAAATAATTTAACATCTGAGAGACTTGATGCAGATGTTAATAGCTTTCTTGTATCTGGTCGGCTCTTACAGGATAAGAAACTTTAACCTAATTAGTAGTGTGCGTTATTATAGAAGACAAGTTAATAAAGGCTTTTACTGCTATGTGTGATTGGCTGTCCTTTAACCCTGAAAGGACATTTTCTAAGGATTTTAGGTGTTTTAAATTTGCAATCCTGATTATCTGTATCTAAGCCTTGGTAAGTACACTTTGTCATGTCAAGATTTGGGGGAAAGGATTTACTATGGTTTTTTATAACTGATAGACTTATTTGTACAGTATTTATTTTCTGGCTTAAATAACATTCATTTTCAGGAAAAATTCTTAATTGTTCCTAAAATATAGTTATACTGTCTTATTTTTTTAAATACTTATCCTTAGCAAGGAAAGACTATTAGGATAAACTAGAATAGAGGTAATTTAATATGTCCAGTTAGGTACTTGAAATTATTCATTGTCATTAATGGATAATTCTAGTTTATAAGGACAACATATTTTAAGTAGTTTCTCAGCTGTAACAGCCTTTTTTATTGTGGTTTGTAGTGTTACTGAGGATTCATTAAAGAATAAATTATAAATTTTTTAAATGTTTATTTGAGACAGTTTTGTATATGTGTATTTTGTGGTGTTTCTTGACCAATAAAACATGTTCTTGGTCTATTTTTTCTTTTAAAATTCTATTTTCTGATAAACGTTTTCAAAAAGCAATATTTAACAAGAAGATTTAAGTTTTTCATTAAATATCATTTTGAAGTAAAATTTCAGTTCTTAACACCAAACCACACTTCTGATATTTTATTAATGTATGATTTGGCTTAGTTTTACTTTTCTGTTTCATGAGTAGAGTCACTTGGAAGAGAAACATGTAGCATGTGGAGTTCCAGAAACTGATTTATCCACTGGTTAATAGTTTATTAATTTGTTACTGTTTTGTAAGTGTCTTAATTTTTAAATATCCTTTTTTGATATTTGTTGTTAGTTTTTTCTGTTGTTTGGCTTTCATAATAAATGTATTTAGTACTTTTGTTACCGTGTGATCCTCAGAATTATTTCTCTTATTTTTATTAGCATTATTTCTTATTGAACTGCTGCTAAGCAGAACAGTTGTTTTTCAGTTTTGATAAAAATAAAGGATTAGATTTTTCCCTTTTTTTCCCACAAAATATTATGATCTGAATTTTAGATATTTGAAAGTTTTAATAAATCCCAAACTAGCCTTCTTGATTAGACCTTACTTAAACTTAGCCAATCCTAGCATTTTAAAAAGTAATTTATAGATGTCCTAATTTTCCTGACTTTGTAAACATTTTTCAGAATTAAAACTTGCTTAAGGCATTAAAAGATCAGGATTGCATTTAAAGTTGAAGTTTTAAGTCCATAAATAGTATCACATTTAAATTTAAAGATAATTTGACAGAACAAATATTTCTATTTGTTAACTCATCATTTGATATTATGTACTTACTGAGTTTTTAGCTTCCTATTACATATTTAAAGTAGATAAATTATATGTAGAAATTTTCTTAATAGTTGTAGTTTCTGTAAAAAGAAAAAACTTTATGGGCTAAAATCTTATTTCTTTGTTAATAGGGTCTGATGTCAAACATATGGTGATGATTAGATATGTGGAACTTGGGAGCCTGGAGCTTTTTATAAGCAAAATATAATTTCATTTCTTGATTAAATTTTAAATACTTTCTTATTTTCCAGGAGAATGGATAGGAAAGATAATATGAATTTATGAATTCATGGCAAACCTGGTTAAAATTCTTCTGAGAATTCTGATAATTGAGCAGTTAAATCTAACCTAGGAGGTGAAGATCATAGCATGTGTCATTAATTTTTTTTCTTAGTTACATTATAGTTTCACCTTCTAATCAAAACACTAATTTTGTCTTCTCTTCCTATCCTACTTTTTAAGAAAAAAAATTCTTAAATAATTGTATCATACAGTGATGTAAGCAAACCTGGTAGGTAGATTGGACAGGAACCATTTTTGTCCTCTGGGTCAGTTGCATATGCTTTTCTTAGCTTGCTGTTTCAGCAGCAGCAGCAGCAGCAGCAACAATGAATAAACAAGTATCACCACAGCCCTTGTTCTTGTCCTTTACAGCTGGGAGTAGGGGCTGGGAGATTGCCGCTGCTTGTCAGCTGTTGTACAGAATAGCATCTGTATGCAATAATGGTGGCTAAAGGAGCTTACACCCACCAGTTTTTACAGACCAGGTAGGAAGGGCCCAACTATCATATATAGTAAAATAAATAGATTTTTTGACAAAAAGGTACTTTTTCCCCAAAGCCGCACAAAGAGAACAGTAGTTGCTTATAGTCCTTGGACTTCTATATTTTTCTATTATTTATTTATTCTCCGGTTTTAGTTACTTAATTTTTGTTTTTGTTAATTTCATGTATGAATGGAAAACGGTCTTGTTTCTGGAAATATGATGGTATGTTCATGTATTTCACTTTTAAGCTGGTAGATGGGAAAAAATTATTAATAATTAGTTGCTGATAACCCAAGTTATGTATTGTATTAAGAAAAGAGAAGTTGACTATGGCCACATAAAAGTGTTTTCTTTCACTTTGGGGCCATATTCTGAGCCAATATATGTCTTTTATAGCCCAGCCTAAACAAACAAGGCCAAATTCTTGTTGATTTCACTATAACTAAAAAGAATACCCCTTACTACTTAGTGTTGTATTTAACGAAAGACAAAGCAGGCTGCAAGTGGAAACTCATTAAGTCTTTACTTTTTCTTACTATTAAAATAATGTTTTATATCTGAAAGTTAAGATTATTCTAAATCTTTTGGAATTTGGACTTTGTAATATCAAATGATACAGAAGGGTGTTTTTTTATTTTTAGAATTTGAATTTGCATAGCTTTGAATAACCTAAATATTGTGCATTTTTCTCACCATTTGTATATAATTCCAATAGGTTATAGTTACAGGAAAGTGAATGTTAGATTTCTATTAAAGTTCAGATGTCATTTGTAGTTTCTAGGAAGAAAACTACAAATGACATTTTATTTTCCTGTGTAACCCTAATGTCCCAATTTAAAGTCTTGACATTTGCAGTAGCATCCTTTTTAAAAGGTGATCATAGTTTTTCCCTGCTCATCTTTATTAAAATTACAAATGATGAGGGCCCCTGGGTGGCTCAGTCGGTTGGGTGGCCAACTTTGGCTCAGGTCATGATCTCACGATTTGTGGGTTCGAATCCCGCGTCAGGCTCTGTGCTGACAGCTAGCTCAGAGCCTGGAGCCTGTTTCAGTCTGTGACTCCCTCTCTCTCTGACCCTCCCCTTCTCATGCTGTCTCTCTCTCTCAGAAATAAATAAAATGTTAAAAAAAAAAAAGTTTAAATTACAACTGATCATTCCTACCAATCACGGTTAACTCAGAATATGAATTTCCTGCTAAGACCATTGAAACAAGCTCTGTTGTAGTAAGTGCTTAGTTTTGTCTGAAATGATAAATGAGCCAAAGCCAAATCTAATGTGAAATCAAATGTATTCGACCATAAATTGAATTACCCTTTTTTTTTTTTTTTTACTAATATAGAATTACTTTTTTCCTTTAATGTATTTGATATAATTTAACAGGTAATGTTTTAGTTACCTACACTTAATAAAAAAATGAGTTACATAATCCTTTATATTGAAAACACCTTGTTTTTACTATGAATTACTACATAAAGTATCTATGGCCCACCTGTACCAGAATAACTTAGAATAAAGCATTTTTCCAGCCCTGCAGAATCCGAATCTCTGGAGCTGGGACTCAGGAATTTGTACTTTTTACAAGCTCCACGTGAGTTCTTTTAGAAGCACCACATGTGAGGAGCACTGCCCAAAATGAAGTGGGGGAGGATTCTTCACATCAATAAACCATTTATATTTTCTGCTCCCCACCCCTCTTTGGTCATCATGGATTTAAGTTCAGTAACTACTTCTGAATCTTATCATCTCTACCACAGTCGTTCTAGATTAAGTCTTGTTATTTCCTCAATCATGTGAGGAAAATCTGTTTTATGAGAGCTTTATTTTTGTTCAAGTACCTTGGGGCAAATTTTAGTCTCTTCTGTTTGTTTGGTACATTTAGTATACCTATGTTAGACCTATGCTTGATAAAAACAGAAGGGTTTGATCACTTAAGAATTTTAAAATTTTTTCTCCAGATAGTGGCTATTTTTCTTAAATGTGTAGTTTTTTTCTCTTAAAAAAAAAAAAAACATAGAGCAAAATAAGCATGGCAGAATATTAGAATTCCACGAGAGGGCCACGGTTAGGATGTGGGGATTCATTTTGGTATTGTCTTGATTTTCCTGTGGATTTGAAATATTTTTTCAAATACATCAAAAAGTACTATCTTAATTTTGGTGAAGGTCTTCTGCAGTAAGATGTATACTTAGAATGTTC
The DNA here is from genome assembly GCA_017311185.1 of Proteles cristata cristata. Lineage (NCBI taxonomy): Eukaryota > Metazoa > Chordata > Mammalia > Carnivora > Hyaenidae > Proteles > Proteles cristata. The sequence goes on from JAESUZ010001598.1 coordinate 981,164, forward strand.
CTAAAAGCATGGATGAGTTTATATTCCTTGTTCTGTATCTTGTAAGTAATAGAACTAATACTTCCTACTCTTATAAATAAAGGACACCCTTGGAAACAATTTTTCTTATCACTGCTCTTCCATATACCCTTGAATTTAGGCAGTTTCACAATAGTATTTTCTTTTGTTATGGCCATCAGTCCTAACATTTTCAGTTATTTATGCATTTGAAACTCCAACTTAAGCTTTGTATTTATACTATTTTACAGTAGAATTCTTAGAATTGAGTAATACATGGATCTTTAGATTTTGCAGTTGTATACATGTTACGTGTGTATGTATGTGAGAGATTGTTCAGTCTTGAGGTATGTCTTGAATTTATCTTAAAATATCTGAAATTATATGATGTCCTCTAGAAGCTGAGTATGCTCCAAGTTAGACATTGAATTTTGTGTTTTAGTTGCACTTACATATTTGACTTTTAAACTTTGGGAGGTAATAATAATAGAAAAGTGAATATTTAAAGCTGATGATAACACTCTGGACTGAAATATGTAAATGTTACTGGGTGTTTATAATCTGTGATTGTGCTGTATAAGGATCAGAAAACTGATTATCAACTTCAGCTGAAAATTTTCTAACTTCTATAATGTGATCAAAATTTTAAATTCTTCACTCTTTTTTTTTTTTTCCTAGGTTTAATAAAGATAAAATGAAGACCATACTAAAATAGTCCCCTGCTTGGCCCAAAAACTCTTACCTTGTAAGTATCCACTCTCAGTTAATATTTAATGTTAACCTCTGCCATTGCTGTAAAAAGGTAGTGTTTGGCTACACATGTTGATTTATTTTGAATAAGTTTCTAATCTCCCCTTACCCCTGAATATTGAAGTTTGGTATTAATTTAATCCAATTTAGAGCAAGAATAATGCCATTGCTTTGGATAAGTTTTCTGTTTTGAAAAGTACTTTACAGCAAAGCCCTATTAGCTAAATCTGAGAATCACAATTTTTAATGCTTGTCCTTCAAAGGAATTGATAAATAAGTAATTTTTTTTTTAATTCTTACATTTTTAATTTATTTTTGAGAGTCAGAAAGAGACAGCACAAGCAGGGGAGGGTCAGAAAGAGAGGGAGATAACAGAATCTGAAACAGGCTCCAAGCTAGATGTCAGAACAGAGCCCAACGCGGGGCTCAAACCCATGAACTGTGAGATCATGACCGGAACCAAAGTTGTACACTTAACCAACTGAGCCACCCAGGCGTCCCTGTAATTATCTTTTTTATTTTCATTATTAGGTTTGTTTTTTTTTAATTTTTAAAATAGTTACTTTAAGAGAGAGGAAGAGGGGCGCCTGGGTGGCTTAGTCGGTTAAGCGTCCGACTTTCGCTTAGGTCATGATCTCACGGTTCGTGGGTTCGAGCCCTGCGTCGGGCTCTGTGCTGACGGCCAGCTCAAAGCCTGGAGCCTGTTTCAGTCTGTGACTCCCTCTCTCTCTGACCCTCCCCTGCTCATGCTGTCTCTCTCTCTCCTAGAAATAAATAAAACATTAAAAAATTTAAAAAAAAAATTAAAAAAAAAAGAGAAAGAGCAACAAGCAGGCTCCACACTGTCAGCGCAGAGTACAATCTACAGCTCAGTTTCACCAATTGTGAATTCATGACCTGTGCTGAAATCAAGAGTTGGATGCTTAATTGACTGAGCCACCCAGGTGTCCCATCATTAGATTTTTTGCTAGTTACTTTATGGTTTTATAAATTGGAAGTATTCTCTCCAATTTATCAGTTTTTTCACTTATTTGTGTTTATATTTCACTAAATTATTGTGCACACTTTGTTGTGATATACTTAAAATTCAGCTGTTAAACTTCAGAAGGTGGGAAAGACAGAAAGGCAACCTCTTTTCCTTCCTTTTATATATATGCATGCGCACCTCTTTCTTAGAATAAACATTTTTACCCTGATTCATTTAACTTTTGAGAAACTTAAAAATTTTAAGGGAAAAATTTGAACAGATTGTCTAAAATTAATGTCATACCCCTAGAAAAACTCAAATCAAGGTCATGGTAAATATACAAGACAACTATTTTCCTAAAAATATATTAGACCCTAGGGTGCCTGAGTGAGCCAGTCAGTTAAGCATCTGACTTCGACTCAGGTCATGGTCTATGGTTTGTGAGTTCAAGCCTTGCGTTAGGCTCTGTGCTGACAGCTCAGAGCCTGGAGTCCGCTTCACATTCTGTGTCTCCTCTTTCTGCCCTTCCCCAGCTCATGCTCGCTTTCTTACATTTTAAAAATATTTAAGGGGCGCCTGGGTGGCTTAGTCGGTTAAGCTTCCGACTTTTGCTTAGGTCATGATCTCGCGGTTCGTGGGGTCGGGCTCTGTGCTGACTGCCAGCTCAGAGCCTGGAGCCTGTTTCAGTCTGTGTCTCCCTCTCTCTCTGACCCTCCCCTGCTCGCGCTGTCTCTCTCTCTCTCCTAAAAATAAATAAAACATTAAAAAAAAAATTAAAAATATTTAAAAAAAAAAATATTTGAAACTCTAAAGTCAAGTTACCAAAAGATTCATTCCCATCTATTTCTTGAGCTCATTTTGTATCTAAATAAAAGAAACTTAAGTTCAGCTGTATTCTGTTCTTGGTGTTGAGGGATGGCACTGTTTTAGTGAAAACTAGTGCATCACTTTATTCTCACCGTATCTAATACCATTGGATTAGTGACTCTGTGAATAATGTTTGTGTCGAGGAGTAACCTTATGATACAGAAGATCTGCCACTGAACTCAATAAATAGCTTTTAGGGTAGAATCAATTAAATACTGAAAACTTTTATTAATGAGCCAGTTTGAAAAGTAGCCAAATACCGCAGGTTACTTCTTTCTCTAATTTTTTCCTCTTTATATTTTTGTCTCTGGAAAACTAGAATGGAAACATTTGCAAATCCCCAAAGAATCCTATATAGCCCAGGCATAAGTTCCTTAATTGGTCCCTTGGAAACCAGCTCAGTTTTACTTCAGCTTACTCTTAGAAATCTTTTTGATTGGGTCTACGGCCATACCACCCTGAACGCGCCCGATCTCGTCTGATCTCGGAAGCTAAGCAGGGTCGGGCCTGGTTAGTACTTGGATGGGAGAAATCTTTTTGATTGGTATTGCACTCCTATTGTAGACTGGAGGGTAGTCGGCTTTACAAAAATAGGTTATCATTTAACTTCTTTTTTTTTTTTTTTAATGTTTATTTCTGAGAGAGAGAGAGGCAGAGAGGCAGCGTGTGCAGGTGAGGGTCAGAGAGAGAGAGTGAGACACAGAATCAGAAGCAGGATCCAGGCTCTGAGCCAGCTGTCAGCACAGAGCCCGACGTGGGGCTTGAACCCACAAACCGTGAGATCACGACCTGAGCCAAAGTTGGATGCTTAGCCGACTGAGCCACCCAGGCACCCCAGGTATCATTTAACTTCTAACAGATCTAAAAGCATAGATAACGTCACATTCTTAACCTTATTTCATCTCCTTTATAAATTTCTAAGGAAATAAGCTGGATATTTTCCAGCATCTTTTACATAGGTTATTTGCTGTATTTTATAATTGGAATGCTTTCTGTTGGGTGTTCTAGGTAGTATGTCTGGAGTTCTCTTTAATCGTAGTTACTAAAATGGTGATATTTCCAATCAGTACCTAGAAAAATAGGTACATATTGACAGTAGTCAGTGATTCTATACAATTATGTATGTATATCCCCTCTTTTGTTATTCTCTTATATTTATTTAATGCCATTCTTTATTTTTTTTAATTTTTTTTTTTTTTTAATTTCTGAGAGAGAGAGAGACAGAAGGGGCTTGGGGGGAGACACAGAATTCTAAGCAGGCTCCAGGCTCTGAGCTAGCTGTCAGCACAGAGCCCGACACAGGGCTCGAACCCATGAACTGTGAGATCATGATCTGAGCCAAAGTTGGACACTTAACTTGACTGAGCCACCCAGGCACCCCTCTTTAAGGAATTTTTTAAAGCTGTTCCCCACTTGTGGAATGTGTATGTTCGGGCAGTTGTAGAATATTGGTGTTTCATATATTCAGTGCTATCTGAATAACGGCAGTGTTTTAGATTCATTTTTATAAATTGAATAAGGAGATGAAATCTTTTCTGAGTTTTTTTTTTTTTTTTTTTAGTTTAAAGCTCTTAAACATTTGTTGCCTAACATAAAATATTGAGAAATAACCATATTTTGGGGTGCCTGGGTGGCTCAAATTGGTTGAGTATTCAATTCTTGATTTCGGCTCAGGTCATGATCTCATGGTTTGTGCCTCACATCGGGCTGTGCACTGAGTGTGGAGCCTACTTAAGATTCATTCTCTTTCTCTCTCTCTGTCTCTCTGTCTCTTTGTCTGTCTCTCTCTCTCTCTTTCATATAAAAAAAAAAAATTCATAAAGGATAAAGCCAGGATTCCATCTTGGGTCTTCCAGCTTCAAATTCAGTATCATTGTTCCCTCAAATTATTTTTGCTGCATACTGATAAAGTTGGGAAAATGCAGAAATTGCCTAGTAAATTCTATTGCATCCAGGATGATTTTAGAGTTTAGGAGACCTGCCGAGAATTTTTTAATATTTTTGTTAAATGCAGTAATGTTTTACATAAATTAGATGAACTGAAATTACAGCAGCATAAGATAAAAATTAAACATGCCTAAACAAAAATGGTAATTGAATCAAAATTAAGAGTTGCAGATTAATTAATTGTAAGGAAATAAGGGGGAAAACATTCCATTTGTATAAAACTTGTATCTTTTTTGCTGTATTTAAAAATTTTTTAAATCTGTTACCTGGGGTGCCTGGGTGACTCAGTTGGTTGAGAGTCCAACTTTTGATTTTGGCTCAGATCATGATCTCATGGTTTGTGCCTCACATCGATCGGTCTCTGTGCTGACAAGGTGGAGCCTGCTTGGGATTCATTCATTCTCTCTCTCTCTCTCTCCCCCCCCCTCCCTTTCCCCCTCCCCCTCTCATTCTGCCCTTCCCCTGCTCACTCTCTGTCTCTCTCAAAATAAACATTTAAAAAATAAATCTATTATCTAATATGAAAAAAACTAATTTAAGGCACTTAAACATTCCCATTTACTCATTCATGTTCAAGTTGATTTCTTAAAACATTTACTTATTGTTTCATCTTTCAAAATGACTATTTTTTCGTAGAAGATCATAAAAATGAAAAGTTGATATATATTCAAGAGGTGGTAAACAATAAAGATAATTAAGAGCCCATAGTTCAGAATATAAACCATGAGGCTTGGAAGTAAAACTTTTATAAAGATAAAGAACAAGAATTGAATGGTTCTGTTTTCTAATTTTTTTAATAGCTTTCTGTCGCTCTTTTTTTTTTTTTTTTTTTTTTAAATTCTGCATCTAACCAGTAAGGCTCTTTCCATATCTAGCTAGAGAATGTGGCTTTGCTTTTAGCCAACAAACTTGAAAGTACAGTTTAAGGGATGGAGGCGCTTTAATGTTTGTATATGAGTAGAGAAATGGCGTGGGCCAAACCAGTTTGAAGCTAGTTCAGTTTGAATGGATGATAGGTATGAAATAATTAAGCCAGTTATTTGCTCAGCATAGTACTCAATACTGAGACTAATTTTCTGTCTTCAAAAGTTCTTACAACTGGGCAATTTAGTATCCACTAGAAAGGCTGAAGAATACACTGGAGAATATAGACTTAAATTGTCCTCTAAAGTAGGGATAAATGGAAAGGGGATTAATGAGTATTTTAGCCTCCAGCAGAAGATTCAGAGATCAGGGAGGAATATGCAACTTAGGAGAGGAAAGAACTGGAAAATAATTGACTACAAGCATGATAAATAATTTTCTTCCACTTGCTACTTACCTGGTGGCCACAGCACTTGCCTGATCAGTTTTGTCCACCCATAAATACTTAAATGTTTTTCTAACGTATAGGGACCCTTTTTTCCTACAAAATGAGTAACAGTCATTTACTGTAATAACATCTAGTTTCTCTTAAAAGTGATATTTTCAGAAAAGTCCACATACTGTTTTGGGTTGTTAGGTCTCTTAGACCTTTTAACTGGAATGGTAGAGGCTTTTAATTGGAGAGAAGGAGAAATACTGGATAGGTCCTGATTATATAGACCTTAATATATGGGGGGGGTGGGTAGGGGTATATACATATATGTATATGTATGTACATATATGTATATGTATACACACAAACACAGATAGATTAGATAACCAGATAGCCTGACTTTTCTGGAATAAGTTGCCTAGGTTGAAGTCCACTTCACACACAATTTCTAAGTAATCATTTCTTCATCAGAACAAAACCAAGGAAGTATAGACATAGTACAGTTTTATACTTTACTCAAAAGCTAGGTTTTTATGGATTATAAAATGGACTTTTTGGATTATATTTGAATACTGTTTCATTACCTGCCTATTCTCAACATTGAATTTTAGATGTATCTTATCTAGTTAATTGTTTTGTTTTTAAGCATTTGTATCCAAAAAGAAGTTAAAATTTTTTAATGTTTGTGGATTTTATATATTTATATATTTCATAAAACTTTCACTTTCTTTATAGGATAATAAGGAATTATTTATTATGTTTAATGAAATTGTCATGCAGTTTAGTTAGACCCCATAATTTAGACCTATTCTTTTTTTTTTTTTTTTTTTTTTGAAAAGTTAAAAATTCCTTAATTTTTTATTCCTGGTACCACTACCACAATTTACAGGGCAATATACCTGATGTAATGAAAAGAAAAAGAAAAAGACAAAGCTACAACAGATAAAAGACCTCAGGAATGTACATCTAATTGACACTACATTGCATTAATCAATAGCTGCACTTTTTGCAAACTGTGGCTATGACAGTCCTGAACAAGAAGGGTTTCCTGTTTAAGCTGCAGTAACTTTTCTGACTATGGATCATCGTTCCTTCTGTGGCAGATTTTTACAGTTCCTCTAATGCATTTGGGACGACTGTCTCAAAGTAACCTGCAGCTTTCCTGACAACTCCTCGCTCTCTCTCCTGCTAAGAACTGTAGCCCTTTTCTTCTGAAAATTTTTAGAACCTTCTGCTACCATATCCACCACTTCCACCACCAGAGCCATAACCACCACCATAGGGACTGCCCGAGCTTCTTCCACCAAAACTGCCCCCCTTCATGGGTCCATAATTAGATTGCTGTTGTCCACTATAATTTCCAAAATCATTATAGTTCCCACCACCACCATAGTTACCTTCAAAATTTCCTCCTTCATTGTAACCATCATATCCTCCACCACCGCCACCATATCCACCTCCTTGGTTTCCATATCCTGGTCCACCACCACCATACCCTCCTCTACTACTATAACCAGGACCACCACCATAGTTGCCACCATCACCTCCAAATCCATTATATCCACCATCACCTCCTCCATAACTACCTCTGCTGCCACCACCGCCACCACCATAGCCTCCTCTTCCACCAAAGTTTCCACCACGGCCAAAGTTACCACCACCTCCAAAGTTTCCTCCCCGACCCATAAAGTTGCCAGATCCACCGCCACGACCTCTTTGCGATCCGGCAGACTGCATTTCTTGTTTAGAAAGGGCCTTTTTCACTTCACAATTATGCCCATTAATAGTGTGGTATTTCTGAACAACAATTTTATCAACTGTATCATGATCATCAAAAGTTACAAAAGCAAATCCTCTCTTTTTTCCACTCTGTCCTCCATAACTTCTATGGTTTCAATCTTGCCATACTTTTCAAAGTAGTCTTTCAAATTATATTCTTCTGTATCTTCTTTAATACCACCAACGAAAATTTTCTTCACAGTTAGATGGGCACCAGGCTTTACAGAATCCTCTCTAGAAACAGCTCTCTTTGGTTCCACTACACGCCCATCAACCTTGTGTGGCCGAGCACACATTGCTGCATCCACCTCTTCCACACAAGAGTAAGTCACAAAACCAAACCCCCTGGAACGTTTTGTTTGGGTGTCTCTCATCACCACACAATCTGTAAGTGTGCCTCATTTTTCAAAATGTTCTCTTAAACTATCATCTGTAGTTTCAAAGCTCAAACCACCAATAAACAGTTTTCTCAACTGTTCTGGTTCCTTTGGATCATGTCCCTCCTCCCCCCGGCGGCGGCGGCGACGGCCGGAATCGGGCTGGGGGCGACCGGGCGGCGGTTTTACCTCCATTTTGAGACCGGACCTTTAGACCTATTCTTAAAGATACCAAAGCATGGCTACTTTTAAATTTTCTCCAGGTATAGTCTCAATATTTCATACCACAGGTGTAGTATTCCCTTGTCCTGAGCAAGCATAGTCATTCTGTGACCCAGGGGCTATATGTAGCCACCTCCTTAGAGGTTTACATGCCGAATTTGAAGCATATTTGAAGACAGTAATTATTACAGATTGTGTTAATGCCATCTTAAAAGGAAAATTAAGTGCTTAAAAAATTGAAAGTGATGTACCCATACTTAATGGGTATGTCTAAACAGCAGAAATATTTTCATGGCATGTATCAGCATCTGAATATCTCTGTCATGCGACAGTGGGAACAGTCTATTAGAGTGAAAGAAATTTTTAGTTTAAAATATTGCCCCCCCCTTCTTTTTTTGAGAGAGAGAGAGAGAGAGAAAGAGAGAGAGCGCGCGAGTGAGCACGAGAGGGAGACCCAATCCAAAGCAGGCTCCAGGCTCTGAGCTGTCAGCACAGAGCCTGAGGCGGGGCCCAAACTCGTGAACTAACTGAGCTGAAGCAAAGACACTTAACTGAGTGAGCCAATCAGGAACCCCTTGGGATTGTGAGTTTAATTCCCACGTTAGGTGTAGAGTTTACTGTAAAACAAAACAAAAACAGTGACTATTCAATGGAAAAAGGACAGTCTTCAACAAATCATGTTGGGAAAACTGGATATCAACCAACATAAAAAAGAATGAAATTGATACCTCATACTATATGTAAAAACTAAAATGAATCGAAGACCTAAATGTAAGAACTAAAACTATAAAACTCATAGAAGAAAACATAAGAGGAACCACTTCATGACAGTTTTAATCATGATTTCTTAGCACACCAAAAGCACAGGCAGCAGCAACAACAAAACGATTAATTGGACTCCCATCAAAATTTAAAACTTCTGTGCATCAAAGGACACCATCAGAGTGAAAATGAAAAGGCACCCTACAAAATGGGAGAAAATATTTGCAAATCCTTTATCTGATACAGGACTAGTATCCAGAATCTATAAAGAACTCTTACACCTCAACCACAACAACAAAATAAAAACCCAGTTAAAAAATGAGCAAAGGACTTGAATACATATTTCACCAAAGAAGATATCCAAAGGGCCAATAAACCTAAGATGCTTCATTAGGAAAATGAAAATCAAAACTATACCAAGATACCAATTCACATCCATAAGGATGGCTATTATTTTTTCAAAAGAGGGGTGCCTGGGTGGCTTAGTCGATTAAGCGTCCAACTTTCGCTTAGGTCACGATCTCGCGGTTGGTGGGTTCGAGCCCCACGTTGGGCTCTGTGTTGACTGCCAGCTCAGAGCCTGGAGCCTGTTTCAGTCTGTGACTCCCTCTCTCTCTGACCCTCCCCTGCTCACGCTGTCTCTCTCTCTCTCCTAGAAATAAATTTTTTAAAAATTCAAAAGAAAAAATAGTGTTGGCAAGGATGGGGAGAAATTAGAATCCTTTTGCATTGCTGATGGAAGTGTAAAATGATACAGGTACTATCTAAGAAAGTATGGCAATTTTTCAAAAAAATTAAAACAGAATTAAATACCATGTGATCCAGTTATACTGCTTTGGTGTTTATACCCAAAAGAATTGAAAGCAGGACTTAAGCAAATATTTGTATACCATGTTTATAGCAGCAATTAATCATAACAATGAAAACATCAAAACAACTTAAATATTTATAGATAAATGGGCAAAATGTATATACACACAAGTACTCAGCTATGAAAAGGAAAGAAAGTATAGTATATGCGGCAACATGGATGAACCTTTAAAAAGTCATCCTAAGTGAAAGACACAAAAGAACAAATATTATATGATTCCATTTATATAAGGTACCTGAAAGACGCAAATTCGCCAAGACCAAAAGTAGAATAGTGATGTCCAGGGGTTGAGGGGATGGAAGCATGGGCATTGTTTAGTGGCTACAGTCTCAGTTGGTGTAAATGAAAAGGTAATGGAGATGGAAGGTGGTGATAGTTATACAACAATGTAAAAAGACCGTAATGCCACAGAACTGTACACTTTAAAATGGTAAAATTGATGTATTTAACCACCGTACTCTAAAAATAATAAATGAAGAAATTCTTACTGTGAAGTTTTTGTTTTTGTTTTTGTTTTTTAAAGATTTATTAGGCGCACTTGGGTGGCTTAGTTGGTTAAGCTGATCTCAGTTCAGGTGATGATCTCACAGTTGATGAATTTGAGCTCCACGTCTGCTTCTGTCTGCACTGACTGTGCAGAGCCTACTCGGAATTTATTTTCTTCCTCTCTCTGGCCCTCTTCCACTTGTATATTCTCTGTCTGTCTGTCTGTCTCTCTCTCTCAATAAACAGACTTTAACAAAAAGATTTATAAAAATGACTTTGATTTTGCAATATTCACACTTCCTTCAAGTTTGGCACCCTTGATTTTGTTTAAAATATATAAACTTAGCAAAAAATCAAAAAAGGATGAAGGTTGGAATTGAAGTGACCAAATAGATTTTTTCTTGATTTTTAAAGAATCGTTCTCTTGCTTATAGATTATACATATACAGGGGGGAGGGAAGCAAGAATGGTGTGTATAGTCTTGAACAGTAATGATTTTGTAATTTATAACTTAAATGATTTTAAATTCTTTCTGAGAAGTGATTGTGTTTATATACTATTGTACTAACTAGTTTAACAACTGGGACAGTGCCTGACACATAGTAGGTATTAAGTAAGGTATTTGTTAAATGAAAGAAGGTACATAAATAAATTTTGTGTATTTGAAAATATCATGTTTACATTTTTGTTTGGGAAGTGGGAGAGGGTAGCCTAAAGAACTGTTCCTTAATGTGGTTGATAAATACAAATATATATTATGTATTTCTCAAGTCATTGCAAACAGATTTATCTTGGTTACATATTCAAAACTGTGTATAAAATTGAGACTATAGTAGAGCAGAGTAATATGTGAAGTAAGGGTTACTCAGGAGATTAGCTGCATGTATATTTTTAATGGGGAAGATGCTCACAAAAAATGTGGACTATGGGGCAGTTGTGCTTTCATAAACAATTAGATATGAAAACAGGGGCAGATTTTACTGCACATCTCCTTACTTTGTAATAGAGGTATTATAGCTTTGGCATAGCCATTTTTATGATGAGAAAATGAGCAAAAAAGGCTTAAACTAGAGTGGTGGCAGTTTTCTCATATCTTTTAGAGAGAGGTTATTACGTTCCTACATCTTAGTAAGTGGAAACTGTTAAGGAGCATATTTCCTTGCCTGGTGAAGAGGGGAGGCAGATAGGGTAAAGGAAGATTAAGAGCCACAAGATTCCAGTTTTATTTCTCATCTCTGGGTACAAAGTTAATTCATCTTTCAAAGGCTTCATAATCTTTAATTACTTCTTATGTAAAGTCATGTCCAACTTTTAACAGAATATTCTAAAAAGGAGATAAATGTTAAAGGTAAGATAAGATAAATACTTGGATTTTTTTAAACTGTTTTTTGTTTTATTTATTTCTAGGAGAGAGAGAGAGACAGCGTGAGCAGGGGAGGGTCAGAGAGAGAGGGAGTCACAGACTGAAACAGGCTCCAGGCTCTGAGCTGGCAGTCAGCACAGAGCCCCACGGGGGGCTCCAACCCACGAACCGTGAGACCATGACCTAAGCGAAAGTTGGACGCTTAACCGACTAAGCCACCCAGGCGCCCCAATACTTGGATTTTTTTAAAGATAAACTACTTAGAAAATTCACTTGAGTCTTTTGTATATTTTTACTTTATTTAGCATTAAAATATTTCATGTGGCTTCATCTTTCCCTTTAAAAGTATATCTGCATTTTGCCAGCTTTATTGAAACTGAGCTCTTATATGTCATTCCTTATTCTTCCTTTGACATGAAGTCTTAACTACTGGATAGAAGATGTCTTTTGAAAGGTGTACTGCAAGGAATGAAATGCTGTCTGTGAATTTTGCCTTTACCAAGGTAAAGACCAAATTTTGTAAATTCACTTTGTGTTTATAAAAGGAAAAAATAACTTTTATATATTTATTACATTCAAAAATTTGATTAAATATTTAACTGTATTGACTTATTAAGTTGACAAGAATTGGGGGGAATGCTTTGCTTTTCCTCATATTACACGTCTTTGTGTTCCTAAACTATACCAATGTGCTTGGCACATAGTAGGCTTTCCTTAAACATTTGATGTAGAAATAAATCTTATGCTACTTAAAAGCTTCTGAGAAATAATTAATTATGCATACTTTGTTATAATCTTTAAATATTGGCTTCTTAGTGTATTCCCTTCTAAATGAAAAAATGTTTTGTATCTTCAGGTGCTAATGTGTTAAAAAAACAAAACCTTGGAGTAAAGTAGCAGCACATAATGGTTTGTGGATTTTGAAAAGGTGCAGGCCATATTGTGCTGCCTCAAAAATACAAGGATCTGATCTTCTGAAGAAAATATATTTCTTTTTATTCATAGCTCTTATGATAGTGATGTCAGCAGTGCCTTAGCAGCACGTAAATATTGGCGTTAAGATTCTAAAATTATCTCCAGTATTAACTGTGCTGCTGAAGTAAGGCTGGCCATGCTCTACAGTCTAATATTTTTATATTTTAATATGTCTTAATATGACTGCTATTTTTTCAGTTTTATTGGTAATGTATTTTCAGTATTAATAATCTTGTTATGTTTAGTATGATTCTATAAAAATAAGTACTAACTTTTCAGATGTATTTGTATTAACATAGTTGTGGGGTGCCTGGCTGACTCCGTTGATAGAGCGTGTAACGCTTGCTCTCGGAACTGTAAGTTTGAGTCCCACATTGGGTGTAGAGATTAGTTAAAAATAAAATCTTTTAAAAAAAATAATAGTATAATTGCAGTTTAATAATTGTGTTGAATGCCATCAAGAGTTTATTGAAAGAGTTGATACAGAATCAAACTTATTTTAATGCATATTTATATTCCTTGTAAAAACTGAAATTTTTAAACATTCATTTTTTTCTCCAGTAAAATGAAGTTATTTGCTTATTCACAGATAAGTGTACATTACAAAATATACGTTCTGAACAGAACTTACAAGAAAATTTTTAGTAATGTTTCTAAATATTTCCTTATAAGGGAAGGGAGAAGTTTCAAAATATATGAATTAAATTCCTGAAATCCTGGTTCTCAGAATGCTCTTAATCATAAGTGCTAAGGTAGGAAAGACCTTACAGATGACCAGCCTATTTGTTGGATAGCTCAGGAAACAAATTCAAATTAGGGAATTTGCCCCAACTGACAGATTAGGATTTTAATCTTATGCCTTCTAACTTTACACTATCATTATTTTGTCTTGTTTTTATTAAACCCTTAGTTGAAGATTTTTGACAAGTTGAAAATGTGAAGGCCTTGTTTGCTTTTTTTTATATCCAATATTTAATTTCAGAGTAAAAGTAAAAATTATTATTATAGTTATTAATTTTATAGATGCAACAGTTGAAATTTTTAATTTAAGATATGAAGGAAAATGTTTTCTTTACCTTCTCTTTCTTACTGTTGTTTTATTAAGTCATTAAACTAAAAACTAATAATGTTTGAGACAAGACAGGTGTGTTTGTGTAGTGCACCACACTTTTGGTCTTCTTTTCTACAAGGAATATCTTGCCCTTTTCAATTGTAGCCAGGCAGAAAGTCTACAAAATAAAAGTAGTTCTTAATGAATCATTTCCATTTGTTATTGCCTTTAGGAACCCTGAAAGTAGGGGTGCTTGGGTGGCTTAGTCGGTTAAGCATCCGACTTTCGCTTGGGTCATGATCTCACAGTTCGTGGGTTCGAGCCCCGCGTCGGGCTCTGTGCTGACTGCCAGCTCAGAGCCTGAAGCCTGTTTCAGTCTGTGACTCCCTCTCTCTCTCTGACCCGCCCCTGCTCACGCTGTCTCTCTCTCTCTCTCTCTCTCTCTCTCTCTCTCTCTCTGAGATAAATAAAAAGATTTAAAAAAAAAATTTAAAAAAAAAAGGAACCCTGAAAGTATTTCAGATGTAATTTAAGGAATTGTATTCAAGGATCTTTTTAAAGTCGAATGTGAAAAAAAAAAAAAATATATATATATATATATATATATATGAAAGTAAAGCTCTTATTTTTAAGAAACAATTTTTCTCCAGCAAAACTTTTTCCCAAAATTAGGAAGCAGTACCATTTGTATGGTAGCTAGAATTAAATGCCAGCTTTTATATTAAGTAAAATTAAGTAGTTTTGCCTTGGTGCTTTGAAAAATCATTCATCAAGCTCTTAACCTCTTTTCCTTTCTTTCATTTCAACTATTTTATGAAAGACTATAACAAATACAATTTTTGATTCCACTGAAAGTATTCCAATATTTAACATCTAAATTCTTAGAAATATTTGTTAAATAAATACAAAGTTTGTCCACAATTTTCCAGAATAACTCAGGAATTAGATACTTTTTTTTCTGTTTTTCTAAATGTATTATGTTTAGTCTAATCTACTTTCTAAATGAAAGAAAACCTGGATTTTACATTTACTAGGTGAATGTTTATATCTAGGTCTTCTTAATGTGAAGAACACTTGCAGCTATTATTTGCTAAATGAACACTTTTCTTGTTTTAATCCTGAGAATGGATTCAGGAAAAGTTAAAATATTGGTGAAGTGAGAAACTTTAGAAAAACTGTTATAATGAAATTTATTGTAACAACATTCAGTTTCTTTCCAGTCTCTCTTCCTCTTTCTTAAGAGGAAATAGCCTGTTGATACCTAGTGAAACCTACACATTTAGGTAATTCGGCAGAACTGGAAGTTGTACTTATACAAGTTAATACAGTTCCATCTTTGTGTAATTTTGAACCATAAAGAACACATAATAAAATAAAAGTTATGCCTTTCAGTGTTAACCTTAATTTGGCTATTTTTACAAAGAAAAAGTAAGTATATATGGGTGTGTGTTTTCATTTTTTCCATCATCTTTTTCATTGAGGTTTATTATTAAGTTGATGCCAAATAATTTCAATATTGAGCATCTTAAATCTGTTACTTGGAATATGGATTGAGTTTGTTTGGAGCTAACTTAGAGGACTCAGTCAAGTATACAGGAAGTAGCAAGAAGAATATTTTAATAGTTGAATAACTCAGTTCACATCCTGTATTTAAATAATGATCTCTTAAGATCACACATATTGATATGTGATAGTAAATAGGAGTATTTGGCCTTAGTCTTAATTCTTTACTCAACAATGAAGTTTTTCTTCAATCAGTTCTATATCCTTTTGGTTGTTAGAGAATTACATGTTGTTTCTAAGCCACTGTCATTACGGATACATGCCCAGGTTAGCCATATTGGATTAGCTTGCATAAACTGTGATCTCTAAGTTAATGACTTATTTATTTAGAAGTTGACCTGCTAAATCAATTTTTTTTCCTTTTACAGGTGGATATTTTTCTATCCCTTATTCATCGAAAAAGTTTTATTCTCAATGTTGTTTCTCATTGAGTATTAACAAAAAGGAGAAAAATTAATGTCCCAAACTTTTGAGATAGATTTGGCTCTAGTAAGTATTTAGACATATTATTTGCATAGCTAGGAGAAGAAATGAGACCACCATCATTTCCAACTAATTAATTTTTTATTTTCTTACGTGTTATCAAAGGATTTCTTACAGTTTCTGTCTTATTAATAGCTTGAGCCCCTTTATTGCAGAATTAACTCACTGGAAATGTGAGAGTATATGTTCTTGCCTTATTTATTTATAAATATAGCTCATAGGTTCAGATGTCTTTTTTTTAAGCTATATACAATGAAGAAAAAAATTTTACAAAATAAATAAGTTTAAACCTCTTATGTTAAAGTCACTGTGTGAGGTGACAAGTT
This sequence comes from Proteles cristata cristata, assembly GCA_017311185.1. Taxonomy (NCBI): domain Eukaryota; kingdom Metazoa; phylum Chordata; class Mammalia; order Carnivora; family Hyaenidae; genus Proteles; species Proteles cristata. The sequence goes on from JAESUZ010001598.1 coordinate 997,247, forward strand.
AGTTGCTTTTTGTTTTGTCTTTATTTTACTGAAATTAAATTCAACATTTATATTTGGATCTGTATCTTGATTACTAATACATTGAATCCATGTAAAAACTTTATGAATAATATATTTAAATTAGCGTACTGAGGATTACAAGTCTCCCTTAATTCTGTGGAACTTTGAATAATCTGATATTTATTATATACTTGCGATTGAACTTTTGTGTACTGAAGAAATATAAACTGCCTGGAAAATGTTGTTATTGTTTATCATATGCGGTAGGGTTAGATTTTGTTTGAGAAATTTTTAGCTACTTTTTTACACAAAATGCTACTCAGTTTGATTAACTTGTTATTCAGAAGTATTCTATGTATCTTTGTTTTTTAATTTAACCATTTACCATGGATTATTCTATTAAGGAATATCTTTAGGAAGTGATAGAAATTGAGTCACCCCAGAGTTTGCTAATTTCCATATCTCATTATTTTGTAATTTTCAGGAATGCTTGTATTCTAGCATTTCAGGAATATAAGTTTTTATTGTACAACTGAAACTTTTTTCTTTTTGGACTTATTGCATATGATAGTAAAATACAGGATTTTTTTTTAAGTTTCCATGTCATCAATTATAAGAATACCATTTTAGCATGGAGCAAGCAATGAAGAAGGGTATTTATTGTCCTATTGTGTAAGTCAAGAAAGTTTAATAAGTACATGATTTCTTAAGAAAATTTATAAATTTTAACATAGTTAATGTAGACTTTTATATTTATGTTTTCATGTATGTCTTTTGTGGCAATGTGAAAATGCAAATGTTTGACAGAGCATTAAAAATAGATTTGAAACATTTATAAAGAGAAGTACAAATTTATTCTATTCAAATGCTGAGGATCAGCAGAACAAAACAGATAAATTTCTGCCCTCATAGAGCTTACAGTCTTGGGAGTGAGATGTGGGTAGTAGACTAGATGAAAAAACTGATAGGTACTGTACGTGATGTGTCAGATGATAGTAAGTTCTTTGTAGAAAAATAATGCAGAGGTGGTGGAAAGGATGGAATAAAGGTGTTGGGAAGACAGATGAGCAATGTTTTTAAATATGTAGTGAGAAAATGCTTCACAAAAATAACTAGACAAAGATTTTTAAAACGATGAGCAAATTAATTAGGTATATGGGGAAAGAGTCTTTCGAGCAGATGAAATAACAACTACAAAGATCTTCAAACCATTTTTGGTGTGAACAAGAAACAGAAGGAGGTCTGGGTGGCTGTGATTAAATATACAAGAGGGAGACTCATAATTCATGGGATCGAAGAGTCCATAGGGGCTAGATCTTAATGGTTGTTTTGAGCTTTTTTTTAACTTCATCTACAGATTTAATTTTTCATACTTCCTTAAGAGAACCTTGACAGCTGTATGTGTCTCAACCTATTTGACCTTTGTAGGTAAAACAGTTATTTTTATAAATCTGACTCAAGGCTAGAACCTCCATTGGACACTATTTAGAATATAAAGAGGTGGCACCTCGGTTAAGCGTTAACTTCGGCTCAGGTCATGATCTTGCAGCTTTTTGAGTTTGAGCCCCACATCAGGCTCTGTGCTGACAGCTCAGAGTCTGGAGCAGGCTTCCAATTCTGTGTTTCCCTCTTTCTGCCCCTCCTCTGCTCACACTCTGTCTCTCTCTTTCTCAAAAAAATAAACATTAGAATATAAACAAAATGTTTAAATAGTTGGTTAATAGGTACATGTGTGATGATCAGATTTTTATAAATTGTGCTTTGATGGCTCAAGTTGTTTTCCACTTGATCGGTTTAGCTTGTGAAAGCGAACATCTCCAGGAGACACTAAACTTACTCCTGTTTGTCATTTACCCAAACAAATCACCCCCATTTGACTCCTTCATTCTGGAATTGATGTCATAATTAAGCATTTCCTTATTTCTCACTTGTTCTGTAGCATCTTAGCTGAGGAGGTTTTTTTTGCCTGTAATTGTTTCATTCGCTATGGTCTATAGCCCACAATCTTACTAAAACACTGCTTTTGTTTATAGGGTAAAACTCAAACTCCTTAGCTTTTGCCTCATGATCTTGCCCCAACTTTTCTTCAAGTGAACTAGTCTTAACCCATCCGTTTTTCTTTTTGCCCTTATTTATGCTGTTTCACCACCCAAGTTCTCCCCCAACTAATCCCTTGTACATGGTTAAAAAATGAGCCAGACGTCTTGTGTGTGGTAAATGTTCCTGACTTTAACCATGTGGTAGTATCCCTCTTTCTTGTGATATGAACAGTTTATATCTGTAGTTCTTATTAGCCTTTTTCTCTAACTTAATAGGCCTGAAGTACATAGTACTTCCTCATTAATTTTGCCTTATTTATTAATACATATTAACCTTTTAAACATATTAGCCATATGAATAAAAATTTAAAATTTTATAAACAAAATGAAGAAAAGCAAGTAAACTAAGACATCCAGAACTTGAAAACATTATCGTAGGGGCACCTGGGTGGCTCGAGTCAGTTAAGCGTCTGACTTTGGCTCAAGTCAGGATCTCACAGTTCGTGAGTTCGAGCCCAGCGTCGGACTCTGTGCTGCCAGCTAGCTCAGAGCCTGGAGTCTGCTTCAGATTCTGTGTCTCCATCTCTCTCTCTGATCCTCCCCTGCTCACACTGTCTCTCTCTTTCTCTCTCAGAAATTAATTAATTTTTTAAAAAAAGAAAACATCCTAAATATCAGGTGACAAAGTTTAAGTATTAATTTTGTGCTGACGAATGATAGAGCTGATTTTTTTCCCTCAGTTTTATGAATATCTCTTCTCCCTCCCACCTTCCTTCTGTCCTTCTCTACTTCCATTTCCCCCTTCTGTCTCTTTCTGTATCTTACATACAATTGAGTATGGACCATCCATATATATTTCTAGGATTTTAGCACATTTAAAGGAATAATAAATTTTGTATTTTAATTTTACAATATTGTAAAAGCAATAAATATACTCTTTTAAGAAGTAATGCATATGTTTATTATAGTGTTTACAATAGTAAAAATTTAGAAGAGTTTTTAAAGTGTCCAGTAATAAAAGGCTGATTAAATAACATCCTGAGTGGAATACTGTGCAGCTACTTAAAATAATAGAATGAGTATTTAATCAACTAGAAAATTGTTCATGATAAAGAAATATCAGATAGTATGAACACACTCCTTAGAGGAATACATTTGCTAAACTGTTATCACTGGTTTACTACGGCCGTGAGACAAATCTTACTAGGGTGAGGGAGGTGGATCTTATTTTCTTGATTATAAATAAGCATTATGATTTTTGTGACTTGCGGAAAGGAAAATTTCTTTTTGAAAAGGAGAGAGAAAAATCCTTTAAAAACAATTATTTGAAGCAGACTTAACGCCACATAATCATAACCTCTTTTGGAAATTGTACTGGGTTTAGAATTCTTACAAACTAGAAGTGATAAGAATTAACTATCAGGGACGAACCGAACAGATAATTTCGAAAGTCAGGTAATTTAAAAATCCGCTGTAGGGGAGTAGTCTATCTGTTCTCAAAGTAGTGTTGAAAGGAATTAAAAAATCACTTCTTGAATTCATTGTTGAGTGGTTTTGCTGTCATTTCTCCACTCTTCAAAACTTCAAAAGGTAAGTATTTAAAAAGTGATAAATCTACTTAAATTTTGAAACTATATTAATAAACTATGTAAAGAAAAATAAGTCCAGTTTATTTTATAGTCACAAATACTTAACAGCAATAAAACTGACTTTCAGATCTAAAAATTAAGAATTTTCCTGTTTGGGGAACCTGGCTGGCTCAGTAGGTAGAGCATGTGACTCTTGTTCTTGGGGTCATGAGTTCAAGCCCTACTTTGGATGTAGACTTACTTTTTTAAAAAATATGGGGCGGGGGGACACCTGACTGGATCTGTCAGTTATCCCTCCAACTTCAGCTCAGGTCATAATCTCACAGTTTGTGAGTTCAAGTTCTGTGTGGGGCTCTGCTGACAGCGTGGAGCCTGGAGCCTGCTTCAGATTCTGTCTCCCTCTCTATCTACCCTTCCCCCACTCACACTCTGTCTCTCTCTCAAAAATAAATTTAAAAAAATAAAATTATTTTAAATAGAAAAAAAGAATTTTCCTTAAAAAGATTTAATTTGTCCTAGCATAAAAGGATATATGCATAGAAACCCTTGGAAAAGGCAAAACATTCTAATTAAAAATCGTATTTTTACTATCCGGTATAGCATCAATTGTTAGCCTTATATTATTCCCTTCTAATTGCGTAGTTAGATTAGCAATTTTATTTCTTCATCCAATTCATAACTATGCCAGGGATAGGAATCTAGAGCATCTCCCTCTAGAGAAGAGAGAGGGGATATGCTTCTGGCTAAGAAAATTTTTTCTTTACATGTATCTCAACTATACCTAAAACTATTATCTTTATAATTTGTTAACGTAATATTTTACTGTAAAAATGCTTTAATTTTTTTATTAACTTTTTTCTCAAGATTAGTAAATTTGAGCTTATGAGAAGACGTGTCTTGTTGATCCTGTGGCTCCCTGTACCACACTTGTATGCCAGCCCCAAGGGTACCTTTCCATTGTGTGAGAAGCATCTGAGGCAAGGGAAGTCATTGAAGGTTTTTTAGCAAGAAAGAAAAATAACTACTGAACTATGTATACTGGTTCAAGATTTTTCTCAAAGAGAAATCTAAAACTAATATACTAAGTTATGAATTTGTTTCTTTTGTATCCCCATAACCACATCAAATTTATCAAAAACCTGAGATATTCTAAAATTGTGGAATCCATATTTGATATTCAAAAAATATTAATATAGGCATTTCAGTGCAAAACATGGCTAAAGTTATCAAAATGTAAACATGACACAAATGTGTGAATCATAGTATGATTCATAGTATGACCTTTCTGTTACTGTGACCCATTTAGAGTGTAAGCAAAATATGGTATGTCTCAACTTGATTTTCTCACATGCAAATATTTTATAATTTAACTAAAACTTTTAGTAGTTTAATTTAGAAAAGCATGTTTAGAACCTGAAAACAAGTTGGCTAATAGGATAAAGAAAATACATTTGGGAGGAATCTAAGTATCCTTACCTGTCAAGAGGAGTATTTGTGACTAAAACAGGCCTATAGTGCAGATTTCAAGTCAGACCCTCTGTTGTGCCACCAGGGTCTGCATTTTAGTGGTTTATTGCATCCTTTGGAAAAATAGAAAAAACACCCAAAAGTAAAGCCTCCAGTGCTATTGCACTGTTTTTTAAATTAATGATTGTTAGATGTGTTTACCTCTAAAACTCAAGGTATTTGGACCTTTAAATTGATGACTTGTTTTAGAAAGTTCTACATTATTACACTCTTCAGGAAAAGTTGGTGATGGTTTTAGTATGTATCCTATATTGATTAACTAAATCCCCCACACACACACCCAAAAAAGAATTCCTCCTATGTACTTTTTTTTTTTTTTCAACAATACCAGGTGGTTTTGGTTTCTGGGTAACCAAGTTGGATAATTTAATTTGAATTTTAGGTAAAGTTTGAACAAATTTTAAAACAAGCATGAATATTCATTTGTTTAGGTTAACCTATTATATGCTAATAAACACTTGTTCCCCAAACCATTGTTGAATGGAAGTCTTGGTGTGTATGGCTTCTGTCAGGACTCATGTAGAGTATGGATGTGAACCAACAGTGCATTCAGAGAACTGAAAAATATGAGGTGTTCGTATAAGGAATGGTTTTTTTTATCGAGGAGCTTCCGAGCTTCCTTGAAAAAGAGAAGACAGGTAACAAACTTGAGGCTTGTACATTCTGTTTTGCGCTGGAGGGCAAAACCAGGGAGATAAGACTTTCAAGGATGCAAATACAGCCCCTTAAAACAAGCAAGGGCTCTCTGCGGACTTTGTGTGCATTGTGAAAGTGGACTGCTTTACCAAGGACCTCAAAAGTGATGAGGATGGGATAGGTAGTAAAATTTAAAGATACTGTTTGAAATGAAGAAAATGAGTACACATCATCTTAAATCCTTGCCTTTAAAATGTAAGATCATTTGTGCTAACCAAGGACAACTTTTGACTAAAGGAAATTATAGGGAAACATGGATTTTCTTTTGGACAGTATTTACTGATAATGATAATTAATAATCATTGTTTTAATAGACCTGACAATACTAAGGAAGGTGCTCCAAGAAGTTCAAGGTTTCCAGGGGCGCCGGGGTGGCTTAATTGATTAAGCGTCCGACTTTCGCTTAGGTCATGATCTCGCGATTTGTGGGTTCGAGCCCCGCGTCGGGCTCTGTGCTGACTGCCAACTCAGAGCCTGGAGCCTGTTTCAGTCTGTGTCTCCCTCTCTCTCTGACCCTCCCCTGCTCACGCTGTCTCTCTCTCTCTCCTAGAAATAAAAATATTTTAAAAATTAAAAAAAAAAAAAAAGTTCAAGGTTTCCAGAAACATGTCCCTTGTCTGGGAACTATGAAATAAAATGAAAACTGATTTTCATTAAATACTGGAATTGGAATATAATTAAATATTAAAAGCTTTCATAAGTTGGCATTTGTTTTCAAGAAGGTTTACTATTCGAAGGCTATTTGACAAATCCAGAATAGAAATGGATCATTAACTTTTCGTTTTCCTTTTAAGACTTTAAAGTTGAAAATTTTAGATAAACTAACAGGAAGGAATCAATTGTATAGAAATTTTTAATCATACAGTTGTGATGTGAGATTTCAGTTATAGAATCAATGGGGCATTCTTTGATGTTTATATTCTGTGGTGCTTGGATGTTAAGACTGCAGGACAATAGCTTGAGCTTAGAGTTACCACTCTTGGAATACTTTCTGTAATTAAATATAGGGCAATCCAGCTTCAACTGGAGCTTGCCTTGCCAGGCACATAGTAGGTGCTCAGTTACTTACTAAATGGAGTGTTCCCAGGAGGATCAATATCACACTGAAATTGGCAGTGGGGTGTAGTTGATTCTGGCATCAAATATGTAGGAAATGATACTTCTGTAGTGTCTTTGCCAGTTTTACTGAGGCCAAATCATTGTTGAGACAAACAATCTTATGGCTTGGCTAAGAAAATAATTTTTATGACATCTTTTAAGGCAGGCTTCTTAGCTTTTATAGCTAAGTTCTTTTTCAAACTACTCTGGTTCTCTTCCAAATTAGATGAGGTTATAGCTAGTAGATAAAAGTAAATACAATAATGAACATCAGCCATGACACATTTTTTAGGTTTATCTGCCCGTCTGGGAAATAAGCCAGTAATTTTTTTATTGTTTGGTTATTTTAGTGAAAATGACCTAAATCAGTCAAATTAAAGTATTTTAATAACTACTAGGGTTGATTTTCTTGTAAGTGTATATAGAAACCACCCAAGCTTTAGGTGCTGCTTTTAATGATAGAAATAACTGCTACTACATTGTCCTTTGCTAGAAACTTTGACATTTAATAAACCATTTAAGTCACATAACCACTCTGTGAGGGAGGTATATCCTTATCCCTGTGTTACAGGTAAAGAAATGGAGTCAGGGGAAATAGTATTCCCAGTACTACATAGCTATTAAGTGCCGGGGAGGGGAGGTGGGGAATCACTATGCAAGCCCAGGTGGTTGGACTGCAGATACCATGTTCTTAGTAATAATTATAGCCTCTGTCCTATAACTAATAAGAGGTAGAGGAGACAAAATTAATAAATACTAAGCCTGAAACTACTAAAAATAATACTGATACCTTAAAGATGGGTTTGTATGTGGCAGTATTCTACCAAACACAAATTATCTTCTCAAATATTCCATGATGGTACTCTAGTCCCATGGCAAGGAGACCTGCTATTAGAAGTGTTTTTGGTAACATTTGTCATGGGATGTGTTTGTGTGTCCATGTCCTTCTCTATGTTTGCATGGTTCATAGATGTACATGCAGATCTAACTGTCCTGAGTAAGTCTACACAATCAATAGGTCATACTTGGTTGTATTGTTTTTAAAGCATTAAATCATCAAATTGTCATTGTCTTCTCATTTAATCATACTGTGTCTCTTTGAAAGCTCATGAAAATCCAAGAAAAATAGACCTTTTATAACAGGGTGCAGACAAACTATACAATACAAATTGTGATTTGTTTTGAATACTATCCCTAAACTATCAGGCATACCATTTTCTTAGTAGTTCATATCAATTTTAAGAATTAGACTTCTGGCAGGGTTTAAGTAATAATAAACATTCTGTCTCCAAGAGCAATTCTAGGCAGCATAGTAAATCCTTACTCAGCATTTAGAAATGTTCTCAGATATTACCTCAGAAGGGCAACCTCGTCTCAGGCTGTCCACATAATACAGAAAATTTACTATCATCCTTACAATATTTCATTATTGCTTATGTTACATCATATTGTGATTATTTTCTTCCTCATTTCCTTGCTGTTGACCTCTGAGCCTAATAGGCTTGAGCCCAGAGACTGTATCTTAACTGCTCATTTAAGACTGATGTAAGTAGAGCTGGTACCCCAAATAGCATTAAGTAGTATGTTCTTTATCACATGATCTATTGATACCAATATTAATATGGCTCCTCAAGACAACTCACTAGTCATATAGCCAGAAATTTTATCTTTTCAGCCTGATTCTCCCAGGCTCAGTTAGGTCACATCTATTTCTAAATCATCAGTATCACAATTTCACCAAAGGATTAGAAGGAAAGGGAAATTAGAAACATGAAATAGTATTTGCCAAGAAGTATAGTTTTATATGTGAAAGTCTTTGTAAGGTTTCTTTATTTCTCATTGAGATGATGTACTAGTTGGAAATAAAAGAATTTCACACAGTATATTTTATCCCCTAGGTAACAGACAAGAAAAACTTTTGACTATCTGCTGTAAGTCTTAAGGAAAATTGTCTCTAGCAGGCTGAAATGGATGCCCAGATGTTCTCCTATTTTACAAGAAAGCACTATGGAGGTCAGGAACTTCAGTTAGCTTTTTTACCATCTCAAGATTCAGGGTTTTAAAAGTATTAAGTACTTTAAAAATATTAAAATTATTTAATGACTGTTTTTTCCACTTTATCATATGATTCACTCTATAGTTGATTGCTTAAGACAGCTTTAAAATCCAAGTCAACCTTGCCTAGGCCAGTGAATTCATACAAGCTTGTATCTAAGAATCCAGCCAAAACAGTTCTTTGTAACTACTTCTCTGTTTCTACCTCATCAAAAAATAGATGCTTTTTTCACTTGCATCTTTCCCTGATCTGGGTGACTCCTTAACATAGCATTGCATTTGTGTTCTTACTGAGCATCCAAACCCTGCATGCCTAAACCTGCAGTTTCCAGCCTCTGAATCCTGTCTGCCTGAACCTAGGATATTCAGATACTTTGCTCTGCATTGGGAAATCTGGGTTCTGGACTCTACTTTTGGTGGTGGTAGTTGGTGAGGGAGGACCCAAGTATATTTCCAAATTAACTGAAGCTCTTAATACCCTGCTCCCTGTATGTAGCCTCTTGGATAGATTTCACATGGTAGCTAGCCTCTGTTGCTCTTTATAGTTAAGTCCTCCCAAACTAGACATACCCTCCCTTGTCAAATATTTTGCTGTTCTATGGTTAACAAATGATATAATTTGCCTGATACATTTGTTTCTCTAAAATTAATTTTTGGGTTTTTTAAAATATTGATTTTTTTTTTGAGAGAGAGAGCACGAGTCAGGTAGGGGCAAAGAGATAAGAGAATCCCAAGCAGGCTCCCCACTGTCACTACAGAGCCCAGTGTAGGGCTCAATCTCATGAACAATGAGATCATGACCTGAGCCAAAATCAAGTCAATTGTTTAACTAACTAAGCCACCTGGCACCTGAAAATTAGTTTTTATTTTTAATAACTTTTCTAAAGTTGGCTGTTCACTGCCAGAGAATACTCAATATCCTCCTCATATTTAGACAAGAAAAGCCTAAGATATCATTGCATTCTGATATCAAGACATGACACAGTGTTCACAGTTTTAGGTAGATAAATGCTCAATAGAATTATCCAGAGACCTGTGAAAGAAAGCGTAAGAACCTCATCTTCCAAAATGCATCCATACAGTAGTCTCCCCCCTTACCTGTGAGGGATATGTTCCAAGATCCCCACTGGATGCCTGAAACTGCAGCTAGTACCGAACCCTGTGCATACTATGTTATAGCTATACATATGTGCCTATGGTAAAGTTTAATATGTAAATTAAGCACAGTAAGATTTATAATAGCTAACAATAAAATTGAACTATTCTAACAATATACTATAATAAAAGTTATGTGAATGTGCTCTCTCAAAATGCCTTGTACTATACTCCACATTCTTGTGATGATGTGAGATGATAAAATCGCTGTGGCATGAGATGAAGTAGGGTGAATGATGTAGACATTATGACGTAGCAGTAGGCTATTGTAGACCTTCTGACTGTTCATCAGAAGAGGGTCATCTGCTTCCATACTGTGGTTGATAGCAGGTAACTGAAGCCATGGAAAGTGAAACCAATGATAAGGGAGACTACATAATAATCATGGAGAGGTCTAAAATGGTTGGAAATTACTTTTTCTGGCTAAGTTTACTTTTCATCTGGTTTCATTTCCTGTCTTAATATTTATATGAAGTGCTGTTTACATTTTCAAAATTTTAATTTATTCATGTGTGGAATGTATAGTTTTACAATTTGTGATATCTGTTGTTATTTCAAGTAACACAACTTCTTTATACATGTAAGGATAACATTAAAATTGAACATATTTCACATGGTGTATATTCAGTAAGCATTTAAGTTAAAGTTGAATGAATAAATCTGATTTATTTAACATGGCAATTTTAAAAGGTAAGTCGTAATTTTTAGAATTCTGTTATCAGCAAATAATCTTATAATTTTAGAACTTTCTCTGTTTTCAGAGTGTTTCCTTTTAGTAATCGTTATTTTTGTATTTAATTTCTCATGATTGAAAAGATGAAAGTTCTCAAATAGTAAAATTAATATTTTAGATTACTTTTTTTGGACTGTGCTTTTGGATCTGTTACTTGCTCCTATGGAAAATAATATAAGCATCATTAAAGAAATAACTTCATATTCACTCAAGTATTCAAGGGTGCCTGGGTGACTCATTTGGTTGAGATTTCAGCTTGTGTCTTAATCTCACAGTTCATGGGATTGAGCCCTCTGTCGGTCCAGGGCTGGCAGGAAGGAGCCTGCTAGGGATTCTCTCCCTCTCTCTCTACCTCCCCTGCTGTACATGCTCGAACACATGCTCACTCGCTCTCAAAATAAACTTTAAAAAAAAACATACAAAATTAGGAATAATGCAGAATATCAGGTAATAAAAATTAGAAGTAAAAATGTTCATTAGATTAATTGGATGATTCTAATGGTTTTATTTATTTATTTACTATTTCTGAGAGAGAAAAAGAGACCGTGTGGGCAGGGAAGGGTCAGAGAGAGAGGGAGACACAGAATATGAAGCAGGCTCCAGGCTTTGAGCTGGCTGTCAGCACAGAGCCTGACGCGGGGCTCGAACCCACGAACCGTGAGATCATGACCTGAGCTAAAGTCAGACGCTTATCTGACTGAGCCACCCAGGTGCCCCATTAATTGGATGATTCTAGACACAAATCTAAAAGTTACTTTCTGTGATTTTGTCCTCTTTAAAAAATTTTTTAATGTTTAATTTCTGAGAGAGAGGCAGCTTGAGCAGGGGAGGGTCAGAGAGAGGGAGACACAGAGTCTGAAGCAGGCTCCAGGCTCTAAGCTAGCTGTCAGCACAGAGCCTGATGCAGGGTTCAAACCCACGAACCATGAGATCATGACCTGAACCGAAGTTGGACACTCAACCGACTGAGCCATCCAGGTGCACCTCTTTTTTAAGGTCTCAGACAATGAAACTTCCATCACTTCATTCTCATTCAGTTATGTGTGTATTACTGAATGTGGCTGTTCATTCATCCACCAAGTTACTTTGTTCAGAGGTACTTGCCTCTGATACCATTCTCTTCAATGTCATCAAGATGCCATTTTATTAAAATAACAGATGAGCGTGTAAAAGAAGCCAAAGATTTCCCTCTGTTTAGATAACCATGAAATGAAGCTGAACAAAAGGTTATAATCAGTATAGTAAATTCATATTTGTGAATATTAGGCTAAAAAACTGTTTAGGTAGTTTGGTTACTTTGCCAGAGGGACAACAATATAAACAGAAGCTTAAACTGTACCTACGTCAGAGAAATTAAATGTGATATTCAAATACTTAAAATTGGCTGTGCTACTGATTAGTCGTGTGACCTTAAGCAAGTTGCTATCTCTCTCCAAACCTCAGTTTAAAATTTAAGAGATTGAATTTGGCTCTGTCTTGTCCCAGATTTTTAAAACCCTGAACAAAGTTGGCCTCCAGTATCTCCATTTTTGCAAATACATTTTTTTAATGCTTATGTATTTTTGAGAGAAGGAGCATGCATGTGAGCAGAAAAGGGGCAGAGAGAAAGAGAACCTGAAGCTGGCTCTGCACTGATAGCAGAGAGCCCAATGTGGGGCTTGAACTCACAAACCATAAGATCATGACCTGGGCCAAAGTCAGAGGCTTAACTGACTGAGCCACCCAGGTACCCTACAAATTATTCTTTATACTGACATATTACAAAAGCAGAGGAAAAATGTTAAATAATCTTGTAGATTTATGGGAGACTTTAATATTACCTTAGAATTTTGGAGATTATATGTTTAACTTTTCCATTATAGAAAAAAAGATGTTTTTCCTGCCTGCCCTTTGTCAGACCAACACCTTGACTGTAGCATGAAACACAGTCAAAAACAAAAAAGAAAAAATTAAAAGAAAAACAACCCCCTGGAACCTAGAAGAGAGGCACTTGTAAATTTAAAATAATAAAATTTTGGAAAAATAAAATTTGGGGGATCCCTAGGCTGCTAAGTCGGTTAAGCATCTGACTTGATTTCGGCTCAGGTCATGATACCACAGTCATGAGATGGAGCCTCACGTCAGGCTCTACACTGACAGCACTCAGCCTGCTTGGGGTCTCTCTGCCCCCCTCAATAAATAAACAAAAAAATGTTTTATAAGTTTATCATACAAAGCATTTAATTGAATTAATGGAACAATATGGAGTACTAGATGTTTTAGGTAACAAGTTTATAGTAATCCTAAACTTTTGTTTAAATATTAAAACATAAAAAAATACAGAATTTCAATATATTGTCTTAAAGTGTGCTTAATATCGCCAAATTTTATGAGTAAGGAATCTTACTATCAAGTAGTGTAAGGTAATATGTAATTATAGGTATAGGAGTTTTAAGAATTGTGTTCAATGTGTTTTAAGCCATATAACTCAGAGGGTATTTGATTACAATTTTTTTTCTTGAGGTAGAGTATAAGAGACTAATTCAGATTAAGGATTTGATTTGAAGAATTCCAATTTCCTTTAAGCAAAATATGTTATTTCAAGCTGAACATTATTGTATTCATGATTTGATAATATACTTAAAGATGTACGTCCTAAAGAATTTGAATTACAAAACTTTCAGTTATAATCTGTTGGTTGTAAGCAAGTCCACTTACTTGTAGCTCTCTCCTACTACCAGAAATTGGATCAGAAGGAATTAGATTATCAAGAATGGCCACTGGTTTTGATTATGGTTATGTTATGTACATGTGATAGAGTAGGACTGTTTATTCAGATGCACGTCTATTTTGAATAGTGTGAAATCTGAATTGGTTGTAATTTGAAGCCTCAAACTCTATAATTTTATGTCATCAAAAATGACTGTTAAAAAACTACTTTAAAATTTTTTTACAAAAAATTGTGTCTGGCTATCTTAGTATAGCATGCAAATCTGGATCTCAGAGTCGTGAGTTCAAGCCCCATGTGTGGCACACAGTTGACTTAAAAAAATTTTTTAAGTTTTGTTTGCATTTTTCAAGTGAGCTTTAAGGGCCTATTCTATGCCTAGTACTTACTATAGTCCAAAAATGATGGTCACTGTCAGCAAAGAACTGTAGGTTAGGTAGAAATACTATACTAACATACAAGAAAAAACTAGAAAATAGTGGAGAGTAAATTCTGTCTTGTGGACTTGAAGTTTAGTAGAAGCTCAAAGAAAATGTGGACTTAGACTCACCAAAGAAGATTTCTTAGAAGAGGTAGAAGGTGAGCTGGGCTTAAAGAATAGGTAGAATTAATTCAATGAAATTAAGAAATTGAAGGCTTTCAAATACAGGAAACATGAATCCAAGCATCATCATCAAAGGAAAGAGTAAAACAGATACACTAGATTGAAAACAGATAATTGGGTATTGAGGAATAGGGAAATGAGTATAGCCATATTTGAGATTGCTTTCCTTTGCTTAAGGGGCCCCAATTTCTAATAGAAAAGAAAAATGAGAATTTGGATTGCCTGTAACCCTTTTGAGAGCCAAAAGGGGGTTGAAGGAAAAAAAATAAAACACACACAGTTGGAAGGAAATCCAGAATTATATCAGACAAGTTTATTACCCTAAAAATATTAGGGGGTCTGTGGATATTAGCTAAGCAAATCAAATGAGAAATATTTTTTATAATTTTGTGTTTTTACATTATTATCAAAATTGAATTATATATGTGATGTTCTCCACACTGAACCTAACATTGTTTACTTAGCATATAAAAGTTGCCATACTTGCTCAGACTTGACATCTTAAAAAAATATTTATTTTAAGAGAGTGAGCAGGGGAGGGAGACAGAATCCCACACTGATAGTGCGGAGCCCAACGGGGAGCTCAGACTCACAAACAGAGATCATAACCTGAGGTGAAACCAAGAGTCAGATACTTAACTGACTGAGCCACACAGACACCCCTCAAGTGAGAAATCTTGAGAGAAAAGGATTGCAAAGCCAAAATTCTATCAGGCAGATTTTTTGCTCGACATAAAATTGACCTTAACACTATGGGAATGATGGTGAATTAATACCAAAGTAATGCTGTTAAGCCAAGTAGAAGTACTCCTTTTCCTAACCCCTTTCTAATTTGCATCTAAGCCTTAGCTCAAGTTATTTACTCTTAGAATATCCTCTCCATCATCTGTCTAAATCTTCCTAGGCTATCTACCCCTTGCATTAAATTTTCCCAGTTCATTTTTCCCTCTCAGCCAGATGCCATTTCTCTCTTTTGAGCACATATACATGACTTAGAACAATTTACATACCTTGCCTTATGGACGGGATTATCTTAACTCTTTATTGTATACTCTGCAAGTTAACAGAATGGGCACTTGGCAATTAATTGCTGAAAATTAGCAATAATACCTTTATGATAAATTACTCACTGAATACCAGCTGAATAAATACAGAATTGCCCAGGCTCTTTTCTGGTAATTTAAGAATTTCTCCATCTTTTACTACTTCCATAGGGCTTCTGTGATTCTGTACTACCTATTAACATTCATGTCTCAAGTCTTATTTATCTTAAAATGTCCTTTTTAAAAATTGTTTTAACCTGTGAGTAGGTTGATGAACAGTTAGAAGGCCTGTGAAATTTCAGTACCCCTTTGGGAGGGCCATTAGTAATCTAACTGATCATATAAAGCTTTTCAATGAAGTATAGTTTAACTGTTTTTTGTCCCCCTTTATATATTTGTGTGTCTCTGAGAAGTACTTGAGTTAAAAAATACTTTTCAAGAAACACCGTTACTGTAATCATACAAAACAAATGTATTGAGCATTGCTGTAGTTCTTTATATATCTCTAAAGTTAACAGTATCCTTCTGGGGCACGTGGGTGACCCAGTCGGTTAAGTATCTGACCCTTGGTTTCCACTCAGGTCTATGATACTGCATTTTGTGGATTTGAGCCCCACAATGGGCTCCACACTGACAGTTTGGAGCCTGCTTGGGATTCTCTCTCCCTCTCTCTTTGCCTCTCCCCTGCTTGCTTTCTCTGTCTCTCTCAAAATGAATAAACTTAAAAAAAATTAAAGTTAATGGTATGCTTCTGAATCCCTCTGCTTACTGGAGCTACCTTATTGAATGAAATTGGTTTTCTAATCAATTTTCTTGGACTATTGTATAAGAGACTATGCAAGTCACACTGAAAGATATTTTTTTTAATGCTTTTTAAATTTATTTCTAAGAGAGAGAGCGTGAACAGGGGAAGGTCAGAGAAGGAGTGAGACACAGAATCTGAAGCAGGCCCCAGGCTCTGAGCTAGCTGTCAGCACAGAGCCCGACATGGGGCTTGAACCCATAAACCGTGAGATCATGACCTGAGCCGAAGTCAGACGCTTAACAGACTGAGCCACCCAGGTGCCCCAAGAAAGGTGTTTTTTTAAGTACACCCATTGTGGAGCTTCAACTGAGACCCCAACATCAAGAGTCACATGGTATACCGACTGAATCAGCCAGGCACCACAGAGAAAGCTTTTAGAAATCTAAGAAAATGGGCACCTAGGTGGCTCAGTTGGCTAAATGTCCGGCTTCGGCTCAGGTCATGATCTCACAGTTTGTGAGTTCGAGCCCTGCATCGGGCTCTGTGCTGACAGCTAGCTCAGCCTGGAGCCTATTTCAGATTCTATGTCTCCCTCTCTCTCTGACCCTCCCCTGCTCACGCTGCCTCTCTCTCTCTTTCTCTCTCAGAAATAAATAAAACATTAAAGAAAAGAGAAATCTAAGAAAACAAAATTGTGGCACAAATATGTAGTATATGTTTTCTACTAGGACATTTAAGTCATAAGTATTTATTTTATGTATACTCAGAGCTTTCTTATAAAATCTATATGACATTTATGTTTGTTTTTCAGAACCTGTCTATAAATTACATTTTTAAAAACCTCTTGTTGGGGCACCTGGGTGGCTTAGTTGGTTAAGCGTCCGACTTTCGCTTAGGTCATGATCTCTCAGTTCGTGGGTTCGAGCCCCGCATCGGGCTCTGTGCTGGCTGCCAGCTCAGAGCCTGGAGCCTGTTTCAGTCTGTGACTCCCTCTCTCTTCTGACCCTCCCCTGCTCACGCTGTCTCTCTCTCTCTCTCCTAGAAATAAATAAAACATTTTTTAAAAATAAATAAATAAAAACCTCTTGTTGATATTAGGTTTGATTGGTTTTGAGGGTGGTTGACTTGATATACTTAGCATTTAAACCAAAAGTCAACATTTCAACTAGTAATTAAATAATGGTTTATATGGCAAAGCAGTTTTCCCCCTGTATTGATTTGCTTTATGACCTGTTTTCTAGGCCTGTATTTTTATATCACTACTACTTCCCCTCCAAAAGGTGAGAACTGATTTTTCCATCTGTACCTGGATCATGTGGAGAAAGGACTGAGACTGGAAGCAGAAAGCAGACATGGCCCATGTAGAGCAGAGTGCCTGACAACAGCTCACTCTAGTAAAGGGCAATAAGTGCCACACGAGATGATACTCTCATCACAGAACTGTAAGTAATTTTGGGGAATTACAGGGGAATTAGACAGTTGTCTCTTCTGACTTAATTAAAAAAGGTCTTCATTTTGTAATTTTTGACCTGTATACTGTAAATTAAGATGTACTGAACTGTTAAACAGTGGACTTTCCTGGCTTGTGGATAAGAATTTAAGGCAAAATAAAATACAGTATTCCTCACAAAATAAACTTGGGACCTTTGCCTTAAGACCTGAGGCAAAGGTTACATGAATTTGGATAACTGGGTTAAAGCTAAGTAATTGGGCCTTTGCCTGGAAAACAAGTTTGAGAACTTCAGTCTTCTCTTTTTAATGTTTATTTTTTGAGAGAGAGAGCACAAGTGGGAGAGAGGCCGAGAGAGAGAGGGAGACAGAGTCCAAAGCAGGCTCTAGGCTCTCAGCTGTCAGCACAGATGCTTAACCAACTGAGCAACCCAGGTGCCCCGGAGAACTTTAGTCTTGATATAGCAGGAAATAGGGAGGCCATATGGCCTCTTGAAACAAAATAATGAAATTGACAAAGTAGGGGAATTTTTGGAAATTAAATCTAGCAATATATATAGAGAGAGGGAGAGACTGTACAGAGATACATATAGATACATAGAGACTATATAGAGAAGGATTCTAAGATACAAAGTCTGAGGGCAAAGAAACTGGGCATGTGACTATTATAGTAATCAAGGAATAAAAACAATCTGAACAGAATGATGGCATTGAGAATGGAGATGAAATAATAAGTTGAAGATATTTCAAAAAAAGCATTGTGGAACATTGTGATGAGTTAGATGAAAAGGGAGGTGTCAAAAATTATATATTTTCTGTACTGTTAGAAAACAGTGATATCATTGAAAGAGGATGGTTAAGCTAGTATGAGAAAGAAAGATGTTGTGTCCTATTTTTGTAATACTGCATTTAAGATATCTAGGCATTCCATTTGAAATCCTGTAAAGATCACTGAATATACAGGAAGAGAATTCTATGTAAAAGTCAGGCTGGAAAGGTAAATTTGTCAGTTATCTTCATAAAGCTGATAAGAGTAGACAAGCTAACTGAAACTATTAAGGACAATAGACTTCTTTTAAAAAGAAATATGTAACATACATTTATATAAATTATTTGATTAGGTCTATAAACTTAAACATTTCCAAAAAAAAACCCTCTCTATTTTCCTTAGAATGTCACATCCCAAGCTTATGCCTGTAAGAAAATCTCTATACTTATATTAGTTATGAGAGTCAATGACTAATATATGTTAATATTCTTGAACTTATCTTCGTGTCTGTTAATAAAACAAAGATCTTTCCCCGTATTATTTTGAGGGAATGAAATGGAGAACTTAAAGTTCACATAATTCAGTCAGTTAAAGCTTTATAAAATTAACATGGCTTTAATTTCTCAAATGGAAAGGCAGGTACTTGAATTGTGGGAAATGTGCTGCTCTCCAGTTTCAAGAAACAGTACAGGACAAAGACCTGGCATTCTGGCTGAAGAGCTATAATAATAAACAAAAATTTGAAAACCAGGAAGGAGATATAACAAGAAATTCCAGAAGATGGCCAAAAATAGGTTTAGATAATTGAGGTTCCTTATATGAATACTTGTTTTTGATGGAGAAACACTGTTAAGCAGAAATGAAGGTTCTATCTGAGAGGCCTGTGATTTTCTCCTCCTCACCCTAAATCAGGTTTGTTTCTGAAAAAAAGTGTTAGCCCAAAAATTTCAAACAGGGATTTAATAAATTTTAGCCAGGAATTTAAAAAATTCCCAAAAGGGGGCAGGGGTGGAATTTAATTGAAAGCAAATATTTTTATTTTTTAGGAGCTAAGCCTTGTTTTGTAGGATTCTTGTAAGTATCTTGCTCTGTTTACCTAGTCACTACTTGCTGTGAAAAACAGCCACTTTCATCAGACAGAAATCCCATATTATTCTACATCTTGAATTGATTTTCTAATATACTATTACATTTTAATGATATGTAAGGAAACTTAAAATGTCAATCTACGCTTTCAAAATAGCATTTAAAACAGTCAGTAATATGTCTTCTGGATATACCACATCTTCTGGACCACACTTAATCCTTAAACCATTTGATTAAGCCAGATTCAATGAACTTATGACTTCAAATCAGGTTATCCAGAACTGGTAACATTTTTTTCTGTGTTTCTGTCCTAGTTACATCTGACTTATGTGCCTAGTCTGATAACTTCTATATTTTTATGACTCCTAAAATGTGAGGTAAGCCAAGATTTAATATCAATTATAGTCATGTAAAGTTCATTCTGAACTTGTATTCCCTTAACATTTCTTTAATTACTAAGCTTTCTTGTAGCATTGCATTTTTATTAGCAATTATATACTATATTCAAATTTTGGCTGGGCTATTTTACTCTGATTAAATTGTAATTTTCTGTAACTTTCAACTAGTTAGTATTCTATAGACATCGAATATTTTCATTTCATTTGCTATATGATTACCCAAGTAAACTTCTAATAGAAAAATACCATGGGATTCTTTTTCCTGTAGTCTTTAGCTTAAATCATTTCTTTCAGACTCTTTCATAAAGTATCATCCATCTTTGAATCTACTATAATTTTTGTTTTTCCAAGTGCCTGTTCACTGAGACTGTAGTATTCTGAGTGTTCAGTTCAGTTCAGTTGAGACCATTAGATGTCCAGTACTATGGGGGAATATAAAGACCAGTATTAAACACAATCCTAGTCCTCATCTTAAAAAATTTCATGGAAGCTCAGACATTGCAGCCTGACTTTCCTCAGATCTCTTATGGTAAGGAGAAAAAGACACACCTCTCTTTGGCTTCCAAGTTGGGAACCCAAAGAAATTCAAATGCTTATCGGAGTGAGAAACAATGGAGAGTAACGTGAAATAGAAACACTTGGTTTTGGGTTTGTTCTACTCCAATGATGGAGTAAAAACCACTTTAAAACCATAATATCTGGATTTGAGGTGTTGGTATGAAATTTGAAGGTGCAGAATGCTGCCTGCCTAAAAATTCTGTATAATTAGACATGTCTTAGGCACATTTTAGTTTGGGGAGCAAAGTTCTCTTTATTTTGCTGCATGTTGTTGCTCCTTTATTCTGTGCCCTGTCAGGTGTTAACTTTTTATCCTTTAAAACATTTTTGTGGTTGGGTCTATTTCATAGTTTAGATAAATATTAAGGTATTTTCTAAGCTTAATAGTTATATAATGAGTTTTTTGTGAAATTTTTACATAGATTTTCATCTCTAATAGGTCTGATAGTAGGCCTTATGATCTTTTGTTTTTTAGGTTTATTTATGTATTTATTTTGAGAGAGGGGGAGAGAGAGAGAGAGAGAGAGAGAACATGCGCAAGCACAAGCTGGGGAGGGGCAGAGAGAGAGAGGGAGAGAGAGAATCCCAAGCGGGCTCTGGGCTGATGGGGGGCTCAAACTCATAAACTGTGAGATCATGGACTGGACCGAAATCAAGAACTGAATGCTTAACCAGCTGAGCCACCCAGGTGCCCGGAAGGCCTCATAATTCTTGAAATGTGGTTCTCTGGCAAAGCTGGTAAGTAGTGATGGCATTTACTAGGTCATTGGTATTCAGGAATCTAAGTATTTTTAGTAATGCGTTTTCATGTTAACTCTTTATTTCTTGAACTTTGAAATACTAAGTTTGATGTCACATTGTTCTCTTCCATGAGTTCTTTGGCTCTAGGAAAATAATAAAATTTCCTAAATTTATTTTAAAATTTTCCTCATAGTGGCTCTTCTGCATTGCTAAACTTGCTGTTAACAGAGTCAACTTCCCCTGCACAGAGGAAAAATAACAGTAGAATATGGGAGATTTTGAGTGCTCTAATAAGCAAGTATTTTGTCATCCTAACAAGGTTTCTGGTGATGTGACCTTTTTTATTATTTGTGATAGAGAACCAATACAAAAACTTATAAAGCAAAACTGAAGCTTGTCAGATGTAAACAATATGTAAGACAAATTAGAAATAGCTTATGATTCCCTAAACCATATATTACTTCTCTAGCACCTTTCCCATCACCATTTTATGTTATTTCGGGCTCCTAACTTCAAATATATTTTCAAAGCAGCCCAAATTAATTCCACTTTACTATAACCTAAGAACACTTTGTAGTTATGACTTGTATATTAAATTCAAGAGTAAAATTCAACATTTTTCTTCAGAAAAATTTTTTAGGGACAACTTCCAATGACTTAATAAGGTAAATTATTGAGGCTCAAGAATAAGCTATGTACCTTATCAGAAATGAAACTGTGGTGATGGAGAGAAGATAAAACATACATAA
The DNA here is from genome assembly GCA_017311185.1 of Proteles cristata cristata. Taxonomy (NCBI): domain Eukaryota; kingdom Metazoa; phylum Chordata; class Mammalia; order Carnivora; family Hyaenidae; genus Proteles; species Proteles cristata. Next base: position 1,018,988 of record JAESUZ010001598.1, read on the forward strand.
CAGAATTGGGAGAAAAGGGAAGGCTCAACTACTGATGGTACCATTAAGAATGACAGACCTTGGGGCACCTGGATGGCTCAGACAGTTAAGCATCAGACTTCGGCTCAAGTCATGATCTCACCACTCCTGAGTTCGAACCCTATGGTCTAGCCCCTGGAGCCTGTTTGGTTTCTGTGTCTCCTTCTTTCTCTGCCCCTCCCCCACTCGCACTCTGTTTCTCTCTCTCTTTCAAAAATAAAAAATAAACATTAAAAACATTTTAAAAAAAGAATGACAGACCTTAATGTGTCACTATGATGATTCATCTTTGTATATATGAGGTGGATTGATAGGTGTATATGATTTAATAGAACAAGGTTTTCAGCATGGTTAACCAAGACAAGCTTCTGCCATTATTTTCTTATAATTTTAAATAAAACTGGGGTGTCCTGGGTGGCTCAGTCGGTGGAACAGCCAACTTTGGCTCAGGTCATGATCTTAATGGTTAAAGAGTCCTGCATCAGGCTCTGGCTCTTTGCTGTCAACGCAGAGCTTGCTTCAGATCCTCTGTCCCCCTTTCTCTCTGCCCCTCCCTGTCCCCCACTCTCGCTCTCTCAAAACTAAATAAACTTCAAAAAAGGTTTTTAAACTGACAAGTCAATTCAGTCCAGAAGTTAAGAGTTAAGTGGTGTACCTATATGAAAATGTTAAAGGTTTTTTTATTCTAAAGCAGGCAAGAGTTTTTAATTTACCTGTGGTGCATCTAATATATCCCTGTTTTCTTCAAACTACAGTTTCCTTGTCCCCCTTTCTGAAACAAGATTCAATGTGTTTTGCATATCTTCACATCTCAGTGACAGTGCCCCACTCTATTTTAGAGTGAATACAAGAGGTTTACTGAGATGATCTTGACAGATGTGTCTCCAGATGAGATAATCTCTAAAGTATTTAACTTTTAGTAAATAAGAAACTCAGTCTACTCTGAAAGTACACTTACCTTAATAATATATTTTTTAAATGGTGGTGATTTATCTTCTTCCACAAACCTCTGCATTGTGAATTCATAACTTTTGAGAAACTATTTAAAAAGCTTGTTTTTCTAATTAAACCCATTGTCAATATTATGAATTGCTTTCGTAAAACGCTCTAGGAGGGAAGGCATTGTTTGTTCTCTGCAGTATCTCCAATGTCCAAAATAGTATTTGGCACACAGAAGATGTCACTGAGTATTTATTGAATGAATGAATGAATGAATGAATGAATGAACAATTGTCATATATATCTCCATAGGTAATATGTTTTTATTAGCACATTTTATTTCTCAACTCAAAGTAGTTCCCTGCAAATATGAATGACTGAGAACATATTAAACAGTAGTTTAAACATTTCCTGTCTTACTATTTGCTAACCTGTTACAATAATTTTTGCTTCAATGTTTTTTAACCAGTTATCAGTTTTTAATAATCTTATCAGCAAAGCAGTATGGAACAGTGTTGCATATATAACCCTGTCAACTATTTCCAACAAGTTAAATCACATAAATGTCAAAAACTTAACAGAATAGAAATATCGTGTCCTAGAATATGATACTAGCAAGGGAACCAAACACATCATCCACAAAATTAAGTTGACATGCCAAAACAACTAAATTGGCTTTTCTGAAGGAAGGAGGGAATAGGTGACACCAAAAAGAAAACACTTATTTGTAGGGCTTTTTCTCTTATTTGGGTCATTATTTTCAACTACTAGCCTTGACATTACTAATCTTGAAGCATTTTGCACTTCTACGTTATACATAACTTTTTGAAGTACTGTTAGAAAAATTTTTTAAATATATAGTTCTTCCCTACATCCTAGTACACAAATCTGTAATTACTAGAAGTTTCTGGAATGCAAATTGTTTAGTAAGTGGAGGGCCTTCACAGGAAAGGTTGTATAGTAACATTCATATCAGTATAAGATAATAAGTCCTACTATGCCATGATAGTCCCCCTAATACCCATCTAACATCCATATCTTTGCTGAAAATTCCATGCATGTCTAAGAAAACGAGTATGTTTCCACAATTGGAAACTATATATGTGTGATAGTTGTGTGTGTGTGTTATATAGACATATAGATATCTCTATATAGATATATATATATATATATATAGTGGAAGTATTTTCCCACATTATATGTTGTTCTACACCTTCTTTTTTTCCACTTAGAAATATTGACATTCTTTCCCTAGTTTATAAACTGTTGCCCCATTCTTAAAAGCTACATAGTATTTCATTGTATGAACGATAATTTACCTATTCCCTATTGATCAACTTTGAGTTTATTTCTTTTGGTGTTACAATAATGTACTTTTTCCCTTGAATGTGAGCTCTCTGAGAATAAGGATTATTGTCTTACTTTTTAATCCTAAAATTTTAGTATGGTGTCTAACAAATGTTTAACATATGTTTTTGAATGAATTAATTATACTTTTTAAAATGATACTCAACTGCTTCCATTCAGGTTTTTAACCCAACTATGTGCTTGATACTCCTTGACTTAATGTTTCCTCTTCTAGATGTTTATCCTCATGTTCAGAATGACACATATAAATAAGGGCTTCCTACAAAAGGAATCACTAGATCAAAATATATGTTTATTTTAAATGTTAGTAGTGGTTATTCAGAAGCTTTACACCAAATGCAGGTGAAAATTTGTTAATTAATAACAAAGTTATCGTTCTATTATTCCTCTCACCAAATGTTTGGCAGTGCTCTACACATAGTAGTGTTAAAATTATTAAGTGGATTGAGCTCACATTCAAGTGAAAAACAATTGTTTTTAATGATGGCATATAAGCCTAAATGGAGGAAAGGGCTGATTAATGTGCCTGGGAAAGGAGGAGAACAAAGCCGCAGAGAAGAGGTAGAAAGTGAGCCACCAATCATCACCTTTTCTTCTTCTTCACCATCACTATCACTAACAGTTACTTGGTGCCTACCATGTACCAGATGTGTTGAGTACATTATCTCCTTTTATTTTCACATACCCTACAAGGAAGAGATATTATCCCCATGTGGTAGATGAAGAAGCTGAGGCACAGAGAGCTTAGATGACTTGGCCAAGTGATATAGCTAGTAATTGATTGAGTTGGGATTAGAAATATGCCAAAGGACCAAGTGCATGGTGTTATTTAGAGAGCAGCAAGCAGTCAGTATGGCTTAAACACTGTTGAGGTGTGGCCGTCACAGGTGGCATGCTAGGAGACAAGGCCACAAGCTAAGCTGAGTATGTATCTGACTAACATGCATGCCACAGTACAGAACTTCCAAACAAGAAAATGGCACTTTCTCTTTACTCTAAAAGAGAATAGAGAACCTCACTTTTTTTCCGGAGATTGCTCTGATACGATGGTAGGTTCGGGTTTCAGTGTTTTGTTCATGGTGAAAGCTTCAGGCCTTTTTATTCTTTCAAAGCTATAGCATTCAGTTTTGTCTTCAGAAGATAATGTTCTAGCATTGACTAGATGGAAGCCTTCCATTAGTAAAGTGTCAATTAGTATGCCGAGGACGTTAGTTCCATTGGCCAATTTTCGGTTATCAGGTTTTATGGAAACATACCTAGGACACATAACAAATGTTTGGTTATGAAGCATCCTTTTAATAACTAGCAAAACTAAACACATAAATTTGGCTCAAAGGCATCATACCATTTTTGATAAGAATTTTTTTTGAGATTTCATTTGTAAATCCAAATCAATAGCTTTTTTCAGGGTACTGAAAATAAGAGACTTTTCTGTGATCTCCAAAGTCATTTTAATTCAACATTTTAGGAATATAACCAACATGGATGAATTTTCATTGAGAAATTATTTTCTGGAGCAAGCAATTTTATCAAACAAATTAGCTTAATTTTTCATATAATGTAATTTAACTATTTCCAGTTTTTTTAACTTACTAAATATTGTTTTAATCAGCTTAATTAAATTAATTGACTCAATCATTAAAAAAATTTTTTTTAGGGGCACCTGGCTAAGCATCTGACTTCGGCTCCAGTCATGACCTCATAGTTGTCAGTTTGGGCCCTGCATTGGGCTCTCTGCTGACAGCTCAGAGCCTGAATCCTGCTTTAGATTCTGAGTCTCTTTCTCACTACGTCTGCCCCACTCCGCGTTCTGTCTCTCTCAAACATTAAAAAAAATTTTTTTTTGTATATATTTTTTTTATTTTAGAGATTGAGAGAGCAGTGGAGAGGGGTAGTGAGAGAGGGAGAGAGAGTCTTAAGCAGGCTCCATGTTCAGCACAGAGGCCGCCATGAGGCTTGATCCCACGACTCTCAGATCATGACCCCAGCAGAAAATAAGATTCAGACGCTTAACTGACTGAGCCACCCAGGTGCCCCTAGTTCAATCATTTTAATGAAAATTTTATGCATTTATAGTTTTCCCCCTAAATCTAACTCTACCCTTTATTAGCACTGACATTACAAATGTTTTTTTGTGACTTATTTATGTCAAATGCATTTTTTGAGGTACAATTTTGCATACAAAACAAGTCAAGATTTTATCATCAATTTTTATTCAATAACTATCCATTATCAAAGAGCAAAGCACAGGATCTAAAAGCTATACAATCTGCAGTCAAAATGACAAACTTTCTATTTCCTGGGATACTTGATAGAACTAATACATACAGTTCAAGAAAATAATTTCCTGAATTTTCTAGATTGGCTATATATTGGCTTTAATAATGTCAAAATAACATGTCCACAAAGCTATAGCTATATACTCCTTTATATTGCTATCAAGGATAGTTTAATGTCTTTGAGTCCTCTCACCATTTGTTTAGGAGATGTGAAGGAAAGTAACTTAAATTACTTCCACACAGTAACGTAAATTCTATGTAGTTTTATAGCATAAGAAGAACTTGTAGGATATCCTTAGTCTCCTTTAATTATGATTAAAATTGAGTAGTAACTGTAGCTCACATTTAGAAATCACTTCTAGGCAAAGAAAATAATAAAACATAAGATTTATAAAAGTACAAAATACAGATCAAAAAATGTTTATTATGTTTGATACAGCACATTTTTAACATTCAGAAATCATTCCATCTACTTCTAACCCCCAGATTTTGATTGTGTAGCCTAGAAACATTTGTCAGAAGAAAAATTATAGCACATCTCAAAAAATTGAAACACAAATAGTATATAGTAGGTGATAACAAACACTTGGAAGAAATCACTGAGCCACAGTACTTGATTTCCTACAAGGTCAAATTAAGAAATGAAAGATTTTAAGGCAGAAGAAAGGATAGAAGAACCCATTGAGATATAGAAAATCAAAACCTATTTTAAAAACTTAAAAAGCAACTACACTTTTCCATTTGATCCAGTTTTAAAAGAAAAGGTCAGATAGAATAAAGGCTACCAAAGAGGCTCTAGAATCCTGTGACCATAACTGGAGCTTAATAATGTGGTATCATATGAATGGCCTTCAGCAAGATGCAAGCCAAGTATTTCTTATACTATGAATTTGAGAGATAGTAACTGAGCAATCTGCTAGGTTAACAAGATCGCAGAGTGGTAAATCATAGGAATGGAATATCCTGAACAGCCGCACGATACAGCAGACTCTTAGGAGCCATCCAGGCTTGCTCCTCCACTTTCCACCTTCAAAACACATCTGAATGAACAGTTCAGAACAGGAAGTGAGCAAGAAATAAAAATGATTGCTAACCAGGTGGTTATGTACCTAAGGTGGGCCTTTCAGGGCAAAAGTTTTCATCTAATCCTCTGAAATCCCAATAATGTCCCCTTACCTGGTTATCCATTCCTACTTTGAAATTGGCACGAGAGAATAAAAATCACAGACACTTCCTGGATGGGAAAAAATTCTGAACTTCAAGCAACTGAACAAAAATACTGTTTGGTGATGAAAAATTTAACAATTAAAATACCTTTTGGTTTTAGAATTATCTATTTTGGAAGTTTAAATATAATGCCATTCTCACATTACGATGAAAAATTTTTTACTATTTCTAAACACAAACACTTAACAACAAAGGTAAAATCACTTGGCACTATACATATAAAACTATTCCAACTTCAGTTTTTTATCTTATTTTTCAGTATATTTTTTCCAGTTATTTTCTCCAAATGCATAGAGTTTAAAGTGTTTAGTATTTCCAGGATCTTTTACTTTGTATACTTCTTAAAATTAATTATGCCATTTTACTGTAGGTTTCTAAGTTTAAAAAAAAAAAAAGATCCTTAAAGATCTTAATCATTGGGGCGCCTGGGTGTCTCAGTTGGTTGAGCGTCTGACTTCAGCTCAGGTCATGATCTTGCAGTTCATGAGTTCAAGCCCTGTGTCTGGCTAGGTACTAACAGCTCAGAGCCTGGAGCCTTCTTTGGATTCTTTGTCTCCTTCTCTCTCTGCCCCTCCCCACTCACACTCTGGCTGGCTGTCTCTCTCTCTCTCAAAAATAAATAAGCATTAAAAAACATTTTTTAAAATGTTAATCATTAAAATCAAATTTAAAAATTAAAAAAATGATAGTTTTTGCTAATATCCATGTTAGTGCCCCATCAGTGAAAAGAAAGTTGTGCACAGAGATATCCTAAAATACTTTGAAATAAAGATAGGGTCTTAAGTTCTCTTCATGATCAGCCTATGAATCTAATTGGCCCTCTTTTCCCAAAGTGACATTTCAGGGGCACCTGGGTGCCTCAGTTGGTTAAGCATCCAACTTCAGCTCAGGTCATGATCTCACAGTTTGTGAGTTCAAGCCCCACATCAGGCTCTGTGCTGACAGCTCAGAGCCTGGAGCCTGCTTCAGATTTTGTGTCTCCTTCTCTCTCTGCCCCTCCCCTATTCATGCTCTGTTTCTGTGTCTCAATAATAAACATCAAAAAAAGAATTTTTTTTAAAGTGACATTTTAGCCTTTCTAGGAGGGCAGGAAATTAAGTATAAAAACTTAAGAAATGTCATATTGCCCAGTGTTCTCCAGTTAGTAAGTAGGACCATGGGGTGTATTGTGGGAGAAGCAAACATTGATAGCTCCCGATGGCTACTGCTGAAGAAAACATCCCAAACCAAGTCTACTTTTTCTCCTCGCAAAAAAAAAAAAAAACATAGTATCAGTGAAAAACATATGCAGACTACTTTTCCTCCTGAAAATTAAAGCCAGCTTTCACAGTAAAATAATGGTGGGACAGCATTAAGACATTTTTAAGGAGAAAAAAAAAATGTGTCCCTGACAGCAGGGTAGAAATCAGCCTTAGTGCCCAGCCAAGAATAACACAGGGAGAAAGTGAATAATTGACTCAGGAGCAACTATCCTTAATATACTGACAGCCTATCCCAATATTTTGAGTTGTCTAAGAGTGCCAGAGATGTAATAGGACACCAAATTTGCTATGGAATATATCTGCCTTAATGGTGTTTAAAAATAAAGTGGGATGGAGGAAAATCAGTAGTCAAATCTTAAAGACTGAAAGAACAAATATACATAGACTGTAAGGAAATCAGGAGAAACTGAGACTGCTATATGGCAGCCACTAAAGGAATCTCTTGGGGGGGTGAGGGGAAGGCATCTCAGTCCTAAGAAAATTAATGATCATTAGCAATGGAACATAATCTATAAAATTATTTCCTCTTAGAACTTAAATGATCATAGTCCCAGTTTTCCCTGGACAGTCTTAGTTTATTCCTTTTGCCCCAATACTATAACAATACCTCCTTTCACTCTGAAAAAGTAGCTCAATTTGGACAATAATTATCTGATCACTCTACCCAACCCTACCAGTTACCCCAAAACATTTGAGTAATCATTTTTTCCTAAGAAAAGTTTCAGGCATGAGAAACTAAGTTTTGAGGGGAAACATCAGGAGCTAGTATAGAAGAGAGATGCTCAAAATACAAAATACCTGACTCCAGTTTGGTTTTCAGTAGTGCTGTCAGAGCCACACTGGAAAACCAGGTCGTGGTAAGAAGGTCTTTGTGGAGGCAGTGGAAGCAAGGTCATCTGAGGAGGGAAAGAGTTACTACTCCAGGTCAGTGTTGAAGGTTGCTCTATAAACACTGTAATCCTCCCAGTTAGCATCTCAATTGTTTTGCTGCAAGAGCCAAATACCCTGAAAAAAGCTTGAGTGTGTCGGTTTAGGAAATGCACCTCCAAAAAAGCAGGTCTTGGCTGTAGCAAGCGTTCTTGGTTTAAGAGATCAATCAGAGGATCTAGTTCATAGAAAAGAGCCTCTCTCTGAAGCCTGAGATAGTCTGAAAAGTCAGTGGGTAATAAAAGCTGGTGAGTTCTCAAAAAATCTAAGATAAAACTAAATAAAACACCATCTCGGTCCACAAAAATCTGGCCACCAACCATCTTGAATTCTTGGTCTCTTCCATCTATCATTCGTGTCAACCGAGAGGCAGGAAACTGCTTTATGGTAGAAGATCTTGTTGTGAATATCTTCCCTCCCACATTCAAAGTGACTAGGTCCTGACTACTCATTCTTCTCTTGCTTCAAGCTAGAGGCTACAAACCATCAGCCACAGACTTAGGAACTTGTATATCAACTTCCAACCGTAAATGTTGCTAGTTATATATGATTAAGAAATGGAAGGGAGGTGAAAATAACAAAAAGCAGAGACCTAGATTCCCAGGTAACTACTGTAAAGCAAAGAGCGTATCCATAGCTATGTTTGCAAATGTGAGTTGCTTGGGAACTTGCAGTATACAAAATGGAAAAGCAACAGCTGAGGAACTGTTTAAAAACTGCCAATATTTCTAAGGATAGATATCAAATAGATCCTGTTCCTGTATTGCATAAGAAAAAATTCTCCATGAAAACCTGTTGTAAATCTCTATTAAAGAAATTATATATACTGGGAGCAAAAAAAGCACTCTCTGCCCCACTCTCCATACCACTTATCTACAGTAAGTCCTCATAGCAGAGGTGAGATTTACAGTGAAACATTGTCATAAATTTATGAACCCTTCAGCAATTTAGAGGTTAAATCATGAATTGTCAGTTATGGATGAGGCAGCCATTACCTCAACTAGCAGCTTAATTTGACTTTTTCTCATAGCTGGATTATTCTTTACTTGCAAGTTAGTTGGCCCTTATTTTTCCTATCCCCACTTGTGTTACCTTCTCTCAACCAAATTAACCAACAGGGTAGGGGCCCCTCAGTGGCTCAGTTGGTTAAGCATCCAAATCTTGATTTCAGCTCAGGTCATGATCTCATGGTTCAAAGGATGGAGCCTCACGTTGGGCTGACAAAATGGAACCTGCTTGGGATTCTCTCCCTCTCTCTGCGCCTCCCCTGGCACACGCGCACGCACGCACGCACGCACACACACACACACACACACTCTCTCTCTCTCTCTCTCTCAAGATAAACGAGCTTTAAAAAAAAAAGGATAAAGACACTCTGTGCTTTCCAAAGAATGTCTTGTTTTCAAGACAGAAATAAGGTAGACTAGAGAGCAGAGTTCTAAGATGAGATCACTTCTTGTTTTCATCTGAATTCTAAGAGGAGAAAATGTATTTTTATTCTGTGGAAGATAGGGCATCTTTATCTCATGTAAGCAGATAGGGCAAAATTAGTGTTCAGCTGATTACTTTGCACTTTATAATAGCTGACAGACTGTTCCATCTATTGGCAAATCAATCTTACTACTCTCTAAAAAGATATTAAGCAAGCGGATTGGTTTGGTTGTACAGTTGCCATGATACCTTGGAACAACAACACAACACTTGGCTGCCAGTAAAAAGGCTTTCCCATTTCCTGTCCTTGCCATGTGTTAGCCTTTTTGTACCTACCACAGCCACCTAATACTTACGTAGTTTATCACCAAAGGAATTTACAAAACCTAAGGAGAAAAAGGCAAACTGAAATCTCCACCCTCCTAAAAATGTAAACTGATCACAAGAAAATGACACTTTTTGTTTACCTGAGATTTACATTTTAGCAAAAAACTAAAATTTAGAAATCAAATCTAGAAAAATTTGGAAATCCAATCCACTCATATCTTTCCTTTTTTAAAAGAATGTTCAGTCTCAAAAAAGAGTTGTTTTACAAGAGTAGTCTTTATTACATGCTTAAATGAAGAATCACTGTTTTACTACTTCTCATTAATACAATATTAGATCATGCGCTCTTTCACCTCCCCTTTTTCCACAGCATAAACACAACCAATATTGGAGGTAGAGGTGTATTTCAAAAGCACTCTTTAAAAAGGAAGGCGGGTTCAGGACTATACTATTAAATTTCACATTTATCTTTATGCTACCTAATTTGAACAACACATATAGGACATTATTTTCTAAAGGAATACTTTGGCAGGGAAATATCTCACTGGAATCTTGACCAAATATGAACTACCACTCAGCTCTTTAACAAAATTCTAACAAAAGACAGAGAACTAAATACTTGCAACAGATTTTATAATAGTTTATATTTGCACACAAATTCTGCCACATTGTTCAGCACCAGCAAAGTAAAATTCTTAAATCTTTCACTGAAAATGAAAAATCCATCTGTCACCTGTTCCCAGTAAAACATTGATTGTTCTACAAAATCAGCTGATTTAGCCAGATAGTAATTGAAGTTTGAGAGGTGGTCTTTCCAGGTTGTAAATTCATCAAATAAAGACCCTTCTAGGAATATGGCAGGACCAAAGAAAATGAGAAAGCTGAGCAGAATGACTACCACAAATAAGTGAGAAAAGCTCCAGGGAATCTTACTAATGAATGTGCCAGTGTCTTGAGGCAAAGAAAGTTTATCCACATCTACTAGTTTTATGTCTTCCCACTGACTGGTATCAAAGTTCTTCATTAAAGGGCTTGTGGGCAAATTAGAAGGAGGTAAAGGAGTTTCCTTGATTACTTTTATTTTCTCCCTGAACTCCTGCATCTGTTGCAGAAATATGATGGGTTCTGACACATCTTTGAAAGCCTCAGCAATGTTAAAGGCCATTCGTTGTTCCTGCAAGATGGTGTTGAGTTTGTTGATCTCTGGGTCATAGGCTTGCATAACTGCAAGTTTCATGGTCTCAAAGTCAGACAGGATTTCATTCTTCTTTTGATCTAATGTATGTTGTAACTTCTCAAAAAACTCCTTCACTTTATCTGAATCTTTAGTCAATAACTGTAGAGATTTCCTTTTGCTAGTTTCCAAGGTATCCAAGCGAGAAAGAGCATCTCCCCGACGCCAGGTCTCAAAGCTCTGGAAGAGGGACTCAAAAGCATCTCTTTCCTGGGCATAGGCATCTTCAATAGAACAGAAGACATGCTTGGTGTGGTCACCACGAGTAGCACAGATCCCACAAATCAGCTGCATATCAGTCAGGCAGAAAATGTTGAGAGGCTGACCCAAGTGTCCTTTGCACACCGGCATTTTGGGAGAGATCTTGATCTTGTTATACTTTTCCACAATACCCTTTAGGGAGTAATTAACCTGCAGGCTATTGACTCCAGTAGCTGAAGTTTCCTTGCGGCAAGTAGGGCACTTGAACGGAGATGATCTCCACAACGAATTCCGCACAGTACCCTCTAAGATTCCTTCTAAGCATTTTTTGCAAAAGTTATGTGAGCAAGGCAAAACTCGAGGATCATCAAACAGACTGCAACAAATTGGGCACGTGAGATCTTCTTCAAGCAGCTCCATCACATCCTGCCATAGAGAAAGAAACATTTTACTCCAGTAATCCCCTCCATTCAGACTATGTAATAATCAGAAATTATCTTCACAGGCATTAAAAATGATCTCTCACTGAAATAACCAGGCAAACAAAGGATATAAGTGAGAAATTTGGGAAGGGAATACACACCAAAGCAGAGTTAATCTGCTGGGACTAGAACACACTCCTTATTAGCAGGACTCCCTGTACACAAGGCCTTTGTGTGGGCTTTCCAACAAGTCTTTGGCTGAGAAAGGGTTAGGTCTAGGACAACTGCAAGTTGAGCCAGCAGGACCGAACTGATTGTTTTAAAACAGAGCTGACTACTAGCTGTCAGAAACAAAGCTACCCAGTGTCTGAATAGAATGAGCTCTTTAGTCTGGGCCCACAATTATAAAATGGTATGCTATTCAAAAGAAAGAAGCAAAGAAATACAAATTCAAGCATGCACTCTCGTGCAGGCTTTTATTAAAAACTGGCATATTTTTCTATTTGAAAGGCAAGATTACAATTATTAAAATCATTAAGTAAAAGCATAAGACGAGAGTTGCAATTCATTCTTCAGAGAATTAAATGAGTTTTTATTTTTTTTATTTTATTTTTTTTATGTTTTTTATTTCTAGGAGAGAGAGAGAGAGGCAGCGAGAGCAGGGGAGGGTCAGAGAGAGAGGGAGACACAGACTCTGAAACAGGCTCCAGGCTCTGAGCTGGCAGTCAGCACAGAGCCCGATGCGGGGCTCGAACCCACGAACCGCAAGATCATGACCTAAGCGCAAGTCGGATGCTTAACTGACTAAGCCACCCAGGCGCCCCTAAATGAGTTTTTATTTTTAAACCACCAGAACCATCTATCTAGAGCATCAATTCTCAAAATGTAGACAGAAATCTGATGTCCCTCAGACTCTTTCAAGTCATTCGTGAAGGTCAAAACTTTATTCATTCATAATAATATTGAGAGCATACTGGCTTTGGGTAGGTACCATGTTGACAACTGCACTGTAAAAGCAATGGTGAGTAGACCCTGCTAGAGCCTTAGCAGGAATCAAACAAGGCAAAAGGTAGCAAGCAAACTATACTACAAGTTACTGACTCCTTCATTACCACACGCCCACAGTCTAACTGGGGTAGCCAATTTCATTTAAGAAATGTTCTTTATGAAGCAGTAACAATTGTTCATTTTATTACATCTTGATCCTTATGTTTGTGCTTTTTTAATATTTTGAGTGACAAAATAGGAACTAAACAAAGAATTCCTGCTGCATCCAACAGATACCATCTGGAGAAAAAGCAGTTACACGATTGAGTCGCAATCTGAACCAGCTGCTTTTTTTGTGGAACACCATTTTTACTTGAAAGAATGAATGACAAACTGGCTATTTAGACTTAGGTAAAAGCAGACATTTTCTTGAAAATGAACAAAATAAGCCCTTTACTTCAAAGAAAATGATATTTCTTGCCAATGATAAAAGTTAAGTTTCTGAGTGAAAATTAGAATTTTGGAAAATATTTTTGCCACTTCAGAGCTTGACAGCTTCCCATTAATTAAAGACTTTCTAATAAAATGGTGGTGATTTCAACAAATGCTGGCTTTTATTTTTTTTTTTAGGGGGGAGATTATTGTATAATGAAATATGTTACTTGCAGATCTGCATAATACAATAAACTAATTGCTTCAAATCACCAATGCATGTTATAAATCATGCTTGGGTAAAAGATCAAAAATATAATTTCCGATTCCATACCATAACATTTAAGAAACTACCATTTGTTGAGCTTTAGGATAGTATCAGAAAAGATCCATAATTATCAGAAAAGGCTATATTAAAATATCCCTTCCTTTAACAACTATATATCTGTGCAAGGTCAGATATGATCTTCTTGTATATTTCAAAAAAAAAACATAACTTACTCTAACAGGTGTTAACGAAAGGATAGCTAAAAGACTTCGGTTATAATCTATTAAACAGCATTTCATTCACGAGATCTATAAATATGTAGGGACACCTCAGTGGCTCATTCAGTTGGGCATCTGACGACTTTGGCTGAGGTCATGATCTCGCAGTCTGTGGGTTCAAGTCCCACATCAGGCTCTGTGCTGACAGCTGAGAGCCTGGAGCCTGCTTCAGATTCTGTGCGTGTCTCTCTGCCCCTCCTCAGCTCACATTTTCTCTCTCTCTCAAAAAATAAGTAAACATGAAAAAAACTTTTAATTAAAAAAAGAGATCTATAAATACGAAAAGCAATGCCAATTTTCTCACAACTATTTTTAGAAAATGTTATTTTTCACAAATTATTTGTTAACATGTAATAGGTTTATCATCGTTATTTTAAATGAGTATCTTAAAATTTTTCTCTTAATTTCCAATACAATAAATAGCTATATAAAGTACCTATGTAAATTTTAAGAGTCACAGGCGGAGCTGGGTGGTTCAGTCGGTTAAGCGTTTTGGCACGGTTCTTGAGTTCAGGCCCCACATCAGCTCCATGCTGACCATGCAGAGCCTGCTTGGGGTTCTCTCTCCCCTTCTCTCTCTGCCCTCACACTCTTTCTCAAAATAAAGTTAAAAAAGGAAAAGAGTCACAACTGGAGCTATAATCTAGAAGATAAATAGTATTTTTTTTAATATGGGGGGTGCAGGGAGAACGCAAGTTGAGGAGGTGAAGACAGAGGGAGACAGAGTAGGCTCTGCACTGACAGGCTGACAGCAGCGAGCCATTGTGGGGCTTGAACTCATGAACCATGAAGTCATCACCTGAGCCAAAGTTGAACACTCAACTGACTGAGCTACTCAGGTGCCCTGAAGATAAACAGTATTTAAAAGATAAGCTGGGTTTGCAAGTCTAATAGTTTATAGTTTTATATTAAGTTGTGAGAGAGATATGTATTATAGATTTGTAATACAATTTTATGTGGAATTAAAACAAAGGTTAATCTGTCAAATTTAATGTCATATGGCAAAAATATGTGATGAACTGGTTTTTCTGAACAATCTTTTATAACATGAGAAGTCATAAAACATTTGAAAAGCATTGGGAAGAGAATGGCTACAGACTGGGGTTGGTATGCTCCCTGAGAGACGTTATGAAGGGACAGTAAAACTTCTGACTCTAGAACAGAAATGGAAAACTTTTGATGGTCCTCCTACCTTAGTAATGTTCTCTATCTTATCATCTGCACTGTCATATTTCACCTAACAATTCTATGCTAAAACTAGATTTGGAGAAGGCAGTAGAAACAGGAAAGTAGGGTGCATTGGGGGAAGGAGTGTTGCAGGGGGACAGCATTCAGTAAAGTAAACCTAATTTACTCATTCTTGAAGGTTAATATTTCCAAAGAATCCTATCCATGCATATTAAATAAATAAGAGGAAGAACAAAGAATACCAACTATTTGCGACGCAGAGGAAAAAAGGGCACCCAGGGCAAGGAGAAACTTTGAGAAAAATGAAGAAAGGCAATCTAATATTATCAAAAATAAACAGGAAAACGTTACACACAGGAAAATTAGCAATAGTCATCCCAAAGCCATAATCACATAATAGCTCTGAAAACGAATCAGAGAAAAAAACTATTTGGGAAGTTTCTTTTTAAAAATATGCACCAGAATTATGGTGGATCCTGTTGTTTCATTTTTAGTGATGCAGCTTATAAGTTCTGGTTTATAATTTAAAGATTCTTATTTCTGTTCACTTTATTTTATTTTATTTATTATTTTTTTTTAATTTCTAGGAGAGAGACAGCATGAGCAGGGGAGGGTCAGAGAGAGAGGGAGTCACAGACTGAAACGGGCTCCAGGCTCTGAGCTGGCAGTCAGCACAGAGCCCGACGCGGGGCTCGAACCCACGAACCGCGAGATCATGACCTAAGCGAAAGTCGGACGCTTAACCGACTAAGCCACCCAGGCGCCCCTTTCTGTTCACTTTAAAAGCTAAGCATTTTCATTTCTTCTTAACTTTATACTCAAAACTTGGCCTACAACCAAATTAACGTGACCACTTCCACAGCTGACTTAGAAAAAAGAAACAGCCTAATCCAAGAGACCCTGACAAGTCTGTTGCCTCAAAACTTTTAAAGGAAGATGCATAGTAGGGTTTTTAGTTTAAGTGAAGGAATGTATAGCTCCTTTTCTTAAAGTATGGCTAACACATAAAAATCTGAAGAAATCAATAAAACTCCTTTGCAGGAAAGTACATATCCCCTTTTTTCTCGAGTTAATTTTTTACGGATATAGAAGTCAAAAACTTGATGTGAACAAAATTTTTGCTCTTAAGTCATAAAATTTCAACTTAACCACTGTCAAATTCAGTGTACAACAGCAAACACATTTCCAAGATTCATTTTTGCCTTCAAATGTGTTACGAATACCAAGAAAGTCTTAAATTTTGAAGCACAATAATCTTTTCTCCAACAATTAAAAATTTCTATGTTTTATGCCAACAAAGTAGCCAAGTATATACCTAGTTGTCTGCCACCTCTCATTTTCAACCTCATTTTCCTGCCATATTTGTGGGGTTTTTTAATTTTTATTTATTTTATTTAGGTTTCCTCCCTCCCTCATGCGTGCACCAGGGAAGGGCAAAGGGAGAAAGAGAGGATATCTTAAGCAGACTTCACACCAGCACGAAGCCTGATACAATGTTCAATCTCATGACCCTGAGATCATGACCTAAGCTGATATCAAGGTTATGATATGACTTTAGCAACTTAATCAACTGAGCCGCTCAGGTGCTCCTGTATTTTTAAAAATATCTTTAATTTATATACAATAAAATTCATTTTTGGTATACAGTTCTGAATTGTGACAAATAGTCATAGTTGTGTATCACCACCAAGGATTTATTTTTAAGCAAATATTCATGATATCTGCAATCAGGATAGACTATGAAAAATGCTTATCAACTCTACCTTGAGTGCATATATAGCAAGTCTGTACAAATGAAAATTGAAAAATGACAACCAGAATATTAAAAATGGAAAAGCCAATACTTACAAAGGAAAGTAGACACAAAATAGAAGCAAAACCTAATACATGTGTATTAGACTTCTCCCTCCTAGAAATACTTTGTTTTTAAATGATCAACTCAAAATGAGGAGTGCCTGGGTGGCTCATTCAGTTAAGCATCCAACCCTTGATTTGGACTCAGGTCATGATTTCACGGTTGGTGAGATGAAGCCTCCCTTGTTGGGCTCTGAGCTGACAACATGGAGCCTGCTTGGGATTCTCTCTCTCCCTCTCTCTCTGCCTCTCCCACTCATGCTTTCATATACTCTTGCTCGTTCTCAAAAAAATAACAATGATTAACTCAAAATGATTATAATGTAAAAAGTGCTCATTTATTAATTAATTTTAATAAACTATTCAAAGAAACTTTCCTATTAAACCTTTTAATTTAATCAATCGGAATATAAAGTTGTTTAAGATATAACTCATGATTTCTTTCCAAATCCCATTAGAAAACAAAAAGTAAAGTTAATACTTTATATCTTAGGGCTAAATCAAATCTCCATCCTGCTTTGAGGCATCTTTGAATTCAGGAATTCCAAAATAAATACCTAAGAAGAAACTAAATAGCAAATATTGAAACTCACTTCACAGACAAAGCTAAATTATGCAAACCTCTGCTAAACTGAGAGCCTTCAATCTTAGCTGGAACAATGCTTGGAATAAAAGGGAACACTTTTTTTTTTAAAGTACTTCTTAGCATATTAGTTAATCTTATTTTCAAGTAGTGTACTGTATTCTATGTTAGTATGAGATCCATTAATAATCCTTTCTTGAAACCTAGGGTGTAGTTACTAAATCTAGTTAGAGGATGTAAGGATATTTATTGTAATATATTTAAAATTTTCTGTGTATTTGAAATTTTTCACAATAAAAAGTTAGGGAAAAACCTAAAAAGGGGGACCAATTATAAGAAAACCATATTGAACTTAAAAAGCAAAACTTTAGAAGCATTGGCTAAGTATGATAAGCTCTATAAGAGCTTGATCTGTTTTAGCATTGTTTTATCTTTTATAAAATAAAAACTGTATTATTGAGAATCTCTGTGATCCAGGCCTGTGAGAAGGCTGATATATGTCTGGCTCTTAGTCTATGGCCTTTGACAAACCATTTACATATACTGCAGTTTCTCTCCTCATTGTCTGACTGTTTTGAAAGGTATCTAATAACATGAAAATTATTTTCAAAGTACTTAAGTACTCTGTGTCAATGCCTTATTATACTTTATCCTGGCTTTTAGAGACTGCTCCATAACTTACTTACATGATCAAAACAAGACAAAGTTTAAGAAAAAAGATTTCTGATACCTGAAAAAAGGACTATTAAAAATGTAAAAAAATATATCACATATACTGTCTAAAATATCTTGTCTAACTGTTAGGTGGCTCCAAGTTACCTATGTCTCCGTACAAGACAGTAAGAAACTTACCTTTTCTGGCATTATTCTAAATTAGTAGTTAAAATTCCCCCAAGACATTTCTAGTAGGATTCCTGATAAGTAGGGCAAAATGAAGCTAGAACAAAAGGCTCATCAACTTGGAGGACCACCTACTCAGCAATTTCAGAGTTTTTGGACTATGATAACCTTCACAGAAACATAAAAACCAGGTACTCTTTCTAGTCCAAGACCACTCAGAAAAACTGGGTGTTTTTTTCCTTTCCTTCATTCTCTTCTCCATACCACTATTTCATCTTGACTCCTTTGTTTATTTTTCTTTGAACTCATATGTCCCATGTTTCAAGGTGTACAATCTTTTTATTTCCTCCTTATCTCCCACCTGCCTCTTCACCTTCTCTTTCTTTCCCTTTTATTTTTTCCTTGTGTCACCTGATAATCACCCTAGCTGTTATTCTATAAACCTGTAAATCCACAGCATTATATCAGTAGGGTTTTAGGGTACCAGCTAGATCAGATATCCCTATCCTACTTCTGTACAACTATCAAGAAATCTGTAGGGGGCTGGGGGGCACCTGGCTGATTTTAGGGTCATGAGTTTGAGCCCCCCACTAGGCAAAGAGATTACTTAATTTTTTTTTTAATTTAACAATAACAACAACAAAACCCAGAAATCTGTGTGGACTCCAAATGGTACTGAAGCCTAATCTCTCTCACCAAGATGAAGTCAATTTGAGGGAAACATACATATAGACTAAATTATTCTCCTATGTGGTACCAACCAGATTAAGAGTTCCAGTTAAGTTGGAACTAATGACTTCTGGAAAGATTTTATGAACCAGAAATGTCTCATTTCTTTTCTCCCAAATATATATAAGTGGGTTTAAATGAAGATGGAAAACTTTTACCCCTAAAACAACTTGTCTTCTTTACAACCATAAATTTGGCAAGCATTATTGGTTGGTATCTATTAATAAGTTTCCATATCATCTAACTCTGTATTTGAGGTTAATGCCAGCTTTCAGAAAGTAATGTCAAAGTTTAGCATTCAACAGGTGGCTAGTTGGATTTATCTAGAGAAGTGAGGTTACTTAGATCATATATAATACTGTACCAAGTGAAAACAGGCATTTTGTAAATAACAGATAACCACTACCTATCAACTAATAACTTATTTCTGAGAGGACTATTAGAAATATAATTAGTATAAAAAAAGTTCCTTTTGCTAGGTGTAGAATTATGTACACACACATCTTATTCTAAAGTAAACCCGATCTAAAGAATATATCAAGTAGAAAGCTAATTATGCTAAACTCTTTAAGCAATTTTTAGTTTGGCTACATTATTATATACACTATGTTGGCACTCCTCACTCATATTCAATACCACAAATATGCAGGGGAAAAAAGAAAGAGCTCCTCTGGGAGTTCTTATGAGGAGCCAGGCTGTTGCCAAGTAGCATTTATTTGTGGCACTTATGACACTGGAAGAGGATAACTTAAACTAGCAGCAAAAATTTTCAATTCAACCTTTTCTTAGTATTAAACCTAAATCTATAATGCAAATGAATTTTTTTTTTAAGTTCATGTTACAAGAATTTACTTTATAGAGGCTTAACTGGAATGTAACTATTCTATGTATCAAAGGATGCCTGTATTTCGTTAACTGTTAGGAAAAATAGACAGAGCACTCTATTCTTTTAGTACCATTCTAGTATCCAGAGCTCCAGGGCACGATAATGAAGATGGCAATGTCGTCCATGAATAACAAAAATGAATAATCCAATGACCTAATGATATTTAAAAAGATGAAATACAAGTCAAAGTCAATTCTTGCCCTAAATTCAGTACAGCACATTTACAAAGATACTGTTACCCTAAAAGGTATGATAAATGCTTTATAAAAAGAACATAGAGGGTCACCTGAGTGGCTCAGTCATTCGAGCATCTGTCTCTTGATTTTGGCTCAGGTTATGATCTCAGAGTTAGTGAGACTGAGCCCCATATTGAGCTCTGCACTGATAGCACAGAGCCTGCTTGGGTTCTCTCTCTCCCTCTCTGTCCCTCCCTGGCGCACGTGCTCATTCTCTCTCTCTCTCTCTCTCTCTCTCTCTCTCTCTCTCTCTCTCACTTGCTCTCGCTCGCTCTCGCTTTCTCCCTCCCTCAAAATAATAAACATTAAAAAGAAAAAAACATAGAAAGTTGACACCATACTAAATTTGGAAAGGTTATCCAAGCAGTTAGGTTTTGTTTTTCTTAATATAAAAGTAATTTGTGAGTATAGAAAATTCAGAAAATACAAGGAAGAAATCGCCCATAATTACATTAGCAAGGAATAACCACTTATTATTTTGTTCTATTTCTTCCAATTTGTGTGTGTGTGCACGCGCGCGTGCGCGTGCATGTGTGTGTTTTAACAAAACTGGTAACGTCACACAATTTTGTATCCACTTTTTTATCACATGTATTTCCCTTATCATTATATATTCTTCTAAAATGTTATAGTCCATCTTACAGATATGCTCATACTGGCTCTATGTCTTTTTGGTAATAGAACATTTAAATGAACATCTTGTAGAAAAGTCTTGGTCTATAGTTCTGATTATTTCTTTAGACAGTTCCTATAAGTGTAGTGTTAGGTAGGCCAAAGAGTAGAAACACTTTTAATGACCTTCGAAACACTGACAGGTCTTCCTATAGAAGGAGTGTACCACTTTATGAATTCTAACTAATAATATATGAGTGCCCCACTTCTCCATGCAGTCCCTGGCCTTACAAGAGAACCATACTTTTATAGTTTAGCAAAAAAAACAAAAAACAAGGCATATATTTTTATCACACCTACCCAAATTTAAAACATAGAATAGTTTAAGGCAGTTAATATTAATATACATTTAGGATTATCAGTATGTATAAGGAATACATGGTAATAAATGTTATGGGGTAGGAATAAAATAAGAGTACAAACATCTTAATGTAGACATCATCTGGAAAACACCTAAACTTTATAACTGAAAAAACTGAGCACCGCTCTCCCCCCACCAAAAATGGAGCTTTCCTAATCATTCACAGCAAGCTAGGCACAGGACCTGACTTTCCCAATTCTTAGACTTCAGCACTATCTAGAAAGTGGGTCAAGAATTCAATGTTCTCATTCATAAAATGGATTAAATTTAATCATGGCTCTGTAAATCCCTTCTAAAGTTTTATGATTTTTACAAATTAGGCTATAACAGGCTCTCCAGTAGAGAGAACAGTACACTGAACCTGTTTCTGGATACCTAGGTTCAAGCAGGAGTTCTACCCTCCACAGAAGGAGGATGTTTACGGTGCCTAACTCATGTTTTTGGAAAGATTAAGTAATGTGTGCCAGTTTTGTAAATTGCTAAACTATATAAATATAAGGTGGTTTAATTACAGTTGTGTACACCTACTGTGAAAAATGCAAACATACATTTAAAGTATTATGTTAAAGTAGGAGTATATTAACCAGGCAAGGTCCTGAAAGAGAGCCGGACTCTCTTGACCTATAATTTCATGAAAAAGTAAAGCAAGTATTACACAGGATAGCAGCTATAAAGCACTTTCATGGAAATGGGCATATCTGAACAAAAGCTGTGGCACACGTAGGACCAGATAACCAAGCAGTCATAAATGTACAGAATGGAAAGAATAAGCTAATGTCATGGAAGGACCTACCAGGGAGATTTAGTATCTCATCTAGTGCAAAATAGATAGTAAGGAAAGGAGAGCCTGAAGAAATGTAGCTTCTCATTGTGTAAGATGGAAGTAAACCAGTTAATCAGCAACTCCATCAAGTTCTACCAGAAGGAGTGACTATGTAAATGAAATTCTGCTTTTAAAATACTTACTGTATAAAATGCTCTAGAGAGAGAAAACTCCAGCATTGTCTGTATAAGCTCTAGCAGAAAGGTATGGGAGAAGGAGGGAAAAAAACTAAAAAAAGAAAAAAATGCTAAGGCCTCTCTTTTACTTTACAATATAAATCTTTAGCTTTCAAATAATTGCTACATAAAGATTTTCCATATACAGAATCTATTTTTCTGAGTTTTGACAAAATATGAAAATAGAACACTCATGAGGATGGGGACACATTCTGCACATAGCTCAATTTTGCATGGTTCTGGGCCTAAAGAAAACTGGGTGTTTTGTTTCTTAATGTAGGGAGAAGTATTGTAGTTTACCTCTGTCCCCTGCGAGCAGATGCAGGTGTATTCGTCAGGGTTACTATTTCTCAGGTCAAATCTATCAGGGTTTTGTTTTTTTCTCACGTTGTGATGGACAATCAAACGAAGCTACTGCAAAGAAAGAACAAAGAGAGTATTATGCATTTGTTTGCAGAGGATCCTTACCCTTGATCCTAATGTTTTCAAGCGTGCTAGGACCTGGTGAAAAAGCCTCGGGAGCATGGCTGGGTATCTTTGTGTCTTACTAAGAAAGAAGCTTCTCGGTTAGGGCGCCCTCCCCAGGCGCCAGGCACTTCCCCAATTTCAGTGCCAGAGAATGGTTGCCAGGCTCCGATTTCTGGTTCATGGTCGCCTTTTCTTTCCTAGGCGATACCGAGGCAGTGGCACTGAAGCCGGGCATAATCTGTAGCGGAGCAGGGTTTCTGGAGCACAGACAAACACTGCCTGGGCCCAGCGGATGCCCACCGCGCGCCGCTCCACCCCACTCCCGGTCTGTTCCAGTGTCCCGCTGGTTTCCGCTGGGCAGCTGGGGCTGGAGCTCAAACTGAGCTCTCTGCAGCCCCCCACCCACGCAGGTCGCTGTCCTGCCAGGGCAAGTCCCCACCCTTGCAACAGGCCCAAGGACCACCCCCTTCCTAGAGAGTGGCCCGGTGGGTACTTATCTCGGACCTCGGGGGCCGCACGCGACCGCCTCTCCTCCAGCCGCCGGGACCTCGCGTTACCGGCTGGGCGCGGCGGCAAAATGGACTCGCAGCTCCGACGGGCCCCGCCCCCTGCCCTTCTCTTCCAGCTCCTCGATCCGCCTCCCGGGCCGGCGTCGCTTTTGTTCGGTCTCCCGGGTCTCGCCTTTCCCCGAGGTGGGGGATGGGGAGTGGGTGAGGTAAGGCGAGTGTCCTTCCGGTGTCGACAACCGCCACCTACAACTGCCACCGCGGGCGGCGCACCTAGCAACAGGGAGGGTCTGGGGCTGCTCGCTTTTCTCCCTTCCAGAGTGGCTGCGCGCGCCACGGAGCACCGCGCCCAGAGCTGGCCGAGCCCGCGTGCTAGGAAGCAGACGGCTACGGCTGAGACCCGTAGGCTGGGCCTGTGGAGCTCTGGCGACCGGAGGTGGAGCCACCCGGGAAGAAAGCTGGCGCTCAACAAGATGGTTGGGTTTGGATTGTTGTACTTTTTTTTTTGTTCGTTGCATTTTTAGGAACAAAAAAAAAAGCCCAACCCTTCACACCACTTCATCGGCATCTCTCAAGACCAGAAGCCCGGCCACAGTGGCTTGGGGGACGGAGACAACTGTCTGTCTGCATTGCACCCCACAACTCGGGTTGGGTGGGATTGTCACTCTTGTTGGGACCTACGCCAGGGCACAACCAAAATAAGGTTAATTACCGCCCTCCCCAACCTTGCACCTTATTTCTTACCAGGCTTTAGGCTGAACACTAGCGGCCCAATTCTATTTAAGATTTTCTTTTCGGAAAAACACTCTTTGCCTTTGGAGAGAAGGAAAGACTTAAAATTGGCTTTAACTTAAACGCTCCTAATGACTATTCAGTTGCTAACCTGACTCACCATTCTGTGTAAGGACTTTTCCTAATACCAAACATTAAGCACTTATACCAATGACCTGTTTGGTTCCAAGAATACAAAAAGCTAAAGGAATGGCTTGTCCATAATTTACAGTCTTGGGGGAAGTGCAACAAGGACAAAAATCACAGGATATGCCCCGGGGTTGAGTTCGCCCTAAGTAGGGAAGTCTGGTCTTTGGAGGTAGAATTTCAGGGAGAGGTATTATAAACCTACTATAAATAGTATTTGGGCTCGGTGACTAATAATGCTTAGCTCAAACTCCATAAAAAGCCCCTCCCCACTCCCTTCAGAGATGTCCAGTTCCTTGCCGTTTCCTGTCCCTCAAACCCAATTTTGCCTTTGCAGAACACCTCCTGTATTTATGCCATATACTCTTCATAAAAACATCGTGGGATGTAAAAAAGAAGGGGAGGGGTGCCTGGGTTAAGCAACCGACTTCAGCTCAGGTCATGATCTCACAGTTAGTGAGTATGAGCCCCACATCAGGCTCTCTGCTGACAGTTCAGAGCCTGGAGACTGGTTCGGATTCTGGGTCTCTCTCTCTCTCTCTCTCTAATAAACATCAAAAAAATTATTTTAAAACACAGTGGGATAGACATTATGATACTTATCTTGTAGATAAATAAATGGATGAAGGGATTTCTCCAAGATAAAAATCAAGAGGCAGAGACAAGATTCTAAAGTTAGAGTCCAAGTATAGGTTCTTTCTATAGAAAGATATACCTTTCTGTATCATAACTGTCAATCCCATTCAAAACTGCACCCCAGTCTCCTACTAAGTTAGTGTTATTTTTTAACACATACACGAAATCTGATTTATAAAAGCATTTAAGTACCCTAATGTTAAAATGATACAAGAGTGAAAGGTTATAGACTCATAAATCACAAATTATCCTTAATATAATTACATACATATTTATATAGTTAGATCTGTTTGGTGGCAAATATTAGTAAACTTCTGCCCAACTAAATGTGAAATATTTGTTAAATCAGTATAGAAGTCTTCAGACTATTACATTACTAAGAGAACATTGTGTATTAAACTTTCAAGTGTAGGAAAAAAGGAAGAATAGCCTCTCTCTGTCCCATGGTCCTAATAAAAAAGCAGTGGGAATCCCCACATACAGTGTGACTAGGATAAGAAAGTAACTGCTAGACTAAAATGAACATACACAGCTACATCCTTCCTAGAAGATCACAATGTAATTAGATCCTATTAGAGATAACACAGAGGGTATGTCAAAATTCTTGTCACACTGGAATTTCCTTCTATTGACTGTTCTTCAAACAAGTAAACTACAGCTGAAGCTTGGAATTCATATGTCACCACAACAAGACTATATAGTCTTAAAATTTAAGTTTGTCTTTTGTGATATGTTATTACAGGGAGGATTTTTTTTAAGATTTTTGTTTTTAAGTAATCTCTATACCCAATGTGGGGCTCAAACTCACACCCCAAGATCAAGAGTCTCAGGCTCTACCAACTGAGCCAGCCAGGCGCCCCTCCAAGGAGAATCTTTAATATGAAATATGTGTCTATATATTTCTACTTTTATCTTGAAAAATGTCAGTTTTGATAGTAAAGTCTTATAATTTCAACTCAGAAAATGACTTTCATCCTGTTCTATGGAACATTATTTTAGAATATTTCTTCTACAAATAAAGACATAATATTTCTTCTACAAAGATGGGGTTCTGCAGTTTTCAGTAGCTGGTAGATTCTTAACCCCTCAGTATACTCTGTGTTAAATAAAGGCACTAGTACATTTCATAGAGCTTTGGTTCTGAAGATCTAGATTTATCAGATATCTAGCTGTACAGCATTGCACAAGAAATACATGTTTTATATGAGCCTCTTTGAGTCTCTCTGATATTAAATCATGTAGTAATAAACACCTTGTCAAAAATGTGTTTATCTTATAATGGTCTTATTGTTTTTAACACCCTGCTAGTTGTTGCTAGAATGAGGTGGGTCTCTAGAAGCTTGTGCTGGGTCTAACCCAGCCACACCCCGTCCAAGTCAGGCAAAAAACACAGACAATTCAGGAGACACATGAGACTCATTACACAATGTCAGTACAGTTTAGGCATTTTGTGAAGGTCATTGACCTCCTGGTTATGAAATTCAAAGGACACTTTTTCAGTCCTCATTTTCCCTGATCTCTTAGAAGCACTCACTGCCTCCTCCTTGAAAGGCCTTCTTTCCCTGGACTTTAATAAGATCGTTCTCACTCCCTGATTTTCTTTTCCAAACTCCAGAACACTTGCTGGGCCACCCTATTCTATCCAGCATTCAAATTCTGGAATTCTTTGAACACTCAGTTTCAGGACATTTTCAGGACATCAGTTTAATGACTCTCATATTCCCTGTAAAGCAGGTATCACAAACTGATAGCTTGTAGTCATACCATTTATTTTTATTTTTTTAACTTATTTTTATTTTTATTTTAGAGTGACAGAGCATGTGAGTGGGGGAGAAGGGCAGAGGGAGAGAGACAGAGAGAGAGAGAGAGAGAATCCCAAGCTCCCAAGCAGGCTCCACACTCAGCCAGAGCTGGATACAGGGTGGGGCTCAATCTCACAACCCTGGGATCATTACCTGAGCCAAAATCAAGAGTCAGATGCTCAGCCTACTGAGCCACCCAGGTGCCCCTACTTTTTTATTTTTTTAATATTTTAATTTTTTTGAGTTTATTTCTTTATTTTGAGGTGGGGTGGGTGGACAGGGAAGGGTAAGAGAATGTAAGATGGTGACCGGAGCCAAATTCAAGAGTCCAACACTTAACTGACTAAGCCATGCAAGTGCCCCTGAAGATTTTATTTTTAAGTGATCTCTGTACCCAACATGGGGCTCAAACTGACAAACCCAAGATTGAGTTGCATACTCTCCTGACTGAGCCAGCCAGGCACCCCAGTCATACCATTTTTAGATGATGAAAACTGTTTGAATTTAAAACTTCAGCAGAGGCATGCCCCTTCCTCTCCCACAGCCTTTCCTCTTTGTGAGCGCTTGACTTAGCCCTGTGTCGCCCAAGACTCCAGCCCCTTCCAGCTTCAGGGCTCCTACCCCTGTAGCTCCTTCTCTCCCTAATGCACCCTCCTTCTGCCACCAACCCCACCTCCCCACTCTGGTCCCTCAATCGTAGCACAGCTGCCACATCCCAGATTAGCTTTCCAGAATATTCCAGACCAAGGATGGATCCTTCTGAGCCATCTCCTTCTGCCCTGTACTCTTCTTTCTTTGCGCATACTGCAATTTGTTCTTATATATGTGCTTGTATAATTATTTGAACAATGTTTGTCTCCATTTGACTATAAACCCTGGAAGAGCAGAGACTGTGTGTGTTGTGTGCATATGTGTGTCTTGTGTTTCCTCATCCATGCATTGCCAGCACCTAACCCAGTAACTACACAGTTTTTAATGAATGTTTCAGGGAAGTAAGAATTTTCTCTCTCAAAGGCTATTGATGCATTTCAACCTTCTAGAAATTAGCTGTTGAGACCAGCTGAAATGGTAATGTACTCTGAATTTTATTCACTTAAAATAAGGACTTTTATATACTTTATTTGATCCAAACATTATCTCCTCCCCCCTTCATTTGCAAAGCAGTTTTTTCAGACTCCGTATAGAATATACAAGATGTGTCAACAGTCTGCACTCTTTCACAGCATAGCTTGTCTCAGAAAATGAGGATAATTTCTTGAGCAGTCCATAACAGAATCCTCAAAACAATCTGAAAACCTTCTTCCTCTGCATAAAAGTTAATCAATATGCCACAAAAAGACTTAATGATATAACTCAATAAAAATGTAAAACTATTCATGTTTAAAGCACAATACAGTCATGATAGCACACAACTATTAAAAGGAAGACAAAGAG
The DNA here is from genome assembly GCA_017311185.1 of Proteles cristata cristata. Lineage (NCBI taxonomy): Eukaryota > Metazoa > Chordata > Mammalia > Carnivora > Hyaenidae > Proteles > Proteles cristata. The sequence continues at coordinate 1,046,700 of JAESUZ010001598.1, forward strand.
GTGCCTGGGTGGCTCAGCTCATGATCTTGAAGTCCCTTATTTCAAGCTCCACATCAGGCTCACTGCTGTCAGCCCAGGGCCCACTTTGGATCCTCTGTTCCCCTCTCTCTGCCCCTCCCCCACTAATGTTCTCTCAAAAACAGAATTAAAAACATTTTTAAAAAGATAAAGCTATATATATTGACAACATGATATAATAAGATATAGTAAGTGAAATGGGGACACCTGGGTGGCTCAGCCTGTTAAGCATCCAACTTTGGCTCAGGTCATGATCTCACGATTTGTGGGTTTGAGCCCTGTGTCGGGCTCTGTCCTGACAGCTGGGAGCCTAGAGCCTGCTTCAGATTCTGTGTCTCCCTTTCTCTCTGCCTGTCCCCTGCCCGTACTCTGTCTCTCTGTCTCAAAAATAAGTAAACATTTTTAAAAACTATAAAAAAAGATAGAGTAAGTGAAAAATCAAGTTAAAAACAATATGTATACCATAATTCCAATTTTGAAAAGAAATGTAATTGCTAGAATATGGATAGGAAAAAAATTTAGGGGGCGAATATACACCAAATTGTCAATTTGAGAGGGTGAAATTTGGAATTTTTCAGTATTGATGTTTTATATTACTATAATTCTTTTATATTTTTCCATTGAACATCTATTACTTTTGTAATGTATTTAAAAAAGGAAAGAGAAAAATTTGTAAATGAAAAAGAATCTCAGAACAAACTCCCAGATGAATAAGAAGGCAACACCTAGATAGAAAAACAGTCTGAATACATTAAAAACAGGACATTAAAAAAGGAAATATAAATGATCAATAAGCAGGAGAAAAACATGTTCACTCTTAACAATAATCAAAGAAATCCCAAGCAAAATGTTTTCTGTCTTTTTTAGCTCATTAAATTGGCAGATTTTTAAAACAGTATAATGACCAATAGGTCAGCAATGAGTGACACAGGCCATCTTGTTTGCCACTGGAGCCAACATAGATAAATACAACCTTTTAGAGGACAGTCTGGTAATCTGCATAAAAAACCCTCAAAATACATATACTTAATTCAATTTCTAGGAATTTATCCTAGAAATAATCCTAGAAAATAATCATAAACACCACAATTTATATACCAAGAATATTTGTACACAACTATCAGGGAAAATTAGAAATATTGTTATCCATCAAAAGGATATGAGTTAAATTAATCTTGGTACATTCATACAAGATAATAATATGTGGCCATTTTTTAAAGTTTATTTATTTTGAGAGGGGAAAAAAAAAAAAGAGCAGGGGAGGGGCAGAGAGAAAGAATCCCAAGCAGGCTCCAGTGCAGACCCTGATGCAGGGCTCCATCCCACGAGCCATGAGATCATGACCTGAGCTGAAGTCAAGAGTTGGATGCCTAACTGACTGAGCCACCCAGGAGCCCCAATCTGTAGCCATTTTCAAATCATGTTTCAGAAGACTATTTAATAACTTTAAAAATTTATATCTCTTATAAATGAAGAAAAAATTTCAAAATGTATTAATATAGCACGGTGCAGATTGTGTGTGTGCACATACATAAGCACATATTAAAAAGACTGATCACAAAGTCAACAATTATTATGCATAAGTAGTATTAAGTGGAAATAACCTTTATTTGTCCTGATTCGTCGCTGGATTTTTCAAAGTTTCTTTAATGGTTATATAATTATCTTTATAGTCCTAAAAGAAATAAGTTCTTTTAAAAGTTGCTGGCCTATGCTTTGGAAAAAAAACTCAGCAGTTTCTCTAAAAATTAAACAGAGTTAACTATATGATCCAGCATATCTGCTCCCCAAGGTATTCCCAAAAGAATTGAAAGCAGAGGTACCTTGGGTGGCTCAGTTAAGTGACCAACTCTTGGTTTCAGCTCAGGTCATATCTCATGGTTCATGAGATTGAGCCCCCGCATTGGGCTCTGTGCTAGATTGGGATTCTCTCCCTTTCTCTCTACCTGTCCCCTCGTCATCGTCTCTCTCTCTCTCTCTCTCAAAATAAATAAATAAACATTTTCAAAAATTAATAAAAGAGAAAGCATATGTACAAACAATAACATATATGAGTGTTCATAACAGCATTATGTAAAATAGCCCTCCCCCAAAATAGAAGTAACCCAAATGCTCATGAACTGATGAATGGATAAGCAAACTGTGGTATGTCTATTCAATGGAATAGTATTGAGCTGTATAAAGGAAATATACTGATTGATGCTACAGCATGGATGAAATGACTACATTATGCTAAAAGTAAAAGAAGCATGTCAAAAAAGCAGTAGCCCATTCAGATGATTGTCCGGAAAAAGCAAAATCATATAAATAGAAAGTTGATTAGTGGTTGCCAGAGACAGAGGAGAGGGAAGAATGATGAGTGACCGCTAATGAGTACAGGATTTCTTCTGGGGGGGTAATGAAATAATTCTGGAATTAGATAGTGGTGATGGTTGCACACCACCTTGAGAATATGCTAAAGCCCACTGAGTTTTAACAGTTTACAGAGAGAGAATTCCATAGTATATGAATTGTAGCTCAATTTTTAAATGTGGAAAAAGTTTCCTGGAAAAGAATAATAGCATTTTAAAAGTATAAATTACTTTATAAACATAACCTACAAAATGATAAGTGCTGTGGTAGAGAGCGGGAACATATAGGGAAAACATCTAACAGTACCTGGGGGTAGAGGAGGCCTCCATTAAAACAGAGACTCTCAAATATTTTGAAAATAAAAAATAGGGGCGCCTGGGTGGCTTAGTCGGTTAAGCGTCTGACTTTCACTTAGGTCATGATCTCGCAGTTCATGGGTTCGAGCCCCACGTCGGGCTCTGTGCTGACTGCCAACTCAGAGCCTGGAGCCTGTTTCAGAGTCTGTGTCTCCCTCTCCGACCCTCCCCTGCTCACGTTGTCTCTCTCTCTCCTAGAAATAAATAAAAATATTTAAAAAAGAAAAGAAAAGAAAAAATAAACTTTTTTTTAAAGTTTATTTTTTTTTGTTTTTTTGTTTTTTTTGTTTTTTTGTTTTTTAATATTTTTTATTTATTTCTAGGAGAGAGAGAGACAGCGTGAGCAGGGGAGGGTCAGAGAGAGAGGGAGTCACAGACTGAAACAGGCTTCAGGCTCCGAGCTGGCAGTCAGCACAGAGCCCGACGCGGGCTCGAACCCACGAACCGCGAGATCATGACCTAAGCGAAAGTCGGACGCTTAACCGACTAAGCCACCCAGGCGCCCCTAAAGTTTATTTTTGAAAGAGAAGAGAGCATATGAGCATGAGTGGGGGAGGGTCAGAGAGGGGGAAGGACAGAAGATCTGAAGCAGGCTCTGTGCTGATAGCAGAGAGCCCAGTGTGGGGCTTGAGCTCACAAACTGTGAGATCATGACCTGAACCGAAGTTGGATGCTTAACCAACTAAGCCACCCAAGCACCCCAAAATAAACTTTATTTATTAATTCATTTAAAAATTACAATAATAATCCATTTTATCACTTAGTTCTCTCAATGATGACATATAGTGCAGGACATTCTGAAAACCAGGAACCTGATATTGGCACAATACAGCTGACTACAGACATTGTTCAGGCTTTACGAGATTTTGCATGCACTCATTTCTAAAAAAAATTTTTTTAACTGAAAAGACAATATAACAACAACATTAAAAAATTTTAAATAAATGATTAGAACTACCCATGTTACTATAAAACCAGCCTGATTATCTTATTCAGAAATATGTTTTTATCATAAGATACTTTAAATACACAAAAAAGATTATATAAAAATAGCTATTTACTCACATTATCTCCATGTATGTTTTTACATCTTTACTACATGTGTAAATATTCATGAAAATAAATAACATTATTTTACACAACTAAAATCCTTATATAATAATTGTGTCACAACACACAGGATGTACATTTTTAAAAATAAATGTTTTTATCATAGTAACATATACTGTCAATTGCTAGTTGGGGAGGGAATTTTGCCACCCTGTCTGGCCACCTTCCCCAGGAAGGGGTTATCATGGAGGTCAGTGCTGAGTCTTTAGAGTGCACTTGCTTGGTTTGGAATTCAGGGTTTTCTTTTTTTTAACAGAATTTTTTCCTTCTTTTTATTATTTTGAGAGAGAGAGAGAACATAGAAGTGAGGGAGGGGCGTAAAGAGAGGGGAGAGAGGATCCTAAGCAGGCTCTGCACACTCCGGGCAGAGGCTGATGCAGGACTCTAGCTCACAAACCACAAGATCCTGACTCGGGCCAAAATCAAGAGTGGGGCACTTAACTAACTGAGCCACCCAGGCACCCCTGGAATCCAGAACCTTCTATTCACCCACAGTACCATGAGATGAATTACTTACTCACTCTGATTCTCAGTCTCCTCATCTATAAAATAGGGGTAATGACAGTTCCTATTTCATAAAGTGATGAGTATAAATTAAGGTTATGCATGGGAAATGCTTGGTACAGTGAAGCACAGTACCTGGAAGTGCTCAGTAGGTGTTTCGATCACAGTCATCTTTATTATTGTAGATATAAACCCAGACATGGGGCTAACGCTCTTCCCACAATGAAACAGAATGGTGCATTTGATAACCAGAGCCCACTCAGAGTAAGAGAGCCTTGCGTGCTTTCTACCTTCTCCCTGTGAGGTGCTGTTAGCTAACATTCAGCTTTGAGCAAAGGGTGGGGATGGGAGGCTGTGCTTTATAATGTTAACCAATTTCTGTGGTGTGAAATACTCCCACCCTGGCTGATTTCAACCTGAATGAAGTTCACTGAATGCAGAGTCGGAAAGAGGTGATCAGAATCTGCTCTCAAACTCATGGACCTGCCCCAGCACACCCAAGAGGTAATTCTTCTTCTCTTTTGCAGCCCCTTTGTTCCCTGCTGAAACTAGACCTCCTCCCCCTTGGGCAGAGGACCTGCATCTCCACCCCATGTCCTCCTGCAGAGGTTAAGAGGCTGTGCCTGGAAGTTACAGGAAGTCTTTAGGCCTGAAGCTCAAAGTGGTGCTCATGCCCTGCTCACCAGACTGTTCAGAGCAAATGGTACTTTAATTCTCATTTGCTAGTATTCCCTACAAGTCTGCAGCCCTCGGGGGATCTTGGCTGTGGCCGTGGCCATGGCTTGGGTAAGACTGTTATCTTTGGATCACATCAACATAATGCCTTCTTAAGACCAAAAGCTCCTTACCTATTTTTAACATGCAGCATTTATATCTGGCACTGTTTCAGCACTGTTTCTACTTAGGAAGTTAAAGTAATCATTTCTGCATCTTTCCACAGTCTTCAAAATGATACTTTTTGACAACTACATAATTCCATTAATACACTAAATGTAAGGTGTATGTAAAGAAAAAGGAACCAGGGGGGCAAACACCGGGAAACGTGGCATAAATACGGGGAAAGAATAAGAATTTCAAGAACTTAGTACAGCCTTGAATATTAATAAGAGAAGTAAAGTGAACCATTGAATCTTCCAATTAGGTCAGTAGTGATTTTAGGAAGAGAAAGTTAATCTCTGTCCTGGAGGCAGAAGTAGGTAAAGGCAATGAAGGAATTAAGATCGCGTGTTTGCTGGGTGCCAGGGACCGTGGTAGATTCTTTTCTAGCATGACATCATTTAGAAGTTATAGTGGAGGAACCGAAGCTTGGAGTCGTTCATTAACCCGCCCAGGGTTGCCCAGGTTTTATTGCAGTCAGGAGTGAATGAGAATGAAAGCAGTAGAGACAGAGGTATAAATAATTCTTTCTGGAATCATGATGGGGAAAGAAGAGAAAGCAACAGCGAGATAGAGTATGAGGACATGGAATCGCTGTTTTTTATCGTAAAAACAAAGTTCAGTTCCTCCAAGGTCAACACTGAAAAAGAGCCCTCACGTGACTGCAAGGCCAGAAGCAGAGGCCACCAAACACTGAACGCTGTCCCAAGATTCATCTTTCTTCTGGGAATCTTGGCCTCATTACCTTTGCTCCAGCAAAGCCTCCTCAGATCCTTTCTTCCTGTCCTAACTGAGACTGGAGCAGGAGATAACAGAAGGCTTTTTTCCTTATTGAAGTCTATCATTGACACAATGTTACATGTAAAAGGCATTTCTTTACATCCCATGGCAAAACCAAATCAGAGCTAGAAAGTTTAAATGACTTCCTTCAAGGAAAGGGTAATGCTTCCTAACCTTGTCCAGTCATAGAAACCACTCAGAATGCTAGTTTAAACAAAACGTCAAGAGATTTGGATTCAGAAGGTCTAGAGTTGGCCGCCTGGAAATGAGTGTTTTAAAGTAATGCCAGTTTATCCTTAAATTCCTGCAAGTTTGGGTATCACTGCATCGGCAAGTAACAGAGAAATAAACATAGTCCCATAAATCTGTGTGGTGTGGCTCCCAAGAAAAGGCCTGCTTATAACCATGTTGAAGTCTTCACCCTAACCTCACAGGTTTGATGCTATCTTCACACATGCTGGCTATTTTAAACTCTGATCTGGGTCCAACAGAGGGAAGCCCTTGGCCAAATCCTAAGGTGGCAAGGGAGGAGGGAGAGAAGGCTTCTTCCATTCTTCACAGTTTCCAGAGACTGAGTCATTAGTTCCTAACTAGCTTACTCACCAATACAGGCAAGGCCTGACTTTACCCACCCTCTCCTGTCATGGCTCTAGCAGGAGATGTGACGGCAGCCAGTGCTCTCTCAGTGGCTCCTCAGTCTCCCCACGAGTCAGTCTGAGGAAGGATGACCAGACATCCAGGTTTGCCTGGGCTTGGTCCTGACCCACTACTCCTAAGAGCCCAGAGTCCTCTCTGGTTTGCTGTACTCTTTCATTCTCAGAAGGGTCCCAGTTTGGATGATAAATTATATACTCATGCTGTCCATGAACAATGAGCTAGAACAAAATCATGAGTGCACAAAAGCAAGTAGTAGTCTGCCAGCAATTTACATAATGACTTCCATTTATCAAGCAAATCACTGTGACACCACACACATCACTTCAATTAACCCTCACTGCAAACCAATGAGGGACATGGATTTTGCAAATGAGGGAAGTATCAGGGTTAAGTGCCTTGACCAGAGCCAACCAACTATGAGGAACAGAACTGGATTCAAACATCCATCTGCGTGACCCCACCTTCTGCCCTGAAAGGGGCCTGGCTGCCTCTTTGGGGCATGTGGACACCCCACCCCCAGTGTCTGTGTGAAGAAACAACTTAACTGAGAAAGTTGGTTGGTTTCGACACTAAAGGAAAACTCTCAATATTCGCATTTTCCCCTCACATTTGAAAGTAGAAATCTGCCTCTGCAGCTGTTTGTAGAATTCAGCTCTTGCTTGTTTCTGTAACCTGATTTGAAAGAACACTTCCAAAAGAAGCAACCGAGTCTACAAAAGCACAGTTGGAATCAAATGGATCCAACCAGTTCGCAAATGGAAAATAACACTAAGGAATAAGTTTTGCATCACAAGCATTGATGCTCTGAGTCATTCCTAAGGGCACTGAGTACTTACATGTAACCCAGAGAATGGATTAAAATCTCGGCTTTATATTCGCATGGCTTCATCTTCTAAAACCACTGATTGCTCTCCCAGTAAAGGTGACTTTAAATTTTAGCCTTTGCTTTCATCACCAGTTTGTCCACAGTTTCCATTTTTTCCCCTTTTTAAAACAACTGGGTATGTTGTTTTTTTTTTTTGCATTTTTTAATTCCAAAAGCACTCCCTTAATGCATTCTTTGACACACACACACACACACACACACACACACACATACATCACACACAAGCCTTAAGTGACCTTTGATCAATACCCCAATCCCAGATCTGTACACTGTTACTGATTTGGTTTTTGTCCTTCTAGATATTTTTCTATTCAGGAAATTACTTTTCTTCTACCTTCTGCCTTTTGCAATAAATAAAGCTTCCACTATAACTGCTTTTCCCTTCCTCCCCTCAAACTCCATCATGAGGAAGCAACTAAAACCTCAGGGGCTGAAATCTCCCAAAGAGTCACTGCAGGCCCTCTCTCTCTCTGTCTAGTTCGTCTTTCATCCTGTTGAGTGCTTGAAGAGCTAAAGCTCCAAAGTCAGACTTCTGGGTGTGAATCTTGGCTCCATCACTTACTAGTTGAGTGACCTTGGGCAAGTTCATTCATTCACTGTTTGTTCAGCAAATATTTATTGAGTGCCCATTATGTGTTAGAGTATAATGGTGTACAAGACAATATTCTGACCCTTACAGAGCTTACATTCTAGTGGGAGACACAGAATATAAGCCTACGAATGAACAGAGCATAATTCTAAGATGCAATAAATGCTCTGAAGAATAATGAAACAGAGCCGGGGGACAGATACCACCGTTTTCAATGTAGGCGATCAGAGAAAACTTCCCGGAGGATGTGACATTACAGCAGAAAGCTAAGTAAAGTCCGAGAACAAGGCATGAAAAGATGTGAAGGGAAAGGCAAGTACAAAGGCCCTGAGGCAGAAACTAGCTTCAGGTGTTGGAGGAACAACAGGAAGGCAAGTGAGCTGAAATGGAGTGTAGGAGAGAGAATGGGGCACATGAACATTCCACTTTCCACCACCACCCCTGTCTTCTTATCCCTGTCTACCCCCAAATTTCTCCAGCTCTGTGGGATCCTATGGTCTAGTGTTTTCCTACCTTTTTATTGCTCCTCTCCTGCCTCATATTCTCCTTCCCTCCTTAACCAGCTTAGATCCAAAGTCCAGTACAGTAACTACTCCCTTGCATCAACACTCAAGTCCCCAGCTGCCTACCATCTTTCTTTCCTCAGACTTGCAACACTTCCTCCCCCAATCTTCACGGACAGATTCCTGTTTCACTGAGAAAATAGAAACAAACAATAGGGGACTTCCATAAGCTCCTACCTGCACTTGTACCCCCCATCCCCAGCTCCTGTCCCGTGGGTGCGGACTGAAGGCCTTGCTACAGGTCCTCACCCTCCATCCCTCCAGCCTTCTCTGGTGAGTGCCCTTCTTTCTCCTTCATGCTCCCATCAGCAGTACTTTCCTCCATTGTCACAAAACCATCTCCTGATGACCCGCCTGCCCCGTTTAGCCATCACCTCATGTTTCTACAGCACAACCACTCTTGCTCACCATCTTCACCTTCTTTTTCTGCATTCCCTCTGAACCCTGTCCGGCAGGCTGTGTACCACTGTCCCACTCAAATTGCCTTGTTTGCTAAATCTTTCACATTGCCAAAGCCAATGCTTGATCCTCTATCCTCATTTCCCAGACCTGTGGGCAACATGGGAGCCCTCTCCCTACACTGCCCTGGCCTCCATTATCGCTCCTGTTTCTGATTCCAAGCAAGTCTCCCTGCAACTTCCTACATGGCCTGCCCTCTCCCTGACCCACCCCCAGGACCTCTCTGACCTCTGCTTACTGCCGCACCTTACCCTCTCTGCTCTAGGCACGTCTGCCTCATTGCTGTTCCACAAACACACCAAGCACACTCTTCCACAGGGGCCTTTGCATTTGCTGTTCCCTGTGTCTAGAATGTTCTTCCTCCAGAATCTACTTGGCTCACTCCTTAGTCACCTCCATATTTCTGTTCTAGTGTCACTTTCTTGGGAAGACCTTCCTGGCCATCCACTCGGCCATCCCTAATCTGCTTTTCTTTCTTTTCTTTTTTTCAAGTTTATTTTTTTTAGTAATCTCTACATCACAAGATTCAAACTCATGACCCCAAGGTCAAGAGTCACATGCTCTACCGAATGAATCACCCAGATGCCCTCCTATTCTCCTTTTCTACTTCATTTTTCTCCATAGAACTTACTACCATTTGATAGCCTACATATTTTTTGATTATTGTTTCCTCCCACTAGAATGTAAGCTCTATGAACTAAAATGTAAAAAGACCACTCTTAGGAGGCAGTGACTTGGTGGCTCAGTCAGGTGAGTATCCAACTCTTGATTTTGGCTCAGGTCATATCTCATGGTTCATGAGTTCAAGCCCCACATCAGGCTCTGTGTACTGACATAGTGGAGCCTGCCTGGGATTCTGTCTCTCCCTCTGTTTACCTCTTCCCTACTTGCTCTCTATCTCTTTCAAAATACATTTTAATTTAAAATAAAATACTAAAAATAATATAAAAATAATTGTTAATTTAAAATAAAATAATATAACAATTTTTAATTTAAAATAAAAAATATTAAAAAATTAAAAGACCACTCTGAGGAGATAGAGACATCCAGTTATGGAATGAATTCAGCATGGGCATGAAATGGGCATGGTATAGGGAATATAGTCAGTGACATAATAGAGCTGCAAGGTGACAGATGGTGGTTACACTGTGATGAGCACAATATAAAGTTTTGAGAAGTCAAATAAACTATCTTGTACACCTGAAACTAATACAACACTCTGTCAACTATACTCAAATAAACACATTTAAAAAAAATAAAAATAAAAGGACTATCGCTGCTGTTTGTAGGGAAGACTGTACGGGGGTGGGGGTGGGGGGCAGTTGGAGGCTAAGGCAGTGTCCAAGCAAGATAGATAATGAGGGCCTGAGCTAAGATGAAAAAAGGTCAGGGGCTCCTGGGTGGCTCAGTTGGTTAAGCGTCTGACTTCAACTCAGGTCATAATCTCACAGTTCATGAGCTCGAGCCCCACATGGGACTTTCTGCTGTCAGTGTAGAGCCCACTTCAGATCCTCTATCCCTGTCTCCCTCTCTGCCCCTGCCCCTTCCTCCCTCCTTCTCTCTCTCTCTCAAAAATAAACATTTTAAAAATATAGGAAAAAATCAGAGTTTTGAATATATTTTGGAATTATCACAGATAGCGAGAACTTGTTACAAATTGGATGAGGGGTCTGAGAGAAAAGAGGGATTTGGTTTTGGGCCTCGGTCCTTTCATCTTTCTGAGCTTGTTTCCCCTGACTGTAAAATGGGGACAATTAGAACATCTCCCTCTTGGAACTATTGCAGAAGGGGATAGAAGACACCCAGTCTCGCACAGCGCTGGGCACGTAGTAAACCCTCCGTAAACGTTGGCACTTATTACTACCCCAGAGATGACTGTTTCCCTGCTTCCTGGGTAAATAGGATTACAAAAATATCCACCCACGGAGACTGAGGAAACAAGACACTTTTTGTAGAGTGCACCCTCCCCTCCCGAAGGATAGACTTTTACTTTATTTAACAGAATACTTAACGTTAGTGTTGGAACAGTTTACTTGCACACAGATACATAAAAGGATTCCTCACATTTCAAAAGAATCATAAGTCGCCTTTAAGTAGTGTTTGTCCATTCAATACTTAGCAGAAAGAGTAACTGAAAGCTAAAATTACAAACCTCTGCTGATTAAGAATCAATCCAAAATGTAAGAAAAGTACATCTGAAATAATAATGATTTTGCAGGTATTTGCTGCATTTTGATATACTAGAAACTAAAATACCACACTGTCTGGTTCAGTACAGGATACCTGGCAACACTGTTTGTCGGTGTAACTCAGCTTTCTGCAAAGGCAATACCCAGCCCTTTTTGGCTGCCTTGGTCTGTCCTCATTTCCCCCTGGAAAACTGTTTTAAACTTAGTACAGATAACATTCTGCCTCTATTACAATTAGCGCCTTCTCTCAATAGGTCACCTGGTTTGGCAAGTGCTTCTGTGGGGTAACCCTGTATCTTCTTTCAAAACCTCTCAAAGGCAGCCTCCAGGTTGCATGTGAAAAGCTGCCTGTGGGGAATCTAGGGGCTGCTCTGGGACCTTCAGGGGCTTTCCTGCTAGCATCTTCTGCCTCACCAGATCTCCCTGGTTATTGGTTAACCTCCCTGATTATTATTCCCCCAACTCATGGGTAGACCAGCCATTCTTCTTCCTGACCCCCAGGCACCCTGGGAGATGGGTGAGGAGTCCCTAAATCTGAGCTGCCTTTCCCTCCCTGCACTATAAGTGAATTCCTCCTTAAATGCTTATACTACCTGGGAACCTGCAAAAACAACCAGAATTTGAATGGGAGCTGAAAGAATTTGCCCAGTGGATGGGTCTCTGCCCCATGACCTCCAGACTCAACTGGAGGACTCTAGCTTCTCACAGTAGGGTCTCAGACGGACCAGCAGGTTCACCAGGGAACTTGTTAGAAATGCAGAATCAGCGGCGGTATTCCTGACCTGTTGAATCAGAATCTGGGTTTTAAGGAGACAGGTAATTCCCACGCATCTACAAGTTTGAAAAGCCAGAGAAGTATGCTGGCCCCTCCCTTCCTGCTTGTCAGGGAGAATTCTTGTTAAGTGTTCTGTTTAAGGGACTGAGACCAGCCTGCTACATTGTCCTCACTTTCCTCCCTCCCTCCCTTTCTTCCTTTCTCTCTCCCTTCCTTCCTTTCTGCCTTTCTTTCTTTCTTGATCTCTATGCCCAATGTAGGATCCAGGGTTTCATGCTCTATCAACTGAGCCAGCCAGGCACCCCGTTTTCACTTTTCAAAGAATTGGGAGCTCAGGACTTCCCATACCTACTCTGCTCTGCCCACTCACAGCCGGTGGTTTATTAGGGACCCCCTTCTCTTCTACAAGCCCTGTTTCCCCACTCAAGGCTCTGTTCCTGGAGCATTCCCTGGAAGGCAAATTTTCTGCTGTGCTTCTCCCAAAGTAAAGCCTGTGATTGGTGCTTCCTCTTCTGCACCTCTTAGAGCTGCCTTCACCTGTCCAGTGACAGCCCCTGACCTGGTCTTCAGCCAGATGGGAGAGGTCTCTCGCAGAGCAGGGGACTTGCCAAGGCGTACTCTGAAGGTGAAACCTCCCAGACTCCCCTCACTGCACGGACATACCGCCCTGTTCCTTTTTCCTGCCAGCTGCTCCTTACAGAACACAAGTAAAGGCTACCTTCAAACAGGGACACCCAGGGAAGGAGGAGGATGTGGACCGACAAAGAGCCTTGGAAAGAGAGTCAGGGCTTCTTGGAAACAAGCCAGCAGGAGAGGCAGGTACATTTAAAATGCACTTGATTCTTTGAAGCTTTGAGGATTTGAGTTTAGGGTTGTTTTTAAGCTTTCCAAATGAGGAGGGAAAAAATTATCAGAAAACTTTTCTGGAACTTGGAAACCAGAGACTCTTCTAAGGTGGAACTGTAAGGCTATTTGGCTCTCAATTTAGTGGTCAGGTTAATTAACCACACATTCTTTCTCATACCTTTATCATTTATTACACAACCGATTCCCATCCCAAAAGATACACTAAAAGTCAACTTCCAATCTTTTAAAAATCTTTGTGTACCAAATGCACTGTCCTAGGAGGTTTAGAAAAATTTGCTCATCCACTGGGTGTTATATGGAAACCAACTTGACAATAAACTATTCGTAAAAAAATTAAAAAAAAAAGAAAAAAGAAAAAAATTAGCTCATCGGATCCTTAATGTAATCTAATAAAATATGTACTGTTATTAACTATATTTATAGATGAAGAAATTAAGTCACAAGACATTAAGTAACTTGTTTACGGTCACACAGAAATAAGGACAGAACTAGAATTCATACCCAGAAAGTTTGGGTGGGTCACAGTCACATGCTGATCACTTGACTATGCTGCCTCTTTAAAGGCCTGGGTATGTGTGTGTTTGTTTATTTATATTTATATTTTAAATTTAATTTCAATTTTATTTATATGTAAATATAAAATATAGTTTAAATATTTATTTACTATACAATTCATATGTGACATATTTTTACATATTATATATTACAGATTTTATATGTATATTATATACATCTATAAATCTATATGAGAGAAAGTGTGAAACAAAGATAGGATTCTAGATGCCGTTTTTCCAAATGGCCATCTTTCCACATGTTTTCAAAACGTGCCTAAAACCCAACTTTGAGAGAAGTATAATTTTTCTGTAGATATATCCTCTTGAGGAGTCTAGAGGACTAGTTTCACAAACTTCAGCTTCCTCATCTGAGAAATGTGGTCGCTGGATTAAAGGAACTAGTTTGTCGAGTGACTGTAAGGAGCACGCCAACTTTAAAATTATTAAAATTTCCTGGAAAAATACCCAGGTAATTTTTCTTCTTTAGGTTTGATTCTACTGGAGATGTCATGGCTTAGTATTCCTTAAGCTAATTCTGGATTGTTCTTGTGCCCTTGACTAAACGTAACACAGGCTTGTTCTGTACAATTGGTAATGTCTTAATGCTTGTGTGTCAGGTTTAAGTTTAAATTTCTGTAGTCTCAGCTCAGGCCTTGGGTTCACCCAAAAGGTAATCAACGCTCCAGTAAACAAGCGAGGGCAAACGAACGGCGTTCTAGCTACTGATGCAAGTTCGCCCTCTGCTGGCCATGTGGAGGTGATGCGGCCTCATGAAGAGACCTCTTTCCTTCCTAGGTACAGCCCAGCTTTAGCCTTTACCCTCCTCCCGTAGCATTCCTACAAGCAACGTTTGTTAAGCACGTATCCTGAGCTAGGCACAAGTGTGCTTAGGGCTGGAAATCAAAGATAAATAAAACTGTCGTAGTCTTAAAAGATCTCGGTCTACTGGGGCACACCCAAATCAGATCCTTGTAATTCAACTTGAGAGTTCTGTCACTAGAACTGTGCCTCATGTCCCATAAGTTTGCAACCACAAGTGGCATACAAGAGTCCAAATCAAACACCACAATACAATGCCCTTTTGTTAGGGAAGGAGGACTGTGACTCATTCTAGCATTTTCTCTGTGCACAGAAACAGACGGCCTGTATAGGAGGAACCTGGCTAACCTATGCTTCCTTAGAGACCCAGGCTACCTGGGATAGTCCTGACCATCCCCCTCCAAGGTGAGTGTGGGAAGGGCTGAAGAGAAGGTCAGGATTCAAGAGAGAGAGAGAAAATAAATGGAGGTTAAAAACAGGGGCCAGGAGGGACACCTGGGTGACTCAGTCGGTTAAGTGTGAACTTTGGCTCAGGTCATGATCTCACAGTTGGTGAGTCTGAGCCCCTGCATGGATCCCTGTGCTGACAGCTCAGAGCCTGGAGCCTGCTTCAGATTCTGTGTCTCCCTCTCTCTCTGCCCCTCCCCTGCTGGTACTCTCTCTCTCTCTCTCTCTCTCTTAAAAATAAACATTAAAAAAAAACACACACACAAAAAAAACAGGGGCCAGGATACGTATGCATTTCCACATTAAATGAATAAGTATATTTAAAATATACAACTAAGATCTCTGACTTTGAGCAAGGAGATTCTAGCTTACCTTCCTAAAATTAGATTTTGTTGGATTTTTTTTTTTTTACAGAATTTCTCTGGCCATGTTTTTGAAACTAGGCCAGGAGACTTCCTGACTTTCTAAAACACAAAATTTACCTGCTCCTCTTCTCAAATCAGGCTTCCTGCCCTGAAAATCCTTACCTAATTCTCAGCAAATATGAGCCCTATTACCAAAAAAACAATCCCCCCCATTTTATGCAATCAGCAAAAACAAAACCTACATTTTTATGGATGTCTGAAATGTTAAGAATGTACCTGTAGGGGGACGCCTGGACAGCTCAGCCAGTTAAGCATCCAGCTCTTGATTTCAGCTCAGGTCAATGATCCGTGGTTCGAGCACCGCTCTGGGCCCTGCTTTGACAGCATGAAGCCTGCCTGGGATTTTCTCTGTCTCTCTGTCTCTGTCTCTCTCTGTCTTTCTGTCTCTTTCTCTCTCTCTCTCTGTCTCTCCCTCTCTCTCTGTCCCTGCCCTGTTCTCTCTCTCTCTCTCAAAATAAATAAATAAACTTAAAAAAAATAATTTTTTAAAATGTTTTATTTATTTCTAGGAGAGAGAGAGACAGCGTGAGCAGGGGAGGGTCAGAGAGAGAGGGAGTCACAGACTCTGAAACAGGCTCCAGGCTCTGAGCTGGCAGTCAGCACAGAGCCCGACGCGGGGCTCGAACCCACGAACCGCGAGATCATGACCTTAGCGAAAGTCGGACGCTTAACCGACTAAGCCACTCAGGTGCCCCTAAAAAAAATAAATTTTTTAAAAAAGAATGGATCTGTAGAAATTCTAAACATAGCGCATTAAGCTTTGTGAAGTAAATTGAATGAAAGTGAGTAAAACAAATACGCAAAGGTCACTGTAATGACCAAGGTAACCTGTATGTAGTAGTAAAAGCTGATCAGAAGTTTCACCTGGCTATATAATTTTTTTTATTAAAAAAATTTTTTAATGGTTATTTATTTTTTGAGGGAGAGACAGACAGACAAGGAGCAGGGGACGGCCAGAGAGACAGAGGGAGACATAGAATCTGAAGCAGGCTTCAGGCTCCCAGCTGTCAGCACAGAGCCTGATACAGGGCTCAAACCAACAAACGATGAGATCATGACCTGAGCTGAAGTTGGACGCTTAACTGACCTCGCTACCCAGGCGCCCCTGGTTATATCATAGTTATACTTCTTTTATCTGCCCTAATTCAGGGGAGGTAGGATGGTTGGGAGGTAGTGAGGATAAGGATGCAGAAGAGGGGACCATACACTAAAGTGTTGTGCCTGGTGATAAATTAAAACATGTTGAATTTCCACAGTTATGTTGGAATTTCATATATCTTGTGGAAAGGTTTAGAAAGTATTTCCCATATAGCTTTAACACAAAATAAAAACTCCTCAGGAATGGTTAGCATATAGTACTTTACCTATTATATAAATAATAATAAATACTATTTATGTAATACATAATGAATAATATTTATGAGTAAATATAGGCTCTGCTTTATTCAATTATAAAGAATTATAATAACTTTATCAATAATCCTTTATATCATAATTCTGTATGAATTATTAAAGTATCAATTTGGCTTTTAACCAGAATATCCCCCTAGGTTGTAGAAAGGTTAGGACTAGTACAATGCTCTTTGTATCTCCCATATTGTGCCTTTGTACAGTTGGTTGCTTGCTTGCTTTATGCCCTACTTCGTTCCACAAGAGATTTAAGTCTGCTCATGTCTTTCACATCAGAGGTGCCAAATTGCATTGAACTCTCTGCTGCTAGGCTGTGTATATATGTTTATAAAGAATGTGTAAAAATGTATGTCAATTACAGTAGCCATAATAATAGATGAATATATTTGAATAATACTGAATACCAAAACTGATATTAACTGAAACAAGTTACACACACACGCTTTTCTTTTTTTCTTTCTTTTTTCTTTTTTCTTTTTTTTTTACTCTATAGCTTTTTTGAGCAGTAACAGAAGAGAAATGCATGAAAGATAAAGTCAAGCTGGGGTAGGTCCAATGCAGTGAGTCCTTTGGGGTCCCTATCAGATAAATGGATTTTTATCTGTTTATAGTTATCCAAACAAACACAACAGAATAGAGATGTGAAGGTAACTCAAGATTCAGTCATCTCAACATATAGTCCTTGAAAACTGCTATCTTCTGTCTCCTTTTGGTTCTAAAGGGAAAAGGATACAAATTTCTGTTCTCTCTAGGGAGCTGATCCTCTGTTAAAACAGGCAAAACACATAGGTCCTTATGTTTATTTACAGTGTTGAATTATATAACAGGATAGAGGTACCAAATGCATTCAATAAAGACACTTTCTTTAAAATAGAGAAGGATTTCCTGGGGGAATAAAGTCCGGAATGTTACGGTAATTTTGTGACTCATCCAGGCCTAATTACCAACCAACAAAAATAAGATATTCCATAATGCTCTCAGTCTTTATTACATTCTGGTTTATAGGGCATTATTCTGCTGTTTGCTTTTGTTCAAAGTCTTTACAACCAATATCCCTTATCTGTCAATATGTACCAGGTGGAAATCTTCGTAATCATGGAAGTTTATGTGCAAAAAAATTGTCTAGGCCCCTGCTTTGAGTATGCAGTGAGCGCAAGCCACAGGAGCATCGCTGTGGTCCAAGGGCCCTGGGTTGACTGGGTCTTACCTGAGGGACCCTGGAATAACACAGCTAACACTGGAGAAACAGAAACGAAAGTCTCAGCCTGTAAAATGGGCCTTACATGACGCCAGAGGGCAAGTAAAGTCAACAATGGGAGAACAGTGGTGATTAGGACCCAGAAGCTAAGAAAAAGTCTTTAGGAGCCAAGGAGTCAACTAGAACCATTCAAAACTAAGGCTATGGGCCCACAAGGTAGACCAAAATATTCCTCACCCCCCTTTCTCAGTCATTATATTACCTAGTTAATTTACACTAAGAAATTAGTGGTAGTATAAGATGATGATGATGATGATGATGGCCAGAAGTGGTGTTTTTTTCTCCTTGAATTCTAGACATATGATGTAACAACCCTTACTTATAAGCTACTTTACTGGTTTGCTTGAGTACCCACTGTCACAGGGACCAAAAATACTCAAACAGTGCATTCTCTCTGCAGATCAACAGGGGAATCAGAAGATAGCCCGGTGAACAAGGAATCAGCCAAAGGGAGTCCAAAGAATGAAGTCACAGTGGCATAAGGGTATGATAGCTTAGGCATCCACCTGACTGTTGGAGAACCTTACTCCCTTACAGCATCTACATTAGGACCGGATTAGCCACTGGGAACAGAAATGCTAATTGGCTGTCTTATGGGATCCAAAATGGTGAGAAAGGAGAGTCAAGAGTACTAGAAGTTCAGTTTCTACAGCTGAGGAAATATGGAGGATTTGGCAGTTTGTTTTTTTGTAAATTGGAGATTTTTTTTTCAAATATAAAACATTTTTCATAGACCCCCCGAAAGTATCCTAGGACCTTGGCATGGAGTCTGTAGTATTCCATGATAATGATCCCTACAGTTGTAGCCTCAGCCAGAGATATGCAGGAACCAGCATTCCTGACGGAACTGAGAGAGTAGAGGCACTGGTTACTAGAATAAGCCATGGATGGAATGCCCCGTAAGAACAGAGCCAAAACTATTCCCCAACACCTGGTCCATAGTAGGCAAAAATGAGTATTTGAAAATGAATGAACAAATTAACAGGTAAACCAGAAAGTCAAAGTAGAGGGATGATAACTAGTTTTAAGTAGTAAAAACAACAAGAGATCAGAATCCAGGAAATTAGATTAAGTCGAAAAGACTATATAGCACCTGGTAATCAGAATACGGATCTAATCATAGTGGTGGCCTCTTTGCATTTCCTGCTGAATTCAAGTGGCATTAAGTTTCTTGATATTTTTTCCAATATTTTATTATACAAATGTGTAAACATATAGCAAAATTGAGAAAATTTTATGATGAATACTGTACACTTACCATCTGGATTCTATCACTAATATTTTACTTAGTTTAGCACACACCTATTTATTTCTCTATCCAATAGTCTATTCATCTTATTTTTTATGCATTTCCCAAGTAAATTGCAGACATCATTATATGTCCCCCTAAATAACTCAACATGCATATCATTAAATAGAGTTAAAAATTTGTTGATTTTTTTAAAAAAATTTTTTTGAAGTGAATTTATTTACAATTAAATGCAAAATCTTACTTGTAAATCCCAGGCTTTAACAAATGCCTACAATTGTGTATCCCAAACCCCTACCAAGATATAGAACACTACCATCACCTCAGGAACTATTCAATTTTTTGAGAATGGTGATTTTCTTGGTAGAGTGAGGGTAGAAGTGTTGAAATTTCAGCGTGATCTGATTGTAGCTTAAAATAGTAGGGGAGAACTTTCAGGTAGTCCTATATTGGGGAATAAATAGAACTCCATGAGCATCATGTTCAGAAGTGATCTCAAGGCACATGGGTGGCTCAGTTGGTTAAACCATTGATTCTTAATTTTGGCTCAGGTCATGGTCTCACTGTTGGTGGGAAGCCCTGCATTGACAGTGAAGAGGCTGCTTCTGATCCTCTTTCCCTCTCTCTGCCCCTCCACTGCTTGTGCATGCACAGAGTGCCCCCCCAAATAATTAAACTTAAAAAAATGACCTCAAGGGATCCATTAAGAATGAACTAGCTGTTCTTGAACTTCAGTCTCAAGTTAAAGACTTGTCTGTCTTGTACAGACAGTATGTAGCAAACTTCTTTCTTCTCTAACATACTCTACACTGATAAACATACAGGAGAAGAGCTCACTTGTATCCCATTTGTATCCCTGACAGGTCTGGAACTCAGTTGGCCTGACTCACTTGCAGAGTCTAGACTCTTCTGAACCGCTTTCTACACTGTTTCTAGTACCCAGACATATTAAATTCCTAAAACCGATAAGCCAATAAGTCTTATTTCCTCTCAGAATTGTGTGCTGAAAACCATGTACAAAGCTTTCTTAGTACAAATCGTAAGGTAATAAAACACAATCATTCATATTACCAGATGTGATCTTCATTTAACTGGTATTTTGCTGTGCAACATTTCAGATGTGACATCTGGCGTCAGAATATGGAACTTGAGTCACATTTGTGTCATACATTGGACATTATGATGTCATCAAAATACTGTATTAAAACACCCTTTGAAAACTTTTATTATGGAAATATTCAATTATATACAAAAGTCGAGAATATAGTAATGAATCTCCACGGACTTATCACCCAGGCCCCAACAATTATGTTCTTACTAAAATGCATTCCAGATTCACTCATGTTGTGGCATGAATCAATAGTTTGCTCCACTGTATGAATTACCAGTTTGTTTATTCATTTACACCTTCATTGCTGGTTTGGAGGCATTCATGAGTAAATATTCACCTACACATTTTTGAGTAAACAGAAGTTTTCATTTTAACTGGATAAATACCTAGGAATGGGATGGCTGCCAGACCATGTGATAAATGTATATTTAACTTTATAAGCAATGGCAAAACTTTTTCCTGAAGTGGTTATATTATTTTGCATTTCCAGCAGCAATGAATGAGAGTTCCTATTGCTGCTCATCATGGCCAACATTTTGTATCCATCTCTTTATTTTGGCCATTCTAATAGATGTGCGATGGTGACCCATTATAGTTTTAAGTTATGTAACCCTAATGACTAATGATATTGAACACCCTTCCATATGTTGATTTGCCATTCATTTATCTTCTTAGGGAAGTTTCTTCTCAGATATTTTGCCCATCTTTAAATTGGGTTATTTGTTTTATTACTATTGAGGTTTAAGAGCTCTTTCCGTATTCTAAATAGAACTACATTATGACCCAGTAATTCCGCTACTGAGTACCCAAAGAATACAAAACCACTAATTCGAAAAGAGACATGCACCCCTATATTTATAGCAGCATTACTTACAATAGCCAAACTATGGAAGCAGCCCAACTGTCCATCAATAGATGAATGAATAAAGAAGATGTGGTGTACGTATACAATTATTCAGCCATAAAAATGAATGAAATCATGCCATTTGCAGTGACATGAATGGATCTAGAGAGTATAATGCTAAGTGAAAGAAATCAGTCAGAGAAAGACAAATACCACATGATTTCACTTATATGTGAGATTTTAAAAACAAACAAAAAAGAGACAAACAAAAAAACTGACTCTTAACTAGAGAAAACAAACTGATTGCCAGGGGGGATGTGGGCGGTTGGATGGGTGAAACAGGTGAAGGGGATTAAGAGTACACTTATCATGATGAGCACTGAGTAATGTAGAGAATTGTTGAATCACTGTGTTCCACACCTGAAGCAGATATAACACTATATGTTAATTATACTGGAATTAAAATGAAAAAAAAAATACAGCATGGGTGCGTGGCTCAGTGAGTAAAGCATGCAACTCTTGGTCTCAGAGTTGTAAGTTCAAGCCCCATGTTGGTCAGAGAGCCTACTTAAAAAAATATATAGGAAAAAAGTTATTTATATATTCTGAATGCAAGCTCCTCATTAGGTATGTGATCTGCAAACAGTTTTGTCCCTATCTACTCCTTGTTATTTCATTCTCTTAACAGATTGTTTTGCAGAGCAAAAGTTTTTAATTTTGGTAAAATTCAATTTTTCAACTTTTTGTTTTATGGATTGTGCTTTTGGTGTCATATCTAAAAACAGATCACCAAATCCAAGATCTCCAATGGCTTGTTTTTTTTCTAGAAGTCTTATAGTTTTACATTAATGTTTAGGTCTGTTGAGTTAATTTTTGTATGAGTTATATGTCCAGATTTCCATTTGCACATGGATGAATAGCTATTCCAGCATCAGTTTTGGAAAACACTATCTTTTTTTCTATTGAATTGCCTCTATAACTTTGTCAAAAATAAGTTTAGTACATTTTTATAGGCTTATTTTTGGACTCTCTATTTTGATCAATTGATAAATTGATATATACATCTGTCTTTTTAACACTAACACACTGTTTCCATATAAATGTTGAATCCACTTGTCAATATCTAAAATATGTGTGCTGAGATTTTCCTTGGGATTGTGCTTAGCGTGTAGGTTAAACTGGGGAGAAATGGCATCTTAACAATATGAGTCTTCCAACCCACGAATACAGCATGTGCTTCATTTGTTCAGGCATTCTTCCTTTGTTTCATCAGTGTTTTGTAGTTTTCAGCAAACAGATCCTGCCCATATATCGTAGATTTATAAATAAGCCATTTATTATAGGAGGTGCTATTTTAAATTTTAAATTTCAAATTTCAGTTTTTCATTACTGTTGTAAACATCTGTGAGCAGTTTTGTTGTGTGGAAATAAGTTTTCAATTCATTTGGTTAAACACCAAGAAGCACAATTGCTAGGTCATATACTAAGAATATGTGTAGGGTTTTTTTAATGCTTATTTATTTATTTTTGAGAGAGATAACAAGTATGAACAGAGGAGGAGCAGAGAGGAAGAGCAAGAATTCCAAGCAGGCTCCATACTGTCAGCACAGAGCCCAGAGTGGGCTTAAACTCATGAACTCAGATCATGACCTGAGCCAAAACCAAGAGCCAGAGGCTCAACCCAATGAGACACCCAAGCATCCCTAACAATATGTTTAGTTTTGTAAGAAACTTCCAAACTCTGTTCCAAAGTGATTTTTCCATGTGCATTCTCACCAGCAATGAATGAGATCTCATGTTACTCCACACACTCAATCGAATTTGATGTTGTCATTTTTAGCTTTTGGCCATTCTAATAGGCATATAGTGTTATCTCATTATTGCTTTAATTTACATTTCCCTGATGACATACAATGTGAAGCATCTTTCCGTATGCTTTACTTGCCATCTGTATATCTTCTTTGGAAGGATGTCTGTTAAGGTCGTTGGCTTATTTTTAAATCAGGTTGTTTGTTTTCTAATTGTTGAGTTTTGTTTTTTGTTTTTAAATTTTTTTTAATGTTTATTTATTTTTGAGAGATCATATCTGAGCTGAAATCAGATGCTCAGCCAACTGAGCCTCCCAGGCAGCATGAATGGGGAAGGGGCAGAGAGAGAGAGAGAATCCCAAGTAGGCTCTGTACTTTCAGCTCAGAGCCCAATGCAGGCTCAAATTCACAAAACCATGAGATCATGACCTGAGCTAAAACCAAGAGTCGGATGTTTAACTGACTAAGTCACCCAGGCATCCCAAGAATTTATACATTTTAGATAACAGTTCTTTATGAGCTGTGCCTTTTCAAATATTTTCTCTCAGTTGTGGCTGGTCTTTTCACTCTCTTGACATTGTCTTTCACAGAGCAGAAGTTTTTCATTTCAGCTTATCAATTCATTCTTTTATGCATTGTGATTTTGGTATTGTATCTAAAGAATGAAAACCATATTAAAGTCATCTAGGTTTTCTTCTATGTTATCTCTTAGGAGTTTTATACTTTTTAAGTATATTATTCTCTTCCATTGATCTGTCTATTCTTTCACCAGTAAGATACTATCTCTTTATTCTAAGTCTTGAAGTAGGGCACCTGGGTGGTTCAGTCGGGTGGGCATACGACTCTTGGTTTCAGCTCAAGTCATGATCTCACAGTTTGTGAGATCCAGTCCCACATTGAGCCATCTTGGCCGCACTGACACGTCAGAGCCTGCCTGGAATTCTCTGTCTCCCTGTCTCTCTGCTCCTCCCCAGCTTGTGTGCTTTCTCTCTCTCTCTCTCTGAAAATAAATTTAAAAAATAACAAGTATTGAAGTTGAATAGTGTCAGTCCTCTGACTTTGTTCTACTTCAGTACTGAGTTGGCTGTTCTGGGTCTTTTGCCTCTCCATTAGTTTGTTGATATCCACAGAATAACTTGTCTGGGATAAGAGTTTTTCTTTCTGAATTTCAGAACTACATTAATTAGGCATCAGGAACCTTCATTTTCAAATGCAATTGGAATATATTATTTTCTGCACTAAAATAAAGTGATGAATAAAGTGGAGCAAGGTGACTCCACTTTTTTTTTTCTTCAGGGAGTTTCTCCATTTTCTGATAAGAAGGGATCATTAAAGGGGCACCTGGGTGGCTCAGGTCATGATCTCACGGTTCATGGGTTGAGCCCCGCATCAGGGGGCCTGAAGCCTACTTCAGATTCTGTGTCCCCCTCTCTCTCTGCCCCTCCCCTGCTCATACTCTCTTTTTCTCTGCCTCAATAATAAATAAACAAAAAAAATTTTTTAAAAGAAGGGATCATTAAAATAATCAGAAGACAGGGGTGCCTGGGTAGCTCAGTCAGTTGAGCATCCAACTCTTAATTTCAGCTCAGGTCATGATCTCAGGGTTCCTGAGTTTGAGCCCCGCACTGGGCCCTGCACTGACAGCATGGAGCTTACTTGGGATTCTGTCTCTCTCTCTCTCTCTGCCACTCCCTGTATCATGCTCTCTCTCTTTCTCTCTCTCTCTCTCATTCTCTCAAAATAAATAAATAAACTTAAAAGAAAATAACCAGAAAACAAATGACACCAAATCAATAAAAGTGTAGATCAAATGGTCCTTTGGTAAATATTTTTACTCAATTGTAGTTGAGGAATACATTGATTAAACTGCTAGCTAACACCGTGGGAATCTACCCCCAAAACCAAGGCACACTGTACACATTGTAGGTTAGCTAATTTGACAATGAATATAGTTACAAAAAAAAAAAACAAAAACCTGCCAGCTAACAAACAAAAAAAATCATATGCTTCTCCTGATGCCCAAGTGGCCTTAGTTATGCCATCTATGGTGATCTAGACTAACTACTGGGTGACAATGCCCTTGTGGCTTAACCAAAGTAATGGTGATTCAAACCAAGTTGAACAACAAATCCCAAAGTGGAGTGTCCTGTGCTCTTCAGGTTATATTTTTGTATGTGGGCAAGTGTAGGCTACAGAATAACCCACTGTTGGAAATGGAGTTGCTTTCTGGCCCAACTATTGCACTCTGTAATTATTGGCAATGACACTGTAGATCAGCAGGTCAGTTTAAACTCCCTTGTGTGGATCATAATGGATTATAGCTTTGCCTTGGACCTCATTCTGGCTGTCTGAAATAAGACTCACTGATCCCCTTTGGGACTTATTCATAGTCAGCTGAATCTGTGCCCTTGGCAGAGAGGGGTATGATTGAGGTGAAGACTGCAAGGTGGCCTCATCCTGCTGCTTGGAGTCCTGTTGATAGAAGCTTTGATTAAATGCTGAAGGAGACAAATTAAATGAATTTGCTCTCAGCCTCTGTGGTCAGATTAATCAGAGTGGCTGACGGAGTGGCATACTTATGTAAAAATTCAAGTTGGCCAAGAATGTGTTATTGTGGGCTGAGGGGTGGATTGTTGAGAGAGGCAGTCTGCCATGGGCCCTGAGCGTCCGTGCATGTTCTTTGCTGGATATGCCATGAATGCAAAGCCTTGACCATTCTTTACAGGGCACATTTCTGCAGGTTGCGTCTTGGACTGGGGTAATGTCTCCTCTGGCGTTCGCTTACTATACAAACAATGAATCTCCTAAACTCAGTGTTTCCTCTAATGCAACTTACTGAATGCCCAGGCATCCACCACAGGTCCTTTGCGTCACTTCTGTGGGATGTGTGGGGCATGGGGAACAACACAAAGAAACACGAAGCTCTGAATACACTTTTGCTGTGAGCAATAAAGTCCTTTGTCTCTGACCCAGGAATTTGTCTTCTGCCAGCATCCACAAAACAGAAGCAGGCTAACATGTTAGCTTATACGCAGGGTAAAATCCCAAGCCTTGCATAGTTCTTGATAACCCTAAACTTGGATTTGGCTGATAGTGTTATAACAGAGTCATTTAACTTGTTCTCTATGTCCATATTTCTTATAAGCTGGAAGCCAAATCTAAACATTTCATCAGATTCAGCTTCAGCTTTCAAGGAAGAAATACTGTGCGTTTGTGCTGTGTTCTTCCTATTGCCCCACATTCAGAGGCATAGGGTTAGGTTTTCTACTTTTAGTGAAACTAAACTTACTCTGTGGAGTTAGGTGGCTTTAGTACATTATAAAATTCCCCATCAACATTTCAGCTGATAGTTTGAGCATTCATTGTTGATCATTGTCTGGATCTCTTATTTCATTAGTGGATTTTAAAGGGTGACATTTAAATGGTATCATTCATCCTACATTTATCCTCTGTAAGTCTTTGGTGAAGGGGAACTTTCTTTCATGAAATAATTGGTTGTCCTAAAATCAGTTCAGCCCTTTAACCTAGGTCACCTCTTCTCCAGGTCCCTTGTTTCAGAGGATCCTACACCTTGAGGTCGTCTTCAAGCAGAAACCATGGAAAAGAGAGGACTCCTATACCAGCATCAGCTACATTTGTGCCCTTACTTTCATGGAAAACATACATATAGTGTACATATATGAATGTTTTTATTTAGCTCTTATTTCAAAATGCCCAACATAAAAAGGGTGGTAATATTTATGTGTTTATTTGAAGTTGTGTTTCATAACTTTGCTCACAAATAAAGTAGCCATTTTACCAATTTGGTTTTCTAGGAAAGCAATGAAACCATCAAGACTAAGTGTACATTCTACAGAGAAATCCTGATAAGGTTGGCAAAAAATGTCATATTTCTGGTATTTAAGGGAAATGTTAGAAAATACTCATACTATGATTGGAATGTGTTTTTTAAGCTTCTAAAAGATAAAAGTCTATGGGAAATGGATAATTGATATACAATACTAAAAAATAGATACCATTAAAAAAAACAAATTTCTGATACACCAATAGAGTGGATAATTCTCACAGACACTAAGTTGTGTAAAAAGTCCAAACACAAAAGAATACATATGGTAAGATTCTGTTTACAAAAACTCCAACAACGTGGAAAACTGATTAATGGTAAAAGAAATCAGAATAGTAGGTGTCTTTGGTGTATGAGGAGTTTCAGGGAAAGGGGCAAAAGGAAACTTTGAGAGGCTGGAACTGTTCTGGGTGTTAATGTGGAGGATGATTACCTAGGTCTATATGTTTATAAAAACTCATCAAGTTATGTACTTCATATCAATGCACTTTATGTATTTTACTGCATTAATTAGTTTCCTATTGTTGCTGTACAAGAAACCACAAATTTATTGGCTGAAAACAACACAAATTTGCTATGTTACAATTGTAGAGATTAGTCTGGGTGGCTCAGTTGGTTGAGCATCCGACTTCAGCTCAGGTCATGATCTCATGGTTCATGGGTTCAAGCCCCATGTCGGGCTCTGTGCTGACAGCTGAGAGCCTGGAGCCTGCTTCAGATTTTGTGTCTCCCTCTCTCTCTGCCCCTCCCCCACTCACATTCTGTCTCTCTCTGTCTCTCAAAAAATAAACGTTAAAAAAAAAAAAAGAATTATAGAGATTAGTCTAAAATGGGTCTGCAGGGCTGCATTCCTTCAGGTCGTTCTAGGGGAAAATTTATCCCAAGGCTTTTTCCAGCTTCTAGAGGCCACTCTCATTCCTTGACCTATATCACTCCAACCTCTGCTTCCATGTCCTTCCCTGTCACACCCTCCCGCTTCCCTCTTATAAGAAGCCTTCTGACTAGTTGTCCTCCCTGGATAATCCAGAATAATCTCCTCATCTCAAAATCCTTCATCATATTTGCAAAGTCTCTTTTTTTAGAATATTTTTTAAGTTTATTTATTTTGAGAGAGACAGCACATGCAAGCAGGGGAGGGGCAGAGAGAGAGGGAGAGAGAGAATCCCAAGCAGTCTCTGTGCTGTCAGAGCAGCACCAGACACAGTGCTCAATCTCACAAACTTCGAGATCATGACTTGAGCTGAAATCAAGAGTCAGATGCTTAACCAACTAAGCTACCCTGGTGCCCCAAATGAGAGCTCTTTTTTAAGCTGAAAGAAAACAAGAACAACTTCATTAAGGCGAAATATAGTAACATGGAATTTATTAACAAACTTACACAATTTACAAAAATGTTTTGTTCAAGATTTTTCAATTTCCATCCTTGCAATTAATAGATAGGAATATGCTTAATTATGCTGAATTGGAAATGTATTGCTCTCACTTGACTATTATTTTAAAAGGCATGATAAATGGATTTAAAGATTTTTTTAAATTTAAAATACCAAATTGGATACTTTATAAATTTGAAATGAAATGTAGACCATGTTAGCCAATTTAGCAGAAATTATTAAAACATAATAAAAAAATGAACAATAGAAAACAGAAAGGGGCACCTGGTGGCTCGGTTGGTTAAGCATCCAATTCTTGATCTCAGTTCAGGGTTATGAGTTCAAGCCTTGTACTGGGCTTCATGCCCAGTGAGAAGCCCACTTTTAAAAGAGTTAGGGAGAGAGAGAGAGAGAGAGAGAGAGAAAACGTATAGATTTTGAGGCCAAAGAGCAATTTAATCAGTCTAATTACATAAACGTTTAGATCCACCTAACATGTTTTTACCTACTTTCTTGGAAAGAACTTCTTACTTATAGCATTACTTAGTTATTTAGTTGAAATGGGGCTCAGTGCAGTAGTGTAGTTACTGCAAAAGCAACAAAATCAACTGCAAACACTTGACAGGAGATTATAGAATCATATTAATAGACCCAAAGCTAATATTATACAATTAGTTGAAATACTAAGTGCATGGATTTTATTAAATTTCATTAACAAGATTGTTTGAAAAATATCTTCTACTGCCATTATATATATTAACTTAATATATATTTAATTTTTAGCATCATGATAAGAGCATTACTTATTGAAATTACTTATTTATTTTAGGAGTTATTCCTGGACTGTTTTTCACTCCTAATCCAACACTGTCCTGAGAAAAGTACCATGCAACTTCTGTTTAGCCTTTTATACTAGTTTCTGTTCTCCATCCAGACACTATTCTCTGATACTCTCTCCAAGGTATTGTTAATCACAAACAACTGAATGTATGCCTCTTTATTTAATAGTAAGGGCATTATATTGATTTTCTGAAATTATCTATATAGATACATTATATTATCTAGGAGTTACATTTCAGGAGAGTAAAGACGACAAAGTATTAGTTGTGTAAAAAGGAAGCATGGAGTCTGGGGAGGATGAGAACCAATGGTTGAAGGAAGAGTTTCTGGTGAGGTAAAATCAAAACCAGGATGCCGCAACCAGGGAACTGATAAGGAGAGATAGGGTAGGAAAGGTGAAGACTGACGAAATGGAGGTCCACCTGATCGATCCATGAGGGAATGTGGCTTTGCTCCTAGTCTAGTCGGTACAAAAACTCCAATAATCTTTATGACTATGTTTAAAATATGTACACAGGTATTTAAAAGATCTTGGTATCTGCTTTCTGACTACTCATATTAATTAAGATTAAACCAACCACGAATATTCTTTGTAGTTAAACAAACAAAGTCTTATGTAGTTTTCAGTAAGGATGCCAAGAGAATTCCATAGGGAAAAGAATGGCCCTTTTTAAAAAAAATTTTTTTTAATGTTTTATTTATGTCTAGGAGAAAGAGAGAGAGAGACAGCGTGAGCAGGGGAGGGTCAGAGAGAGAGGGAGTCACAGACTCTGAAACAGGCTCCAGGCTCTGAGCTGACAGCACAGAGCCTGACGCCGGGCTCGAACCCACGAACCGCGAGATCATGACCTAAGCGAAAGTCGGACGCTTAACCGACTAAGCCACCCAGGTGCCCCTAAAAATTTTTTTAAATGTTTGTTTATGTTTGAGAGAGCGTGAGCAGGGGAGGGGCAGAGAGAGAAAGGGAGACAAAGGATTCAAAGCAGGCTCTGGGCTGACAGCAGAGAGCCCGATGTGATGTTTAAACCCACAAATTGGGAGATCATAACCTGCGCTGAAGTTGGACACTCAGTGGACTGAGCTACACAGGTGCCCCAAGTAGGGCCCTTTTAACAGGAGATGCAGAGACAGCTGGATGTCTGCACACACACAAAAGGTGAATACCTACTTCACATCATACAGAAAAATTAACTTAGAATGTCTCAAAGACCTAAAGTAGGAGCTGAAATTATACAACTCTTAGAAAAAACCTAGGAGTAAATCTTTCTGACCTGGGATTAGACAATGGTTTCATAGATATAACACCAAAGCACAGTGACAAAAGAAAAACTGGATAAATTGGGCTTCATCAAAATTAATTTCTGTGCTTCAACAGACACCATGAAGAATGTGAAAAGACAACCTACAGAGTGGGAGAAACTATTTGCAATTTGTATAATGTGGTAAAGGACTTGTACCCAGGTTATATAAGAGTTTATACAACACAAGAGCAAAAGATTAAAAAACCCAATTTAAAAATGGACAAAGGATCTGAGTAGAATTCCTTCAAAGAAGATACACAAATCATCAATAAACACATGAAAAGAAGTTCAACATTACTGGTCATTAAAGAAATGCAAATCAAAACTACAGCAAGGGGCGCCTGGGTGGCTCAGTAGGTTAAGCGTCTGACTTTGGCTCAGGTCTGATCTCACCGTTCATGAGTTTGAGCCCGGTGTTGGGCTCTGTGCTGACAGCTCTGAGCTTGGAGCCTGCTTCAAATTCTGTATCTCCCTCTCCCTCTGCCCCTCCCTCGTTCACACTCTGTCTCTGTCTCTGAAAAATAAATAAACATTGGGAAAAGAATTTTAAAAACCTACTACACTGAGTTACTATTTCAGACCTAACAGGATAGCTAAAATTAAAAATACAGACAATAATGAATACTGGTGAGGATGTGGAGAAATTGTACATTGCTGGGCTTGTAAATTGATGTAGCTGCTTTGCAAAAAGTTTGGCAGTTATTCAAACCTTTAAACGTAGAGTTACCGTATGATCCAGAAATTCCATTCCTAGGTATATGACCAAGAACATGTAAACACACGTTCACTAAAAAACCTGTACACAAATGTTCCTAACATTATTATTCATAATAGTAAAACATGGAAACAACCCAAATGTTCACTGATGCGTGGATAAACAAAATATGGTGTATTTATTACAGTGGAATACATATTATTTGACCACAAAAAAGGAATGAAGGACTGACACAGGCTACAACACGAGTGAACTTTGAAAAACCATTATGCTAAGTGAAAGAAGCCAGACAAAAAGGCCAAAATTGTATGATTCTATTTATATGAAATGTCCAGAATAGGCTATTTCCTAGAGTCAGAAAGTAGATTAGTGATGGCCAAGAGCCAGGTGGCAGCAGAATGGGGAGTGACTGCTAAGGGGTATATGGTTTCTTTTTGAAGTGATAGCAATGGTCACACAATTCTGTGGATATACTAAAAACCATTGACTTATACATTTTAAAAGGTTGAAATTTATCATATGTAAATTATATTTCAATAAAGCTTTTATTCTTTTCGATTCTGTGTATAGATTTCTTTTCTATAGCAACCTGTCTTAGTGCATTTAATGTGGAAATCTATTTCTAAGAAATTCAGTTTACATACTGCTTTCTGGGTTTTAGATGAAGTGTGATTATAATATGTATTTATGTTAGGGGCTTTCTTCATTTGCTGTTCTTTGAAACATTTATAGGGTGCTGATGAATTAAGAATATAAAATGGGCTTTTACTTTTTCCTGAAATTTTAGGAAAATTCAAGTATCTTCCTAACTTTTTCTTTTGCCTCCTTTCCAAAGCTTGACATCTCTTTTTAGAGAGTAACTTAAGTATTTGGCATGAATTGAGATCTGCATTAGATGGTAGACATGATACATACAAACAGGAAGCTTGAAAGAAGGAATATATAATAATTTATAAAGCATTTGGTTAAAAGTTTGGAATAGCTGAAGTAAGAGGGGGAAAAAAGTATTTTAATTATGCTCAATTCTTAGTAGTTCCATTTTCCTGCACTGAAGTCCTCTGGGCAAACATAACCTTGGAGCTAACTCACACTGTTGGTATTTCAAACTCTTTTCTTTCAAAGTGAGTTTTTTTTAAGTAGTTTTCAAAGATTCCAGAGTTCTGTAAACTTTACCAACAATTTTAAGTAGTCTCACATTCCCTGTGACTCTGCTTACAAGGTCTGAAAAGGTTAGTGGCCTAGGAGTTATGCCCCAAATTGAAACAAGGCATACCCAGGATCGCATCTACCTTCATAGACACACAGGTCTTTTTTTTTTCCCCAAAAAAACCTTTATTGTTTCAAGTGGCAAAATGTTATTGGTCTCTGTGGGGCACCTGCAGGACCGAGGGAGACCTGGGGCAGGGCTCTGCCCATTACAAAAATCAAAGGCTTTTATAAAAAATATTATAAATTGGTATCAAAAGAAAACCCAAGGGAGGCTGGAGGAGGAAGCAGAGAGGGAGGCGTGAAGAGAGCGAGGGGGGGGCAGGGGGACCAAAACCTTCAACCACTAACTCCTGAATCTGGTCAGGAGGGAAGGGGGCAAGATGGGGGGGGAGGGGAGTTGGGAAGGGATACAAAGTGCATAAATGTGCCTCCCCAGACGCTCCTCGGAGGTGGAGGGGACAGAGGCTGCAGCCTGGGGCATGGTGGGGCTCCAGTCATCTCCTCATAGGGGACCCCACGGGAATGGGCACGGCCTGAGACTGCCAGATGGGAAGGACCTGAGAACTTCTCAGACCTTCTTCTTCTTCAGCTTCAGGGCTTGTAACCAGTTGGGCGATGATCCTTCTGACCCTGAGGATTTCTCTGGCCTGGGAGGTAATGTAAGGGGCTTCCCCAGCCCTGGGACCTTGCAGGACTTGGAAAGCTGCACCGCGGACACCTTCTGGCTGGGTCTGCTCTCCGCACGCTCCCCCTCCTCTGCTGAGCGGTCCCGGGGCGCCGCTTGGCCTTCAGGGCTGACGGACTCAGGCCAGGAAAGAGGTTGACCTTGAGCCCCTTGGTGCCCAAGGACATCCGTGTCCGGCGGTTCTGAGGCTCTTCCACCACCTCCTCATCTGAAGATGGCACCCGAGACGCTCGTGGCTCTGTGGTGTCCTGGAACAGGCGTGCATCCAAGTCCGCTGCCTCTGACAGGCCCAGGGTGCCCCCAGGCCGGATGGCCAGGGCCCTGTGCCCACGCTTGCGCCCCAGGTTGACACGGCTCTGGTACATGGCGCTGTCAAGGAGCTCGCTGTCCTCAATGAAGGAGAAGTCTTGACTGGGAGAACAAGGGGGGAAGGAGGAAGGTCTTGGGGGGTCGCCGAGGGGGCTGCGTCGGGCCCTGCTCGGCCTGCTCGACCTGGAAGGGCTCCAGGTGCCGTCCACCTCTTCTGTATGGCTGGCTTCACCATCAGGCTGCGGCCTCCAGGAGGGCAGAGGGTCCCCGCCAGGCTCCAGGGGCCCCACTTGGTCAGCACCTGCTGTGGCTCCTTCCTCCTCCCCCAGGCCCCTGCGGCCTGAGGCCACCAACTCTCGGCCAGGCTGCCAGCATCTCCTCCAGCAGCCCTAGGAGCCAGAGGGCGGGGAGCAGGCCGGACACCCGCCAGGACTGGTTCCAAAGTCAGAGGCTTCTCCCGTCTCCATCCTGGGTTCTTCAGAGCAGCTCTCCAGCGAAGGTGGGAAGCAGTCTTCAGCCTGGGTCCCTGGCCCACTGGTCCCGCCAAGCCCCAGCTCTCTGGGCTCCAGGCCCAGGGACGAGACACCATTGTCCCTCAGCCCTAGCTCTGGGCACTGGCTGACCTCTCCTACTGTCTGCTCCCTGGCTTCACTCGGGGCCCCCAAGAGCTCCGTGTCCCGGAGTCCCAAGTCCTGGGTCCAGTTCATCCAGCCCACTCCACATCCCCGTGAGTCTCGAGAACCTCCAAACTCTAGGTCACATGGGCCCTCCAAATTCTTCTTAAGACACACAGGTCTTAATGGACAGAAGTAAAACACATCCTTCTCAATATAAATATCAGGGTTCTGACAACACCTGCATTTGGAATATTCATGTGAAGGACCACTACTGAGAAAATAGATTTGGAGGGATTGTAACTATAGGTAAAACCTTATGAAAAACTTAACAAATTTTTCTACACTCACAAAAATAAAACCATGGACACTATGTGACATCATACATATCTTAAACTAGTAATGCTAGGTACATTTTAACTAATAATTCACTCCCCTTCCTTGTTACAGGAAACATTTCAGGACCTTTCTTGCAGTAATGAGACACTTATAATTTTGTTCTTTCGCAGATATTACAACGAAAAGTATTTTTTTTCTCTATCTGATCCTCCTCCAAATGTCCAGGCCTTTTGGTTGCATAATCTGGAGATGGTGACTTCTTGTTCCCCAGCCCTAGTTTAGTCCCAAGACACAGAATCACTTGAACGTTTGAGATGCTTTGAGAAACATTTATTTGAAGTATTTGATCCAGCCAACTAAGTGTTTTTTCAACCTCCTTTCCATAATATCAGGTTATGTAGCCTTATCTTTGGCCTTAGAAACTCGCACAAAACACTTGTCATCAGCTCCTTGAAGACAAGTGACAGGTTTAGGCACCCTCTGTACTGCTAGACAAGAAGTGTAGAGCCCAGAACTAACTTTACCTATCCTCATCCTTCCTTAATTTCTTCTGGGAATGAAAAACCTACCTTGGTAGTACCCTTTGCTTTGCTTCCTTTTTTTCCCCTTTATCCTCAATATCTCTTCCTCCTAATTATTGCAGCAATTGTACCTAGAATCTAAATTGGTAAGGAAAGGTTTGTATAAGTCCACAAGGATACGTGCACTTTGAGTAAGAGAAGCTAAGGTTGGGGAGAAATCACAAAACCTCCCTCAGTTTATGATAGCCTGCTCTATCTTCTCCAGACGGGGAGCAGATAAAGGCACAGTTCTTCCAGGTTGAAAGTTCCTGGCAAATCATGTTTTTTTTTTAAATAAATTTTTACTTATTTATTTTCAGAGAGAGAGTGGGGGAGAGGCTGAGAGAGAGAGGGAGAGAGAGAATTCCAAGCAGGTTCCTCACCATCAGCACAGAGCCCAATGTGGGGCTTGATCCCACAAACCACTCATCATGACCTGAGCCAAAATCAAGAGTTGGACGCTTAACCAACTGAGCCACCCATGTGCTCCAGCAAATCACATTTTTTATTCCCTGAGATCTTATTTACAGCACTTGGTTTCTTTTTCTTCCTTTTAAATACTAAAAATTGTTCTGCTTTATCTCCTGTTATTCTTCTTTTTCTATACCTCTATCCAATTCCTTTATGTTACCCCATCTTCTCTTTCCTTCCTAATGCCAGAACTCTGGCATTTTCCAAGTATCCAACATGTTTTAACTGTTTTAGCAATTAAAAGTACTAAATATCCCTTTCTTTGGCTCATTTAGATATCCAATGAAGGACTCCCTTCCTAAATGTTTGAATGCATTGCTAACAAAGTGGAGCTGTTGCAGGAGAAGGTTCTCAATGTTTATCTTTCTCATTTATTTTTGGTTGTTGAATATAGGTAAGATACTTTATACTTCAGCAAATCCAGATTAAATGCGTGCAATTAATGTCAGCTGAATTTAAATGTCAGCTTCTGAGGTAAGGGAAGAGTTGTAAACAACAATTAGGAATTTATTCTTAAATGAAGCCTCCCTACGGAGGCAGTTTGCATAGTGGTTAAGAACTAAGACCCTAGAGCCAGACTGCCTGGGTTTGAGCTTTATCCCTTATTGCCTGTGTGACTTTGGGCCCCTTTCTTATCTTTTCTTTGCCTCGGCTTCCTTATGTGTAAAGTGGAGGATACTTTTACCTCATGGTAAAAGTTACAAGGATTAAATTAGTTTATAAAAAGCATTTATTATTGCCTGGTAATAGTAAGCACAACATAAATATTTGTTACTATGACTCAAAATTACAGTAATGAATAAGAGATCAAGGCCCCAGAAATCTTTTTAGTTTTTAGAAGTATGAGTTTTTTGTAAGGTTTCTGATTTTTGAAAGATCACAAATGTGGTCTGGATTACCCCAAGAAAAAAGTTTGGCTTAATAACTGATTAATGAGTTTTTAAAAAAGAAACCATTTTGTGTTGACCTAGTACAGAGTGTAAAGTTCACTAACAGGAGATGTCTGGTTGGCATAAAAACCATTAAGGAAAATCCTGAGCATGATGTTAAACTCAACTCGGAAACACATGCTTTACATTATTGTCCTATCAGTTCTCAAGTTCCTGGCATATGTCGCTGAAGCAGCCTTTTTTTTTTTTTCAAGTAGTCATACTCTCTTATTGCTTTTGACTTAGATAAACGACCTTCTAACTAACTATTGGGAAACTTTTTGTAGGCTTTATTTGTGATCGTTATTTAAAGTGATAGATGTGAAAGACTGTCACAATATCTTTAGCATTGTGCTTTTCAAAAAGAAAGGATAATTCCTTTGAAAATAATAATGAAAGGATAATCAAATCCCAGATATAAGAAGGATAAGGTCTGTGAGCTCATGGATGGCATTCACCTGCCAAGGCAGGGAAGTCTGTTTTAGGAGCTAACTGGTTTTGCTTGCTTCATACTGCTGAGTATACTTGAGTTGCTGTACTGGGGGCAAAGTGCACTGGGCAGTGGCCCAGCAGATTACTCTTCTAGCCAGGAAAGACTGTGGCAACTCTATTTCTACAGTCATGGCCAATTCATGCCATCTAATAGTCTGGCTTTTCACTGAAGATGTGAGTAACTTGAATGGCCGAAATACTTGTTAAATATTTAATATAAGTACTACTTTTAATAATATTAATAAAGGGTGCCTGGGTGGCTCGGTCATTTAAGCATCTGACTTTGGCTCAGGTCATGATCTCCCGGAGTTCGAGCCCCATGTCAGACTCTGTGCTGACAGCTCAGAGCCTGGAGCCTGCTTTGGATTCTGTCTCTCTCTCTCTCAAAAAATAAATAATCAAAAAATTAATATTAATATTATTAAATATAATTAACAATATTAATAAGATTTCTGAATAAATATTTTACCTAATAACAACAGCTATTTTATGTTATTATCTACACATGAGCTATGGCAGCTTATAGCCAATATGGGTTTAATGAAGCATACAAAAATAAAGTGCAAACCTGAATTTTCACATTTGAAGCACATTTAAAATAATTTCAGCATTTATTACAAGAGTTAGATCTTCAGGACTTGAGAGGCAGTATGACCTGGTGGAGCAAATACAGGCTTAGGAGTTGGACTGATGGGCTTTGAATCCTACCTTGTTTATTTCCTAATCATCTGAGGCTACACCAATTTTTTAATCCCTCTAACCTGATTTCTTCATCTATACAGTGGGGACAATATCCACCCAAAAAACTTTCAAGAATTCAACTAGATACATATATGAAAGAGTGCCTACCTCAGGGAATGACAGAAAAGTTTTTTCTCTCCAACATTCAACTCCCCCCACCCCCCGCCCATGGAAAGAAAACCAAACCCCAGTTAAACTCTCAAAATAATGATCAAGGTTTTCAGTAAAAAGAAAAATTTCATGTGTAAACTGATTACCAAGAAAGTACTCTATACGCAGTGAGAGAGTCTATCCTCAATCACTTTAATAATTAACTTAGTTATTAATTCTATGGTTAATTAAATCCCAAAGTATAGAACTTGGAGGTTTTCCCTATGGTAATGAGAACATCATTTGTATAGACTGCAAAGAGACCCAAGACCCAGAAAAAAATTCTCTTATTCTTTGGGAGGGAAAAACAAACCAAAAAAACCCTCTATTAAGGATATTTGCACTCAGGTGACTAAAAAGTTACCTATAGGAAACCATTACATATGAAGTAGGCATCTTGCACCTGAACTTGGGTGAAGCCTCCAGGTTGGAAACCATTTTGGGAATAAAGGTTTGAGCCAAGTTAATGCTAGAAGTCACTGAAGACCATCTCCAGGCACCAAGCTGTATTTAACATTTTTTAAATAAAGCTTATTTTCATATTTATTTTGAGAGAGAGAGAGAGAGAGCACACACATGCATGAGCGGGAGAGGGGCAAAGAGAGAGGAGGAGAGAGAATCCAAAGCAGGCTCTGCACTGTCAGCATGGAGCCCCATAACGGGGCTCGAACCCTCAAACCATAAGATCATGAATTGAGCCAAAATCAAGAGTAGGATGCTTAACCCACTGAGCTACCCAGGCACAGATGATCTAAGCAGGCAAGGAGATGACAGATGACCACCCTGTGGGCCTCCTGCTTGGAAGCAGAAAGGGGCAGGCAGTAGGAACCAAGGGCTTCCCTTGGGGGCGGAGACATCCTCACTGCCTCGGGAGTTCTCTACATGTTCCTTGAAACCCCCAGTCTACGAAAAGGATGAGCTTGGCCAAGGACGGTCAAGCAGTACCTCCCAGAGGTATCTCCCCAGACGGCCTCCTGGGCGCCCCAACCGCGTGGCATGAGGAGCCACGGGATGCTTATCTCTGCACCTAAAATGCATCAGGGCCGACTTGGAGCCCCAAGTGCACATCCACGGGGAAGTCACCAACAGCCATGACTTCTGAGGCCTGTATGTCTATTCAGAATTTGAATAAAGTCTTCAGAAATCTGCCAAGGTAGGAGGCGGAGGCTCTCTGTGGAGGTAAGGTTCTCTCAGCCCTGGGCACGCGGTTGGGAATGGGTGTGTGTGGAAAACCTCGGGGCTCCCACTCCCCATGCTTACTTGATTCTGTCAGTTCATCCCTAAAGGTAACGTCAAAGGTGGGGGAACAGTTTTTAAAACGCAGCACCGGATGGCTGCATTCCTTGGGAAGAAGCCGGCGCCTTAGAGCATTGCCCAACCTAAGACCCAAACTTAAAGCCCTGCCAAGGGGGTGAGGGGAACAACCCAGTGCGCATGCGCACGCCGTCCTCCGCGTGCCCTCACGTCACGCCCTCTGTCACAGCCCCGCCTCCAGCCCCGCCCCCTTCTTAACCCCGCCCCTCCCTACGCACCGATCCTCCGCATCTTCGGCGCAGGCGGGCTTCAACTCTGCCTGCACTGCGCCCTCCCGGCGTGGGGTGTCGCTGTATCGGTCTGCGCGCTCCACACAGATACCGCCGGCGCTCGGGCAGCGGCGGGAGGCGGAGCGGAGGCGTGGGGGCGGTGTCACCGCGGGCTTGAAGCCGTGGAGTCGGTGGTCCTATCGTGATGGCCGCTTCGGTGTTCTGCTGCCTGCGGTGCTGCAGGGACGGCGGGACGGGACACATCCCTCTGAAGGAGATGCCGGCAGTGCAGCTGGACACGCAACACATGGGTGAGGGCCCTCCCTTCTTCAGACCCAACGGCCCACGCCGGGTCAGGCGCGGCGGGTCGTGGGCAGTGCGGGGTCGCGGGGACCACACGCCCACACGCGGCCCTGCCCCTCCGGGCGCCGCCCTCCGCTCCTCGCTCTCAGTTGCTGCCCTCGGCCCTGTTTCGTCTCGCGGCGGACTCCACCTTGGCCCTGCTCTGTGTTCAAGGCTACGCAGCCCTGTCTGCCCCTGTCATCGGGAGGTGCTTGTGTGCACCTACCCATTTTCACAGGAATCTCTGAGGTGCCACCTCCCGAGACTCGTCATATGTCCCCAGGCGAGGGGAGCGCCTCTGGCGCTCCTACAGAGTTACTACTAAATTGCCCAAACAGGATTTGTAGCCTCAAATGAATATTAAATAAAAACATTGTCGGGGGGGGGAGGGGGAGGGGGGCGGAAGGGGGAAGTAAAAATTGTTTTGAATTTTTGAATTTATCAGCATTTCTAAATTTCAAAGTAAATACAGCATCAGATTTTTTTTGACTTAGAATTAAAAGCGAAAGAAATTAACCTTGATTGTTGGATAAGAAAATAGAAAACTTCACACTGTGTCTGCTTTTTTTTATTTAGGAACTGATGTTGTCATTGTAAAAAATGGAAGAAGAATATGTGGAACAGGAGGTTGTTTAGCCAGTGCCCCTTTACATCAAAACAAAAGCTATTTTGAATTCAAAATCCAGTCCACAGGTTGGTATAATGGTCCTTTCCTGTTAAAAGTCCTAATTGTTGTAAATACTAAAAGGGGTTCTCCATATGTGGAAAAGATTAATGAGGCAATAAAAAAGCATGAAACTTATTTGGAAGGCCTTTTTTCCCCACCTCTTGGGTGATTTTGGTTAAAGTATACTTTAGGTTCAATTTTCTTATCTACAAAATGGAATTACAGGAACCGCCCTTCCTGCTTCACCTGAGTTATACCAATGAGAGTATTTTAAAGACAGAACACACCAGATCAATGTTAGGCACTACCATTTTTTTATTTTTTATTTTTTTTATTTTTGAGAGTCAGAGAGAGACAGCGAGAGCAGGGGAGGGGCAGAGAGAGGGGGAGATACAGGATCTGAAACAGGCTCCAGGCTCTGAGCTGTCAGCACAGAGCCCGACACGGGGCTTGAACCCACAAACTGTGAGATCATGACCTGAGCCCAAGTCTGATGCTTAACTGACTGAGCCACCCAGGCGCCTCAGCACTAACATTATTAACGGGTACTAAATGCACCATTTCCTTTGGTCAAGCATATAAAGTATAGACTCTTGCTATTTTATCTTAGCATAAAATCAATCTTACGATCCGTTTTTCTTTCCCTCTTAATTCTTGTTAAGATGCCCAAGTTCATGGTCTTCTGAAGCAGTCAGCAAATTTAGAATTCTGATAGAAGGCTAATGTCTATCCTTTTCATTAAAAACTTACAGTTTCTTGAGTCATACAACAGTTCTGCTTGAGTACTATAAGAGTGAGTAGATAACTTGCAGTCGTATTGAATAGGGGAAAATATATTTTTTAAAGCTTTATTACAAAAAAATTTCTAGTGAAATATAGCATGAATAATGTAAGTATAGATGTAGAATAGGAAGAGTAAAGGGAAGTAAATTATATTTTTCTTGACAAGCTTGAATGATGTAAAACATCCTTCTGGAGCTTGTTTTCTAAATTTGTTCAAAATACTGATTTTCCTACGTATGTGAAATAAATATGAATCTGTCCTCCACTTTATTCTTTTTATCGTCTCTGTAAAATATCTCAGGTTACTAAAATCTTCTCAAGTAAAACATACCTTTTCTCAAGAAAAGCAAATATTTTCTAGATCCTTGAATCCAGTACAAATTTTTACGTGGATTTTCTGTAAAGGGTGACATCTTCAGTGACATCCCTAGAATAAATACATTGTTGGGGTTTGTAAATTGATCTCTCAATGAAAGCCTGAGCAGTTATGCCAGAATGTATCACAGCATGCACAGATCTTTAGGGGTAAGGAGAGTCTATAACCCTGTGTAGAACTGTTGTCCCATGAAATTAGTATTATTACCTTCTGTCACTTTTAAAATTGTTTCACTCTAGAGAGTAAATTGTATAGTCAGATTATTTAGGAAGCAGAGGCAGTGATATCCAGACATGCAACTTTTTGATAGTCTTGCTCAATTCAGAAAAATTAATTGGTTGGCAACATGACCTTGAAACCTTCTTCCATTTATAGATTTTCTCCTAACTGATTTTGATAAAAACTGAGAAGCAAACAGTTTGAGACCAAATCCAGAGCTCTAGATATTGTTTGGCTGGTTAAGAGGAGAGCTGCTTGCTTTAAAATCTGCTTAGACCAAAAGATTTTAAGCCCACTGACTTAAGGTATGGGTAAGAAAATGATTTTACACTTCATCCTTAATTTTCTCCTCTCCATGATATTGACCAGGTCCTCTATTACTTGTCACATATAATAGATGCAAAAACTAAAGACTAATTTCCCACTTGTCTAAGGTAGTGCTTGATTGGAACCCTAGGCCATTTCAATTCAACATGTAGCTTTTAAAAAAGCCTTTTAGAGAGTAGTGATGATGATAATAGCTAACATCTAAAATACACTTAACTGATTGTGGGGGAAATAAACTGTTGAAAGTGCTTTACTTGATTACCTTGCTATATCTTTTAATAACTTTTTAAAGTTAGTACTGTTAGAATCCCAAGTTCACAGGTGAGGAAGGAGAGTGAGGTTAAGTAACTTGCCCCAGATGGTATAGCTAAGCCAAGGTTTAACCTAGGCCTTACAGCTTCAGGACCCACTCTTCTCTCCTCGGCTGTACTCCATCTGTAGAGAATATAGGGCAGTTTGCAAACTACTTTTAAAAAAAATTAAAAGTTTAGTGATAGAATGCCACTTCTTTTAAAAACAACTTACACTCTCTTATAAACAACCCCTTCTTTCATATTTGTATTCTTCAGATTTTGGGGGCATTTAAACTATTATTTTTTAGGAATATGGGGTATTGGCGTTGCAACTCAGAAAGTTAACTTGAACCAGATTCCTCTTGGCCGAGATGTACACAGTCTGGTAATGAGGAATGATGGAGCCCTATACCACAACAACGAGGAGAAAAATAGGCTGCCGGCAAACAGCCTTCCGCAGGAGGGAGACGTGGTGGTGAGTTTTCTTGTGGAGTTGTTTTCCACTGTAAATTATTAAACTTGAACTGCTTTTAGTGTATATAGTTTTGTTTGGGAGTTTCTAGTTTGAATTCTGAAGCACTGGGATTGGATCTAATGAGGTGGTACATGTTCCAGAGAGAGCACTTGATAAAGCTGCTGCTGGAGAACCTAACTGCTCTCCTTTCTAGAGCTGTCCCTAGCGAAAAAAATTAGTGTGAGCCCTTATTTCGGTTCAGGAGAATTAATGACAGGTTGGCCTTAATCAACATCTCCTGCTTCTCTCACAGCAGAGAAATCTTAGCCCACAATATTAAAAGTTTGCTTACCTTCATTTTAGAAAATATTGGGGGAGGTGGGGGCACCTGGGTGGCTCAGTAGATTAATCATCCAACTCTTGGTTGAAATCAGCTTCTTCCAAACTCTTGTTAATGTTGATCTTTTGGCTTCTTCCCATGAATTGTGAATGTTCTTAAGGGCATTTAGAATGGCGAATCCTTTTCAGAAGGTTTTCAGTTTACTTTCCCAAATCTTTCAGAGAAATCACTATCTGTGGTAACTGTAGCCTTACGAAATATATTTCTTAAGTAATAGGGCTTGAAGTTACTCCTCCATCCATGGACTACAGAATCGATGCTGTGTTAGCAGACATGAAAACCACATTAATCTCATGTACATTGTCAGTGAGCAGTGATATTCTGAAAGGAGTCTTTTGTTCTGGGCAGTAGGTCTCAACCGTGGACTTAAAATATTGAGGAAACCATGTTGTAAACAGATGTGTTCTTATCCAGGCTTTGTTTTTCCAGCTGTAGAGCCCACAGAGTAGATTTAGCACAACTCTTGAGGGCCCTAGGATTTTTGGAATGGTCAGAGAGCAGTGGCTTCAACTTAAGTCACCAGCTGCATTAGCCCCTTACAAGAGAGTCAGCCTGTCCTTTGAAGCTTTGAAGCCAGGTATCAACTTCTCCTCTCTAGCTATGAAAGTCCTAAATGGGATCTTCTTGCAGTAGAAGGCTGTTTCATCTACACTGAATCTGTTGTTTGGTATAGTCACCTCACTAATGTTAGCTACATCTTCTGAACAACTTGCTGCAGCTTCTGCATCAACACTTGCTGTCTCACCTTGCACTTTTACGTGATAGAAATGGCCTCTTTCCTTAAACCTCATGAGCCAGCTTCTGCTAGCTTCATACTTTTCTTCTGTCATTTGCCCACCTTTCTTCCTGCGGTCATAGAACTGAAG
Source organism: Proteles cristata cristata (assembly GCA_017311185.1). Taxonomy (NCBI): domain Eukaryota; kingdom Metazoa; phylum Chordata; class Mammalia; order Carnivora; family Hyaenidae; genus Proteles; species Proteles cristata. The sequence continues at coordinate 1,090,425 of JAESUZ010001598.1, forward strand.
GGAGTTAGTGCCTTGCTCTGTATTAGACTTTGAGTTAAGGGAATATTGTGGCTGTCTTGATCTTCTAAGCAGGACCAAAATTTCTCCATATCAGCAATAAGGTGTTTTACTTTCTTATCACCTGTGTATTCACTGGAGTAGCACTTTTAATTTTCTTCAGGAACTTTTCTTTTGTATCCACAACATGGCAGATTGGTGCAAAAGACCTAGCTTCTGGCCTATCCTGGTTCTCTACATGAGCATAATCGTATCTGAGTTTTGATTTAAAGTGAGAGACGTGTGACTTGCTTTCACTTGAATACTTAGAGGCCACTGTAGGGTTATTAATTGGCCCAATTTCAATATTATGTCTCAGGAAATAAGGAGCCAAGAAGAGGAGAGAGACGGGAACAGCCAGTCAGTGGAGCAGTTAAAACCCACACATTATCAGTCGAGTTTATGGTCTTATATGGGCGTGTTTTGTGACACCCCAAAACCATTGCAATAACAACATCAGAGATCAATGAATGAAGATCACCATAACAAATATAATAACGAAAAGGTTTGAAATATTACAAGAATTACCAAAATGTGACACAGACTTGAAGTGAGCAAACACTATTGGAAAAAGAGCACTGATAGACTTGCCCGACATGGTTGACACAAACCTTCAATTTGTTTTAAAAAAAAAAAAAAAGTGGTCTCTGCAAAGTGCAATAAAATAAGATATGTCTATGTTTAATTTGTTATGGATTTCTCTTAAAGAATTAAGAGCATTTTATTAGGAATATTCATCCTCATTAAACTTAATCTTATTAAACGTTTTCACTTTGAGAAATCTTCAAAGAACTGGACTCAAAATCCTAAGGTTGGATTGTAGAAAAGTTTTTTTGGAAAGCAGGAGATAGAAAGAGTTACATATTATTAAGACTTCTCTATTTTTATTCCCAACCAGATATATTTAAGTTATTACCAAAGTCACCCTCTTGAAAATGTAATCCAGAGATCCCTTTCTATCTTTCCCCGTTACTTCTTTTTATATGCTATTGTCGAAGAACCTTATACCCAGAGTTCAGGCTTTTATTATTGATTAGAGACAGAGTCCTAGGATCTCCTACAGTAAAGGTGCTTTTCTACATACAACCTTGGGTTCATGGCTCTGGTACCGAATTGAAAGGAATCTATACATAATGAAGGAAAGTTTCTAATGATATGACACTGGGTAAATCCAGGTTATTGAATTAATGAAATATACAGTATTTTGCTGAGAATGAAAACAGATGTGGAAATTAATAAATTTTAACCCCGATTTTTAACCGGGGTCTGATCTTTCATCTCTTCTGCAGTTTAAAAAGAATAAAGAACATTTAGTTTTATTTTGTTTTTTTATTTTTTAATGTTTTATTTATATCAGAGAGAGAGAGAGAGAGAGACAGCGTGAGCAGGGGAGGGTCAGAGAGAGAGGGAGACACAGAGTCTGAAGCATGCTCCAGGCTCTGAGCTGTCAGCACAGAGCCTGACGCAGGGCTCGAACCCATGTACCGTGAGATCTGACCTGAGCCGAAGTTGGGCACTTAACCGACTGAGCCACCCAGGCGCCCCAAGAACACTTAGTTTTTAAATCGGTAAATTATTGAAAGTGTTTTAGGAGTCAAAAGGCATAAATCGTTTTTGAAATCTGTTTTTCTCTGTTCATCTTTTTGAATAGTTGGTTTTGTATTTGTAGATCATTGCCAGATGTCCGTAATACGAAACACTCTGACTCAGATATTTCTTGAAAGAGAATCTTGAAGTCAAGTCGATGCTATCAACCTGTTTACACTAGATGAAATTCAAGCATAAGCAAGGATAATCAGTAACAAATGTTTTTCTTTGTTGATGTATTGAACTACTGTGTGCTATTCCTGCCTTCTTATCTCATTCATTGAGATGACTTATACTACAAACTGACAGATTTAAGGATGTCATATTTAGTTTATCAGCATTATTAAATTAGACTTTGAGTGTTTATACCGATTCTGATCAAAGGAGGACTCAAAAACACGTGAAATATATGAAGAATCAAGAAAAGTAAAACATCACCCTTCCATATTACCTTTATCTTCCTAATTCAAACATTTGAGAACAAATTTCACCAAATTGCTGACAGTGGCATAGGAAAAGTAGAAATGATTATGAGACAGGAAAAATAATTGCATCTTGGTTTTTTGGCCAAGATCAAGTGTAGTATCTGTTCTTACCAGTTTAGTATAAGACAGGAAAAACATTCTCGTATGTGTAGAATTTTCGTTATTTAACCATTCTCTGAGGAGAAATCAAGAAAAATAAGCTTTCAATATCTGACCAAGTGATTATATTCAATAATCTTATAGTACCCCTAGGGCCTCCTTCAGCACTAGAAAACATACCTGGCTTAAGCTTATTTTTTTTCCTTCTATATATACTTTTAAAAAGTGCAAATCATATTCTTAAATTGTATTTTTCAGTTTAATTTCAGAGAAGTTTTATAGCCATTCTATGTAATAATAATAACAATATTAATAATAGCAAACACTTTTTCTCTAAAATTTATTACAGGCCGGGCACTCTTTTAAATGCCTGGCAGGAATTAAATTGTTTAATCCTTATAATGACTCTATAAAATAGATAGTATTATTATCACCAGTTTACAGATAAGGGGAAGTTAAGTACCCTCTTATATAGAGGGATCCCAGGATTGTTATACAGGTAGCTTAATATCAGAGTCTTCACTGAACATGCAAACAGTTACTGATAAATGCATAGAACATGTCGGATTTTTTGCTATTTTTATGGTGGAATCAAACCTAGTTTCTAGATCATATAACAGGACAGACTAAGTTAGAAATACTTGGAACTAAACCCTGCTAATAAGAGTTGGGGGTTCTCCTGTCCTTTCTCACTTCTCTTTGGTAATGAGATCTTGCCATTAGGATGCAACATGGATGGAACTAGAGGGTGTTATGCTGAGTGAAATAAGTCAGGCAGAGAAGGACAGATACCATACATTTGCACATATCAGTGGATTAGGAGGAAGCTAACGGAGGACCACGAGGGAGAAGAAGGGGAAAAACAGTTGGGGAGAGGGAGGGAGGCAAACCATGAGAGCCTCTTGAATGCTGAGCACAAACTGAGGGCTGATGGGGGTGGGAGAGACGGGAAGTGGGGTGATGGGCATGGAGGAGGGCACTTGCTGGGATGAGCACTGGGTGTTATATGTAAACCAACTTGACAATAAACTTTTTAAGGAAAAAAAAAAAGATGCAGGTTTGGGTTTCAAACTTGCTTGCTGGCAGTCGATGCTGCCACCAGGTGGTGAAGGGGCCTGGGTTACAGACCCCTGCCTGAACTGCCAGGCGTCCCCCTAAGCTAGTTCTCGAAAATAGAGGACACATTGTTTTTATGTAATTTCGTTTTTGTTTTTTGAATGGAAAAAAGGCTTCTTCATTACCAAAACTAATCCCAGCTATCATTTAGCTTAATTATTATATTTAAATACATAAACTGAAATGAAACAAAAAAAATCTGTCTCTCTCAATATTTTCTAATGATTAACAAATTATTATTTAACCCTGGCTTTGCTACGACTTGAGGAGAATCTTTTATAGCACTTAAAACACTGAGTCATCTCAACCTTTGTTATTTTAACTGGAAAATGAGGGAAGTTAAGACTAGACCATCTGTCAGATCTTTTTCTACCTCTAAAAAGTTTTTAAGTTGATATATATCCACAGTCAGAATTACTTAGTGGTTGCTTGATGATCTAATGATGATTTCTCTACTGAAGAATTGTCTACTTAATGCTTCAAAGAAAAGCTCTCTTTCTGTCATCAAGTAGTAACTATTACAAAGTTTTAAAGAGAGGTAGTATGGCATGGCAGGGAGAGTGTTCTGAAGCCATACCGCATGGGTTTAAATCTTAGCTCTGCCACCTCCTAGCTCTGTAAACTTATGTAAATTATTTATCCTTTTTGTGCTTTAGCTACTTCATTTGTAAAATGAGGATGATGATGATGATGATAATAATAATACCCCTCTTGTTGTGAGGATCAAATAATTAAATATGAAGTACTCAGAATAGTGCTTGGTACATTATACAGGCTTTCTACATGTTTTCCAGCATTTTAATGTATTAATTAATATTAATTGTTAGTATTCATTGTGACTTTTGCACCATCAGTAATGTATAGATGTACAGAGTGATCTATTTTCATTCTACTTTTTTTTCCTACTCTTTTGAGTTCTTTTTCTGTTTTTCAACTTGATACTAACTACCAATTATATTCCATTGTAAACACTAGCTTTACAACTTGGTAATACATTGGCATATATGAAACAAGGTAAACAGATACGGAAATGTATTTGTTTTTAGAAATAAGTTACGTGAAGACGCTTATTTACAACAGTGACAGGTAGTAAACCCTAATGCTAAAAACCTCATTGTTTTTCCCCTTTAAGATCAGATTCTATAGAGAGAGAGCAGTGTTTCTCGGAGTTTTAAAGGTCTCTCTGTACATGGTAGGCAGTACTTATATCATCTTAATATTCAGAATATAAAATTCAGATTATCTGAATATAATAACTAGGACTCAGACTGTTCTCATTTGTTTTCCTTCTAATGTGAATTTTAGGAATTTTACTTGACTTTGCCCCCACATAATCGCCACTAATTTTTTTTTAGCTCGGTTCAGGTAGAACTCTACCAAATTGTAAACCCTTAATGAAAGCTACTGTGACACCTTACTCTAGTTTTTTCCATGCTTCCTAGTAGTGCTTTTTGACTATTTAGGCTTTTTATGGGAACATTTATATTTTCACTTTTTAATATTTTCCTTCCTTTCTAGGGTATCACATATGACCATGTAGAATTAAATGTATATTTGAATGGAAAAAATATGCATTGTCCAGCATCAGGAATACGAGGGACAGTATATCCAGTTGTTTATGGTAAGCTAAAATATTTCTAAATATTATTGTGTATCTTAACGTTTACTTGACATTTTCATTAACTTAATAACTGTCATTCAAAAATCTGGACAAGTTGGCGTTTCTGTGTGGCTCTTTCGGTTGAGTGTCCAACCTTTGATTTCAGCTCAGATCATGATCTTACTGTTGGTGAGTTCGAGCCTCACGTTGAGCTCTGTGCTGACAGTGCAGAGCCTGCTTGTGATTCTTTCTCTCTACTGCTTTCTTTGCCCTTCTCCTGCGCGCGCTTTCTCTCTCGCGCGCTCTCTCTCTCTCTCTGTCTCATAAAATAAATTTAATAAAACATCTGGACAAGTTAATAAGGACCTTTTTTATGAAATGTAGTGAGTAGGATATTACAATCCCACTTTGCAGGACTAAGGAAGTTTTATTCCGTATGTATTTAAAAACTGCCAAAAGCATTGATTATAATTAAATATACAATAAGTATATTCCCTTTTTAAATCTTGTATTCATAAATTCTAGAAAGTTCCAAAAAGCTTTACTGAATTTACGAAGCTCTTTCTGCCAGTTATTAGGAAGATTTAGGTTACCAGAAAATGTAATTGTAAAGAATATTTTGGAACTATAGATGGGAATTTTATGTAGGTTGACCTTTGTAAAATTACGTAAATGTTAAAACTCTTTTGAGACAAAATTGTGACTTTGAATAGTCTCATATTGCTATGTGTATACTATAATTTCTGTACAAATGTAGCCTTCTAAGAATTGGGTTACTTAGGAGATGACTCTGTACCATTTAATTACTTTAATTTTTATTACAGAAAATCTCAAACATGTATAGAAGTAAAGAGAATAGTATAATGAACCCTCATGTACCTATCACCCTGCTTCAAACAATTATCAACTTGGAGCCAATAAGGTTTCATCTACCCCCTAATGCTGATACTCCTCCTGTTTTTCACCTTCCCTCCTTGGATTATTGTGAAGTAAATGTCAGATATTATATTATTTTATTCATAAATATTTCATACGTATCTCTAAAAAGTAAGGTGTCTCTCTTTATAAAAAAATAACAAACATAGGTACAGTGCCTTTAACACTATTCTGCTTTATTTTTTATGTTCCCAACTTTAAATCAATATGGTATGTTTTTTCTGCATATGGTTTTAGTAGACCTAAAAGTATTTTCTCATTTAATTACTTTAAATTTTTAGATTTGAGCCATAATAAAAGCTTATTGTTAATTTTTATAGTAACTTGCTAGAAAGGTAGTCTTAGTGATGACAGACTGGGCTGTCATAAAAGTATTCAAATAACAAATATAAATATTTAATAAAAGGATAATAACAACCAAAGGGTAATTTTTTTAATGTTTATTTATTTTTGAGAGAAAGAGAGAGAGAGAGAGAGAGAGAACATGAATGCAAGAGGGGCAGAGGAAGAGGGAGACACAGAATCCAAAGCAGGCTCTAGGGTCTGAGCTGTCAGCACGGAGCCTGACACGGCTTGAACCCATGGACCAACTATGAGACCATGACCTGAGCTGAAGTTGGTAGCTCAACCGACTGAACCACCCAGGCACCCCACATGCTTTACTTTTTAGTTAAGGTTTTCATTAGTTTTCTTTTCTCCTAAAAATTACTTTCCAGTGATTTTACCTTCCTTGTCTTTGCATGTAAAAGTGTATTTTTAAATTTGATTTCAGTTAGTTTCTTTGCCATATTATGTAAGCCTAAAAGCAATTCCTTTATTTACTTAAATAAATGGAAATGTAGCTTAATATTCTAAAACTTGAGTCTGAAAAATGAAATAAATATCAGCAGAATGAGTTACACCAATGATTTTAGCAAATAAAATTTTTATTCTAAATCATTTCTTTGATTCAGCATAATTTTTAATGTAGTAAAGTTAGAGATAGTAAATGATATATATTTCATAAATTGACACTAGTAAATCAGTCAAATTAAGCCAAATATTTTAATAGTCTGGTACTATCACAGATAAATATAAAACTTACGGGGCACCTGGCTGGCTCAGTTCATAGAGCATCCAACTCTTGATCTCAGGGTCATGAGTTTGAACCCCATGTTGGGTGTAGAGATTACTTAAAAATAAATGAAAATAAAACTTAAATTCCTTTACCCTTTGTTCCTCCATCCCATCTCTGATCCTAGATCCATCCATCCATTTTGTCAGCTCTTAATACTCAGCGTATGGAAAGAAAAAACCACATAACCCTGAAAAAGAGTGTCATTACAAAGTTATGACTTCCAGAGGTGCCTGGGTGGCTCGGTTGATTAGGTATCTGACTTTAGTTCGGTTCATGATCTTGCAGTTCATGAGTTCGAGCCCCAGTGACAGCTCGGAGCCTGGAGCCTGCTTTGGATTCTGTGTTTGCCCCTCTCCTGCTTGTGTTCTCTCTGTCTCTCAAAAATAAAAAATAAATAAAGTTGTAACTTCCAGTCTAAGCCCTCAACGGTTTTTGACAGGTCTTTTACATTCTGCACATTCAGCATGCTTCTTGAATTCCCTCATCATTCTCCACAGATGACCTTACCTTCTACTTTATAAAGCATCAGTCTATTAATGGTGAGCTCTACCTTCCCACCCTTGCCCTCCCGAAGCTCTTCTGGATCAGATCCAATCTTGCCTTCTTTCTGTCCCATCTTAGACGAAGTAGTATCCTTCATGTTAAAAAAAAACAGTGTATAGTCTAGATTTCAAACTCCCCAATGCTGGGACTTCACTTTGTCAGTTATTCACTTAATATCTCCTTTCAGGAACCTCTCTTCAATACCTGTAAAAATTCTGAGTCATCCTTATCCCAAAAAACCCTTCCTAAATTCATATCCCTCATTAGCCCTGTATTTACCCTTCTTCATATGGCTTCATTTCTAATAGCCTACACCACTTACTGTGCCATTCAGTTTTTCTTCAGCCCTAACCGCCTTTACCTCCACTTCACCAAAACCACCCTTGTTAAAATCTCTAGTGGCTTCATGAATGTCAAATCCACTACTTAACTTTTTCCTGCATTTATTATGAAATGCAATTTATTTAATAATGTGCATTATTCATATTTATGTAGTTTAACAAGGAGCTATGAAGTGAACACATATCATTACCACAGTCAACATCATGAACATATTCATCACCCCTAAAAGTTTCCTCTGTTCCTTTATAATCCTTTCTGCTCATCTCTCCCCACCCAGCCCCAACCAAAGCAATGCCCTTATCTGCTTTCTGTCACCACAGATTATCTGAATCATAAGTTTGTATTATTTTTTCCTCTGGCTTATCTCACTTAGCATAATTATTTTGAGATTGATACATGTGGTAGTATGTATCAATAATTCATTATTTTTATTGCCAAGTAGTATATTTAGTTTATTGTGTGCTTATATCACTGTTTGTTTTTCTCTTCTCCTATAATGGATAGTTAGGTTGTTTCCAGTTTGGAGCCATTACAAATAAAGCTACTATAGTCAACATTCATATACAAGTCTTTGTGTGGACATGTACGTTAATTTCTCTTTGGTAAATGCTGATAAAAACATGTAGAAGGGCTCCTGGGTGGTTCAGTCAGTTAAGCGTCCAACTCCTGATTTCAGCTCAGGTTATGATCTCATGGTTTGTGAGATGAAGTCTCATGTTAGGCTCTGCACTGACAGCACAGAGCCTACTTGGAATTCTCTCCTTCTCTCTCTGCCTCTCTCCGACTTACACTGTATTTCTCTCTCAAAATAAGTAAGTAAACATTTAAAAAAAAGTAGAAGTTGAATAAGGACTTCAGTCTAGTTAACAGTACTGTATTGATGTCAGTTTTCTGGTTTTGATATCATACTGTAGTTATGTAGCCCATTACCATTACAGGAAGCTGGTTGAAGGGTACATAGAGCTCCATTATTTTTGCAACGTTTTTGAATCTATAATTATTTCAAAATAAAATAATTTTTAAAAAGTAATATATCTTAACATATAAAATTAAGAAAATACAGGTAGGCAAATAAGGAAAAAATTAAAGGTACTCTAATTCACGCTATCTAATTATTAGTAATATTTTGATGTATATACTTTAAGTGTTTTTGATAAATTTGGATTTTCATTGTAGTTATTTTCATCCAATAGAATTATGTTTTGTAACATGGACAGCAGATGTATTTATTCTTTTTGCCTGTTAATACTGTGATATTATAAGACAGCTTATTTTATAATTGTGTATTATTTCTAATTAAGGTGTTAGCTTCTAATTTCTTTCTTTCTTTTTCTGTCTCTAGTTGATGACAGTGCAATTTTGGATTGCCAGTTCAGTGAATTTTATCATACTCCTCCACCTGGTTTTGAAAAAATATTATTTGAACAGCAGATCTTCTGAATGTATTCATTTTTGAAACTTGTGTTTCTGCACTTTTAAAAGTGTTTACCATTTAATAAAGCTTTACCTGACCTATAGATGAAAATATATTCTTAAAAATATGCTTGTTAATGTTGTTTAAGGAAGCAGTGTATTCCAGATACCATCTAGAAGTTGTGATTTAAAATATTTCTGTTTTGTGAGATGAATCTGCGTTTTGGACAGTTTATTTAATTCTTATTTAAATAAATATATCTGTGGGTTTGATTAACAGTATTAAGTGGAAATATGTATATAGATATTTAAAAGGGAATCTTTCTTACATAAGGTATTTGTTTTTATAATAGAGATGTAGATTTGGGTGGATTTTTCTCGTTCTGAAATTTAGACCTCATTAACTATTTTAAGTCTGCACTCTAATAATTTTGTGTCTCAGTGTTTGTTCTTTTTTATATAGAGCATAACAAAGTGACAGAAAATGTATTATTGGGAACTTCTTTTTTGGTGATTTATTTACTGTAAAATGTACCACTTTTCTTAAACTTTAAATTGCTTATTTTGTTTGTATGTCATTGCTTTTGATTTGTTTTGTGAAAGGAGATAAATGTTTTAGTAACTGTCAGAGCTTTTTGTTGAAGACCATCATGCTGTGTTACTTCAGTACCAGAGTAAGTAGTGGTTGATTGGTGATGTAGTAAACACTGGCAGACATTTAGAATAGTATGATGCTTTAAACTTAAATGTAAATAAGATTATTCTTTTAAGGATTTTTATTTAAATGTGTTTTTCTGTAAGGAATAATAAAATAATAGTAATTAAGGACTATTTAGTACTATATTAAATACATGTTCTTCCTGTTTGGTTGAGTATACATTAAATTCACTTCATCCTTGATTATTTCAGAAGTTCAGAGATAAGCGAATCCTCTCTGTGACTCTGAGCCTTTGCCAAATCTTCAGTTAAGATTCCTTTAATGCCCTACTAGCCTGAATTAATCACTGTACACACTTTGGTACAGTTTCCTTTTCTAAAGAGCCTGTCAAGGATGTGTACATTTCCTTCCTTGGTCAGCAAGGAGCAGTATGTTGTACTAGAAAAACTTAAGAATCAGAGATCTGAACTGTAATTATCTCCTCAGCTGAGTTCCTTAGCTTCCCTGAGTTCAGGTTCCCCATTTATAAAAGGGATACTCATAATAAATAAGGTAATATATGTAAAACACCTGAATCATCATAGGCACTTAATAAATGTACCTTCCTCGTTGACTCTTAAGAAGTGGTTTTCATAGTGTTCTCAGACATCATCACTACCTGGGAACTTGTTAGAAATGCACATCCTCAGGCCCTGCCCCAGACCTACTGAATCAGAAACTGCCAGGAATAGCACCCAGGTATCTGTGTTTGAACAAGCCTTTCAGGCGATTCTTTTTTTTTTTTCCTGTTTCATTTTGCTTGTTTGCTTTCCAGATTTTATTTATTTATTTTTTTTTACAAATAGTTTATTGTCAAATTTGTTTCCACATAACACTCAGTGCTCATCCCCACAAGTGTCCTCCTCCATGCCCATCCCTCCTCCCCCCCACATCCATCAGTCCTTGATAAAGGACCTGAACGTGAGACAGGAAACTATCAAAACCCTAGAGGAGAAAGCAGGCGATTCTAATACACGCTAAAGTTTGAGAGCCACTGCTCAGGAGAGAATGATTGCCAGCTTTAAAGTTTCTAAAGATTTAAGGCTATTTTTGACCCATAGGCAAGAGAATCCTACACAGTGTTTATTGTTTATTTGTTAGATAAAAATGTGACAGTACGCTTTGAAAACAAATATACTTAAGTAAACTTATTTATATATAACCCAAATTTACCTTTGAAGATACAGAACTGAACTAACTATATTATTTATGCATTTTTGTCTGATGTTCTGTCTTAATTATCTTAATTTGTAAAAAACATGCTTACTTTGGAAAGTGAATTAAAATGACTATTGTTTGCTGTCTTTATTAATGTTATCTACCTCTTATTTTTTTTAAAAACCAACCTTATTTTAATCATAATATTCTTAAGACTATCTTTTCTGCCTCTAGTCATACAAACTAGGTACAGTACTAAAAATGATACATGAGTTACATCTTTGGCAGCAGTTTGATGAAGTCTAGATGTGTGTTTTTAATCTGCAGGTATCTAAATCTCTTAGGAAAAGTGCCTCCCTAAACCTATAACCTCAGTCTACGCTTGAGAAAAACATCAAATTCCACTAGAGAGGCAGCCTACAGAATACTGGAGCGGTACTCCTCCATACTGCCAAGGTCATCAAAGACAAAGTCAGAGAAACTGTCAGACCCTAGAGGAGCCAAGCCCAAGGGAATGTAACAAGTAAATGTAGTGTGGGATCCAAGAACAGGAAAAAGAGGTTAGATAAAAGCTCTCAGGAAATATGAGTAACCCATGGACTTTAATAATAAAGTATCAATATTCACTTATTAATTGTAACAAATGTATCCGTAAGATGTTTATAACAGGAGAGACAGGATATATGGAAACTGTACTACCTTCTCAATTTTCCTGTAAATCTAAACTAACCTAAAAAATAGTCTTAGAAAATTACATTGAGCTAAGAGAAATTCAAAACTAAAGCCTTTCATGAAGCCATCATGAAGAATATTAGTGCACTATAAACCCATAGCTTACATATTTAATGATAGCTAAATATAGACATAGATGGAACATAAAACACAAATACCTGCATTTGTTCCTGGCTAAAGAGACAATGCCCAGTGTCTTTTTGTGTACTGCAGAAATCCATTTGTACTAGTGTACTTTTCCATAGATTGAAAATCAATGATTTATTTTCCATGTTACCTCAGTAATTTCAGTATTACAAAGGATTTGTAATGTTAGCTGTATGAAACAAAATCTTTTGATCAGTTTACATACTATAATCCAGAAAAAGCAAGTTTGGCTTTTAATTGCCTTTGGCTCATTTGTTAAGATAATTTGAACATATTTTCAACTTCGATTACAGACTGTTATAAATTAATTTCAGAATGGTAGAAAATACAATTTGACTAGAGCTTTTCTAAGTCATTAACAAAAACAGACATGCATAATGTTGTTGGTCAGACCTTTAACTTTATTTTCTAACATAAGTCTAGATACAGGCCAGCAAAAGCATAGCTGGAAATGTAAGTGAGATCTTGGACAAGTTTTGATAAAATACATTAAATCGATAACTTCTTTTAGATAATGTAAAAACACTAGATATGACTGTGAGAAGAAATCTGCAATCAAAACTCTAGAATTTTGCTGTACACAGATATAACCAAACATAGAACTCATAAATGGGAATATAATCAACTACCACTTCTATTAATTTGCACTAATTATGCAACCTGGCAGGGAAATACCGTTGGGAGCTAATTGGGCTGTTCATGTGAATGAGTAGAAACAATAGTAGAATCAATTAACTATTGTTCTTCCATCTACTGAACAAGATTTGGGATTCCCTTTCAATTTGCTCTTTTAAAATAACGGGCAAAATTATTGAAACGGTATAAACACAAAATAATGTTAAATGTAATTAGCAAGATAAATGAAATCACACACAATCAATCCAAGAGTTCTCTCGAAATTTAAAGGAAAAGTCCCAGTATTGGCTGAAACGTGTCATCTGTAGTTAACATAGCAATCATTACAACATAGTCTTCCAACAATTGTATCATCTTGTGTGTTTCATAAAAACTTAAACAAGATAGTCCCTGCCTTCATGGAGCCCTACTAATTGCAATTCATAAGTTTGGTGCTCTGGAATACCGAAGATACATTGGTAAGTGGGGGAAAAAGTCGTTAATTATTTCTGTGTATAATATGAGCCAATAAGAAACTGGGGTTTAGGAAAAAGTATGAAATAGTATACACCAAAATATTGTATCTTGGAAATAGGATTACAGGAAACTCTTACTGATAAATTTATCTGGTAAATTGTTAGTTGATGCCATGATAGGCACCAGCATAAGCCTGATCCCCAGACCCAGGAAAGTAACAGTGGTAATGAAGCCACAGGTGGAATAGACCAGTTCTAGTAGACACTACATTTTTAAAACGACAGTAATAAACCAGTGAAGGCTACCAAGCTGTTAATCCATGAATGAATGAATGAATGAATGAATGAATGAATGATTGATTATGGGACTATTAGAAGAAAATATACAATTCACTGGGCTATTGAAGCCACAGTGACTTGTGAAATGTTAATCATTATAAGAAGGAGACTAGAAATAAAGCCGAAAAATTCTGTAGATTCATTTGTGTGATTCTCACAAATGTATTTCAGGAATGGCAATCATAGGTGTGTTTCTGATACCTCATCATTCATCACTTGAAAAAAATGGGTAGATTTATTCTCTATTGCCCTGGAGACCGAATTATTTGGAAGGTACCGGGAAGCAGATTTCAGTTAAAGATGGGAAAGAACTCTATTCGTTCACCACTGAAATTGCTGCCTTGCAAAGAAATGGACTTCTGGTCCCTGGAATTGTTCTAACCGTGTTTTAAAATGTAGGTTATTTTTACTGAGATATGGTGGACCAACACATCTGGGGACGACTGCCCTTGAAAAAACTAATTTGTTAACAGTTCCCAAGAGGAAAGAACATGCCATGCCACACAGGCACACACAGGTAAGCATCAGGGTAGGTTGTGAGGCAGAAGGAACAAAGGGAAAGCAAGGCCTGAGCTTTTATTGTTTTTTCCATGGTCAAGGCAGGGTAAGCACACTTAGAATTGGCTAGTTTAAATAGTTTCTTCAGGCTTTGTGGTACAGAGGCTATTTCAAGTTGTCTGCTACCTGGCCCTACTGTGATTAGGACAGAGTAGTGACAGGGCAGTGTATGAACCAGACAGAAAGTGGGGCTCTGGATTGGTTGGTTGGTAAATGAAAGGCAGGATCCTGGTGTCTCTAGGAATCAGCTAACTGGGAATGGGGCAGTACCTCCCCTGTCAGTAAGGCCCCAGATGCCAAAGCATCAAGAATACAGGAAATAAGAGCATGTAATTAATACATAGTCTGCTTTAAATAAATCATAAATATGGTTCCTCCTTAACTTTGTATGTTTACTTACTGCATTTCAGGTGAAAGGGTGAATTAAAAAAAATTCCCAAGGAAAAATATAGCACAAGTGACCAAAAGAAGGCCAGCCACTAGCCGTATAGGCCTGTCAGTCTGGGAATCAAGGCCAAGAACAAATATTATCCAAATCCATAAAATCAGGGTGAGTATGGATGGTTAAGGTAGGTTAAACTTGGGTTTACTGACCAAATTCCTGAGTGCTAATAATTAAGGCAGCAACCCTTAAAACTTAAGAAATAAATACTTGGAGGGGCTTCTGGGTGGCTCAGTCAGTTGTGTCTGACTTCGGCTCAGGTCATCATCTCACAGTTCGTGTGTTTGAGCCCCACGTTGGGCTCACTGCTGACAGCTCAGAGCCTGGAGCCTCCTTCAGATACTGTGTCTTCCTCTCTGTCTCTGCCCCTCCCATGCTCATGCTCTGTCTCTCTTTGTCTTAATAATAAATAAAAATGTTAAAAAATTAAATAAATAGAAAAAGAAATACTTAGAGGCCAAAAGGTTTGTTTATGCTGTGTAAGAAACAGGGATCATTCCACCCAGAGGTGGTATAGGGAGACATAGTTTTGAAACTGAGTTTTGGGGCTATTTTTAAGTTTATTTATTTATTTTGAGAGAGAGTACGTGCACAAGCACGCACAGGGAGGGACAGAAAGAAGGAGAGAGAGAGAATCCCAAGTAGCACAGAGCCTGATGAGGGGGCTTGAACTCACAAAGCATGAGATGTTGACCTAAGCAGAAATCAAGAGTCAGATGTGTAACCAGTTGAGCCAGCAGGCACCCCTTGAAATGGAGTTGTTAAGCAACAAGAAGTACTAGAAGTTATTGTATAAATTGTCACTTCACACATGGGCAAAGTGTCCCAAAAGAGATTAGGTGTCTTGGCCTAGATGACACAGATGGCAAAATCCAGGTAATTCAACTTTCATTAAATAAACATAAGCACTCTGTCAGGCACTGTACAAAGTTCACTCTACCCTGCCATGTGATAAGATACATCCATTAGTGATTTCTAGAGGTTTCTAAAGGGCTTTTGATAGGAGCTAGAAATTTAGGAATATATCGTTTTTAACATTGACAGCCTGAAAGACAGTTGAGCAGTCCTACAAAACATGTCCTCATACAACTGTCTGAGACAAAGACCAGGATAGATCTTTAGGTAGATTCATATTTGATTACCCTTATTTAATGATTGGTACTTGTAAAGCTGCCAGAAATGATGAAATAAATGTCTACCTTTTTGGATTATCTATGCAACAGCTCTCCATTAGCACAAATAAACAGCAGTTAATGATTCACCCACTGTCATCCCTGGGTTGTGTGCAGACAGAGAGGTGTGGCCTCAAAGACTGGTAAAAGAAAACATTTGATTTTTCTCCTGTGTTATATCCTTGTAATTAGATTGGACTATGTACACTGAAGTTTGGGAAATCCACAGTACTTTCATGAAGTTTGGTATATCTTCTGTACTTGTCATTCCTGAATTTTTTCCTAGACCCTATTCCTCCCATTAAAATTATCTTTAGCCTCATTTTTTTGCTGGATTTTACAGATTCAGATTTTATGAAGATTCAACCCTGAAGCTCCTTTTTAATTTTTGCTTTTGAAGAACATGTTAAGGCAAATATAACAATATAAATTAAATTATAGGAAAAAGGTTTACATTCATCACAAAAACAGTTTTCCAACATTTTAGAAGCATTTATCTTCCTATAAGCAATTGTCATGCTACTTATAAAACTGTTCCTACCTATTGGATAGGGATCTTGAAAAACAAGAGAGTGTAAGTATTCCACAGCTCTTCTCAGAAATGATGGCGGAATCTGAATAAGCCCTTGAAATCGGATTATATGGTAAATTTTCTTTTTGATTGTTTTTGTAGGACTGACATTCATTCGACAAATATTTTTCAGCATCTACAGTGTGCCAGGCACAGGGCCAAGCTGGAGATGCGAAGACGAGTAAGACAGTCTTCACCTTCAAAGACACGCATAACTATGCTCATGGCTCTGCAGTGGTTTTACTCCACCAGGAATGATAACAGAAGGAAATTGACATAGGCATGACTTTTCCAGCAATACATGAAATATTTCATGGTAACAATAGAGTAGAATCCTTGGGATTTATTTTACACATCTTTCTTGGGGAAATTTGGGTAGTGAACCAATATATATATATGCCCATCAAGATAAGTATGCTCTTAATCCCCTTCCTCTATTTCACCCATCCCCCGCACCCACCTCCCCTCTTGTAACCCTCTGTTTGCACTCGATAGTTAAGAGTTTGCTTTTTTATTTGCCTCTCTTTTTTTTCTTTGTACATTTGGCTTTTTTCTTAAATTGCACATATGAGTGGTATTTGTCTTTCTCTGACTGGTTTATTTGGCTTAGCATTATACTCTCTGGATTCATCCATGTTGTTGCAAATGGCAAGATTTCATTCTTTTTTATGGCTGAATAATATTCCTGTGTGTGTGTGTCTGTGTGTGCGTGCGCACACACACATATATATACCACATCTTTATTTATTCATCTACTCCTGGACACTTAGGCTGCTTCCATAATTTAGCTATTATACATAATGCTGCAATAAACAACAGGGAGAATATATCCCTTTGAATTATTGTTTTTATATTCTTTGGGTAAATAGTAGTGCAATTATTGGGTCACAGGGTACTTCTATTTTTAATTTTTGAAGAACCTCCATATTGTCTTCCACCATATCAGTTTGCATTCCTACTAACAGTGCACAAGGGTTCCTTTTGCTGCACATCTTCACCAACACTTGTTTCTTGAATTTTTTATTTTAGCTATTCTGACAGGTGTGAGATATATTCTCACTGTGGAATTGATATGCATTTTCCTGATAATGACTGATGTTGCACATCTTTTCATATGTCTGTTGGCCATCTGTACGTTTTCTTTGGAGAAAGACTGTTCATGTCTTTTGTTCATTTTTTAATCGCATTATTTGGTTTGGGGGTTTTGAGCTATAGAAGTTCCTTATAGATTTTGGATACTAACCCTTTATTGGATGTGTCATTTATAAATATCTTCTCCCATTTCGTAGGTTGTCTTTTAGTTTTTTTGATGATTTCCTTCACTGTACAGAAGCATTTTACTTTGAGGTAATCCCAATGTTTATTTTTGCTTTTTGTTTCCCTTGCCTCAGGAGACATATCTAGAAAGATGTGGTTATGGCTGATATCATGTCTACCTGTGTTCTCTTCCAGGATTTCTATGGTTCAGGTCTCACATTAAAGACCTTAATACATTTCGAGTTTATTTTTGTGAATGTTGTAAGAAAGCGGTCCAATTTCATCTTTTGTTTGCAGCTGTCCAATCTTCCCAGCACCATTTGTTGATGAGTCTGTCTTTTTCCCACTAGATAGTCTTCCCTGCCTTGTCAAAACTTAATTGACTTATAATAATGGGTTTATTTCTGGCCTTTCTATTCTCTTCTATTGATCTATGTGTCTGTTTTTGTGCCATTACCATACTATTTTGACTACTACAACTTTGCAATTGTTGCAACTTCAAAACTTGAAGTCTAGAATTGTGATAGTTTTGGTTTGTTTCTCTTTTATCAAAATTGCTCTTGGATGGCTATTTGGGGTCTTCTGTGGTTCCATACAAGTTTTAGAATTGTTTGTTCTAGTTCTATAAGAAGTGCTATTGATTGGTATTTTGATAGGGATTGCATTACGTGTGCAGATTACTTTGGGTAGTATGGATATTTTAATAACATTCTTTCAATCTATGAGCATGAAATATCTTCCCATTTCCATTTCTTTCATCAGTTTTTTTTAAGTTTATTTATTTTTAGTAATCTCTATACCCAGCATGAGGCTCCAACTCATTACCCCGAGATCAAGATGATATGGTTCTAGTCTGAATCTGAAGGCCTGAGTCTGAAACAACATATCAGTCTGAGCCTGAAGCAATGTATCAGTTTGAGTCTGAAGGCAAGAAAAAAGCCTATATCCCAGTTCAAAGGTTGTCAGATTTGAAGAGTTCTCTCTCACTTGAAGGAAGGTCAACCTACAACTGATTGGATGAATCCCTCCAACTTAAAGAGGGCAATCTGCTTTACTCAGTCTACCAATTTAAATGTTAATCTTATCCAAAAACTCCTTCATAGAGACATCCAGAATAAATTTTAACCAAGCATCTGGGCACCCCATGGCCCAGCAAAATGACACATAAAATTAACCATCACAAATCCACACTTTGTAGATGTGGCACTCATGTGCATCTCCTTAAACCATACTTAATCTCCAAATAAGGACAATAGCAAAGTCATAATTCCACCAGACATGATACAACTATCTTGCATACAGCTGAAAACACACTAACCCCTTCCCCGGAAGAGGAGAGAAAGTCCTTGAGTAATGTTTAATCTTCTCCTTAGTATCCTATAGCTTAAATACTCATGAAAACTATACTCCTTGTTTCTCTAGCTGGTCATAGCTGGTATTTATAACTACCTTCTTCCATTACCCATTCTGTATCCCCTTTACCCTCAGCATGCCCCTCAGCTGGCCATGGTTCTTTACCTGATGGACTGATCCATTCAACCAACCTTTCATTCCTGAAGAATGTGGGTCATTAACCATCCAGCCTGGATTAGGTTGTAGATTTCCCTTTACCTTAACCATAAGACATGGTAATACTAAGAGACACCGAAAGGGATCTCCTGAACTTCAGACATACTCTTCCTTACACTCCATATGGAGTAGCAGTCCAGGTTCCCTTCAGTAGTCAAGATCCATCACCCCAGCCAACACCATAGCTCCCTCCTTTGCTTGTTGATTCAGAGGCATGAGGAGCCCAAAGTGGCTGAACAGCCAACTTAACTTTTAGTTCAGTGGACTCATTGTTGTGTCTTCTGGTAGAAGCATTCTTCCCTTTAGAACTAAAGCCTCTAGACCAGCAAAGCATAGGTTGTGGGAATAGGAAGCAAAAATCTTTCCTAGTGAGTCACTAGGGGTAATAGTAAGTGGTGCCACTCACATTTCCACCCCTTGATTCCTGGCCTCATGAATGCTGGCTAGGGTACAAACAGCATCATATACTGGATGCTGATTCACAGCACGTACAGCTTTCTGGAGAGCCTTGTCCTAGCCCTGCAAGGTATTTCCAACTAGTTGGTGGTGTAACTGAGTCTTCAAAAGGCCGTTCCACCATTCTCTCAAGCCAGCTGCTTCATGATTGGGGTGAGGGGTGAGGAGGAGAACATGGTAAGACCAGTGAATCCCTGAGCATGGACCCATTGCTTTTCTTAATTTGCTGTTAAGTGAGTTTCGTGATGAGAAGCAGTGCTGCATGGAATACCGTGATGGTGGAGGAGGCCTCCTCTAAGTCCATGGATATGAATTTCGGCAGGAACATTGCATGCAAAGAAAGCAAACTCATATCCAGAGTAAGTACCAATTCCAGTAAAAACAAAACACTCCTTCTTCCATGATGAAGGCAGTCCAAAACAATCAGGCTGCCGCCAGGTAGCTGGCTAATCACCCTGTAAAATCATGCCATATTGGAGGCTCAGTATTGGTTTGTGCTGCTGACAGATGGGGCTGTTGGTGATGACCAAAGCTAGGTCAACCTTGGTAAGTGGAAGTGCATGTTGCTGAGCCCATGCGTAACTTCCATCCCTGCCACCATAGCCACTTTGTTCATGAGCCCTCTGGCCGATATGACAGAGCCCCTCATTGGAGAAAGAAGAATGAGTCATCTTATCCACTTGATTATCAAAATCCTCCTCTGCTAAGCTCACCCTTTGGTTAATATTCATATGGGACTTTTTTTTTTTTCGTATATCCACATTTTTTTTTCCTATTCAGAGAGACCTATCCACTTCTTCAAGTGTCCTTGTCACCAAGTTTTCAGTCATGTTTCTTCCAAGTCCCTGACCATCTAGCTAAACCATTGCCCATAGTCCATGCAGCAGTATATAATCACATATCTGGTCATTTCTTCTTCCAAACAGACTGGCAACCAGGTGCACTGCCTGAAGTTCTGCCCACTGGGAGGAGTTCCCTTCATTCTGCCTCCAGTGATATCCCAGGAAGGGGCTGTAATTCTACAGCTGTCCACTTTCAGGGGCTGTGGTGCCTTCATATTTGTGCAGAACCATTTGTAAACCAGGCTCAAGTCTTCTTTTCCTCTGTTACTGACTGTGGGAAAGGCTGCGGAAGAGAAGATAGTGCAGCAGAAGTGAAGACCTCCTGCATTTGGTCCTCTTTCTCATGTAACTTACCTGTGCACAATTACATATATACCACTTCCGTTTGATGATGGAGTGCTGCTGTGCATGCCTGGTGTTATGGCTCCATGGGTCATATAACACCTAATTATAATGGGAAGCTCAGGCCTCATGTAAACTTGGTGGCCCACAGTTAAGCATTAAGTCTCTCGTAAGGTACAGTTGCGGCTGAGAGCTGTTTCCCAAAAGGACAGTAGGTATTTGCAGAGGATGGCAGAGTTTTGCCCCAAAATCCTAAGGAAGTGTGCTGCAGTTCACCTATAGGGACCTGCCAAAGGCTCCCAAAGTGTCCTTATCTGCCACTGACATTGTGAGCACCAGCAGATCTCCTGGATCACACGGGCTGAGCAGCCAAAATGCTAGTAGGGCGCAGCCTAGACTTGTCGCAGAGCCTTCTGCTGTTTTGGGCCCCACTCAAAGTGAGCAGCTTTTTAGGTCACTTGGTGAATGGGCTGGAATAACACACTCAAGTGAAAACTATGTTGTTTCCAAACTCCAAAGAGGCCCCCAAAGTGCTGTCCCTCTGTTTTGGTTGTAGGAGGGGACAGATGCCATTTAAGGAGTGATGCCCCACCTCCTAGAGAATAGAGTATCTACATAATTTATTTGGAATTCTTCTGCCCAGGAGATTTGACTATTTTCCTGATTTTTTTAATGTTTATTTTTTATTTTGAGAGAGAGAAGGCATGTGTGAGCAGGGGAGGGGCAGAGAGAGAGAGAGAGAGAGAGAGAGAATCCCAAGCAGGTTCTACACTGTCCACTCAGAGCCTATTGGGAGCTCAGTGTCACAAACTGTGAGATCATGACCTGAGCTGAAATCAAGAGTCGGATGCTCAATTGGCTGAGTCACCCAGGCGCCCCTATTTCTTTATTCAAGACTTTATGTATGTCAGTATGGGCCCATGGATATTTATTTATATTTTGAGTTATAGTCCAATACTACTTGATTTTGTTGCCCAAATTGTTCCAGATTTGGCCATTGGGACCAGTATTTTATAAAGTTCCATAGATGATTCCAATGTACAACCAAGGCTGAGAACCACTGCTTTAGAAGTAAATCAGTGTTTAGAATTTTACCACCAGGAAAGAAAGCGTTGATTTCCCTCCAATCAGGACAGATCCAAGGTGAAAGTGAAAAAGAACCCACAGATGGAGTCCTATGCACCTGCACATACTAATCTACACCTTGAAAGGGCAGTTAGTTAGGGGTTTCTCCTGCTCCACTCCATTTTTTATTGTAGACTGTGAGGGTACATAAAATCATACTTGTTTCGGGCAAAGTGTAAATAAGTGGAGACAGTAGAATTCAGTTCTTGAATCAGCAAGCTCAGAGCTGCCTAGTTGCCCCGAAAAAGAGAAGATAAGACAGTGACGTCCTGATAACCCCAGTGATTAGAACTCCAGATGTGTCTCCGCAGAGAGGAGTGGCTGTCCTGGGAGAGCCACCATTTCCAGGAAGTGGTCTTGGCAACAGCAGCCTCAGTAGCTTCACCTTCAGGGAAAGACTCAAAGCTGATTTCAACTAGGTGAGACTTAAAAGCCTTTCCCAAGGATCCCTGGCATGCAGAACTAACAACTCAGAAAGTTACTGGTTCATAATTCTGAGGTAAAATTTCTCTCCCCACTTGTGGGCCCAGCCAAAGGGCCCCAGCAATAATTTGGGATTGCTTATCAAGACAGCCAGGCATTTCAGCAACCTTCCAGTAACATTTAACAGCGATGGTTGTCATAGGAATTGGGACGGTTAGCTAAGGAGATAAAACTGAAGGAGAGGGAGTTTTCTTACAACTCTGGCGTAGTTTTCATAGAACAGTGTTTCTCTGGGTGCCTGGGTGGCTCAGTTGGTTAAGGATTTGACTTTGGCTCAAGTCATGATCTCACGGTCTGCGAGTTCAAGCCCTGTGTCAGGCTCTGTGTTGACAGCCCAGAGCCTGGAGCCTGCTTTGGATTCTGTGTCTCCCTCTCTCCCTGCCCCTCGCCCACTCATGCCCTCTCTCTCTCTCTCTAAATAATAAATATTAAAAAAAAAAAAAAAAAAAAAGAACAGCAACAACAAAAGAACTGTGTGTCTCAAGCTGTGTCCTGAACCAGCAGCTTCAGTATCCCCTAAGGACTTGTTGGAAATTCAGATTCTCAGGTCTCACACCAAACCTACCGAATTAGAAACTCTAGGATGGGTTCCAGTAACCTGCGTCCTAACAAGTCCTCTAGGTCATTCTAATGCACACTCAAGTTTGAGTGTCTACTGTCACTGTCCTATAATAAACCCAAGCAGTACTAGCAGTCAGTTTCTCTCTTGGGATAATAGTGACCCAGTTAGTCTCCATGTCTCAGAAGCTCCCCCATCACCCCTGGGGAAGAGCAGGAACCATCTCTGTATCCCCATAAGCCTATGCCTGGCATTTGGCAGGTGCTCAGTAAATGTGCACTCGATGAAAGGATAAATGAATAGAAAATAAAGGGAAAAATACCTGGAGAGATTCATGAATGGATCTCAATAAGCGTGGTCCTGGAGTGGGGGCTTAGAGACTATTCACAATGCTACTGCCTAGCCATTTGGGGTAGTCATCAGAGACCGACTCAGGGTGTCTAATTACTCAGCTCTACCACATTCCAGCTACCCTCAGGGCCCCCTCGGGGTGCTCCCCCTAACAAACAGCGCTGCCAACTTCCTCTTTCCTTGAACCAGACTGAGCTGAAGAGAAAGGAGAGATGTCGGGAAAGAAGAGAACAGGAGCCTTGAGGAACAGGAGGATGTGACGAGACAGAAGAAGGGATGATGACAGGAAGGAGAGTTTGCACATGGCCACCACAGAAGAAAAGAAAAACCCAACAGGGAAAGAAAAGGTATGCCTCAAGCAAGTGGGTTAGTTCAGTAAAAAGGTCACAGCCATACATGCAGAAATGTAACAACTATGCCCACATATGTCCTGACCTGGATCTGTGGGGTGCCTGGGGAGAAGCTGTGTGTGTGTGTGTGTGTGTGTGTGTGTGTGTGTGTGTGTGTGTGTGTGTGAGAGAGAGAGAGAGAGAGAGAGAGAGAGAGAGAGAAACAGAGACAGAGACAGAGAGCCAGATAGACAGAGAAATCTCTAACTTCAACATGTTGGCTCTTATCTGTAAAGTAGCCCATGGCAGACAAAAGCATCTGCCAACAGCCAGGTTGCAAGCATCTGTTGGGAAATTTTCAGTTTTTTCCTTTAAAAAGTTTTTTCTACTTCACATTTATTAGGATGGCTATCACCAAAAAATTGGAAAAGAGTCAGTGTCGGCCAGGATGTAGAGAAATAGGAACCCTTGTGCATTGTTTGTGGGAATGTAAAATGGTACAGCCACTTGGAAAACAGTTTGGCAGTTCCACAAAAAGTTAAATTGCATGGAAATACTGTATGATCCAGAGATTTTACTTCTAGATATATCCTCAAAAGAATTAAAAGGAGAAGCTCATATACTTACATCTTCACTATGTATAGCAGCATTATTCACAACAGCCAAAAGGTGGACATAACTTGAGTGCCCATCAGCAGATGAATGGCTAACCAAAATGTACATCCAATGGAATATCATTCAGCCTTCAAATGTAGTGAAATTATGACACATGAATGAACCTTGAAGATATTATGGTAAATGAAATGAACCAGACTCAAAAGGACAAAAATTGTATGATTCCACTTCTCTGACATACTCAGAACAGGCAAATTCCTAGGGACAGAGAGCAGGAAACAGAACACTGGAGACCAGGAGGAGGCAATGAGGAATCATTGTTTAATGGGTACAGAGTGTCAAGTTGGAAAGATGAAATAGTCCTGGAAATGGATAGTGTAATGTTTGTACATATTGTGGATATATTAATGCCACTGAACTATGTACTTAAAATGGTACATTTTATGTTAAGTACATTATTTTTTTTTTTAATTTTTAAAGTTTATTTATTTTGAGAGACAGAGCATGCATAAGCAGAGGAGGGGCAGAGAGAGAGAGAATCCCAAGCAGGCTCAACACTGTAAGTGCAGAGCCCAATGCAGGGCTTGAATTCACAAACTGAGATCATGACCTGAGCCAAAACCAAGAGTCACACACTTAACTGACTGAGCCCCCCAGGCGCCCTGGTACATTTTTTTTCTAAAAAATAACTAACATTTACTGACTGTCTATATGTGCCAGGAACTCTTCTGGATGCTGTATGATCTCACTATAATCCTCTGAGGGAGCTGTTATTATCGTCCCAGTTTACAGATGAAGAAACAGAGGCACAATATAGTTAGGCACCTCCTTCAGTTCATACCTGGCCAGCATCAGAGTCAGGTTCATTCCTTGGCCCTTAAGTGTGGTGAACACAGTCTCTGCTAAGTAATCATCTCAGAGAATCCATCTGCATGCAACTCAAATGTCACAAATCCTGGCTCTACTCCTTGCTGGCAGCATGGGCTTGGACAGATTACTCATGCACGTTACCTCCAAAATGTCCCAAATTGTTCCTGTCTCTTTATCTCCACCTGTAGCAGTCTCTCCAGCTTCTTCTTCAGCAGCTGGTTCCTGAATGGTCTCTGGACCACTACCATTTACCCCATATCTCTTCTCCACAGTGCAGCCAGAGTGGCCTTCAAAAGCCAGAGCCCGTTACTCCCTGCATACAGCATTCCAGAGGCCTCCTGCAATACCCGGAATCACTTCCAGCTCCTACCACTGAGGGAAGATAAGGCTGTGCTTATATCTAGCTGCCCCAGGGATCAGGTGGAACAGCAAGTCCACCACACCGAAAGCCCCTGTAGGGGACTCCGCTCTTCAGGAGCTGGCCCCTGTTCTGCTCTCCGACTCTATTCCAGTCATACCAGCCTTCTTCCTATTCCTCCAACTTGCCCAGCTGGTCCCACCTCACAGCCTTTGCACTTGCTATTTCCTCTGCCTGGGTTGCTTTTCCCTCAGGTATTGGTATGAAAGCCCCTTTTTGTCATTCAGGTTCCAGCTGACTAGTAACTGCCCTTCCTTTAAGCTGCCCTCTCTGAACACTGATCAAAAGCAGACCCCAAAACACATCATCTTATTTTATTCCTCAGTAGCACTTGCAACTATAGGATAGTTATTCACAGATGTGTATGTCTATTGTTTTTATTTTTCCTTTGAAATAAATCTAAGTGCCGTGAAGGCAGTAACCTTGATTTACCAGGTTCCCCAGGACTGAGATCAATGCCTGGCACATCACAGGTGCTCAATAAATATTGGTTGAACAAATGAATGAATAAATGATCCTGTGCATCCTTACCTGTAAAATCTGGACCTTTGCACATTCTGGTAACCTTGCCTGGATGGCTTTTGTCCCTCTTTTCCTGGATGACTTCTACTTGGACAGGGTCTCTGGATTTGACCCTCTTAGGGGTACCTTCTCTAACCCCTCAGACCAAGATGAATCCCTTTGTCCCTCCACATATCATCACCTAGTTCTTAATGTCTGTTTCCTTCACTAACATTTCAGCTCCAGAAAAGCTGGGACTGTGTCCATTTGTCCAACACTCTCTTCCCAGTGTCTGGCATCATGCCTTGCTTTTTATGGGTGCTCAATAAATGCTTTTAAATGAATTAATTTGTAAAATTTAGATAATACTTGCCTAGATTACTGTAAAGAATGGTTGAGGTTTTGTGAGTAATTTGCTTAACAGAATTTGGCGCACAGTAATTGCTCCATCATATCAACAGCAACAATAACAAACATGTGTTAGGGTCAGAAGGGGCCAGGCCAGCCACTCAGCAAATGGAAGCCAGCACACGAATACTTTCACTGCTTGGTTTTAAGAAGGATGCAACTTGGAACAAAAACTACCCATGAATAGTATTGATGCCAGTGGGACTATCAAATTTCACAATTCTTTCTGCATTTTCTTGGACGACTGTGGTCCAATCAGGTCACTGTCTTGCATGGCGTTTACCCTTGGGATGACAAGGGGAAAGATCCAGCTCTCTGAAGCCTAAAGCTTATTCGATCTGGGGCACCCTCATTAAGAAAAACAATGCAGAACTACAAATAACACAACATTAGCTGTCAAAGTGAATATTAAGAATGAGAAAAAAAATACAAACCAAAAATTTTAAAAAGCTTCCAAACACTGCAAATATTTCAAAATTCAGAAAAATAACATGTGGTGGTGCCTGGGTGGCTCCGTCGGTTAAGCACCCAACTTCGGCTCAGGTCATGATCTCATGGTTTGTGGGTTCAAGCCCCATGTCAGGCTCTGTGCTAACAGCTCAGAGCCTGGAGCCTGATTCTGTATCCCCCTCTCTCTCTGACTCTTCCCTGCTCACACTCTCTCTCTCAAAAATAAATAAAGCACTTAAAAATTTTTTTAAAAAACAGAAAAATAGCATGATATTTTTATTCATTAATGGCTAAATCACCTCTGCATTATAAATTTTGCAAAAATAACAAATTTTTATTAGTTGATGGTTAAATAGTCTGTATAATATTTTTTCTTTAGATTTTTTGGCTATATAGTCTTTAACCACCTGTTTATAGGATGACAATGTTTGAATTGTCATTTTTATAGAGAAAAGAGAAAGGGATTTCAGTCTTTTCTCTAGCATAACTGATCGAAATATTTTTTATTATCAATAAATTAGAAAAGTTTCCTTTAGCTTCCTAGCTCATGATTTCTTTCTTTTTTTATGTTTATTTTTTTAATGTTTTTTTTATTTATGTTTGAGAGAGAGATAGAGACAGCATGAACAGGGGAGGGTTAGAGAGAGAGGGAGACACAGAATCTGAAGACAGCCTCCATCCTCTGAGCTAGCTGTCAGCACAGAGCCCAATGCAGGCTCGAACCCACGAACTGTGATATCATGACCTGAGCTGAGGTTGGATACTTAACCGACTGAGCCACCCAGGAGCCCCTATGTTTATTTATTTTTGAGACAGAAACAGAGCATGAGTAGGGGAGGGGCAGAGAGAGAAAGAGACACAGAATCTGAAGAAGGCTCCAGGCTCTGAGCTGTCAGGACAGAGCCTGACGTGAGGCTCGAACCCATGAGCCATGAGATCATGATCTGAGCCAAAGTCGGATGCTTAACCAATTGAGCCACCCAAGTGCCCCCCACCCCACCATGGTTTCTAATGTCTCACAAATGTTTAGGATTGTTATGTAATTTGGGAGAAACTCTATCAAGTCTTTGCATATGCACACTGTAAGATTTCAGGACATGATCAAGCATGTTCCTCACAGAAGAGAACCTTCCAGTCAACAGAACCAAATTCTCCACCCCAGTTTTCATCTTGATGATCAGAATGTTCCACAGATTAGCCTCCAGTGCTGTATTTCAAGCCTTGCTACTCCTGTAGTGTGCACATACTTCTGGTGGCAAGCATGTGAACACATAGAAGCAGTATGACCTCTGGCCCTATCTCTTCACGTCACAGTGTCAGGTGAGTCGGCACAGTGTATGGCTGGGGAAGGCCGGGAGCCACTCCCACCTCTGGACAGCTCACAGTAACTTCACTATATATGAAATGACTGTGAACCACACTGATACCTGCCAAGAAACCCTCCTGAAATAGATCTCCCGACTCAGCTTCTCCTTAGCCAAATCCCCAAAGTGCCGAAGGCCAGTCCCACACCACCCACCATGACAGAGGGGATGCTGGAGTAGAAAAGACATAGCCATTAACCAGTTGTGGTGAAAATTCTTATTTTTGTAAATTTTATGAAAACACATGACCGTGTGAATATGTTGCAAGAATCTTTGCCGGGATTTAGGAGGGCCTATGCAAATGAGGGGCCCAGAGACTTTAACACCACTTATTCAATGAATTAAATAACTGAATGAAAGAATAAATGAGTTGAATAAATTGAAAAGGTCAAGGAACATCCTCAGTATTAGAATTTTCTAGCTGATAGACCTGCAAAGATCTGACCAAGCCAGCATGATCATCCAGTCTCTTGACCCCAGTTCAATTCCCTTTCCATAGAATCATACTTCAGCAACTGATGATGATTCAAAAAATGTTGAAACCAACAAGAGTAGTTCTTACAAGTACTTTTCCTTGAAATTGAAGTCTTTTGCTTTTTTGTTTTTTATTTTTTAATGTTTTTTAATGTTTATTAAAAAATATTAAAAACTTGGGGCACCTGGGTGGCTTAGTCGGTTAAGCGTCCGACTTTTGCTTAGGTCATGATCTCGCGGTTCGTGGGTTCGAGCCCCGCGTCGGGCTCTGTGCTGACTGCCAGCTCAGAGCCTGGAGCCTGTTTCAGTCTGTGACTCCCTCTCTCTCTGACCCTCCCCTGCTCACGCTGTCTCTCTCTCTCTCTCTCTCTCTCTCTCTCCCCTAGAGATAAATAAAACATTAAAAAAAATTTAAAAAAAATATTAAAAACTTATTTTGAGAGAGAGAGAGCATGAGTGGGACAGGAGCATAGACAGAGAGAAAGAATCCCAAGCAGGCTCTACACTGCCAGCACAGGCCTGACACAGGGTTTGATCCCATGAACCATGAGGTCATGATCTGAGCCAAAATCAAGAGTCAGACACTCAACCGATTAAGCCGCCCAAGGTGCCCCAAATTGAAGCTTTTTAAAAAAAATCTCTATTGTATTCAAGCTCTTCTCTCTGTAAATTCTTAATTTAAGATTGTCAGAAAGGGGTACACAGCACATATGTATCCATACAACATAGATATTTTTAGTAATAATATATGTATTTGTATATAGGGAGAGGATATACACTAAATTATTAACTCTTTATGCTGTGTGCATATATGTCCATACAACATATATATATTAATCATCATATATTCATTTTTAAGAGGATTAAAAATGTAAATAAATATTGAACTCCAGTTAATGATATGCATGCTGACATGTTTATGGGTGAAATGTACTGATATCTGCAAACCTATTTTGAAATGCATCAAAATAATAAGTTAGATCAATAGACGATTTATTAGTCTGCTAGGGCTACCATAACAAGATACCAGAGACGGGGAGGCTTAAACAGCAGAAATTTATTTCTCACAGTTCTAGAGGCTGGAAGTCCGAGATCAAGGTGCTGACAGGGTAGGTATCATTCTGAGGCTTGGCTTGTAGGCAGCTGTGATCTCACCATGCACTCACATGACCTCTTCTAGAAAGACACCGGGCAAGCTCTCTAGTGTCTCTCCTCATAAGGACACTAATCCTGTCAGATGAGGGCCCCACCCTTATGACCTCAGTTAATCTTAATTACTTCCTTAGAGGCCCCATCTCCAAATACAGCTACATCAAAGAGTTAGGGCAATCTATGAATCTTGGGGGAGACATAAGCATTCAGTTGGTAATATATTGATAAAGGGATAGAAAGATAGATTAGGGTAAAGCAGATAACAGTAAAATGTTGGTTGTAGAATCTAGATGGTAGATCTATGGGTGCTTACTGTATAATTATTTCAACTTGCCTATATGTTTGAAGATCCTCACAGTAAAGTGTTGGGTCAAAAGAAAGAGAAAGTTCAGGAAAGTCAAGTAAGGGTAGTTTGAGCAATTTCTCCAAGTTCACACAGCTAAGATTTGTTGCAGCCAGGCTTTGAACTCTGACCTTTCCAGTTGTTGAGCCCAGGTTCTTAACCAGTACATACACTGACCCTCCCTAGCAACTGATACACTCACATTCATTTCCCTTTCATACACACAGAGCCGGTGTACTTCCATTTTACAGGTGGGGAAACTGAAGCCTGAAGAGCTAACACTAGGACTTGCCCCACTGGTTTGCCTGGAAGGTAAGAACACAGGTGGTCCCAGTGCTGGCTCATCTTCCCAGGGAGAGTGTGTAGAAAGAGCATGTGCTTTAGCATCTGATGGACTTATGTTCAAAAACTAACTCCAGATAAACTGTTTTTAGGATCTTGGGCATAGAGATGAAGAGTAATGGTCTGGGAGCTGAAATGGAGAGAGAGCGGGGCACGATCCCCACTTCCTGACCGTGAGGAATTTCAGTGTGAGAGGGAATTCACGCTCCACCCAACAGGGCTTTAAGGTCCTCATAAGTTGCCAGGTTCCATTAAAAATTAAAGGAATGTTTGGAGAAGGCTTGATTTTCTCATCTGTGAAGTGGAGCGTGATAATGCCTGCTCAAAGAGGCTGTATAAGAATTAAGTGAGAGGGGCGCCTGCGTGGCTCAGTCAGTTAAGCATCTCTCATTCACTATTTCTGATATTCATTTATTCTTGTTCAATTTCTGCCTGATTTTCTTTCATAATTTCTCTCTCTGTCTCTCTCTTGGAATATACAATTTACAGAAGTCTGTTTCAAGCGAAATCTGAAATCAGTGGAATGTCATTAAAAATCTTTCCAAATTAACTCTCACGGAAATAAAAAGCACACTTGAGTTCTATTTGTACAAGTCTTTTAAAATAAAAAAGGCAGCATCTCAGTAAATGTAATGTATAAGATTATATGTTCCTACCACTACACACATCAATAAGTAGCTTAAATATTACAAGCAATTCTAAATATACTATAACTGGTCAACAATAAGCTATCATAGTATAGAGAGGTTAACTAAGCTTTATGCATGTTCCACACTATGCAGTAAAAGACCAGTCAACAAAATTTCCAAAACATATCTTAAAAGTTATGTGACAACATTAAGTAATGCCCAGTACAACACCCCCAAGGAAAATTAGCACTAACCCCTTAGTGTCAAGGGCTTCTGGCCAAAAGATCAACTCAAGTTTCAAGTCATTTGGGCAAAATAACATTTCACAGGACCTAAGTAGATTACAAGAAAACAAAGTATGGAAATAACCAATCTACGTAGGCCATTATCTTAGATAAAAATCATGGGGAAATGAAAATGAAAATGGGGAAATACAGGTTCATACCTGTATTTGTTGCACAATATTTAAATGGGTACAGATGAATTTCTCATCAATCTTCATCCCAACTCCAAATTGATATGAGATTCCAATTCTCATATCCGTTCTACACATTCCTGTACATAAAAAGACAATCATACATTTTCAAAAAATCTTTGTTATTAGTCAGTTGTAATCACCTTTTAGCATCTTGGTTATTAGTTAGCAATGTATGTTCTTTTTTAACACAGGGTCAGAACAAATGAGATAAGAGCTATACTTAGCAGAAGTAAATTGTATCCAGTCCAGTTCTAATGTGGGAAGAATACCTTATAAATGCCCTATGTGGGTAACCTGATGGGTCCTTGGAGCCCCTCACACATACCAGCAGTCTGTGGCCAGTCCGTGAACGGACACATTGGAACCTGAGTGTGCTTTCCTGCCAACTAGCAGATAATAAAAACTAAGGATTTAATAAGTAATTTATCATTCATTTTTAACAGCTACTATGCTTTAATTGTTTTCTTTGAACCTCTTAAGCAAATACTTAAAACTCTTTGTCATGCAACCCCTTACTAGAGGTTATGTATTCCAATACACTTGTCACATTATCCCCTACTAGAAGTGATACACTGTAATGGATTCCATGACTATCCTTGACTCATAATGCACTGACTAGGGAAGAGAACATCTGGGAAGATCCCGGGATGTGGGAATTATCTCAGATCTAGAGGTTGGAAGTCAAAGATCAAGGTGTCAGTGAGGCCATTCTCTTTACAAAGGCTCTATGGAGGAATCCCTCCTTGTCTCTTCCAGTTTGTAGTGGTTCCTGACAATCCTTGGTATTCCTTGGCTTATGGATGCTAGGGTGCTGTGCTGGGGGACTTGTTGGATATAGGCTATTTGGGGTACCAGAGAAAGCCATGCACAGTAAGGAGTCATGCCTTTCAACTTGCCCAAATTTGGTCCCTACGTTGCTAAGGAAAGCTATTCACAGGGAAGTGCCATGCTGGCAGCATTCTGCTGTGAAGCCGCCCAGGGTGCGCCCTGGGAAGCTGCCCACAGGGATGTGCCATATGCCACTGACCATCAGGGGCTGCTGGCCCCTGCTTACTGTGGGAACCCAGCCTGACAAGCTGCCCTCACTGCAGAAGCCTAGTTTTATGAGAAGCACATTAGAACCAGGAAGCAAAACCCTCTCTCCTCCAGTGTTCCTGCAGTACCTTTAACCAACAACACTTAGCATCATCTCAGTAGGCAAAGGAGAAATATTTATAGGGTCCACCTCCATTATCATAGAGCAGGCAATGAAGTATGGATTTGAAGCTGAGAGGCGATAAGTTAATAACTGACACAGCCTACCCCTTTGGCTACACAGCTTCTATATACACCTTTCTTTAAACATTGCAACTTCTATAAAATAGCAAAGCAACTTATATTTCTAACTAATAAGATACAGATGTCCTTCCAAGTGAAGAACCTCTCACCCTTTCCTCAATATGAAGAAAGGCAAGGTTTAAACAGTCACTATGTCCATCACGGATTATGTTAATCAATCCCCACATCTTGTCACAATTCAATTTGCTATTCTGTTATCCTAAAGACGAAGTTATAAAGTTAAATCTCCAAAAACTCATATTTAAAAATAAAAATGAGAAGGAGAAAGATGAAGAAAATGGTTGATATATGCAAATAAAAACCTACATATACCAAGAAAAGAGAAAATATGCAAAACAAAACACTCCTCATTTCTTTAATTGGCCATGAGACCATCATTGATATCTATGGCTTCTTTCCTTTATTACTCATTTTGTATTTCTCCCACCCTCAGTCAGAACCTCAGCTAGTGGGGATTCTTTATCTGGTAGAATAGCCCAAATTCCCAAAAGGACTGAGTAGTCAACTATCTTGGATTTGTTGTTTGTTTGTTTCTATGGTTTCCATCATAACACTGAGCATGGAAATACTAGACACCCCAGAAAATCCCCTGGGCTTCAGACAAAGTTCCGCTTGTCCCTACTGTGAAGCAGCAATTCGGTTTCTCCGTGGTAGTTCAGATCAATCACTACAGCCATTAGAAAAACTTTATTTCTGCCTGTTGGTTCAATGGCATAAACAGCCCAAAAGGGCCAGGTTGACATCTCACTGTCCAATTTAATGGAGCCACTGTTATCTTCCCCAGTGGAAAGACTTGCTCTTTGGGGACTAAGACCTCCAAGCCAGAAGAACTCAAGGTTATCAGGATGAAAAGCAAAAACTAACTGGAAGTGAATTTATTAGGTAAACTAATAAGAGCCACTCCCATTTCCAACCCTTGATTCTGGCTCCATGTGTTCTGGTTATGTGGGAGCAAGCAGGGTCCTTCATCAAGGGCAAGTGTCTCTTTTTGAATCAAGGAACTTTGGGTCTGTAAATCGACTTAGGTCTGGAAACTGGTAAGAGACCATGACTGTCCACAGTGGTGGCTCAAGGCAGGTGTTTGGCTACCAGACTTAGAGTGTTTTTCTCTTATATGGATCAAGCCATACTCTAGAAGATGGCTCATCTATTTCACTCCAGGAGCATGGCAAATTCACCACCATCAAAGTTCGGGCAAAGGCTTTCTGATTACCCTCCACCGTAGATGCACCCACTCTGCGTCTGGTGATTAAGAGCTGCCTCTGTCTCTGCCACTGTGAGATCCCATCATCACCTTTGGGATTGGGGAGATTGTGTCAATGGTGATATCTTGCACCTGGCCTCCAAGCAGAGCATCCACAGAGCTGTCCCTTTGAGAGAGTTTGCAGGGGCTCTACCCGTTAACGCATTTCTAAGTTGCTTTAGTGAGAAAGATGTGTTCTGGTCTTCTCATGCAGCATAGTTGGGCAGCAAGACTGAGTAATGATGTGATGAGTAAAGAAATGTTTTGTACCATCTTCTAGATTCCGTTCACAATTAGCTATTTTTTTTTCTCCCTAATACTATGGACTGTTTAGATATTTTCTGGAATGATGGGAAAGTACGGAAAGGTGTTAGGGTACTACATGAATCAAAGCCTCAGGATGGCACAAACCAGAGAAGTCTCTGGGTTCTTAGCTGCATTCATTTGTGACTCTTCCTTTTAAGATTCTGCTATTATTATAACAAATTTCTCATGCTTAATCTTAGATTTCTCCATTCAAGTTCTATGGGGAAAAGCTGACTTTTCCCTCCTATTTTATCAGTATTCTTGGAGCCAATACCAAAAAAGCCAAATTCAGTAACAAGGCATACTTTCAACAGGCTCAGTTAGCAAGGATTTTAAAGAGCAAAGAACTTTCACATTGACTTCCACAAATGCATCTGACGTCATGCTTTTGAGCTGGAAGAAGTGCTTGGGGAATTACACATGGTATGTATAAACCTGAACACGCTGTACTCACAAGGAAAAATATGTGTTTTATCTAAGCATAGTAAATACTTCAGAGTTTAGTTTCCCCAGTAGGAATGCCTCATGTAAACAGTAGCAGTGACTATCCCTATAGCAAAACTTCCAAGCATGAAAATAAACCAAATTTTCCTCAACGTTTGCTCAGTAATATCTTTGGCCTTTTATTTACAAGGTACAAAAGGAAAGGAATATGAAAAACATACTACCTTATTGTTGTTCATTTCCTTTTCCTTATAATGAAAACAAAATGTACTGTGCGCTACAATTCAAGGCCAATGCCATATCACTAACAGTATCAAGTTTTGAAAATTCACACCATGACAACTCAGTGCTCGTTGTTTGGTGAACCACTCTCTGAGTTTGGGGACCCCTGAAGCCTCCCAGATCCCTGGGTCTCCACTGCTTCTGCACAATGCACCAGCCAGGCCTTTAAAGGAGAATATGAACCTCCCTCATGGCCAAATGAAACAGATTTATGCTCTTTAACTCTGTCTTCACTTTTGCCTACAGAATATGAGGTATTTAGGGTACCTAAAATACGTTGTTTTTAAAATGGAAAAGCAGCTCCATCATTTCAAAACCAGCAGAACACAGACAAAACGTTGCATTCTGATCCACGGGCAGTGAAGATTAGATTTTTTTCATTCTCTTCCACCAGTGTTTTGTCTTTGTTTTTTTTGTTTGTTTGTTTTTTGTTTTTTTATCCCTGCTGTAATCCCAAATTAATACTCATTTTCTCAAGTTGTGGTTTAATGGTTTCAGCTACCACTTCCTGACAGAGCCACTTGTTTATCTCTCCATATCTAAGAGAATCTTGGCAAATCACATTCTTCTGTTTTATAGAAACTAATTGCTTTTCTTTCTTTTTCCTATCCACTGAGCTGATTCCACTGAACTTAATGAAGTTTCAGTCTCTAGATTCCTCTATTTTAATCAGTTGAACTTTCTAACTGAATTGGCACACTAAATTGTGACCTGTATGTTTGATCTAGATTGGTAAAAACACAGCACTGATCAAAGAGGTAGCTTGGAGAAAACAGTCCTAACTTCCAGACCCTTGTGAAAAGCTAAGTAAGCGATTAGAATAAGCTAAGTGAGATTCATAGAATCATGAACCAATCTGAACAAGCCCAACTATTTGGAGGATTGAGTAGCCTCAGGTACACAGGAATGAATCAGGATAAATCATAATCCTGTTTAGGATATACTTTCCTCAATGGTCCTGGAGTAGCCTCTTCCACTATATATGATCATATTAATAGAGATATGAATATAGATATGGATATAGATAAGCACCCATTAACTCACCATGTGAAGGAAAAGTTAAGATCTTAAAAGTAACCTAAATCTATGGGGCACCTGGGTGGCTCAGTTGGTTGAGCATCCAATTCATGATTTCAGCTCAGGTCATGATCTCATGGTTCCAAGTTGACCTCTGTTCTGACAGCATGAAGCCTGCTTGGAATTCTCTCTCTCCTCTCTCTCTCAGCTCCCCCTGCTCTTGCACACGTTCTCCCTCTCTTTCTCTCTCCCTCTGCAAATAAATAAATAAACATTTTTTTAAATAAAAGATTCTCTCTCTCTCTCTCTCTCTCAGGGTACCTCAGGGGTTC
The DNA here is from genome assembly GCA_017311185.1 of Proteles cristata cristata. Lineage (NCBI taxonomy): Eukaryota > Metazoa > Chordata > Mammalia > Carnivora > Hyaenidae > Proteles > Proteles cristata. The sequence goes on from JAESUZ010001598.1 coordinate 1,126,925, forward strand.
AGTTGGTTAAGTGTCTGACTCTTGATTTCAGCTCAGGTAATGATCTCACAGTTTGTGAGATGGAGCTCTGCTTGGGATTCTCTCTCTCCCTCTCTCTGACCCTCCCCCACTTGCACACACATGCTTGCGCACTCTCTCTCTCTCTAAATAAATAAATAATATTCTCTCTATCTGCCCCTCTCCCCCACTCTTTCTCTCTCTAAAACTCTCTCTCTCTCTCTCTCTTTCTCTCTCTCTTAAAAAATTAAAACAAAATTCTCTAGGTAAATCCAAAGTACACCCAAGTATAAGAATCCTGCTATACGGGCAAATACCAGCCTTAGAATCAAGAGTTCTGGGTTAATCCCATTTTGGTTGAACTGAGTCCCCCCAGATTCTTATGTTGAAGTGCTAACCCCTAGTGCCTCAGAAAGTGACTTTATTTGGAGAAAGAATCTTTACAAGGGTAATTAAGTTAAAATAACGGTCCCTTCGGACCCTAATCCAGTATGACTAGTGCCCTCCATAAAGGGGAAATTTGGAGCAGGTACGTGTATACAGACTGAATACTGTGTGAACATGAAAACAGCCATCTACATTCCACACAGAAAGGTCTAAAGCAGATCCTGCCCTGAGGAGGAACCAACCCTACCATCACCTTGTTTTGGACTTTTAGCCTCTAGAATTATGAGACAAAAAATTTCTTTTGTGGTTTTGGTAGTTTGCTGCTGCAGCCCTAGCAAACTAAACAAACCTTGATGTAGCCTCGTTTCCACCATGTGTACCTGCTTTCTCTTAAAGTGCTTCAGCTACCATATCAGAAAAACAAGATAAACCCTCCCTCAAAAGGTTACTGAATTTAAATGGGATAATGGTGAAAGCACCCAGCAGAGAGCTTGAAACCTCGTGGGTGCTCAGTAAATGGTAGTTGAATCTGAGTCTTTCCCACTTGAACAAAGAAGCTTTTTCAGCATGACCTGTGGTCAGTTTGGCGGCCTGGGGAGGCAGGCTAGGACCGGCCCGATCCCCTCTGGCGTCCAGAAAACGAAAACAACAGCTGTGCTCTCTTTCATTCGTTCCTTTCCACCCTGTGCATTGGCCCAGGGCGCCCCAAGGCTTTTTAATCAGTCCTATCTTGGACACAACGCTTGTACGGGAGGTTGGCCTCTAGGGGGCGCGCTGTCTCCAGAACCCGCGCCTGGACTTGGACTCAGTCCGAGGGACCAGAGAGAGCAGTTTGGAAGCTGAGCGGAGGGTTCGTCTCCTGCAGTCTCTCCTCCCTGTGGCCGCTTCCTGCAGCAATGCCGTGAGAGGGAAGATGGACGCTGTGAGCGCTTCGCTGAGCACTCCCTAGCACCCAGTGTGCTACATCAGCTACTCTGGACAACCCTGTCCTTAATCACAAATGAGTAAACTTAGGCTCAGGGAGGTTAAGTAACTAGTGTTACTGGTGCTAGAGGAATAGAACCCAGGTCTGCCTACTTCCAAAAGCAGCCAAACACCTTTGTGATCAGCCCTCCACAGGCGGAACAAGTGACTCGCAGAGGTAGCCATGGCCCTGCCGAAGACCCAAGGGGCAAGAGAGACCACACAGCCTTTATTAATACTTTCTCTTTTTTCCCCCTGGCTCCTGCTGCTGCTACCTCAGCCTTAGAAGTCCCTACCACTCTTGGCATCCATTGGTGATTTTTACTGCTTGATGTATTTATTTTGAAAGGGAAGGCACTTTCTTTTCTCCCCTTCTCTGTCTCTCAGGATGGTTGATTTTCACAGCCTCTCCAAAGGAGTATCTAGGACAGTATAGGAACAAGTGTTTTAATGGTTTATTATCTCTTCATTGAGGGAGTCAGACACATTTAAAAAACAACAGTGGTAACTATAACTACATGTAATTAATTGACTGTTGATGTCTACACTGCTAGGCAATAGCAGAGTTTTTCCACCAAGGCATAGTCTTCTGTGACAGAAAAACTAACAAATGTTAATTTGGCATTTGATGTCATAGAACTTGTACTCTGAGGCTGTCCAGGTAATATTCTCCAACTCCTTCCTGCTGTCATCCGTACATTCACATACCCATCCACCCATCCACCTACCCACCCATCCATTCATCCATCCATCCATCCACCCACCCGTCCATCCACCCATCCATCCACCCATCCATCCATCCATCCATCCATCCATCCATCCATCCATCCACCCATCCATCCACCTACCCATCCATCCATCCATCCATCCTGCCAACAGTTAAGAGTCCACAATGCAAAGCTGTAGAGAGGTGTACCTGGCCAGGGCTCTGCCCACAGGACATTGTGATTCATAGGAAAAATGGCACCAAGAGCATATCAAGAAAACTCTCTAATGAATGCCATTCTCATCCAAAAGATGCTAGTTCTTTCTGGAGTTTTTGTTGGTTTTATAGCAATTCTTTTTTAGAGGATTAGAGTGGTTAGAGAACCAGCTGCGTACCTGGGATTCATGTCCTCTGTTTCACTAATCGATGCTGAGCCCGTGGACAAGGCCACCGGCTTGCATATTTGTAAAATAAGGAACATGGGCTCCTTTTCTGGCTCCGCTGGTCTCTCCTGTCATCAGATAGTGTCATCAACTGCAGCAGTCTTGAAACTCCTCTAACACCTCACCTGCCCACACCAAAGTTTGCCAGGCATAATGCTGTCCTTGTGCAGGGTGAACTGTACTGAGACCCCTGGAAGAGAGACCTCGGGGCTGAGACAGCCTCCCTGCCCTGCCCCTTGCACATTTGTTCTCTGCATTAGTAGACACAGGGAGGCCCGTCTGTCTCTGAGGCCCTCCCTGGCCCTTTGCTTTTCTAACATCTTTGTTCAAACATGTCATCACAAATGTCTCAGTAAATATTATTGGGTGTCATGGAGAGTGAAGACACTTGGGAAAGAAAGTCATAGTAGAAGAGCAGAAAGTCAGGGTGCCTGGTTGGTGGTTAAGCAGAGGACTCTGGAATTCAGCTCCGATCATGATCTCACAGTTCGTAAGAACAAGCCCCACGTCAGGGTCTGTGCTGACAGTGCAGAGCTTGCTTAGGATTCTCTCTCTCCTTCTCTCTCCTCTCCTCCCTCCCTTGCACTCCCTCTCTCTCTCTCTCAAAATAAATTTTAAAAAAGAAGAAGAGCGGGGCGCCTGGATGACTTAGTCGGTTGGTTGTCCAACTTTGGCTTGGGTCACGATCTCACAGTTTGTGGGTTTGAGCCCCATGTCGGGCTCTGTGCTGACAGCTAGCTCAAAGCCTGGAGCCTGTTTCAGATTCTGTGTCTCCCTCTCTCTCTGACCCTCCCATGCTCACGCTGTCTCTCTCTCAGAAAAAAATAACACACTAAAAAAATTGTTTTAAATAAAAATAAAATAAAATAAAACAAAAAGGAGCAAAAGGTCTACTGAGCAATCCCTATGCCTTGGGTCAAGCTGATGGAATCCAACCTACAGGCCTTGGCATTCTTTCCTTCTACACATTACTGGCTGAGCACCTGTCCCCACCCATGATGCCCAGTGTCCTCACCCTGCCCATCAAAGCTGGACAGCAGGGAGAGTACAGTGTTCAGGATGATGCAGGACAAGAGGCAAAGGGCTGGTTCTGCCTGTCACTGGTCCCCAAGCTCAGTGTCGTTGTCTGCCCAATGAGGATAGTAATGTCCAGTGCACAGGATTCCTACTGGGCACAGAAATATGGGTGTGAGACACTGGCATGTGGCATGTGCTAAATATGTTTTGCAAAGAAAGTTACCGTTCTTGGGCACCTATCCTATCTCCAAATACTGTCATATTGGGTTGTTAGAATTTAACATATATGTTAGGGGAGGGAGTGCTTGTCTAAAACCCTTCCTGGCTCCCACTGCACTGAGGAGAGGGACTGTGTCTGACCCGTATCCCCAGCACCTGGCAGAGTCTGGCACAAAGCTCCTTCGAAGTTCATGTCATCAGACTAAAAACCTGCTCTCATTTTCCAGCTTCTTTATTACTTCTTGTTCCTTGATGCCTTGAGTATTGAGCTCACTATCTTCATTTTCACCAACCACTTCTGTCACTATTCAGGGAATGATCCATCTTAGACCTTGGGTTCTCTGTTTCTTGACACCTTAAAAGATCTTCAGCTTTCCACCCTGGAACTCAGATGCATGACGTTGTCATCCCCTCTAAATCTCAATTTCTAGACCCTCACTTCCTGACCACCTCCTCTCTATTTAGCTGATTGCTTCTTAAATTTTAAATAAAAAAATTTTTTTAATGTTTATTTATTTTTGAGAGAGAGAGGAAGAGTGTAAGTGGGAAAAGGCCAGAGAGAGGGAGACATAGAATCCGAAGCAGGCTCCAGGCTCTGAGCTGACAACACAGAGCCCAATGCAGGGCTCGAACCCATGAACCATGAGATCAGGACCAGAGCCAAAGTCATACACTTAACCAACTGAGCCACTCAGGTGCCCCTACCTGATTGCTTCTAATGCCCCCATCCCACCAATTCTTTGACCTCATCCAGGCCCATGATTCATTAGCCCTGTCATTTTTTTCATTGTCTGATCATATCTGTTTTTCACTTGCTACTTAGCCCAGCCTAGATTAAATGGTACATCATTAAAAAATGCTTTCTCATGGGGTTCCTGAGTGGCTCAGTTGATTAAGTGTCTGACTCGTGGTTTCGGCTCAGGTCATGATCTCATGACTTGTGGGTTCGAACACTGCATCAGGCTCTGTGCTGACAGCATGGAGCCTGCTTGGGATTCTCTGTCTCCCTCTCTTTCTGCCCCTCCCCTGCTCACACTCTCTGTCTCAAAAATAAGTAAACAAAAACTTACTTCCTCATAAATACCACTAACTCCTTGGCTCTGTCGTCATCCTTGATGAAACTCAGCTATCTCCTTACTCCATCCCTGCACCTAAGCAGTTGAGAGAAGAATACGAGCTGGGGCAACTGTTCTCCCTTCATCTGATGGCCACAAACCTCAAAGGTCCCTACTCACTGCCCACAAATCCTCCGTATATCCTACATCCCTTTCTACTTAAAAGGTGGTCCTGGACCAACAGCGCAGGCCTCACCAGGTAGTTTGTCACAAATGCAGCAGCTCAGGGGCACCTGAGCGGCTCAGTCAGTTAAGCCTCCGACTTCAGCTCAGGTCATGATCTCATGGGTTCATGGGTTCGAGCCCCACGTCAGGCTCTGCACTGACAGCTCAGAGCCTGGAGCCTGCTTCAGAATCTGTGTCTCCCTGTCTCTCTGCCCTCCCCTGCTGGCTCTCCGTGTTTCTCTCTCTGTCTCTAAAAAAAGGTAAACATGTGTAAATATAAGAAATAATAATAAATAATTAAAAAAACAAAATGCAGCAGCTCAGACCCCACTCAGACTTACTGAATCAGGATCTGCATCTTAACGAAATCACTGGGTGATTCATTTCCACATTAAAGGTTCTAAAACATTGTCCTAAGCGGTTTGCTTTCTGGATTGCCAGAAACTCCCTTGTCATCTTCATCTCTTCAACATGCCACCGTCTGTGTCACCTGCTGTCTTGCCTCCTGTCGGTGGGAGAAGGGTCTGGGCTGTGGGAGGCAGTTGCCTTTCTTTAGCCTCTGGATTTTATCCCTCTCTCTCCTGCATCCCTGAATCATGAATTGCTCCCTGGCTACGGACATATCCTAATCCCAGTCCCCATTTAAAAAGTCTCGCCTCTGACCCTACATCCTGTGCAGACTGCCCACTCCTGGGCTCCCCAGCAAACTCCCGGGCCCCCTTTCGTCTGACACTCTCACGGCTCATTCTGTGTCTTCATGTAGGTCTTTGCTCAGATGCTGCCTCAGGAGAGAGGCCCTCTCTGACCACCCTTTATAAAATAACACACACTTTATCTTTAATTATCTTTATGACACTTCCCACCATCTGGTGTGTCTATTTCTTTGGTGTCTGTCTCCCCACACTAGAACGTAAGCTCCAGGGAACAGGGTCTTTTCCTATTTCCTCTGTGGCCATGTCCCCAGGGCCTGACAGCCACTCCCGCTGCATAGATGAGGGGGGGGCGGGTGTGGAATGCCTCCTGCCAGGGAGAGACAGGAGGCCACCAAGGAGGCCCTTGGAAGAGCAAGACCTCAGAGACCCCCACGTTCCGTAAGAGGTGATGGCTCAAAAACACTCTTTTTCTGTCTTCATCGCTTTCTTAGTCAGGGTTCAGGTGTTGCAAGGATACAGAAATAGTCTTGTTCTCTCAAGTAAGAAAGAGGAGGACAGTTCTCATACGAGTAAGCAGAATCCCGATGAATCCATGGGGGAAGATCAGAGGGACCTCAGAGACTTTGGGACGCCACCTGATGGCCTCTGGGGCTCTCCCCTCTGCATAGTCTTGCCCTGGGGCGGGGGAGGGGGGGGCTCCTACACTGAATAGGCCTGACCTGTGTGTAACTAATAGGATTGCAGAAGCAACCGAGCATGGCTTCCGAAGCTAGGTCATAAAAGACACTGTGGCTTCTACGTCGCTCCCTTTCGGGTCACTTGCTCACGGGGAAGCCATCGCTGAGATCCAGGGGGGCCTCACTGAGGCCTCTCCCGGAACCAGCACTGCTTGCCAGCCGGAGGATAAGCCCTCTTCCACAACACAGAGCCTCCGGCCCTCATCAAGGCTGTCTCCGGTCCCTTCTTTCTGTGACCAAATGCTTTGCTGTCTATGCCATCTTCCCAGTTCTCTCCGTAGATGGACTTCTCGGCTTACTTTTTAATACGCAAATGGCAAAAACTGGTTGTCAGTGGTTGGTCTACACAGAAGTTGGCCAACCTTTTCTATAAAGGGCCGGGTAGTAACTACAGGCACTTTGCAGGCTCTGCACTTTCTGTTGCAGCTGTTCAACCCAACTCTGCCTTAGTGGCGCGGGAGCAGCCTTGGGCGACACCAGAGAGAAGGGGTGGAGCCATGTCCTAATGAATATTTTATTCACAAAATCCGATGTGGGGCTAGATTTGGCCCGAGGGCTGTGGTTGGCCAATCTCTAGTCTCCAAGACCTTACAGCCCCAGAGCCCAGCACCATCTGATGAGCTCCCACTGAGGCGGCTGTATCTGCTCTTGGCAAATCAGTTTTGTCCCAACAAGCAGCAGTGAGACCATATGGGTTAAGGGAAGAGCAGGGGCAGATTTTGCAAGAAAGGAGTGTGGCTGGTCAGGAGATAACGCACACCGTTAACACGACTGTAGTAGATTTGTTAGCGTTAATTGATCATCTACATAGAACTGTATATTTTGGTAGAATCTGGGAATATAAGGATGGCTGATACATGCTTCCCAACAATGGCCATTATGTATCTTATGCTTAACTGTGCCAGGCTTGTCGCTGAGTATACAGATCATCTCATTTAACTTTCAAAGCAACACTATGAGGAAGCTAACGTCCAGGGAGGTTAAGTAACTTATCTAAGGTCACACAGCAACGGAAGGCCAACTGCCTAATATAAAACCAGGGTTCTTAACCCTTATGACTCCTGCAAGTCAGTGCTGCCTCCCGGGTTCCTTAAGGATTTCTACCCTCCAAAGAGCGCGTCGTCACCTTAGATTTTATTTTCTTACTCATAAACTGTTTTGCGGGGGTTTTTTGGTAAATTAGTTTGGAATCCCTTTTCTAAAAGTCTTTTTGCTGTTGACAAGACTAATTATGTACTCATGACCTCAGTTGTTAATAAAGTGACTCTACAATTAAAAATGATGTTGGAGGGAGTCCTGTTTGCTGGAGAGAGCCTGCACCTGGCCAACTCCCTCGTGTTTGGGATTTGTGGGCCACTTATAGACTGGCAGCCGCTGTGGGCTGCAGCTGCCATGGCTTATCACTAAGGCACATTAGGATCATTGTTGAGGAGGTCAGGGACTCCGCCCTGGTTAGTTTCTCCCCATCTCTCAACTCTCAGAAATTGCAACGTGAGAAACATTTTAATGGTCCATTTGCATTATTATTCAGCAAATTAGAAAGCAAATTGCAGTGAATTAAATACATAATTTCTCAGAAGAGGCTCCTTATTCCTTTAATCATGAAACATTTAATTTTTTTTAAGTTAGAAAAAAATTTTTGAAAGAGCCAGTTAGACACATTAGAATTTAAACCCTGGAGATTACTGTGTTTCTATTCAAGTTCAAATCTCCATTAATAATATCTATCAAAACACTACACACGCACACACACACACACACACACACACACACACAATCCCCAAACACTACTATTTTGTACGAATACTATTTTATTCTATAATTCTGAAGTTACAAATTAATAATAAATCATTATGTAATACCATTCCTTTTTTTTTTAGGTTTGACAGTGGAATTGTTCTGTTTCAAACAAACTCCTTGTCTTGTAAAGACCGCGGTAGATTGAAACGCCTAGCCACAGGACTTTGTGGTTCCTCTTATCAAGGGAAGGAGCCCCTTTCCTACCCCTTGCACCTGGGCAGACCTTGTGATTTGCTGAGGCCAGTGGAATGAGGTGGAAGTGAGGCTGTGCCGGTTCTAAAGCCCAGACATTAAAGGGTCTTGTAGTTTGCACTTTCGCCCTCTTTAAATGCTGCCAGTTCATGTAAGAAGCTGCCAGTGCATGTAAGAAGCAGAATTAGACCCCTGACGCATGAGTGGGACGATCGTAGACCGGCACACCCCACCCAAAGCACCAAATGTCTGTGGCTGCATAAACCACCACAGGGGAGGCTGTCGGCAGAAACGCGCAGGTGAGCCCAGCCTAACTGCAGAAGCGTGAGCAAGTTTAAATGGCTGTTGTCGTATGCTACTGTGCTTTGGGATGGCTTGCAGACAGATAACTGGTACATTTATGGATGATATTATATGTTGTACTTGCTTAAAAATAATCTGAGTGTAGGAAGAAGATGGTGGCGGTGTAGATGAAATAAGATTAGCTATATAAATTAATAATCACTGGTGATAGACAATACACGTTAGGGGTTCATTATTCTCTCTCTCCCATTTTAACTTTTAATTTTTGGGATATGATTGAAATTTCCCTAATACAGTTTTTGAAAAAGAGTCAGTATTGTAATATTGTCACTTGGTTTCAAGTGGAAAATTGCCTTTCTAGTATGGTATAACTTAACCTTTAATGTTGAATATTGGAAGACTTTGTGAATGGTCCCATAAAAAAATAGAATCACGACCAAAGTAATCAGGGGGTGCCTGGGTGGCTTAGTCGGTTAAGTGTCCGACTTTTGCTTGGGTCATGATCTCACGGTTCGTGGGTTCAAGCCCCGTGTCGGGCTCTGTGCTGACTGCCAGCTCAGACCCTGGAGCCTGTTTCAGTCTGTGACTCCCTCTCTCTCTGACCCTCCCCTGGTCACGCTGTCTCTCTCTCTCTCCTAGAAATAAATAAAACATTTTAAAAAATTAAAAAAAAAAGACCAAAGTAATCAGGCCAGGGGCACCTGGGTGGCTCATTCCGTTGAGCATCCCCCTCTTGATTTTGGGTCAGGTCATGATCTCACAATTGTGGCTCTGCTCTGAGCATGGACCCTGCTTGGGATTCTCTCTCTCCCTCACTCTCTGCCCCTTCCCCCAATGGTGTCCTTGCACATTCTCTCTCTCCCAAAATGAATAAATAAACGCTGAAAAGAAAGAAATCAGGCTATGAGAATATGGCACAGAGAAAGGGCAAGAGATGTTGGTTATCGGTTCCCAAGCCATCAGAGACTGGATGAGTGCTGGGAGACTAAATGAAATGTGCTGGGGAGCCAAAAGGCAAAATTAAATGCTGGGAAAGAAGTTGAAATCCTTTTCAATCTCCTGTGTGTCAGACCCTATGCCAAATACAGGAGATAGAGCAAGACACACAGGGTACCCCCACCCCAGCTCATCGAACCTTCTTATCTGCCTTTGGACAACTGTGATCTATAATCCTGTAAACTGTCACTCCTAAGGGTAGGAGCCTCACATGCCTAAAGAGCCTGGTCAGGGCCATACTTGAGTGAGATGACCACAAACTGGGGAGCTTGGCAAAGTGGACAGCATATGTTCTAGTGAGGAAGAGCTGGATGAGGATCCAGAGAAGCATCTAGAAAGGTCACTGCAGCAGAAGGAGCTGGTTCTCCCAATAGGGGCTCCTCCTTCACATTGCAATTCTCACATTACAATAGACTTTCTGTCTGGGCACCGGGAAGCCTAAAATAAAGACTGCTATTTCAGCTTCCTTTATTGCTGGATGTGGCCATGGATTAAGATTTAGACAGTGGGTTGTAATAATGGTATGTGCAACTTCCAGGTTATGCCCTTAAAGAGAGAGTCACATCCCCTCCTTCCTTTTCTTCTCCTTTCGGCAACCTGATGAGACAGAGTGGACCGTATAATGATAGTAAGCACCCAGGGAGGTGACAGGGCCACATTATGACTTTGGGGAGCCCTAGATATCTTTGGCTTTATGGACCCATTCTTGCATTAAAAAAAGTTATTAAAACTTCTGTTTTATAACTGCATTAATATAATGGCAAATGTAATCCGAGCTGGATTCATTTTTATATATTCATTATTATTATATTTATTTTCTCTGGTTCTTAATGAAATTAAAATATTTTCATGATTCCTAAAAATATTACACGCCTGAGGCACTGTGCCTGTGGTGCCTACTGGATGGTCGGCCCTGGATGGTGGAACAATTAGAAGAACCAAGGTGCTGGGGAGTGCAACACAGGACAGGACCCCATGAAAGAGAGTAAACATCTGCCTTTAAAAAAATTATTTTTAATGTTTATTTATTTAAGAAAGAGAGAGAGAGAGAGAAAGTGCACACGCAAGTAGGGGAGGGGCAGAGAGAGAGGAAGACACAGAATCTGAAGGAGGCTCCAGGCTCTGAGCTGCCAGCACAGAGCCCGACACAAGGCTCAAACCCACGAACTGAGATCATGCCCTGATCTGAAGTTGGACACTTAACTGACTGAGCCACCCAGGCGCTTCAATACCTTCCTCTTTAAAAAGTTATTATTTGGGTTCTCTCTTACATTCATTTGAACCTGTATGTCTTCATTAACACAGCCATTGTCCAGTGATTGGAAGCTGAGGAGGCTCCCTAAAGGCGATGACATGGTGAAGGATGCATGGGAATTGGCCAAGTGAATGGGAGAGGGTGAAGGAGAGCCTTTCAGACAAGAAAACAGCTTGAGCAAAGGCCAAGAGGAGACCCAGTGAGAGGAACCATAGGAACATCACATGACTAGGGCCTCGAATACAAGGGTGTGTGTGTGTGTGTGTGTGTGTGTGTGTGTGTGTGTGTGTGTGTGTGTGTGTGTACTGAGTATCTGGGTCCTTTGATCTGTTCTTGGGACCACCTGATGTTTGAACACAGTCTCTAATCTCTTGAACACCGGTGCCTGCCACGGCCAGCGGAACTTGATTGATGAGATGTCCATGAGGTAAGGTCTGTGTCTGAGAGAAGAGCATGTACCTGTTTAAGGCTCAGGCTACCCCTGACCAGTTTTGGCCATGGTCACGTGAGATTGCAAGGCCAGAGTTAAAAGAGGCACCAGGTTCCCAAGAAGCCAGAAGTTTTATTTTGTTTGTGAAACTCCTGACTTAAATGTAGGCCATCAACTAGAATTAAAAACAAACACTGCTTCTGCTCCCCTGGGGCCCCACTGACAGCTGGCACCCCCACTTGCCTCTGTGAGATGCCGCCTTGTCCCCTCCTCAGTCTCCAGTGGAGGTGCTTACTCAGTGTCACAATTCAGGATTGGGGACAAGGCTGAATCTGGAATCTTTAAAAGGCTAAAAACAGTCCTTCGCAAATACTTTGATTCAGTAGGGTTAATACTATTGTTGAAACTTCACCCCCTGCCCCGTTGTTCTCTTCTTTCATTTTTTTTCCAATTTTTAAAATTGTGGTAAAATTACAAGTAACATAAAATTTACCATCTTACCAATTTTTAGGTGTACAGTGCAGTGGTGTTAATTAAGTACATTCACAGTGTTCACAAACATCACCACCATTCATCTCCGGGACTATGTACATCTTGCAAACTCTGTACCCATTAAACAATAACTACTCATTTCCGTATTCCTCCAGCCCCTGGCAACCACCACGGTATTTTCTGTCTCTGGGTTCTGATTACTCTAAATAGCTCATGTAAGTGGAATCATACAGTATTTTCTTTTTCTTTTTTTTAATGTTTATTCTTTCTTTTTTTAATGTTTATTTTTGAGAGAGAGAGAGAGAGAAAGAGAGAGAGTGGGGGGTGGGAGGGGCAGAGAGAGAGAGGAAGACACATCCAAAGCAGGCTCCAGTCTCTGAGCCGTCAGCACAGAGCCCAACGTGGGGCTTAAACTCATGAACCAGGAGATGATGACCTGAACCCAAGTCAGATGCTTAACCAACTGAACCACCCAGATGCCCCAATGTTTATTTATTTTTTCAGAGAGAAAGAGAGTGTGCATGGGTGCTTAAGCTGGGAAGGGGCAGAGAAAGAGTAAGACAGAGGATCTGAAGCAGGCTCCATGCTGTAAGCACAGAGCCCAAGCTGGGCTCAAACCCGTGAACCGTGAGATCATGACCTGAGCAGAAATCAAGAGTCTGACACTCAACTGACTGAGCCACCCAGGCACTGCTGTATTTGTCTTTTTCTGACTATTTCACTTAGCATAATGTCCTCAGGGTTCATTTGTGTTGTACCACATTGCAGAATTTCCTTCCTTTTTAAGGCTGAATAATCTTCCATTGTACGTATATCCCACATTTTGTTTATCCATTCATTTGTTGATGGACACTTGGGTTGCTTCCGTGTTTCAGCTATTGTGAATAACACTGCTATGAACATGGGTGTACAAAGACCCTGCTTTAAGTACTGTTGGATCTATACCCAAAAGTATAATTGCTGGATCATAGGTAATTCTACTTTTTAATGTTTTGAGGAACCTTCTACTATTTTCCACAGTGGCTGTGCCATTTTACATTCTTACCAATAGTGAACAGGGTTCTACATCCTCACCAATACTTATTTTGTTTTTCTAGGCTATAGCCAGCCTAGGGGATGTGAGGGGGAATACGGTAGTTTGGCTTTGTAATTCCCTAATGATTAGTGATGTTGAGCATCTTTTTTTTTTTAAATATTTTTATTTATTTCTAGGAGAGAGAGAGAGAGACAGTGTGAGCAGGGGAGGGTCAGAGAGAGATTGGGAGTCACGGACTCTGAAACAGGCTCCAGGCTCTGAGCTGGCAGTCAGCACAGAGCCCGACGCGGGGCTCGAACCCACGAACCGCGAGATCATGACCTAAGCGAAAGTCGGACGCTCAACCGACTAAGCCACCCAGGCGCCCCGAGCATCTTTTCATGTACTTCTTGGCCATTTGTATATCTTCTCTGGAGAAATATCTAGTGATGTCTTTTAACCTTTTTTTAATCAGATTGTTGTTGGGTTTTAGAAGTTCTTATCAGATGTATGATTCGCAAATATTTTCAACTATTCTGTGAGTTTTTGTCTTACTCTTTTTAGTCTGTTAATACTGTCTTTTGATGCATGACATTTAAGATTTTTCATGAAATCAGGGAACTTGGGGGGCTCAATCAGTTAAGTGTCCAACTCTTCATTTTGGCTCCCGTCATGATATCACAGTTCATGGGATTGAGTCCCAAGTTGAGCCCCACATTGGGCCTATCAGCACAGAGCCTCTTGAAATTCTCTCTCCCTTTCTCTCCGGCCCTCCCTCCACCTCAAAATAAATAAATAAACTTAAAAAAAATTTTTTTTTCATGAAATCTCATTTGTCTATTTTCCTTGTGTTGCCCTGTGCCTTTGGTGTCATATTCAAGAAATCATTCCCAAATCCTGTCATGAAGCTTCTGACCTATGCTTTCTCCTAAGAGTTTTACATTTTGAGGTCTTACATTTAGGTTTTTAATCCATTTTGAGTTATGTTTGCATATGGTGTTGGGTAAAGGGCCAATTTTATTTTTTTTACATATAGATGTCCAGTTTTCTGAGCACCATTTGTTGAAGACTAACCTTTCCCTGTTGAATAGTCTTGGCACCCTTGTCAAAAATAATTTTATTATACATGGAGGGTTTCTTTCTGGGCCACCTATTCTATTCCATTAGTCTATATATCAGTATTTATGCCAGTATCACACTGTTTTCAAAGTTTTGTAGTAAGCTTTGAAATCAGCAAGTGTGAGGCATCCAAATTTGTTCTTTTTCATGGTTGTTTTGGCTATTCAAGATCCCAAGATTCTATATGAACTTTAGGGTGGGTTTTTCTATATCTGCAAAAAAAAAAAATCACTGGAATTTTGATAGGGAGTACATTGAATCTGCAGATCATTTTGGGTAGTTTGACATCCTAACCGTATTAAGTCTTCCAATCTATGAAAATGGGATCTATCTCCATTATTTATGTCTTCTTTAACTTCTTTTGGCACTGTTTTGTAGTTCTTGCTATAGAAGTCTTTCACCTTCTTGATTAATTCCCAAGTCTTTTGTTCTTTCTGATGCTTTGTAAAGAATTTTTTCTCTTACTTTCGATTTCAGACTGTTCATTATTAGCATATAGAATGCAACTTTCTGCAAATGCAAATGATTTTTGCATATTGAGTTTGTGTCCTGCTACTTTTATGAATTCATTTATTAGTTCTAAAGTTTTTTGGTGAAGTGTTTGGGGTTTTCTACATGTAAGAGCATATCATCTGTGAACAGATATAAATTTATGTCTTCCCTTCCAGCTTAGAAGTTTTTCTTGCCTAATTGCTCTGGCTGGAACTTTCAGTACTTTAGTTGAATAGAAGTTGTAAAAGCAGGCATCCTTGCCTTCTTCCTGATCTTAGAGGGAAAGCTTTCAGTCTTTCACCATTGTGTATGTTTTCTGTGGAGTTTTTATATATGGCTTTTATTATGCTGAGATAATTCCAAGTTTTTGGAGTATTTTTGTCATGAAATGTTGTTGAATTTTGTCAAATGCTTCTTCTGCATCATTTGAGATAATCATGTGGGTTTCCACCCCTCCCCTTAATTCTTTTAATGTGGTATATTATGTTGACCATTTTTTAAAATGTTGAACCATCCTTGCATTCCAGGAATAAATCCCACTTTGGCCATGAATAATCCTTTTAATAAGCTGCTGAACTTGGTTTGCAAATATTTTGTTGATGATTTTTACATCAATATTCATAAGGGATATTTGTCTGTAGTTTCTTTCTTGTTCTTTTGTTGTCTGGCTTTAGTATCAGGGTAAGGCTGGCCTCATAGAATGAGTTAGGAAGTGTTCCTTTCCTCCTTTCAATTTTTTGGAAAGGTTTGAGAAGGATTGGGTTAGTTCTTCTTTAAATATTTGGTAAAATTCACTAGTGAAGCCATCAAGCCCCAGGATTTCTTTTCGGGAGTTTTTATTACCGATTTAATCTCCTTACCAGGTACAGGTCTATTCAGATTTTCTATTTTTTCATGATTTAGTCTTAGTAGGTTTTGTCTTCCTAAAAAGTTATGCATCTTATATAAATTATCCAACTTGTTGGTGTTCAATTGTTCATAGTATTCTCTTATAACCCTTTTTATTTCTATAAAATGAGTAGTAATGTTCCCACTTTCATTTCTGATTTTAGTATTCAAGCCTTTTTTTGTTCTTCCATTTAGCTAAAGGTATATCAACTTAGTTGATCTTTGCAAACAACCAACTTTTGGTTTAATTGATTTTCTCTTTTCTATTTCATTTATCTCTGCTCTAATCTTTATTATTTCCCCATTTCTTCTAGTTTTGGGTTTAGTTTGTTACTTTTCTAATTTAAGTTGTAAATTATGTTGTTGATTTGAAATCCTTTTTGTTTTTAGGTAAGCATTTATAGTTATAAATTTCCCCCTTATCACAGCTTTCATTGCATCCCATACATTTTGGCATGTTGTGTTTCAATTTTCATCCATTTCTAAGTACTTCCTGATTCTTCTTGTGCTCTCTTCTTTGATTTATTGCTTGTTTAAAACTGTTTTGTTTAATTTCTGCAAATTTGTGAATTTTCCAATTTTCCTTCGGTTACTGATTTCTAACTTCATCCTATTTATAGTCAGAGGAGATATTTTGTGTGATATCTATCTTTTAAAATCTATTGAGAGTTAATGTGTAGCCTAAAATGTGGCAGGACTGTGAGAACCCATTGAGCTATTCAGATATGTGTGAAAACCTGGAAGTCCTAGTGAGTTGCCCCTGTTTGGGCAGGCTTTGAAGAGTTGGGACAACTGGATAACTCTGAGGTCCATTCTCCCCAGCAACTCAAAATCCCCAGGAAGATTAATTCTCTGGTGCCCAGAGCAGGAGCTGGCTTAATAGTACAGCCTTGAATTCATTCTCCCTCCTTCTTGCGTTTACCTAGACACTAGTCCCATTCCTTGGGGTCATTTCCTAAATAAACTACCAATAAGTTCTTTCTTTTTTTTTTAATGTTTATTTATATTTGAGAGGGAGAGAGAGAGAGAGAGAGAGAGAGCATGAGAGGGGAGAGGCAGAGAGAGAGAGAGACAGAGAATCTGAAGCAGGCTCCAGGCTCCATGCTGTCAGCACAGAACCTGATGTGAGGCTCAAACTCACAAAGCTGTAAGATCATGACCTGAGCCAAAGTCAGATGCTTAACTGACTGAGCCACCCAGGTGCCCCCCAATAAGTTCTGTTTCAAAGTCCAAACAGGGAAGTAGAAAACACTGAGTATTTTATTTTTAATGTTTATTTATTTTTGAGAGACAGTGAGAGAGAGAGAGTGAGAGCGAGAGCGAGAGAAAGAGAGAGAGAGAGAGAGATGGGCAGAGAGAGAGGGAGACACAGAATCTGAAACAGGGTCCAGGCTCTGAGCTGTCAGCACAGAGCCTGATGCGGGGCTCAAACTCACGAACTGTAAGATCATGGCCTGAGCTGAAGTTGGACGCTTAACTGACTGAGCCACACAGGTGCCCTGAAAGCGCTGAGGGAATGTATTCAGACAAACGGTGACATGTGTGATAGAATAAGCTGAGAAGCCGACAGGGGCCAGAGAGACCAGTCAGAAGCCATGACCTCTAGTCAGGAGGGACTAAGGACAGCGGTGATGCCAGTAGAGCCTGGAAAATGGAAGAATCACAATGGGCCTGTCCAGCAGGAGCTGGCACCACAGAGGAGAAGCCCCTGCTGCTGGAGGTACTGCCCTCCACTCTCTGGTTGGCAGAACCCAGCCCAAAGCCAGCTGATATGAGAGCCTAGGAAATGCAGCTGGCAGGCATCAGCTCACTGTAGCAGGGCTTAGAGCAAGAACAGGGCAAAGAAGGGTACAGGACAAACTGATCTGGACTGATACAAAGGAACAGGCAGGAGAATAGGAAGCAAAAGAGACTGAGACTGAATGACCAGAGAAGCTAAGGGCTCAGAGGGCCTGAGTAACTGACCCAGAATTACTTAGTCAGTGTCAGATGGGATGAGAACCTCAGGTTCTTACTTCTTCCACTTAGGAAGTATACTTCTTACACTTGGGAGAACTCAAGAACATAATACAGAATATTAATGTTCATAAACTAAACATAGAATTGATTTTATATTAACCAGAAATTCTTGACCTTGGGCACTGACCCACAGGAGGATACAATCGACGCATCAAGTTATAGCATCTTGGATCCCCCTTCCTGGCAAGCTCAGGGTAGGAAATCAGTATAATTTCAGGGAAACTAGGAAGGTTATTAATACCCTCTAGAGTCTTTTGTTATCTATTGTTTGTTGCCTGCTATTCTACCTTCCATGTGTTTTTTTCTAAAAGATTTTGACTCCTATTTATGCAAATCCTATAAGGAAGAATAATACTTTCAAGTTTTTATTTAAGTCATCTAACACAACTGTTTGTACACAGAAAACCCTATGGAATAAATATTACTGAGTGAACAAATTTGTAAGAGCTTCAGTTTGCATCTTGGTGACTATGTTATATAATAATGGTCCCATGGAGGATGGCTTATGAGAGATGGAGAGGCTCCAGAATACTGAGAAACAGTTTGAGGAAGAAGTAGGAGGTATCATCAATTAGTACAAAGGTAAATACAAGGTAATCTGGGGAGTCTGAAATCTAATGTTACTCTTTAATTTTTTTTTCTACTGACTACAGCAACATTTTCTATTGCAATACGACTTTTCTAGACGTTGCAGACACCCAGGAAAAAGGAGAAGGAATTCTTAGGTGGAATCCCAAGCATGAGGAAGCTCCCCCCAGTACAGAAGGGAGCAGGAAGTGACATGAGGAGACAATAATAGACCAAAAGCAGAAGCAGTGACTATCGCGGTCCTACTGACTGCTACCAAGCAGTAAAAAATCTTCCACGAGTAGTGGATTGAATCTGGACAGATTGCAAAGAAACACAGGATTTGGAGACAGAAGCTTCAGGAAATTTGGGGTAAAGGACTAATTCTACTGATTATGAACTTAAAAATAAGGGTGATGATGAGGATAAGGATGATGATGATGATGATGATGATGATGATGATGATGATGATTATACTTACCTTATTGGGGTATGTGGATTCAAATCCCCATCCTAATTTTTCTCATTAGTTTCCAGTTCAGAATTCCAATTTCCAATATGGAAACTCACTTTACTTTTAAAAATGTCCATTTCCAAGGGCTACCCTTAGCTGAAATTTGTCTTACAGTCAACTTGCTGCAAGTAAAGCCTTTTCGTCCTTGGTTTCCAACCCAGGACTGACGCTAGGGGATTAGGACCATGCACACCACTGAGGATGCCCACCTTCCCACAGAAGGCTAGAAGCGTGTGGCTAATATTTGGATATTATTTTCATGTTATTTAGTAAGGACTAAAAAGACATGTGGTTGAGTAAATAAATGGGGGAGAATAAACAAATCTCCCATGTAGAATTCCAACTGATTTAGTAGATATCCACTCAAGAATGTGGAACATAATTAAGTGTGGCCTGTGCATAGTGACTTTGTTCCAGAGTACATAGAGAAAGTATGGGTAGGGGTGGGAGGGACTAACTTTACTGTGGAGAAATCTGACCAACATTACCTCAGTCGGATGACTAAGGTAACATCAGTAGTCAGAAATGATGCTGATAGGGGTGCTCAGTAAGTAGAGCATACAACTCTTTTTTTTTTTTTTGATGTTTCTTTAAATTTATTTCTGAGAGAGAGAGAGAGAGAGTGCGCAGCAGAGAGTCAGAGAGAGAGAAGGACACAGAATCTGAAGCAGGCTCCAGGCTCTGAGCTAGCTGTCAGCACAGAGCCCAATGTGGGACTTGAACCCACGAACCGTGAGATCGTGACCTAAGTCAAAGTCGGAGGCTTAACCGACTGAGCCATCCAGTTGCCCAGCATACAACTCTTGATCCTGGGGTTGGGGATTCAAGCCCCATGTTTGGTGTAGAGATTACTTAAAAATAAAATATTTTTAAAAATTTTTTAATCTTTTGTTTATTTTTTAGAGAGATAGAGCAGGGGAGGGTCAGAAAGAGAGGAAGACACAGAATCTGAAACAGGCTCCAGGTTCTCAGCTGGCTGTCAGCACAGAGCCCGACATGGGGCTTGAACCCACCAACCGTGAGATCATGACTTGAGCTGAAGTCAGATGCTTAACCTACTGAGCCACCCAGGTGCCCCAAAAATAAAATATTTTTAAACTGATGTTGACAGTATGTACATTTGATATGATGTGATGAAAATAACATTTTATATCTGTGATCTGACTCCCCAAAACTCACTACCCCATTCTAATTATGAGAAAGACACCAAATTCCAATAGAAGGCCGTTCCACAAAATACCTGACCAATACTACTGACCAAAACTGTCAAGGGTATCAAAAACAAGGAAAGTCTAAGAAACTGTCACAGCCAAGAGGAGCCTGAGAAGACATGACTACTAAGTGTAATGTGGTATTCTAGACAGGATCTAGGAACAACAGAAAAAGGATATTAGGTAAAAACTAAGGAAATTTGAATAAAGTATAGACTTTAGTTAATAATGTATCAATTTTGATTCATTACATGTAACAAATGTACAATACTAATATGAGATACTTAGCTAGAGAGCAAAGTAGATGGGGAATATATGCAAACCCTGTACTATCTTTGCAATTTTTCTTTAAATCTAAATTTGTCTAAAAATAAAGGCTTATTTTTTAAAGCTTATTGAGAAGAGGGACACCTGGGTGGCTCAGTCAGTTAAGCATCTGACTTGATTTCCACTCAGGTCATGATCTCACGGTTTGTGAGATCAAGCCTCTGGTGGGGCTCTGCACTGGGCCTGGAGACTGCTTGAGATTCTCTTCCTCTTCCTCTGCTCTGCTCGTGTTTTCTCTCTTTCTAAATAAAATAAAATTAAAAAAACTTTATTGAGAAGAAAAACAAAACAAGCAAGAATAATGGAAGAGATATCCTGGTGGGGTATACAGTTAATTGAGGAAGTGTAGAGAAGAAAATTATTCTGGAAGTTCAGTTGAGGGAGAGAAATTACTTCAGCTGCTAACGAATGCTTTTTAGAAACAGTGGGAAATGAAACGTCTCTTAAAGATTGATAGAATGTTTACAAGTATAAATTAGACCAAATTTATCTAATGAGTAGAGTTGGCCCTTGAACACCAGAGGTTTCACTATACAGGTCCATTTATATGTGGATTACAGTACAGTACTAGAAATGTGTTTTCCTTATGATTTTCTTAATAAGATGTTCTTTTCTCTAGCTTAGTTTATTGTAAGAATACAGTCTATAATACATATAGCATACAAAATAAGTATTAATTGACTGTTTCGTTATTGATAAGGCTTCCAGTCAACCATAGGCTATTAGTAGTTAAGTGTTTGGGAAGTCAAACTTACAGATTTTTGACTGAGCTGGGGGGTCAGTGCCCCTAACCCCCACATTGTTCAAGGGTCAACTATAATTGTAATACCTTGATTAACTAATTGATGAATTCTTCTCTATGTCCAAAAAGAAACTGAAAATTATGAATATTAGTTAGTAAAATGTAAGTACCGATGATACACTATATACCTTAAGGTCAGCCTCTGAATGCAAAGCAAATTTCCTTATTTGGGTCATTTCTTAAATTTTTTTTTAAAATGAAAAAAATTTTTTTAACAAGACACATAAGAACATGTGAAAAACCCATCGATCAGCCTCTACTCCGACTACTCCCTAAGTGGAAGAGTCATATCTACTTCTTCAAATAGTGACTAGTAATGAAATTAATTCAGAATAATTACAAGAGAAAATATGAAACCCCGAGAGCTTGCATTTCTTGGCATCTGTGGTACTTGGCATCATATTCACCTCTCCTGGCTCAGCTCTAATCTTTCTGACCCCTTTTTCTCAATCGCTTTTACAGCCTCTTCCTCCATCTGTTCATTGGTATCAAAACAGATGTGAACAGGGGGAGTGCCTGGGTGGCTCAATCAGTTCAGCGACGGACTCTTGGTTTCAGCTCAGGTAATGATCTCACAGTTCAGTTTATGAGTTCAAGCCCCACATTGGGCTCGGTGATGATGGTGCGGAGCCTACTTGGGATTCTCTCTCTCTCTCTGCTCCTCTCCCCATCTCTGTCAAAATAAATATATAAACTTAAAAGGAAACAGATATGAACAGGTTTGGAGAACTGTATGAAAGTATGTGCAAGCACTCTAGCAATACATTTAAAAATATAGAGGAAATTGAAGGCTTCCTAGTAAAACATAATTTACCAAAAC
Source organism: Proteles cristata cristata (assembly GCA_017311185.1). Lineage (NCBI taxonomy): Eukaryota > Metazoa > Chordata > Mammalia > Carnivora > Hyaenidae > Proteles > Proteles cristata. Next base: position 1,148,569 of record JAESUZ010001598.1, read on the forward strand.
TGATCCAAGAAAAGGAAGAAAATCTAAACAGATCAATACCCATAGAAGAGATTAGAAGAGTAATTTAAGTCTAACCTTTGAAAAAACAGCAGGCTCAGGGGGCTCTGTGACTATGTTCTATCTCCCCTCTAATGCGACTCGCAATAGCCAGTTAGGGAGCTGTTTATTACCAATCTGCCAAGAGATAAGGAGCTTACACTAGAACGTAAATCAACATATTGCTTCCTTCAGAAAATCTTGCTTTAAAAAAAGGAAAAAAAAAAGCTGATTTTATTAATGCTGTCTTGAACTGACCCCTTTGGGTTTAGTAATTCAACCTGGGGGTCCCATGAAATATTGGAGAAGAGAACCTTTGGGGGAAAATGGACTTTTCATGTACTGGGATACATATTTTCAAATGAATATTTGGGTATTAAATATACTATGGTCCTATTTTATCCTAAGCTGATGAGATAGATGCATATAGCAGTTGGTTGTGTATTACAGTTATAGGTTGGTGGGAAGCGTATATATTTTTTAACATGGTGAATTTAGACATCCAGAATCAAGCACTCTAGGATATATACTTTTGGAAATTTTTCTTGTGTAAATGTACAAAAGTGGCTAAGGGGCAGAGTTAGGATCCCCCCAACTAAATACTATACAAACCATTTTGTAGTCTGCTCTTTTTCACTTAAAAAATGTGAATAACTTTCCATATCAAAATTGATCTACATTATTTATAATAACTGAATTATATTCCACTGGATGAATGTACTATAATTTTGTAATCAGTTCCATGTTAATGAAGAATTAGAGTATCTTCAATTTACTTTTATTTATTTTGAGAGAGAGAGAGAGAGCATGAGCATGAGCAGGGGAGCAGCAGAGAGAGGGAGAGAGAGAATTTCAAGCAGGCTTCACACTGTCAGTGCAGAGCCTGACTCCAGGCTCAAACTCACAAACTGAGAGATCATGACCTGATCAGAGACCAAGAGTCTGACACTTAACCGACTGAGTCACCCAGGTACCCCAGAGTATTTTCAGTTTTAAAATATTGTAAATATCATAACAGAGAACAACCATATGTCCCTTTCTTATACCGCCACCCTCATTATCTCTGTTAGAACTGTGGCAATGTCTTGATAAATAATATCATTTTGTCTGGCAAAAAAAAAAAAAAGCAGCAGAAACAAAGGCAGCTGAACTTTATAAACAATGTATTTAATGACAAAGTTGATTTACTTTTCATGCCTGCAGATCACATTTTCAGTAGCATTGCTTCAATAAGTGGATAATTTCAATGTTATTTAGACCATTTTAGCGCATTAAGACCAAAATAATTTTTTAATCCTAAAACATTTTGTGAGGGTATCATAAGCTTAAAACCCAATCAAGGTTCTAACAAAAAAGAAGAACAAAAGAAAGGGGAGTAGAGAAAAGGAAGAGAGAAACTCCAGGTCTGGAGATCTGGAAGAGCAGGAGGCAGAGCCTGGCTCTGTAAGAGATTCCCTTCTGATGGAAGGAGATCTCCGAGAGAGTAAAAACAAAACACTGGCAAGCACTGTGAAGAGGATGAAATAGGGTGTGTGGCAGAGAGTTACAGGAGTGGAGAGGATCTGCTTTTACTGCTCTAACAGAAACTTTTTTGATTCTCTGCAAATTTACCACCTCTTCTCATCCCTTTGCTCTCCCACAGCTCAGCACTGACCTCTCAGATTGCTACTGACGCCCTTTGGCATAAGGACCGGATTATCCTTCTTCCTATCACAGGATGGGTGCTCAAAAAATGCTGATTGAATTGCACAAAGGCTCTCCTCTGATCCTAACTGTAACACTGAAATAGCCATTAGTGTCTCCTGTTTTACGAAGGAGGAGGCTGCTTCAGAGTGTATGAATTCCTGAGTCAGTTCCACTAATACGGGAGCTGGGATGCTAATGTGGGTCTTTCCCACACTGAAATGTGCATTTCTCTGGAAATGCTGCTGGTAGGGGAAGCAAATCTAAGGAGCGGCAAAGTGAAAGGCAGGCCTTAAGTAATCATCAGCTTTAACCATTGAATGTCTTTCCCTCTTTTCACTTTACCTCTTTTTCCATTCAAATCTGTAATTTGAAGTGGATGGCAAGCCTGGTTTTTATAGGGTTAAAGCAATTCTAGAATAAACAACCAGAAAAGAAACAACTAGAGGGGAGATTACTTCCCAAATAAGATTTTATTAGAACTAAATCCTAAATTCAGGCTGACCTGATACTGTGGGTCAGCCCTGGGACTTTTCCTGGGGAATAAACCGAACTCCCCTCTATGTCCCACTCTCCACCAAGATAGCAGATGTTGGTGATGAGATGTCACGGATCCCAGGATCCAATACCTCCCAACCTCTCCTCATTTTTTCCAGGGCCCTGACCCTTTGAGTCTCCTCCCGACCCCTACCAGGAAAAGGCAGACAGCCACTGTTGAAAATGTACATGCATCTGGCATAACTGTTCAAGACTGCAGGGAGACTCCTTGGACAGCTTCCACAGCCAGAAGGAAACTGCCCTGGGCTTTCTAAACAATCACATTCTCACATCTTATAACAGTATCACAGCTAGGGTATAATCTTCTAAGTATCAGGAAACTTAAATACTTCAGAAGTTCTTTCAAGTACAATGTCTCTGGGTATCTGTGGACACCTTTTCCACACCCATCATCCCTAGCCCCCTCTAGCTTTAATTAAAGCCTTCTCGGGGCGCCTGAGTGGCTCAATCGGTTGAGCATCCAATTTCTGCTCAGATCATGATCTCACAGTTCGTGGGTTTGAGCCCCTCATCAGGCTCTGTACTGACAGCTAGCTCAGAGTCTGGAGCCTGTTTCGGATTCTGTATCTCCCTCTCTCTCTGACTCTACCCTGCTCACACTGTCTCTCTCTCTCACACACACAAATAAAAACATTTTTAAAAATTAAAAAAAATTTTTTTTAATTTTTTATTTATTTCTGAAAGAGACAGACAGCATGTATTCCTCTAAAAGCACTCCCTTTTTCAATTCCCATAGACAAGTCCTCTTTGGAAAACCAAGATCAAGCAATTGGATAGTATTGATTCTCTAAGTACTTACTTTAGTTTTTCTTAGTTTTTTTGGATAGATGATTCATGTACCTTCTAAAAAGTACAAAACAACTAAAAGGTATATAGTGAAATATGTCACCCTTTTATCTCGATACCAATCTGTTACAGATTCAGAAATCTCCTGTGCATATTCAAGCTCTTTTTTTTTCTTTTACACAAATAGTAACATAATAAATACTCTGTTTTTCACCTAAGTATCTAGGAGATGGGTCCACGTCTGTTCAGGCAGGTCTTTCTAAAGGTTTTTGTGGCTGGAGAGTGTTGCATTTTGTGGATGGACTATTTGGGGTTGAGGTCTGGGCCTCTTCCCAAACCATGACTTCAGATAATATATCCCACTGTCTTAGAGTCTTGAGGTAGATTTATGCCTAAGACCTTAGGACAAAAATGCTTAACTGGAGACATCTAATCAAACAATTGTTTGATTATGAGAGGCTCAAAAAGACAACTCTGGTGAAAGAATATGCTCTCCTAGCATTTTATTTTTATTATTTTAGAAAGAGAGAGAGCATGTGCACGTACGTGTGTGAGCAGGGGAGAGGCAGAGGGAGAGAGAGAATCCTAAACAGGCTCCATGATCAGCATGGAGCCCAACTTGAGGCTCAATCTCAGAAACTGAGATCATGACCTGGGCTGAAATCAAGAGTGAGACACTCAGCTGACTGAGCCTCCCAAGTGCCCCTTTCCTAGCATTTTATATGCACCTTCATTAGGCTAAGGGTCAGGGCCCCCACCTCCTTGGTTTTGGAGCCTATAGGCACTTACGCCCAGGGAAAAGAGGCAAGCGGTCCAAGTGGGTAACTAAATGTGTTCCACTAAAGGAGAGATTTGTCTCAGTTTTTACCTGTATCAAGATACTAATTGTTTTCATTTATGATGAATTTTCGTTAAGCTGTTGACCTTTTGTTCCCTTGTGGAGAGGCAGAGGTAGTCAAGGGTTAGGGAAAAAATGGGATCAAATGAATACGTGAGGAGGAAGACTCCCAGGTAGGAAGGTTGCCTGCGCTAAGGTGAAGGGGGATGGGAAAATGAGGTGGAACAGATATTTTTTTTTTCTTATTTATTTCTAGGAGAGAGAGAGAGAGCGTGAACAGGGGAGGGTCAGAGAGAGAGGGAGTCACAGACTGAAACAGGCTCCAGGCTCCGAGCTGGCAGTCAGCACAGAGCCCGACGCGGGGCTCGAACCCACGAACCGTGAGATCATGACCTAAGCGAAAGTCGGACGCTTAACCGACTAAGCCACCCAGGCGCCCCGAGGTGGAACAGATATTAAGTGTAGGCGGATTCCAGATGGTGTAGCACGGGGCCCAGAAAGGTACGGCCACACCCCCACCCTGAGGCAGCCTTTCTACCTCACCTGTCCCCTCTGAAGCTGCCCTACCTCCTCTTTGTCCCCGCGTCTGCCGGTTCCCAGGACTGAAGGGCATTCCTCTACCTCCTATCTAAGGGAACACTCTGGTTTTCCAATGTCTGGGATGGCCTGAAGATGACTGTGAAGAATGGAGAGAACAGGCTATATGCTCCTTGCTCTGGGCCAAGTCAGAGGGGGCCATGCTGTTGCATGTAAAACCCACAGGAAATGACTTATCACACTGTCTGTGAATCACTTCAAGATAAAGTAGCCTAGGGAGCGAGATGTATATGTTTGCTGGTTTGGGTCTGTATCCTACGGATGGTTAGCTACTATCTAGAATCCAGTGGTTATCTGTCTTCTTTGCCACATTTGCATCATCTAAGGAAGTTGCTCACCCCTCGTCCTTGGAACACTTTCAGGACCTCAGGCTCCCCAGGGTCTCCTGCTGCCTTCATACTACTCTTTCTCAGCCTCCTTTGCTGCTCCTGCTCATCTCCCTGACCGTTAGATATCTAAGAGACCCAAGGACCATTCCTCAAACCTCATCTCCCTTCTGTCTCTTCTCATAAATACCCTCTCCACCCTGATGACTCCCAGATTTATCTGTCCAGGTAGGACCTCTTCTCTGAACTTGAAACCCTTCCACTTGCCCACCTGATGGCTCCAGTATCTCACCGGCTTCTCTAAACCAACACCATTTGCCCCTCAAAACCTGTTTCTCCCATTTTCTTCTCCATTTCAGTAAATGACAACTCCTTTCCAAAAAGGTGTGGCTTTGACAAAAAATAAAAAAATAAATAAAAAAAAAACAACATGGAAGAGAGCCATCTTCCCTCTCATCTGCCACACTTCCCGTCTCTCAGTCTGAAAACCAGTCATCACAATGACCTAGGAGGCTAGCAGATGGGTGTGCAAATGAGTTTAGTCCCAATCCATCCTTGGTGGTAAAGCAATGGGGAGTTAGGGGCTTATATCCCCCTGCAAACTTCTCATTTTGGAGGCTACAAATTTTTTGCCAGTAGAGTCTAATTGTGGAAGGACCAGATGGGCTTAAGTCAGCCACATAATTGTGGCTTATTCCCTTGTAATTCATTCTTTCAACAGCTATTTACTGAGGAGTTATTCTGTGCCAGACCCTGTTCTCAGAGTCTGGGACTCAGATCTGACAAAATAGACAAAAACCTCTGCTCTGACAAAATAGACAAAAACCTCTGCTCTCTTGGAACTTACATTCCAGATGGCAAACAAAATATCATCCAGTAAGTTACCTAGTATTAGAGGTTTTAAGGTGCTGCTGAGAAAACTAAGGCAGGGAAGAGGGATAGAGAATACTTGGGAGGGAAGGGGGTTCTGCGTTCAGTGTTGGCTAGGATGTCCAGGGGTGGTCTCATTGAGCAAGTGACATTTGAATGAAGATGACAGAAGGAGTGGGCCAGCAGTGTCCGGGGACGTGTGTGCCAGACATGGGGTAATGATACACCCACCACCCTCCAGCCCTGCAAGAGCTGTCTGCTGTGCTCATAACAGAGGCACAGTAAGCAAGGGGGAGGGTGTGCCCAGAGTGGAATGAAGGATGGCAATAGGAGGAAATGGGATCAGAAGGGGAGCCAGCCTGGCTCTGGCCACTGAAAAGGCTTACAAACTGGAGCAATACATACTCCTACTGGTCTCTAAATTCAATTTGTCACTAAAGGGAAGCAGGGCTTCTTTAGATAATCACTGATTCCAGAGCTGAGGCAAGAAATGGACATGTCGTCATACTAGAAAGCAAAAGACCATGGGCCGTGTCCAAAAGATTAGGTTAGAAGCCTATGTAAAGAGACTCCCAAAGTTCAAGGACAGAATAGTTTGAGTCTCCCCAGTGGATTGAAATACATCAAATATGTTAAAAACCATGAGTTTATAATTATACCAAGAAAAAAAAAACCCTCATAGGTCACCTTTACAGGTTGCTAGGGAACGAACTCCTTACTCTGAAAACGGATTTAAAAAGGGAAAGAAGTGAGCATTTGTCTTGTCTTTTCTATATGAACTGTATCTCAGGATAGCTAAGTTGTTGTTGAGGAAAAGTTCCTCTTTTAGAAGCATTCCAGCTAACAGATGAAGGAGGAATGGGAGAACTAGGGTACCATAATTTTATAATCCTAAATGGAATAATAGGTCTGTGGTGATCCTCAATGGCTATTAAAAATTATCGGGGGGGGGGAACTTTTAAAAAAATCTTATCGTTTTTTAAAAAATTTTTAAATTATTTTAAATTATTTTTTAAATTTTATTTTTTTACATTTTGATGTTTAATTTTTTTTTAATTTTAGCTTATGGGGAACTTTTAAATGAGTGGATCAGGCTGTCAGTGCTTAAATCCACTAGTCAAATCTCAACCCACAAAAGAGGAGACAACCAGACATCATGCATTCATGATGTGATGCAAGAGGAAGTTCACAGGCCATCTGTGAAGTAGCCTTGTCAAAAAATGCAACCTGAATTAGGCAAGATCTAACTGATGCTTTTCAGGAAATACAGGTCTTAGGGAAATATGTTGGATGATACCACAGGGAGGCAATCAGCAAAGTGCAGAATGTTGGAAACTCTACAGGGCAAATGACCCAGTTTCTCCAACAAATACATCATAAGGGAAAGGGCAGGGGAGTCCTTAAATTAAAAGAAACCTAGAAGGGGTCAGTCCTTGGGTGGCTCAATTGGTTGAACATCCAACTTCCACTCAGGTCATGATCTCACAGCTCGTGAGTTCAAGCCTCCATCGGGCTCTGTGCCGACAGCTCAGAGCCTGGAGCCTGCTTCAGATTCTGTGTCTCCCTCTCTCTCTGCTCCTCCCCCGCTCACACTCTGTCTGTGTCTCAAAAATTAATAAATGTTTAAAAATTAAAAAAAGAGAGAGAGACCTAAAAGATACAGTAACCAACTAAAATGTGTGGATCATGTTCGGCTACTAACAGAAAGAAAAGAAAGAAAGAAAGAAAGAAAGAAAGAAAGAAAGAAAGGAGGGAGGGAGGGAGGGAGGGAGGGAGGAAGAAGGAAGAAAGAAAGAAAGAAAGAAAGAAAGAAAGAAAGAAAGAAAGAAAGAAAGAAGAAACTGTGGGAAATTGAGGAAATTTAAACACTGATTGAATATTTGACAACATTAATTGATGATTGTTGAAGTTTGGTGATGATGCACTGTTTTCTCCATTTTGTGTATGCTTGAAATGTTCCATAATATAAAGTTTAAAGATAGAGTGTGGTTGGGGGATACTCTTGTAAATAGGAGTCATTAAGAAAGATTTTCTATGACAAATGGGAATAATAATCACTATTTTCTAAGTACAGGGCCAACAAGTAAGTCACCCTTTGCAGTTTCTTCTTTAGTAACCAATAACTTACTATAGACCCTAAAGCACTATTTCAGGAAAGATATGCTGCTTTTCATGAACAAAAGGGCTTAGCGCAAACGTGACTAGCTGTGTGGATTGACTTTTTTCAGGTACCTCAGCGATGACCAGGGCAGGTGCTTGGCTGCAGGATGAAACCATGAGAGAGGTATAGAATGCTTCGTTACCACCTTCCTACTGCCTCTCTCAGGTCTTCTTCCCTCTTTTATACTGCTCTGCCACACCCAGGAGCAAGGCTACTTTGTCCAGTTGAGCAGGCTGTACGCTGCACAACTCTAGGGAAATACAGAGCCTATGTGAATGGACTTAGGCAGCACGGAAACCCTTGGTAGGAGCCTAGTCACTTCGTGCCATCTCTGAGTTTGGACTCCTTAGCCTTAACCAGGGCTATTTCCTCAGAACCCTACTTTTAGTTTCTGCTAAGGTCAATGGGAATAATGGTGTAAATCATATCAGATTTTTTTAAAATGTAGGCTTCATTCCCAGCATGAAGCCCAATGTGGGGCTTGAAACTCATGATTGTGAGAACAAGCCCTGAGCTGAGATCAGGAGTCTGATGCTTAACTGACTGAGCCACTCATATTAGCTTTTTAAATTGGTATTTTTCTAGTATTTTTAGTATTTATACTGATATCTTTCTGCCACTGATAAAATTCCCATATGTATTAATCAAGATAGGCTGACAGCTCCCAGATCTCAGTAGCTGAACAAAATGGGTTTTGCTTTTTGCTTCAATCGTAGTCCAGAATGAGGGCGGGGGGAAAGAGCTCTGCCTCTTGCTTTTTCAGCCTCCATTGTCAGCCATCACCTCCTTCCCTAAGTCCACTGCCTGCAAGGGAAGAAAGTGTGACAAGGCCTCTCCATCCAAGTGACCTCTGACCGGGGATGACACACATCCCTTTGACTCAAATTCCATCAGCAAGAACATGCTGAGGAACAGAGTACGAAGGAAGGTAGTGCTGATGCGTCCGAATAACCAGCTAGTCTCAGCTATATCATGGGAGGTAGCAATGCCTTATTCCAGTTAAATTTGCCAGCCTCCACTGCTGGATGTTCACACTGACAGGAGAGGTTTCTGGCCCCCCGGATAGGTGAGGGAGAGGGAGATTTCTGGTGGGACACCCTTCTGGTGCTTTTATAACTCTGCACCTATGCTTCTTACTCCACTTGCCAGTGGTAATTGCTCTTTCAGAACAGGGGAACTTGGGCACAGAGGTATTCCTTTATATTCCTTTTATTAGCTAGAGGCTCAGATGTTTTTACTTTGAGGAAAGAGGTCCATGATAAGCTTTAACCGATTAGTGATTCCCTGAAACGATACGCAAAATTTGTGTTAAGGCACAATTTTCTGAGAAGAGAACCCATGGTTTGGCACATAGAATGCATTCAATGAATATTCTTTCTAAAACTCACAAAGGAAAAAAAATTTAAATATATATATAAAAAATTAAAACTCACAAAGAGGTTTGCATTACTTAGTGTTCTCCAGAGAACGAATAGGATATATATGTGTATCACAAACACACACACACAAACACACACACGTACACACACACACATACAGAGGCAGTGAGAGAGAGAGAGAGAGAGAGCGAGCGAGAGCGATTATGGAATTGGCTTACACAGGTCCAGAATCTGCAGGGTGAGATGGCTGTCTGGGGACAAAAGCTGTTTGGCTGGAAAATTCCCTTTGCTTAGGGGAGGTCAGTCTTTTGTTCTATTCAGGCCTTCAACTGATTGGACAAGGCTCACCCACATTATGGAGGGCAATCTGTTTTACTCAAAGTCCACCTATTTAAATGTTAACCTCATTCAAAAGCACCCTCACAGAAACATCCAGAATAATATTTGAGCACATCCCTGGGCACCATGACCTAGCCAGTTTGATGAATAAAATTAACCATCATAGGAATCTTGACTCCCACCCGCCCCCCGCCAAAACATAGAGATTAGTAACTATATTCTAAGAAATTTCCACCATCCTCCTTCCTTCTCTATAGTCAAGCTTGCATGCTCACTGATTTCTGTGCCTGGCCCTAGAATAGCTTACTTATTTTGGTGACATGTAGAAAATCTGCCTAACAACTCCCTTCTAGCAACTTCCATCTATTCCACTCTGAAAGAATTGGGACAGAAATTCCCAGTTGAGTTTTAGTAAATGTTAAATAATGTTAAAGAAAGCAATACTTTTCTCCTGGAAAAAAAAGAAAGTTTTAATGAAATCTCCATAAATGTTGCTTTATCAAAATATTTTGGCTTCCCCACCCTGTGTATGTCAACGATGGTGTGTAATTGGCTAAGGTATATCTCTTTAATGTTTCTATCTTACATCTCTGCCTCTACTTATTTGTCTTGAATAAATCCTCCAGCCAAATGAAGTCCTTGAAATGGCAGATTATGCTTTATCCCTCTTCCATTCTCTACAGTGTTGAAAACACTGCTGGTGCAGGCAGGAACGCTGATTAACTGGTGGCGTTGTCACATTCCGTTTTATTTGACTCCACTAATATTAAGCCACCAGCTAGCCCTGGTATTAAAAATAGCCCAGATTTATCTTTCAAGGTTGTCACGTAACTTCGACATCTCTACCTTACTTTCCCAGACAGAGCTTCACATAAAGAAAACTGAGGTAGGGTTGGGGCAAGAAACATCTTACTTTGTGGCTATTTCTTTGCATAGGTAAAGTCTGGTGATTTAATGCAGGTATTCCCTCCCTTCTTCCTTAACCTAACTTCATTTTCATCTGAAAGAGTGCAATGAGCTCTGTCGGTGAGGAATGGGTGCTTTGTGCCTGGTATATTGGTGTATTCTCCGGTGCCCCTACTTGTGCTCGAGTGCACAATGGCTGAGACTTTCCTTCCTTGCCCTGGGAAAGAAAGGATGCTCTGTTCTGTAAAGTACTGGGGGGCCTGGATGGGTCAACACTGCTCTATTAATATAGAATGAGATTACTCACCAGCTGTCGTTTCACTGCTTTCAGCAGAGACGTTGAAACATTTGCAAAATAGCAAAGGCTTCTGGATGGGAGGGGCCATGGCTCACAATCCAGACCACCCAGTGGGCACTTCAGGTAATGGGCTTTGCACCTGGCCCAGGTAGAAATTCAATAACACATCAAGGGGTTTGCAGGATCAGTCTGTGCCATTGGGAAACCACGACACCCTCGTTTTCCTTCCCAATTCCTTCCTTTTCCTCATAATGTTCCCCCTCCTCTTGTACAACCATAGATCGCTCTAAAAATCTATTCGAAAGGAGCTATTGGATTAAATTACAGTAAAAACAAATCCAGTTAAAAGATAGCAAATGTTGCCTTGATATAAAATTTGCCTTTTAGAGCCCACAGCATGACCTACTTCTGTGTTTGATTTTCATAGACTCATAGAACATTGTCTGCGATGGGTGGGAGAAAGCCAGGGAAAGGTATCTGGAGCAGCACCCTCCTCAAATGTTAAGTGCACACAAATCACATGGGTTATTCTGGTGGAGGGGAGGAGTCTGGGGAAGGGCCCAAGAATCTGCATTTTGGAAAAGCAATGAGGGGACAGACCACTCTCTGAGCAGCAAGTGTCTAGATTCAATGTTGTTCAACCATTTCCATTTCGGAGCATATTTGCAAATTTGCCCAAGTTGTATAGAAAATACAATCTGAACAAATGATCAAAGTGGCAAAATTGTTCTCCTTAAAACTGTTTTCCTTAATAAATACTTTGTTACAGAAATATATGTGAGAATAGAGCATTGTACAATATTCATTTTTTAAAAAATGATTCTCTTCTCCTTCCTGCTGACACACGGTTCAACCTTGATCACTACTTTTGCTGATTTTCTACAGGACACCTACTCTCTATTTGGATCCAGTGTACTAATCTATGACTCCCTCTCCTGTGAAATGTGTTCTCTGGGAGTGAAGTTTCTAGAAGACACCCTGGCCCTGTGACAAGGCGGGTCTGAATTGGGCTCTGCCAATGAGGAACTGAAAGACCTTGGACAAATTACTTAACCTCTCTCATCCTTACTTTCTGCACCTAAAAGAGTGAGGGTGGAGGAGGCCAAAAAGATTTTTTTTTTTTAATTTTTAAGTGGGAAAATAGGACTATGTACCTTACAGGATTATTGTAAGTTTTAAACAAGATAATGCAAATTACTTACTACATTCATAAAGTAACGTACATTAGCCATGTGAAGTGCCCCATAAAGCAAGCTTCAAAACAAATAAAACCCTGAAATCTACACTCATAATTGCTAAAGTGTTTTCCAGTACACCATTTCAAAAGGAAATCTTTCCAAAACATTTCTCCTCCCCCCCTCCCCCCCCACCCCCACCTTGTGTAATGGTGTGTAGCTAATCCAGTTTAGGTCTTTCCTCATGACTCAGGGTCCTTGTTTTGAACATGAGTGACTGCCCTGTCCTGGAACACAGGATGACCTCAGTCAGGGGGATGATGATCTCTGGGGTTTCTAATATCCATCCCCCCGCCCCTCCCCTGAGCACTCCCATAGCCTCTGTGCACACTTCCATAATAGCACTTACCACACAGAGGCAAAAATATCTGTTTACCTCTTTTCCCAGGGCAGGGGCCAGGTCCTGAGTAAGTGTTTGCTGTTGAATGAAAATCTCCCCAAGCCCCACTTAAAGGGTTGGGTGTCAGGAACTCAGAAGCAAGGCTTGTGTTCCTTCATTCAGACACTTTAAAATGCCTCTGTATCCTCAGCCAAGGGCTAAAAAAAAGCTCTGCTCTATTTTATCTCTTAGAGATAGCCAAGGACAGAAATTACTTTCCTCCTTAGAACCATGTAATGGTTTTCAATTACTACTAGGGCAAGAGGTTATTTACCCTTCTGGTCAATTGTAGTGCATTCTGTCTTCTTTGGTGCTCTGTTCTGCTTTCATTGTCAACAAGGACATTGGAGCCAGACAGGCCTGGGTTCAAACTCTGATATACAATTTGATAGCTGTTTTACTCTGGGTGAGGCACTTAAATTCTCTGCTCAGTTTCCAAATCTGTAAAATGGGGCAATAACACTCAGTATGTAGATTTGCTAATGTATATGGAGATGGCAGCAAAGGTATTTTGAGATGTCCTCTTAGGGAAGAGTTTTTTGTTTTTTTTTTTTAATGTTTTATTTATTTCTAGGAGAGAGAGAGAGACAGCGTGAGCAGGGGAGGGTCAGAGAGAGAGAGAGAGTCACAGACTGAAACAGGCTCCAGGCTCTGAGCTGGCAGTCAGCACAGAGCCCGACGCTGGGCTCGAACCCACAAACCACGAGATCATGACCTAAGCGAAAGTTGGACGCTTAACCCACTAAGCCACCCAGGCGCCCCAGGGAAGAGTTTTGATAACCTGTTCTTTGATAATCCCACTGGGGTTGGGGCAGGGGTGGGACCCTAAGATGCTTCTCTGAGCAGTGTTAGATGGCTGTGAGCCTGTCTTGGCAGAGAGCATGACCTATTAACAGTCAGGCAGCTTTCTTTGCAGAGCACAGAGGTGAGCAGATACCAAGCTGCTCTGTATGAGTAAGACTGGTGGTTACTTCTCAACAACCATTCTCTTCCCCCACACTTCATCCTTGCCGCCAGAACCCATTTTCCAAATCTAGAGAATAAAGACACCAAATCTAGAGAATAAAGACACCAATATTAGCTTTCATTAGTTAAGGTATAAGTCTGTGATTCAATCCAGGTAGGTGAATTTAAAGCTAAATATTCTGAAATATTTCTGGGAAATGTTTTCATTTCTGATGTGTGTGTGGGGCAGATGGGTGGGCAGGGAATGAGGAGAAATGCTCCTCTTTTTATCTTTTTTTTTTAATGTTTTATTTATTTCTAGGAGAGAGGCAGCATGAGCAGGGGAGGGTCAGAGAGAGAGAGGGAGTCACAGACTCTGAAACAGGCTCCAGGCTCCGAGCTGGCAGTCAGCACAGAGCCCGACGCGGGGCTCAAACCCACAAACCGTGAGACCATGACCTAAGCGAAAGTCGGACGCCCAACCGACTAAGCCACCCAGGCGCCCCATCCTCTTTTTATCTTTAATTATAGTTGTCTGCAGATATAATTCCTGGAGCCATGGCAGCCGTCTTGTTACCATGAGGGACAATTCTGAGGAGGAAAAACCTACAGGCTGTGGATGGCAAAGAGGAAAGGCAGAAAGTGCCTGAGATGGGTGTTTGATGACATTGTTGTGCCTCTGAATTAACCAAGCCTGAAAATGATACCTCCAGAGATAATAAACCCTATTGTTTATGCCATATTTACTTACATATTCTGTTGCCTGCTTCCTTATTGTATATTCAGCATAAAATTAGGAAGGCTAATAAAACTTGGAGGTGGGAGGAAGAAGAGGCTTGATGATAGCACGGATGATAGAGAAAAGCCACTTCTGTTAGGAATTTAACTTTTATTGGATGTGCTGTGTAAATCTCTGTTCCACCCTGGAAGCTGCAGTAAATTTCACAGTACTTACAAATAATTTTGGTGCTAATGGATTGTTTTGGGGATTTGTTTCCAGGCTCTGAGCTAGCTGTCAACACAGAGCCCGACGCGGGGCTTGAACCCATGAACCATGAGATCATGACACGAGCCAAAGTCCGACGCTTAACCGACTGAGCTGTCCAGGCACCTCTGTTTGGGGGATTTGAATAAAGGTTGAGATCTACATCAAGAATGATGCCTGATGAGGGGCGCCTGAGTGGCTTAGTCGGTTAAGTGTCCGACTTTCGCTTAGGTCATGATCTCGCAGTTCGTGGGTTCGAGCCCCACGTCGGGCTCTGTGCTGACTGCCGACTCAGAGCCTGGAGCCTGTTTCAATCTGTGACTCCCTCTCTCTCTGACCCTCCCCTGCTCACGCTGTCTCTCTCTCTCTAGAAATAAATAAAACATTAAAAAAAAAAAAAAGAATGATGCCTGATGAGAACAGAGACAAACCTGAGAATAGCAGTACTTCTATGTTAGAAAAGGATTAGAGATCATATCTGTTAGGCATCTACAATGATGCTTAGAATGTAGGACATATGCAATAAATGATAAATGCTATTATTATTTTATATTATCAGTGGTATTATCTCAGCTCCTGATTGGTAGTCAGCAAAGAGGTAGAAATTAGATGCTCATGGTTAGGGCTATACTCAGGAGCGGACCAGGAGCAGGCTTTGAGAAGAAGCTCTGTGATGGGCAGAGAAGGACAGATACCTCATGTTTGCACATATAGGAGGATTAGGAGGAACTTAACGGAGGCCGTGGGGGAGAAGAAGGGGGAAAAAGTGGGAGAGAGGGAGGGAGGCAAACCATGAGAGATTCTTGAATGCTGAGGACAAACTGAGGACTGATGGGGGTGGGGGGAGGGGATGGGGGGTGATGGGCATGGAGGAGGGCACTTGTGGGGATGAGCACTGGGTGTTATATGGAAACCAACTTGACAATAAACTATAAAAAAAAAAAAAGCTCTGTGATGAAGGCTATATGAAGACAGCATGTGGCCAATTGGCCGCAGCCCTGGATGCCAGGGGCATCTAGCAAGGCTACTATGATCCTGCAGAGGGAGCATAAGGCTGGACCCAGGCTGGAGAAAGAGGAAAATGGGGAGTTGTTCCATGGGCACAGAGTTTCAGTTATGCAAGATGAAGACATTCCAGAGATCTGTTGTACAGCAATGTGCATATAACCCTACCGTGCTATAGACTTA
Source organism: Proteles cristata cristata (assembly GCA_017311185.1). Lineage (NCBI taxonomy): Eukaryota > Metazoa > Chordata > Mammalia > Carnivora > Hyaenidae > Proteles > Proteles cristata. Next base: position 1,164,078 of record JAESUZ010001598.1, read on the forward strand.
AAAATGGCTAAGATGGTAATTTTATGTTATTTGCTTACAATTAGCTACTAGAACTAAGGCCTGCAATCATAACAGGCTGAACAGAAGCCTGACTTGTTTGGGTGGGCCTTCCTGAATTTTCCCTGATGAGAAAAGGATAGGTCCCAGATCTCAGATTGAGACTGGCTCTCAATCTTCCATGTATAAGTCAAGAGTTTTACACATACTATCTGTGTATGTGTGTGTGTGTGTGTGTGTGTGGTTCTTGAGAGTAGTATATATACTGTGTGAGTGTATACATACTGTGTGTGTGTGTACACATCTACACATAAAATCTCCTCTTTCTGTTTATGTGTGTTTGTGTATCTCCTTATCTTACTTAACCTCTCATAAAGGGCCTTGAGTCCCAACCTAACTTGAGTCCCAACTTACCCTGACAGTTATGGGGAGCCCTTGAAACCAGGGTCTAGCTTTGATCAGTGAGGTGTGACAGGATGGGCTACTGTATGTTTCTGCCTGCTTCCTTGCTCTTTTCCATTCTGCTCTAGGAATGGAATGTTTCAAATAGGAGCTACCTCTGTAGCCTTGGTCCCAGAATGCGATAAAAACACATGGTGGGGAGAAGCAGAGCCTTCACTGATGTGGTGTTGACTCTGTAATAGCAGAGTGAAGGACATTGTTTGTAACAAGCAAACTCAAGGAGTCATGTGTTACTGTGGTAAAACTGACTAATAACTCTGGGCAATCGCCTATTGCCAATGCACAGAATCGGGGGAAATCATAAGTCATTGTTATTTTAAGCTACTACATTTTAGGGTCTTTGTAAGACAATAATAGATAACTGGGACACCTTGTAAGGAAAGGATGTTAACCTGAACCATGGCCAGGTCAGATAAGAGGAGTAGGTGAATTGAGAAGTACTAAAGGGGTAGTTTGGAACTCTTTTAATTACTAATGATAGAACTTAACCAAAAAGTGGAATTTAATGGGTTAAGGTACTGAAAAGGATTCAGAACTAAAATGATGTCACAGGGTTCAGTTTCTCTGTATCTCTTGGCTCTACTTTCCCTTAGTTGAGTGATTCCCTGGACTGTGCACAGTGGATTCCAATGACCTTGGGTACAGTACCTCTCCGTCCAAGGAGATTTCAAGTCCAATAGAAAGAGCTTCTTTCCTGGTCACACTACAAAAGTTTTTTTTTTTTTAATGTTTTTATTTATTTCTAGGAGAGAGAGAGAGAGAGAGAGCATGAGCAGGGGAGGGTCAGAGAGAGAGGGAGTCACAGACTCTGAAACAGGCTCCAGGCTCTGAGCTGGCAGTCAGCACAGAGCCCAACGCAGGGCTCAAACCCACGAACTGCAAGATCATGACCCAAGCGAAAGTCGGACGCTTAACCGACTAAGCCACCCAGGCGCCCCCACACTACAAAAGTTTTGAGATCCACTCTGCATAGACTGGCTGAAGTCATAGGTCCACCCCTGAGAAAATCCCTTTGGATGAGTGGAGATGGCGGTGACTAGACAAGAGAGTACATTGGTTATGGGTCCTTCTGTTAAAACTGAAACAGTTTATTTTTATTTTTTATCTTGAGAGAGAGAAAGAGAGAGAGAATGAATGAGTGGGGGAGAGGGGCCAAAGGAGAGAGATAGAGAATCTTAAGCAGACTCCACACTCAGCACAGAGCCAGATGTGGGTCTTGATCCATGACCCTGAGATCATGACCTGAGCCGAAATCAAGAGTCAGACACTCAACTGACGGAGTCACCCAGGTGCCCTTCAAACAGTTTTTTAATAGGAGAATTCATTCATATAACTAAAAAGAGTGATAAAAAAATTCATGGACTGTTTCAACCTTAGGTGCAGTTTGATTTAGAGCTAAAAGAACATCACCAGAATTTACCTCTTGCCTTCTCAAAATGACTGCCAGTGGAGATTTTGAAAACCAAGGAAAAGAGGGTTTGATGATAACAGGCTCCAATCAAATATGTGGCGTTCTTTTAATCACTTTCTGCAAACTAACATAGCTATGATATTGGTTTTGGTGTGTGGTCATAGGTTTGCATGTAGTAAAGAGTTGGTATTTATGTTAATCATTGTTCCAACTGTCTGCAGAGACAAGAGTGTAATATGAAGTCAGATAGCTTGAGCTTGGATCCTGACTCTCACAGTGATCAGCTGTGTGGCCTTGGACAAGTCATTTAACTACTTAGTGTCTCAGTTCACTCATCTGTAAAATAGGAAATGACATTATCTACATTCCTTAAAAGGTTGTTGTTAAGAATATGTGCAAATTGTTTAGAACAGTGTTTAGAGCATGCTAAGTAATCAATAAATGTTCATTATTCTCATTTTTACTGTAAACAAATGATTAATAATGTAGACTTTTTTTCAGAATTACGACCATTTCAGATGGCAGGTGTTGACTTAGTTTAAGTTTATCTCTTAGCAATGAGTGACTAGAACTGTACCTGCTCATATTGTGGGTCAGAAAACATCCTGACATATTTTGCTATGTATTTACACTAGCCCCCACCATGGTCCCATCAATTAGTAGGCTGTAGACACTTTCCAAGACATACCTCCCCTTTATTTGTACTTCTTTGGTATGAAAGAAAGCCTAAGTAAAGTTCAATTAAAGGTCCTAAAAGGGGATAAAAGAAAGGTTTTTTAAAACTAGTATACATTTTTGCAATCCAGCTTTGAATAGTAAGGGCAGAGTATTGTCCTCTATCTTTTTACCATCTCATTACATAATTTTTTTTTTTGAGAAGCTTAGAAAAAATGAAAATTTCAAAGTAAATGTGACGTTAGCAATTCATAGGTTACTCAGCCTCTCTTGGTTATTGTTATTTGGGTTGTTTTGTATAGTTGCAGTTGATAGAACAATTGTTCTTGAGTCTGGAATTATCTTGGCTCTGGCTGTCCGCATTCCTAACTGCAATGTGTCCCTCTGTGAGAGTAGCAGGGATTAAACTCTGTGGGCACATTATCCACAGCTTTCTCTCTGTGTTTTGGATGTTGTTACATAAGGCATATTGATCTGAAAGGGGGAGAGGGGAGAGTGGATGGGGCTGGGGAGACACTTAGATAACTTGAAGTACTTTCATATACATATATATATTTATATTTACATTTATTTATTTTGAGACTGAGAAAGATAGTGAACACAAGTGGGGTAGGGGCAGAGAGAGAGGGAGAGAGAATTCCAAGCACGCTCTGCACCATCAGCACAGAGTCTGATGCAGAGCTCCAACCCATGAACCCAGGATCATGACCTGAGCTGAAATCAGAGTCAGATGCTCAACAGACTGAGCCACCCAGACACCCCCAATATCTTGAAGTACTTTTGAAAGTGTTGGGATGTATAACTTCCATGGGTTTTATCTCCAGGCTAAAGAGTGGTGGGGAGGGGTATGTGAATTTTACCTCATGGTTCCACAAGTCAGCTTTAGTTAGCCAATTGATTTATTGTACAAATATAAACATTTGCTGGACATGTTCTTGAATCAAATTGCAGGGATGGCTTGGGAATCAGAAATCTCCTGGATCATACTTTATAGATTTAAACAGCTACCTGAGTCTAAGGTTTCTCTAGGGAAATTCAAGTTGTTTTTTTTTGCCTATAGAAGTATGATGTACTAAATTAAGAAATAAAATAATGTTAAGTGTCCTATGATGCTCTTAATTTTAATTCAATTTAATATTTTTTGGGTAGCCAGCAAGACTTATTGAGTACTCATAGTATGAAGAAAATATTGGTGTCTAATTTGAGTCTCATAAGCTTGCATTTTGATCCATAAATTAGTTATAATAGTTAATTAATTATAATAGTTTTATTAAGCAATTAAAATGTGCTGGGCATTGTACTGCCTACTTTAATGGTGTAGGTATTTGAATCTCTACTTTCTACTTTGATTAACTGTAACTGAAACTTTGAAAGTTTAAGAAACTTTCCTGTGGTCACAAGTCTAGTGAAATATGAGAATCTGTCTGTTGTTCTTTTTTTTAGTGGGGGGGAAAGAGTAAGCAGTGGAGCAGGGCAGAGAGAGAGATGGAGAGACAGAAACAGAGAGAATCCCAAGCAGGTTCCATGGGCAGCACAGAGCCACAACCCTGGGATCAAGACTTGAGCCAAAATTAAGAGTCAGATGCTCAACCAACTAAACCACCTAGGTGCCCCTAAATCTGTGTTCTTTCTAAGGCAGTGCTGTCCCATAGAACTTTCTGTGATGATGTTCTATATCTCTGTGGTCCAACATGGCAGCCACATTATGGTGGCTATTAAGCATTTGAAGTGAGGAAATCAATTTTTATTTTATTTTATTTTATTTTATTTTATTTTATTTTATTTTATTTTATTTTATTTTATTTTATTTTATTTTATTTACATTTATTTATTTTTGAGAGACAGAGAGAGATAGAGCCCAAGCTGGGGAGGGGCAGAGAGAGAATGAGATACAGAATCCAAAGCAGCTGTGAGCTGTTAGCACAGAGCCTGATGCGAAGCTCAAACTCATGAACTGTGAGATCATGACCTGAGCCGATGTTGGACGCTCAATCGACTGAGCCACTCCGGTGCCCCAATTTTTTGTTTTATTTAATTTTAATTAAAATTAAACTTTTTTTTACTTTTAAATTTTATTTATTTGTTTTGAGAGAAAGAGAGAGAGAAGGAGAGAGAGAGTGTGTGTGTGTGAATGCCTGCGCGCGCTAGCCAAGGAGAGGCAGAGAGAGTGAGGGAAAGAGAATCCCAAGCAGGCTCTCCTCGGCATGGAGCCTGAGAAGAGCTTGATCCCATGACTGCAAGATCACCACCTGAACTGATACCAAGAGCTGATCACTTGATCTACTCAGCTACTCAGGCATGCCTAAAATTAAACTTTAATAGCCACATGTAGTGGTTGCATAGGACATGGCATTGTCTGGTCTATAAACACTCCAGCTACTGTAATCTTATATGTAGTCCATTTAGATAGCAAAGACAGCAAATGTAAAGAAGTAGTTGGAGAAAAAAAATTCATGAAAATGAAAGTCATTTATTATTATTATTTTTTAAATATTTATTGAGTATAGTTGACCAAAACAAAGTCAATTAAGTTGCAGAATTCAAAGGGAGATGGACCTCAAAGTTAAATGACTCATAAAATTTAGGTAGGAAAAACTTCTTTTGGAAAATTTCTATTGTGTTCACTCAGCAGCACATATACTAAAATTGGGAAATTTCTGTTGTATGTTTTACTTGGTGACTATTAATATATTGGCAATGTTGCTTATAAGGGCAGAGCAATTTGAGAAAAAAAAAGGGGGAAAATTTGTTTCTGGAACTGTGTACTCTTACTGCAAGATTCAGTTCTCTAGGCATTTTCCAATCTGGGGAATCACAAATCCCCCAAGTAGCAGGGACACAGGAGTATGTTTATAATCAAACTAATTAACCAGACTGTTTTGATTTCTACTTTCAGGTGCCTCCTGCCTCCAATTATCTGTTTTTTTTTATAAATGCCTTTAGAGCTGAATATTTACAGACTGGAGCCTTTAATGCTCAATATTCATAAACAGACTACACCTCCAACAAATAGTGATATGAAAACAAAACATAGATGCCTACTTAATAGAACTCTAGATAATAGTCCTTCTTTGTCTGACCTCTGGATTTATGGTTCGTTGGACTAGGCTATCTCCCAGCCCTGCTGATTTGACTGTAAAGTCTCTTTTCAGTAAAGACTAGTTTTCTTACACTAGTTTAATTCTTTCTTTCTTAGTAGCCAGTCTACCTAGACTTTTCTTCTTTCTCTAATTGACTACAACCGCACTGTCCTGTGGAAACGTTTTTTGTTTACACCAGATCCATGTGGGGCAGAACTGGGAACATGGCTCTCAGTGGCACTGGGTTCTGTAGCAGACAGGTAAACTGGGCAGACCCTGCAGATGCCCTAACTGGAGTTGTGAAACTATTCCTGCCCCCATCTCTCTGTGTGCCTACCCTCAGAAGAACAGATTACAAATCTGGGCACCAGAATCAGATGGTCCCTGCAAAAGTTACTTCACATTTTTCGGCCTCAAACTCTTCATCTCTACAAAACAGGATAAAAATAGTTTCTATGTGATAATACTGTTGTGAGAAATAAATGAAAATAATCCAAGAAAGGGCTTAGCATGGTTCTGGAACATGTGTCCACTCAATAATTATCAATTGTTATAATTATTGGTTATCATTATTCTTTAATGACCATAATCCCCCTCCCTACCCTAATGTGACTTTTTTATGCTGTGAAGAAATGCGCTTTTCAGTTTAACTACACAAAAGGTTTTATGGATTCCCCTCTAGTTGGTCAGTTTCACGGTTTTTCTCTACTTGAATTTATGTATTTATTCATCCATCCAACCTTTCTTGAAGCCCTATCATGTGCCAGGTAACATCTTAGAGATGGGGACAGAATGTTGAGTGAGACACATTTCCTCCAGGTGCTCCTGTTTACTGGAGAAGATAACACAGAAGCAGATCCCAAATCTGGTATTCATTCAAAGAAGTCACTTTCCAGTAAGTATTCTTTTATCAAAACAACTTCCAGCAGGGATTGTCTGCAATTGGACACCTAGGCACTTCTTTGTTTTCTGGTGGGGGAGGGTGATTTGGTGGCCTAAAGCATTTGAGAGAGAGCAGACCTGGTGTGCTGAGCACAGTGGGAGCTGCTGGAAAATCAGAACACCTATGAAGGACTGGGCACCCATGGAAAAAGAGCACTCAGCTCCTAGTCCCTCTGCCAATTATGATTATTTACCACCTTTGGATTTCTCATTTGTGAAATAATGAGAAATAGATGTGATGTGGCTAGGCTGGATAGATGATCTCACAGACTCAGAACTATGCCTATACAAAGACCCTAGAGATCATCCAGTCTAACCTGCTTCTTTTTCAAAAATTTTTAAAGTTTAGTTATTTATTTTGAGAAACAGTGTGCAAATGGGGAAGAGGGAGCAAGGGAGAGGGAGAGAGAGAGAGAGCACGTGAGCGAGCATGTATACTGTGAGAAGGGGAAGAGAGAATCCCAGACAGGCTCTGCACTATCAGTGCTATCAGTGCAGTGCCTGATGTGGGGCTCAGACTTATGAACCTTGAGATCATGATCTGAACCAAAATCAAGAGTAGGATGCTTAACTGACTGAGCCACCCAGGTGCCCCCAATCTGCTTCTCTTACAGGTAAGGAACTTGTGACTTAAGAGATGTGAAAATACCTGCTCCAGCACACACAGCTTGTTATTTAAAAAATCAGCAAGTCACTAAACTTCTGAGACAGTGCTCATCTCTAGGGTATCATTTGGTTCAGTATCTAAGATACTGTAAACTTATAACTAAGAGCAAGGATCATGACCTTGAGACATGGAGAGGTACTTAAGTATATTCTGAATTGTTGAGTTATTCTGAATTGTTGAGTTATGTTTTTTATAATTATCATATGCTCACTACGATTTTAACATTATGTTTATTTTATTATATTCTGATGATTTGAAAATGATAATGGAAGTATAGTTTGTCTGTCTTAGGCCCATGGGCCCATTACTACAAAATGAAGCCACTTCATTTGTATTATCCACATTTTCATGTATGAATACTCACTGGCCAGACACTAGCCCCCTCTAGGTGTCCCCAATTGTTTCTGAGGTTTCTCAAGTTTTTCCTCTCTGACTTCTCAACTTACTGCCATAGTGCTGTGTCTGCTGCTACTAACTTGAACCAGAGCCTCAGGCTCCACCTGCCCCAGAAAGAGATGGAGATGATCATTTCAAACATGTAGTGTTCTCAGGGGAATTAGAGATGATTTATCAACATGCCTGGCATGTAGTAGGTATTCAGTAAATGTAAACTCTGATTTTTAGATTTCTTTACCACTAGAGTTTTAAAGAACACTGCTAGGTGGTTGGGTTGATGAATTTCAATGTCATTTTCATCAATTTTCTGTATTTTCTCTTTGCTTTAGGTGTTCTTCAAGCAGTGAAACAGTCAAATGTGATTATGAGGGAAGGAAGGAGATCATTCATTCACTCATTCATTTACTCATTCAGAAAACATGCATGAGATTCAATTATTCTAGGTTGGGGGACACAGATATGTACAAGCCTTTGCAAAGTTTTACACAGGCGGTTGAAAGAGATAAGACTCTACACAAATCACAGCAATGCAAAACGGCATGTAAATTCTTCTGAGTTTCAGAGAGGAAGATATCGCTCTTGGCTGGAAAGATAATAACAACTAATATTAATGTAGCAATTTCAAAGCACTTCCACATGCATTTTAGAACTTGATTCTCACAAAAACCCTGTGATTCAGAACCCTCATTTGTAGATGAGAAGACAGTTCAGGGAAAATAGAGTGACTTACCTGTGCTAGCTCTGGTAGGAAATCAGCCCTAGGGTCTGACTGTTCAGATTCTGAAGATCCCTCCACTGTATCATCCTGGAAAGCTTCATGGAGAAGACGACTTTGTGGACTGAGTATTTAAAGGGGCACCAATTTTGACAGGTAGAGACAAGGTGAGGGCTTTCTAAGTAAATCAAACAGCACAGATATGAATGCTAGAAAGGTGGAGATGTACTTTGGAAAGGGTGAGTAGAACATGTTAGCTGAACCATTAGCTATTTGTAGGGGAGTCAGAGATTTACGAAACAAAAAGTGCCCTGCACTGCGGCTGGATGACACATAATCTGAATGAGCAGACTGATGAGTTTAGAAATGATTTGACAGAAGTGATGGAGGGGAGGAGTGTGCTGAATACAGGAAGAATTAGGAAGATCTGGGGAGGTGAGTCAGATTTTTGTGGAGAGGTTGGAGGAGGTAGGGGGACTAATTAGGAGGCATTAAGGTAGGCTTACGGGAGGCATGGCAAGAAGTGCCGATCTAGGAAGCACTGACTTGTGTATTAACATGATGACTAGGTGTGGGAGTTGAGAGAGACACAGGGAGGAAAGATGGCTCTTAGCTTTGAGTGGAGTCCCTGGAAGAAGGCAATGCTATTATACAACTTGGTGTATTTGCAGAAGGAGCTGACTTACAAGGGAAAACCATGAGTTCCCTTTTGGATCGGCTGTGCCTGCATTGCAGTCTGTGTATCGTTACCTGACGGTCCACTGAGAAGGTGGGTGGTAAGTCAGAAGAAGAAGAGCTTGACTGACCACCCAGGCAGAGGGCTCTTTCTTTCTGTTTCTGCTCTGCTCCTCACCCCGCTGTCCCTTATTGTGTCTGATGACAACAATGCCTGCTATGTGGTGAACACTCAAAATACCTTTGGAAAAGAAAACCATTTAAAATAAAACTCATCAGGAAAAGTTTTAGGGCAAAGGAGAAGACTAGAGTGAGGGAAAAGAGGAGATGGTTACTAACAATGGGAAGCACCAAATTTGAGTCACTGGATATAGTAATTTCCCAGAGATTAAGTGCTCCAAGGCCTAGTGGGAGCTATAAGTGGTAGGAACCTGGTGGAATCAAGAATATGGAGAGACTCTGGGGCCAGAGTATGAAGGTTTAAGTTGCTATGAATAATGCAAGGAGTAAAAATGACTGAGTTAAACCCAGACAAGAGAGGCCCCTGCTCTGGACTCTGCCTTTTAGAGGACCTCACTCTGGCTCTCTTCTGCACCCCTCCCTGCACTACCTTGTCCATGGGGCCAAGGGCTCATGCTCACAGGAACCTGTGCTTCTAGATCCAGCCATGGGTACCAGGGCCCTGGGATTCACTGCTCAAATGGCCAAGCCTGCTTCTAGGGGCTTCCCAGGTCTCTATCCTGGGTCTGCCTTAATGTGGGTACAAAATGCCCCTGCTTTGTACACTCCAGACCTGAGCAATCGCCAAGGGGCATCTCTCTAGGTAGTAGGGAGCTTTGGGGGTGAGTGGCAGAACTTGAACTTTGCGGGTAGGGGTATGCACATATGTTCTTAGTGGTACTCCAGTGTGGGATGGGGCCAGGACATAGAAAAGAAGGGAAACAAAAATTGGGTGGCGGGGCTGGCTTCCAGCCTGCTTTGCATCACCACATTCTGAAGCAGAAGTCCAAGAAATTAGGAAATTTAAATTTAAAATTTAAATTCAGACTTCTAGGTTATAAAGAAAGTATACATGTCAATGTCAAACATTAGAATATATTTTAAATTTGTAAGCTTGACTTATAACTTCTAAATATTTAGATATGTGATATACAGACATCCATTTGTGATCCTACCGTCATATGTTAGGAGTCTTCAGAATCAGCAGGTTATAAAGACCTCTCTGGTGTGAGCTTTGAGCTTCCTTCCCCTTTCTTCACAACCACCACACTTTTGGGGTGAGAACTTGTTTTATTGTCTGTCTCCTCTAGTAGCTGCATGGAGGCAGGAACCAGGCTGTCTTGTTTACAAATATATCCTAGTGTTAATACAATGATTGACACATGGCATGCACTCACAAAGTATGTTTAAAATTCTAAACTGATGAAATATTGGGGCACCTGTGTGGCTCAGTCAGTTAAGCATCTGACTTCAGCTCAGGTCACAATCTCACAGTTTGTGAGTTCAAGCCCTGAGTCAGGCTCTGTGCTGACAGCTAAGAGCCTGGAGCCTGCTTCCGATTCTGTGTCTCCCTCTCTCTCTCTGCCCCTCCTCTGCTCACACTCTGCTTCTCTCTCTCTCTCTCAAAAATAAAGAAACATTTAAAAAAATAAATAAGATGATGAAAGACTTACACACTTAATGACAGCAAGAAGGGTGAAGAGAAATGATGGAAGAGGGTAAAGTTACCTTTAAAGAAAATGCCTTGCTAAATCATAGTGGAAATAGAGCAGCAGTTTAGATGTTTCTCTGACAGTTGGTGAGGGAGTCTGGCAAACATACACTTCTATTGCCTTAAGAACTAGAGTTGAAGTAATCTTTTCATTCTAAATTTTAGGTGTTTGTTGTTGTTTCCCTTCAATAAGTAGTTGGATTAGGATCAGATACTATAAAGTTAGGGCCTAGAATTCTCAAGCGATTGATTCAGTGAAGTGCATTTAAAAATGCAAATTAAGGGGTGCCTGGGTGGCTCACTAGGTTAAGTGTCAGACTACAACTCAGGTCATGGTCTCTTGGTTCATGAGTTCCAGCCCAGCATCAGGCTGACAGCTCAGAGCCTGGAGCCTGCTTCAGATTCTGTGTCTCTCTCTCTGCTTCTTCCCTCTTCACACTCTCTTTAAAAAATAAATAAACATTAAAAAAATAAAATAAAAATACAATTTGACATTTAAGAATGAAGAAAAAACACAGCCTTTTGGTTTTCCTTGAAAAATTGGACATTTGGCAAGATTAGCCCACAGTCCAATATGACAACAATGGTCTCAAGCCTTTAAATGGGCCTGTGCTTACCAACAGGCCACATCCCACCACTCAAAAAACAAATGCCACGGTCATTGTAAGGCCTCTGAATTCATGACCCATGGGCCATGGGATTTTTAAGGGCTTTTTACTTTAAAAAAAAAGTCTTTATTTAGGGCTATATATATATATATATATATATATATATATATATATATATTTTTATTTTTATTTCTAGGATAGAGAGAGACAGCGTGAACAGGGGAGGGTCAGAGAGAGAGGGAGACACAGACTCTGAAACAGGCTCCAGGCTCTGAGCTGGCAGTCAGCACAGAGCCCGACGCGGGGCTCGAACCCACGAACCGCGAGATCATGACCTAAGCGAAAGTTGGACGCTTAACCGACTAAGCCACCCAGGCACCCCATAGGTCTATATATTTTTTTAATTTTAAATGTTTTATTTATTTATTTTTTAAATGTTTTATTTATTTCTAGGAGAGAGAGAGAGAGAGACAGCGTGAGCAGGGGAGGGTCAGAGGGAGACGGAGTCACAGACTGAAACAGGCCCCAGGCTCTGAGCCGGCAGTCAGCACAGTCTTTAGGGCTGTATTTTACCAATCTTTGAATGACCTTAGTGTCATTTGAATTGTACTATAATATTGTATACCTGCTTATATCTGCCATAGATACTGAAACGGATTATTTCACACATAATCAAAGAAAGCCGACTGCTCCAGAAAGCAACTTTCTTTTGGGTTACCGGATCAAATTTCCTTTAATCATTCCTCCGATGACCCTAAGGGGAGATGCTAGATTGAAGGAGAGTCTGCAGCTCAGAATTTGACTGCTTCCTGAAGGCTGGGAAGATTATGCGTGGTGGTGGAAGAAGAGGTGGTGGGGACACGGAAATGCACAACTGCCAGAGTGAAGATTGCAGAACTGGGTTTGGGAGGATGATGGAGAAACCGAAAGACGACGCTAAAGCGCTAATTTGTTCAAGTATTTATTGAGTATTCACGACGTGCCAAGCCCTGTTTTGAAGCGAAGAATTCACCAGTAAACCAACAAAAGTCCCTGCTCTCACTGAGCTAATTCCAGTGCGGTAAGCTAGGTAGCACACACATAAACACATACATCGCATATAAACGTTTCAGATAGATATAATTGTTATTTATAAAACCAAAACAGAGCAAGGGAACAGCGAATGAGGGTGGCTGCTATTCCAAGAGACCCTGAAGAAGCAAATAAACGGAGCACAAACTGTCGATGGGTTTCTAATTTTCTAGCCAGCTGGGTGCGAGGTGCACCTCCCAGGAAGTCCCGCCCCCTCCCTCCCATAGGGCGCAAGGTGCAATGTCCTGGCGAGCTCCTCCCACTTGCCCGCCCAGAGGCGGCCTTGGGGGCGGGGCATCACGCCCAGGCGCACAGAGCGCGCCGCACCGAAAGCCGCGCGGATAGGGTTCCCGGCATTCTTCCGTTCTGTCAAGGCCAGGAGAATTACTCCCGCTGGTACCTGGCATGCTGGGAACTGTAGTTTCCGCTTGCAGCCCCGCGTTTCAGGGGTGGTAAAAGCCGTTCAATAGGCTCCATTGGTGGCCGACTTGCATCCTCGAGGGGTTGTGGGGAGGCCTTGCTGGAGTGGGGGCGGGGGTCATCCCAGAAAGGTCCGGCAAGCCTCCAGGCGGGTGGCCGCCCCGATCACGTGACCCCAACTCGCCGGGCGCGCGCGACTCCTCAGCGCCATTCCTGCCCCGCCCCGCCCGGCAGTCAGCCTGAGCCTCCCCCGGCGCTGCTGCCACCTCGCGCTCGGAGGCGTCACGGAACGTGCTCTCCTCTCCCCCTCCCCCTCCCATCCCCTCCCGCCCTCCCCCACCTCCCCCTCCCGCGCCGAGACTCGCCGCCGCCGCCGCAGCCGCAGGAGTAGCCGCCGCCGGAGCCGCGCGCAGCCATGGCCGAGAACCCGGGCTTGGAGAACCACCGCATCAAGAGCTTTAAGAACAAGGGCCGCGATGTGGAAGTGAGTGTGCTTCCTCGGGCTGGGCCCGCCCGGCTCGCCCGCCTGGCCGCGCCGGCCCCTCGGCGGCGGGGAGGGGCGGGGGGCCGGCGCCGGGCTGGTTCTCGCCGGCTCGCGGTGGGTCGGAGTTGGCCGCCACCTCAGTCACCGCGGCCCCGGGCTGGGCGGAGCGGGCGACGGGACCGCGGGCCGGGCTGCACCCGCCCTCCGAAGCTGCCGGCGCGAGGACCGGGAAATGCCGGGGTTTTCGGCCCCGTCACGCGGGCGCGGCCTGCTGTCGGCGAGGAAGGGATGTGGAGCTGAGGCGGGGTCCGCGGGTCGGCGCCTCGCGGGCCGGGGATGCTGCCACCGGGGTCCGTCTACCGCACCGCGGAGGAGGCGGCCGCGACTCGCGCCCGCTGCCGGTGCAGCCTCCCTCCCGGCACGGCCCCCTCGGTACCTCCCGCGCTGCCGCACATGGAGCCGGCGCTGTGCCGGTCCCCGCGCATATCTTCCGCGAGCGGGGCCCAGGCGGGCGGTGGCGGCCCGCAGAGGGGGGTGGGGACCAGCCGGGTAACTGACTTGTTTGAGGGTGGTGGATGGGGGAGGGTAGGATGCGCCAGGACCATTTTCTCATATTCCAGTGTTGTCCTTTGGACCGGTCGTGCTGAGCTGTTCTACAGCTCGTACTCTGTTACTGCTGGCATTTGGAGCAAGCTGAAGGTGGACAATAGTTTACCATCTATTGTGTTGAGGCTTTGGAAGAGACGTTGTTCCGACCTCCGCTCACAGGACCTGTTTTCTTAGCCTTTCTTGTAGTGAGATTGTGCATAGGATGATAATTTCTTTGACACGTTTTACCAAAATAAATTGGATACGTAGGTTCTTACAGTCTTGTATGTACCTTTTGCTTCAAGCTGGTAGAATTTCCAAGTGGTTGCAAAACTGTAAACATCGTGGTCACTGAGTTCGTTGCTACTCAGCATGTTGCTATTGTCTCATTAAGGTGACATTAGCAGGTACTATTTGCAAACTCGGCTTATTGAGGCAGCGCTAGAGGTCTCTCTGCAGCTACTGAAAGCAGTGTAGTATACTGCACAAACTTCCCTGGGACTCTGACCTCTCGATTTGTTAGGGAGAACGTGGTTTTAAGCCCACAGCCTCCTTTTCTAATACTAAATGACACAATTCGCAGTTTTGTAATTCTTCATAAAGGGCCAGCATGACTAAGAAGTGTGCATTTTATCTTGTCTTAGAGAAGGTGGTGGGGCAACCTCAGCGTTCTGTTTTGTAGAGAAACACAAAACTCAGGCCATTTTTCAGAGCTACAAAATTAAAGCTAATTGGAAAAAACCTGAGGAAATTCTGTGAAATTCCCATTTGAATAAGACAAATAAAGGTCATCTATCTCTATCCTGGTCATGGTTAAATTTCTTCTGTGGGAAATACCTCTAAGCAAAAGAGAAACCTAGGAATAGCAACAATAAATTTTGGAACTGCCTCCTTAATTGATCCACTTGATGATAGGAGTTAATTTTGAACTTTTTCCATCTTTCTTGAAGCTTACCACTGTTATAAAGCAAAACTTATGTAGTTTGAAAAATGCCCATATTGTTTGTACAGAAGAACCAGAAACATTGTTTCTTCTCTTGGATATTGGTGCAGGTTTTTGTTTTATTATTTGCCTACATTATTATCTGGGAACTCAATGCCACCTAGTAAGGACTCCTGCACATAATAAGTACATGCTAAATATTTGTTGATCATCAGAATGTAATTAATGACTTCTAGATGCATGAAAAAGAGGCATGGTTGCTAAGCCTGAAAGTATTAGTCACAACATTACATTTCCCAGGATACGTTAGAGTAACTAAGGCATAAAATAGCAGACATTCAAATGATAGTTATATGTGGCAGACACTATACTAGGAGCTTCATGAGACTTCAGTAATTCCTTATAACAACATATGAACTAGTTATAGAATTACTCCCAACTCACAGGAGGAACGTACTTTAGACGAGGAAATATGAGAATGTGTATGTCGCATGTACAAGGACACCAAGCGAGTATGAGCATTCCTTCACTAATTGTCTGTTGGATGTCTGACAATGTTAGGTCTTGGGAATACCAAAGAATAAAATTCAGTCTGTACCTCAAGGAGTTTACAGTTCAGTGGGAATAATGGAAAAGTAAACTGATAATTACAATGTGGTACATCAATAAGTGTATTCTGAGAAAATTCTAACTTGAGGCTGAGCAGTCAAGGGAGATGTTTTGGTTGATTCATAGTGAATGAATTGAAGTAAACTAATCCTGAAAGATGATGGAAGGTTGGCCTGGCAAAACTCAGGAAAAGGGAGGGCAAAACGAAGGGGCTTTGCAGGCTTGTGGGAAGAGTAGTGGAACAGTCCTGAGAGAGTGCAGTAGGACTGCTGGGAAAGAAGGGGATGTCACTAAAGGGTGAACTGATCAGGGATTAAACCTGCTAAGTGCCTTTGTTGTGGATTTAGGTACAACCAAGAGTAGACACTGTGTCTAATTTAGTTTTTTTCATTAGAAACTGTGTTAAATCAGGGGCACCTGGGTGGCTTAGTCGGTTAAGCGTCCGACTTTCGTTTAGGTCATGATCTCGCGGTTCGTGGGTTCGAGCCCCGCGTCGGGCTCTGTGCTGACTGCCAGCTCAGAGCCTGGAGCCTGTTTCAGTCTGTGACTCCCTCTGTCTCTGACCCTCCCCTGCTCCCTCTCTCTCTCTCTCTCTCTCTCTCTTTCTCTCTCTCTCTCTCCCTCCTAGAAATAAATAAAACATTAAAAAAAATAAAAAAAAAGAAACTGTGTTCAATCAGAAACTTAAACTATAACTTAGCTTTGTGACTAAGTAGGCGTGATTATCAGACTATTTAAAAAACGGTGAGATATACTCTGATGAGATATTCCTACCTTTTCATAAATAAGATAGATGAAAGAGAAAACATTATAATGTATACAACCAGCTGATACACAAATAAGATGCTAGGTGCAAGTATAAAATACATATTTTTCTAAAGGAGTAAGTTATACCTGTTCCATTAACAGGAAATTGTGACTGGGGAGATGGCTAAGGAAGAGAGTCATTTAATTTCATAGTCATTCAGTCAGTAATGGCTTCACAGAAAAGAGGTTGGTGAATATTATAGGAAGTATGTGCTGAACTTGAACAGCGCACAGAAGAAATTAGTGACTAAAGACCCAGGTGAAAAAGAAGAACAATTAGATTAGAGAATGAAGAGATGAGACTTCCAGATGGCCTGTGGGGGTCTAATATGTTTGTGGCAAAGAGTTGCTTGGACAGTTCCTGGTAGGGAGATCAGAAGGAATTTATTCCAGAGCAGAGTTAGAAGGTACAACATGATTAGAGCAATGGAAAAAGGTGACTGTCAGTAATATCTAGAATTAGTTCTGGAGGAATAACGCTCTTATCCCATATGCAGACAGGAATTAAAAAAAAAAATCAAGATTGGGGATAGTCATAACATGGAATGAGGATTTGAACTTCCTCCTCCTCCTCCTCTTCCTTTCTCTTCCTCTTCTGAAGAAAGCTCACAGTGGAGAAAGGGGATGAAAGTTATCCTGAAGTCTGTAGATACAGATAGGGGGAGGAGTAATTCTACGAGATAGCAGTGGGAGCTTGGGTAAGAGGAATGGATTTTATAGCAAAAACTAGGGAGTAGCATTGTGAAAAGGAAACTTAATTATCTTCATTTGGTCTAGAATGGGTGTTTTTGGTTTTTATGTTTTTTAATGTTTAACGTTTACTTTTGAGAGAGAGAGAGAGAGACAGAGCATGAACAGGGGAGGGACAGAGAGAGGGGAAGACAGTCTGAAGCAGGCTCCAGGCTCTGAGCTGTCAGCACAGAGCTTGATGTGGGGCTCGAACTCATGAACTGCAAGGTAATGACCTGAGCTGAAGTTGGATGCCCAGCGGACTGAGTGAGCCATCCAGTCATCCCTTTAATGGGTATTTTAATACCAGACCTTTTCATATAAGGCATTGTTCTTAGGGTTTTTCCCCCCTTTTTAACAAGTATTTAAAACTTTTCAAATATATTTACAGAGAAGTGCACAAAATGGAAATGTTCCATTTAATGAATAGTTATAAATCAAACACTCTGGTAATTGCCACTCAGGTCAACTTTGCTTTTTCTTGCATACCTCAAGAATGTAACATTTTTTATTAGTAACAATAATAACGATTATTTTAAAAATCTTAACACTTGTTAACCATTTGCGGTGTATCTGTACCAAGTATTTTATATGGATTATTTAGTCTTCACAATGATCCAGTGAAGTATATACTATTAATATCCACATTTACTGCTGAGGAAACTTGAGGCCTATGATTCTTAAGTAACTAGGTCATCGAGGGTGGCAGGACCTACACTTACAGTGAAGCAGTAAGACACGAAAGCCAGAACTTTTGCTCACTGTACTGTCTCTCCACTGCATGGAGCCTCAGACCTGACTTGCAGGAAATGCCTCTGAAAGTTAATTAATGAGGAAAATATTTAAGAAAACTTGGCTATATCATAGAAATTCCTGATTCGGTATTGTAAAACCTTGCTAATAAAATTTTTTGATATCTTATTTATCATTTAATTTATTTTTCTTTTCTTTTTATTCTTGCAAAGTTTCCTTATAAGTAAGGAACTATATCCTTGGACTTAACACTTAAACTTTATACTCAAGTTTCTAATATTAATACTAATAATATATATTTTCTCATCCGTGAATTTGACTAGCATTACCAAACTCACTTCTCTCTCTCCGGATCCTCTATTGGTATGTGGTACTACCTAATTGCTCAAGCTTAAAGTCTTATCCTTGACTCCTTTCTCTTCCCTTTTCTGTATTAGTCAGTTATCTGAAGAGCCCTTGTGTTTTTACCTTTGATACCAACCTTACCACAGCTGCCCTAGTTTGGGCCGCTGTCATTCTCACCTAGGTAAGTGTGATCGTGCATCTGGTTACCCTGTTGCCAGTATCTTCCCTTCCCATTGTATCTTGGGAGTTGGTCTTACTGAAATCTTTTTATGTTACTTTCTTGGTAAGATCATTGCCTTTGCCTTCAGGATAAAATTAAAAGTCCTTAAGATGCCGCACATAGTTCCTTAGGTCTCCTTTGTGTCAGCTGTAACCACACAGCAGAGATGGTGTAGCAATCAGTACGATTTCTTCTCCGTGCCTTTGCACATGTTATTCTCTTCTATACCTTCTTTTGCTGTTTAGTGGGGCTCACTCTGGCAAACTCTTTCTTCAGTCAAACTCCTTTCTATATTTCTGGAACACCAAGATTGTAATTTTGTCACACCATGTCATCCTACTTGAAAAAAACCCTTCAGAAGTTCTCCATAGGGTCTTTCCCGACTCACCAATAACATGCTAAATACTATCAGTCCCTAGGGTTTTTCTTCTCTCTAATGCTTTCTTAAGTGAACTTTCGTTTACCTCTTTGAGTTAAATTGCTGTGGCTACAACAAATTCTCTGTATGTGAGCTCTCTAAGCCCACTGAAGGTGAAGACCTTGGGCTATGAGTGGTTATTTAGTGACCAGTATATAAAATTTAATATTCTGAGGAGAGACTGGATAATATGCTTGAAAATACTCTATATTTGGGAGTGAAAGCTACAGTATTATTCTAAGATGCCAATAATTCCTTTTGGTGTTGGCGCTGTGGCATTGATATTATTGCCTAGCCCTCTGTTGACAGTCTTTTCTGCTATAGTGTATTTCTGTAACATGAACTAATTCATACTTGAATGCTAAAGAGGAATGATGTTAGTTAATGCAGAATTCATGTTGGTTCATATTTGATTTCTGAGTTGATTTTTTACTAGCATGTTAACTTTCACACTCCCTAGGAACAGAGATTGAGCATAAACACGTGAAGTACAGACACAGTTGAACACAGCAAGTCAGAAAGTATGCACATTGCCCCTTCACCCATATTCTGCCTCCAGGCTCCGTTTAACCCTATGTTCTGTCTTATAGGTGCTTGTTGCCTTAGCCATGTTGATGTAGTTCCCTCTTTTTTCTTTTTCTTTTTTTTTTTTAATTTTTTTTTAATGTTTTATTTATTTCTAGGAGAGAGAGACAGCGTGAGCAGGGGAGGGTCAGAGAGAGAGGGAGTCACAGACTGAAACAGGCTCCAGGCTCTGCGCTGGCAGTCAGCACAGAGCCCGACGCGGGGCTCGAACCCACGAACCGCGAGATCACGACCCAAGCGAAAGTCGGACACTTAACCGACTAAGCCACCCAGGCGCCCTCCCCCCCCTTTTTTCTTAATTCTGTAGAACGTGAAGTTTTTCAGGAATCTATGTATCATATAGCAGATAGGTTATACTTTTCTTGAATCACTAACAGGGCATACAATCTCTCCTTGTTCTTCTGTCCCAATGATACTCCTTTTTGGTTGATTTTGCCAACTCTTCTTCCTATCTATTGACTGTAGGCATGTCTTGGGGTTCTATCTGTGACCCTCTTCTCTGTGGATTGCTTTTGTTGCCCACACCAAGCAGCTCCCTGAGTTTTAACTATCACTTCAGTGTGGGGGACTTAAATCTCTTTTAAGCATCTGCTGGAAATTAGTCACATGAGCATCACATCAGCTTCTTAAGCTCAAAGTGTTTAAAGCCATGTTCTGCCTTTTTTTCTTTTTTCTGTTTATGGCATCATCACCCTCACTGTGACCTGAACTTGAAACTTGAGAGGTTTCTTGGACTCCTTCCTCATCTTCCACATTCAGTCAGATGCCAGTCATGTAGCTCGAATCTCTGTGCTGTTTCTGGATTTTGGCCCTGCCTCTGTGTTCACTGCCTCCAACCCGCTTTCAGCCTTAATACTTTTTGGGCAAGTTAAAAATTGCCCCCAAAATGATGTTCTTTCTCCAGTTTATGAGATCTTTCAGTGAGTCTCATGCCTGATTATTTTTTCCAGGTTCAGCTTTCCTTCCTCTCTCCCTCCCTTTAAGCTCTAGCAACACTGAATGTCTTATATGCTTATACATAATCTGGAATCCTGCCCTGCTTGCCAGTGCTATTTCTATTCTCAGGGCTATCCTGCTGACTGGAATATCCTTCCCTGCCTCCTGTTGCCTGGCTAATTCCTACCCCTCTTTAAATGCTCAACTCTGGGTTTAGCTCTTATCAGAAAGCTTCTGAATCTCCCCTATCTTCCCAGGTTGAGTTAGGTATCATTCTTCGCTCCTTAACATATCTTTCTCATTGCAGTTATGATTAATATATTTCAATTATGTTTTATCTCTTTCTCTAACTAGATCGTGAGCTTTCTGAGCACGTAGACTGTATATCTCCTTTGCCTACATATTAGTACAGTGACTGGAACAGAGTAATAAGCACTGAAACATTTCTTGAATAAATATATCCATACGAGGTACCATGAGCACAAGAATTTTCTTACAATGCATCTTTGAACTAAAACTTTTAATCTTTTAGTACCTTTTCCTTTTGCTTTCCAAATCAAGTTCAAACTTTTTATTATGATAGGTAAGATGTTGGGAGATTAAGAGATATGCATAGTTAAATAATTTTTGAATTTTTCTTATTTTAATTGTGGAAGTGTTCTAATATTTAGGAAAGTAGAGAGAATCGTATAATTAATCCCATATGCACATTACATAGATATAATAAGTAGCAGTTTGCTCTCTTCGTTTCATCTTTTTTCCCTCTGTATGTATAACAGACGCCATGACATTTTACTTCTAAAGACTTAAGGCCTACTTCTCTAAAAAATAATGTATTCTTACATAAATACTGTATCACCCTTACATAATAATTTCCTAATAATATCTAATCTAGTCTGTATTTAAAAATTTCCTGAGTTGTCCCGGACTTATTTTTTTTAGTCATTTGGTCATTAGAACTAGGATTAAACAAGATCAGATTATATTTGGTTATGTTTCTTAAATCTCCTTCAATCTAGAATAGGCTTCTCCCACAATTTTTTTATTATACTAAATATACATAATGTAAAATTTATTATTTTAACTATTTTATGTGTATAGTTCTGTGACATTAAGTACATTCACATTGCTGTGTAATAGTCATCACTATCCCATATCCAGAACTTTTTCATCTTTCATAGTTGAAACTATCTATTAAATAGTAACTCTGCATTCCCTCTTTCTCCAACCCCCAACAACCTTCCTTCTAATTGTCTCTCTTCATGAATTTGACTACTCCAGGAACCTCGTATAAGTAGAATCATACAATATTTGTCCTTTTGTGACTGGCTTATTTCTCTCAGCATAATGTCTTCGAGGTTCATCAGTGTTGTAGCATGTGTCAGAATTTCGTTTCTTTTTATGACTGAATAATACTCCATTGTATGCAGGTATCATATTTTGTCCATTCATCCATTGGTGAATGGTTGCTTCCACCTTTTGGCTGTTGTTCCCCACCATTTTATAAATGCTGTTAATTTGTTGAAGAAATCAGGTCAGTTTTCTTGTATTAAGTTGAACCACCTGAAATTTTCATTTTTGGGGTTCAAAGTATGAACCAAGTTATCAGCAATTACATACGGTTCAGCCTAATAAAATGTCCTAATTACTGGATTTGTCTGTGGCTTTGTGGTGTTGCTTAACTTGTTCCTCCTATTTCTTACCACCCTCCTGATTTTCTGTAAATTGGAGGTCAGTTTTAGAAGCATGATTATCTTCAGTTTAAGCATTTTTGATTTTAAAAAAATACTTCCATTGGTGATGCAGTGTACTTTAGAATATATCCCAAAAGTGATGCTAAGATTGATCAGAGTGTTTAGATGATAAAGAATATAGATAGTTCAGATAAAAAATATTTTAATGTTATAGTGTCAGAGTCACTATATTTGGTGAAATGAATTTTAGTTGTTTGGGTGAAGTGTGATATAGACTAGGTAATATTTGAAGTGAAAAAGAATAACCTGACTTCTTGGTATCCAGCAAGGAGTTAGAAGATATATCTGGAAAATCTAACTTCAAAGTCAGTGGCATTTTTCTCTTTCCATAACAGACTCTGTTCCTAACTTGACTTTGATTTCTTAACATCTCATTTCCAAGTCTCTGTTCCTTTACTTTGAAGATAAAGCAATAGTAAAAATGTAAGGAGGATATAGCTATACTTTGTGGCAGTTTTGTTATTAAAAATTCTGTCACAGCCTGGGATACCACCATTAAGAGTTAAAGTATGGTAAAATAAATCATGACTATATTTGGAATTAATCTTTCTAAATGGTTGAGTTTTCTGGGCTTTAAGTTTGTTTACATACCAGACTTTATTTTATTTTGAAGTGTCAGTGTTGCAGGGTGCCTGTCTGACTCTGTGGGTGGAGCATGTGACTCCTGTGAGTTTGAGTGCCAGTTTGGGCATGGAACCCATTTTTAAAAAATGTCAGCATTTCTGAAAATGTCCTATACATTTCTCTGCCTTCTTAAATAGAATGTAATTTAGTTATTTTCTTGTTTCTTGAGAATCACCATTATGCATATGGATATCAGTTGTTGGTTTTATATAAGTAATGCCTTCAGGTTGTTAGATTTGTCAGAATTTTATCCTTAATTTCTGTGCTTATGGAGTTTTTGCTCTTCATAGTTCTTTTGTCTGTCCCTCCCTTGCACAGTTTGTCAGCTTTCTCTTATTGTCGTCATGTTTGCCTATAGTGGCTCTACTCTAACCTTTTAATTTAATGTTTCGTATATCCTAGTGACGTGGATAATAGATTTGTTAATCACTTATTTAGCCATTGCTATGGGCCAAACAGGCACTGTTAATGCCAAAATAGTAAATATAAATAATTTTATCCTTGCTAGTTTAGTGGGAGAGATTGATATATCTAAGCGTATAGAATGGACTCTTAACACGGGGGTTATGCTTTTGAAAATCCACATATAACTTGATTCCCCAAACACATAACTACAGATACTGTACTGTTAACTGGAAGCCTGACGGATAACATAAAGTCAACTAACATGTGTTTTGTATACGTATTATATACTGTGTTCTTACCATAAAGTAAGCTAGAGAAAAGAGAATGTTATTGATAAAATCACAAAAAATAGAAAATGCATTTACAGTACTGTACTGTAAAAAATTCATGTGTAAGTAGACCTGAATGTTCAAACCCATGTTGTTTAGGGGTAATCTGTACTCAGTGTAGAACATAAATTCTATGAAACAGGTACATAATTTGCAAAGTACTATGAGAGCATGAAGAAAGGGAGTGACTATAAATTGAATGAAGTTACACAGAAGATCATACTTGAGTTGAGTCTTGAAGAATAAATAAGAGTTTGCCAAGAGAAAAAGAAAATAACATGAATGACAGTGACTATGTCATAGAGTATTAAATGTGTGGTATGTTCAAGCAGTCGTTGATATGGTGACCTTACATACATTCCCTTCTTTTGGAAACCTCATTCTGATTTGACCTTTCTTTGGAAGCTACTCTTCTGCCATTGGATATCTTTTGGTGAGATTTTTGATCTAAGTGCTTCTGCCTACTTTGGTTAATTAAAGTGCCTTAATCTTTCTGGTTAATACAAAGAAGGCCAATCAAATGTTGTCCCTGGCATTTAAATCTTAAATGAGCTGATACTGGGACCTAAGGGGTTCATTTTGGAAGAAATACTGTGAAGAAATCTTTCATTAATTCCTACTACCTAGATCTGCGGTGTTGCTTTTATCCTGAGTTTTTCATCAGATTCTATAGCTTTGCTTTATTTCTGTGAATTGTTCTATATTCTTCCAGTCCTTCACCCCTCCCCTTCCTTTGTTTCTTAAACTAGCTTAAGTCTGTTTTTATGGTGTGCAACATAACTAAGGTGATCAACTATCTTGGTTTGCCCAGAACTGAGGGAGTTCTCAGGACACAGGACTTTCAGTGTTCAAGCCAGTTGAATCCTAGGTGGACCTTCATAAGCTGGCCACTTTACGCTAATTGAAACAGTTGGGAATAAGATAATGAGTTTTGGGAACCAAATGTTTTTCAGATGGAAATATCCAGTATGCAGCTGAAAATAATGTGTGTAGAACTAGCTTGCTTTAGTTATTTCACTCAGCAGTTATCTGAATTCTGAACTAAGTATGAAAGATAAAACAGTGAAAGTAATGATAACCAATAATTGCTTAGCACTTACTGTGGGCTTATAAGAAGAATATTAAGTAATTCTCACAATTGCTATTATGCAGGTGAAGATGAGTTAAGTAATTTGCTTAAGAACATACAACTAGGAGGAGGCAGAACTGGAATTCAGTCCTAGATTTCCTGCTTTAAAGCTCTCTGCCCTTAATAACCATTCTTCTACTCTGCCTCAGAGTCCCTTCTCAAGAAGTGTGCAGATTACTATGGAAATGATTTAAAGCAAATAAATACTGACAGTGGAAGTATGTTGAGAGAATAGTGGGCACATAGCGAAAGACTCCACATGGGTGAGCTGCAGAAGGCTTTATGGAGATGATTGTGCCTTAGCTGAAACTGGAAAAATGTACAGGTATTTCTTTATTGTATATTTCAGGTGGATCTGGAGGTAAGAGACAGTGTGGCTTGTTCTGGGAAATAATATAAATTAATATTTCTTATAGGTGGAGTGATTGGAAAGTCAGATGAGATAGACAGGGGCCGGACTGTGAAAGCTCGCTCCTATGGAGAAATTTTTAAGTAGTAAAATAGGTTTTGTGAATTTAAAACTGTTGCTTTGGTTGCACCATAGGAGGTAGATTGATGAGGGTGAGAAGGGAGCTTGAAAGGAGCAGTTAGAAAACTCAGGGGACTCAGAGATGGATGGTTTGACTAATAGCACTGGCACTGGGGTCCAACATCAGGAAAAATCAGTTATCTTTTACAACAGAGGTTAGCAAATTTTTTTGGTAAAGGGTCATAATTTTTTTAAAACGTTAATTATTTTATGCTTTGTGGGCCATGCTATTTATGTCACACCTGTTCATCTCTGCTGTGAGCATGAAAGCAACTATAGACAATAGGCAAACAGATGGGTGCCACTCTTCCAATAAATCTTTATTTATAAAATCAGGTGGGAGGCTGGATTTGGCTCACAGGGCGTAGGTTGCCTAACCTTATTCTAGGATGATATGGCCAGTAGTGAAGATTTGGAAGATAGCTCAAGCAATGATTAAAGAGATTAAGCTGATAATATAAACAAGAGTTCCTAGATATAAGAGGAAAAGGGGGGACACCTAGGTGGCTCAGTCATTTGAGCTTCTGATTCTTGCTTTTGGCTCAGGTCATGATCCCAGAGTCATGGGATAAAGCCCCTTCATGTTCAGCGTGGAGCCTACTTGGACTTCTCTCCCTCCTTCCCTCTATCCCTTTCCCTTGCTGTCTCTTTCTCTCTCTCTCTTTCTAAAATTAAAAAAGAAGAAGAAAAAAGGACTAGGGGAATTAAAAATCCAAGGAAGTACATCATTTTAGGACACTAGTGAAAATGCCACTGAATAATGAGTCTGTAGGAAGCTTACAACAAAGTAGTGTATGAGAACTTAGAGGAGGAGGGAGGTTTCCTGAAGAAAGGCCAGTAGTGCAACATCAGTGCTGCAGAGAGGAGAGGTATGAGGACCTGATATAAGCCTTTCATTGTATTTGGCAATTGGGCGCCAGGGAGAAGTGGAAAACCCAGAGTGGAGGAGGCTGGGAGCTAGATTATGATGGAGTGAGAAGTGAATTGGAGTTAAGGTAGTAGAACCAGTCAGTAGAAACTCAATTTAAAAATTTGGTAGCCATGGGAAGGAAGGGCCACAGGTTAGCAGGAGGAGGAAGTAGGGTTAAAAGAAGGCTTTTTGTTGTTCTTTATTTGTTTATAAGAATGGAATTGACTGTTGTTTGTGGGCTAAATTGAAGAAGCCAGAGCAAAAGAGTTAAGGAACTGGCTAGAAAAGGAATAAATGATTGAGCCAAGAGTAAGTGGAGGGCTGTTAGAGAGGTGAAGGAATAGATAGAAGTTGTGGTTAGATTTTGAAGGGCCTAAGGTAGAAAGGACTTTGGAGAAGAACAGACAGGGGTGAGGATGGGCTGAAGTAGGGTAGGGAAACTGGAACAGAGTATGCTTAATGGCCCCTATTTTATTTGGCATCATTAGTCTAGGGATTAAAGGGGTCTAAGAGAGGTAGTGCATGAAGAAAAGATGTTTTGGGAAATGCAGAATATTTGGGGGACATAATAGCTAGGAACACGGACCCAGATGAGGTAAGACTGTAATATTATTTTGGTAATAGTTGTAGACAATTTTCAGTTGATTATATCAGATTTAGCTGTAAATGCATTTTAGATTATAGTTAGAATTGTTAAATGAAATTCAGAGTATAGAGGTCATATTCAATTGAATCATATGAAAAAATCAAACTAGCAGGAAATGTCAGGATTTAATGAGTCCAGACTCTTTTTTTCCACAGATGTGGAAACTGAGGACATAGAGAAATAATGAATGTTGGTCACTCACCTAGTTGGTAACCAGTTTTTTTTTTATTCCAGTACTTGTGTTATTTAACACAGCACATTTAATATGACAAACCTGTATTTAAGAAAACTTTCAAACATTCACAAAAGTGCAGAGAATGATGCTTAGAACTACCATGTACCATTTAAAGGTAGTTATCATTTATGGCTAGTCTTGTTCATTTATATCTCTACCCATGTCCATCTTTCCCTGGATTTTTTTGAAGCAAATTCCAGACATCATTTTGTATATATCAGTATTTTAACATATGTGTCTAAAAGTTAAGTCAGTTCTGATACCAATTCTAACCTGTTTCTCCAAACCAAGCAGTTGTCCCACACGAGCCTGCTGTCCTACAATTCAATTCAGTTTGATGTTACGTACCTGAATGTAGCATTGGATTCCATAGGTTAAGGGCTTAGTTTGACAGCACTTCACCCCTTACCTCTCACCCTGCTTCTGATCTCCCAGCTATAGATTGGAGGTTCCTATAATCTCTTCTTCCTGTTTAATTTGCTGGAGTTACTTGCAAGACCCAGAGAAACATTTTACTTGCTAGATTACCAGCTTATTTTAAAAGGATATTTCAGGATCAGCCAGATGGAAGATACACTCTCTCTTGAAGAGTGCCACTCTACCTGTTACCTCCACGTTTTCACCAACCAGGAAGTTCTCTGCACCTGGGCATTTCGGGTTTTTATGAGGCACGCTTGATTAAAGCATTGGCCTTTGGTTACTGATGTCAGCCTATAGCCCCTCTCCCCTCTTTGAAGGTTGGGGCTGGGGACGGGACCAAAAGTTCCAGGCCTTTAATCACATGGTTGTTTCACCTGGCAACCAGTTCCCATCCTTAGGTGATCTGGGGCGGGGGGCTTTACAAAAGTCACTTCAATAACATAACGAAAGACACCTTTATATTTGTCAACACTTAGTAAAGTCTAAGGATCTTCCAAGCTGTGTGCCAGGAACACTAGATGAAGACCAAATATTTATTTTTTATTATAAATCACAATATCACAGTAAGACATAGTATTATACTACTTAAAAACCCTCAAATAATACTTGTCATATCATTACCCATTAAAAATGTACTTTTTAAAATCTTTAATAGCTTGTTGTAATTTAATTCAAGGTATCCAAACTTTTATCAATTCAGTATCTAATACATATAAAATGATTATTAATGAACTATTTCACATTCTTTTTTTATATTAAGTCTTCTAGAGCCATGATACTTATCATACATCTCAGTTTGTTTTGGTTTTGTTTTTTTAATTTTTTAAAAATTTACATCCAAGTTAGCATATACAGTATAATAAAGATTTCAGGAGTAGATTCCAGTAATTCATCCCCTGCATGTAACACCCAGTGCTCATCCTAACAAGTGTCTTGTTCTTTATGTTCTTTAATGTCCTTAATGTTCTTTACTCATTTAGCCCATCCCTCCATCTACAACCCTCAGTTTCTTCTCTGTATTTAAGAGTCTCTTCTGTTTTGTCCCCCTCCCTGTTTTTATATTATTTCTGTTTCCCTTCCCTTATGTTCATATGTTTTGTATTTTAAATTCTACAAATGAGTGAAGTCATACGATATTTGTTTTTCTCTGATGAATTTTGCTTAGCATAATACCCTCTAGTTCCATCCATGTAGTTGCAAATGGCAAGATTTCATTCTTTTTGATTGTGGAGTAAAACTCCATTGTATATAGATATAGTAATACTCCATTGTATTTATCCATTCATTCGTCGATGGACATTTGGGCTCTTTACATATTTTGGCTCTTGTCGATAGTGCTGCTGTAAATATTGGGGTGCATGTGCCCTTCGAAACAGCACACCTGTATCCCTTGGATAAATATCTAGTAGTGTAATTGCTGGGTCATAGGGTAGCTCTATTTTTAACTTCTTGAGGAACCTCATTACTGTTTTCCAGAGAGGCTGCACCAGTTTGCATTCCCACCAGCAGTGCAAAAGAGATCCCCTTTCTCAGCATCCTCGCCAACATCTGTTGTTGCCTGAGTTGTTAATTTTAGCCATTCTGACTGGTGTGAAGTGGTATCTCCTTGTGGTTTTGATCTGTATTTTCGTGATGATGAGTGATGTTCAGCATTTTTTCATGTATCTGTTAGCCATCAAGATGTCTTCTTTGGAAAAGTGCCTATTCATGTCTTTTGCCCATTTTATCACTAGATAATTTGTATTTTGGGTGTTGAGTTTGGGTGTTGACATACCCTTTATCTGGTATGTCATTTGCAGATATCTTTTCGCATTCTGTTGGTTGCTTTTTAGTTTTGCTGATTGTTTCCTTTGCCGTGCAGAAGATTTATCTTGATGATGTCCCAAAAGTTCATCTTTGCTTTCGTTTTCTTTGCCTCTGGAGATGTGTTGAGTAAGAAGTTGCTGCGGCCGAGGTCAAAGTGGTTTTTGCCTGCTTTCTTCTCTAGGATTTTGATGGCTTCTTGTCTTATGTTTAGGTCTTTTACCCATTTTGAGTTTATTTTTGTGTATGGTGTGAGAAAGTGGTCCAGGTTCATTTTTCTGCATGTCATTGTCCAGTTTTCCCAACACCATTTGCTGAACAGACTGTCTTTATTCCATTGGATATTCTTTCCTGCTTTGTCAAAGATGAGTCGGCCATATGTTTGTGGGTCCATTTCTGGGCTCTCTATTCCATTCCATTGAGCTAAAGTGTCTGTTTTTGTGCCAGTACCATATTGTCTTGATGATTACAGCTTTGTAGTACATCTTGAAATCAGAGATTGTGATGGCTTAAGCTTTGGTTTTCTTTTTCAGGATTGCTTTGGCTATTCGGGGCCTTTTCTGGTTCCATACAAATTTTAAGACTCTTTGTTCTAGGATGCTGGTATTATTTTGATAGGGATTGCATTGAATATATAGATTGCCTTGGGTAGTACGAAATTTTAACAATATTTGTTCCAATTTATGAGCATGGAATATTTTTCCATTTTTTGTGTTTTCAGTTTTCTTTCACAACCTTTCTATAGTTTTCAGTGTATAGGTTTTTCACCTCTTTGGTTAGGTTTATTCGTAGGTATTTTATGGGTTTTGGTGCACCTGTAAATGGGATTGATTCCTTGATTTCTCTTGCTGTTGCTTCATTATTGGTGTATCAAAATGCAGCTGATTTCTGTGCATTGATTTTTATATCCTGTGACTGTTGAATTCATGGATCAGTTATAGAGGTTTTTTTGGTGGCATCTTTTGGATTTTCCATATAGAGTATCATGTCATCTGTGAAGAGTGAAAATTTGACTTCCTCCTTGTCAGTTTGGATGCCTTTTATTCCTTTGTGTTGTTTGATTGCTGAAGCTAAAAATGTACTTTTGATATGAGATGTCAAAGTAAAAATACCTGTTATTATGCCACACATTTACAGTCCAAAAGGAACTTTCTTGATCAGTTGTTTTGGGTTGGGTGTGACATAGTAAATTAATAAATAATATTTTAAATAACTTTGCCTTCATGACTCTCCAACTAAAAAGAGAAATAAGGAAATAATCTTATGTCACTCAAAGTAGGTTGATGGTAATGTATAGTTAATTTTTATAAAAATAATGTAGAAATTGTTACAAAATGAGTAGAAATAAAGGTGACTCCATATTTGCAATATTTTAATAGTGATTTTTCTTTCACTTTTTATTTTATTATTATTATTTCTAATGTTTATTTTTTTTTTAATTTTTAACGTTTTTATTTTTTTGACACAGAGAGAGAAAGAGCACGAGCTGGGGAGGGCAGAGAGAGAGGGAAGCACAGAATCTGAAACAGGCTCCAGGCTCTGAGCTGTCAGCAGAGAGCCCGATGCGGGGCTCGAACCCATGGACCGCAAGATCATGACCCGAGCCACAGTCAGAGGCCTAACCGACTGAGCCACCCAGGCATCCCTAATGTTTTATTTATTTATTTATTTATTTATTTATTTATTTCCAAAATTTTATATTTATTTCTAGGAGAGAGAGAGAGAGACAGCGTGAGCAGGGGAGGGTCAGAGAGAGAGGGAGACACAGACTCTGAAACAGGCTCCAGGCTCTGAGCTGACAGTCAGCACAGAGCCCGATGCGGGGCTCGAACCCACGAACCGCAAGATCATGACCTAAGTGAAAGTCAGACGCTTAACCGACTAAGCCACCCAGGTGCCCCTGTTTTGTTAATTTTTGAAAGAGAAAGAGAGACAGAGACAGAGCGTGAGCTTGGGAGGGGCAGAGAGAAAGGGAGACGCAGAATCTGAAGCAGGCTCCAGCCTCCGTGCTGTCAGCACAGAGCCTGATGTGGGGCTCCAGCTCAGGAGCCGTGAGATTATGACCGAAGAAGTCAGATGCCCAACACACTAAGCCACCCAGACGCCCCTCTTTTACTTTTTAAAATGAAAGTGACTAATGAATGTGATACATTATTAGAAAGGTATTAAAACAGTATATGTGTCTTTGAAACAGTTTTATGCATTCCAGTTTATTATACCTTGATTGTTAAGAAAACACACAAGAAAAAATTTTCTTATCAAGTGTAGAAGCATTAGAATTATAGAGAGATCAAGTGGGACAGCAGTGAATTTGTGTGATAGTCCTCCCTATATTGAAACACTATATTCTTTCTTTGCATTCCCTATCTCAGAATAGCAAAGCCGGGAAAGATCCAGCTGTTCTGGATGTCTTTATGATGTATACAGAAGGTGTTAAGGTAGACACTATTGTCATTTTTCTGTATTTTAAGATAACAATAGAGAGAACAGTAGAAAGCTGAACAGAGTATGGAGGAAGATAGCTGGACAGACATTTAAATAATTAGAGCTTTAATAGTATCTGCATCTTCTTTCAGAATTCAAATGTGCAAGTGATTGCATTGAATGTGTAGATTGCTTTGGGTAGTAATGACATTTTAACCATATTTATTCTTCCAATCCATGAGCACGGAATATTTTTACATTTCTTTGTGTCTTCTTCAATTTCCTTCATAAGTTTTCTATAGTTTTCATCATATAGATCTCCTATATCTTTGATTAAGTTTATTCCTAGGTATTTTATGGTTTTTTATGCAATTGTGAATGGGATCAATTTCTTGATTTCTCTTTCACCAGCATTCTTCTCAAAACTAGAACAAATTATCCTAAAATTTCTATGGAACCACAAAAGACCCCGGATAGCCAAAGTAATATTGAAGAAGAAAACCAAAATGGGAAGCATCACCATCCCAGACTTTAGCCTCTACTGCAAAGCTGTAATCATCAAGACAGTATGGTATTGGCACAAAAATAGACACATAGACCAATGGAATAGAATAGAGAGCTCAGAGTTGGACCCACAAATGTATGGCCAATTAGTCTTTGACAAAGCGGGAAAGAGTATCCAGTGGAAAAAAAAGACAGCCTCTTTTAACAGATGGTGCTGGGAGAACTGGACAGCAACATGCACAAGAATGAAACTAGATCATTTTCTCACACCATACATACAAATAAACTCAAAATGGTTAAAGGACCTAAATGTGAGACAGGAAACTTTCAAAACCCAAGGAGAAAGCAGGAAATAACCTCCTTGACCTCAGCCACAGCAATTTCTTACTTGACACATCCCCAAAGACAAGGGAATCAAGAGCAAAAATGAACTATTGGAACCTCATCAAGATAAAAAGCTTCTGCATGGCTAAGGAAACAGTCCATAAAACTAATAGGCAACTGATGGAATGGGAAAAGATAGTTGCAAATGATATCAGATAAAGGGCTAGTGTCCAAAATCTATAAGGAACTCACCCAACTCCACACCTGAAAAACAAACAACCCAGTGAAGAAATGGGAAGAAAGACATGAACAGACACTTCTCCAAAGAGGACATCCAGATGACCAACAGACACATGAAATGATGCTCAGCGTCACTCATCATCAGGGAAATACAAATCAAAACCACACTGAGATACCACCTTAAGCCAGTCAGAGTGGCTAAAATGAGCAAATCAGAGGACTCTAGATGCTGGTGAGGATGTGGAGAAACAGGCACCCTCCTACACTGTTGATGGGAATGTAAACTGGTGCAGCCCCTCTGGAAAACTGTGTGGAGGTTCTTCAAAAGATTAACAATAGAATTCCCCTATGACCCAGCAATAGCACTGCTAGGAATTTACCCAAGGATACAGGAGAGCTGATGCATAGGGGCACATGTACCCCAATGTTCATAGCAGCACTGTCAACAATAGCCAAAACATGGAAAGAGCCTAAGTATCCATCAGTGGACGAATGGATTAAGAAAATGTGGTTCATCTATACAATGGAATACTACATGGCAATGAGAAAGAATGAAACCTGGCCATGTGTAGCAACATGGATGGAACTAAAGGGTGTTATGCCGAGCGAAATAAGTCAGGCAGAGAAGGACAGATACCATATGTTGCATGTGTAGGAGGGTTAGGAGGAACTTAAAGGAGGACTGTGAGGGAGAAGAAGGGGAAAAATAGTGGGGGAGAGGGAGGGAGGCAAACCATGAGAGACTCTTGGATGCTGAGAACAAACTGAGGACTGATGGGTGTCGGGGGGAGGGAGGGAGATGGGCATGGAGGAGGGCACTTGTTGGGATGAGCACTGGATGTTATATGGAAACCAACTTAACAATAAACTAAGGAAAAAAAACACAAATGTGCAAGTGAAAAGGAGTTAGGTAACCTGAGAAGGATGATCACCTTAGCTAGGTACAAACATGTGACAGAGAAACAACTTAACAAACTAAGTGTTATACAGTGTTAATCTCAGCTAGCAGAGAGCCATAGACTATACAGTTAGTATCTTTTTGTAAATTTGAACCTAATTTTGCTAACTTGAATCTAGTTCCATGACTATCATATATATATTATCTTGGTTTATTATTTTTTTAAATATTCACTTATTTTAGACAGACAACACAAGCAGGGGAGGGACAGAGAGAGAGGAGGACACAGAGGGTGTAGCAGGGTCCAGGCACTGAACTGTCAGCACAGAGCTCGTTGCGGGCTTGAACTCATGAGCCATGAAATCATGACCTAAGCCAAAGTTGGACACTTAACTGACTGAGCCACCCAGGCAACCTATGTATCTTGATTTTAGAATAAGGTATAATTAGGAACTTTTATTGAGGCTTTTTAAAATACTTTGTAAAAACACAATTTTAATAACTTTAGCATCTGGTGTTTTAAACAAAAACACAGGAAGTGGATGAATGAATATTTTGGGATTAGTGCTATATACCGCTAATTTGTGTACTAATTTGTATTAGTAGTTAATTATTCATTTATTTATACTTCTGTTTATTCTGCTTTTATTTAAAAATTAAATATATTTTAAGGGGCAAGAAAATATGAAAATATAAATCATGGTTCTAACGACAAAAGTTTAGCATTTAGATATAGTCACAAATTTTAGGGCAAAAGTTTATAAATTAGTTCCTATTAGGGTTATCACACTACTTAATGATAAGATGCAAATTTACTCCCTTATGAAAATATATTCTCATTGGCTGAAATCCAATAAGAGTGACAATAATTTAAAATGCTCCCTTATGTGTTAGCCAATGTGACAATAAATTATATTTTAAAAAATAAATAAAATCCTTCCTTACTCCCTTTGGACAGTTGCAGTTACCGTCATGCAGCAGTTGGTTTTCAATTGTGCATTGAGTTTTGGAAATGTTTTTGCTAAAAATAAAGGAATTCTTACTTGATGTTAAAGTTCTATAAGGGCTGGATGCTTGCTTTTGTTTTCTAAATTTTGTGAATGTAGGGCTAATGCAAACAAACACTTTTATCCATTCTTTTGAGCTTTTGAAACTTTGAGAAAGTGGGATATTTGATAGAGTTGGAGCTACATTAATCTTGATTTGGAATATAGAGGGAGAAAATATGTAGACTATATACTGTGATTATGATAAAGTACAAACAGCATTGTCAATGAATATGACTCACTCTAAGTTCAGATTTCAAATTGATTGTGCAGATGACCCTTTTTTGATGTTGTGGATCAGAGGGAAGTAAAAGTGAACGAGGGGCGCCTGGGTGGCTTAGTCGGTTAAGCGTCCGACTTTCGCTTAGGTCATGATCTCGCGGTTCGTGGGTTCGAGCCCCGCGTCGGGCTCTGTGCTGACTGCCAGCTCAGAGCCTGGAGCCTGTTTCAGTCTGTGACTCCCTCTTTCTCTGACCCTCCCCTGCTCACACTGTCTCTCTCTCTCTCTCCTAAAAATAAATAAAACATTAAAAAAAAATTAAAAAAAAAAAAGTGAACGAAATAACATCCCTGCCTTCAAGGGGCATTTAATCTAGTAGACTAAAGGTAAAGGTAGCTAAAGGTAACTGTAAAGTAGAATTCAGTTATTTAATGAAAGTAAAGAAAGATAGGGGCATCTGTGTGGCTTTATGGGTTAAGTGTCTCCTTTTGGTTTTGGCTCAGGTCATGATCTCACAGTTTGGGAGTTGAACTCCACGTTGGGCTCTATGCAAACACCGTGAAGCCTGCTTGGGATTTCTCTCTCCCTCTCTCTCTGCCCCTCCCCAGCTTTTTCTCTCTCTCTCAAAAAATAAATAAGCATAAAATTTTTTTAAAGAAGTTATAGATAGTTGGGGAACATAGAAGAAGGACAGGTGAATTCCAGCCTTATAGATTTGGCAGAGGTTTATAGCAGAGATGATGTGAACTGGGCCTTGAATATTTCATGGTGTGAACAAGATATGTGAATTAGAATAGCAGGAAAAAACTAAATTTTTTTCTTAATTTATTATGACTGTGTATGAATGAATTTCCCTTTGGTTTGTTGCAGTGCATGCAACATAAGAGTCTGTGTTGCTTATTTGTTGTGCTGTCCTAGGCATAGCCAAATAAAGATCTAGGTAGTGGAGCCCTTGCAGTCTTGTTCTTTAAGCTCAGCGTGCTATATAATATATAAACATTTTCTTTGTATGCCATGTTGTGAAGGAGATTGGGAAACACAATTTTATTTTTTATTATTAAAAATTTTTTTTAATTTTTTAAAAAATGTTTTATTTATTTCTGAGAGAGAGACAGCATGAGCATGGGAGGGTCAGAGAGAGAGGAAGACACAGAATCTGAAACAGGCTTTAGGCTCTGAGCTGGCTGTCAGCATAGAGCCTGACACAGGGCTTGAACCCACGAACCGTGAGATCATGACCTGAGCCGAAGTCAGACGCTTAACCGACTGAGCCACCCAGACGCCCTTTTAATGTTATTTTTGAGAGAGACAGACAGAGTGTGATCAGGGGAGGGGCAGGGGGGGAGAGGGGGGAGGCACAGAAACTGAAGCAGGCTCCAGGCTCTGAGCTGTCAGCACAGAGCCCTTTGCAGGGCTCAAACTCACCAACCTTGAGATGATGACTTGAGCTGAAGTTGATGCTTAACCAACTGAGCCACCCAATTGCCCCGGGAAACACTATTTTATTTTATTTTATTTATTTTTTTGCTGGTGGAGGGTTTTGCCTCCATGTTGGTGGTTGTTGAAGGTTGGGATAGCTGTTACCTTTTTTTTTTTTTTAATAGTTTATTGTCAAGTTGGTTTACATATAACACCCAGTGCTCATCCCAACAAGTGCCCTCCTCCATGCCCATCACCTCCCATCCCCTCTTCCCCACCCCCCTCAGCCCTCAGTTTGTTCTCAGCATTCAAGAGTCTTTCATGGTTTGTCTCCCTCGCTCTCCCCCACTATTTTTCCCCTTCTTCTCCCCCATGGTCCTCCGTTAAGTTCCTCCTTATCCTTCTATACGTGCAGACATTTGGTATTTGTCGTCCTCTGCCTGACTTAACTTTGCTCAGCATAACACCCTCAAGGTCCATCCATGTTGCTACACATGGCCAGATTTCATTCTTTCTCATTGCCATGTAGTATTCCATTGTATAGTTGAACCACATCCTCTTGACCCATTCATCAGTTGATGGACACTTAAGTTCTTTCCGTGTTTTGGCTATTGTTGAGAGTGCTGCTATGAACATTGGGGTACATGTGCCCCTATGCATCAGCAACGGGAAACACAATTTTAGATTACTTACCACTTCTCTCCTGGTAATAAGTTCTTTAATATTTTGTTTAGCTTTTGTAAACAATATCTAGATAATTTTCATAATAATAATACAATCTGAGTAAGTTGTATTAGTTACCAGTGCAGTCTTCCAGTATATTAGACATTAACTCCATGCAGTTAATAGGGGTCCCAGCCAGGTTTTTCACTTTCATTCTAAGATTTTATATTTGTGAACCTGATGGCCTTAAGTGAGAATGTGATACTTTTAGAGTCATGACTAAACTTTAAAAATAATGTGACTGGGGCGCCTGGCTGGCTGAGTCGGTTAAGCATCCGACTTCAGCTCAGGTCATGATCTCGCGGTTCATGAGTTCGAGCCCCACATCAGACTCTGTGCTGACAGCTCAGAGCCTGGAGCTGCCTTCCGATTCTGTGTGTCTCTCTCTGCCTCCCTGCACGCCCCCCCCCCCCAACTCATGTTCTGTCTGTCTCTGCTCTTAAAACTGAATAAATGTTAAAAAAAACTTTTTTTTAATGTGACCTCGTGTTTTTTCTCTTGGTAAACATAATAAGTACTCGACCTGTTTCTGAGAGAAATATGTATACTCTTCACAGCAGAACAGGTACTGGGGAGGAAGGGAGGTTGGGAAAATCTGTGTAGGGTATGGACAGCCTTGAGAAGAAATCTAGAGCTCATACCCTCTTAAGAAAAGAAAATGAAGAAGGAAGCAGAAGAGAAGCTTAGTTTTAAAGTTCTGAATATACAGCCCTGAAGAAATCAGGCAGCCGGACACCCAGGCCTAGGTGTTTATAGGAGCACCCTAGTTGTGACTGTTGCCAAGGGTTGAATTCAGGCTATATAGCTGTAGAATCTGGGCCTAGTGTATTACACCCCAGTTGTATTGGAGAAATTGGAATTCCACCTTTCTTCTGTCACTGAATGGGGCACTAAAATGACTCTAGAAAAGATAGTTTTGGTGTGTTACAGATTTTCAGAATATGGTTACTGTGTGTGTCTGTGTGTGTGTGATATGAGATAAAAGATACCTGGTGCCTGGGGGTGTTTTAGGGGTCTTCAGAAAAGATAGGGCACCCTCTTGCCCTTTTTGTTTACTTCTGCCTAATTTTAGTAATGTTAGTTT
This sequence comes from Proteles cristata cristata, assembly GCA_017311185.1. Classification (NCBI taxonomy): domain Eukaryota; kingdom Metazoa; phylum Chordata; class Mammalia; order Carnivora; family Hyaenidae; genus Proteles; species Proteles cristata. The sequence goes on from JAESUZ010001598.1 coordinate 1,201,991, forward strand.
GGCCACATAACAGTACTGTAAATAAAAGAACTCTCACATCAAATGATTAAATATAACATTAAATAACTGTCATGTAAACACAGTTGTAAGTTTTATTATAACATTGTTAAGGGTTAGTTACTGACTGCCTACAAATTTTTTGAATTCTAGAGAATATTTATCAACTGCCAAAATGGTGATAAGCAACACAGACCCAGTGCATAATACAGTTTTAATAGGAGGAAAAAAATAGAATGTTACTGGTAATTGTATATTATGGAAAAATTAATCTTTGAAGCAAATTAATTTAGGAAGAGTTTTAAATAATTTGAGCATTACTCAGTAGGATAATGAACTTGTTTTAAATTACAGAGGTAATACACATAATTGGTAATATAAATTCAAAGGAGAAATGAAACCTGTCACCCTCACTTGTCACCTCTCTTTATGCAAGTAGCAGCTGCTTTAAAAAATTTTTTTTAATGTTTTATTTATTTTTAGGAGAGAGAGAGAGACAGCGTGAGTAGGGGAGGGTCAGAGAGAGAGGGAGTCACAGACTCTGAAACAGGCTCCAGGCTCTGAGCTGGCAGTCAGCACAGAGCCCGACGCGGGGCTCGAACCCACGAACTGCAAGATCATGACCTAAGCGAAAGTCGGACGCTTAACCGACTAAGCCACCCAGGCGCCCCGCAGCTGCTTTTAATAAACTTTATTGGGGCATATTTATCCATTTTAAGTATTTAGCTTGATGAGTTTTAACAAATGGTTACTTCCTTGTAAGCACCATCACAGTCAGGATATAGAAGATTTGTCTCCCTCAGAGTTCCCTCTGGGGAACTGTAATATACCTTTACAGTCTTTTCCTCCAGCCCAGGCAAATACTAATCTGCTTTTTGTCATTATAGATGAATGTGCTTTTTCCACAATTTCATATAAAGGTAATCATAATACGTACTCTGTTGTGTCTGTTTTTGTAATATAATATGAATATTTTTCTTGGGAGTTTAGTATTTTTAATTGTTGACACATATTCCATTGTATAAATATATCACAATTGGCTTATCTCTTCATCTGTTATTGGATATTTGGGTTCTTTTCACTTTTGGGCAGTTATGAGTAAAACTGCTATGATATTTGTTATAGGTCTATGTGTGGTGTTTTTTCTCTTGGATGAATACCTAGGAGTAAAATGTCTGGGTTATAATAAGTGTATATTTAGCTTTATAAAAACTTTGAAAGTCTCTTCCAAAACGGTTGTAATATTTTACATTCCCACCATAAGAGTTCCAAGTATTATACATCCTCACCAATGTTTTGTATTGGCAGTGTTTTTAATTTTTAGCATTTTAGTGAGTATATGGGAATATCTCATTATGGCTTTAATTTGCATTTTTCTGATGACTAGTGATGTCTAGCATTTTTTTGTTCATTTTGTTTACACACAGGCTAGTCATGTATCTTTGTGTGGTGTCTGACTCTTTTGCTCATTTTATTTTTTTATTTTTTATTTTTTATATTTTTATTTATTTCTAGGAGAGAGAGAGAGAGAGAGAGAGAGCATGAGCAGGAGAGGGTCAGAGAGAGAGGGAGACACAGACTCCGAAATAGGCTCCAGGCTCTGAGCTGGCAGTCAGCACAGAGCCTGACGCGGGGCTCGAACCCACGAACCGCGAGATCATGACCTAAGCGAAAGTCGGACGCTTAACCGACTAAGCCACCCAGGTGCCCCTCTTTTGCTCATTTTAAAAGTTGGGTTGATTTTTTTTTATTACTAAATTGAATTTTTAATCTAGATATAAGTTTTTGTCAGATACATGTGTTGTGAATATTTTCTCTTAGTCTTTTGTTTACCTTTTCATTTTCTTAGCAGTGTCTTATGGAGAGCAAAAGTTTTAATGTTTTGAAGCCCAGTTCATCAGTTGTTTTTTATGGTTGGCTCATACTTTGTGAAACCTTTATCTATCCCAAAGTTTCTTAGGCAAAGATTTGTTTCCCTGTTTCCTTATGGAATTTGTTAGTTTTGTTTTTTACATTTAGGCTTATGTTCATTTTGAATTAATATTTGTGTATACTGTGAGGTAGGGGTTGTTATTCTTTCAGCACTTCTAACTACTGTAGCATTTTGTTGAAAATCAATTGATCATATATGTATGGGTCTCTTTCTGAACCGTGTTCAGTTTGGTTCATCTGTGTGTCGGTCTTTATGCCATTACCTTTATGCCATTACTGTCTCTTGCTCGAGCTTTATAGTAAGTCTTTTTTTTTTTTTTTTAAAGAAGAGGCAGTGAGTTTATTATAAGCACATTGTTCTGAGAAGACATTTTTAACAGAAAATATTGACATAATTAAGTCTTGGAGTTAGCTTATGGAATCTTCCAACTTTGTCCCTACTTTTTGGGATTGTTTTGGCTACCCGACAAACATCTGTAGAACACTTTACCCAACAATGTTAGACTATACATACATATTCTTTTCACGTTTACATGGGGCATTCTGTAGGGTAGATCTATGTTAGGCCATAAAAGAAGTCTCAGTAAATTAAAAGATACTAAAATTACACTAAATATGTTCCTCGACCACAGTGGAATAAAATTAGAAGTCAGTAACAGAAAAAAATTGGGAAATGCACAAATTATGTGGAAATTAAACAGCATACTTCTAAATGACCAGTGGGTCAAAGATGAAGAAGTTAGGGAAGATTGGAAGAAATTGAAGATGGATAAAAATGAAAATACAACATGTCAAAACTTACTGGATAAAGTTAAAACTGTGCCCAGGAAAATGTATAGCTGTAAATCCCTACATCAGAAACAAAGTATAAATTAAACTTCAAGCAAACAGAAGGTAAAAAATAATGAAGACAAAAGTGATGTCAAAATAGAAAAACAAAAGAGAAAATCAGTGAAATCAAAAGTTGGTTCTTTGAAAATGTCAACAAAATTGACAAACCTTTAGTTAGACTGATGGAAAAAAGAGAAGACTCAAATTATCTTACAGAAATAAAACAGATAATAAGGGAATACTGTGAACAGTTATATGCCAACAAATTACATAACCTAGATGAAATGGAAAAATTCCTAAAAAGACACAAACTACCAAAACTGACTCAAGAGGAAATAGAAAATCTTGAATAGATTTGTAATAGGTAAAGAGATTAAATCCATAATCACAAAACTTCCCACAAAGAAAAGCTCTAGAGTAGAAGGAGGAGGCACCATTTTCCAACTCTTATGTATCACAACAAAGGAATAACACAAACCAGGGTCTCTTATGCATATAGACACACATACCCTCAACAAACTGGGATCAAACTGAATTCAGCAATGCTAAAAAAAAAATGACTATGTATCATGACCAAGTAGATTTATTCCTGGAATGCAAAGCTGGTTCAACATATGAAAATCAGTCAACATAGTATATATTAAGACAAAATCACATGATCATCATAATAGATGCAGATATAGCATTTGATAAAGTGTAACACCCTCTCATGATAAAAATATTCAAACTAGGAAATGAAGGGAGCCTTCTCAAGCTGATAAAGAACATCTACAAAATATCTACAGCTGACCTCATATTAATAGTAAAAGATGGAAAGAAAGCTTTACCCCTGAGATGTGGAGCAAGACAAAGATATGCATTCTTGTTCTTCCTAATCAACATTGTACTAGAGGTTCTAACCAGCATGATTAGGGATAAGAAAGGGAAGGGCAGAGAAGGGAAGGAAGACAGATGGGAAAGAAAGGGAGGGAGGGAGGGAGGGAGGGAGGAAGGAAGGAAGGAAGGAAGGAAGGAAGGAAGGAAGGAAGGAAGGAAAGACATACATCCAGATTGGAAGTAAGTAAAACTGTCCTCTATATGAAGATGACCTAATCTTGTATATGGACAGTCCTAAGGAATTCACTGAAAAACTATTGTTTCTCTAATATGTGAGTTCAGCTAGATTCAGGGTATAAGATCTCTGTATACATAGCAGTTGTATTTCAGCACATTGTTAATGAACAATCTGAAAATGAAGAAAACAGTTCCATTCTCAAAGAATAAATACTGGGGAATAAATTTAACAAAAGTTTAAGACATCTACTCTGGAAACACCTGGGTGGGTCATTTGGTTGAGTGTTAGACTTCTGCTAAGGTCATGATCTCACCCTTCCTGAGTTGGAGCCCTGTGTCTGACTCTGTGCTGACAGCTCAGAGCCTGGAGTTGGCTTTGGATTCTATGTCTCCTCTCTCTCTCAAAAATAAATAAACATTAAAGAAAAAAATAGTAAAAGACTTCTACCCTGAAAACTACTTCATTGAAAGAAATCAAAGATCTAAATAAATGGAAAGACATTGTATGTGTATGAATTAGAAGAGTTACTGTTGGGGAACTGAAATGCTCCTTACATGATTTCCAGATTCAGTGCAATTCCTATCAGAGTTCAAGCTGGCTTGCTTTTTTTTTTTTTTAGCAGATTTTGACAAGTTGATTCCAAAATAGAGGTGGATACAAGTGACTCCAAATGGTCAGAACAATCTTGAGCAGAGTTGGAGAACTCAAACTTAGCAATATCAAAACTTACTATAAACTTGCAGTAGCCAAGATTGTGCAGTACTGGCCTAAGAATTGGACCTCTACCTCACAGCATATACAAAATTAATTCAAGTTGGCCAAAGATCTAAATGTAAGAATTAAAATGATGAAAGTCTCTGGAGAAAACATAGGTCTAGATCTTCATAACCTGATTAATCAGTATTTTCTTAGTATGACACTGAAAACAAAATACACCAAGAAAGTGAAAAGGTAGCCCACAGTTGGGGGAAAATTATATATCTGATAAGGAGTTTTTACCGAGACTATAAAGAACTCAGCAGTAAAAAGACAGTCCAGTTTTTAAGTGGGCAAAGGCCTTGAATAGAAAATGGCCAATAAGCCCATGAAAAGATTCTCAACATTATTAGTCATCTGGGAATGACTAATGAGACAATGAGATATCACTTCATACGCATTAGAATGGCTAAAACAAATAGATGATAAGTGTTGAGGAGGGTATGTAGCAATGGGAAAACTGATACACTTCTGGTAGGATACCCAGGAGATATGAAAACATGTACACAGATGTTCTTAATAGCATTATTTGTAATAGGCAGATGTAGTGTTTCTACAGTGTCCCCATCAATTGATGAATGAATAAATAAAACGTGTTATATTCATACAGTGGAGTATTATTCAGCAGTAAAAAGAAATGAAGTACTAATACATGCTACAACCTAGATGAATATCAAAAGCATTATGCTAGGAATCCAGACAAAGGCCACATACATGATTCCATTTATATGAAATATCAATGCAGTCAAATCCACAGATATAGAAAGTAGAATTAGTGTTGCCAGGGGTTGTGGAGAAGTATGGAGAATGAATGATAAAGGGTGTGTGGTTTCTTTTTATGGTGATGAAAATATTCCAAAATTAGGTAATGGTGATGCTTGCACAACTTTGAATGTATTAAAACCCACTGAATTTATACTTTAAAGGAGTGAATTTTATTGTATGTGAATTATATCTGAATAAAGTGGTTATTAAAAGAAAAAAGGTAAAGTACACCTAATATTAGCACAAATTATATAATGAAAACATTTTCAGAATGGAAAATTATATGTAATAAGGGTAATGTGGAGTTCTGGTATTTAGACTTTAAGTCATCAGGCTGGGTTTTTTTTTTTTTTTTTTGAAAGGGCAGTGTTCATAAAATGAATCTTTGAGAAAAAATTCACTTAGGAAATGCTTTTCTGAGAAATTCCTCTAATACTCTGAGGCAGAACTAGTTGGTGCTTCTAATGATCACACACAATGTAACCCATACTTAAAGGCTAAGAAAAGATTGAAAAACAAATTGTAGCCAACATTGCTTTAAAGTGGAGTATCTTTTAGTGGAATAGAATATATAACTAGAATTCGTGTTCTTGTGCAAAGTTAAGGAGCCCTTTTCAGTCTGCCATTCTCCTGGAAGATATTCTTTTCTCAGTATGCAGGAAAGGGGTTATTAATGACTTTCTACCATAACAACTCAGTGTTCGGTAATAGTAGGATTTAAAATTGAAAATACATATCACAACCTGTAGAAAAGGGATATACACATTGATGACTACCCACTCTGTGATTCAAACTGTGCTTTTGTTAATGTTTATTTCATTTAATTCTCAGAAACACTTTTTGAGGTAATTTATTACCCTACTTTTGAAAGGTTCTATTGTCTACATATAGGGTAAAAACAATAGGTGAAGCAAGATCAATGAGAAAAATGATGAGCTCAGTTTTGGATATATTAAGAGACTTGGGTTTTCTTGAGAGTGATCTAGAGACACTCAGCTCAGGAGAGAGTTTTAAGCTGCTTAAATTCCCAAGGGTGTTGTTCTTGCAGAATGTGCCCAAAACCTGCTTATTTGCAAATCCAGCAGTTTATTTAAAGTATGCTGGCTAAATGGAGCTGCAGTTGAGGGGATGATTCAAGTCTGGCATGTGAAATTTATATTGGCTACCTTTCCTTCTCAGAAACTAAACTTCTTTACATACTCTTCCTGCCCCCATCACACATTTTACTGTTTTTTTTTTTTTTAAAGAGTAGCATCTTAAACATTTTTTTTTAGTTGTGCACAGTAGCATCTTAAATTTTTTTTAGATCCGCACAGATTTTTTTAGTTTATCAGCTGGTGTGGATAATGTCTTTTTAGTTTATCAGCTGGTATGGATAATGTCTTTAATTTTATCTTTAACTAATTTTCTATTTTCTTGGCTTATTCTTGAATGAAGCCTTCAGATATTAGGACTGTTTTAACAGTTTATTAATCAAAAGTAATGGTTCATTAATCAAGATTGTGTGGTACTGGTATAAGGATATGCATGTAGATCAATGGAGTAGAACTGAGAGTCCAGAAATACTTTTACATTTATAGTAAATTGATTTTCAAGGGTGCCCAAACAGGAAACCATAAAACAGGAATTCAACAGGAAAAAAGTCTTTTCAACAAATGGTATTGGGATAACTGAACTGGGTATCCTCATGCAAAAGGAATGAAGTTGGACTTCTACCTTACACTATGAGATTAACTCAAATGTAAGAGTTAATTCTTTAAAAACTGGAGGAAAAAAAACCTAGGTGCAAGCCTTTGTGATCTTGGTTAGTGGTATCTTAGCAACAACATCAGAAAAGCACAAGTGATCACATAAAGATGGATAAGTTGCATTTCATTAAAATTAGAAATCTTTGTGTTTCACAAGACACCATCAAGAAAGTAAAAAGAAATCCACAGGATGGAGGAACGTATTTGCAAATCACATCAGATAGGTATAGAATATATGAAGGACTCTTAAAACTCAATAATAAAAAGATAACGTAATTCAAAAGTGGACAGTGGACTTGAGTAGATATTCCAAAGAAGATCTACAAATGGCTGATAAGCATATGGGAAAATGCCCAATGTCATTGGTCGTAGGGAAACATAAATCAAAACCACAAGGAGATGCCATTTTGCAAAACCTTCTAGGATGGCTAAATAATCAAAACAGATAATAAGTGTCAGTGAGGATATAGTGAAATTGAAACCTCATCATTGTAGGTAGGTTTTAAAAAGGTATAGCCACTTGGGGAAAACAGTTTGGCATTCTCAGAAAGTTAAACATTTAGTTACCATATGAGCCATTAATTCCATTCCAAGTTATGTACCCAGAAGAAGTAAAAGCTTAAAGGGGCGCCTGGGTGGCTTAGTCGGTTAAGCGTCCGACTTTCGCTTAGGTCATGATCTCACGGCTCGTGGGTTCGAGCCCCGTGTCGGGCTCTGTGCTGACTGCCAGCTCAGAGCCTGGAGCCTGTTTCAGTCTGTGACTCCCTCTCTCTCTGACTCTCCCCTGGTCACGCTCTCTCTCTCTCTCTCCTAGAAATAAATAAAAATATTAAAAAAAAAAAGTAAAAGCTTATGTCCTCATAAAAATTTAACTCATAATAGCATTCTTCATAGTAGTCAAAAAGTAGAAGCAATTCAAATGTCTGTCAGCTGATGAATATATAAATAATATGTGACATATCTTTATAATGGAATATTATTCAGCAATAAAAAGGAATGTGGTGCTGTTAAAAAGCTAACAACATGGATGAACAACATGGATAAATAGGAGAAATCAGTCAAAGAAAATACATACTATCTGATTCCATTTACGTGACAGTTCAGAAGAGGCAAATCCATTGAGTCAGAGTAGATTAATCATTGTGTAGCGTTGGGGTGGGTGGGTGGGGAGAACTTGGGGCTGGAGGGTGACTACTAAAGGACACAAGGTTTCTTTTTGTTGTAATGAAAATAACTCAGATTGATTTTGGAGATGGTTACACAGCCCTGAATGTACTAAAAACTATTGTGTACTTCAAATGGGTGACATATATGGTGTGTAAATTATATCTCAAAGCTGTTATGATACCAACAAAAAAAGTAATTGTTCCACTGTGATATATTATATTGACTAATTGCAACCTAAACTATATACAGGTAGACAAAACAATATACTATATTATTTTAAATACTAGACATAAACATTTACCTGTATTCATTTATTTATTTATTTTTTTAATGTTTTTTTTTTTTTTTAATTTCTAGGAGAGAGAGAGAGACAGCGTGAGCAGGGGAGGGTCAGAGAGAGAGAGAATCACAGACTCTGAAACAGGCTCCAGGCTCTGAGCTGGCAGTCAGCACAGAGCCCGATGCGGGGCTCGAACCCACAAACCGAGAGATCATGACCTAAGCAAAAGTCGGATGCTTAACCGACTAAGCTACCCAGGCGCCCCCATTTACCTGTATTTAAAGATTAAATGTTTCCTGTAGCCTTACTGAAAAGTCACACATTATTGCATATTTCAGAATTCATCAGGAAACAAATCCAGATGATCCAGTTATTAATATGTAGTTGGTAATTGAAGCCACAGAAATATATGTGATATCCTGGGTAGAGTGAGTACATGAATAGGCCTACAGGGCTGTAGACAGAACATGGAGAAGAACAACATGGATAGATGGAGGAGGAAGACCATAGAGGATGGTATACAAGCTAAGGGGGTGAGAATGAATGGTAACAGTTTTCCTGCAGAGATGCCACATAAGGATTGTGTCCCATGCATCATCTTGGTAGTAGCAGTGCCTATGGAACTTTGGTTGAGAGTAGGCTAAGTGAACAGAAGTGAAGACAGTATAGACCACTCTTTGGCTCTAAAAAGTAGAAGATGATGTAGGGTCAGGAAAGGCTTAAAAAAAGATAAGATGAAAGAAACGTGAGGTTACTCGTGATGATAGGAAATAGAGGTTGAAACATGGGGGAGAGAGATAATTGATGAAGCAAGATCTCTAAGATAAGAGCAAAGACAGACCCCTCTGCTTTGTCATTTGTTTCAGGAGGAAGGAAGAGGATGTGGAGGATGCAGGTTATCGGGGATGGCATTGGAGAGGAGGTTTGAGGGAATTACTACTATCTGTTGATTTCTGTTTTCTTAAATAGGAGGTCTGGTCTTCTGTTAAAAGAAAGGATACAGAGAAGGGGGTTTGAAAGTAATAACCTTTGGTACAAAATCTAACTAGGGCACCCTGGAAAGATTTCCAAACAGGAAGCATAGAGATCTTAGTTGAGATTAGAGACCTAGAATTGGTAATACCCATAACGGAGGGAGGCTGTCTTTTTTTTCCTTCTCTTATAGCACTTAGCAGTCCAGCTTTTAGAGTGAGAATTGAAGTGACCCAAGGTTAGCTTTTTGCCAGGGCAATAAAGTATAAAGTATGTAAGAAGGAAGCAAAAACAAGAGGGGGTTGATACGTTGGGAGAAATTCAAGGAGTTAAGGGATTAAAGTAATCTTCGTGGATCCAGGTCAATCTGTTGAATGGCTAATTAATGGGAAATTGTTTAATGCCTTAATTGGATCTAGGGAGAGTGTTGCTACTAGAATCAGAGATTTCTAAATTAGAGAACACTGCACATAGTGTTTAAAATTCATGCTTTCATTTCATGTTAAAATGTTGAACATTTCATGGTTTTTGAATGAAATGTTAAACATCCAAAATTTATCCTAATTGGACTGGCAGATTTGTGTTGGCTCCTCATGAAAGGATTGCTGCAGAGTCTTGAGGCATGGTGAAATTGAAATTTAGGAAAAAGGAAGAGCTTCAGTCTCTCCTGACCAGCCTCTTGAACTAGGTTGTTTGAAGGGTGTTGAAGGCACCAGGGATGCTGTCAAGACTTGGTTGGGGGAGGAAAATTGAGCCAGCTGCTGGAGTCTTAAGTGAGTATGAAGGAGATAGTGACAGAAATGAGAATGGACATGGGGGATATGTGGCTAGATGGTATACGCGTTTTCCACAGTTGCGTTGAAGTAGTCTTGAAGTCATACAGACATTGACCCTGACACATGTGGAATATGATAGCATTATTAATAAAGATGATGAAGATAACTAACATGTATTGAGGGCAGGCACTGCCCCTGTCACAGTCAGCATGAATTGGATTTATTTGTCTCAATAACCTTTTGAGGCATTGTTGTCTTCATTTTATGGATAGAGAAGCTGAGATAGGCCAGTGACATTCCTAAAATATCAAAGTTTGCATGTGGGGGGCCAGGATTGAAATGTAGACCGCTGACTCCTGAGCAGAAGTTTCTAACTACCATGTGGTACCATCAGCAGTGCACTAATGTAATTTGCCCAGTATACATGTATTCAGTGTACACTGATGCATTCACATTACTTATAAGTACCTTAGAGAAATATTGTTCAGTAGAATTTTTTGAAGCTTTCTAATTGGTGACAGTTGAGTTGCTGTATGTTTTATATAAGTATTACCCTAGAGTTGTACCCTAGAATTGTGGTTCTTAGTAATGTGATTCTTGGATCAATAGCATCAACCTGGGATCTTGCTTGAAACAAATGCTTAGCCCTTACCCTAGACCTGCTCCTCTAGAAATTCTGGGAATGGAGTCCAACAGTCTGTTTTAACAAGCTAGGTTAATTCTGACACAGGCTAAAGTTTGATGACTACTAACCTATAGCAAAGTGTAGTATGAGAAGATAAATTAGAGTTTGAAGTAGACACTACAGTGGTATTGAGATTGTCCATGTTTTTCAGATCATGTTCTTTGAATCAAAATCTGATGGGGAATTATTAGCATTAGTTTATCCTTTGCACAGCTACAGTTTAGTGTATTGATGCTATTAGACACAGAGAGATGGGAAGCAAAATGTTAGTGGATCACTACTATTGACAACTCAAAATGGTGTACATCAGCAGTATTATTTTCTTTCCTTTAAACATTTGAAAATTATGTAATATTTGATATGCAAATTTTGATGCAGTAGGGGTACCTGGGTGGTTCACTTAGTTGTTTGAGCGAATGAGTTCAGCTCAGGTCATGATCTCGTGGTTTGTGAGTTCGAGCCTCGCATCAGGCTCTGTGCCAACAGCTCAGAGCCTGGAGCCTGCTTCACATTCTGTGTCTCCCTCTCTCTCTGCCCCTCCCCTGCTCATGCTCTGTCTTTGTCTCTCTCTCAAAAATAAACATTAAAAAGAAAACAACTAAAAAAAGTCAAATTTTGAAGCAGTAATAAAATAGATATTCATGAATCTAATCAGTTTAAGAACTAGGACAAATATTTAAAAACAAACAAATGTGTGTAAGTCATTGCTTTGCTTTTCTATACTATAGGAAACAAAAGCGTACTTTGCTTTTCATTACCATACATGTCTGTATCTTGAAATAACATATAGTATTTAGTTTTGCTTACTTGTTTTATAAAATAATATGAAATGCTCAATTTAAAAAATAAGGATTTTGGGGGGTACTTTTTTCATGTAACGTTACACTTCTGAGTTCATGTAGCTGTAGTTCATTCCTTGTTGGTGAACTGTATCTCACAATTTATTCTCCTCTTAGTAAACATATGAGTTACTTTAACATTTTTATGGTTTTCTTTTGTTTCAGTTTGTTTTTTTGCTGTTACAAACTAATGATGCCAGAAACCACTTGTATATGTCTCATGGTACATATATGCATGAGTTTCTGTAGGATTTATACCTTTGGGTAGAATTACTGTCTCCTTGGGTCAGCTTTACCAGATTTTGCCAAATTGTTTCCCCTGAATTGTTGTAGCAATGTATCTTTTACCAGTTACTCTACATCCCTGTGATGTTTGGCAGTCTTTTTAAAAAAAATTTTTATTAAAAACTTTTTTTAACATTCATTTTTGAGAGAGAGCTTGTGTGTTTGAGAGGGGGTGGGGCAGAGAGAGTGGTGGGGGAGACACAGAATCTGAAGCAGGCTCCAGGCTCCAGAGCCTGATGCGGGGCTTGAACTTACAAACCATGAGATCATGACTTAAGCTGAAATTGGATGCTTAATCGACTGAGCCACCCAGGCGCCTCTAATGTTTGGCAGTCTTAAGAGCAAGATGGTATCTCATTGTAATCTAAGTTTACGTTTTGACTAATAAGGTTGACTTTTTTTTTTTAAAGATAGTTTTTTTATTTTTTAATGTTTATTTTTGAGAGGAATTAGAGCACATGAGCAGAGGGGTTGCAGGTAGAGAAGAAGACAGAGAATCCCAAGTAGGGTCCTAGCTGTCAGTGCAGAGACTGACGGGGTCTCAAAGTGACGAACCATGACATCATGACCTGAGTTGAAATCAGGAGTCAGACACTTGACTGACTGAGCCACCCAGGTGCCCTTAAGGTTGACTATCTTTTCATATTGGCTATTATTTTATCTTTTATGAAATGCTTTTTCTTGTCTTTCTCATTTTTTTCTGTTATCTTACTGATGTGTGAATATATATTCTGGGTATTTACTTTTCACTGTTCATGCTTCAGGTATCCTTCTAGTTTGGCTTGTCCCTTCACATTCTATGTGGCTTCTTTAAAAAAAAAAAAAGAAATTCAGAGTTTTAATGGAGTTGTTCTTTTGGTTTTAGCATTTCTTATATTCTCCTGAAGAAATTTTTCTCTACTCAGATTTCTTTAAAAATTTAAAGTGATGGTTTTATAAGAATTGAAACCATCTAGAATTGATTTTCTATATGGTGATATAGTTGGTATCCAGTGTCATTTTCCCCCCCCAAAAGGATAATTATTTGGCTCAGCACCATTTACTGAATAGTCTGTTTTTCCCAGTGGTCTGCAGTGCCATCTCTATCATATCAAGTTCCTATATATGTTTGGGTTTATTGGGGGCTCTTTCTTTTTTTTAAGTTTATTCATTTTGGGAGAGAGAGAACACGAGCAGGGGAGGGACAGAAAGGAGAGGAGCATGGAGCCCAATGCAGGACTTGAACCCACAAACCATGAGATCATGACCTGAGCCAAAACCAAGAGTCAGATGCTTAACTGACATGAGCCACCCAGGCACTCCCCAGGGCTCTTTTCTATTGGTGAATTTAATTTTCCTCTTTAATGTGTATATACTTTGTTATATACCTTTAAAAGTTGTCTGTTTTTAAAATTACAGCTAAACATGATTAATACTAGTAATTTACCATTAAAGATCCAGTCAGTGTTAAAATTTCCCCAGTTGTCTTTTATGTGCAACATATGCATATGCATGTGTGTATAAAACACATGAGAGTTTATTTGGACCTTATCTAAATAAGGTCCACTTATTGTGATTGGTTGATATGTCTCTTAAATCTTTTAATCTGTAGGCTCCTACTCTAGTTCCCAAATCAGTCCTCCCCCCTTTTGGCCTTGTTGCCTGTTGCTAGGGAAATGGGGTTATTCTGTATTTGGCTGGTTGCATCCCATTGGTGTGTAGTATGTCTTTCTGTTCTCTGTATCTCTTGTAAATTGGTTATTTGATACAAAGGTGTGATGTGGTTTTTGTTCATTTGCTAAGACTGATTCATAAATAGTATCATATATTAAAAAAAATTATGGACATATAATTCACATACATTTTCATATGGTGTACAGTTCACTCATTTAAAGTGTACTTAGTGGTTTTCAGTGTATTCATTGAGTTGCACAGCTATAACCACAGTCAGTTGTATCTATTTATTTAAAAGTTTTTTAATTTTTATTTTTAAGTACTCTCTACACCCAGTGTGGGGATCAAACTCACAACTCTTAAGATCTAGAATCACATGCTCCACTGACTGAACCAGCCAGGCACGCCATTCACACTCAATTTTAGAATATTTTCAGGATGTCTGGGTGGCTCAGTTGGTTTTGCATCTGACTTCATCTCACGTCGTAATCTCACAGTTCATGAGTTTGAGCCCTGCATTGGGCTCTATATGGTCAGCACAGAGCACCCTTCGGATCCTCTGTCCCCTTTTCTCTTTTTCTTTCTGCCCCTCCCCACTCTCTTTCTCTCAAAAATAAACATTTTTTAAGAAAAGAATATTTTCATCACCACAAAAATAAATGTTACGTCCCTTAGTAGTCACTTCCCATTTCCCTTTCCTCCCCAAACAACCCCCTTCCCCAGATGTAAGCAACAATGAATCTACTTTCTGTCTCCATAGATGTGCCTGTTAAGGACATCCATATAAATAGAGCCATGTAATACATGGTCTGTGGTCTTTTGTGACTGGCTTCTTTCACTTAGCATAATGTTTTCAAGGTTCTTGCATGTTATTAGTATTTGTTAGTGTTTCCTTGCTTTTTATTGCTGAGTGGTATTCCATTTTGTGGATATATCACATTGTATTTATCCATTCATCAGTTTATGAAGGTTTAGGTTGTTTACACTTTTTGGCTATTGTGGGTAGCATTGCATTGAACATTCATATGCAGGTTTTTGTGCTGACATATGTTTTCATACCTCTTGGGTATTTACCTAGGAGTAGAATTGCTGGATCATATGGTAATATGTTTAACCTTCTGAGGACCTGCCAACTGTTTTCCAGAGTGGCTATGCCATTTTACAGTCTCACCAGCAGTCTGTGAGAGTTCCAATTTCTTCACATCCTTACCAGTACTTATGTCTTTTTAAAATTATATTCATCCTAGTGAGTGTTTCCTTGTAGTTTTGTTTTGAGAGAGAGGGAGAGAGAACAAGCGAGCAAGCACGCGAGCAGGGGAGTGGGGGAAGAGGGAGAGAGAGAGAGAGAAAGAGGGAGGGAGGGAGAGAGAGAGAGGGAGGGAGAGAGAACCTTAAGCAGGCTCCATGCTCAGCATGGAACCTGAAGCAGGCCTTGATCCCACAATCCTAGAATTAGGACCTGAGCCAGAATCCAGAGTGGACACTCAACCAATTGATCCACCCAAGCACCCCTTCATTGTAGTTTTGATTTGCATTTTCTTGATGGCTAATTATGTTGAGCAACTTTTCATGTGCTTATTATTAACCATTTGTTTATCATCTTTGGAGAACTGTATTCAGATACTTTGCCCATTAAAAAAATTTTATTGTCATCTTATTGAATCAGAAGAGTCTATTATATATCTTAGATAAAAATCCTTTGTCAGGGCCACCTGGATGTCTCAGTCAGTTAAGTGTCATAATATTCAGAGATGAAGTTTCCAAAGGAATTTTTACATGTTAAAGTAGACTTACAGGGTCCTGGAGCTGGGGATAATGTTAAGCTAAGATTCCCTTTGCCCCTAGCAAAGTGTCATTGAGGCAGCTGAGTTCCTAGAGGAATGTCACTCTGCCTGTTTCAAGGACTTGTCAGTGGGCTGTAAGTAGCAAGGAAATTTGATATTTTCTTTTGCCTTTGTTTCCCCATCAGTTATTTATTTATTATTATAGATTCTTAACCTGGGGTTGACAGAGACTTTTTTTATTTAAGATTGTATTTTTAAGTAATCTCCATACTCAGTGTGGGGCTTGAACTCAGAACCCCAAGATCAAGAGTTACACACTCCTGACTGAGCCAGCAGGTGTGCCAAGCAGGTTTTCATAGCTCTAGAACCACCTGAAATTGCATGTCACCAATATGTTTTACAGGGCCTGTGTTTTGACAAAGCAAAATTTTAGGAAAGTGACAATTATTCAAATACAGTCAAAACCAAAACCATTGAGTGTATTTTATTAAAGTGATTCTGAAATTGTTCCTATGAATGAAAAGCTTTAGGAAGGAAAAATTTGGGGATGTGCTGTTTAAAAAGTAAAAATTAAAAACTGTGTACTTTATAATTTCATAATAAAGTTACATACCTATAAAATATAACCATTTATATAAAGGCCCACCTGAGCAAATAAAATCAATAGAAAAAATTTTAAGTCAGTTTTCAGTCCATTGTGTTTTAAAGATAGTCTGTTTTCCTCTGTTTTCAGGATTTCTTTGCTTTTTATTTTTTCCTTTTGTGTCCTGTGGTTTTATTGTGATTTCTTTTTATTTTCCTGCTTTAGGGAGCTTGGGTGGCTCAGTCCGTTAAGCATCTGACTTCAGCTCAGGTCATGATCTCATGGTACTTGTGAGTTTGAACCCCGTGTCTGGCTCTGTGCTGACAGCTCAGAGACTGGGGCCTTCTTTGGATTCTGTCTCCCTCATTTTCTGCCCCTCTCCTCCCCTGCTCATGCTCTCTTTCTCTCTTTAATTTCCTGCTTAGGGTTTATTTGGCTTCTTAAATGCATGATTCAGTTTTTCATCAATTCTGGAAAGTTCTAAGCCAGTATATCTTCAGATAATTGCTTCTGCACAATGCCTCTTATCTTTGTGGAACCCGAGTAAGCATTGTTTTGTATCTTCTTACTATATCCTCTATGTTTCTTACCCTTTTGTTCTATAATTATAAAATTTGTGCTTCTTATATTTCATAATTGATCATATTTTCTGACCTGCTTTACAGTTCACTGAATCTTTGTTAGACTCGATCAAATCTACTGTAAGACCCATTTGTTGAGATCTTAATTTTGGTTATCCTACTATATTTCAGCAATTATTTTTCATATCTCAAAATTCTGCTTGTTTTTTTTTTCAAATCTGGTCATTTTTGATCATTTCTTCTGGCTTGCTGATAATTTTAAATTTCATTCTTCTGTTCCTTGAATATTCGCTGTCATTTTTTATTTCATACTTTAATTCTAGTATTCTAATTCCAAGCAGGTTGGGCCTTTATTTTTAATTGTTGTCATTGATTCTGGTTATGACTCTCTTTAAAGTGATTTATTTTCTTATATATTTGGTGACTTTTACTTAATCCTGAGAACCTGATGGAACTGCTTTTCAGCAGAGATGGTTTGCGTTTGTTGATAAACAGTCCATTTGGCCATCTTGAGCATTCTGGCTAAGTAAGAAGTTTAGTTTTCTAACGCTGCATCAGTTTGGACTCAATTTCTGTTCCCAGCGTGAAATAGATTATTAGCCTCATACTTTGCGTTTTACACGTTTATCTTTGATGACTTGACTTCCCCCATGGGTTTGACTTTACTGGCTCCTCTACCCCTTTTTATAACTTACATGAGTTTAGCAATGCATTAAAAAGTATTTTTCCGGGGCGCCTGGGTGGCTTAGTCGGTTGGGCTTCCGACTTTCGCTTAGGTCATGATCTCGCGGTTGTGGGTTCGAGCCCCGCGTCGGGCTCTGTGCTGACTGCCTGCTCAGAGCATGGAGCCTCTTTCGGTCTGTGACTCCCTCTCTCTCTGACCCTCCCCTGCTCACGCTGTCTCTCTCTCTCTCCTAGAAATAAATAAAACATAAAAAAAATAATAAAAAAAATAAAAAGTATTTTTCCTGTTATAGCTGGGGTCCAGTTTAATGAAACAGATGACCTCTCAAAGGATGAGGTCTTCCAGAAGTGACATATTTGTTTTTTAAGTTTATTTATTTATTTTGAGAGAACTAGAGACAGTGTGAGTGGGGGAGGGGCAGACAGACTCCCAAGCAGGCTCCACAATGTCAGTGTGGAGCCCAACATGGGGCTCAAACTCAAAAAACCATGAGATCATGACCTGAGCGTATCACACAGTGTTTATTACTATAGCTATGTAATCTTGAAATTGGATAGACTGGTCCCTCCCACTTTCTTCTTCTTCATATTACTTTGCCTTTCTATGTAAGTCTTTGAATACTGTTTTCTCTATCTACAAACAATGAATATTGCTGGGATTTTGAGAGGAATTGGGTTATAAATCTGTATGTTACTGTGGGGAGAAATGACTTCTTTACCCATTTGAGTCTACTAATCCATGAATGCAGTATGTCTCTCCATTGTTTAAGATCTTTGAATTCCTTCATCAGTGTTCTATAGCTTTCCACATGTATGTCCTATACATGTATCATTAAGTTTATACTTAAGTATTTTTTGAGAGATTATAAATGATACTGGGTGTATTTTTAATTTTGGTGCCCATGTGTTCATTGCTAGTATATAGACATACAATTGATTTTTGTATTTTTATGTTGTATCCTGTGATCTTGTTGAACTGATTTATTAGATCTACCTTATAAATCACTATTTTTTTTTTTTGGTCTAGTACCCAGAGGCTTCCTTCCTCCCTCCCTCCCTCCCTTCCTCCCTTCTCCCCTTCTTTTCTTCCTTCCTTCTCTATTTCTAATACATCTTAGTATTGGTTTCTCTCAATTGATTTCCCAGGCATTGGTGTACTCTTTCAATATTTCAAGACTTTTAGTTGCAGGACTTTTTTTTCTCTATAGTTTTTAAAAAAATTTTTTAATGTTTATTTTTGAGAGAGAGAGAGAGAGAGAGAATTTGGGAGAGGGGCAGAGAGAGAGGGAGACACAGAATCCAAAACAGGTTCTGGACTCTGAGCTGTCAACACAGAGCCCAATGCAGGGCTCAAACCCACGGACCCTGAGATTGTGACCTGAGCTGAAGTCGGATGAGAACTGACTGAGCCACCCAGACACCCCGTTAATTATGGTTTTTAATATTTGCTGTATTTCATCGCTTTGGTTTTCTTCTTTGAGGATTCCTTATGTGTATTTAGGATCTTTTCTTAACTCTGTTGTCACTTTCATTCTAATAATTTTCACCTTCATTTCCTTTTTTTTTTTAAGATTTTATTTTTAAGTAATCTCTACACCCAACATGGGGCTCGAATTTACAACCCTGAGATCAAGACTCTCATGCTCTACCAGCTGAGCCAGCCATGCACCCCTTACCTTCCATTTCTTTTTGATTAAAAATTTATTTGCACATTCTTTATCTCTTAAGCATTATCTGTTGTGTATTGAATCTCATAATTGTTCTTGGTTAGGTTTCCTTTCTGAAATAATTTATTTCTTTTACTTCAAATTCTTCCCTGATTTCTAGCACCTAACTTCTGAGTTTTTCTGATTCTGATATGAATGTTATTTCACATTATCTTGAATATAATTTTTATCTGTTTTATAGGTATGGCTTTTTGGTGGCAAGCTTTTTAGTACCAACATTCTGCTGCTTATTTTCCTGTTTCTTATGGCATGGGATTTGATACCAACCCTTTTCTGTTATTCATATTATAATAGGTTTCCTGAACTTTTTGGAGCAAGAGGTTAGTCAGGGTAATTTTTCTCTTTTACCCCTCTATCTTTACCCTATTGATTTTTATGAAATGATAAGAAGTATTTGGCTTCCTGTGTTTGGAGATCTGACTCTGTTTCATTAACCCACGTATATCTGGACCCTCCTTTTCTTTGCTTCATTGTGCCTGTCTTGCTCACTTGGGATTCTTCTTCCAGAAATTCTTTTCAGTGTAGGGCTTTGCCCAGGTACAAAGATTTTCAGTCCTTAGTTTTGAGTTTAGAGCCTTATCCTGATTTATAGTGTCGGTATATATAAAAGATCTTTTCCATTTGTAGCTATTCTTAAATTGGCATTCTAAACTCTAGTGATTTATGATTTGGGGTTTTTCTGGCCTCACGTCCTTTATTACCCTATTATATTATTTCTGCCCTTGTGTTTCCTTCTATATATATAGGCTGATACCATGTGATATATAAATTGCCTATAGTTGGCGATTTAACCAAATCCTGCTTGTATTTGAGAATTCATGGGGATACCCTGTCACCCAGTCTTGTAGATTTTGTCCTTGGGATTTGGGTTTGGCAGATTTTTTCTGGTTACTTTTTTCCCCCTTTTTTGTATGAGGTGAGAGATTGCAGGAGATTAAACACTTCATTGAGAAGTTTTATTCAAGAGAAGGACAACACAAGTACACTAGCTATTGTGGTGATCCAGGTGAGATGATGGTAGCTTAGTCTAGGAAAATGACAGTGGAGCTAGAACGTTTGACTCCTATTTTGGTGACTTGTTGGATGACAAAGAGTGAGAGACTGCATAGGCATGGATGATCTCCCAAGATAGGTGTTCTTATAACTGTTTGAATGATGGTGCTTTTTCCTAATATTGGGAATGTTCACGGAAGAGTAATTTTTTAGGGGAAAGTATTTTGGGGGGGAGGTGAGTAGTAAAGGGTCAAGCAGGTGCAGCTATTATGATATTTGCAAGCATCCTGAATGTGAGGCCTTGCAACAATCCATCCTCTACCCCCAGACACACATACAGACATAATTCATTTCTTCAGGGAGCTTTTCCTGACTCTCTGGTCATGTCTCTTGATATAGAACTTTATTTACTTTCCTATCCTAACATTTAACACGTTTGTATTACTGCTTATTAAACTGTGTTTTTCTCTAGACCAGCTGTTGTCAAACTTTTTCTTAAAAGGACAAATGGTAAATATTTTAGGTTTTGGGAGCCAAGAAACAAAAATAAGGATATTATGGGGTCCATGAGTGGCTCAGTTGGTTAAGCATCTAACTTCGGCTCGGGTCATGATCTGGTAGTTTGTGAGTTTGAGCCCTGTGTCAGGATCTGTGCTGACAGCTCAGAGCCTGAAGTCTGCTTTGGATTCTGTTTCTCCCTCTCTCTGCCCCTCGCCCACTCACACTGTCTCTCTCTCTCTCTTAAAAGTAAATAAACATTAAAAAATTTTTTAATAAAAAAATAAGGATATTATGTGGATTCTATATCATTTATGATATAACCATTTAAAAGTGAAAAGCCATTCCTGTTGGGCCCTACAAAAAACAGACAGCCGTCAGATTTGGGCTGTAGGCTGCAGTTTGCTGACCACTGTTCTAGACTGTAAATTCTTATACTTGTCTTCTAGTTGTAGGCACCGGCCTTTTAGATGAACTCAGTAAATTTTCGTTGAATGAGTGAATATTATTCTTACAGATTGGAGCTCAGGCAAGAGGGTTGAACTAAAGATAGATATTTGAGAGTGGTCATCACACAGTATTTGAAGACATGAGAATAGATGTGATCACTTCAGAAGAATGAAAGAGAGGACCCAAGATGGAGCCTTTTTCTGTAATTCAGAGAACAGAACAAGTCATCACTAACTCAGTGGTACTTCCGTCGTGTACATAGTAGTCAGTACCTGTTGCTAACCGACTTAAGCTTTTTGGCTATTTTACATACATAGCGTTCTTTTGGATGAGTAGGAGGACTTTAACTATTAGAGATAGGTGAGATAATAGGTTTTTTTCTTAGAAATTTTACTACCAGTGTGTTAGGTTATAATAAAACAAGCTATGGAATTCTGCCACTTACACAAACATGTATTAGCAAGCATTTACCACCTTATAGTAAAACTTCAACTGTAAGTATATACCACAAAGAACTAATCAGGGTTAGGTGACAAAATTCTCCTAAAATTGGTGGGATATAGTATCAAAGGGAGGCCTAGACTCAAAAACCTCTCTGAAGACAGACTGCAGGGCTTACCAGATTCTTAAACTGCAGACAGATAAAAATCAAGACACCTACACAATATTCCTAGTCAATCTATATATCTTGAACAATTCCATTTCAGCAGTAAGAAGTTATTTCCAATATCTCTTTATACTAATTAGCAAACCATTGTCTAAATTCAGATGTTGATATGGGAGCTGACTTCTGCTTTGGTTGCTTCAAATGCTAACTAACCCACTCTGAAGTGTGGCTTCCTAATTTAGGGAACTTCAGAAGTTGACTCACTACTCCTGTTGATCCCAAGGTTTTTTTTTTTTTAATGTTTGTTTATTTTTGAGAGAGAGATAGAGCACAATAAGGGACACAATCTGATGCAGGCTCCAGGCTCTGAACTGTCAGCACAGAGCTTGATGTGGGGCTCAAACTCTCAATCCGTGAGATCATGACTTGGCTGAAGTCAGACGCTTAACCAGCTGAGCCACCTAGACAGCCCAATCCTGAAATATTTTGATGTGAATTACAGCATAGCATTAACTTGATCATATTTTGTAAGGGATATGTTGCCTATATCTTTTTTGTTATGTCCCTGTCATAACAGTTCATAAACAAGTGTAGTTGTTATTGCAATTAAAATATTTTTTCTAATACAATAAGATAAAAACAGGGAGGCAAACCGTAAGAGACTTAATTATAGAGAACAAACTGAGGGTTGCTAGAGGGGAGGTGGGTAGAGGGAAGTGGGCTAAATGGGTGATGGGCATTAAGGAGGGCACTTGTAATGAGCACTGGGTATTATATATGTAAGTGATGAATCACTAAATTCTAATCCTGAAACCAATTTTTTTTTTAAATGTTTTATTTATTTTTAGGAGAGAGAGAGAGAGAGACAGCGTGAGCAGGGGAGGGTCAGAGAGAGAGGGAGTCACAGACTGAAACAGGCTCCAGGCTCTGAGCTGGCAGTCAGCACAGAGCCCGACGCGGGGCTCGAACCCACGAATCGTGAGATCATGACCTAAGCGAAAGTCGGACGCTTAACCGACTAAGCCACCCAGGCGCCCCTCATGAAACCAATTTAAAAAAAATTTTTTTCTTCTCAGTTCCAGTAACAATTCGATTAGTATTCATGTAGGCAAATTTTAACAGCAGTGAGTTCTAATCTTCAGTGAATCAAAACAGTTTAGAGTTATCAAATTAATATTAATATTTGAAGAGTTATCAAATTAATATTAATATTTGAAGATTGCTCAATGTTTATTACCATTCCGTTTGATGAATTTATACATGAAGCAGTCTGTGTTTTAATAGTATTAAAGTCAAAACACAGAAACCTAGTATAGAATTAGATTATCAAATAAAATAGTAGCACTGAACCTGGCAGTATATTAAAATAATAATATACCATGACCATGTAACCTTTATGTAGCCTTTATTCCAAAACTGTAAGGATTTCACATACTTACATATGTAATAAAATAATCCATTGTATCAACATGTCAAGGGAGAAAGGGAATATCTGATCATTTCAGTCATTCCTTTTAAGACATGGCTGATGGAGCCTTTCAGTAAACTTTGAAGGATACTTCTTTGGGGGCACCTGGGTGGCTCAATCAGTTCCGACTCTGGATTTTGTCAGGTCGTGATTTCATGGTTCCTGAGATTGAGCCCTGTGTCAGACTCTGGGCTGAACGTGTGAAGCCTGCTTGGGATTCTTTCTGTCTTTTTTTCTTCCCTTCTCCTGTCTCAGCGCACGCTCTCTCTCAAAACAAACATTTAAAAAAGAAGGATACTTCTTTGGCTTTAGTACAAAATATCCCAAATTTATTTTCCTTTTCATGTGGTTTTAATTCCAGGACAAGGATTTCTTTACTTTTTTAAAACATGAATCATTTAAGATAGATTTCATTGGTTGTGAACATCAAAAACCAACTCTAGCTGATTGAAGCAAAAACAATTTTTTGGAGGAATATGGGTAGTTCATAGAAAGAGTAGCAGCACCTGAAAACTGGGAATAGAGCCACTCCAGGATATAGGCATTATTCACTATATTGTCCAAATGCTTCCTTTAGACATTAATGTGCTACTCTTTTTTTTTTTCCCCCTTTCCACTTGCTCAGGGTTCAGAGTTATGAGGGAGAGAGTTCTGCTGGCATGGTTTTGGTCTCATGCCCTATTCAAAACTAGGACAGAGTGAGATAGTTTAATAGGCAGTTCCATCAGGGCAGTCCACCACAAAGGATACATAATTCCCCCAAAGAAACCTGGATGCAGTTAGGAAAGGGGAATGGATTTTAGGCAGCCAAGCCCCACCAACAGATTAGCCATCTGGTAAAATAGAGGAATTTGGGCTTTTTTTCCCCCCCTGTGTTTATTTACTTTTGAGGTAAAGGGACGATGTTTATTTACTTTTGAATGGGGGAGGGGTAGAGAGAGAGGGAGAAGCAGGATCAAGGCCCTAAGTTCAGCACAGAGGCTGAGCCGAAGTCAGACCCTTAACCAACTGAGCCACCCAGGTGCCCTAGGAGTTTTGGCTTTTTAACCTCCCATAGTTCATTCGAAGTCTAAAACTGACCAATTCTTAATCCTTAACAATGAATTACTTCTAAAAGGCTTTTTAAATATTAAATGCCTACAAACTTATCTATTAACAATATCAATACTTAGACACTTACATATTCTTTATTTTTCTTTTTAGACAATGCGAAGACACCGAAATGAAGTGACAGTTGAACTGCGAAAGGTAAGGGTGATTGCATTTAACAGAAAGTAATTAGATTTTTCTGATTTTAAAATTCTGTATGACTTGGATAATGAAAATACTGTGGCAAATTGGTGGTCAGCCCTAAACCACACAGCATAAAAATACATCATTAAATAGTTTATAATGGTATATATTTATAATAGCTTTCATTTATTGAGGTGTACTATGCACTGTGTGAAGTACTTTAAGGCCAGCATTGAAATTCTCACATCTGATGAAATTTAGATACTCTTCTGGGTTTTTTCCTTAGTATCCTCTTTCTTTGAGCTATGTGCCAGACAGATTTCCTCCACTTTCTTCATATAAAAGTTATACATACTTGTTAAAGATTCTTTAGAAAAACAAAAGTAGAATAACCTTATATCTTACCAATTAAATGCAACTGCTGTTAAACTGTATTGTATTTTCATCTACATTTTTGGAGGACTTTATAATTACCTTTATGAGATTGTTTTTTCATGCAGGCACATTTTATTTGAAGCAAATATTTCAGTTGCCAGTCAAGAAAATACACATAATTGGGCGCCTGGGTAGTTTGGTCGGTTAAGCATCCGACTCTTGGTTTTGGCTCAAGTCATGATCTCGTGGTTCATGAGTTTGAGCCCCACATTGGGCTCTGTGCTGACAGTGGGGAGCCTGCTTGGAATTCTCTGTCTCCTTCTCTCTTCTCTCCCCCACTAGCGCTGTCTCTGTGTCTCAAAATAAATGAATTAAATAAAAAAATTTTTAAAAAAGAAAATACACATAACTAGTTCTCTATATTATGTGTGCGTTAAAAAAATAGATTTTGAAACTTATTTCCAAATCTTTGTGTTTGTCTTTGGTTAGATCTTTCTCCGATTTTAATTGACTCCTAAAATTCCTAAATTAAAATTATCATCTTGAATTTTTCAGTTTTAGAGAGAAGGAATGTCTTGATTCTAAGAATAACACTCTCCCAGTCACTAGAACTAATTAGATCTGTGCATTTATTTACTTAATAAGTATTTATTTAATACCCATTTTGTGTCTTGACTTTTTATCCAGCATCGATGTTTTATGCTCATAAATACTTAGTATATAGTTCCTGAAATTCATTCTCCTGCAACCCCTAACCCCCAAGACTTTATTACAGTTGAAAAATGCTTGCTAAATCCAGTGTTCTTTCAACTCCTTAACCTCTTCAAAGATACTTACAGATTAACAACAGTGATTTGGTAATCATATTTTCAAGCTTTTTCATATCCTTGCTTCATTTGGACCAGAAAAGTGAACTTAGCTTAAGAAAGAGTGAGGTGGGCTCCTTGCCAGTCTTAACAGTTTGTATCTAGCTCATATTTTTTTTCTTTTAAACTTTTTATTAGCACATATCTACAGAAAAAAGTCAACACACCTTAAGCCTCCTGAGTTTTCACAAAGTGAACACATCTGTATAACAAGCTCCTGGATCAAGAAAGAGAACATTACTTATATTCCAAGGCTCCTTCCCGGTTACGCCTTTCCCCCAAGGGTAACCATTATCCTGATTTTTAATATTATAGATTATTTTGCATAGTTTGAACTTTATGTAAGTAAAACAGCGTCCTTTTGTGTCTGGCTTTTCATTCATTATGTGAAGATCATTCTTCTTAATAGAGATGGTAGCAATGGTAGGAATAAAACATCAGTAATACCACCTATCCCCAGATGTAGGCCTTTACTTTCCCATAAATTTCCATGCTTGGAATACAACTCTAAACCTTTGGTTTGGTTCTGGTATTATTCAGAATCCTCTTCTTGTTTTAAGCTTTTTAGCCCTTCAGATATGCTTAATTTAAGCTATTCACTGGTCTTAATATTTGGTTACTTGTTTCTTCTTCTGTAGTTGTACTGTCTTCTGTATTTAATTTATAGAATTAAAATTACTTGCTTGTCAGTACATCTTTATAAATAACCACTTTGTTTACCTTAGAGTCCTCTTATTTCTTTTTATTCCTAAATAACATTATTCCTTTCTAGTTACTAGAATTAGTTCCTAGAAATCCTTATAGAAGGACCAAAAATTAACCAAAGAAATCTCAAGAAATTTCCTTACTTCACATTTCAGAATTCCCTGAATAAGCAGCAGAATGTGAACAGTTCCTAAAACAAAGCCTAAACTTCAGACAGAACTTAATTGATTTTGATATGATTCTGTAGAGGTGTGGAGAGCCCTTCAAGACAAGATTCCTTTATTCTTTATGGCCAGAGTGTCTGTCTCTACTTCTAGCATTGCTATCTCTATAGCTCCCTTAAGGAGAAAATCACAGCATTGTCGTTAATGACACTGAGATTCTTGTTAATAGAAGAAAGCTAGTTTCCAGAGTTTCATAGATGAGCTCTATTTGTATTAAATTGTAACCACACTACCCCAGTCATACTCCTAAATCTCTTTCCCAGCCCATCTCTAAAGGCCTACCAAAATTCTGGACCGATGGTTCATCCTCATTAAGTGCTCATTTTCAAGAATTAAACTGATTATAATATCTTAAAATTTTCTGTATATTTAAATCATTTATTGAATTTTTAAGAAGCAATAGTATAGATACGAGCAGTACTACTCAAAAGCCCTAATCTATAACAAATTAGGGAGGTTGAGTCAAAATACTAAACCAGACTGTTTCCTTTACTAAAAAATCTTTCTACCTAAACAAATAAATAACGTAACTTAACAATGTGTGTAGTTTCACAGTTGATTTCTGGCACAACCTCCGTATTTTGTAGCAGGCCTGTAACATAGAGCTCGAGAGATCTTAGCCAGTCCAAGGACTGTACTTTGGATAGCACTGATACTGCTCTGTCAGATTAAGGATGAAATCTAGTTTTTAATATGTACTGTTTTTACTGGCCTCAAATTCTTTTTGTCTGAACTTTTTTGTCTTTACCTCTTTGATATTTTACTTTCTCCTATTTAATTAGGTACTTATGCCTCACACTTACACAGAGGTCTTTACTTCTGTTTTATATCATTTTGTAAACAGTTACATAGGAATTAAATAACTTGCCTAAAATCACATAGCTGATAAATGGGAGCGCTGAGCTCTTAACCATTATGCTATAATGGCCCTCAATATAAATGTTTGTTCAGTGAACATATTAAACTTTATATAATCTTCTCTTGATGATTTAATAGTTAGGTATCCCATAGGATTTTACTGTCATTAGATCTGGGGTGGGGCATGTTAAGTTCTTACATAATGAAAACCATCACCAAAATACCATACTTTGACTACTCAGATATAGTACAGTTGTTTTAATTGTCTGACCTTTTAGTAAGATGTCTTTTTTAAAAAATACCATAAATTCCTATATTAACAAGATAATAAAGAAAATTTATATTATCATATCAGTTGATATGGAAAAAGCATTTGACAAAACCTAACACTTGTTCCTGATAAAACTCTTGATAAATTGCAGTTAGAACTTGTTCAACTTTTTAAAAAATTTTCTTCTGAGAGAGAGCACAAGCTGCAGAGAGACAGAGAGAGTGGGAGACACAGAATCTGAAGCAGGCTCTGGGCTCTGAGCTGTCAGCAAAGAGCCTGACGCACGGTTCAAACTCATAAACCACGAGATCATGACCTGAGACAAAGTCAGATGCTTAACTGACTGAGCCACCCAGGCGCCCCTAGATCTGCTCAATTTGATAAAAGAGCATCTGCAAAAAATCTACAGCTAACATCATACTTAATGGTGAAAAGACTGAATGGATCTGATATTCTAAGATCTGAGAACAAAGCAGGATGTCTATTCTTACTGTTCTTATTTAATACAGACTCTGCAAAAAAGCTCCTAGAATTAAAAATTGAATTCAGCAAGGTCACAGAAACAAGATTAACACATAAAAGTCTATTGCTTATATATGCTAACAATGAATATGCAGAAACCAATGTTAAAAGCACAATGCCATTTAGAGCCACTCTGAAGAAAATAAAATACTTTGTTACACGTTAACAAAACATGTACAGGATACGTACACTGAATATTATAAGATGCTGATGAAAGAAATAAAATAAGATTTAAGTAAATGGAGAGATGTATACTGTGGTAATGAATTGGAAGATTCATCATAGTAAAGATGCCTGTTCTCAGATTGATCTATTGGTTTAATGCATTTTTTATCAAAATACCACCAAAGTTTTTTTGTAAACACAGACCATCTTATTCTAAAATGTATATGGAAAGCCACAGGCTCTAGAAGACCTAAAACAATCCTGACAAAGAGTAAAATAGGAGCAATTACTCTACCTAATATTAAGGCTTATCAATGGAACAGAAGATAAAACCAGAAATAAATCTACACAAATACACTCAAGTTACTTTTGACAGGTGCAAAACTACTTAATGGAGGAAGAATATCTTTTTTTAGCAAAGGGTATTAGAACAATTGGAAATTCACGGGCAAAAATAAATAACCTCAATCTAATTGTCACACCTATACAAAAACACAAAATGGACCCTAGATTTAAATGTAAAACAAACTGTAAATGGAGGGAAATTTTCAGGATCCAGAGCCAGGCAAAGAGTTCTTAGAGTTGACCACAAAAGCATAAACCATAAAAAGGAAGTTGGAGCTTAACAAATTAAAAACCTTTATTTCTGTGAAAACCCATGTGAAGAAGAGAGTGAAAATACAAGCTAGAGACAAAAAGAAAACCACACATCCAATACAGGCCCAGTATCTAGCATATTTAATGAACTCTTAAAGGTTAGTAGTAAAAGACA
Source organism: Proteles cristata cristata (assembly GCA_017311185.1). Taxonomy (NCBI): domain Eukaryota; kingdom Metazoa; phylum Chordata; class Mammalia; order Carnivora; family Hyaenidae; genus Proteles; species Proteles cristata. Next base: position 1,231,097 of record JAESUZ010001598.1, read on the forward strand.
AAAAAAAAAAAACAAAAAAAAAAGATCTAATTAGAAAATGGGCAAAGATGAGAAGAGACATTTCACTGAAGGATATATACAGATGGTACTTATGATGATGATTATTTATACATCATTAGCCATCAGAGAACTATGGACTAAAACCAACTAAGCGTCTATCAGAATGACTAAAATAAAAAATAATGACAACATGGAATGCTAGTGAGGATGCAGAGAAATTGATTAAGTCAAAGGTTGCTGATTAGAATATGGAATGGTATAATCATTCTGGAAAACATGTAGCTACTATATAACTACCAATTACACTCCTACTCATTTATTCCAGAGCTATGAAAACTGGTATTCATACAAAACCTGTACATGAATGTTTGTAACAGCTTTATTTTGTAATAGCCAAAACCTGGGAACAACCCAGATGTCTTTAAAGGGTAATTAGTTAAACTTTTTTTTTTTTTTAATATTTTTATTTCTAGGAGAAAGAGAGAGAGACAGCATGAGCAGGGGAGGGTCAGAGAGAGAGGGAGTCACAGACTCTGAAATAGGCCCCAGGCTCCGAGCCGGCAGTCAGCACAGAGCCCGACGCGGGGCTAGAACCCACGAACAGCGAGATCATGACCTGAGCGAAAGTCGGACGCTTAACCGACTAAGCCACCCAGGCGCCCCTAGTTAGACTCTAGTATGTCTTTGCCATGAAATGCCACACAGCAATTAAAAGGAACAGACTATTAATAGAAGCAACAACTTATGCAAATATTTAGGAAATTCTGCTGGGCAAAAGAAAGCCCATCACAAAAAGGTTACATACTGTGCGATTCCATTTATATAACATTTTTGAAATGATAAAATTTTAGAAATGAAGGACAGATTAGTGGTTGCCAAGGGTTAGATACAGGGAGAGGGAGATTGTTTGCTTATAAAAGGGCAACAGGAGGGCATCTGCTGTTTTTAGAACTGTTCAGTATTTTCACTAAAATGGTGGATACATGAACCTGTACAGGTGATAAAATTGTATCGAATTAATGCACAAAACATTAATACAGTGAATATAAGTAAGACAGGAAATCTGGATAAGATCAGAAGATTATGTCAGTGTCAGTGTCTTGGTTGTGATATTATACTGTAGTTCTGCAGAATATTAATTAAAAGAACCTGAGCTAGGGATTTCTGCACTATTTCTTACAACTGCATTCAAATTTACAGTTATCTCCATCAAAACTTCAGTTAATAAAACGCTAAATTAGTTTTAACTCTGAATTAGTTTTTTTCTTTAAGTTTTTATTTTAATTCCAGTTAGTTACATAGAGTTAACTTTCAGGTGTAGGTACATCTTTCTGTTGTACAACTGTACAACTTTCAGGTGTACAGTATAGTGATTCAACACTTTTGTACAACTGAGTGCTCATTACAAGTGCACTACTTAATCCCCATCACCTATTTAACCCCTTCAACCCACCAACCTCCCCTCTGGTACCCATCAATTTGTTCTCTAAAATTAAGAGTCTGTTTTTTGGTTTCTCTCTTTCTCTTTTTCTCTTTGCTCATTTCTTTTATATCTTAAATCACATATGAGTGAAACCATATGCTGTTATTTTTTCTCTGAGTTATTCCGCTTAGGAAAATACTCCCAGGCTCTATCCATGTCATTGTAAACGGGAAGACTTCATTCTTTTTTAGGGCTGAATAATATATACATATACTGTATCTTTTTTTTAATAGTTGATTTATTTTTGAGACCGAGACAGAGCATGAGCCGGGAAAGGGTAGAGAGAGGGGGAGGCACAGAATCCAAAACAGGCTCCAGGCTCTGAGCTGTCAGCACAGAATCCGATGTGGGGCTCAAACCCACAAACCATAAGATCATGTCTGAGCTGAAGTCGGACGCTTAACCGACTGAGCCACCCGGGGCCCCTGTACTGTATCTTCTTTATCCATTCATCAATTAATGGAAACTTGGGCTGCTTACATATCTTGGCTATAAGAAATAATGCTGTGATAAATGTAGAGTTCCATGTATCCCTTTGAATTAGGGTTTTTGTATCCTTTGAGTAAATACCCAGTAGTGTGATTGCTGGATTATAGGGTAGTTCTATTTTTAGTTTTTTTTTTTTTTTTTTTTACAAAGTTTATTGTCAAATTAGTTTCCACATAACACCCAGTGCTCATCCCCACGAGTGTCCTCCTCCATGCCCATCCCTCCCTCCCCCCCACATTCATCAGTCCTCAGTTTTTGTCAGCATTCAAGAGTCTCTCATGGTTTGCCTCTCTCCCTTTCCCCCACCATTTCCCCCCTTCTTCTCCCCCTTGGTCCTCTGTTAAATTCCTCCTAATCCTCCTATACGTGCACACATATGATATTTGTCCTTCTCTGCCTGGCTTATTTCGCTCAGCATAACACCCTCAAGGTCCATCCATGTTGCTACACATGGCCAGATTTCATTGTTTCTCATTGCCATGTAGTATTCCATGGTATAGATAAACCACATCTTCTTGATCCATTCATCTGTTGATGGACACTTAGGCTCTTTCCATGTTTTAGCTACTGTGGAGAGTGCTGCTATGAACTCTATTTTTAGTTTCTTGAGGAAACTCCATACTGTTTTCCAGAGTGGCCGCCCCAGTTATCTTTCCCATTAACAGTGCACAAGGATTCCTTTTTTTCCACATCCTTACCAACACTTGTTCTTTCTCGTGTTTTTGATTTTAACCATTCCAACAGGGTGAGGTGATAATCTTATTGTAGTTTTGATTTGCATTTCCCTGATGATAAGTGGTGATGAACTCCTTTTCATGTGTCTGTTGACCATGTGTATGTTTTTGGAGAAATGTCTGTTCATGTCTTCTACCCATTTTTTAATTGGGTTATTTATCTTGGGGATGTTGAGTTTTATAAATTCTTCATATTATTTGGATATGTCATTTGCAATTATCTTCTCTCATTCTGTATGTAGGTTGCCTTTCAGTCTTGATGATTATTTTCTTCATTGTATAAAAGCTTTTATTTTGATGTAGGCCAAATAGGTTTATTTTTGCTTTTATTTCCCTTGCCTCAAAAGACATATCTAGAAAAAAGTTGTTATAGCTGATGTCAAAGAGGTTATTGCCTCTGTTCTCTTTTAGGATTTTTATGGTTTCAGGTCTCACATTTAGGTCTTAACCCATTAAAAAAAAATTTTTTTTTAATGCTTTATTTATTTCTAGGAGAGAGAGAGAGAGAGACAGCATGAGCAGGGGAGGGTCAGAGAGAGAGGGAGTCACAGACTGAAACAGGCTCCAGGCTCTGAGCTGGCAGTCAGCACCGAGCCCGACGCGGGGCTCGAACCCACGAACAGCGAGATCATGACCTAAGCGAAAGTCGGACGCTTAACCGCCTAAGCCACCCAGGCGCCCCTAGGTCTTAACCCATTTTGAATTTATTTTTGTGTATGGTGTAAGAAAGTGATCCAGTTTCTTTTGCATGTTGCTGTCCAAGTTTCCCAGCACCATTTGTTGAAGAGACTCCTGTTCCCATTGGATAGTCTTTCCTGCCTTGTCAAAGATTAATTGACCATATAGTTGTGGGTTTGTTACTGTGTTTTCTTTTCTTTTCTATTGACCTATGTATCTATTCTTGTGCTAGTACCATAATATCTTGATGACTGCAGCATTGTAGTATAATTTGAAGTCTGGAATTGTGATGCCTCTAGCTTTGCTTTTCTTATTCAAGATTGCTGACTATTTGGGGTCTTTTGTAGTTCCATACAAATTTTAGAATCATTTGTTCTAGTTGTGTGAAAAATGCTATTGGTATTTTGGGTTTTTTTAATGTTTATTTATGTTTGAGAGAGAGAGAGAGAGAGAGAGACTGAGCGCTAACAAGGGAGGGGCAGAGAGAGAGAGGGAGACACACACAGAATCGGAAGCAGGCTTCAGGCTCTGAACTGTCAGCATGGAGCACAACATGGGACTTGAACCCACGAACCGTGAGATCATGACATGAGCTGAAGTCGGACACTTAACTGACTGAGCCACTCAGGTGCCCCTTTTAGGGTTGTTGTTTTTGTTGTTGTTTACTGTTGGTATTTTGATACAGATTGCATTATATATGTGGATTACTTTGGGTAGTATAGACATTTTAACCGTGTTTGTTCTTCCAATCCATGAGCATGGAATGTCTTTCCATTTCTTTGTGTTGCCTTCAGTTTTTTTCATCAGTGTTTTCTAGTTTTCAGAGTACAAGTGTTTCACCTCTTTAGTTAAATATATTCCTGGGTATCTTATTATTTTAGGTGCAATTGTAAATGAGAGTGTTTCCTTTATTTCTCTTTCTGCTGATTCATTGTATATAGAAATACAACAGATTTCTGTGTATTAATTATGTATCCTGCCACTTTACTGAGTCATTTATCAGTTCTAGCAGTTTTTTGCTAGAATCTTTCGGATTTTCCGTACAGAGTATCATTCATCTGCAAAGAGTGAGAGTTTTACTTCTTCCTCACTGATTTGGATGTCTTGTATTTCTTTTTGTTGTCAGATTGCTGTGCCTAGGACTTGCAATACTATGTTGAATAAAAGTGGGGAGAGTGGACACATCCCTGTCTTGTTACTGACCTTAGGGGAAAGCTCTCACAGTTTTTTCCTATTAAGGATGATGTTAGCTGTAGGTTTTTCATAGATGGACTTTATTATGTTACCTCTAAACCTGCTTTTTTGAGGATTTTTTTTCATGAATGGATCTCGTACTTTGTCAAATGCTTTTCCTGCGTCTGTTGAAGTGATCATTTGTAAAACCTTGAATTAGTAAAGGAGAATCCAAAAGAAAGCAGCAGTTGTTTGATAAGATTGATAAGATAAGTGATCCTTCAGGAAAAATAATTTCTGTTGTGTTGTCAGATTTTTACATGATGGAAACCAGTAGTGTTTTGGTTATAAAAAAATTAACCAAAGTATAATACACTGAGGAGAGTGGCCAAAATGTAAGTATAACATATAAAACTTGTGGGTGAATATCCATATGTCTATACAGCATAGTGTAATTTCATAAATGTTAATATTGAGAAGAACGTATTATCTTGTGTGCATTATTTAGAAGCAGTTAGATGCAACCAGAGTTGAGCTACTTCTAAAAGAAAAAAATAGCAAGTAGTAGAATGTATCTAAGAAGTAGTTCTGTAGCCACAAACTGGATTCACATCTTAACTGATACTTCCTAGGTATATAATTTAATTTACCCAGGTTCTCTGTATCTCCATTTTAGTGCTCTGTGAAATAAAAGTAATTTTATTTTTAATTTTACAGGAACTAAAGCCACATAAGAATTTAACACAATGAATGTATTGCTGGATAAAAACAAATTTAATTATGTCACGTTCAAAATGGGGCTGATAAATATTTTTTTCGTAACATGTTTAAGAAGTGAGTGCTGGGGCTACCTGGATGTCTCAGTCGGCTAAGTGTCTGACTTTGGCTCAGGTCATGATGTTGCGGTTTGTAAGTTTGAATCCTGCTTTGGGCTCTGTATTGACAGTGTGGAGCTTGCTTGGGATTCTCTCTTTCTGTGACAGTAAATAAATAAACTTAAACAAACAAAAAAGAAGTGATTGGTGACTTATTCCACAAGTTCAGGTATACAGTGTTGACCTACTTTTTCAAGATAAGGAGAGAAATCTGGGGAATGAAAGAAAACTTTATATAGAAATCAATACACAGAATTTGTTCACTCAAAAAATATTAGGTTGAGTCTTAAGAAATTGCCCATCATAGGGGCACCTGGGTGGCTTGGTCGGTTAAGCGTCCGACTTTCGCTTAGGTAATGATCTCGCGGTTCGTGGGTTCGAGCCCCGCGTCGGGCTCTGTGCTGACTGCCGGCTCAGAGCCTGGAGCCTGTTTCAGTCTGTGACTCCCTCTCTCTCTGACCCTCCCCTGCTCGCTCTGTCTCTCTCTCTCCTAGAAATAAATAAAAATATAAAAAAAAAGAAATTGCCCATCATAATTAACCTTTTTAACATATAAAGTGGACATTCCATGTGGTTCGACCCTAATGGTCAGAAAACAGAAAGTCTAAATAGTTGGGTTAATAATAATAGATTTTTAAAGGACTTTTAGAAATTGATCCTGTTTTTCTGTTTGTGTGTGTGTGTGTGTGTGTGTGTGAGAGAGAGAGAGAGAGAGAGAGAGAGAGAGAGATTGGACATAAAGTAGGTGCTGAAACTAGTTCCAGTATCTTCTGAGCTCCCCTCCCACTTGATGAAAGAGATGCCTTTTATGGATGCTGAATTTATTGTAGTACAATGTCTAGGAGGATAAAAATCTCTAGATTGTCAAATAAAAGTACAGTTTACCTGGTTTGATGAAGCTCCCTTTAATGCCTAATTAAATCATCAGAAACCTACCCAGAGATTATCTTTTCTTGGGTTATACATAGTTTTTATTAAGAGTAACATATGATTTTCATGCCCTAGGATATTTTGGCTTATTTAGGATGCTTTCAATTCAAATGTGGGATTCATTACTTAATTTTGATAAAAGAAACAATTTACTAAGTAGCTACAATAACTTTAAAAAATTAACTTGAACTTGCCTTTGAAAACCTTCGTGGCTGGTGTGAGGGAGACAGGAGGGTTTGTGTAGGTCGACTTTCACCATCACTAACAGAATCACTACTATCTATTGGCTCAATGGAATCTTTTTCTTTTTGTGCAACTGTAACAAGGAACCTATCCAATGACACTTGCTTTTGCCTTCTTTTGAGGATTTTGTGGAAATGTGACATTGCATTGTCGTTAAACAGATTCATTGCTTGCACTGCTTTATATAGCCTTATTTGGGTGGTGCTTTTCTACAAAATTTTGCACTGTTTCCCACATTTTACACATCTATCTCATCTCATTTGAAGTGAGAGTTTCCTTCGCCTTTTTCTCCTCCTCCTCTGCAGGCAAGATGCAGACATAGACTTCTTAGAAAATCTTGCTGTTTTGGCTACTCGGATACCTCGTTTGTACTTCTTGATGATTTCTTTTGTAACTTCCACTGTAATCATCTTCTTACCGCCTTTCTTTTCAACCTTTTTCTGCATGGGAGCCATTGTATATGCTCACATCAGTGTTGACTACAGTACAGTATTAATAAACTCTTGTCATATACTATATTTAATGTAATTGGCAATAAGGCAGCAGAGGGAAGGGTCTGTATCTGCAGACAGCCTGACCTAGAATGAGGCAAAGCATTCCTAAGCTTACTCTTCTATGGAAAGGAAAGTACTGTCCACAGGTGCTTTGAAGTGACAAAAAATACATTAGTGCCAGTTGTGGGCACCTTCCAGCATTCTGAAAAATTACCAATTTCTGCCAAACACTGTGCCTTTAGACCAAGCATCTGAGCATGGGAGATGGTTTCCCCACAATCCCGCGCTGAGAGAGAGCGCGAGGAGATATTGGCTCAATTGTGATCACATGACATTTGACATCACTTACTACTTGTTTATCAAAGTAAAATTTATTAGCAATGTTTGTTTCTCTTGCAGAACGCTAGCAGAACAAGTTACTTGCAATCCAGTGTTGTACAAATACATATAAACCAAAACTTGACAAAATTATAAGGCAGAATTTGTCAAAGGCAAAATCATTGTGGTAGATTTTCTTTTCAGTAATAAACACACCAATTAAGAGGGGAATGAAAAGTTAAATAACTTAATTTGCAAGTGTTTTCTAAAAAACATGTATAAGACCCCTCAAAAAATGGCTTTGTGATAGTATAAAGTTGTAATTTCCAAACTGTGCACTGAGGTAACATGGAGCTCTAGAGGGACATTTGGAATATTTTGAATTTTTAAGAGAAACACAGCAACATTTAACATCTTTTAGATATCACAGAACTACTAGGGATTGAGGTAGTTTACAATTTAGACATTAGATCTCACTCAATTCGTTTAATCACATATTTTGTTTTAAGAGCAAAATAAAGGGGCACCTGGGTGGCTCAGTTGGTTAAGTGTCTGACTTTGGCTCAGGTCATGATCTCATGGTTTGTGGGTTTGAGCCCTGTGTCGGGCTGTGTGCTGACAGCTAGCTCAGTCTGGAGCCTGTTTCAGATTCTGTGTCTTCCTCACTCTCTGACCCTCCCCTATTTATGCTGTCTCTCTCTCTCTCTCAGAAATAAATAAAACATTAAAAAAAATTTTTTTAAGTGAAATAAAATTTTTTCTTTCAATTTATAACCCTCTCACCTCTCCCCCGCCCCCCAATCTCCACTCCACAACCCCCTGTCAATGACTATTAAGCTGTTTGGACCTAACTACTTGAAAAGGAAATTTAGGGGCACCTGGGTGGCTCAGTCGGTTAAGTGTTCAACTCTTGGTTTCGACTCAGTTCATAATCTCAGGGTTTGTGAGTTTGAGCCCTGTGTCGGGCTCTGCACAGACAGCTACAGAGCCTGCTTGGGATTCTCTGTCTCCTCTCTCTGCCCCTTCCCTGCTGTGTCTCTATCTCAAAAAGAAACATTAAAAAAAAAAAAAGAAAATTTAGGTATTTCCTTTGGCCTACTCTGTGGACTGAGAAACTTCAGGAAAATCTAGTATAAAACAAATATCAGTTATTTTCAGAGTGTTGTACAGACTATGTTCTCTGATCACAATACAATTAAATTAGAAATCTGTGTATAAGATAGTTACAAAAACCTCATATTGTGGAGGAAAAGAAAGAAAGAAAGCACTTCTAACCTTGACCATCATAGAAATTCCAGTGGCTATTAGGATTACCCAGAAATGAACAATAGGAAAAATAATTACGTGTCAGATCCTGTGGAACACAGTTAAAAAGATACTTCTCAAGAGAAATTTATAGTAAATAGAGATATAGAACAAATAAAAATAGGAATTTAAAAGGCATATTAATGTATATGTGACATAGGTTTTATTTTTTTTATATATATATATTTTTTATTTTTTATTTATTTCTAGGGGAGAGAGAGAGAGAGAGACAGCGTGAGCAGGGGAGGGTCAGAGAGAGAGGAAGTCACAGACTGAAACAGGCTCCAGGCTCTAAGCTGGCAGTCAGCCACAGAGCCCAACGCGGGGCTCGAACCCACAAACCGCAAGATCATGACCTAAGCGAAAGTCGGACGCTCAACCGACTAAGCCACCCAGCCGCCCCTATGTGACATAGGTTTTAAAATATTTGTATATCACTTAGTTTTTGCTGCATAATAAACTAATTCAAAAATCAGGTAGCTTGAAACAATAGCCATATGATACAGCTAATAATTCTATGGGTTGGCAGAGTGGTTCTTCTAGTCTAGGCCAGTTCAGCTGATACCTGCTGGGCTCCCTCATTCATCACTGGTGGGTTGGCTGGTGATTAGATGATCTAAGGATGGTCTCACACAAGTTACTGGGTATTGGCTGTGTCCTTGGTTGTCTTCTACATAACCTCATCTTGTAGCAGGCTAGCACAGTGCTGTTCACATGGTGGTTTTAGAATAAGAGCAGCAGGAGAGGACATTCTCAGATGTATAAGCAGTTTTCAAGTGCATTTGATTAATGTCCCATTACCAAAACAAGTCACACAGCTACACCTGGAATTGGTGCAGGACCAGACTATGCAGAGGCATTGGAAAGGGAATTATAGCCATTTTTGCCAACAATATACTACAGTTTGACCATGAGTAATTTTTTGCTAATAGATTTGAAAACTTAGCTGAAATGAACAACTTCCTAGTGGAAAAAAAATGTACCCAGCTAACTCAAGAAGGAATGAAAACCTGAGGAGTTCTAAAAATAAAGAAATTATATCAGTAGCTAAAAATGTTTAACCTCTTCCAACCCCTTGAAAAAAGGTAATCTTGCAGATGGAACTCCAGCAAACATTCAAAGAACAGATAATTCCTTATTAAATGATGTAGAGAAGGTAAGGAGGGAATACTACCCAACTCATTCTGTGAGGCTAGCAAAACCATGACACTGAGAATGTGACCAAGACAGCATGAGAAAAGGTGCTTATAAGCCAGTTTCACTTATGAACATAGGTTTAAAAATTATAAATAAAACATTAGTAAATTAAATCCAGTAAAGAATACCTGTAAAAATTTCAGGGGGGGTACCTGGGTGGGTCAGTCAGTTAAGCATCTGACTTCAGCTCAGGTCATGATCTCATGTTTTGTGAGTTTGAGCCCCGCGTTGGGTTCTGTGCTGATAGCTCAAAGCCTGGAACCTGCTTCAGATTTGATGTCTCCCTCTCTCTCTCTGCCCCTACCCCACTCATATTCTCTCTCTCTCTCTCTCTCTCAAAAATAAACATTAACTTTTTAATTAAAAATTTTTCAAGAAAAGTTTGTCCCAGGTCTTGGAAACTTGCAAATTTTACATTGCAGGGTTCTAAGTTTAACATTAGAAAGTCAGTTAATTTACCACATTTATAGATGAAAGGGGAAAATTATATGTCCATATCAATGGGTGCAAAAGAAGCACGATTTAATAACATGAAACACCTATTTGTGGCTGAAAAGGTAAAAGAAAAAAATCTTAGGAAATTAGGAATACAAATGAGCTGCTTTACCTCCCCTTCCAAGAAAAAAGTCTGCAAACATCATATGTCATGATAAAATGCTATCCCCTGAATTTAGGCATTGTTGTATTTAAGAGGCTTTAGTTGTATTTATGTTTTGTCTTGCTTTTATGTCTGAAATACCTGTGGGAGTTGGAGGAATGGAAAGAGTACCATTCCTGAAAGCCTTTTGGAAGCTTCATTATTCAGACTGGAAAATAATTAGAGGAAAACAGAATAAAAATAGAATGGGATGAACTTTAGTGAAACTTCAGATAAATTCCAAGAGATGTTAAAATTGCCATATAAAAGATTTTAAAATTAACCATGTTACAAATCACAAAGTGCAATGCGTAGATTCATTTAAGTTTTGAAACAATTTCAAACTTACAGTTTGAAATTCAAATTTGCAGTAGTACAAAAAATACTGTGCACTCTTCACTCAATACCCAGCTTCCTTGTTTGTTAGCTTTTTTCTTTATTTGCTTTATTCTTTCTTTCTAATTTGCACACACATACACATACTTTTTCTTAAAACAGGTAAGTTGCAGGCATAATGCCCCGTTACCCTTATAATATGTCAGTTCATATTTCATAAAAACATACGCTTTCCTATGTAACCACATTGCATTTGTCACATTAACACAGATAAGTATTTACTGATTCATAGATCTAACTCGTATTTTGCTAGTTCCTAATAATAATGTCCTTTATAAATCTAAGATCCAATCCAGGATTAGACATTGCACTTGTCACGTTTCTTTAATCTCATCCAATCCTGCAGTTCTTCGGTCTTTATCTTTCATGACACATTTTGAAGAGTACAGACTAGTTTTTATAGAATGGCAGGTTTAGGTTTGTCTCATTTTCCTCAAGTGGTGGTGGTGGTGGTGGTGGTGATTTTGGTCAGGAATACCATAGAAGTGATATTTTCTCAGTGCATCAGACCAGAAGCACACAATGTGGATAAGTGCTTTGTGGGGAGCCACTTGAGACTATAAAATATCAGTGCATGGATTTTAGTATCTGTGAGATACAGTAATTTAAAAATAATGTAGAATTGATTGAGAAGTTGCTAAAGAAGTATGCTGTGATATAAGTAGAAGTTGGTAGGTAATCTAATGATTAGCATATATATAAGCCTCAGCTTGTTTGAAATGCTTGCTTTTACACTGGACAAAAGTAGATGTTACACAGGTAATCCAGAAAGCTTTAGATATACATATATTTCCAGCTTTAACTTTCTACTTGATCTGAATTTTAACATCAGTATTAATACCTCTTCAGCAACTTTCTGTTGTAACCAGACACTCTGTAAATAATGTTTTGAAGACTAGGTAGTGTGTGTATAGCCTTTGAAATTGTAGATTGAAAAGGATTTTTGAAGTCATTCAGACTTTTATCTAATTTATTTAGACCTAATTCTATAAACAAACTAGAAACTTAAAAGAAGATTGATTTATGGGGCGCCTGGGTGGCTCAGTTGTTTGAGTGTCTGACTTCTGCTCAGGTCATGATCTCATGGTTTGTGAGTTCAAGCCCCACGTTGGGCTCTGTGCTTACAGCTAGCTCAGAGCATGGAGCCTGTTTCAGATTCTGTGTCTCCTTCTCTCTCTGGCCCTCCCTTGCTCATGCTGTCTCTCTCTCTCTCAGAAATAAATAAAACATTAAAACTTTTTTTTAAAAAAGATTGATTTACCCAGTGATTGATATGTTATGTGAAATGGCACATGTTGCTGCCATTACAAACAATTGAAATCCCATAAAATACAGAAATATATTTGCTAGTAGAGAATTTTTGTTTGCAAAAGCCAGATAGCAAGAATTTAAATCTGAGATGATGGCAAGTAGGCAGCATTTATCCTAATGAATTCCCATTCCCCACATTCCCAACAAGTATACAAACCTTAACATTTGAATATTAAACTCTATCCCATCTAGGTGACTTCTTTCTTTAAGTAAGTAGATGAAAGCTAGCATACTAGTTGAAATGTATTTGCTAGACTTTTATAGTAATAATTCATTCCCAAATTTGAATCTTTACTAAAGATTGGGAGGCACGATGTTGGTCAAAACTATTGGTGTTTAATAAATTGTGTGTGTGTGTGTGTGAAGGCTGTACTGTTACTGTAATTTTGTGACCAAGTCCTGAATGTAGCCTGTCATTGGTTTGTAGTATACACATTTAATTCATGTTATCATTATCCAGAACAAAAGAGATGAACACTTACTGAAAAAAAGAAATGTTCCCCAAGAAGAAAGTTTAGAAGATTCAGATGTTGATGCTGATTTTAAAGCAGTAAGTTACTTTGGTATTGTAAGGTGTTTTTACAATAATTTTATAATCAGAGAACTTCATTTTTAATCTAAGACCAATTTTACAATGATAATAATGTATATTAACTCATAACTATTAGAATATTATTTAATAAATGTAATTTAGCTAATAAACTATTCCCTGAACTGTCTTTTTTCCTTTTAAGCAAAATGTAACACTAGAAGCGATATTGCAGGTATGTTATTAACTTAATATTCACATTTTGAAGTATTTTGAAATTGATTTTTTTTTAATTTCTAAAATTTACATTTGGTGTTACAGAATGCCACAAGTGATAACCCAGTGGTCCAGTTAAGTGCTGTCCAGGCTGCAAGGTAAATACTAATTTGTTCAGAGGAAGTATTATTATAGGTGTCTTAGTAGTCTAGAAGTAATACATTGCTCTGTCTGTTCATGGTTTGAAAATTACAGCAATTAATTTCTTATATTTCTTTTTCTAGAAAGTTATTATCCAGTGACAGAAACCCACCAATTGATGACCTAATAAAATCTGGGATTTTACCAATTCTAGTCAAATGTCTAGAAAGAGATGATAAGTAAGTATGGATTTGAATCCTTTTTCACTTTTTTCACTTAACTGAAAACTTAGGGTTATTATTTAACCAATGGATTCATTTAGGTTTTGCATTTATTACTTATTTCATTTGTCATGTATTTTTATGTAGTTTTCTAATTCTATGATCATATTCCGTAGACCTAAAGTACTTCTTTTTTTAGTATTTGAAGTGTATGTATATTTTCTAGTAAAATTTTAGCTTCTGTTTATTGCCTATTCTAACTTACCTCAAATATTTATAGTCTTTATTTATTTTGTTTTTGTTTTTAGTAATATTTTAAAACAACCCAAATAGTGTTTTGAGTCACTCTTTGCTTATGAATCTATATATAGATTAACCTCATGACTGAGTCAACATGAATGATTTCCAGAACCGAGTGGCTCTTACCCTGGGAATATTCCAGCTGATCCACTGATCTTCTGTGAAGTCTTTAACAGAACTCCAACCATGATTAATTGTCTAATATCATGCTTTTTATTTGCAGTAAATTAAAAATCAGGTTATACTTTTCCAGAATGGAAAGGAAAAAATACTACATTGTATCTTTTAAGGTGTGGCCACATTTCTATTAGTGTTCAGAGATATCTTGGTGTGCGGTATCTTAAACCTCATCAGTTTGAATTAACTAGGAAAATGTGAGTTTTCACTCCACAAAGTATTTTAAAACAAATGCGTTTTGCATTTGAGAGTATTTAGACTAAAATTTGGTGTATTTTGCTAAATTTTATCTTAAGGAATTTTCAGTTGACTAGATAAATGTTGCCACTAAGGATTTTTATTTAGAAATACTTCTTTCTGCTTTCATTATGTGCTGTGACCATCCCTCAAAAATGCTTAACACTTACTTTACACAATCATATATATTTTCTGTAACAAGATTTATTTAAGTGAAAATAAGTTTTATTTCAGCTATTTAAAAACTATCTTTTAGGGACCCTCTTTTTCTCCTTGATCCCCTTCTCTTTCTTGCATCCTTTTTTTTTTTTTTTTTTTTTTTAAAGCTTTATATTCCAGCCTTTGGCATAGCCTCATTTGTGTGGATGTGTCTGTGGATATATACAAAAAATTATGCTAAAATATATACAGACCTGTGTAACTATTACCCAAAGCCAAAACAGATAATTATCAGTAGTTTGGATCTGATTTTATGAATTTGTCATGGGAAATAGTATTATCATATAAAAGCCCATAGACCTTGGAGCCAAATAGACATTGATTTAAATCCAGAGTTTGCTGTTGACCAAAACCTAAATGGCTTTTGAGTTCAGATACCTCATCTACAAAAGTGAGGTGGTTGTGAGGAATGGAAATAATATACACAAAACACTATACAATATCAAATTTACAATAAATGCTCATTTATTGTTTACTTATTGCACTCATTCTTTTTCTATATCTTCATTTTCTTTTTTTTCAAATGATATCTTAGAATATTCCCTGCTTTGTAATTTTATTTTGTATATCTCACTGTTTTCTCGTTTAAGGCCTTCATTTCCAGTATTTTGCCAAGCTACGAGGGCTAGCTTAATATAATGATCCCTTCTTCTAGCCTGGAATGGCATAAACTCATCATCTTTGATCTTATTCATTAGCTTCTTCTCTACCTCTAATATCCTCTTTATTCCCTGCCTTTTGCCAAAATTTGTTCTAATTCTTATCTGCTACTCCATTTTCCTATCTGGCCCATCTTTTTTACCTCACTGCTTGTTCTGTCTCCCACTTATTCTCCTTAAAACTTTTTTCCTTCTTGGATTTCTCTAACCTTTGATATTACAACCTTACTCTCTTTCTTTGATATTTATAGAGCTTTCTTCTAAGTCCCTAACCTTTGGTTCTCCTCAAGTTTTGCTCACTACACCCCCACCCACCTTGGTATTCTATTTAAAGGAATTTATATTCTTACAGCCAATCTGTCCTAACTTGATGTACATAATTTCCTTTCAGTAGGTCTTTCCATCAGTCTTTAACCTTTTTTATCCTAATTCTACATACCATGGACTCACATTATTATTTTCTATACTCTATAGTAGCCCTCTATACTTAGTATGTCTATAGAATAAATTCCAATTTCTGAAGCTTGAGATTTGAGTTCTACTCCCCCTCCCCTCCACTGACACACACTTGGATAACCTACCCTTCCAGTTTCATCCCGGTACATTTTTTGCATACTTTCTTAGCTTCTGCTCTCTTGATCTGTTCCTTGTCATCCATACACATTGTGGTCATTCCACCCATGATACTTTTATTTGTATTTCCAGCTGTCAGTGCCTTTCTTTCTTTATCTGTCTTTGGAAAGCTAGGTCAGTTTTCACTTTCTTTGTGAAGTGTTCTGTTGCAATTCCAAATTGTAATGATCTCATCTTTTTAGTAAAATTATGCAGCCTTGTAATACTATCTCCAGTGTGTAAAGCAGATTGATGTAGTGGAGTCAGATGGGGTCCTGGCTTTAAGACAGAGGCTGTGGCAATGATTCAAGGTAAATGGGTGAAGGCCTCAACCAGTACAGTGATGGTAAGAGTGGTACTATAAATATAAGGTATAGTTAGAAGGTAAAACTGACATGACTTTTAGATTAGATGTTTATGGGAGAGAAAGGAGTCAAGGACAATAATGACTACCCAAATGTTACAGCTATCACTATACATAAACAAGTAGGTTTATATTGCCTGACTTTGGGAACCAGTGAGATAGTCTATTGGAGATATCCAACAGGCATTTGGACTATAACAAAGTGAAATTAAAGGATAACCATATAGATCTGTGGGTCATAAATTTAAGTGGTACTTATGTGTCTAAAGATTTTTTTATTGTGTTTTACAGTCCTTCATTACAGTTTGAAGCTGCTTGGGCGTTAACTAATATAGCATCAGGAACTTCTGCACAGACTCAAGCTGTTGTACAGTCTAGTAAGTAAATTAACATCCATATTTGCTGGGATTTAAAAAAAAAATTAAGGCAAGGTGGGGCACCTGGGTGACTCAGTTGGTTAAACATTGGACTTCGGCTCAGGTCATGATCTCATGGTTCGAGTTGAACCCCATATTAGGCTCTGTGCTGACAGCTCAGAACGGGGAACCTGCTTTGGATTCTGTGTCTCCCTCTATCTCTGCCCTCTCTGCGCTCTCGCTCTCTCTCTCTCTCTTTCTCTCTCTCTCTCTCTCAAAAATAAAAGCAAGGAAGTGGAGTTTATTGTAAAGACTGAATTTTATTGTCTAGTATTTTTAAAGTAGTGAATTTTAGGAGTTACTTTTGATGGTTGATATTTTTCCCATAGCTATCATCAATCTATCATTAAATAATTTTAATTGTGGTTACTGAAAGTGAATAGTTTTATCTTTTTGGGTAGGGACTGTCTGCTAACGACAGGTTTCAGAATTTCTGTTTCTGTGGCGCCTGGGTGGCTCAGTGGTTGAGCATCCGACTTCAGCTTAAGTCATGATCTCACAGTTCGTGGGTTCAAGCCCCGCATCGGGCTCTTTGCTGACAGCTAGCTCAGAGCCTGGAGCCTGTTTCAGATTCTGTGTCTCCCCCTCTCTCTGATCCTCCCCTGCTCATGCTGTATCTCTCTCTCTCTCTCTCTCTCTCTCTCTCTCTCTCCCCCCCCTCTCCCAGAAATTAAAAAAAAAAAAAAATTAAAAAAAAATTTTCTGTTTCTAGTACCTCCAGTGTATTGAGTAGCTTATGCCTTTTAACTTGGAACATCTATATTTTTAAAATTTTGCCCACCTCAGGATGGGCTGTTATTAGTGTATATTGACCCAAACTGACAAAAAAGCACTTTGAAAACAATTAGATGTCACCAAGTACTCTTAACATGTGTAACACTTAACTGGCTTTAGGTGGTACTGAAAATGATTTTAAGTAGTATATGATATAGCAGTAAGTTACATTGTGTCAGTTAGGGAGAATACTACTCTCTCTCAGATATTTTGGTAATATCAAAGGAGAAAGCTCCTAGTTAGATGTTAGTGGTACCAAAAAGGTAGCAGGTTTTAGACTAGGGCTTTCAGTAGAGACTAGTAGGTATAAGTTAATAACAGTGTTTTGTTTGCATTTTTAATCTTTTGGTTGCTTTCTATTTGTGATGCTGGCAAGTGCTGCTTGTCTTCTATTTACAGAAGTGATAAATAACATTAAATTACAAATGTGAGTCGGTTGAAACCCTCATACATTGCTGGTGGCAAAGTAAAATGGTACAGCCCCTTTGGAAAACAGTTTATCAAAAGGTTAATAATAGAGTTATCATATGACCCAGCACTTCTACTACTAGATGGAAGCAAGAGATACTAAAGCATGTTCACACAAAGACTTGTACACAGATGTTGTACATTTACTCATAATGGCCCAAATATGGAAATAATCTCAATATCCATTAACTGATATAAGTAGATAAACAAAATTTGTTATATGATGGAATACTATTCAGCAATAAAAAAGAATGAACTACTCACTATCAACAATAGCCAAATTATGGAAAGAGTCCAAATGCCATGGAGTGACGAATGGATAAAGAAGATGTGGTTGTGTGTGTGTGTGTGTGTGTGTGTGTGTGTGTGTGTAGTGGAATATTATTCAGTGATCAAAAAGAATGAAATTTTGCTATTTACAACAACATGGGTGAAACTAGAATGGAACTAGGATAATTGCTAGCAACAATGTGAATGGAGCTAGCATAATTGCTAAACTAAATAAGTCAGAGAAAGACAAATATCATATGATTTCACTAATAGGTGGAATATAAGAAACACAACAGGTGAACATAGGGGAAGGGAAGGAAAGGTAAGATAAAAACAGAGAAGGAGACAAACTTTAAGAGACTCTTAAATACAGAGAACAAACTGAGGGTTGCTGGAGGGGAGGTGGGTGGAGAATGGGCTAAATGTGTGATGGACATTAAGGAGGGCGTTTTTGGGATGAGCACTGGGTGTTATGTGTAAGTGATGAATCACTAAGTTTTGTTCTTGAAAACATTATTACACTATATGTTAACTAACTTGGATTTACATAAATTTTTTAAAAAGGATGAACTACTGATCCATGCTATATATGGAGGAACCTCAAAAACATTATGCCAATTGAAAGAAACCAAACACTTAGACAAAAACCACTTAGACAATATCATGTGTATGAAGTGTCCAGGATTAAAAATCTATAGAGACAGAAAGCAAATTAAATGGTTACCTAAAGCTGGAGGAGTGGGCAATAGGAGTGCTATATGGGTGTAACACTCTTGGGGGTGATGGAAATGTAAAATTAAATTGTGGTGGTAACTACACAATTCTGTATAAATACTAAAAACCATTGCATGTATACTTTAACAGGTAAAACCTTTATCTTAATAAAGCTGTTAAAAGTGTGAGTTGATTTTAAGTGTTATATAAATAATACAGGTGGTGCAGAGAGATACAGCAAAGAGGCTTGGAAGTAGTACACACTTGACTGAAATTTAAGAAAAAATGATCTAGCTTATGTTTAGCTGCCCACCTGGAATGGGTATGATACCATTGTTTTAGAACTTAAGTTAACATATAAATTATGTAAGAGTAAGGATTATAGTGATAAATTCTTTTATTATACAAGGCAAGCCAGATATGAGAATAATCAGTTCTTTAATACCATATCAGCAATTGGGATCATAATGATGAAAGTATTATATTCTTTATTTAAAAATTTTTTTAATGTTTATTCATTTTGAGAGAGAGAGCAAGCGCCAATGGGGGAGGGGCAGAGAGAGGGAGAACAGAATCTGAAGCAGGCTCCAGGCTCTGAGCTGTCAGCAAAGAGCCCAACGTGGTGCTTGAATCCTCGAGTGGTGAGATCATGACCTGAGCTGAGGTTGTATGTTCAACTGACTGAGCCACCCAGGTGCCCTCTAAAGTATTATATTCTAAGTTTATATGTTTAGGTGGTGGATGTCTCTTTTTTTTTTTAATGCATTATAGGAAAAATTTCACATTGCTATTTTTTTAGTTAATGATACAGCAACTTTTAAATTTTGTCAGTACATGTGTTACTTGAATATTATTAGGGGAGATACTAAAATTAATTTTTTTAGGGTAAAGATTATTCATTCAGTGAACTATAATGGGGTAACTATAGTGTGTCAGGCTCTGTGTGTGTGTGTGTGTGTGTGTGTGTGTGTGTGTGTGCCTGTGTGTGTATATATTTGTTTATTTATTTACTTATTTATTTATTTTGAGAGAGAGCAGGAGAGAGAGAATCCCAGCAGGCTCCGCTGTGCCAGCACAGAGCCCAGTGCGAGGATCAAACTCAACAAACCATGAGATCATGACCTGAGCCAAAATCGAGTTGGTTGCCTAACCAAGAGAGCCATATAGACGCACCCAGACTCTGTATGTTTTATCAACTTAGTCTGAAATCTATAAACTCCTCAACATAGTATCAGTATTTGTTTTTCTTTATTATAGATGCCGTACCTCTTTTTTTGAGACTTCTCCATTCACCACATCAGAATGTTTGTGAACAAGCAGTATGGGCTTTGGGAAATATTATAGGTAAGTTGGATTTAGGGTTAAAAAGGCTCCAGTTAAGAATCTTAATTAACTTTTTTCCTACATTGGCATAGCCATTACATCCTATGTTTCCTCTAATTTTAATGTGAGTTGACTATCTTCTTGCCTCATAAATACTAACTTAAGATGGTACTTCTTGAAACAGATATGCAGTTTGCTATCAGGATTTTTAGGTTAAATTTGTGTTCTCCAAATCAAAATTTGGAGAAACAGAAACACTTGATGCCCTTGTCTAATGGTGAGGAAACATAGAACATCAGTGTTCCAACATGAGCCATTGCATACATTTCAGACTTTCTCATCCTGAATGTAATTTTTTTTTAAATACAATTTTCATTTCTGTAGGTGATGGTCCTCAATGTAGAGATTATGTCATATCACTGGGAGTTGTCAAACCTCTTCTGTCCTTCATCAATCCCTCCATTCCCATCACCTTCCTTCGGAACGTCACATGGGTCATTGTCAATCTCTGCAGGAATAAGGATCCCCCACCGCCTATGGAGACAGTTCAGGAGGTAAATGAAGAATTGCAAAGCCCAGATGGTATATTTTCCCTATGTTATGCTCTAGAGTTTCATGCACAGGGAATGAAATAATGCATATACTGATTTCATTGCAGGTATGAGATTTTTTTAAGTAACGTATCATATTTAATTTTTGACTCCTGTGAAATAGAAGTTGAGTATATTGTGGCACCTGAAAGAATGTTAGTCCACCTTAATGCTTATTTTTTAATGACTGTTTTCATAAAAAGAAAACAAACTTTCAAAAAGAAAAATACAAAAGGGAGAGAGTCAAATCTCAGAAATTGTATTACTACATTGCATTGTTGGTTTACTGCTAAAAAGAAAAACAATAAAGGATTGCTGCAGATAAAACCTAGTGTATTTAAATTCAAATGTTCTTGAATGAATTTACATTAAATCCAATTGAAATTTCCTTAGATTTCTGACAAAATTAGTGTTCTTAAATGTGTGACATGCTTTGCATTAAACTTACTAAAACAAAGTAGAAAATTTTCTGTTTACACTTAATTTGTAAATGGATCTGAATATTTTAAGTTTTTAAAAATTCTTCCTTTAATCACTAACTGTGTCAAAAAATGTTAACTGTGAATCTTTATAATTGACATCTTACGCCAGCTTCTGCTGCATTGTGCTATTATCGAAAGGATACTTAGTGTGATTCCACCTCCTTCGTCCCAGATTTAAAAAAAAAAAAAAAGAAAGAAAAAAGCCTTTAAGCCCTGAATTCAGCAAACTGTATACTTTGTACTGGTTGTGATTTTCTTGACTAAACATGGAGCCAGAAACTTTAATTTGACTCAAGTAGCTTATTAAATAAAATCTTATTTTACTTTAGACAGGTAAGTGAGATGACAGTTTTAAGAATAGCTTTTTTTTAGGGACACCTGGTTGGCTCAGTCAGTTGAGCATCAGACTTCGGCTCAGGTCATGATCTCGCGGTTCATGGGTTCAAGCCCCGCATTGGGCTTTCTGCTGACAGCCAGCTCAGAGCCTGGAGCCTGTTTCAGATTCTGTGTCTCCCTCTCTCTGACCCTCCTCTGTTCATGCTATCTCTCTCTCCCGTAAATTAAAAAAATAAAATAAAATAATAAATTAAAAATAAATTAATTAAAAAAGAATAGCTTTTTTTAGGTGTGCCTGGCTGGCTCAGTTGGTGGAGCATGTGACTCTTGATATTAAGGTTGTACGTTTGAGCCCCACATTGGGTGTTAGAGATTACTTAAAAATAAAATCCTTAAAAAAATAGCTTTTTTTAGATAGCTATTTTGTATAGTTTCATCTCCATTCTTTCCACTTGACATTATATGTCATAAAGAAAGTTACTGAAAACTGTTTTTCTTTTAAGGTACATTAATCTCTGCCACACTTATTTGGATGTTTTAATTGGATATCTGAAGTATGTTTTTGGTTTTTCAGATTGAATTTACCAGATTTTCATTTTCCTAATAGAGATTCAAACAAATTTAATGTTTTCTTTTCTTGCTCTGCAAATAGTATTTAGTGCTTTTTGTATCACACTCATTCATTTTTACAAAGACGTATTCATCAACTCTGTGTTATTTATTGTTTATCTTCTTTCCTCAGATTTTGCCAGCATTATGTGTCCTCATATACCATACAGACATAAACGTAAGTAATGGAGAAGCTTAGATTTGGGATTTTGCTCTTGATGGGACTGGAAAGTTTATTTATTGTTTAGACTTTTGTAAGTGTCAGCATATATTTTAACTTGTGAAGCTTCCACAGCTTGTAACTGTTTTTCAGAAACAGGATTAAGGTTATATTAAATTTATATCTTATCCAGACAGCAATAATGCTAATTTTGGAGAAGATTCACATATATAATATATCTGTATCACTGATGTATTTTAAAGTATTGGTATTTATAAAGAGGTAAAATATTTACAAAGCACCTTCATGAAGTGCCCAGGTGGCTTAGTCTTTTGGGCTTCTGACTTCGGCTTAGGTTATGGTCTTGCAGTTTACGAGTTTGAACCCTGCATTAAGCTCTGTGCTGACAACTCAGAGCCTGAAACTTGTGTCAGATTTTGTGTCTTCCTCTCTCTCTGCCCCTCTTCCACTCATGCTCTTTCTCTCTCTCAAAAATAAATAAACATTAAACAAAATTTAGAAAGCACCTCCATATTTCTTTAAATCTCTTTTGATTCTTTTTTTTAATGTATGTATGTTTGTTTGTTAGTTTGTTTATTTAGAGAGTCTGAACCAGGGAGAGGCAGAGACTAAGGGAGAGAGAGAATCCCAAACATGCTCCTCACTGTCAGCACAGAGCTCTACATGGGGCTCGATCCCACAAACCATGAGATCATGCCCTGAGCTGCAATTAAGAGTCAGACACTTAACCCACTGATCTACCCAGGTGCTCTTCATTTGATCTTATAATAGAATAGATATTGTCACCATTTTACTGAGTAAAAATCTGAGCCTCAGGGAAAGATTAAGTGACTTATCCAAAGTTGCAGGGCTTATAAGAGTCATAGTTGACTCTGAGATCTTCTGATGACAGATCTTGTGTGGTTTCTCTGAAACCATACTGTCCCACAAGACAACACTTGGAGGTACAGTATTGAAGAATATCCAGTATAGTTTTAAATGCAAAGGCATTTTTAGATGAGTTGGTCATTACATGAGATTTGCTTAAGAATTTCCTATGTATATTCTGGCAAATTTTTTTAATTAGATAATCCGAAAACTCTCCTTAGTGTAGCAGTGCAAAATGTTACTCTTCCATGGGGTAAAATAATGAATAAATTTCAGGGAATCTGGTTTTAATTCTAGTGTTCAGATTTGGCATCTCTTGTTTTAGCTAAGATCTCTTTCTGATTTGTTCTGTGTTTGTGTTTTTATAATCCTGTGTTTTTACATACATACATAATATGAATGTGCCTATGCCACAATTATGAGTATGATTTGTTATTGCAATGAAGAAAATACATCTACGCTAACATTGTACCACATTTCTTTAGTTTATTTTAGAACTTTAAGCTCTTAGGAAGGAATACTTTTGCAACTAAAGTAACTGTCCATTTGTGACGTATTAGCCCAAAATACCATAAAAATTAAGTGAAACCTCTTTAGCTATATACTATCCTATTTTCAAAAAATATTAAAGTGACTTAGCAAAAGGCAAAAAAAAAAGTATCTTAAGAGAAAGAAGGAGGGGCGCCTTCGTGGCTCAGTTGGTTAAGCGTCCAACTTTGGCTCAGGTAATGATCTCACAGTTCATGGGTTCGATCCCTGTGTCGGGCTCTGTGCTAGCTCAGAGCCTGGAGCCTGCTTCAGATGCTGTATCTCCCCCTCTCTCTGACCCTCCCCTGCTTACTCTGTCTCTCTCTGTCTGTCTCAGAAATAAATAAAAACATTTAAAAATTTCAAGAAAAATAAGGAGTAAAATTATATAAAAAACTAATTTGTTGCTAAATTTACTGTTGAATGATAAATTTAATTTTAAGCATTCTGACATTAAAGAGAAAATAAACAAAATGTTTGATATTGCCATCAAGACTTTTGTCCGAGGACATTATGGAATTGACTACAGCCAAATAAAGCTTCCACCATCTACTGATCATGTTTATTTGAAAGCCAGGGATCACCTGGGTGGCTTAGTCAGTTAAGTGTCCAGCTTTGGCTTACGTTGTGATCTCTCGCGGTTCTTGAGTTCGAGTACTGTGTTGGGCTCTGTGCTGACAGCTCAGAGCCTGGAGCCTGCTTCAAATTCTGTGTCTCCCTCTCTGTCTCTGCTTCTCCCCTGCTCATGCTCTGTCTCTCTCTCAAAAATAAACATTTAAAAAAAAAAATTGAAAGCCAGGGGTATTAAAATGGCAAAGCGCTGTAGATATAGGTATATTTGTCGAGTTTAGCAAATACTCATGGATTGTTCCACTTAAGCCAGAATTGTGCTGTGGATTGTAGGCTCAAAGATAAGACCTATAGACCCTGCCTTCTAAGACCTTAACATTAGTAGTGGGCAAAAAGACTTGAAAGGAGTGAACTTTTGTCAATGACTTGTGCTGAATTTCTTTCTGTAATTTCCTTTTACCTTTCCAGCACTGTTGTGTGATAATTTTTATTCTCCTATTTTACAAATAAGGAGTTTGAAACTCAGTAAAATAACCTGAGGCCCATATGATGAATAAGGGCCATAGCCAAGGCTTGAAGCTAAGTCCAAGGCCTGTCCTTTTTCATACCATGATCACATAAACACACATGATGTGAAACAAACCAAACAAAACACAGGTGAAATAGAGGAATGATTGAAATGCTATTATGAGAGCACATGTTCTCTCTGGCAACCCGAAAGCTTCACTGAGAAAGTAACATTTCAAATAAGCATCATATGGAGAAGGATGGTGGTAGAGGTGGTGGTAACAAAGATGATTATTTTAATAGCTAGTATTTATTAAGGGTTGAAAATGTCCCAGGCACTAGTTTAAGCACTTTTCATATGTTAACTCATTTATTCCTTACAAAAATGAGATTGGTACCATCATTATCTCCCTCTTACAAATGTGGTAAAAGAGGCGCGTAGCTAATAAGTAACTAGTCTGTCTGATGTTACACAGCTGGAATGAGTAGTATTCTGTTAAGTTGAAAAGTCATGTATATGAGGAGAAAAATATTAAAGACTGAAGAGAATACTTAGGAGGTTTGGAGAATACAGGTAATTAATAACCCCAACACATTTACTGGGGAGTTAAGTTGCAGGGTTTTGAATCCTGTGTTAAGGAGTTTTGGCTTTATCTTGTAATCAATGCAGAGTCATTGAAAAATTTTAAATACAGGAATGATGTGCTCATATCTGTTAAGGTCAAATAGCTTAGAAGAGATACACAGGGTTTGGACTGGGGAAAGTATGAATTAAGTAGGCCTATTTTGCTGTCATAGTAGGTTTAAAGAAGTTGATGAAGGCCTGAACTAGAGACCGTAATGGCTAAGAGAGGAAAAGTTTGAATGTTAAGAGATAAAATAAGTAGGACTTTAAGAGGAAAGGATCAAAGTGAAGGAAAAGTAAAAATTACTTTGGTTTCTAATTTAGCAGTCCTCATAGATAATCATGCCGTAACCATCAGGAGTAGTAAAGCAAAAGGGTGAGACTGGTAGAGGAAGGTAATGAATTTATTGTAGGGCAGACACATTGATTCTGGTTTACTTGTTGTTCCTCCATAGCAGTATTTCAAGAAGGAAAAGGCGATACAGATTTGAGATCTGTCAGTATTTAGGGGATTCATGAGAATATGGAAAAGGGGCTAAAAATTGAATTCTGAGAAATTCTCTGCATTTGAGCAGTGGCAGCAAGAGAAGAAGAGCCAGCAAAGGAGTTGTTAAAACTAGAGAGATGGAAGAATAAGGTATAAAACAAAGATTGAGGGGAAATATGGCAGAAATTTAGCAGTTTCTGAATCACACAACATCTTGTATACTACCTTAAGAGCTGTATATCCTTTTTATGTAGCTGATAGTGAACCAAAGAATAATGGTCTAATTTGTGTTCTGGATTGATGATTTACTTAATAAATGGAGTGTAGATTTTAGGTGAAAGTAAAGTTGGGAAGACAAATCAGTGGTGACTTTGTAGTATGGATGAGAGAAAATTAGCATCAGTGTTAGAGCTCAGACGTTAGGAAGACTAGAGAAAACTTGCAAAATTTTTCGATGATAAATTTGCTGGGTTTGATGTGGGTGTTAAGAAAAGAGGAAGTCAGGGAGGGATATTTTCCAGCTTTCTAATTTGGGTTTTAGGGTGTAGAACACAACGAAAATAAGAATAGCAGCAGGCAAAGGAATGAAACAGCAGGAATGACTTAATTTATGGGATAGTGACTAGTGAGAACACTGGAGAAGCTGGGTTGGGGTGTGGAGATAATCTGTTGGTTTCTGGACTATAATATGCCCGTGTGACATTAGGAGAAAAACTAAATATTGACCCTTAGGACTAGAGAAGACATCTGGACTGATTCAGGTTAGTCTGTGTTTATTGCTTTCTGGTTATTGTGTTTCTCAAAGCTGATTTGCAGTTGCAGTGATTCTGTAGCATTCCAGCCCTTTTTGAAGTTGTTCACCCATGGCTTGACATGCCTAGACAATTTTTAGTGTTACCTAACATTTGATACAAATCTAGCTTATTTTACTGCTAGTACAAATGAAATTAAACAGTTGTAGCAGATTGGTTATGTGTAAAGACTTGATTGTTAGTGACACTGGATGATAAGCATGTCAGGGATCCTGGAGACCACCCTCAGGTCCAGTGAACTGCTAGAAACAATTACTGAAAAGCTGTTACACTCATGCTTACAGTTCATTACCACAAAAGGATACAGATTCATTTAGGAGAAACTCCGTTTTTTCTTTTCTATGTAGAAAAAAACCTAGTTCTTCCTCGCTGTGTGTTTATCTTTAGTATGTCTCCTTTATTACTCACACAGAACACTGCACTTCTGACACTTGTGGTCGCCACATGTGTGGGAGTCTTCCCCACAACAGAAGCCAAGTCTCTGACAGCAAGTGGGTATCCTACAATTTAATTTGATTGTGACATGGTCTGCCTGGAGAGAGTGTTGGGGCCCACAGGTTAAATGCTCAGCTCTTCCAGATTTTCCCAACCCACCCCAAGACATGCACACTAAATGCCAGTCGCAAGCCTAGGTTATCACCTGTGCTTATGACAGACTGGCTATAGATTGGAAGTTCCAACAACCCCCTCCTTGAGTTTGATTAGGTTAATTTATCAAAGTGGCTCACAGAACCCAGGGTAATACTTATATTTGCCAGTTTACTAAAGGAGATGATAAATGATACAGATGAACAAACAGTCAAGAGATCCGTAGGGCAAGGTCTAGGAGGGCCCTGAGGCAGGAGCTCTGTCCTCGTGGAGGTAGGGTGCACCACCCTTCTGGCGGACACCTGTTTACCTACCTGGAAACTTACTGAACTCTGTCCTATTGGAATTTTTATGGAGGCTTCCTCATGTAGGCATGATCGATCATTAACTCTATTTCCAGCTCTTCTCCGCTCTCTGGAGGATGAGGTATAGGGTTGAAAACTCCAAAACTTCTGATTAAGGCTTTGTCTTTCTGGCAACCAGTACCCATCCAGGAGCTCACCCAAAGTCGCCTCAGTAGAAGATTGCTCCTACTACTGCTCTTAACCACTTAGGAGTTTATAAGAGTTTGGGAGCCCTGTGTCAGGGACAGGGTTAAAGGCAAATACTAGAACAAGAGAAGCTCCTAGTACTCTTATAACTTTAAAAACTACCAGGTTTTAGCACCTCTGTGCCAGGAATCAGAGGCAGACACCTATATATAAATATACTACTCACATATATAAATATATGTATTTCCTATTATGTCACAAGATTAAAATCAACAAAGGCGAAAAGCACAGAAGGCAGAGTTTAGGAGAAACGAGATGCAAGCTTCCAGTTCTTCTCTCCCGGTAGACTTGTAAGGACAGTGCTTTATTTTCCCGACAGTCATGGGTGACACATATGAACACGTGAAATACTGCTAACCAGGAACCTTCTGAGCTTTGGTGTGCAGATGTGTACTGGGAGTCAGTCACATAAGCATGGACAGCCCAGCCCATATGATGGCCCTTACCTACTCAGACTTCATCCTCTTCTGGAGGTCAAACTGATACAAGTGTGTCCCACAAACTCAAGCAAACTAAAAGAGGTACTCACCATAAAATCACACTGTTACATAGCTGTTTGCCCAAGATCTGAGGTATACAACATCATTAGGCAGGATAACCCAAGAGTTCAGAGGTTATCTCAAAGGAGCTGATCAAGGGCCAGTTCTTTCTTTGGAATGTGTAGAATGTGAGTACCTCAGGTCTCCTAAGTTACCCTTTATTGCATATATGGATGAAATGTAAGTATATACTTGTAACTTGATTCAGCTCTAGTTGTCTCTGAAGCATGTGTGAAGTTGACATTTCATAGACATTCCACAGACTTCTAATCTTCTAGAAAATGCTGTACATGTTAATAGCATTTTCAGTAATAGTACCTAACAGGACATTATTTGTTAGCACATTTATTCGGAGTGGAGACCAGTGAAGGTCTTTGAGCTGAGCATATGCTTGTTGGAAGACTTGGTGTTGCTAGAGATTGTCCTTTGGTTCATATACTAGTTTTCAAGAAGACTGTTACTTCAAAACATTAACCATGTAGAGTTGTCAGTCTTTTGTATGAGTGCATATGTGTTTTCTCTTGTGTGTCTGGAGATCAGCTTTCCTGGTAGTCTTTAAATATATGAAATATTGTCTGAAGTAAAAACTTTTAAAGCTTTCTAGCAGAGAAAAACAGACATGAATGTGGTAAATAATTAAAGTAGACCAGGATGCTGAAGACTTTGTTGGAACATCATTAATCAGATTATTAGCTAGAAGGAAAAGAGTACACTCCTTGACTGTTAGCGGCTGTAAGAGCCAGGTAGTTTAGCATACAAATCAAGAAAAGGGGAAATCCAAGAAAAAAAGAATAGTAGAGGGAGAAGGTGTAAAAGAGCAGAAGCACTTCAAATGGGAAGAGACAACAAGAGGTAAAATTATGAACATCAGAGACATAGAACAGTTGTTAGCCTGATAATGGAGATGAGGAAAGAAAATTTTGATGAAAACAGAAGAAGCTAGAGTGGCCTGATAATTTTATGCTGTGAATTTAAAAGTTTTGAGAGCTTTTTTCCACATGAAATTTTCATTGAAGACCCAGTATATTACTAAACAAAATTAAAGAGAGACTAGAGGAGTCTGCAGTTTCAGGAGGCCTAAGACTTTGCTGTAGCCTACCTTCCCCCATCAGTTTTTGAGATACTGTCCCGGAGATCCCACTGAAAATTATTCACTGACCTCAGCTTAGAAACCTTAAATATTTCATTTTTCTAATCCTCTGTATAATAGAAAAAAGTGATTTTCTGCTAGTAGCGGGTGCCACATGAGGGGGGGAAAAGGGTGAGCAGCCTCCTAAAACACAGGCCAAGTCAACTAGTATTGTTTTGTGAACATGGTTTATTCAGACACACTATTATAGATAGGTACTTGGGCTGTTTCCTGAATTTTGTAAATATAAATAATGTAGCAGTAAATAATCTTGTGTATTTTCGTATTATTGGGGATACACTTAAGAGTAAATCCCTACAAGCAGGATTGCTAGGTCAAAGAATGAATGCACTGTAATTTTGTTATATACTGCCCAAATTCCTTGTCTTAGAGGCTGTGCCATTTTGTATTTCCAGCAGCACCATACAAAAGTGACTTTCTCCATAGCCTTACAAATAGCATGTGTCACATTTAAAAATTTTGCCCATCTAATGGGTAAAAAACTGTATATCAGTTTTAATTTGCAGTTCTTTTTTTTTTTTTAATTTTTTTTTAATGTTTATTTTTGAGAGAGAGTGAGACAGACAGAATGGGAGCAGACGAGGGGCAGAGAGGGAGACACAGAATCTGAAGCAGTCTCCAGGCTCTGAGCTGTCAGCACAGAGCCCGATGCGGGTCTCAAACTCATGAACTGTGAGACCATGACCTGAGCTGAAGTTGGATCCATGACCAACTGAGCCGCCCAGGCGCCCCTAATTTTCATTGTTTTAAATGAGTGAAGTTGGACATGATGTTGTATATTTAGGGCCATTTTTATATCTTTCCAAGTAGCCTGTTTGTTGTATTTATTGCCTGCTTTTCTATCAGATTTTTGGTCTTTTTCTCTTAGTTTTTAAGAGCTCTTTATATATTAAAGATATTAGCTCTCTGTGATATGTATTTCAGATACTCTCTTAATTTGTCTTTTGTCTTTTTATATTTTGCCATGCAGACTTCTTGCTTTTTATGTGATCAAATTTATCAATCTTTTGTTGAATCTAAATTCTTTTCCTGAGGTAATAAATTTTTAACTATGTTAAGGAAATTTCCATAAAATCCAATTTTGAGTTTTGACATCAAGAAGAGTGTTTAAGGGCACCTGGGTGGCTCAGTCGGTTGGGCAACTGACTTTTGCTTAGGTCACAGTCTCACAGTTCGTGAGTTCGGGCCCCACTTTAGGCTCTTTACTGACAGTTCAGAGCCTGGAGCCTGCTTCAGATTCTGTGTCTCCAGCTCTCTCTACCCCTCCCCCACTCACATATACATGCAGAGTCTCTGTCTCTGTCTCTCTCTCTCTCTCTCTCAAAAATAAACATTAAAAATATTTAAGAATGGGTGTTTAATTTTTCAGTGGCTGTGGAGATCAGGATTTTTCTCCTTAAATCTATTAATATGACATATAAATGATATTTCTAAAATTGAACTTTCTTTGCATTTCTTAAATAATTCCATTTGATCATCATATATTGTTTTCTTAGTGTAGTATTGGATCGTATTCACTGATGTTTTATTTAGAATTTTTTGCACCAGTATTCACCTAAGTGATACTTGGTCTGTGGTCTTTATGCTATCTTTACTAGGTATTAATATTATATTTTTATAGCTTTTTTGAAGTTTAGGTATTAACATTATGCTTCCTTTATTTTTTATGCTCTGAAACAATTTATGTAGCATTGGGGCTATCCGATCTTCGAAACTTGGTAGTTTTGCCTTTGAAATATTTGGGTCTTGGTACTTTGTGTGGGGTTAGTTCCTTGATAATTTTCTTTATCTTTGCTATGGGAATTGACTTGCTTAAGCTATGTGTTCAGAGATCAGTTTTTCTAAACCATTGCCCTAGGAAATTACTAATTTCATCTAGATTTTCAGCTCTACTTCCATGTACTATTTACTATTCATTTTCTAGCTTTTGATATGGGATTTATTTATTTGCATCCTTTTAGTTGTATAAATTTTTAGGGATATGAACTTTCCATTGATCACTTCTTTAATAAATCCGTTGTTTACTAGGATGTAGTGTTTTCATTGTAATTTTTTCAAAATTTAGTTTTTTGGGTATTTTCTCTTTCATCCAAGAGTTGTAATATGGCTCTTAAATTTCCACACAGAAAAGCCTTTTAGGTTTTTATTTTATTAATGTCTAGCTTTTTGTGTTGTAATAATTTTATAGTATTTCTGACATATAATTTATTGATGTTTTCTTTGGACCTAACATGATTTTTATATTCCATATGCAAATTATATTATCTATTAGCAAGGTATAAATTTCAATATATATTCATAAGATCTGTATCTTCATTTTTTATCTACTTCTCTCATACTGAAAATCTACTGTGTGTGTGAAAATCGATTACTTATATTTTTACATTTTTGTCTTACATCCTTTTAGTTTATGCTGTGTAATTGTGTTTGCAGGGTTATTTGGTGGATAGATTTTATAACTGTTATTTCTTTACTGTAAATTGTAGGATTTAGCTTTATAAAGTAGTCTTATTTGTTCTTTGTAATGCTTTTTAGCCAAAGTTCTGGTCTACTAACAGGATTGTAGTCTCTGTTTTCTGATTGTTTACTTGGTGTACCTTAGTTCATTCTTTTATTTTTAGCCTTTTCGAATTACTTAATTTTAGATGTGTCTCTTGTACACAGCAGAGAGTTGGGTTCTGTTTTGGGAACCAATTTAAGAATCTTTTTCTTGTTTATAGGTGAGTTAAGACTGTTCACATTGTTTGATATGTTTGGTTTTAGCTCTGTCACATTATTTTGTATGATATTTTGGGTGTGTTTTATTTTTCATTTGGTGTGCTTTTTTTTCATTTTGTTATTTAGGAAGGTTCGTTTTGTTCTAATGTTACCTTTTTATTTATACCTTTATAATGCTCTTTTCTTTTACTCTGGTTTGACAGATAGTGTTTTTTGACTATTATCTAATACAATAATTGATGAACTTTATTCTTTTTTCTCTTTTGTCTTGCCTCATCTCTCATTTTTGAATCGTTAGGCTTATGTCTTTTGCCAAATTTAGGGTATTTTCTGCCATTATTTCTTTAAATATTTATTCAGCTGCACTTCTGCTGGAACTCTGATGACACAAGCATTAGATCTTCTGTTATTGTTTCACAAATCTCTGAAACTCTGTATTTCTTTGTGATTTTTTTTTTATTTTTATTTTTATTTATTTCTAGGAGAGAGAGAGAGAGAGAGAGAGACAGCGTGAGCAGGGGAGGGTCAGAGAGAGAGGGAGTCACAGACTGAAACAGGCTCCAGGCTCTGAGCTGGCAGTCAGCACAGAGCCCGACGCGGGGCTCGAACCCACGAACCGCGAGATCATGACTTGAGCGAAAGTCGGACGCTTAACCAACTAAGCCACCCAGGCGCCCCTCTTTGTGATTTTTTTTAAAAATATAATTTATTGTCAAGTTAGCTAACATACAGTGTATACATTGTGCTCTTGGTTTCAGAAATAGATTCCCATGATTTATCACTTATATACAACACCTAGTGTTCGTCCCAACAAATGCCCTCCTCAATGCCCATCATCCATTTTCCTCTCTCCCCCAGCCCCCATCAACCTTTAGTTTGTTCTCTGTATTTAAAAGTCTCTTATGTGTTTGCCTCCTTCTGTTTGAAACTATTTTTTCCCCTTCCCTTCCCCCGTGGTCTTCTGTTAAGTTTCTCAAGTTCCACATATGAGTGAAAACATATGACATTTGTCTCTCTCTGGCTGACTTACTTCACTTAGCATAATACCCTCCAGTTCCATTCACATTGTTGCAAATGGCAAGATTTCATTCTTTCTCATTGCCAAGTAGTGTTCCATTGTATATATAAACCACATCTTCTTTATCCATTCATCAGTTAATGGACATTTGGGCTCTTTCCATGATTTGACTGTTGTTGAAAGTGCTGCTGTAAACATTGTGGTACATGTGCCCCTATGAATCAGCACTTCTGTATCCTTTGGATAAATTCCTAGGAGTGCCATTGCTGGGTTGTAGGGTAATTATTTCTAATTTTTTGAGGAACTGCCACACTGTTTTCCAGAACGGTTGTACCAGTTTGCGTTCCCACCAACAGTGCAAGAGGGTTCCCATTTCTCCACATCCTCACCAGCATCTGTTGTTTCCTGAACTGTAAATATTAGCCACTTCGGCTGGTGTGAGGTGTTGTCTCGGTGTGGTTTTGTGCAATCTTTTTAAAAATATTTATTTTGAGAGAGAGCGCTAATGGGGGAAGGGCAGAGAGAGAGGTTGATGCTGGGCTCGATTTCATGATGACCACCTGACCGACCGACCAACTGTGGGATCATGACCTGAGCTGAAACAAAGACTCAGATGCTAAGCCTTAGCCAACTGAGCCACCCTGAGGGCCCTCTTTGCAGTCTTTTTTGATGCTTGTTTTCCTGTTATTCAGATTGAATGATTTGTATTGATCTATCTTTTGAGTTTGTTGATTGTTTTTTTCTCTTTCTCCATTTTAACAGTGAGTTTTAAATTTGGATTACTGAATTTTTTAGTTTAAAATGATCATGTTTGGGGAGCACTTGGGTGGCTCAGTTGGTTAAGTATCTGACTTAAGTTGTGATCTCACAGTTTGGGAGTTTGAGCTTCATGTTGGGCTCTGCACTGGAGGAGCAGCGCCTCCTCGGAATTCTCACTCCCTTTTTTTCTGTCCCTCTCCTCCTCATACTTTTTCTCTTTTCTCTCAAAATAAATAAACAAAAACTTTTTTAAAAATTTGTTTGGTTCTCCTTTATGTCTCCTGTTCTTTGCTGCGATTTCCTATATTTAGTTGTTTTAAATATGTTCACAATGTTCACTGAAGTATTTTTATGATAGTTACTTTAAACCTTTGTCAGAGAATGTCCGTCTCTGTCATCTCTGCATTGAATCTATTGACTCTCTTTTCTCTTTTGAGTTGAGATGTTCCTGGTATGACAAGTTGTTTTCATTTGTAAGCCTGCACATTTTGGGTGTTCTGTTACGGGACTACAATTTCTATTTAAATCTTGTTACCTGTTACTGCCGCACGAGGTAGTCGACAGGCTTTGTTGACACACACCACACCCGCAGGTCCCCTTCAGTGGGGAGGCCTTAGTACTGTGTGTGTGAGGCCGGGGGGGAGGTGGGCTCAGCTCTCACGCACAGCTTTCTTCTGTCCCAGCTTTCAAGTTGCAGTATTTCTGTTTTTCAGAATATTTACCTTTATAAATTTTTCCTCCCCTCTTATTTCCACTTTTGTTAGTCTGTGATTTGTAATGAACTGTTTCCTCAAGCATCTCTTAGTTGAATGAAGCCCATCCTCTAGTGAAGAAGGTGTCAGCAGATTTTTCTGAAAAAGACAGATATTATAGGCTTTTTGGGCCACATGGTCTCTGTCCCACTAATATGAGGTAGTTTTAAACACTTAACTCTCCTTAACCTCTCCTCTTCTTTGAAATCTTACACATTGGGCATGGTTTATACTCTGTGCTCTTCATTTGGGCACCTTTTTCAAGGGCTTTGCAAATAATTTTCCAACGTTAAAATGCCATCTTCCTTCTTTTATCTGTTTACTTTAATAGTCTAAAGAAGTAACTAAAGCATGTTTGAAAACCACTGGTATAAACATGTGACCTTTCTGGTCTCTTCTAGACGTAAAGCAGCACGATGTATCTTGTTCTATATATCAAGTGTTTCCTTGTGATTATTAGATACTCAGTTTGTGGGGCAGAGAGAACAACTTTTCTGCCTGTTTTTAAATTCATCTATTTGGTATAGAAATGCATAAATGGGGTAGAAGTTGTCTCACACTTCGTCTCATTTTGTAGAGTGATTGATCTGAGGTAGGCATTGAGAGTTCTCTGCTGCTTAGTAGACTTATCAAGTAAGCAGACGTTTTTGCCACCAAGCTAAAACATAGTTTAATTACTTTTTATGTTACCACCTCTGAGTTCTGTATTTTAAGCATTCAAAACAATAACTGGTAATTCTTTTTTACTTCCTATAGATTCTTGTAGATACTGTTTGGGCTCTGTCATACCTGACAGATGGAGGTAATGAGCAGATACAGATGGTTATTGATTCAGGGGTTGTGCCATTTCTTGTGCCCCTTCTGAGCCACCAGGAAGTGAAAGTTCAAGTAAGTATTTTAAAATTTTTCTTACCTGTATAAAATTTTGTTTGCTATAACTTGTTGACTTGAACAACCAGAGTTCAGTTTGGTCTATATGTACATATCTTCTATATTTCTCCATTGTTTTATTGAACCTCATTTTGTTGGTTTACAAATATTTATCTCACCCAGATATTTTGCAGTTTCAGACTCCCAATACCCAGTTGTCTTGAGCCCTTAGACATCTCCTCTAAGAACTTCTTCAAGCATTCCATTGCCATTTAAACCAGACAAAAAATATATCATCATCTCCCACAAATCTGCTCCTCCTTATGTATCTCCTTTCAGTAGACCACATAGTCCAAGTTTGAAACCTTGATTCCTCCTTTCCTTTCCCCTCCCTTACAAAGTTCTGTTAATTCTTATTATATAGCTTATGAATCTGTCTATTTCTTAAGTATCTAGAGCCACTGATTTAGTTGAAGACCCATTTTTTTCTGTCCAAATAATGACAACAGCACCCTAACTTCATTTTCTCCTTATTCTTCTCACTCTAATTAGGGGTAGGTGGCTGATAGATGTTCATTCCACTTCTACCAAAGGGACTTTCTAGATGGAAATGTGTGCCCATTCCAGACCTTTATTAAAGTATTTCTGTGGGACTCGTCTAGTAATTGATTAAAAATAGCTCCTGTTAAAATGAACCTTTACTTTTTAAATTTTTATTTTTTTAAATTTTTAAAAAAAACTTTCAGTAGTTTTTCACACAGTTTTTCTGTGTAGTTGCATTTTTTTTATAAGACTATTGTTTAAAATTCAAAATTGCCTCTCAGTTCTACATACTACTTTCTCTAAGAATACAGTAAGTATTAATCATTCACCCCTTGCATTTTTACATTTTCTCAGGATTATGAAAAATATAGAATCCGTTTCCTCATAAACAGATAAATGTATAGAAAGTATTTTATTCCCACCCCAGACAGCAGCACTCAGAGCAGTTGGCAACATAGTGACTGGCACCGATGAGCAGACCCAGGTTGTTCTCAACTGTGATGTCCTGTCACACTTCCCAAATCTCTTATCACACCCAAAAGAGAAGATAAACAAGGTAAGGCACATAGTATCCTCACTGGAGCATTTCTTTCTCTCTGTATAAACTGTCCCCTTGTTTTCTCTTGCTGTCTGTTTGATCATAATTTTCTTCTCAAGCACTGCTTCTCAGATCACCTCTGCAGTTACTTTGTTATAAGTACTGCCCTGATAAAGTAACCAGTGTGTGCATTTATCTAGCTAGCTAGCTAGCTAGCTATCGAGTAGTTTATTGTCAAGTTGGTTTCCATATAACACCCAGTGCTCATCCCAACCAGTGCTTTTATTTAAATAGATTGGGCAGTAGCAAGGATCAGTAAGTTAGTACCCACGAAGTGAGAATCCATACAAAATCTCTCAGTGGATGGCTGGTATCCTTTATAAACAGATCATAACTTAATTTCCCTATGAAATCAGATTGGACCAAAAGATGAAATGCCTAAATTAAAGGATCAAAAAAGTCTTTTTTAAAATTTCAAACTTTAGATACAAACTTACTGTGAATTGTTAAATATATACTTAAGTACCTCAGTCTTTTCGTATTTGTCTTATTTCACATTGCATACAATTTTTAAGGTTCATCCATGTCAAAGCCTGTGTCAGGATTTCATTTCTTTTTATAGCTGAATAAATATTCCATCGTGTGTGTATATATACCACATTTTGTTTATCCAGTCATTTGTTGGTGGACACTGGAGTTTTTTTGTTTGTTTGCTGTTGTGAATAATGTTGCAGTGAACATGGGTATGCAAGTGTCTATTTGAGTCCCTGCTTTCAGTTCCTTTGGGTATATATCTAGGAGTAGAACTGCCCAGTCATATGGTAATTCTATGTTTAGCTTTTTGAGGAACTGCCAAATTGTTTTCCATAGTGGCTGTACCACTTTACATTCCTACAAGTACTGTATGAGGGTTCCAGTTCCTTTTTTTAAGTTATTATAGCCACTCTAGTAGGTGTGAATTGATGTCTCAGGGATTTGATTTGCATTTCGTTTAATGTAGTTTTTTCTGCCTGAAATGCCACCATCCCCCAAACCAGCAGAATTGATCATTTCTTGTGTGTCTCAGCTATATTTATATAGTTGCTCAACTATAATTTGACAGTTGGATTCTTAACAGAAAAGTATGTTGTCAAAAACGCATTTTATAAATGCATTTGCTCCAATGAAGGGAAAGAAGCCAGAGTCTTTTAGACTCTGGGCCAGTTATTTTTACTGTAGAAATTTCAATAATATAGGTGATTTTTACAGCAAAATGTAGTCCATAATTGGAAACAGAGCTGAGAAGTGAGGCTGCTGGACAGAAGTGAG
Organism: Proteles cristata cristata; assembly: GCA_017311185.1. Lineage (NCBI taxonomy): Eukaryota > Metazoa > Chordata > Mammalia > Carnivora > Hyaenidae > Proteles > Proteles cristata. Next base: position 1,268,928 of record JAESUZ010001598.1, read on the forward strand.
TGCAGAGAAATTCTGGCATGTGATCAGCATGCTCTAAGTGAGGTATCATGGGGGGAAAGGGTTCACATACGTACTTGCTCGACCTCAGCAGCCACTTAATTTCCTTAGAAGTTTTTTATCTTGAGCATTTTTGTTATTTGGACTTGGGATCATCATGGGACCCTCAGGTAGAATAAAACTTAGGTTTATTCCCTCTGCTTATTAGTTTAAAAGTTTGCAAACCTACAAGAAATTAGTAAAAATGGTATAGTGAATACCCATATATACTCTAAACACTGATATACCAGTTGTTAACATCTTCCCACAATTGTATGACAGTGTAAATTTACAGTTAGCTTTTTTAATTGTAGAACAGGAAGAAGACACAACATTTGACACTAAAATTACAATAGACCTGCATGTTTGTGATTGATAAATCCTTTAAGGTTATAGTAAAATGTGTTGTACAGACCCATCTCAGACTAATTGGACACCTAAGTTCTAAATATATCTTGCAAGTAAATATTTTTACAGTAAAGCAATGCTCCATCTTACAAATAGTTTTAACAATCTATTAGGAAATTGAGTCTTTTATTTATTTCTATCATTATCTTTTAGAAGGAGCAAGCTGCATGAGTAAAGATTTTTTGTCTGTTTTGTTCACTGCCATATTACCATTGTCTCAGATAGTGCCTAGGGGCACCTGGGTGGCTTGGTTAAGTACCTGACTCTTGATTTTGGCTCAGGTTATGATTGTGATCGAGCCCCATGTCAGGCTGTTGACAGCACAGAGCCTGCTTGGGATATTCTCTCTCTCTCTCTCTCTCTCTCAGAATAAATAAATAAACATTAAAAAATAAATAAGATAGTGCCTGGATTATGTAGGCATATATTTTATTGGATAAATGCAAGGTTAGTGGGGCCCAAGTGTTATGGATGTTTCCTTATAACGTATTTAAAATGAGACACTCTCTGTCATCTAATTACTTTTTAGATCCATTTCCCCTAATGCAACTCAAGTGATTTTGTTATAGTTTATGTAAACTGCATAAAAATAAAAATACAAATGCATTAAAAATAATTTTTCAAACAAAGGTACCTTCTATTTTGTTCAATCATAGGAAGCAGTGTGGTTCCTTTCCAACATAACAGCAGGCAACCAGCAACAGGTTCAAGCTGTAATAGATGCTGGGTTAATTCCTATGATCATTCATCAGCTTGCTAAGGTCAGTCATATTATGAGTTTATTGTGTACATTAACATATTATAACCAAGATTTTTTAATGAAAAATTCATACTTATTTCTTTTTTAACCTTCAGGGAGACTTTGGAACACAAAAAGAAGCTGCTTGGGCAATTAGCAACTTAACGATAAGTGGCAGAAAAGATCAAGTAAGTTTGGAAAAACTCTTAGGATTGTTAATACTGGAAAGTATACTACTCTTTTATGTTTAGGAGATGCTGATTGTTCATAAGCCCTGTACTGTGTTCTTTCTGGGGAAAAGATAATTGTATAAATAAACATTTTTCTCTTGTTGCCTAGGTTGAGTACCTTGTACAGCAGAATGTAATACCACCATTCTGTAATTTACTGTCTGTAAAAGATTCTCAAGTTGTTCAGGTGGTTCTAGATGGTCTAAAAAACATTCTGATCATGGCTGGTGATGAAGCAAGCACAATAGCTGAAATAATAGAAGAATGTGGAGGTAAGAGCGCATTGAAGAAAAATAGTTGAGCATTGGAATGCTGAAAGATCAGTTCCTTTAAAGGCAACTAATTAGAAAGAAAACTGTCAGAAAACGTTGCAGCTCCACCATCAAAGTATGTTGCTGTTTTTTCTTCACTAGTTAGCATTAAGGAGGATTTTCCAGCAAAGATTAGTCCATACTTTGGGAAAATTGGTTGTGGAGGTCATTCCGTGACCTTAGAGATAAGGTTATGTTGCTTTTTAGGTAACATGAACACACCTCTTAAAGTTACAGTGTGTGAGAGCAAATTAAAGCTCGAGAGCTGCTATGATAGAGAAACTTAGACGCTTTGTTTAATCCAGAATTTCATAGAGTCCTTGATAGTAAAACACTTGTTTCATGTTACATCTGGTATGTGATACTACTCCATGTTGTCGGGAAAGGTTAATGATTTTGGAGTCATATAGGTATTTTTTTCGGTCTTGTGATTGCTAGAGCCGTATGTTGCGATTACTACCACAGAAATGACTTTGAAATTTTAATGAAAAAACTGTGATTTGAAATATTAAATATTTCTCTGGTTATGATATATGAGGTATATTTTTAAGGATACCTGTTCAATATGTATTACATTGCCCAAACCTTAATTTATTCTACCGTCATGTTTTATTTTGTATATTTTATTGACTATTATGTATTATATATATTACCCCTTTTATTTTTTTTTAAGAGAAAGCAAATACAATCACATCATAAAGTACTCAGACTGGAAATATTTTCTTAATAACAAGAAATTATCCTAGAGATGTTAAGGAGTTTTATATAGGGTCATGGAAGTAGATCTGCATACTCTTAATTCACTTCTCATTCTTGTTTTAAGATATTTTGAGATTATTTGAAATTAGCATTGTAGTGTAAATCAGAACTTACCCCAGAAAGTTTGAGCTGCAGAATTGTTAATTTTCAGCTTTTTATCAACATAGTTGCTTTGGTCTGTGGGAGGTGTACTCACAATTAGGATACATGTTTACTTAGTATTTTATAATTTTATAAAGAACTTTACATTAATTATCTTTGACACTTATATTCCCATTTTTCTGGTTTTTATATTACTGTTAGAAAAAAATGCAACCATTTCAAAATAACCTAGTTAAAAAAACATTTCAACAAAGAGTATTGTTAAGGATTTAAATTTATAGACTTGTGCATTTGATGCATGGAGTAAATATTTTGGGAATGTAAATGAAGGCATTCTACGGTTCTGAAAAATTATTTTCCAATTTCATTGTGGCTATAGGATATAAGCACCCTCTGTTTTTTTCTTTAAAGAGATTATTTCAAAATATAAAGCTTTGTCTTCTGTTTATATCAGTTAATCATGAAGTTTCTGAAAACACGTTTTTGTTGTTATATAAAAGTAGTAACATTTTGAAAACAAAAGGAAAGATAAAAATTACTATATGAGGTAGTAGGATTCCACTAAAGCAGTCTGAGGAGATCTCAGTTCAAATTCTGTCGCTGACTTGCCACTCAACCTAAAATAAACCCCTTTACATCTCTGTATGATAGCTTCCTCGTCTGTCAAATGGAGTGTTTAGGTATTTTTTAAACTGACTGCCTCAAATACCAGATAACCCTTGAGGTTAAGGGTTTCCAGAGACGAAGAAATTAGTGGGATGCTGGGTCTCCAATCAGAACTCAGAGTTTTATCTCTGTTTCAGACACGAAAAACTTGTCATTTTTGGGGTGTGGTGGGACGGTGTTATGAGTTCTGTAGGATTTTCTGTGACTAGAATGAGCGCAGTTTTTATTTGTGTCTGCTTGATTATTTGATTTTTTTGTTTTTATAAGGTTTGGAGAAAATCGAAGTTTTACAGCAACATGAAAATGAAGACATATATAAATTAGCATTTGAAATCATAGATCAGTATTTCTCTGGTGATGATGTAAGTATACATTAAAGTATGGTATGCCTACATGTACATTAAGACTTACACATACTGTTAAGTTTACTAAGAATTTTCCTTTTATCCTTAATATTACAAGTTTATACCATATTTATTTTTTTCTTTTTAAGTTTATTTTTGAGAGAGAGAGAAAGAGTGAGCACATGCATGAGCTGGGGCGGGGCAGAGAGAGTGGGAGACAGAGAGTCCCAAGTAGGCTCTGCACCATCACACACAACCCAGTGCAGGGCTTTAACTCATGGACCATGAGATTGAGAGTTGGTCCCTCAACCGACTGAGCCACCCAGGTGCCCCTATACTGTATTTCTATCAGATACTCTTGAGGTGGCATTTTCCACTTATTTTTAATTATCTAAATTTAAAAAAAAATTAATTATCTTCCATCAATCAGTTTTCTTTTTTTAAGTTTGTGTATTTTGAAAGAGAGCGCAGGGGAGAGGTAGAGAGAAAGAATCCCAAGCACACTCCATGCTGTCAGTGTGGAGTCTGACATGGGCCTCAGTCTCGTAAACTGTGAGACCATGAACTGAGCCAAAATCTAGAGTCGGATGCTGAGCCTACTGAGCCACCCAGGCACCCTTCAGTCCGTTTTTTTAAGTACTGTGTCTGAAACTTCATTATAAGATAAAAAATGTAAAAACAGTTCTTTGAGGGGCTGGCTTAGTTGGTAAAGCATGTGACTCTTGATCTTGGGCTTATGAGTTGGAGCCCCATGTTGGACATAGAGATTACTTTAAAAAAAAAAACAGTTTTTGTTACACTTGTAATCTGTTAAATGGGAAGAAATAGTACAGTTGACTCTTGAACAGGGTTTGAACCATGAGCGTCCGCTTATATGCAGATTTTTTTCAATACAGTACTGTAAATGTAGTTTCTCTTCCTTATGATTTTTCTTAGTAACATTTTCACTTCTCTAGCTTACTTCATTATAATAATACAGTATATAATACATATGACATACAAAATATGTGCTAATCAACTGTTTATGTTATCGGTGAGGCTTCCAGTCAATGGTAAGTTATTAGTAAAGTTTTTGGAATCAGAAGTTATACTCAGATTTTTGACTCTGCAGGGGATGGGGGGTTGGTGCCCCTAGCTCATGTTGTTCAAGGGTCACCTGCAGTTATAGAAATGATGTGTGCTCGTGGCGCCCAGTGGCTCATTTGGTTGGGTGGCCAACTCTTGATTTTGGCTCAGGTCATGATCTGATGCTTTGTGAGCTCAAGCCCCACATCAGGCTTTGTGCTGACAGTGCAGAGCCTGTTTGGGATTCTTTCTCTTCCCTCTCTGCGCCTCCCCAGTGCATCCACACACATGATCGATCCTCAAAACAAACATTACAAAACAAAAGAAATTATGTGTCTTTAAATAGGTAAAATAAATCTATAGATACAGAAGCTTAAGAATGGGGCAGGGGCAGGGGTGGGGGAGGGGGTAAAAAAAAAGAAAAGAATTTAAAACAAATTTTAAACGTGTGTTTAGTTTAATTAACTTGTTAATTAAGTTAAGTTTCTTAATAATGTTATTGACTTACTTAAATATTTTAATTTATTGATTGAAACATCATATAGAATGATTACAACATTCGTATAGAATTCTCTCATAAGTAAGTTCTGCTTATACCATAACATGTAATATCTTAACAGAGGCCTTTTTTTTGGTTTGCTTTTTATAGATTGATGAAGATCCTAGCCTCATTCCTGAAGCAACACAAGGAGGTACTTACAATTTTGACCCAACAGCCAACCTTCAAACAAAAGAATTTAATTTTTAAGTTCAGTTGAGTGCAGCATCTTTTCCCAATTCAATACGAAGCACCACCAGATGGCTACCAAATGACAAGAAGAACAACAACAAAAGGCTCCAAAACACACATGCCTCTTCGTTTTGATGCTTCTAAAAGCAAGCCATGTCTCAGTCACTTTGCAGTTGCCAAAAGTTACTATCACATGGACTGTAAATGCATATGCATGATTTCCTAAACTGTTTTAGAATTCTCCTTAACAATCTCAACTACCCTATTTTCCCTGTTCCCTGGTGCCACACGCTGACAACTGCAGTCTCCAGTTTAGAATATTCCATAGTGGTGGCATGTCAGCTGCCCACTTGATACTCCTTTGGAAAATGGTGCGCTGTGGATCAAGACACTTCGGTATGATGCATATACACGTTGGAAGACTTTAAAGAGGTGCAGTCTGATCTGAGCCTCCATCATTGTCCTCCACAAACATATTTTCATATTCTTTATGTGGAAGAATAGATTTTAAAGTACAAGCCAAATGATTTTCATTGGTGGAACTGACACACAAAAAAAGTAACTTAAAAAAAAGAAACTCGGTTATTGATTAAACAGTTAAGTTTTAAAAAAAAACTGTGCTTCATCTACCAGTAATTGATGTGTTTATTATCTGCCTCAGAAGCCAGGGTTGAAGGAAGAACCTTAGCTATGGATGGTAATGCTTTCGCCATTATACCTAATTTTTGAGAACAGCAAGCCCTATTTGACCACTCACTTCAGCCTGTGTGTTCCTGCTGTTTTGAAGTAATCAAATGCTGTGCATGGTATTTTACCTGAGCTGCAACCTGTTACGGACTTGAACTTCTGTTTAAGTTGAAAGCAAGAGTCCCTGACTACAAAGAAAAAACAAAATAAAAAACAACAACAAAAAAACAAAGGTCTAAGTACCAATTGGTGATGTTTTAAAAAAAATCTTGCTTTCAGCTTTCAGGAGTTAATATTTTTTGTTTTAAATTGATAATTGGATATGGTTGATTTATATTGGGTTTAAACTGTGGAGCCTTCATGTTTACTGTAATTTAGTCTTAAAATATTTTTTACTTAGTAACCAGTGCTTTTGATAATGTGGTTGGCAACAAACCAGCAACTATTTAGAAGTGTTATACAACTTCATTCTTTGAGTATTGGGAAAGTTAATTCAGATCCTACTCTCAAAGCATATTCACATATTAAAAGATTCAGACAAGGATCTGTGTAGAGGAATAATCTGCAGTTATTTGACACAAACCTGGTTCGCAGTGATCTGGCATTACTATGTAAAGTCATTGCTTTTGGTAAATTGTCATCTGACCCAGTTATTAATGAAAGAATATGGATTTGAAAAATTTTAAACTGAATGATTTGTGCTGTCACAGAAATGATTTTGTTGCTATTGTTTACTGGGTATTATTTCCCAATGCATTGATGTGAAGGGATAGAAAATCTAAACTAATGTAGTTATCCAATGGGGGTGTATTTACTGTGATGAAGATGAGACTGATGCCATCAGAGCTTTGTGAATCAGCTGGGGTGTTTTCACTGATAAACAACACATAGCAGGTGTGCATTCATTACAAATACATGTATCTGCCAAGGTGGAGCCACTTTAAAGAGTGAGTTTTGTCTTGTATCTAAAATGGATACAAGCGTATGTTTAAACTGCAAGATTTTTACTTGCTAGAGAATCTGTTTTAATATAGTGGTTTGGCCTCTGATTATTTATAGGTTTTATAAATTTTAGAATCAATTTCTCTTTAAGGTGGCTCAGATTTTTCAACTCTTGTGCACATAAAATTGAGTTGAAGTTCATTGTGCCTTTTTTTCTTTATCCAAATTTTGAGTTAAAGCTTCATATGGTAACTGCATCCTGTTCAGACTCTGTAGTCTAAATTTTTGAAACTGTGTGGTGTTCACTAAAAGTAGGAATAACAAAGTCAAAGCTAATTTAAGGTCACAAACTTCGGTGAAACCCTTGAAGTCCAAATCTTCTTGATATTGTGAATTGTACCCCTTCTGGTTTAGTTTCTTCTGGACTCTCCATCCTACTTACTGACAGTTACCTTTTAAATTTTGCACACGTTGAGATTAAATCAGGCCTCTACTATGCCGATTCCTATTTCCTCTTGTGTTTCAAGTGCAAACTAACATAAGTGAACATTAGCATCAAGTAGTGCAGACATATGTATGCATTTGCTTGATTCAATTTGTTGTGACCTTATCAGTTTGGAATTGGAATTGCACCATTTCTTAGACAAAGGAAACTAAGTATATTGCTGCACTTTTAAGTTTTCAGAACAGTGTTGAAAAATTGCATTGTTTTTATTTTTTTTAAACTCAGTTAAAAAAGACTAAAACGTTCTTTCAAAAGAGGCATCTAAATGTGTTCCTAATTTTGTATATGGGCTTAGGTTTTGTAACCAATAAAAAAAAGCTGCTATCAAATCCGATAAAACATTGAAGAACTTATTTCTAAAAGTTTCTTAATTTCCTAGTTTTGTTTTCTGCATGGTTAAATTTAAATTTGAAATTATTTTTTAAACATCAACCACAGTAGAGGCAAATCATGAATTACTCTTTCATTGTATTTTAGTATGTCTTTTCCACTATCACAAACTAGGGCAATAGCAGTGCTATACTTAAGAGTATTTTGTGACAAATAAGAAGCACCCACATCTTTATGAATTTCCAGAGCTGCTAGACAGTACCGCAAAATAGGTGGCTTAAAACAATAGAAACCTATCATTACACGGTTTCGGAGCCCAGAAGTCGGAAATCAAGCACTGGGTATGGCACGCTGTCTCTGTGGGCTCTGGGGAGGACCCTTGTCTCTTACTGGCTTCCAGTATCCTGGCAAAGCTTGGTGTCTCTTAAGGCTCTGCTTTCACCATCGTCATGTGGCATTCTCTCTGCATACCTCAGGTTCAAATACCATGACTTAGAAAGGCCTGGTGAGAAAATGGTGTGCTTGTGACTTTCATGACACAACAACGACATAATCATACTTTACGGCCTGTCTTATCTTTGAAAACAAGTAACTATGGAAGATAGTAATTGCACTAAACTGGAAAATTTTAACCTGTGAGATCGAGGTGGTGGCTATAAATGAAATCTTGGATTAATTAAAAGAACAAAAGAGCAACCAAACTTTTGAGTATACAAATATTTTTACTTTAGTATAATGCCACTTCAAATTATTTTTGAAAGAAGTCAGTGTACAAGTAAATAAATGTGATAGTACTTCTACGTAATTGTGCCAAGACTTCCTTCAGAAGGATTGTCCTTTCTCTGGGATTAATTATTTAATTATTGCAAATGAAAATTTATGAATGTCAGTTGTCTTACGGTGACGGTTATGAGTTTTTGTTAACTCTAGTTGAACCGGAGTTCAACTATTTGGAGAAAGAGAATATAATTTCTGTTCATTAGGCTATAGGTTTTAAAGCCTATAACCCAGGGAGTGCTCTGTATAACCCACCCCTCATATGTCTATAAAGTTTAAAGGAACTCTTCATATAAATGTTGTACTTTATTACATAGCTAAAAATTAGGAGTAGAATGATTCTCAAATATAGATTCTCTATATAGAGATAAGAGTGTTATGTGTTTACCTATATGTATCGATGGTGCTCAGTACTATATTGAGAGAAAGTGTTTGGGAAAAGGGACGCGAGAGTGTCGCCTATGCACCTCCTTAGCCTCCTTATTTGCCCATGAAATCCCTCAGGCACTAACTCTGACCTAAATGAGGGGGTTTCTCAAACTCTGTAATACTGACATTTTAGGTTGGCTAATTCTTTGTTGTAGGGGGCTGTCCTGTGCATTATTGGATGTTTACCAGCATCTTTACGCTTAACCCACTAAGTACCTCTGTACTCCCCAGTCACAACAACCAAAATTGCCTCCAGGAATGGCCACATGTTCCCTGGGGGCCAAATTTGCCCAGGTGGAAATCACTAGTCTAAATTAATTTCTGTAGGAAACTTCTCTACTCAAGTGAGACAGCCTAAAGCCTCCCTTTTTGCTGTGTAAACAGTCCCAGACTTTGCTCAGATGCATCAGATAGGGGAGAAAAACAGATGCCTTTTCTTCATTCTCCATTTTAGGAGCAATCAGAGCCAGCATTATCACCCATCTGGAGGAACTCCTGGTAACACTAAGTCCCATCTATTGCAAAAGACTTAGGAGAGACACGGGGAGATGGAGGAACTACTAGCTTTGAATTTATCTTGTGGCTATAAAAGCAAGGTGTGTGAAATAAGCAAATGTGGTGGTTGCCCACAATTTTCTTGACACTATCCTGCAGCAGTGTTTTTCAGACATTTTTAGGTGAGATACTTAAGTCCTCTAGGAAAGCTGAGGTTGGACCAGAAAATCACATAGCATGCATAGTTCTGAAAAACATTTCTTTGAAGCATTGTGAGAGACTGGCTGCATCGGGAAGCTTACAAGTTTATTAAAAATGATCAAAAGCAGTGGAACTATGGTTGAGTCATGCTAAAAAGGATGTATTCCCTGCAGGGAACTTCTACAACATCCCTCTTCCATACCCTAACAAAACTGCCCTCCACCTTCTTAAGTCTATTTTTTCAAACTGTGGTACCCAAATAAATGCAGCCTTCTGCCAGGTAATGTGTAACTCCACAAGATAAACACGGCATATCTTTACAGGACAGCAGTTCTACTCGATCATAAGTAAAGCAGTTTTATGGTAATACAGGCCTAAGCATGAACAGAATAAAGGCCACATTTTGCATAACATTTTAAAGATAAAATCAGATTTTTGAGGCAGGCCATTTTATGGAAACATTCCGTCAGGAGTAGGAAATGGAGATTTGGAGAAGCAACGATGAAACACTAAATGATTCTGTTCTACTTTGTTGAGTAGCATTAGTTGTTACCAACTCTTAATACTGAACCAAAGGCACCACTCTTTTTTTTTTTAATATTTTTATTTATTTCTAGGAGAGAGAGAGAGCGTGAGCAGGGGAGAATCAGAGAGAGAGGGAGTCACAGACTGAAACAGGCTCCAGGCTCTGAGCTGGCAGTCAGCACAGAGCCCGATGCGGGGCTCGAACCCACAAGCCACGAGATCATGACCTAAGCGAAAGTCAGACGCTTAACCGACTAAGCCACCCAGGCACCCCAAAGGCACCACTCTTAAATGACCATCTTTATAAATAAACTTTTTGTTATTCCTAGTTAGCAGAAGAAGCTGATCTGCTTTCATCAGTTGCCTGCCTCACCCTGAACACCCCATGCATTTCAGCCACCAGCTTACAAAGTCGTTCCTGGAACTGGTTCCTGTCACATGGTGCATCCCAAGACCCCGAGAATAGAGTGTGATGTGACTAGGTTCTGGGTACGATGGAATAGGAACATCCTATTATCTGGACACTTAATTCTATTTTTTCTAAATTTTTTTTAGTTTATTTTGAGAGAGAGCACAAGCAAGGGAGGGGCAGAGAGGAGAGACAGAATCCCAAGAAGGCTCTGTACATTAGCACAGAGCCCGAGGCGGGGCTCGAACTCACAAATCGCAAGATCACGACCTGAGCTGAACTCAAGAGTGCAACACTCAACTGACTGAATCACCCAGGCGACCCTGTACACTTCAATGTGGAGAAGATTTTTTTCAATTATTTTACCCTTCGTCATAATTAGGCTTGTGATCAAGTAACAGCCTCAGCTCCTCTTGTCATCAGCTCTCTTTGACTCAGGTTGGCATTTATACTTTCAAACCTAAATACAGGAATTTATAAGTGCTGGGGTACCTGGGTGGCTCATTTGCTTAAGTGTCCAACTCTTGATTTCAACTCAGGTCATCATCTCACGATGACCTGAGATCATGAGATCGAGCCCCACATCAGGCTCTGCACTGACAGCGTGCAGCCTGCTTAGGAATCTCTCTCTCCCTTTCCCTCTCTACCCCCACCTGCTTGTTCTCTCCCACCCCCCTTAAATTAAACTTTTAAAAAAGAAATTATAAGTGCCATATTTCTGATTTCAGCCCACTTTTTCCTCATAAGATCAGATTGTATTTATATGTGTCCTTTCCATGTCTTCAGGCATGTAGGAAGCACCATAGTGAGTTAAAGGGAATGAAAGAAAGCAAGTAGAACTAGAACAAAAATAATGATGGTGAGCAGGATTACTAGGGGCATGGGAGGAGGGGCTAGAGAGATTGGTAGGGGCCAGTCCCCACAGCGGTTAAGTCATTCTAAGAGCAATGGGAAATCACTACTCATCATTATTATTACACTTTATCATTACTTAAGAGTGATGATAGAAGAATCGTGTGAAATAACAATCATTGGCCAGTAAGGTAAGGACAGGAAATGTTCTTGGGGTTAGTGATGTCTAGAGGTCATATTCGTGAGTGTGAAGCACTAAGGCAAGAGAGGCTCAACAACTTGGTCCATGAAGTGGATGGGAGCAAGAGATACTCAGCAGCTAAAATAGGAGTTGGTGATGCCTTAGATCTGGAGTTTGGGGAGAAGCAAGTATCAAGGATGATTTCTAGGTTGCAATAACTGATGAGTGGCAGTAACATAAGACAGGAAGACTGGAAGAGACCCAGACATAGCAAATAGAGGGTGATGAGTTCAGTCTGGGTTGTGTTGAGATATCTAAATGACTGTCAAGTAGGGCAGTTAGAAATACTGGTCTAGGGGCACCCGGGTGGCTTAGTCGGTTGGGCGTCCGACTTTCACTCAGGTCATGACCTCACGGTTTGTGGGTTCGAGCCCCGCGTCGGGCTCTGTGCTGACTGCCAGCTCAGAGCCTGGAGCCTGTTTCAAAGTCTGTCACTCCCTCTATCTCTGACCCTCCCCTGCTCATGCTGTCTCTCTCTATCCTAGAAATAAATAAAATATTAAAAAAAAGAAAGAAAGAAAGAAATACTGGTCTAGAGCTTAGAGGAGAGAGCTGCTAAGCTAGAGATTGGAACCCTCTGCCTGTTTTGGTGGTTATTAGTGCAGGGGGTGAGGATGAGACTGCCTGGGTCCAACATTTGAAGGGAGAGTAGGGCTCAGGGCAGTGCTGTGGAGTTCCAACATCCACTGGGCATGTAGTGGAGGATGAGCTTGCGAAAGGAACAGAGGGTATGGATAGAGGGGTAAAAAGAAAATGCTATGTGTTTCCTCAAAATGGAGGGAAAAGAGATTCTGGTGCCCAGTGATGCTGTTGAGAAGTCAGGTAAAGTAAGGACAGGAAGTGCCCTTTGGGGTAGTGATAGTGGAGGTCACCAGTCACCTTAGTGAGAGCTTGATCACTGAGACAATGAGGGTGGAAACTAGGGTAGGAAGGACTGAGGAGTGGGGACACAGTATGGGGACATTGAATCTGATCAAGTTTTTAGTTTGCTCTGAAGGGGAGGGCAGGGTCACTGTAGGGTGATGTGGGGAAATTGGTAGGGGAAATCCAATTGAGAAAGATGCTGAATATACATGAGAAGAATGATCATCAATTTTCTAAGTTATAGGAGACAATCCAAAGCATAGGTGGCAGGATGCTCACTTCTTCAGTCAGCACTTACTTAATTGAGCAACTAGTATATGCCAGACTCTAACAGGTGCCAGGGATACTCTCATTAAACAAGCCCGACACAATTCCTGGCCATATGGAGCTTATACTTTGGTGGCAAGAGACTAGCAATAAGTGTATAAATAAATAATTTATCTGGTGTTAGCTTCCATATAAAATATATAAGGAATAACTAAGGAAGTTTTGAACTTGTGCTCAGTGCCAGAAATCATATTTTTAAACTGTGGTAAAATACACCTAACATAAAATTTACTATCTTAACCATTTTTTTTTTAATGTTTACTTTTAAGAGAGAGAGACTGAGTAGGGAAGGGGCAGAGAGAGAGAGGGAGACAGAATCTGAAGCAGCCTCCAGGCTCTGAGCTGTCAGTGCAGAGCCCCATGCAGGGCTCAAACCCACAAACCACTGGATCATGACCTGACCCCATGTAGGACGCTTAGCTGGTTGAGCTCTCAGGGCACCCCTACCATTAACCATTTTTAAGTGTACAGTTCGGTAGTATATTCACATCATTGTGCAACCATACTCCATAACTTTTTCATCTTGCAAAATTGAACTCTAGCCATTAAACAACTCCCCTTTACATCCTCCCCCAAGCCTCTGGCAACTTCTGTTTTCTGTCTCTAGGAATATGACTACTTTAGATACCACATATAAATGAAATCATAACACTATTCCTCTTTTTGTGGCTGGCTTATCTCACTGAGCATAATGTCCTCAAGTTTCATCCATGTTGTAGAATGTGACAGGATCTCTTTCCTTTTTATGGATGAATAATATTCCATTGTATGTATATACCACTTTTAAAACAAGAATAGGGGTGCCTGGGTGGCTTAGTCGGTTAAGCATCCGACTTTCGCTTAGGTCATGATCTCGCAGTTCGTGGGTTCGAGCCCCGTGTCGGGCTCTGTGCTGACTGCCAGCTCAAAGCGTGGAGCCTATTACAGAGTCTGTGATTCCCCCTCTCTCTCTGACCCTCCCCTGCTCACGCTGTCTCTCTCTCTCTCCTAGAAATAAATAAAACATTTAAAAAAAATAAAAAATAAAACAAGAATAATTTTTTAGCATAAGTACCCTAGTGATACTTTAAGTATTTAAACTTTTTTTTTTTTTTTTAACCTGAAACTCAAGTTTACCTGGTCATCCTGTATTTCATCTGGCTATCCAAAAGTTAAAAGACAGGCTTGGTCAACAGGAGTTACAATCTTTTTAAACTCTGACTCCTTTCTCCAGTGCTAAGTCTCTAAGTAACAGAGGCTTAAGGAAGGGAGAGGGGAGAAGGTTAAAAGCAAACAGATGTTAGCAAAAGCAGAGAGGAAAGGTTAATGTGATCAGGACAAAGTGGCACTTCATTAGAAGAGGGCTATAATTACCATTTAAGAAGTCAGCATGCAGGGTCAGGAAACAAAGGGGGTTCTGGCTTCCGCTATCAGTGGCAAATTACTTTGTCTGAGGCTGTTTTCCTATTTGTTAACTAAGAAAACATTGACCTCCTAGGGTGGATGTGACGTTAGAAAACGTTAAAAAAATCTAGTGTCAAGCCAATATGACCTATGGCTCTTCTGCCCCATACTTTTGCTGCTAAAGCTTCTGTACAGCGACGGAAACAATCAGCAAAACTAAAAGGCAACCAACAGAATGGGAGAAGATATTTGCAAATGACGTATCAGATAAAGGGTTAATATCCAAAATCTATAGAGAACTTATCAAACTCAACACCCAAAACACAAATAATCCAGTGAAGAAATGGGCAAAAGACATGAACAGACACTTCACCAAAGAAGACATCCAGATGGCCAACCGACACATGAAAAAATGTCCTACATCACTCATCATTAGGGAGATACAAATCAAAACCACACTGAGATACCACCTCACACCTGTCAGAATGGCTAACATTAATTCAGGCAACAACAGATGTTGGTGAGGATGCAGGGTTTCTTTTGCACTGCTGGTGGGAATGCAAACTGGTGCAGCCACTCTGGAAAACAGTATGGACGTTCCTCAAGAAATTAAAAATACAACTACTCTACGACCCAGCAATTGCATTACTAGGTATTTATCCAAGGGATACAGGGATGATGTTTCAAAGGGCCATATGCACCCCAATGTTTATAGCAGTGCTATCAACAATAGCTGAAGTATGGAAAGAGCCCAAATGTCCATCCATGGATGAATGAATAAAAAAGATGTGGTATACACACACACACACACACACACACACAGGAATACGACTCAGCAATAAAAAAGAACGAAATCTTGCCATTTGCAACTTCGTGGATGGAACTAGAGTATTATGCTAAGCGAAATTAGCCACTCAGAGAAAGATAAATATCACATGACTTCACTCAAATGAGGACTTTAAGATACAAAGCAGATGAACATAAGGGAAGGGAAGCAAAAATAATATAAAAACAGGGAGGGGGACAAAACATAAGAGTCTCTTAAATACAGAGAACAGAGGGTTCCTGGAGGGGTTGTGGGTGGGGGGATGGGTTAAGCAGGTAAGGGGCTTAAGGAACCTACTCCTGAAATCATTATTGCACTATGTGCTAACTAACTTGGATGTAAATTATAAAAAAATAAATTATAGGAAAAAATTTAAAATTCCCTTGGAAGAGGCAAAAAAAAAAGAAATAGGGTCAGAGTAAGCCAAAACAGCTTTAAAAAGCCTGCTGGTGGCTGAAAATGCCTTGGCCCTCCTCTCTCCTGAAGGATTTGCATGGGCCTAATTCGAATCTTTCGTCCCTAAAATTCTCCCCAGTCTATTGGCAAAATTTCTAACATTTTGGACTTCACTTTGTTGCTTAAGGTATTGACAAGGTATTGAACCTTGTCAAAGATCAAACCGCATCAGAAGGTGTGGCTCTACTACCAGTCCTTTGGGGTTGGGCTGGGAACAGATTTGGTCCAGGCAGGCGACTTCAGCAAGATCCCGACTCCTCTGAAAAGCTCTAGGCGCGGCTGGGTGGCGGGAGGCGAGGCGGGAAGTGAGGCCGCTCAGCCGCCCGCCCAGACCCAGCGGCCCCGCCCCTCCCCGGCGGCGCGGCCCCGCCCCTTCCCGGCTCCCTGTCTCCCCGCGCGCCCCGCCGCCGCCGGAAGCATGGACGCGGGCCCCGCGCTGGGGGCCGCGGCGGGCCGCTCGCTGCTGCTGTGCGCCGCGCTGCTGGTCGCGGGCTGCGCCCTGGGCCTGCGCCTGGGCCGCGGGCGGGCGGCGGCCGACCGCGGCGTGCTCGCCTGGCTCTGCTACGACGCCCTGGTGCACTTCGCCCTGGTAAGTGCGGCCGCCGCCGCTCTCGGGACCCTTCCCTCCGCAGTGGCGGGGAGTTTCCTGCGGAGGACCGGGACCCGCTGGCCGCCCCCAGCCCTGGAGCGGGAAGTCTGAGGAGACCGCGGAGGTGCCCGGAGGCCGCGGTGCTGCGCCTCTCGGTTCCCTGGTCTGTAGAAAGCGCATCTTCCCAGGGCTGCCAGTTCCTCTACCAAATTAAAAACAAGCGAACAAAAAAAGAATCTCTGAAAAATATTTCTGCACTGTGTTATGTTTGATTGTAAGCAGCGCAAAGGCCTTGGCTTGCTTGACTTTGTAACCTGCACATAAATGTTGAACTGAAGCTAATGGAGAGCGGGAGAGTTTTGAATGTTCCAGAGAGAGCAAGGAGAGATGAGGAGAGCACTGCGCAAAGTCAAAGAGCCTGTACCAAAACAAACAAACAAAAAAAACCCCTAGTGCCTTAAGAGTGATGACCCTGTTTTGGATAATGACTGAATGTATGCCAGGCACAGCGCTGTGTTTAACATTTCCGATCTTTACAATACCCTGTAACGTATTTACTGACCCTGTTTTACAGAGGAGAAAGCAGGCGCTGCGAACTTATGTGACTTTACAGTGCCACCCAGCTGGCATGGGTCTGAGTTTAGTCTGGCTCCAAAGCTTGCACTCCTTGTATCGAATCAGGCTTTGAGAATCGTATCCCACATTATAAATAGCCAGGAGGTTAATATGTAAGGCAATTCTATTGAAATGCCCCCTTCCACTATGCACACACTTTTTTTTTTTTAAAAAACCATGCCAAAATAGCTTTTTTACAAATTTGACCTTGCTTAATCTAGGCTCCCCTGTGGTTGATGTGTCACCAAAGTCTATGGTATTGAGAAAGGAGAAAGCACAGTCTTTCATAATCATTCATGTTTAGTTGGATGTGTGCACATACCAGGTGTTGCTAGAATGGAAATACTTTCTTTCCTAATAGTTTGCACGTGGAAATAAGAGACAGTGAATAGTTCCTTCAACTCCTTTATTTATGGAATTGACTTTTTCAGCTATCGTTGGACACAAGGTCTCCCAAAGAGCAGGAGCAGTAAAACAGGTGGCTAGGCCCGCTTAAAGAAAATGTATTATGACATACTTTAGTTGTACAAAAATGTATAATAATACTAAAACATAAACCCATATGTCCATCACCTCATTTAACAAAATCAAGCCTGCTTTTCTGTTGTTGTTGTTGTTTTTTTAATGTTTTATTTATTTCTGAGAGACAGAGAGAGAGAGAGGCGGCACGAGCAGGGGAGGGTCAGAGAGAGAGGAGACACAGAATCTGAAACAGGCTCCAGGCTCTGAGCTGGCAGCACAGAGCCTGACGCGGGGCTCGAACCCACGAACCGTGAGATCATGACCTGAGCAGAAGTCAGACGCTTAACCGACTGAGCCTCCCAGGCGCCCCAAGTCTGCTTTTCAAGCACAGCAGTTTATAGGTAACACCACCTACATCTCCATTTGTGGCACCTTGGGATATATAACCCGATGCCTGGAGTCACTGCTCTGGCTCCTTCCCTTCTCTGTCCTGAAGGAAATGTCCCTCCCACAACTCTTATTTTACCTGTCCCAGCTGCAGAAGAGTCCACTGTATGAATGCGCCATACCTGAGCTTTTTAAAAAGTGCATATTTTTCCCCACATATTAGAACAATCAATGACATAAAACCACTGTGGGCTATTTTATTGATATTTTATGTCTGTGAAATTGGGATGTATCTTATCATTAATGATGAAATACGATAATTTAATCCACTCATATTAATGGATATGTTTGTATTTTGCTGTTTGCACACAGTGCTTCGACTAGCATCTGTTTATACTTACCTTAGAGATCAGTGAGGGGGGCGCTTGGATCAAGGTCAAGGCCTGCAAGAAAAACGCATGCCCATATTCTCTTTGGTTGGGAGTTTACTGCATGAATACCCAGAAGTGTGGCATAAGCTGGGATTGGAAAACAGAGCTTCACGGAGAACTGAAATGACAACTAGAACCTGAGGTGCCTATTCTTACCCCTTGAAACTTCTCAGAGGGGAGGAGATGTTTGGATTTATTGGCCACCATCAAATGCAGAGCTCCTGGTTCAACAGTGTTTCAAGCCAAGCATTCCAGAGGCCATATCAGCTCCCTGCTATCCAACCGGACTGTGGTCGCACGGGGCTGCCATGCCCGTCTTCGGTTTAGTTGGTAACAGCCAGGCTGATTTCCCACCAGTGCACCTTGAAGGAGCCATGGCAACGTGCATAGAGAAATCAGTGGTGTGGCTCACTGTTTCTCAGAGTTGGCCTTGGGCATGCTGTGCACTGGCACTTCCTGGTTTTTCCTCCTCATCTGCCATCTAACTAAGCATTCTAGGCATGGACAGAGCATGGAGGGAAGATATGTAATCCTGTGTTTTTGGGAAACATATCCTGATTGACTAGAGCACAGGGTCTACCTAGGAAAGAAGTAAATATCCTGGTTGATTCCCCCACGTGCCACAGGGCAGCACAGTGAGGGCCCGATGGTACCTGCACATGCAATGGGTGCAGTTGGCAAGGAGCTGCAGAATTAGGCTCCCATCTTATATGGAGTTGCTGGTGACCTGCTCAGACTTCTCTGGGGATAGTCTTTATCTTTACTCAGGATGTAAAAAAATCTCTGGGGGAGGAAAGGCAAGGTCTTTCTCTTTGCCACTCTGGAACATCTTGGGAGGGAGAGGTCTCTGCAAGCTTTACTACCTTGCAGTGTCTCCTTGTATAAATATTCTTAAATTGGTGTAAATGCCTGTGCTCAGGGACTTCAGACAGTGCAGGAATACGAGATCTACCTGGAGAATTCTCTCCCAGTGTAGTGCATGCCGGATTGGAAAGGATAGAGGGCAAGAAGGGGCTAGAAGAGGCAAGAAGATCAGCTGAAAGAATTTGCAGTATTTTAGGAAATGAAAAAGGGCTGAGCTAAGGTGGTACTGGAAGTTAAAATGGGGAGGAAAGTTAAATACGAGAGACCTTCCAGGGGAGAATGTTATAGGTCACAGTGACCACTTATACATCGGAGGTGGAGATGCTGTTGGAGTTTAGAATCTAGCAGACACGGACAGTGTTGACAATGTTAACGAAGACAGGAAGATCAGATATTAGAACTATGAATCTGGGGTTCTGGTGTGTAGTTGAGAAGGGATGGTCACAAGGCAGCTGAAAATGCAAGACAAGCTGGTGAGACAGATCCAGGGCAGGATGGAAAGAGTTGAACGTTTTTGCTGCGCTGGAGGAGACAGCAGGAACCTCTGGGAGTGAGTGATTTCTGAACAGGAGAGAATAGAAAGGTACAAATGCTGAGGACTGAGACCAGAATCTTTAACATGTGTAAAAATGTGTATATATTGAACAAGCAGGAAGGAGAGGAGCCAGGAAGGGGATACAGTGGACCAGACCAAGAGCCAGGATAGTGCTGGGCCCTGGGACCCAAGGGAAGGAATTTCAAGATCATTGTTAATTGTTGTGGCACCATTTAAAAAAAAAAAAGAAAGAAAGAAAAAATGGTGAGGGCTGAGTCAGAGCCTCTGGGTCCAGCAATTAAGAAGCCATTGGTAGGGGGCGCCTGGATGGCTCCGTCGATTAAGGGACTGACTCGGTTTTGTCATGATCTCATGGTTCTTGAGTTCAGGCCCCGCGTTGGGCTCTGTGCTCCACTTGGGATTCTCTCTTTCCCTTTCTCTCTCTCTGCCCTTTCCCAGCTCGCTCTTGCTCTCTCTCTCTCTCTCTCTCTCTCAAAATAAATAAATAAACTTAAGAGAAGAAGAAGAAGCCATTCGTAGGGGCTCCTAGCTGGCTCAGTTGGTGGAGCCTGCAACTTTTGTCTTCGGGGTCATGAGTTCAAACCCTGCATTGGGTGTAAAGTTTACTTAAAAAGAAAAAAAAAAGAAGTCATTGGTAAAAGTGGTATTGTTTGAGAAGCTAAAGACAAGGGCTAAGCAGATGGGATAGAAAGGAAATGGAGGCGGCCTGTGAAGACCTCCAGAAGATTTGGTGGTAGGAGAAAGGGGGTTGTAGGAAGGGAGCTGACGAGACATCGAGGGACCAGGCAAGGGTTTTGGGTTCTGTCTGAGACTGGAAGGTCTGGGGGGCATCTGTGAGCAAGGGCCTGGTCCAAGGAAAAGTGAAGGGGCAGGGAGGTGGGCTGTGCAGCACACACTGTCTGGTGCAGTGCCTGGCTGCGTGAATTAACCTACAGCAGAGCAGAACCTGCCTGAATCTACCACAGCTTGTTCTCACATCAAGCCCATCTGACTAGTTTCTCCCACACTTCTCTCGCTGAGGGCATGACTTAGGCTTGTCCATCAGGGTGAAGGGTCATTGTCATGGAAAACATGGGCCTCAGTTATTTGCATTTATTCTCACCTTAACCCCCATGGGTCTTTCTTTACGAAGTCCTGAGTCCCAGTGGCTGCTCAACTCCCTATTAATTTGTGTATTTGGGACATTACCCTTTTCCATTTAGCATCACCATCTGTTCCCACCTTCCACCACAATCACTTCAGCCTCTGACTCTTAGGATTCTAAAAATTTCTTCCTCCTCCTACGTGCTTTATCATTAGGTCTCAAGTTGCCTTTTAGCTCACAGTCTGTTACTGTCTCTGTTTTCCCTTTCCTCTTTTGGCATTATCCTCTTCCTTGGGTTTGCTCTAAGATAGATATCCTCTCTGGTGAATGCATTTATAGTCTTTCATTTGGCAGACCTGGTGAATCACAGTTGGTTTTGCTATATACTGGTGGTTAAAGCTTTGTGGTGGTTAATTTTCTGTGTCAGCTTGGCCGAGCTGTGGCATGTCCAGTTATCCTGAGTGTTCCGTGAGGGTGTTTTGGCTACGATTAACATTTAGGGGGCGCCTGACTAGCTCAGTCGGTAAAGCATGCAACTTTTGATTTCAGGGTTGCGAGTTGAAGCCCCATGTTGGATGTGGAGCCTACTTTAAAATAAATACACTAATAATTAAATGGCATTTAAGTTGGTAGACTGAGCAAGGCAGATGGTCCTCCCTAAATGTGAGGAGACCCCATCCACTCAGTTGAAGGTCTGAATAGAACAAAAGGCGACCTTCCTTAGAGTGAGCTGGAATGCCTCCTGGCCCACTGCTTTCACACTGGCACATTGGCCTTTTCCTCCTTCAGTCAAAGTGAAACAGTGGCTTTTCCTGGCTCTCATCCTGCAGCCTGTGGACTAAAACTACCCCATCAGTTCTGCTGGGTCCCAGGCCTCAAGCCTCAGACTAAAACTACATCATCAGCTTTCCTGGGTCTCCGGCTTGCACTCACCCTGTGGGTCATGGCTCTTGTCAGCCTTCATAATCCTATAAACCACTTCCTTAGGCTGAGTCTCTCTGCATGTGTGTGTCTGTGTGTGTCCCCATCCCGCCGGTTCTGAGCCTGGGGAGAACTCTAGCGCAAGCTTTGAAACGATGCCAAATTGCAGGTCCAAGGAACAGCACCCATAGTGACCCTTGGCCTCTCTCAGGGTGTGGGTGCATGGCCCTTGCAGCTCTGCAGACCAGGACTCAGTTTCTCTTCTAACATCATGAACAAGACATGCCACCTAGCAGTGGGGACGGATGTCTGTGTAGCCATCCCTCAGAATGAAATCCTATTCTAGGGGCGCCTGGGTGGCTCAGTCGGTTGAGCGTCTGACTTCGGCTCAGGTCATGATCTTATGGTTTGTGGGTTCGAGCCCTGCGTCGGGCTATGTGCTGACAGCTCAGAGCCTGGATCCTGCTTCAGATTCCCTGTCTCCCTCTCTCTCTCTGACCCTCCCCTGCTCACGTTGCCCGTCTCTCTCTCTCTCTCTCTCTCTCTCTCAGAAATAAATAAAACATTAAAAAAATTTTTTTTAAAGAATGAAATCCTATTCTGGTGCTCCTCGTGTCCGCCAAACTTGAGTCTACCTGGGTGCCCGGTGCTGTGCTGGACACAGACAGAACAGATGGCCCGTGTCCTCTCAGAACTTCGAGAGCAGTGGAGAGTTTTCCCCTAGGTGTTTCCTATGGAGAATAACAGTTATTAATGTCACTCTCTGTGTGACCCATGTGAGAAATTTCTTTTACAGTTTAGTGCTGGGAGAAGCTTAGTTTCTCCTTAAAAAATTAGTCTGTCTTATTGCTTTCTCACAGCAAGAGCAATGTAAATGTTTCTCCTTTTTCACTTGGCTGCCTGGAAGCTCAAAACCACATTAAACTTTATAGTAACAAAAGAAGGTCTGCATATATATATATGTTCCCACTCCCCTCCTGATCGGGATTCTTAATTTTTTAAATATTTTTTATAACGAATATTTAAAAATTTTTAAGTACATTTTACCATTTAATTGAATGTCTTTGTTGTAAGTAACCTAAAATATAAGATGAAGTATATAAATCAAAAAATTTTAATGCAGCTAAAGTTATTTCCTTTGAAATGGAAGAGATACTCTAGGGAAGTATCATGTTGATTTTTTCCCCTTTGTAACACTAAACACAGTTTGTAACTATTTTGTCTTCCTCTATGCCCAGTACCTGGCATGGTGCCTGGTTTGTACCAGCCATTCTGGAGAATTTGTTAATATTCAATGAATGGCAGAATGATTCTGTGATTTTACTTTATAGTAGTTATCAGTCACATGTTAAGCCACAAACAGCTCAAATATCTAAAAGGTCAGAATGCTTTTTCTGCATCAGTCTTTTTAAGACAAAATTGGTTTAAATTGTTTTTTTAATTATTTTATTTCTGTAGAAAGAGCGCACACAAGAGTGAGAGAGAGAGAGAGAGAGAGAGAGAGAATCCCAAGCAGGCTCCATGTCCAGTAGGGAGCCTGACTCGGAGTTCAGTCCCACAAACTGTGAAATCATGACCTGAGCCGAAGTCAAGAATCAGATACTTAACTGACTAAACCACCCAGGCGCCCATTTTTTCAAAATTTATTATTGTATTTTATTTTTAGAGAGAGAGTGTGTGAGAGTGAAAATTGGTTTAAATTGTATATGCCCATGATCATTGCATTTACATAACTAAAAGGAAGAAGATAAAACTAGCTAGAGATAATTATGGTTAGTACTCTTAAGAATAGTCTTCCAGAGGGGCGCCTAGGTGGCTTAGTCGGTTAAGCGTCCGACTTTTGCTTAGGTCGTGATCTCGCGGTTCGTGGGTTCGAGCCCCGCGTCGGGCTCTGTGCTGACTGCCAGCTCAGAGCCTGGAGCCTGTTTTAGTCTGTGACTCCCTCTCTCTCTGACCCTCCCCTGCTCACGCTGTCTCTCTCTCTCTCTCTCCTAGAAATAAATAAAAATATTAAAAAAAAAAATAGTCTTCCAGAGCTTATATGAAAATATATATCCAGATAAATGCTTTTCAGAGTTCTATTTACAAAAATGGGGTCATACTAACCATTCTTTGTTGCTTTTTTCACTTAACTGTTTTCAGTGACCATCTAATATTAGTATCTCTTGAATTGCTTCATAATTTTAAATAACTGCAGAGGACTCCATTATACTTTATTATAATTTATTTAACCAATCCATAACGGTGGGACTTAAGGCTCTTTTCAGTTGGTGGCAGTTATATGGAAGGTTCTCCGTACATTTTTTTGAACTTGTGTTATTTACTCAGGATAAATCCTGAAAGCAGGATTGCTGGGTCTTAAGGAAAGGAGTTTTTAAAGACTCTAGAAAGATGGTAACCATTTATATTCCCATCAGCTACTTTCTCACACCTGTGCCGGTGCTAGGTGTCATTATTGAATCAGATTATCTCTTTGGTACTGGTTCAGGTCTTCTTGGTCTCATCTGACCCTTGACAAAATGTTCTGTCCAGCCACAACTACAGCCGCCAACTCTGACTTTGACTTCATTCTCTTCCCCGAGCAGACACACCTGCTCTCGCCTCTGGCCCCTGGTCTCTTGGACGCAGCTGAGGTGTGAGTTTCTTGGGACCCACTCAGCTTCCACACACCTGCCACAGGATGAACCTTTGGCAGTGATATTTGGGAGCACCAGGATCAATTCTTCTTCCTCTTTTCCCTGGAGATGGACTCCCCAGAGAAGCAGTAGTTCATACAGGCTCTGGAAAAATTCAAGATTGAGACAGCCAGCCTGTTACTGAGTGCTGTTACTAAGTTACTAAGCTCAGTAATGCAGCCTCAGACCTGGTTCGTCCTTCTCTGTCTCATTCCCCAACCCCCACCTGCTTCCACCTTCCAGTCTTCCTGGGAGAACAACCCCCATAAAAGTATTAGAACACAGTATAATGCTTTCTAGGGAACCAAAGCCAAGATATCCCTTCTCTTTTTTAAGTAATCTCTTCACCCTATGTGGGGCGTGAACTCACGACCCCATGATCAAGAGTCTACCAACTCTACCAACTAAGCCAGCCAGGTGCCCTGATCTCCTTTTTCTTAATAGTTATATACTATTTATTCCTTAGCATGTATAATTGAACCACCTGTGCAGCCTCAGGTTATGTCTAATTTCTTTGCCACTAAAACCAGCCAAAAATCTATAATAAATGTCCTAGAGCAAGTATCTTTACTTCTGCAGGATAAGTTTAATAGAACTGAAAACAGTAAAAATAAATTGAATTGGCAAGCTGATGGGACTCAGTTCATTAAGAAAAAAGAAATTATCCTTTGGGATGCCTGGCTGCCTCAGTCGGTAGAGCATGTGACTCTTGATCTCAAGGTCATGAGTTTGAGCCCCACATTGGGTGCAGTTCCTTATAGTGAACTGATGGACAAGATGGGATCTTTTCCAGGAGTTGGAAATTCAGCCTCATTTATTAGGGGTTTTCCTTCTTCTGTAGGGTTTCATCCCAGGAGATCCCAGGAGACTTAGATGATTCCCAAGGAAAAAGAAGAGTGTCTAACCTTTACTCCATCCTGATCACAGCTGATGCCCTCACCAACAGAGCCTCATACTTTCTAAAAGGCCAGCAAGCCTGCTGTTCTGTGCCAGGCTTACAACAAGAAATTGAGGCTTAGAACCTAGGATTCACTTTCTAAGAGCTTAACCAACTGAGCTACCCAGGCGCCCCTCTAGGGTTCACTTTCTAGTAATCTGTTTTTCTGTAAGGCTCTTCATCTTCCCTTATTGATCTGAAAGGGGTGTCCTATGATAGTACAAGTGATTTCACTCGCATTTCGTTAAGCATCCTCTTCGTTTTGGCCATGGAAGTGTATCAGCTGCATTTGTTGACTAATCCATCATTTTCCCACATATTATGCATAGATAAACTGGGAGATTTAAAAAATTTGGTTACAGAGGCAACTGGGTGGCCCAGTTGGTTAAACATCTGACTCTTGATTTCTGCTTAGATCATGATCCTTAGAGTCATGTGATCAAGCCCCTCCTTGATCTTAGTCTGCTGCAGCCTGCTTAAGATTCTCTCTCTGACCCCCCCATCAGATAAAAAAATAATATGAAAAATAAAAAAATAAAATTTGGTTGATTTATGAATCTTTTGGTTTCAGTTCTGCCCATACAGTTTTCTATTACTTTTGCTTTATACTGCATTTTATTTTTTTAAGTTTATTTATTTATAATCTCTACACCCAATGTGAGGCTTAAATTCACAACCCTGAAATCAAGAGTCATATGCTCTACTGACTGTGCCAGTCAGGCACTCCAAGGGATAATTTTTTTTCTCCTTGTTTCTTATTACAAAATTTTTTAAATGTTTTTATTTATTTTTGAGAAAGAGAGACAGAACATGAGCAGGGGAGGGACAGAGAGAGAGAGGGAGACACAGAATCTGAAACAGGCTCCAGATTCCGAGCCATCAGCATGACCTGAGTCAAAGTCAGACACTTAACTGACTGAGCCAGCCAGGCATCACTTCTTATTTTTTTAAGTAGGCTCCATGCCCAATGTGGGGCTCGAACTCATAGCCCCAAGATTAAGAGGCACACACTCTACCGAGTGAGCCAGCCAGGTACCCTCCTAACAGTGAACTTCAATGTCTATTTGAAAAAGTAAACTTCTTACCACTCATTTTCAAACACTTTAAAATGAATCCTTCCACATGAACTTCAGATTAACTTTGTCACAAGGTTCTGAAACTTAGTATTTTGGTTTGGGATTTTCTTAAACCCATACATTAATTTGAAAATAAGTGATATCTTTACAATACTGAGTCTAAGAACTAAGTGAATCTCAATTGATTTAAATCTTTTGTTACAGTCTCTTAAAATTCTTTTTTTTTTTTTATTTTTATTTTAGAGAGAACATGATTAGGGGAGGGGGCAGAGAGAGAAAAGGAGAGAGAATCCCAAACAGCCTCCATGCTCTGTGATGAGCCCCACATGGGTCTTGATCTCATGACCCTGGGATTATGACCTGAGCTGACATCAAGAGTCATACGGTCAATGGGGCGCCTGGGTGGCTTAGTCGGTTAAGCGTCCGACTTTCGCTTAGGTCATGATCTCGCGGTTCGTGGGTTGGAGCCCCGCGTCGGGCTCTGTGCTGACTGCCAGCTCAGAGCCTGGAGCCTGTTTTAGAGTCTGTGTCTCCCTCTCCTTCTGACCCCCTCCCCTGCTCACGCTGTCTCTCTCTCTCTCTCTCTCTCTGCTAGAAATAAATAAAACATTAAAAAAATTAAAAAAAAGAGAGTCATACGGTCAACTAACTGAGACACCCCATCTTAAAATTTACTTCTAGGATCCCTAGGTGCCTCAGTTAGTTAAGCATCTGACTTTAGCTCAGGTCATGATCCCAGGTTCCTAAGATTGAGTCCCGCACTGGGCTCTCCACTAACAGTGCAGGGCCTGCTTGGGATTCTCTCCCTCTCCCTCACTCTCTGTCCCTTCCCCATTTGCACGCTCTCTCTCTCTCTCTCTCTCTCTCTCTCTCTCTCAAATAAACCCAAAAAAATTATTTGTAAACATTTTTATATTTTTATTGCTAGCATGATATATTTTTCCTTTATATTTTAATTGATCGTTGTTATAAGTGAAAACTGTTGGGATATATCTATATAGTAACCAGCCACTTTTCTAAATTCTCTTTCTCCCCTTTCCAGCTTTATTGAGTTATAATTTACACCCAATAAAACCCACCCATGAAGAGTACAGTTCAGTGAGTTTGGTGAGTGTGCAGAGTTGTGTGAGCACCATTACAGTCACCATACAGAACATTTCCATCACTTTTTTACAGATGTACAGATGTACAAATTTCTTTGCAGATGTTCCTGGCACCAAGGAACACTGATCCGCTTTCTTGTCATTAACGTTTTACTCTTTTAGAACTTCCTATAAATGAAATCACATAATAGTCTTTTATTTAGCTTAAGTTACTGAATAGTGTCCCATTACATGGATATATCCCAATTTGTTTATCCATTTACCAGTTAATGAACAATGGGGCTGTTTCTAGTTTTAATTTTTTTTAAGTTTATTTATTTATTTTGAGAGAGAGAGAGAGCGTGCGTGAACAGGGGAAGGGCAGAGACAGAGGAGGAGAGCGAGAATCTCAAGTAGGCTCTGCACCATTAACGCAGAGCCCAACATGGAGCTCAAACCCACGAACCATGAGATCATGACCTGAGCTGAAACCAAGAGTCAGACACTTAACCGACTGAGCCACTCAGGCGCCTCTAGGCACTGTTTCCTGTTTTAGACTTTTATAAATGATGCTGCTGTATCAGTGTACAAGTCTTTGTGTGGGCATGTGTTTTCATTTCTCCTGGGTAAATGCCTAGGAGTGGGATTCTGTAACGAGAGTAGCACCTGCCAGACATTTTCCAAAGGGCTCCACCATGTCCATTCCCACCAGCAATGCTTGACTGTTCTAACTGCTCCACATCCTCACCTGCACTTGGTGTCTTAGTCTGCTGCAGCCATTACAACAAAAATATCATAGACAGGTGGCTTACAGAACAGACATTTATTTCTCATGTTTTATTTTATTTTATATATTTTTTAAATTTTTTAATGTTTTATTTATTTCTAGGAGAGAGAGAGAGAGACAGCGTGAGCAGGGGAGGGTCAGAGAGAGAGGGAGTCACAGACTCTGAACAGGCTCCAGGCTCTGAGCTGGCAGTCAGCACAGAGCCCGACGCGGGGCTCGAACCCACGAACCGCGAGATCATGACCTAAGCAAAAGTCGGACGCTTAACCGACTAAGCCACCCAGGCGCCCCTATTTCTCATGTTTTAGAGGCTTGAATGTTCGAGATCAGGCTGCCACCATGGTTCTGGTGAGACACTTCTTCTTGGCTTGTAGATGGCATGGCTGCCTGCTTGCTGAGTCCTCACATGGCTCAGAGAGAGCCTTGGTCACTCTTCCCCTTCTTACAAGGACGCTAATCCCAGCATGGGGGCTCTACCCTCATGACCTCATTTAAACTTAATCACCTCTACAGGCCCCACCCCTAAATACCATCACATTGGGGGCTAGGGCTTCAACAGATATATTTGTTGAATATACATTCAGTACATTTGGTACATAACACTCGGTATTATTAATAATCCAGAGAGATCCCATGTGCACTTTACCCAGTTTCTCTAGTGATAACACCTTACAGAATTACAGTATCACAATGAGGATATTGACACGGACGCAATCAGAAGGTAGAACAAGGAGCATAGGCTCAAACATTTATGAAATTAAAAATATGTCAACAACCCGCAGGATCAGCCCCGCAGGTTCTGCTCTGACTGGGCAGCAACCAGTGACTCCCTTCACTCGTAGCCTGTGTTGGAGAGGCTGCTGCCATCACTTCAGCCCTGATCCAATGGGCTGAGGAAACTCCATGCACCAACCCCAACCTGCTGGCAATGGCCAAGACCCTGGAGAATTGCCTTGCCCCTCACAGTCCATCTTGAGGAAGTTTAGTGATGCCAGCCAAGGGCCCCAACAAGGCAGTGGCATTGAAGGTTGGACAGCCCCCCACACTCCCATGCTGGAAGAGC
Source organism: Proteles cristata cristata (assembly GCA_017311185.1). Lineage (NCBI taxonomy): Eukaryota > Metazoa > Chordata > Mammalia > Carnivora > Hyaenidae > Proteles > Proteles cristata. The sequence goes on from JAESUZ010001598.1 coordinate 1,298,096, forward strand.
TGTGGTCATTTAAATGCTTTGTGTAGCATCGCTGAGTGGGCGGGGGCACCTCTCCATCTTCTCACTGGGCCACCCCCTCACCCTGCCACCTTTTGGTCCCCATGCTGGGGTGACCACCAGTCCCTGTTTCTTAGGGACTGAAGGCATTCCTGAGATTCGGGCGGGGGGAGGGGAGGTCACCCGACCTGCTGCCCCTTTCACCTTCTGCTTCCTAACCTTTCCTGTGTCTCCTTGTCTTCCTGTTCTAACTCTTCTCTGTCCTGCCTTCTCCCTCCAGAAAATCTGGCCCCAGGAAGTCTTCTCTCATCTGCCCAAAACTGCCAAGGATAAAGAATAGCCATTCATCTAACAGCATCATGTTTGTATTTAAACTCAGGCAGAACAGCCAGGGTTTTTGTTTTAATAATACAAAAAGAAGGGAATTAGGGAAAAGAAGGAATCTGGGTTTTTAAAAATTTTTTTAATGTTTATTTAATTTTTGAGAGAGAGACACACAGAGTATGAGCCGGGGAGAGACAAAGAAAGAGGGAGACACAGAATCTGAAGCAGGCTCCAGGCTCTGAGCTGTCAGCACAGAACACAACACAGGGCTTGAACTCACAGACTGCGAGATCATGACCTGAGCCAAGTCGGTCATTTAACCGACTGAGCCATCCAGGCACCCCAAGAAGAAAGCTGGTTTATCCCAAGTCTTAGAATGATTAGTTCCTTGTGGGAAAAGGGCTTTTTACTTATTCTGGGTATATGTGAGCAAACACACAGAGACACACAGAAACCCTGTCTGGTGGCCTGAGGCAGTTTTTATCGCTTACTTTCTGGTTATCATTACATTCGGTATTCCCCCAGCTCTTTGTGAGCTCTCTATCACAATGGACCACAGGCCTTTTTGAGGTATCGGGAAGTTACTGCTTCTCTTGCAGAAGCTGTGAGTCCCTTGAGGTTGGAGACTATTACTCTCCCATCTTTGCACCTGCCTGGCTGCATAGTTCATTTGCAAAACTGATTTCATCCCAAAGACCTCAAGATGTTATATGACCTTCAGCTCCATTAGCCAAATGAAAAGCAAGTTGGCTAGAACGGTGCTTCCCACTGGAGAATTTGTTTCTGCTCATCCAAAATGGTCGCCCCAAATCACAACCACTTTGTGGAAGAGATTCAAAGAAGCTTTTATATTTTTTGAGATTTTACGTGCATGGTATACCCGTTAGTGAAGCTCTTTGGAGGCAAGAACCTCTGCGTTTATTTACTCAAGCTAGTTAAAGTGATGAATGGGCGCACAAAGCAACTCATGGAAACACAGCAGAAGCTGAGATGTAACTGGCCAACTGTGGTTCTGATTCATAGGCAGCTCTGTGTTAAGGTAACCGTCACCCACCTCATAGTTTCTCTCTAGGTTTGCTTCTCTTTCTGTTACTTGCTGGCTTCTCACCCTTTATTCTTTTTGTGTATCCCCTTTTTGTGTATTCCTTCTGTGTATTTGAATTGTGTCGTCCCCTCAACAGAACATGTTGGAGTCCTAACCCTCAGTACATCAGAATGTAGCCCTACTTAGAGATAAGGTCTTTATACAGGTAGTTAACTAAGGCTGTTAAGGGTGGGCCTTCATCCAGTATGACTGGTGTCCTTTTAAAAAGGGGAAATTGAGGGGCACCTGGGTGACTCAGTCAGTTGAGTGTCAGACTCTTGATTTCGGCTTAGGTCATGATCTCGTGGTTTGTGGGTTTGAGCCCCTCGTTGGGCTCTGTGCTGACAGCTCAGAGCCTGGAGCCTGCTTCGGATTGTGTCTCCCTTTCTCTTTGCCCCTGCCCTGCTTGCACTCTGTCTCTCTGTCTCTCTCTCAAAAATAAACATTAAAATTTTTTTTAAGAAAATAAAAAGGGAAAATTGAGGGCACCTGGGTGACTCAGTCAGTTGAGTGTCAGCCTCTTGAGTTTTGGCTCAGGTCATGATCTCACAATTTGTAGGTTCAAGCCCCACATTGAGTTCTGCTCTGACAGCTTGGGGCCTGCTTGGGATTCTCTCTGCCCCTTCCCCCTCCCTTGCATGCATGCACTTGCACTCTCTCTCTCTCTCAAAATAAATAAGCTTTAAAAAGAAAAAAAAGGGAAAATCAGAACCCAGAAACACACACATGTCCCATGTAAAGATGAAGGAAGGGATCAGGGAGATGCTTCTACAGGCCACGGAGCACCAAGGATTGCAGGCAAGCTCCCAGCAGCTTAGGGAAGCTCTGGAATAGGTTCTCCCTCACAGCCCTCGGAAGGGACCAGCCTGCTGACATGTCGATCCCGACATCCGGCCTCCGGAACTGTGGGATGGTGTGTCCTCTTGGTGAAGAGGCTAGGGATCTCACTGGAGCCTCTCGTATAGGGTCATTAATCCCATTCATGAAGGCTCCACCCTCATGACCTGAATGTGTCCCAAAGGCCCCACCTTCTAATATCATCATCTTTGGGAATTAGAATTTCCACACATGCATTTGGGTGGGACACACTTCCCTATAAAGTATGGAAATAATGTTTTCTTGAAAGCATTGTCATGAGGATTAAGTAGAGTTTTGTAGTTTAGGACAGTGTTTCTCAAATTTGAATGTGCACAGGGATCTTCTCAGGGATCTTTTCCCAATGCAGGTTCTGATTCCATAAAATCTAGGTCTGAACTTCTGCATTTCTAACAAGCTTCTGGGAGATGCTCAAGTTGGGGTTCGTGGCCACATTTGAATTGCAAGGATGTAGGACACTTGGCATGGTGCCTGGCACTTAGCAGAGTTCAGCAAATGTTGATTCCGTCTTCCTCTGTCCCTTTCATGACCCCTTTCCCCATGCTCTGTACTAGGATTAACTTTTAATTTTCATCCTGTGCCTGCATAATAAAGTGACAATGCACTTGTCCAATTGAGATGAGCCTTGGAAAGTTTCCTTTCAAATCCTTAATCTGAGAAATAGCTGTGTTGGCAGAGAAGGGCATATTCTTAAAAGATGTTTTCAAGTTCTAAACAAAACACTAAGCTGTCACGATGTGGGAACAATAGAACTTGTGCAGATTCTGAAAAGGCCAGCACTGTCCTCAGTTAATACCAGGCGACGGTCCATCTGCACTGGCAGGTTCCTTCAAACAGAAGTCATCATGTCGTTAGGGGGATGGCAGCTGGGCAGCATAGATTTATGAAGTCACCGAAGCCTTGTCATCCAGGTGCCGTAGGAGGCTGAAGCAGCTGATCCTTCCAGAAACAATGATGGGTGCTGTTGCCATGACATGGAAAAATCAAGTCTGATTAGACTCAGATTTTGTGAATCTGAATAGGAAATGCTAATAAATTTTGACAGGATTTACATAGTGATTCTATTCTATTCCACTTTAGTCTCCCGCTCTTAATAATGAATGTTGTTCTGTTTTCTCTGGTTCTTCATTCAAACAAGCTAAAAACAAAAAGCTTGCAAATACATTTGAATATTAATTTGGCCTTTACAAATACCAATACAAATTACTAAAAATTTTTTAGTTTTTCTTTTTTTCTTTATTTTTTTTAATGTTTATTTGGGGGGGGGCGTTGGTGGGGGAGGGGACAGAGGACATGAAGCAGGCTCTGTGTTGACAACAGTGAGCCTGATGTGGGACTCAAACTCACGAACTGTGAGATCGTGACCTGAGTCCAACTCAGTGGTGCAACTAACTCAGCCACCTGGTACCCCTCTGTTTTTTATTTATTTATATAATATTCTAAATATTCTGAATTTTTTATTTATTTCTATAATATTTCTAAAATATTTTTCCCCACTAAATTTTCCTTTAAAGACTGAAATAAGTAAATTGAACATTTTCTCTAAAGCGGTCATTGAATTACAGAGAGCAATAGCTTGCAGAGCCCAAACTTTTTTTTGTTTTTACCAGAGCTTTGACTTGCAGTTGTCTTAAAGTGTACAAAATAATGTGTTAAAATCACACATCTGAAACACCTTAAGTGAAAATTGACACTCGCTGTTGTTACTTTTATTTGCCATGATACATTTTAGCTTTAGTTGATTTTGTTAGCATCTTAGAAGAGGCAGCATTGGATACTCAGCATCCAATCAGCATGTAGAGGCATGAATATATTATTATACTTTACATATATTATAGCTGACCCTTGAAATCATGAGTTGTACTGCACAAGTCCACTTACATGTGGATTGTCTTGATAAATATGGTCCAGTACTGTGTTTTTTTCCCTATGGTTGTCTCAATAATTAATGTTCTCTAGCTCACTTTATTGTAAGAATATAGTATGTAATACATACGATGTGCAAAATGTGTGTTAATTGATTATTTATGTTATCAGTAGGGCTTCCAGTCATCAGTAGGCTGTTGGTAGTTAAGTTTTTGGAGAGGTAAAAATTGTATGTGGATTTTTGACTGCACAGGGATTGGTGCCTCTAACCTGTGTTGTTCAAGCATCAACTGCATACTGCCATTACATTTGAGACATGAATGTAGTAAGAAGTATAGAGTGCCTTCTAAAAGCCCCTCAGGGTATCTTTCTAAGTAATTCATTATATGAACTTGTAATTAATTCAAGGTTAGCAAACATTGAACACAAAATATCATCCTGGGTTCTTAAAGATTCTAAGATAAGACAACTTCCCAGACCCTAAAGATGTATGATCTAATGAGGACTGGAGACCCATAACCAGCAGACAGTTGATTACAGAAGCACAAACTTAGTAACACAGGAGATTGAGAAATTTGTCACTAGGAGGCTTGGGAAGATTTCTTGGAGGGAGGGTTTGAGCTGGCATTTGAAAAAAGGAATAGAACTTCAACAGGTAGACATAAAAAGGAGAAAGTTTGTTATACACTCATAAATCCCTCTTATTCTAGATTGCCAGATCCCCATCAAGTTCTTACCCACAGAGTTGCTTCTGAGGAAAGGTCCTGGACCTAATGCCAGAGTCTGTGTTTTACTAATGCTCCAGTTAAAGAGATTGCTACTGGAAGTCATGTCTATCTTTAGGATGAGATCCATAACCTAATTTTAGGAGGGCCTTCATCTTACAGATAGATGGACTGAGCCCTACAAAGGGTCAGGTTCAGCCCAGCCTTATTGCTCCTACTGGCCAGGCCAGTGGCTGTATTTTATCTAGCAAGTTGCCAGGCCAACCCAGGGAAGTGATGTGGATTTTCTGCTATGTTTCTGCTAAAAATAAAAAAACTGATTGGTGAAGATAAAATGTTTCAAAGTGGATGGGGAGTACTTCTTATTTTTAAATATTGCTGTTTATCTCCTATGTAATTTTTTAAAATATCATTTAAAGGATATAATTTTTACATATACTCTGAGGTAAACCCCATTTACCAATTAAGTAACTTAACAAAACAAACCAACTTTAAAGCTTCTGTTTGGTGGAGGTCAGCATGGTTAAGAAGCTGGAAGATATTAATGAGATGGGGAGAAAGTCAGGTTTTCTCAGAGAAAAGAAAGGCAATTACAAATTGTAACATAAACAGAAAATATCTTATAAGAAACTCAGGGCCCAAATATGTAGCAGACGAAAATATAACATTATTTTGAGAAATTTGTGACTGTAATAAGGGATATTCTAGCTGCCACATTCTTCTTAAATGACAGGAGTCAAAATACTTAATCTGTACAGAGAAAGTAGTTGCAGCCCTTTGCAGTGAATGATGTTTATATAATCACCATGTTGTAAATGCTGTTGATTTTCAGCTTTTAGAATCTACTTATAGATAAAATAGGAAGACAAATATGTCTACATAACAAGAATGAAAATGTAATCAGTCTCAGCAGTGTACAAAGTAGACAGGAGTTGAGCACTGGAAATGCGGAAGAGAAGAAAGCATGGTGGAGGCTAGCATTCTTATATGTTGGGAAGTCCAAATGCTGTGCGACACTGATGAGTGAGTAAGATGAAGTTTTAAGTTTATACTTAAGTTACAAATTTGGATAACTAATGGAAGAATTAAAGAGAATAATACAGCTATTTGAAAGGTTTAGAACTTGCCACTCTAAGCTATGCCACTTTAGCATATTGATTGTTTTGAGCTGAAGGCAATTGGAAAGCAGCAGATGCAGGAAGGCTCCTCTGACCTCCTCCTTTCTACCTGATATCAGATCATTAAATTTCCCATGAGGAAGGTGCCCTCCGTGTAACAGGAAGAGAAGAACGTTCTTATCACCAGAGACTAGGAGTCAGTGCTGAAATGGGCCTATACATACAAATCTACTAAAATAACTCTTATCTTCCATTAGTTTCCCTATATATTTCTTAGCCACTTTCCCACAATTTACTGTCCCTAGTCCAAGCCCCTTTGTCTTGTCACATCTCCATAATTTATTGTGCTTTGTGTAAAAAGGTACATAAATTTTGGGCCTAATAGCTTCCTTGGGTCTTTGTTTTCCTTTTCAGGCCTTCCATGTACATGTAAAAATATTAAATAAATTTGTCTGCTTTCCTCCTGTTAGTCCATCATGTCAGTTAATTCTTAGGCCAGCTACTGGGACTCAGAGTGCAGAAGGAAGGTTTTCTTCCCCAACGCTATCCAAAAAAACTGTAGAGTGTGGGGAAGTGGAGGGTAGACGTATATTAAATCATAGTTTTTCAGGATTGGCAGTTAGTTGAGAATGTCTAAAGAAACAGCAATGTCAAGTATATTATGAATTAGGACAATAATCCTCAGAACTAAATACAGAAGTGGCTCTAAATGGTAAACTCTGGGAAGTGACACTGTAAGTGAGCAGGGATTAGGGAGAGATACAATTTTAATGTCATATAAACAATTGCATTGGTAAAAGGAAATGGGGAAAAAAGAGTTGTATTGCCCAGCAATAAAATTTGTTCAAAGGAAGGGTACCTGGATGGCTCAGTTGGGTAAGTGTTGGACTTCAGCCTAGGTCATGATATCATGGTTTGTGAGTTCTAGCCCCATGTCAGGATCTGCACTGACGGCTTCAGATCCTCTGCCTCCCTCGCTCTGCCCCTCCTCTGCTCATGCGCTTCCTCTTGCTCTCTCTCTTAAAAATAAATAAACTTAAAAAAATTTTTTTAAATTTGTTTAAAGGAGCAGCATGCCAGTCAGATTCCCCAGTGAATTTTAATTAGTTTTGAAATTGTAAACAAAGAAACACTTTGATGATAGGAAAATACTAAGTGTGATTACAGATATTTTATTACCTAAAATTTAAAATGTAGCCTGTGTTTTAATTTTCCTAAATTTGCTTTTTGTGCAGGAAAAAGATTTAGTTCAGCTCTGATCAGACATGTGAATACCACTTTTGTTAAGAGAGATCTTGGATTTTTTTTTTTTTTTTTTTGAGAGGAGACAAAATGAACTGCTGTGAAGTACTTCCCAAAGGTGTAAATCTTTTGAATCATTGATAGTTTAGCCTATTTAATATAACATTTAAGCTCTTGTGCAAAATTTTCAATTTATTTTTCCCCATAAGAACATACCTCTGATTCTATAATGCCAGACATTGAAAACAGCTTTTATTATATGAACATTCCCCCTCGATGTATTTGTTTACAAGGCCTGGGCGTCAGGCTCTAGGATCACACTCCCCAGGCTTGTGTAGGTGCTTGTAGGTATGATGCTCGGAGGGAGCAGACCAGGATGTGGGCTTCTGGGGATGCGCTATGTGAAGCCATGTATCTGCGGTGCCATCCTGTGGTTGTGATGCTGAATTAGAGCATGTTTTCGTTTTCTCTCCAGGAAGGCCCTTTTGTCTACTTGTCTTTTGTAGGAAACATTGCAGATTCGGAAGGCTTGATTGCTTCATTGTGTAAGTAATTTAAAATGTTTGCATTTGAAATGTTTGAGGAGATTAATTGCAAGGGTGGCTGTCCATTAAATGAGTATCTGTAGCACAAATTGTATGATTTCATTTATGTGAAATGTTCAGAATAAGTGAATCTATAGGCACAGATTATAGATTGGTGGTTGCCTAGAACCATGGGGGGAGGGAGGGAGGGGGATGGAGAATGAATGATAATGGAAATGGGTTTCTTTGGGAAGGGCGGTTAAGGAAGTGTCCTAACAATTTCATTGTGATGATTCAACTCTGTGAAAATACTAAAACCCATTGAAGTGGACACTTTATTTTTTAATTTTTTAATGTTTTATTTATTTCAGAGAGATGGAGAGAGAGAGAGAGACAGCGTGAGCAGGGGAGGGTCAGGAGAGAGGGAAACACAGAATCTGAAACAGGCTCCAGGCTCCGAGCTGGCAGTCAGCACAGAGCCCGACGTGGGGCTTGAACCCACGAACTGTGAGATCATGACCTGAGCAGAAGTCGGACACTTAACCGACTAAGCCACCCAGGCGCCCCATGAAGTGGACACTTTAAATGGGTGTTTTGTATGACACGGGAATTATATCTCAAGCTGTATATTAAAAAATATTCTTAGTGCAGATTGAAGAGTTTGCAGTATTTAAACTGGGTGTTTTCCATACTTTAAAAATCAACTTTCAATTTATTATATATAAATGTGTAGTCTTGGAGATAATTTCCAAAACTCCTCCTGGTCTGCTTACCATAAATCAGTTAACATTCCATCAGTTAATATCGACTTCCTCTCATGTACTGTTGTCAATTTTGACAAATGAGCTGTGTGACAGCAGAGTCCATTGCCACTATTATAGAACTGCCTTGCGCAAGGAAACTTGTTTCAGATTTTGCTTCTGAAATTCTTCCTCGTTTATCTCATTTCTTCCATGATTCTGAAATCAGATCCTCCAGCCAGGATCTGTGTTGGGACTCAATGTGTTCATCATTAGTGTTAGGAAACTTCTGGAGAATTGAGGGAGCTATAGTTAGTGCTTCTCAAAGCAAAACATGTGTCATCTTTGATGCCTGCCAGGTCCGAGCCAGCGGTAGCTCAGGGAGCCTGAGCTCCTGCCTCAGGAGCGAAATGCTGCCGTGCACCGTTGCGTGTACAATGTGACGAGTGGGCCAGATTCACCTGTGCTTGAGAATTGCTGGGGAGGCCCAGGGGCTGCAGGACCCCAGCCTGGGTCATCGTCCACCGCCCTGGCTGCCTGGCCTGGCATCAGAGAAAGTGAACATCCCAGATTTGACTTAGTTCCATGAAGTGCAAATGTCTAACACGATGTTTATCAGTCATCTTCAGTTTATATTTTTTGCCTTTAAAAAAGTAAAAACTCATTTAATGATGGTGCCCTTTATTTTGAGAAATGGAAAATCGGATAGATAGAAGTAAAGTAGTACTTCTCAGACTTTAAAGTGCACCAGATTGTGTTGGGCTCTTGTTAAAATACAGATTCTGATTCCGAGGGTCTAGGGTAAGGCCTCCCAGATGTTGATCAGTGGACTATCCTTAGATTCACCAGGATCTAGAGCTGGCCTATAAACACTATGTGGACCCCGGTAAAGAAGAATTATTCATGCCCCTAGTTAAAGATGATAAAGAAGAATTTATTCAGGAGGTACCGCTACAGTGGGGTCTTATAGTAGGGGAGAGAGATGGGATTCAACTCCAAATACAGCAAGGGCAGGTGGAGCTTTATAGCCAAGAAGCAGGCAGGGTCAGTGTATGGAAAATTACTAAGAAGAAACATCGAGGTCTGTGGGGTTCTTAAGAGACGAACTCAACAGGGATTCTTGCTGCAGGCAGGCCAGGGTGATATGACATGGAGGGCGTGGATGAGGAATATGATCAGTTATCAAGAGTGATCAAGTATCTGCACCCTCATGTTCACAGTAGCATTATTCACAGTAGCGAAGGTATGGAAACAACCTAAGAGTCCATTGATGGATGAATGGAGAAAGAAGTTTGTGTGTGTGTGTGTGTGTGTGTGTGTGTGTGTGTGTGTGTGTGTGTGTGTCTGCACACATGTATGTGCATGCAATGGAATACTGTTTAGCCATAAAAAATTAAGAAATTCTGCCATTGTGACAACATGGTTGTACCTTGAGGGCATTATGCTAAGTGAAACAAGCCAAACAGAGACAAATACTGTATGATCTCACTTATACATAGAATCCTAATTTTAAAAAAAAACAGAAAACAAAACTGAAACTCATAGAAAAAGGGATCAGATTTGTGATTACCAGAAAAAGAGATCAGATTTGTGGGGGGAAGTGGAGATTGAAGGAACTGGATAAAGGCGATTAAGAAGTGCAAACCTCTAGTTACAAGATGGAGAAGTACAGAGGATGTAATATACCACATGATGACTGTAGTTACCACTGCTGTATGTTATCAAGAGAGTGGATCCAAAGAGTTTACATCATCAAGAAGAAAGCACCTTTTTCTTATTTTGTGTATCTCTATAAAATAATGGATGTGTACTAAACTCCTTGCAATCATTTCACAATATATGTAAACCAAGTCCCTGTGCTGCATATCCCTTACACCTATACAGTGCTGTGTGTCAGTTACATCTCAATAAAACTGGGTGGGGGGAGTAAGCAGATACCAAGAATGGAGGATTTTTGTTACAGCGACCCAGTAGGATTCTTGGCTAAAACTGGACTACGCAAGCCAAAGACAGACCCCTACATAGGGGGCCTTGTTGAGGAGAGGGCTCGGAGGAGCCCGACTCAGACTTGGTCAAGAAGACAGTCTTTGTCACCCCTCACCCTCTCCTAACCACTCTGGGGTAAAGGGCCCAGCTGTGGCACAGGCACTGGGATCCTACTCCAGCCCCAGTGCGCCTTTCCCTCGAAACCTCTGCCTGAGCCTGGCAGTCAGTCATAGAATAAATGATACCGATCACGCCATCGGGCTTACTAACACTTGTCTGCCCTTTTCCTATCTCGGTGTTTAACCAGCAGAAAAATGACCAGAGATAGGTGGCAGAGGAGGAGATGCCAGAGGCTTGATGCACTGGGACCTCCTTCCTCTCTAGCAGTCACCTCGGGGCCCCATCCACCTGGCATGCGTGTGCGCACGTGTAGACACACACACACACACACACACACACACACACACAGTCTCCTTCAGCTCTCTTGAACTAAATGTGATTTCAGACATACCATGTTCCCTTCGATACAGGCATTTGCATTGCCCATGCTCCTCCCTGAAATACTCTCTGCTTTAGCCAGTTCAGGGGTCACCTCTTGCGGTGTAAGGCCCGAGATTAAAATCCAATATTATGTGTGCCTTGACATCTGATAAAATCCGGAGGGCCTCACATGGCCTAACCATAAGACCCCGCTCTGCTTCCTCATGTGAGGTGCCCTAGCCACGTGGCCCTCCTTGTCACAGGGATGAGGCCTGGTGCCTGTGGATCCCTGAGGAGCAAGTGGGCTTCAGTGTCCTAGATTCTTGGAAGCGCTCTAGATTCTTGGAAGTAGCCAATCCCATCCTTCCTCAGGAACCAGGGGCCACCCCATCATTGTTGCTGCAGGGCCTGGGTCCTGTCGCCCCTCCTAGTTCACTGTCTCTAAGCGTAACCCCTGCACCCCTGCTACCGTGGAGCCCTGTGTGGCGCGGTGACCTCTCTCCCCAGGCTGTGAGTGTGTGTCACTAGTAAATTACCATCAACCTCATCTGTCCAGTGCCACCTGTTGTGTGTGGCCTTCCCCATAATCCTAGGGCTGGACTCCCTTCCTCACCAACAGGGGAAGGAGGAAGTGATAAAACACCTCACCTCTCTCATCTGGCTTAAAGCGTCACTTCCTCTGTGTCCCATGCTCAGTTGCGATCACTTATTACCTGGTTTGGCCTCATGGAACGGGAGCTCCTTGCGGGCTGCCTGTGCACTAGGCCCAGTATGATGCTGCATTCCCCAGGTCCAGCACAGAACCTTCCATGTGCTCCAGGAGATTTGTTGAATTAAAGAGTGAATGGGGGCGCCTGGGTGGCTCAGTCGGTTAAGTGTCTGACTTCAGCTCAGGTCATGATCTCGTAGTTTGTGGGTTCAAGCCCCGTGTCGGGCTCTGTGCTGACAGCCCGGAGCCTGGAGCCTGCTTCGGATTCTGTGTCTCCCTCTCTCTCTGCCCCTCTCATGCTCATGCTCTCTCTCTCTGTTCTCAATAATAAATAAATGTTAAAAATTTTTTTTAAAAAAGAATGAAGGAGTGTTGTTATTTTTGAATGTCTAAACACCTACTGGTCTCTTAATGCCTAAAGCACTGACATTTTATTTAAGTGACACTTCCTTAGATTTGGGTGCACTAGAGGCAGCATTTCAGATATCCTTTCACTGGCAAATTGTTTCCCAGTTAGTCCCTGGGCTGGCAGTCAGCTAAGCACCAGCAGGGCAGCTCTGCCTGGGCTGCCGGTCCTGTCTGGCCTTTCAGAGTCTCTGCTCAGCATGTGTCTCTGTGTTATCTCATTAAATGACTAATCCTGTTTATTGGCCTTTCTTTCTGCCAAGACAGCCTTTCTTTCATTAGATCCTTTTGTCCGTGGCCCTGAGGGATCCTTCCTTGGGCCCTTACTAGAGACTAGAGCTTTGTCCTGCTGCTCCACGAGTCAGATAGCATAGCTAATACTTGATCATTCATTCCTTGTCTAAATCATGTGAGAACAATATTGAAAGAGAAGAGGTGAGACTTTCATCTAAAAAAATTTTTTTTAATGTTTATTTTTGAGAGAGAGAGAGAGAGTGAGAGTGCAAGCAGGGGAAGGGGCAGAGAGAGGGGGAGACACAGAATCCAAAGCAGGTTCCAGACTCTGAACTGATTGCACAGAGACTGATGCAGGACTTGAACCCACCAGCCATGGGATCATGACCTGAGCTGAAGTTGGACACTTAACCGACTGAGCCACCCACGTGCCCAAAGACTTTCTTTCCTTTTTTTTTTTTTTTTTAACTCTGATCATTTGAGATCTTAGGACTGGCATGTATTACCTTGATAAGTTAAAAAAAGGAAGAGGGAGAGAAAGGAGGAGGAAGGGAGGGAAGGAGGAAGGAAGAAATGAAGGAAAGAAGGGTGCGTTGGCTCTCCCAATGCATGGCTCTCAGTTCTGCTCTAAAAACACTTTCTCACCTCATTCTTTCTAGAAGAAACAATCCTGATAATGGGGTCTGGAAAGATCTTAGTCCCACTCCCTCATGAACACATCTGAGGCCTTTGTGGTGACTGTTGTTAGTGACTCCTGTCTGGACTGAAACATCCCCTTTGTCCATGTGGGATTCATTCTGTAATCCAGCCTGTGTCATTACCATTCCCCCCCACCTGCCCACTACCTGTTTAGGGCTCAGTTTCTCTTCAATTATTAATAAGCACATGGTTTTTTTTTAATAAACGTTTCCTTAATAATAATTTTCCCACATCTAGATTATACCTACAGACTTTATATAGGAATTTTGAAGTAAGGAACTGTAACATAGTTAACAAGATTATTATTAAAGATTGTCTTTGCAAAATCTGGCTGTGTTTAATTAATTTAGAAATCTGTTGCTTATAATGACAAGCGGGGAGGGGGACAAAGAGGGGAACTGTGTGAAAGCACTTTGGGAATAAAATCCTTTTACAAATATACCAAGCTATTGTCATCAGTACCTGTGTTGTGTGGCAAATGCAGTTCAGCCTCAGTTCTCTCACCTTTTGCTAAGGCATTATGAGCAGCAGAGGGAGTGACAGTTGTTCTTTTTATCCCGTCCTTAGGGGAAAAAAGGTCATTTCCATTGACCATCATAAAAATAGTTGCCAGATGAGTAACAAAATGTATTTCACTTTTAGGGAAAGAATATGGCAAAGCTGATGCAAGATGGCTTTATTTTGACCCAACTATTGTGTCTTTGGAAATTCTGACTGTTGTCTTGGATGGGTCTCTGGCATTGGTCCTCATTTATGCCATAGTCAAAGAGAAATACTATCGGTAAGTGCTTGTCTCCTGGCCTGCTGAAGAGGGGAGAAACATTAGCTGTCTCGATGCCTACATGGCATTTGGAGTAGACTATGACCACATTCATTTGTTAGAGGAAAAGTAGATTAGAAATGAAAATTGTTCAATATTAGATAAGAAGCCTGGTGCCACCAGGGTAATTTCAGATCATTCAGAATAAAAACTATGGGAAATAGGATTGGAGGGGCTACCTAGTCATTCTATGAGGAAGAAAGTGTGAACAGCATTGGATGATTTTTCACCAATATTTTGGAAAATAAAAGGGTAATATTTCCATCCCTTTCCCTTTCCCCACCCAATCACTCTTGAAAACTCCCGTTCCACTTTACACCAAGTAAATTCTCTTAATTTGGAGTTAGACATGCAAGATAAATCTTTTCAGAAACAGATTGTGGAGGGTTCGTGAGGAAGGCAGAAGAGAGGAAGAAGAAAGGTGGAAGATTAACCACCTGTAAGACTCTGAGACTTTGAACTCTCTTCCCTCTCTCCTACCTCTTCCCTTCCTTTTCTTCTTTCAGACAGAGTGCCCTGGGGCAAATAGAATGCTATCCTGGGAACGATTCCCAAAACAATGTCAAGTAGGGATGATTGAATTTTCTAGCATCTGGAATCAAAGAAGTATTTTTTATTTATTTATTTAAAAAATTTTTTTAATGTTTTATTTATTTCTGAGAGAGGGTGTGAGCAGGGGAAGGTCAGAGAGAGAGGGAGATACAGAATCTGAAGCAGGCTCCAGGCTCTGAGCTAGTTGTCAGCACAGAGCCCGACACGGGGCTTGAACCCACAAACTGTGAGATCATGACCTAAGCTGAAGTCGGATGCTTAACTGACTGAGCCACCCAGGCACCCTGAAGAAGTACTTTTTAAAGCTTCATTAGAAAAGTTCAGGTTTGAACAAAACCTCTAGTCTTTAATCCACTTTTACTTAGATAGTTGGCAGGAAAAATTTAATTTCTTCCTAGTATCTTGCTATATCTCTGATTCTATGATCTTGGTTATAGATTTACTACATGTACCCATTTGTTTGTTACTTCAACCATATAGAATATTAACATACCCATGTATCTCATTTACTCTCCACTGTATTCTTTGAGGAAGAGACTGCTGTTAGTATCCCCTTTTACAGCAGGTAAAATTGTGGCTTCTAGGTCTCTCTTTGCTGGGTGAGCTGTAACCTCTGTAAATCTTCCTAAGAGCTAAGAGTAGAACAGGATACCTGAGAGACTTTATTTCACTCTGAGAATAATCTTCTAGGAAGGGCAGTATTGCTTCTCCAGAGCAAGCATGGGTCTCCCATTAATTAGATGGACTTGCCCCATCGAAGGAGCATCGAAGGAGGGAAACCTGAGGTCCACCTTCAGAGAGCTCTTCTGCTGTGGAAGATGGCGTTAGTGCTGCCATTTAAGAAAAGATGTCAGAATTCAGTGTGACAAGCTGGGCTAAGCTGGCCCTCAGCCAGCTTATCCCTTGTTTCTTTCTCTGAGCTGAGCTTCATCCCTTGTTTCTTTCTAACAGGCATTTCATACAGATCACCCTGTGCGTGTGTGAGTTGTATGGCGGGTGGATGACCTTCTTCCCGGACTGGCTTATGGGAAGCCCCAACCTCAACACCGACAGTTGGCTCTACTTTGGGGTTTATCTGGTATTTTTCAATAGTGTGTGGGTTCTGATCCCAGGACTGTTACTGTGTCAGTCATGGGTAGAACTCAAGAAAATGTATTGCAAAGGAACCAGTTCGGGGAAGAAGTTTCAGTGAATTTTTAAAATCACAAACACTGGTATTTTGCTTTATAAGTCAGAATGGATCAAACCTTTCTGTTTGGCCAAAATGTAATGCATTCCAGCAATGTAATGTAATACTTTCCTTTTATGGTATTGTTCCTCAATAGCCTATTTCACATTGCTTGCAAGGTGGCAAGTCTTTGTTATATTTTATTTTTTTCAATTACGTGACAATATGGGAACAGAGAGTAAATTTTAACTTGTGATAATAACACGTTTAATTATTTGTTTATGGCTTGCGTTAATTGTTCCACATTAATAAAGCCAATTATCATAAAATGCTGTAGAGCATATTAATTTTTTATTCCAGAACATATTGTTGCCTCAGCTTTTTAAAAAAATTTAAATCCAAGTTAGTTAATATATAGTGTAATAATAACTTCAGAAATAGAATTCAGTGACTCATCACTTGCCTTAGCTTTTAATCATCTCACTCATCTTTTGGTTACCAAAGTGAGACCAAACATGAAATGAATGCTTCTGTTTTACATTTATACTCTATCAAATTTGTGAAGCCAACAGACATGATAGTAGCAGAACCCTGTGAGTAGGCTAACTCCTCACCAAGTTTCACACAGACAGGCAATACGAAAAGGATGCAGAAAGCTATGACAAGTTTGACTACACTAAAGTAGTCTGTTCATCAAAAGCTGCCACTAAGGGAGTGAAAAAGGAACCCACAAGATAGAAGGTATTTGCAGTACATATTACTGACAAAAGACCCATCCCAAATAGTTAAAGAACTCCTGTAAGTCAATTAGAAAATCAAATCAAAAATTAGTAAAATATTTGCATAACTACTTCACAAGAGAGAATATACGAGGGAGAATTTTGGAAACCACAATAAGGTGTTACTACACGCCTATCAAAATGCTAAAAGTGGGGCACCTGGACGGCTCAGCCAATTGAGCATTTGACTTTGGCTTAGGTCATGATCTCATGGTTCCAGGGTTTGTGCCCACGTCAGGCTCTGTGCTGACAGCTGGGAGCCTGGAGCCTGCTTCAGATTCTGTGTCTCCATCTCTCTCTCTGTCCTTCCCCCACTTGCGCTCTCACTCACTCACTCTCTCAAAAATGAATAAACAAAATACTAGGTAAAAAGACTGACAGTGAGAAGTGTTGGTGACGAGGTGGAACAAGAACTCTCATACAGCACCAATGGGAATGGAAAGTGGAGAACTTGAGAAATAACTATTAAAAGTGAACATGTACATGCCTTAGAAACCAGTAGTCTGACTGTTAGGTAATATCCTCCCAGAAGCGCTTACTATATGCACCAGAATGGCAGCATTATTTATTTAATAACCCCAAACTGGAAACATCTTAAGTGAATATATTGTGATAGAGACATACAGTGGACTAGTATACAGTTAAACTAGCATTACTGACAAAAACACAGATAAATTTTAGAATGATAAGTGAAAGAAGCCAGACTAAAAGAATATGTATTGTATGATTTTGTTTATATAAGGTCCCAAATTAGGTAAAACTGTGGTGTTAGGGAACGGGTTAGGGGTGCCTGGATGGCTCAGTCAGTTAAGCATCAGACTCTTGATTTCCGCTCAGGTCACTATCTTGCACTTCTGGGTGGACATTGCGAGGAACCTGCTTGGTATTCTCTGTGTCCCTCTAGTAAATAAATGCAAAAAAAAAAGAAAAGAAAAGTAAAGAAAACAGGATAAAGGTTGACTTTGGGGAAGACAGTTGGATGTAGCAATGGCGAGTTTCTGAGATGCTGGTAATCTTTTTTTTTTTTTCATTTATGTGGTGGTTATAATCTGATTATTCAGCTATACACTTATGAATGGAACCCTTCTCTCTATATGTTCTACTTTGATTTAAAAGTTTATTTTTAGAAACTTTTTTTTTTTAATTTTAGAGAGAGAAAGAGACCATGAGTGGGGGAGAGGGACAGAGGGAGAGAGAGAATCCTAAACAGGCTCCATGCTCAGGGCAGAGCCCAATGTGGGGCTCAATCCCACCTCCTTGGGATCATGACCTGAACTAAAATCAGGAGTCAGACACTCAACTGACTGAGCCACCCAGGCACCTCTTAAAAGCTTATTTTTAAAAATCTCTGGTATGAAGACCTGGAAAATGTCTCCAGTGGATCCTCATGAAGAGGACACTGTGTCCTTGACAACAGATTCAGTGTAACAGGCTGTTTCCAACCATGTCCCCGATGTGGGCGGAAGGCAGGATGCCAGAGGGAGAGTCTATAAAAGCCTTTCCATGAGGGATTACCTAGTTGTTTCCGGAACTTTGCTCTCTGCTGATCTGGCTCAATCCAAGGGTGAACAGAGTAGAGAAAAATGGATGGGCTGCAATCCTGCAGGCAGTCCTGAAAACATGATGTCTCTCAACAGCTTTTGCTGAGCGCTGAATGGGAGAGAAATGGGGATTACAGACTTTGACAGGAACTTGGAGTACAGATACATGCTGCTGCCAAAGAAGGACAGATCTAAATGTTTTAACAATTAAGTGAGTTGGCGAGAGATGGTGTCCCAGTGTGAAAGTCTAACATATCCTGATGAATAGAAGCCCTTCTCCCCATCAGAGAGAGGTGGGGGCAAGGTGCCAAGGCAATACTATATTTCATTGATACTAAGATAGATTATTTCCCTCCATATTTTAATATTTTAAAAATTAGAATGCATTTTACAGCTGCTATACCATAGTTTGTTGGCGGTAGGTTTTTTCCTTTAAAGTATGAGACATCTTATAATTAATGGTATCTCAGATTCAATGAAATAAGTCACCATCTTCAATGTTGTTCCTTCAGGCCTCAGTATCTCCAACTACTTGGAGGTGATAGTTCAAATTTATTTTAAAAGTCTAAATTTTGGAGGCCCCTTGGGTGGCTCAGTTGGTTGAATGACCAACTCTTGGTTTCAGCTCAGGTCATGATCCCAGGGTCATGGGATCGAGCCCTAGGTCTACTTAAGATTTTCTCTCTCCTCTTCTCCCACCCTAAACAAACAAACAAACAAACAAACAAATGTCTAAATTTTGCTTGGGGCCTTAGGGATCACTTACTTTCATACTCCCCTTCACACCTCCCTCCATCCTTTCTCATTTGTTCGCTGGGAGCCAACCATACAAGACAGGCTTGAATGCTTATATAAAATGATTTGCAGTGGGTTATTAATTGGATATATTGTAGGTGAGCAGATTCCTGCAGTCTGTCCCCTCCCCACTGTTGTTTGCACTGTAAATTTCCTTTGCAAATTCTTCCTTTCCAGACAATGTTGAGGCAAATAATCAGCATAACCAATCTAAATTCACAGTGTAAATGATAGTTTCCTTGCATTTAATTATGTCAGCTCTACAAGTCCTGGAGTACTAGCACCAGGCCTCTAGGAGAAGCCCACAGATTGTAGTATGAAATCATAAAATACTACTTTGTCAGAGACAGGTTAGAGGGAAGACAATGTGCAAAACATTTGGGGAAGAATCCTTTGTTTTTCTTGATGTTAAAATTATTATTAAAATCCGTGAACCTTTTCTTGTTTGTTATGAAAGCTAGAGTTTGAATCTACAGATAAATTGTTTATAAAGAGAATAATTGGGCACGGCCTTGCATGAACAAGGTTAACTGTTGCTACTTTCATTTTAGCTAAATGCCCATGGGATAATAGGGAGGGCCTGGCAGGCCTAAGCATAATGTGAGCTAAGTGTGTGGCTTCTCCATCCTCTGCCATTTTAGATCTTTAAAAAAAAATTTTTTTTAATGTTTTATTTATTTCTGAGAGAGAGAGAGAGAGACAGCGCTAGCAGAGGAGGGTCAGAGAGAGAGGGAGACGCATAATCTGAAACAGGCTCCAGACTCTGAGCTAGCTGTCAGCACAGAGCCTAATGCAGGGCTCAAACCTACGAACTGTGAGAGCATGACCTGAGCCGAAGTCGGACGCTTAACTGAGCCACCCTGGTGCCCTGCCATTTTAGATCTTACACCTTCCCTTCCCTCTTTCCACTGCTTAACACTCACAGACCCCAGATGTAACAAAATCCATTTCCCATCACCACCTCATTGTGGGAAACAAATCACATCTGTTAATTAATCTTAAGGTATCAAAAACTGATCATGATGTGATGTATTACCCTTCCTGAATGTATTTGCATAAAAAATGTATTACACAATTGATAAATTTTCATTGCTGAGAAATGGAAAATTCAGATAAGCAAAAAGAAAAAAAAAATAATTATGCCCAGTATCATCAGGAAGAACCACTGTTACAAATTTAGTTTCTGTTTCTCAAGCTCCTGTCTGTGCATGTATTAACATTTTGGGGAGACTTTAACATTTGAAGTAGGACTTTAACACCCCTTTCTTCCTCCCTCTCCTTTGCCCTCAAGAGTAGCAGTCCTACAGAACCAGCTGTGGATAGTATTACAGAACATGGCCCCCTTCTCGAGAAATCCACGCACTTACAGAGGTTGATAGGTAGCAGCTATCATTTATTTTTGGAAACTAGTTTCCGTAGATGCTTATGTTGACACATATCAAGTTGACATCTTAAAATATTTGATTGGCCACATCCCAGCTCTTCAAGGGAGGGGTCAAGTGCGCCGAGCCTGCTGCAGTATTACGTCCTACGTGTTTAATCCCTTCCCTTCCAGAAGTCTTCTCAGTCCCTTGAGAGTCAGAAGGAAAGACTGAATTCTTGCAGCCCTTGTCTGTGTCCCTTAAATGGCCCTGGGTGGCCTTGTATTATTATTTTTGACATCCACCTTCACAACTACACAGGGGCCTCTAGGCCACACTTAGAATCCTAGACTCTTATATTGCTTAAGGGGTCCTTGGGGAGGTCTGCCCAGCCCAAGGAGGCTCAGAGGGTGCAGATAACTGCCCAAGGCCGCACAGCTTTTAATTGAGGTAGGACCCCGTGTTCTTTCTATTCCAGCAGTGTTAGACATATTCCCAGGAGCTTACAAGTCATGAAGTTACTCAGTTTTTTTTTTTTATGATCTAAAAATATTTAGCCTAAAATCCCTTTCCGATCATCCTAGTCTATTCATTAAACTCGAATTGTCTCTCAGTTTCACTGTTTGACTTTGTATTTTTTATTGTCCTGTTGGTGTTTCTCACTGGTTGGACCAAGTGGTCAGGTGACAGCAGTTAACTTGTATAATGCAGTGTTTTGTTTAGGGGGAGGGTTGACAAAGTAGAGGACACACTCTCAGCAGTCCCTACTTTTCCAAATTTGAGCAACACTACAGAATAACACACTACTTGTTCTCTACAAATGTGTTTGTGGATGATGCATTTCAGTAAAAAGTAAATTAAACATATTGTTTTGGCTTCGAAATTTTGATTCATGGTTTCAGTAAAAGGTGAACAAATTTTTGGTATTTTTTTATTACATTTTGGGGATTGGACTGATTTTGGTACCTGGGGATAGGATTTCGTTTAGTAAGAACTTAAGAGCTGGAAGCAAGACACAGATCTCACTGGTGTGCCCCGAGTGCCCATGATTTAAACGGCCTCTGTAAATTCAGTGCCTGTCCCAGGATGGGACACAAATACTCATGCTCCCTGTAACAGTGACATCTGGTGGCCCCAGAGTAATAGGACAGCAGTGGAGAGCCTGATCTGTGGACTTGGAGATGAGTTTATTCAACGTCATAAGGCAGTTGCGAGTCACCACAGGGGCCGCTACCCTTTCCCTGGGAGCCCCTCCCCCATGACACACTTCTCCGTGATCACTGCACATCCAGTTAGCACCTCTGGCCCAAGAACCCTTCAACATCATCCCCCGTTCCTCAGGGCACTCTCCTCCCATCTCCTGAGCAGTAGACAAGCTAATGATATCTGCCTGGGTGGGAAGATGTGAACTTACCTGTGGGTCCTGGTCAGTTGCCATTGGCCGTGTTAGGCTGGACCTGGCCTGGATTCTGGTGCTCGAGGGCCAGTGATTTACCGCCTCACTGGGCAGCAGGTGGCCAGGGTATTTTTAGTGTCTGGGGCCTTTAGCAGGTTTGGGTGGGGGTAGGAAGCAAAGGTGAGGTCTTCCTAGGTTTAAGTTCAAAGCTCCCACTTGTGGGATCTCTTCCCGAACTCCCTGTGGGCTTTCAGGCTCCTGGTACAGGGGTCTTTGCTTTAGAAACCACGTATGTCTTCCTGCATCTCTTTGGCTTTTTCCTTTTCCTAGCCAGTCAGGAAGCACACGCTAGAGACCATGAGACCTTCGGGATGCCTGGGTTGTTTGGTATCCAGGAAAACGACCGGATGTTATTAACGCCCTGAGTGCATACTCATTCCATTTCAAAGCACT
Organism: Proteles cristata cristata; assembly: GCA_017311185.1. Classification (NCBI taxonomy): domain Eukaryota; kingdom Metazoa; phylum Chordata; class Mammalia; order Carnivora; family Hyaenidae; genus Proteles; species Proteles cristata. The sequence goes on from JAESUZ010001598.1 coordinate 1,319,970, forward strand.
TTTCCATGCACTGTATTACTGGATCCTCACAATGATCCCGTGAACTCTGTGGACAGCAATTATCATCTATCTTCCTCATAGAGAAGAACCTGGTAGAGAAAGACGAGTGATCGCCCGGTGCCACAGGGCGTGCACACAGCGGAACCTGAAGCTGGGTTGTCCCAGCTTTGCCACCAGCTGTGCGGAGTTAGAACCGGCTTCTGCTGCTCACCAGTGTTGGGATCTTGGGGGAAGATGTTTAACTTCTCTCCTTATTCCCAAACTGAGAATCGTGGTACTTGGCACATACGGTTGTGAGGATGTCTAATAAAATATGCAATAAGCTCTTGTCATCCAAATAAAAGCTCATACAGTGGGGCACCTGGGTGGCTCAGTCCGTTAAGCATCTAACTTCGGTTCAGGTCATGATCTCATGGTTCGTGAGTTCTAGTCCCGCTTCAGGTGAGCTCGAGCCTTGCTTTGGGTGAGCCCTGGCTTCTCTCTCTCTCTTTCTCTCTCCCTTTCTTGCTCCCTCTCTCTCCCTCTCCCCTCCCAATCCTTCACTCAGTTGTGCTCTCTCTCAGAAAAAAACAAAAAAAAAACCCTCACATTTATTTGGCTTTGCACATGTCTAGAGGCCAGGCCTTCAATATGTGACATTGCTGCTGCCCTAACATGAGAGACAGTTTCCAAACCAGTTGTTAACACTAGGGTGTTCAGACCTGGGGCTTCTGAGCAGGCACATCAGAGAGAGAAAATAAGGTAAAAATGAAAAAGGCTGTGTGCCCAGATGCTTTGTGAGTCGGACCTTCTGAGCCCGGAGTTGAGTTCCCTGGTATAATTACTTGTTGGTGGAAATGCTTTTGTAATGCCTTGTTCTTGGCATCCATCTGTTTCCTTTTGAAAGAAACATTCTACTTGCACTTCAGAGAAGAGGGTTTTTTCATCAGCATCTGGATAGAACAGTATCAGCACCTGGAAAGACCTGGAGGGACGGGAACAATGAAGTGACCGAGCTTTCTGCAGAGAGGGCATGGCCGAGGATCTCAGGCTGTGCACTCCTGCGTTTTACCTGGAGCAGCTGATATGGACCCCCTGGGCCTGTCCTCTCCATGGCTGCCTCGGCATCTCCGGAGCCAAAGCATGCGACTGTGAGCCCCGAGGTCTCCAGCTGATAGGGAGGGACTGCTGTCAGTGTGATCCTGGTTTTTCAAGAGACTGTCAACACACCATGGATCTGTGGGTCCACTGGGTTCCAGCCTCCCAGCTGGATGCCTAGATACCTTTTCGCTGGACCGTTCCCTGCTTTTCTTTGTTTAGTGAGCAGTTTCCCCAGGGGGTGGGCAGAATCTGTCTCAAGCCTCAGCACATTTGCCTGTTCAGCCTGGAAGCCTAAGGAGACCTAGCCGGTGAAGAGGACCTTGGTGGTGATCGTGTTGGTGCCAACATACAAAGAACCAGGTCCTTTCCCTGTGAGTACCAGACCCCGGTTGCTCCCCAGCCCCCATGCCGGAGAGTGGCTGTTGTCCATAGCTCACTAGTTCAATGTCATATTCTGTGTAGAAAGGTTGTGATCATCATATTAAGAGCTCTCAGATGTCCTCTAGTGGAAAAACATGTTTAATTTCATCGAACCCAGCATTTCCCAAGCTTGTTGGACCATGGAGCCCTCTTTTCTTTCTTTTTTTTTTTTTTACTTTTTTTAATGTTTTATTTATTTCTAGGAGAGAGAGAGAGAGAGAGCGTGAGCAGGGGAGGTCAGAGAGAGAGGGAGATACAGACTCTGAAACAGGCTCCAGGCTCTGAGCTGGCAGTCAGCACAGAGCCCGGCGCGGGGCTCGAACCCACGAACCACGAGATCATGACCTAAGCGAAAGTCGGACGCTTAACTAACTAAGCCCCATGGAGCCCTCTTTTCAAGTCAACAACACTTCCTATCCTTCATATTAGAGCTTCACAGGACCCACTTTAGGAAGCACAGCCACCTCCTGAGAGCTGTCAGCTGCCTGACTCATGGCCACATTCCACCCCAGATGGCATCTCCTAGGATACCGATCCGTCCCCAAAGTGGACCTGAGCTCATCCCATCATGAGCCAGCCCCAGTTGGCCCATCTCCCCCATTCTAATCTCACTCAGTCCTGGCTTTCTGCCATATACCTGTTTGCCTAGTAGCTGAGCCATCCTAGGGCAACGGGAGAGGAGAGAGGATTCTCCTGTGTCTTTACAACTTCACTGTCCGTGCAGATTGACACCCAGAGGGCGCAGTTCACCTTGGGGCTGGAATCCCTTTGGACAGTGATCTCCTTGTTTTCCCTTCTTCCCTCCCTTCTGGTCCCTCATCCTGTGCTCTCTGACATCTGCTTGGGATGCGCTGGGCCTGTGAGGAGCCTTTTATTATGGGAACAGGTCCCACACAGCCTCATTCCTGAGTTGGAAGAATTTAGCCCTGGCTATCCTGGCTGGAGTTCTGAAAATGTATTCCTCCATTTTTGTTTTGTTTTGTTTTGTTTTTTTCTTAAATCCAAACCAGTCATAAACCACAGCACTCAAATGTACCTGTCCCTCATCTCGTACCAGGTTTTCCTCTTGTCCACAGTCCCACACAGGACTCTCATCACCCAGTCTCTCCCACCTAGCAGCCCTGGTCCAAGAAGAGCTGACACTGTTGCTGGGATGGGGATGTTTGTTACACGCCCACGTGTGATTAGGTCCCAGTGGATCCTGTCCCACCAAGGGGCATTTCCCCCCTGCTTCATGATGGTTTCTTCCTCTCTGCTTTGTGCTCATACAGAAGTCTGCTTTGAGTCCATCCCAGGATCTCTGTCTTCTAAATCCCATTGCCTGCTCTTTGCTTCTTTCTAAAGCCTGCTCTCAGCACACCAAACAATCAGTGTGTTCACTTTGGATCAACAAAACATCACCAAGATAGGAGAGTTTTCTGGCCAGGGACACCCCAAGAACACATGAAATTGGAAGACCAAGGAATGTAAGAGTTTTAACATGCAATTTCACGCAACTTAAAACTAAGAAGTAGCCAATGTCCCTGCACCCCCCTCAACATCCAGGGGGGCATATCCCCTTGACGTGACTGCACTTGTGTTGGACTCTCTTGGGTTTAAAGGATAAAGCACACGCTTTAGTAAGATAGGATATCTTTTGCCATCCGCCACACCTTTCTGAAGTTATAACTCCTTTCCTTGGCTCATAAATGATTAAAGACTCAAGCTATTTTCCTGACTCATACTTGGAATACCGTCCCTGAGCATATTTTATAAGCCTGTGAAATCTTGATATAAAACAGTTCAGTGCTTGTTAGTCAGCTAGTGCCAAGGGGCTAAAAAACCCCACAAATGTCTTCTCAGTTCAACACAACAATGAGCAGTTGTCTTCAGAGCCCTGTGTGTTGTCTGGGATTTGGCTCATCTGAATTGGGATCAGCTGCTCAACTCTGCTCCGGCTGCAGTGGCTGAGTGTCTCTGCTTCTCACATTAGGTCTCTGGACCACCGTGGTGGCTTTGCTCTATGTGTCTCTCACCCTGTCCTCCTTAGACAGCAGACTAAGCAAAGCTTATTCTTCTGATGGTGCTGGCAGAAGAAACTAAGTCCCAGTGTGCAACGCACTTCCATCCCCTACTTGTGTCACATCTGCTACCATTCCATTAGTCAAAGAAAGTCACATGACCAAGCTCAAAGTCCTCCAGAAAGGACATTCCATCCATGATGAGGCCATAGTAAGGGGTGGATGGAGAAAGGAGTGAAGAACTGGAGCCTACAGTACCACCATGCTTACCTGTGGTACATAGGATGCTCCAGGGAACCCAGAAGTCCTGGGAAACTCTTGAAGGTAAGTCGGAAAGACCAAAAAAAAAAAAAAAAGAAGAAGAAGGAAAAGAAAAGTGACTTGTTCTCTAGTGGCTGTTTTCCAGAGTGGTTCTCTCCTGGGAAGTTCTTCAAGATGCTCACAGGCTCTCTGGGCCAGAGAACTGGGATGCCGCCCAGAATGTTCCCGAGGAGCGTAGGGAGCAGGCAGTGGAAGGGCAACATGGCAACCAAATAACTCTTCCAAGGCTAAGGGTGGTGAACCTTTATGTTCTGACAAATGAGCGCCAAGTAAAGCACTGAGGGAGTGAGAGCCCCTGCAGCCAGCCAGGTGAGGATCTGCCTTCCCCAAGACAACAACTATTTTAGCCGTGTCTTCTGATATTTTCCCTACTTTCTTCCCTGCCATGTTTCTGTTGCTGTTTCTTGATTTTTCAACTTTAGACACAACTTATTTTTTTCTTACCTTGGAAGATAAGAATTTAACTCTCTTGCACTCTCCTCCATTTCCACCCCCACACATATATCCCTTCCCCTGTATTCCTAATATAGATATTTTGGTTAAACGAATATTTAGTATGTACACTGTTACGAATATAAAAAAAATTGTTCACAACTGGGCCATTTAATATACTAGGGTTACATCTCCTTTCAATGCAACCTTTTGATAATTGCCCTTCTTTGCATATTTGTTTGCTTGGGTTTCCACATACTTATCAATAAGATAACCTAAACTGTCAAAACTGAAAACTTCACTGATACATTCAAGCATAAGGTCAACTGTTAGTTTCTTTTGTCTGCTGGCTTGAGACATCCTGCTGGGAACCATTCACTCTCCTCCTCTTGGCTTGTATAGGTTGCTATGGATGCATCAGCATAGCTATTGTTCTGGAAACTCCTTTGCTACCCTCTACTGTTGAACTCCATGCTACCTATATCCTGCGTCTTCATTTCGGTCTATCCTCTTGAGGGAGCATGACTATCCATAGCCTCCTGACAAAAGGTTCATGAGTCTTTACTTGTCTGAAAATGTCATTATTCTGTCTGCACAATTGATTGATAGTTTGATGAGGTATAAAATTCTAGGTTGGGAATAATTTTCCCTCAGAGTTTCTTCTTTTTACTTTTCATTTTGAATTTAATGTTAGACCTTCAGAAATGTTGCAAAAATATTAGCGTTCTATGTAATGCCTTTACTGAGCTTCCCCTCATGCTAACATCTAATATTACCCATAGCACAATGATAAAAACGAAGACATTAATTTAGATGCGCTAGTATTAAGCGAATTACAGACTATGGATTTCATAAGTTTTCCCAATAATGTCATTTTATTTTTCCAGGGTCCATTCCAGGATCCCACATTACATTTAGTCTTCCAATCCGGAACAGTTCCTTAGTTTTACTTTGTCTTTCATGATCTTAACAGTTTTGAAGAATCGTGGTCAGTTATTTGGTAGACTATCCCACAATTTGTATTTTTCTAATTTCTCATAATTAGACTGAGGTTACTGAATTTTGGCAAGAAAATTTTTTGCAGCAATGCCCTTCTTAGTGCATCTGATCAGGGTTGTGTGAAGGTGGTATAACTTCTTACTGATGATGTTAATCTTGACCACTTGGCTATATGGTTTGTGCCAGTTTTCTCCACTGTAAGTTATCATTTTTCTTTTCATAATTAATAAATACAGTGGTGGACATAGTTTTTTAAATTTTACTTTAATTGCATTATAGTTAACATACAGTCTGTGTTAGTTTCAGGTGTACAATATAGTGATTCAGCATTTCCATACATCACTTGGTGCTCATCACAATAAGTGCACTTCTTAATCTGCATCACCTCTTTCACTGACCCCCTCCCCCCAACCTTGTAACCATCTGTTTGTTCTTTATAGTTAAGAGTCTGTTTTTGTGGTTTGTTTCTTTCTTTTTTTTTTCATTTTGTTCATTTGTTTTGTTTCTCAGATTCCACATGAGTGAAATCATATGGTATTTGTCTTCCTCTGACTGACTTATTTCACTTAGCATTATACCCTCTACCTCCTTCCATGTTGTTGCAAATGGCAAGATTTCATTCATTTCTCTGATTGATATTCCATTGTAGATACCACCTCTTCTTTATCCATTCATCTATTGATGGATACTTGGACTGCTTCCATTAACTTGGCTATTGTAAACAATGATGCAATAAACACAGGGGTGCATATATCCTTTCAAATTAATGTTTTCATATTCTTTGAGTAAATACCTGGTAATGTGATTACTGGATCATATGGTGGTTCTATTTTTAATTTTTGAGGAACCTCTGGTGGATATACTTTAAGACTATGCAAATATACTCTTTATCCTTAAACTTTCACCCACTAATTTTAGCCTCAATTGGTGAATCTTGCCTACAACAATTATTGCTGTAATGTTCTTAATGATAATTTTCTGTTTTCCTCCTTTCCTTTACATTTGTTAATGGGATTATTTTGTAAGAGAGCTGTCCCTTTTCTTCCATATATTTAGTCATCCATTTATTTATTCACATCAGCATGGATTCATAGATATTTATTGTATTATAGGGGTTATAGTCCAGTTTCATTGCTAAAATTGTCTCAGAGGCACCTCGGTGGCTTTGTTGGTTAAACATCTCTCTCCTCTCTCCCGCCACCCCCCCTGCTCATGCTCTCTCTCTCAAAACAAATAAATGCACATTTAAGTTAATTAATTTCATTATTCTCAGAACTTTGAAGGTATTGCTCCATTATCCTTTAGATTTCAGTATAGTTATTAAGAAGTTTAATGCTATTTTGGGGCTTCTGGGCAGCTCAGTCAGTTTAAGCGTCTGACTTCGGCTCAGGCCATGATCTCATAGAGATTTATGGGTTCAAGCCCTGCGTCAGGCTATGTGCTGACAGCTCAGAGCCTAGAGCCTGATTCGGATTCTGTGTCTCCCTCTCTCTCTACCCCTTCCCCCACTCTCACTCTGTCTCTCTCAAAAACACATAAGCATTAAACAAATTAAAAAAAAAAAGAAGTTTAATGCTATTCTGAATTTGATCTTTTGTATGTGACCTGTTTTTCTCTTTTAGGTTGTTTTGAAATGTCTCAGTATTAAGTTTTTTATTTATCTTTATAAAATGTATTTGTATTGAGCCCTCCATAGACCCTTTCAAGGTAGAAATTCATATGTTCTGAAAATTGTTCATGTTTTACTTATCTGATAATTCATCTCCCTTCACTTGCTTGTATTTCTGCCATACATGTTATTCTGATGTCAAACTTTTGGACTAATTCTCTAGTGTTTTTACATTTCAATTTCCTATTCTATACCCTTTATCTTTTGTTTAGTTTTTAGGGGATTTTTGTTTCTACTTCATCTCCCAACTTTGTATTAGATATTTCAGTGTAGATTTCCAAGAGCTCTTTCTTGTTTTCTAATATTTTTTATAGCAATCTTGCTTCATGGATGTGGTATCTTCTCTTATTTCCAAGGAGATATATATATATCTACATATTAAGTTTATCTTATTTTTAAGAGAGAGTGTGATAGGGGGGATAGGGAGAGAGAGAATCCCAAGCAGGTTCTGCACTGTCAGCGAGGAAACTGACACAGGGCTTGATCTCATGAACCATGAGATCATGACCTGAGCTGAAATCAAGTGAGTCGGTTAACCAACTGAGTCATCCAGGTGCCCCTTATTTCTAAGGATATTTATTGTTTGTGGGAAGTTTTCTTTTGTTTCCTCAAAGATCTCTTTTTTCTGAGTTACTTTTTGTTTGCTTTTCTCTCTGTCTTTCATGTTGGAGGCTCTTTCTCACATGTTCTGTCATCCTTTATTGTCTATTTTCATTTGAGTAATGCATTGCACAGGACATCCACATTGTGCCAGCATTGTCCACCTACATGACTTGCCAAAAACACCTTATCTGAATGTATTCATGCCTTTAGATCTAACTTCTGATTGCCAGGATTTACAGGAGATACAGGGACAAGTTAAATGATACCACAAGGAAACAATCAGGCAAATCAGTTGTGGGACCCTCCTTCAGGTAAGTGACCTGGTCCCTTCAAAAAAGGTTACACTGTGGGGCAAACAAAAGGAAGAGGACCCTTCTAGGAAGGACAGTAAAGAGACATAGTAACCAAATGCAGTGACATTCTAGGGACAGTGGGGGAAATTTGAATATGGATTGAATATTAGAATATATTAGGGAATTATTTTAAATTTTATTGTGTGACCATGGATTATGTATGGATTTGAATTATGTATGATAATGTCATACTGAAAAATGCAGGGGTGAAATATCACAGTGTCTGCAGCTCATTTTCAAATGGTTCAGAGGAACAATATGTGTACACACTTATATGTAAAGATAAAGCAAAGGGGCACCTTGGCGGCTCAGTCAGTTAAGTGTATAACTTCAGTTCAGGTCATGATCTCATGGTTCATGAGTTAAAGCCCTGCATCAGGCTCTGCACTGGTATCACAGAGCTTGCTTGGAGTTCTCTCTCTCCCTCTCTCTCTCTCTCTCTGCCCCTCCCTTGCTCATGCTTTCTCTCTCAAACATGAGTAAACAATTATAAAATAAATAAGTAATGATAGAGCAAATATATTAAGTTTCTAACTATTGTAGAACTTAAGAGGTAGGTATATGGGTATTCATTATATTTTGAATTTTTCTATATGTTGACCCTTTTCCATAATAAAAATGTAGGTGGAGGGGCACCTGGGTGGCTTAGTCGGTTAAGCGTCCAACTTTCACTTAGGTCATGATCTTGCGATTCGTGGGTTCGAGCCCCGCGTCGGGCTCTGTGCTGACTGCCAGCTCAGAGCCTGGAGCCTGTTTCAGAGTCTGTGACTCCCTTTCTCTCTGACCCTCCCCTGCTCACGCGGTCTCTCTGTCTCTCCTAGAAATAAATAAAAAATATAAAATAAAAATAAAAATAAAAATGTAGGTGGAAAAAAAGAGGAAGATACAAAAAAGCAGCTAGAAGCTTGTGTGAGCCCTGGGTCTATGGTCAGGGCGCATCAGTTGGTGAACCAACTGTTTCATCAGAGGACCTTCAAATGTCAATGTCAAATCCCTTCTCTCTAGCTGGTCAGAGCTCTTACAGAGGAGACCCCAGTCCCTGCCTGGGATGTGTAAACCTCACTGCCAGCACATGGGAGCTGAAGGGGGAAGGGATCCACACAGCCTCACCAGTCAATTCACAAGCTTTCACTGAATTCTCCTGTTTTCATAGATGTCTCACACCATCCTCAACTGGGTGATGCCTCCAGAGAATAAACCAACGGCATCCTACCAGGGTGCACAGGCACATTGCCTGGCCTGAGTAAAACAGTGAAGGAGTCTGAGGGTCTGTCTCTTCATAGAGGCTTCCCAGCAATTCTGTTTCCTCCCCCCCACCACACCCCCCCATTTTGAAGCTCCCTGATAGTTCAAGACTGTAGATCTCCTGAGGTTTGGTGTAAAAGGGCTTGCTAATCACTGTGAGGCTATAGAGCATGGTGTCTGGGCCACACCTTTACAGCTTCTGCTGTGTGACCTGGAGCAAGTTATTTAACCTGTCTGTGCTTCAACTCCAAAATCAGGGTACAAATTCTAGCATTGTTGGGGGGTTATATGACTGAATGTTCCTTCAACACTTAGACTAGAGCTTAGCACAGAGGAAGTCCTTTGAGCTACACATACAACCACCCCCACAAAGCCCAGCCAATTTAGGTTTCCACTTTGTCTGGCCTATGAGATCACTGTCCATCTTCCATATTAGTATTGCTATCTCAAGCCTGCTGCCCTCTCTTCTGTTTTCTTTGTCCTTGTAGGGTTTGACTTTTTTTTTTTTTTTTTAATCCCTTTGCTCTCCTACTAGTGAGATGTGGGCAGACAGTAGAGTTACATGCATGTTGTATTTCAAAACCTTAAATGACAAGTCTCCACAGCTTTCTTTTTTTGTCCTTCCTAATGATCCCCTTAAGGTAGTATATTCATCATATTCTAGGCTGAACTCACTGGAGTATTTCAAGCAGAGCCTGGGGAATGAGTGTCCAGGCTTCTCAGTCAAGCCTGGAACTAGCTCTTTTTTTTTTTTTTAATGTTTTTATTTATTTCTAGGAGAGAGAGAGAGAGACAGCGTGAGCAGGGGAGGGTCAGAGAGAGAGGGAGTCACAGACTGAAACAGGCTCCAGGCTCTGAGCTGGCAGTCAGCACAGAGCCCGACGCGGGGCTCGAACCCACGAACCGCGAGATCATGACCTAAGCGAAAGTCGGACGCTTAACCAACTAAGCCACCCAGGCGCCCCTAGAACTAGCTCTTAATGTTAATCTAGAGGATGGCTAAGAATGCCCCAAGATGATTCTATTGGTTGAACTCTGTCCTGAAATCTGAGTCATCACTACTGGTAGAAGGAAGGAAGGGCTCATGGCACAGCGGGCCACGTCAAAATGTGTAGGAACCTTGTGACCCACGGCCGTGTTAGAACAAAACAACCAGTAGGCTTCTCACCCCCGCAGCCCAGAGCTCTTGACTCCTAGGAATCATCTGATCCCTGGAGAACTTACTCTTATCCACAAAGTGGTATAAGGGAGCACCTTTGCAAATGCCTCACTTGAGGAGTTTGGAATGCTGGGTTAAAAGAATGAACTCCTTCTCCAGGTAGGATCAGGCCCATGGAATTCTGTAATCTTCAGTTCTTCTGCCTGGGTCATGGTGTTGGCCTGCGCTTGGCAAAGCCTCACTCAAAGTGCAGGATACAACTGAGGAAAAAGTGGCTTTCCCGTTTAAAGAATGACGCTACCCTCTGGCTACTTGTCTCTTATTTTAGCACAGTCTACTGACAGAAATAAAAGAGGTTGGGCTACTTATTTTCCATTTGCTACTCCCCACCCTTGTCTACTCTGCTCTGTGCCCTGGGAGGAGGCCAGCTGATCGAGAGCGTGGGAAGGTGGGAGGAAGGAGAACGCAGATTGCTAATCCTCTGTTCACTCCGCATTCCAGAAGGGTGTCCCCGGGCCAGCCAGTCAGCTCTCCACTCCTCGGGGCTGTCTTTTCTAAGTGCCTGAGAAGGTGACAGTCCCACAGAGAAGGAGGGAAGGAGGGAAGACCTTCCCTCCTGGGCCTTCGTTCTGCACACAGTAGGTCCCAGCTGTGTGAACAATGAGAGGCATGTATGTGGCCCCACATTTACACCATCTCGAGCAAAGCTGTGAAGTTCCAGCTTTTTCCTCTCTGGTAGCACTTTTTACGTTTTTCTGCTGTTCTCAACTTTTAGCTTTGCTTTCTTAACCAAACCCCTCCTACAAAGATCTTGTGAATTCATCCCCATTAAAGTGCAAATAACTATCCGGACTGCCCTTCTTCTGCGAGATTTTCTTTTAAAAACTAAGTCCAAGGGATGAATCTTTGAACATAGAATTTCAAAGAGAAGTGGAATGGAGTGTGGGATTCCATTTCCAGTCTTCTGAAATCATTCCTGTGCATTCAACCTACTAGCTTTTCTAAGAGGAAGGTGCATTTAATGTGGTGAACAGAGCATAACGTGTAACAGCTTGTCAATCACTATGTTGTACACCTGAAACTAATGTAGCATTGTGGGTCAACTATACTCAAGTAATAAAAAAATGAAGTACATGAATGGAGATGCTAATTCTAGGCTTACAGTACTCATAGCGAAAGTACTTTGGGCCAGGAAGGGGCAGAGGAGAAGCACTGAAATAGAGATGTTAGTAGGTGTGGTAAGAAGGCAGATGGAGGCCAAGTGTCCGGAGTTTCAGAATTTCAGAAAAGCTGCCTTGTGATTTCCCTCTCCCCCACCACCGGCTACTGTCTCACCAGCAGTGACACCCTCTTTACTCCAGAACAAGTGTAGGTCTGGAAAATTCTAAAGGTGGCAGAAGGGATCTGCAGGAAACGTTTGGGCTCCCAGAAATCCATGTTTCATAGGCATTTTAGCATGACTAAGAAGTTGTCCCACATCAAAGGCTAGACTGTATGTTAGAGAGCAGGGAGTATGTGTCTCTTGTAGCTCTTGTACATAGTTCAGTGTTTTGCACGTAGTGGGTGCTCCAGAGATATGGGTTGACTAGATGGACACATTTCCTCACTGAATTCTCACAAGAACTTTGTGGGGTACCCCCTGTGATCATTCCCAATCTGTATCTGAGGCAGCTAGAGCTTCGTTGGGTTAAATAATCTGCCCTGGTTACCCAGTTGGTGAGGCACAGAGCTGGTGTAATAGTCACTTCTGACTGACTTTATGGCTAGATTCCAGACCAGGGCACTTGGCAGCACCAATTTGAGCAAAGGGTGGGGCTGTGGCTCCATCTTGGTAGCGATTCTCTCATGGAAGAATCTTCATAACCCTGAAAATCTTTATGTACATTTCTTTATATTCTTTATATTTTCCCTCCAGGCTAAGGTAACATGTAATGAAGTTTGTGGAATTCAAAAAGGTAGGTAAAAATGGCAAAGTGATATAGTGTCATGTACATCATTGAGATAATTTATTATTTGAAGAATTGGAAATGCTCTTATGAGATTTAATTTGTTTAGATTTGTGATTTCATTCTTGAAGTCGGTTGTGAAAATATCCACATGGATATTTCCATGTTCCAAGTAGTTGGGGGTTGGGGGGAGGTGGGGGCCAGGGGAGGGGGAAGAATTCATTATGAGGTCCCAGCTTGAAATCTGAGGCAGAACAATACCATTTCTTCATGGAAAAATTTTAAATACTTACGCTCTGTAGCTACATAGCCAAATTTCCTTGGGGGTGAATGTGTCAGAGGAGTGGAAATCAAGACGATGAGGTAAAAATAAAAGACTCCTTTTTCTTTTCCTTTCTAAAATTGTTTTGTTTTACAGGCCGTGTGGGAAAGGGATGCAGGGGTCATGCTTCACCACACCAAGAAATACTTCTCTCAGTAAGTTGGAGGCAATCACAGGTTTCCGTGATCTTGTGAGAGGAGAATGCCATGGGTCAGACTGAACTCATGTTGATCATTCCTTTTTTTTTTTTTACATATAGTTTATTGTCAAGTTGGGCTCCAAATAACACCCAGTGCTCATCCCCACAAGTGCCCTCCTCCATGCATGTTGATCATTCCTAATTAAGTGTCCTCCAGAAACCTTTTAGGATACATTCCATTGGATTATCCCTTACTGATGTTATTTTACTCATCATGGGTGCAACCAGAAGCTCACAGAGCCAAACCAAGGGGAGCTGTTGGGGAAATATAGTTACAACCAAATCTCCTGCCAGCCCAGAAAACCTCTCCACAAAGGTAGTAGAGAAAGAAACAGTTTCCCTATTGAATAAGCATTCAGCCAGAATGTGATATGCGTCACAGGCGATCGGTTAGAGATTGCAAAGACAAAAAAGGGATCTCACTCTTGGAGACAGCCAGGCAGACGCACAACCCATTACCTACATAATAACCAGTCCACCGGTTAGAGGACTTGACAGCACCGCTTGTCATTCAAGGTTCATCCTAGATTTACCTGGTAATTGGGGTCACCGTCTGTTAGCTAATTGGCTTTAATCTAAAGAGAGACAAACTTCCCATATCTTAATGACAAAAGATCGTTTTGCAACTGGGAGTGAGGCACCTGAGAAAGACATTCCTGAGTCCTAAAGCTGTAGACAGCCTTAGCTTTTTAAAGGATTTACGTACCCTTCATGGGGCGCCTGGGTGGCTCAGTTGGTTAAGTGTCTGACTTTGGCTTAGGTCATGGTCTCATGATTCATGGGTTTGAGCCCTGCGTTGGGTTTTTTGCTGACAGCTCAGAGCCTGGAGCCTGCTTCAGATTCTGTGTGTCTCTCTCTCTGCTCCTGCCCTGCTCACATTGTTTCTCATTCTCAAAAATAAGTAAACATTAACAAATTTTTTGAAAAAGGATTTACGTATATTTCAAAGAGATGGAGGAAAGAACTTACAAACTGTCTAAAATAAATGCTGTAAGAAAAAGGATGCAGGGACACATCTCTTATTTTCAACAGGGACAGTTGAACCCCCTATTTTGAATTCGTATCTGCCCTCACAGGCAGCAAAGGTTGGCCTTTCTACCTCCTGTTCATTCAGGGACTCTCCCATCTTGTGCCGGGCTCTGCAAAGAGGCACACGCTAAATAGCTCATCATTCCTATTTGACTTCCATCTATCTGAAGGCTGGGCCTGGGGCTTCTGGAAGGGAGTGCCCCACCCCCATTCTTTACTCACTCTGGTGAGTTGTGACATTTTGGTTTGGAGGAAAGTGCAAGTCTTGTGTGAGGGGACCTCACCTCCCCACCTGAGGTTGGGGCAGGGACGTTTGAAGTGTTGATGTGTGTTTTAAATCCTTGAGGACAAGAAGGAAAGGCAAGGTCCTGGCTCACTCACATGTGGGGCACGAGTGCCTGGTCCACACTGGGGGACACAACTAGCCCAGCTCAGCAGTAGGCAGCGCGTGTGTAGACCAGTGAGGACAGACCACTGAAAACCACAACCCAGCAGAACAAAGTCAAAACCAAACCCTGCAGTCACTCTGACCAAAGGATTGATTCTGACCAAGGGAGGAAGGAGAAGACAAAATGAATATGTATTTTATATCTGAGCAGAAGATCAGGAAGAAATCCCTTCCATCTGCCCCCTGCCTCCCGCTTCTGTGGCCCTGGAGGGGGCTGGCCTGCCTCTGGCGGGGAAGCAAGGGCCCAGGTTTCCCTCCTGACTATTGACTGCCCTACTTTTCAGTTGCTGGCCGCAAAGGGAATGTGATTCTCACCTGTAAGGGCTCTTCTGGACCTAGTGTCACTTTTGCTTCTGGGAAGTCAAGACTATCTCCCTCAGGGAAGGCTCTGAGAAAAGATGGAGTTCCACCCTCCCTCTAGCACCACCAGTGTTACGTGCGTGGTAGCGGAAGGAAGGATGGGACCCCCACCTCCCCCCATCTCGGCACACTACTTTCAGGCACTGGCTCTGGGCCTGTGGCTGCTCTCACCGGCTCTCTTCAGGGGCTTGGCCTCTCCCGAGACCCCCTAGCATACCCTGCTGCATCCTCACTTAGCATTCCCTCTCCTATTAGGACTAAAACTCAGGGGGTTCTGTGCATGTTGTGTTCTAGAAAGAGCATGTATGACTTTTTGCTGTTGTCTTTACTACAGAGGATGCCTGATGTGCAGGTTTGTCCTGCCATTTTGACTCTACAGCTAATGAACCTTTTGGAGCTCTCATTTTGGGGATTTCATTCTGGACTGTTCATAGGACCTGAGGACTCCCTCCCAGGTCACCCAGTTCAATAGCTTCAGTCAGCTATTCATTTCTCACCCAGATATTTAACGAGCAGCCCTCAGTACCTTATATCGTTACAAGCTTCAAAGGGGATCCAAGGATGTAAGGCAACCCGTGATGTCTAGGAACTTAGACCATACTTGCAGAGGTCACATACCCACACATGGAACAGCCTCAGTTCAGGCACTGAGAAGGGAATCACCACCATGAGAGTTCAGGAAGGGGGGTGAACATGGGATGTTCCGGGCATGAGGTTCCTGAGGAGGTGGGATCTGAGGGTCCTCAAAATCATGGGCAGGGTTCAAACAGCAAAACATACTATGCCTATGAAACAGCAGGGGCTCAGGAGGTTTCCCTATGGTTGTGTGACCCTGGAGGACCCTGCCATACTAGCATCCATCATGTAAATCTAAGGACTGCCCGTTGGCATGGAAATTTGAAGGGCTGGAGAACATGCACAGAGGGGCATTGGAAAGCCCAGGAGAGTGCTGCAGGGTCTGGTGTCCTGTGGGACTCCCATGCTCACGTGAGGTGAGTGTCGCAGAAGCTGGTGGGGTAGAAGGCTGGCAGAACTGCCCTTGGACTCTGAGGTTCCCCACCTCACCTTCCAGCCAGAGAATTGTATAGTGAATATCCCAGAACTCACCTGCTGGGTAATTCTAGGTGACATTCATTCCCTCCAAGCAGGGACCAGCAGGCAGTTATGGTCAACGCTAACTGGGCTTGGTTCTTAGTGATATTTTGCTTTGTTATCCTTCTTCCCAAATCTTATCCGGGGGGCGGGGGGATGATGAGAGGAGATCTCCTGGGGCTTGTTAAGAGCACATCTGCCTTCAAGGATTTGGGGGCTGTCAGCACGCACTACCTGCTGACCCCTTTGTCTGCTCTGTTTGATCTCAGCAAGGAGCATACACTTGGAGCTGGACAAGAGCATGGTGCGTCCCGGTGTCAGAAAGGGGACTGATGACAATCATCAAGAGAAGAGAAACAAATGCCCATGGCATGATGGCTGCTGTGGTGACAGGATGCCTGTTTGCACCAGCGGGCCCAAGCGTATGCATGTCAATCAAAAGAACCCCGGTCTCCCTCTACAGCTTGCCTCCCTGCTTCATGATCCTCTCTCCACCCAAAGTCGGCTACCCAAGCTATCTCCCTGCCACATATCAAAACAGTTCAGGAGACAGTTCATGGCTGATGGACCCTTGCCCATTACAGAGATACAGAAATGTTGGGTAAACTATTACCAAAACCATTATACCTTAACACATGCTGTCCTTGGACAAAAGAAGGCATATCCCCAAATGGCAGAAAGGCAGAGAGAAATCACAGCCAAAGCAGTTAAGTAAGCTGGGAGCCTGGAGTCCATGGAGATATCAGGGAAGCCAAGTTTAGGCTCTAGGAACCGGGCTAAGGTTGTGACACTTACATGGGAACAGGAGGTATGGCCTTAGGCTTGCTTGGAAAAGAGAACATTTTGATCTGAGCTCAGTAGAAAAGCAAGAGTATCAAAGAGACACCCCTTTCCTTAAAAGAAGACTGAGAAATGCTGTCCACCTACTAAGGGAAGTATGAGGAAGCAAATGGTGTATCTTGGGACAGGGGTGCAGAAAAAAAAAAGTCACCTGTCAGAAATTGAATCCCTATGGCCTGTGCCATGAATGGGCAGAGAATCCAGATTGATGCCACCTGTGAGGCCCATGAGTCCCAAGCAGAGAAACTAACATAATGTTTGACTAAAACAGGTGAAACCTCCAGAAGCCTAGTAGACACTAATGTGAAACCACTCTATGTAGAAACACTGTCACAGGCCAGGGCACATGGGAGTCACACAGGAAAAAACAAATCCTCACGTGAGGAAGGAGCATCTGCTTGTGGGTACCAGCATATGCATTCAGCAGGGTATTTGCTATCTCAAGGACTGCGGGTCATAGAAGGATCTGGAAGAAGCTGTAAACACATCTATACCCAGCACTTCAAGAGCAGAAGCACTGGCCCCATCCCAACTTGTTACTCTCGGGTCCATCTTCTCAGATCATTCCAATCCCTCCTGTCATATACACTCAAAATCTTGAGGCACTTTCAAATTCTTCTCTCAGCTTTTACCCTTAAAACTGGCTTTCATGGGCACCTGGGTGGCTCAGTTGGTTAAGCATCCGACTTCAGCTCTGGTCATAATCTCATGGTTCATGAGTTTGAGCCCCACGTCAGGCTCTGTGCTGACAGCTCAGAGCCTGGAGCCTGCCTCAGGTTGTGTCTCCCTCTGTCCCTGCCCCTCCCCCGCTCACACTCCGTCTCTCTGTCTCTCAAAACTGAGTAAACGTTAAAAATTAAACAACAGGGGCGCCTGGGTGGCTCAGTCAGTTGGGCATCCGACTTCAGCTCAGGTCATGATCTCGCGGTTCGTGAGTTTGAGCCCTGCACTGGGCTCTGTGCTGACTGCTAGCTCAGAGTCCAGAGCCTGCTTCCGATTCTGTGTCTCCCTCTCTCTCTGACCCTCCCCTGCTCATGCTGTCTCTATCTCTCTCTCAAAAATAAATTTTAAAAAATTAAAAAAAAATTAAACAACAACAACTGGCTTTCAATTTCCCATCTCTCTTCCCCTCCTCTCTGTTACTGTGAAGGCCACCTCGCTGGTCTTCCTGCCTGCCTGCCTCCAGTGTCTCCCTCCTTTTTTTTCCCCACCACTGTGCTGCCACTAAGTTATCTTCCTAAATGGGAAGTCCAGCACTTTCACTTCCCTGAGCCAGATTACGAAAGTCCAGACCTTCCCCAACTTGGATTTGATGTTCTTCCTAGTTATGTTTCCTAATATAATACATCCTCACCCCAGCCTCCTGCTTTGGCCACTCCAGTTTACTTGTTCTTCCTTCACTCTCCCTCATGCTTCCAAGCAGTCTCTTCCTTTTGACTAGGCTGCTCCTCTCATAACATCTGCAGGAGGTCAACCGTGGCTTAAACCTTCTAGAAACATGATGTTATGGAAGAACACAAGTATCATGTGGGCTAGATTTAGCTGGTTTCAAATTCCAGATCTGTCACTTAGTAGCTCTGTGCCTCACCTCTCCCAGCCTCAGTTTCTAATTATGCAAAATGAGAATGATATCTACTTTGTGGAGTTGAGAGGATGAGAGAGAATCTACGGAAAGCACCGAGCACAGAACTTAGCCCCAGTGAGTGCTCAATCAACAGTTGCTGAATTGAGCCTCCATCTGCATTTTTATGGGAATTTTGGCTTCCCCAACCGGAGCTCCATGAGGCCCAGGGCCTTGTCCAATCTGTCTTTGCATCTTTGCACTTTCCTGTGTCTGGCACAGGAAAATCCATATACTGACTAGTAGCAGAAAGAACTCAGCATGCCTAACCTGATGTTAGAAGGAAAGAATTTGGGTAGGAGGACTCGGTGGATCTCAGATGTTGGAGGGGTATTGAGGGCCCATTTATAGTGTGTTACTCCAGATAAGGGGCTATACGGAGCACAGTTGTAGCCCAGGGTAGGACTATCCAACATGTAGAGCTGTTTAACATGAGAGCAGGTGTCAAATATAAGCGGCTGGCCATTAAAAACTCAGATTATAGGGACATCTGGGTGGCTCAGGTGGTTAAGCATCTGACTTCAGCTCAGGTCGTGATCTCATGGTATGTGAGTTTGAGGCCCGCATCGGGCTCTGTGCTGACAGCTTAGAGTCTGGAGCCTGTTTTGGATTCTCTGCCCCTCCCCTCCTCATTCTCTCTCTTTCTCTCTCTCAAAAAAATAATAAAACATGTTTTTTAAAAACCTCAGATTATAAAAAGTAATCCTGGGTTGGATGATGGATAAGACCGGATCAGTGATCTTAGCTTTTACGAGACACAAAAGGCTTTGGAAGTCTGATAAAAGTTCTGTCTCTTCTTCCCCATCCCACCCCTAAAAAAGGTTCAAAGCATAATATTTTGCAAATAATTTCAGGAGCTTCATGGTTCCCAGGTAAAGATCACCTGAAAACCCTGGTAGGATGCTATGTTCAACTTTCTTTTTTACTATTAATAATGAGAAGGAAGCATTTGTTATATGTATTTTCAAAATTCACACCTGATATCTCATAACTAAAAACTTGGCGCCTTTTGCCCAAATTCAATACTTTTTTTTATTAAATGAATGAATAAATGAATGAAATCTCTGATTAATCTGATCTTTAAGGAAAAATATGTTCTGTAAGTAGAAAAGAGAAGAAGAAAAGATAAAAATGAAACAGTTTAGAGAAAGACCAATATCAGATGATAAAAGGTAGAGAAGAGGGGGCTCCTGCGTAGTCAGTCAGTTAAGTGACTGACTCCTGATTTTGGCTCAGGTCATGATCTCATGGTTCATGGGTTTGAACCCTGTGTCACACTCCACACTGTCAGTGTGTAGCCTGGTTGGGATTCTCTCTCTCTCTCTCTCTCTCTCCCCCTCCCTCTCTCTCTCAAAGTAAATAAACTTAAAAAAAAAAAAAAAGAAAAAGAAAAGGTAGAGAGGAATTAACCAGGATCAGAGAAAAGGATAAATTTTGGAAGGTCTTAACACCACCCTCGTGCCCAGGGCTCAATGCCCACTGTGAACTTGCGAACCCAAGATTCTGTGGGGCAGAGTCGCCTACTCATTTCCGCTGGCCCTGGTTGCTTGCACTCAGAGTGATCTCAGCATATACCCAGGGGCTCCCTGGGAAAAATCACTCATAAGACTGTGACCATGTCCAGATGATATTCTAATCTGATTTTGAAACCTCTTTCCCTGTATGAATTTAGGTCTTAATTGCCATGCAACTATTATTCATTATTGTATTAGTACAATTGCTCAGTTCACCCTTGGTCATGAGTTACTAAATGAAGAGTGTGGAGGCATTTTTTTCCCCTTCGAGTATTATTATTCAAAGAAGAGTTGATTTTCAACATTAACACTAGTGACAACAAGCCCCAAGAGGAAAATATCCTGTCCAAGCACAGAAGGACTTCTCGTTTGATAAACTGAGCTTCAGATTCTCAAGGAACCACAGACACCTGCTCTGCGGGGATCCAGTCTTCTTGCTCCTCCCCCTTCCCCGCCCCCAACCCCGCCCCGCGCCTGCGCTCACGTGGACACACAGCGGCCGCGGGATTTCAAGAGGCTCCTCAGGCTCTGCAGGGCCTCCGGCAGCCCCGCGCCGGTGAGGGCGCTGCAGGCCCGGAGCTCCCAGCTGCGGTCCCGGAACCTCTCTAGGCCCAGCCTTTCTCGGATCTCAAGCAGCGGCAGGGCTGCCGGCGCCTCCTGCTTGTTGGCCAGTACCAGGAAAGGGACGCTGGCCATGTGTGGGTCGTCCAGGACTTCCGTGAGCTCGGCCACTGCCTCGGGCAGGCGGGCTGCATCGGTGCTATCCAGCACAAACACGAGGGCATCTGTGCCTTCCAGGTGGTCCTTCCAGCTGGGCCGGAGCTGGGTCTGCCCCCCCACATCCCACAGAGTCAGGGACACCTGCCCCGGCGCTTCGAGAGGCTCCACGTTGAAACCAACCGTGGGCAGGGTCTCCACCGTCTGGTGGCCCTTCAGTTTGTACAGGAGCGTGGTCTTGCCGGCTGAGTCGAGGCCGATCATCACCACCTGGGCCTCTGCCTTGTGATCTCGGGAACTCACAGAACCCATGGTGGCCACCGCTAACCCCTAGGGGAGAAAGGCCAAGTGCGCACGTCAGCCATTCTTGCCTGAAGGAACGCAAATGCAAGCGGGCAAACGGAAGAAGAGGCTCGACTCCCATCGTAGGAAGTGTTTATACAAGGTTGGGTTTCAAACACAGGCCTGGGCTCTGAAGGGCCAGGAAGTAAGGGTGTATGAGTCACCATGAGCTGACCTATCTCGGGAAGGAGAGGAGGGAGCTGAGTCAGAGAAGAGGGCAGGGTGCCCTGGAAGACTCCAAATGTGGGCTCACTTTCCTTGCGAGTTAAAGCAAAGAGGAAAAAGGAGGGTCTAGTTAGACATAACCTAGTTCAGTAGAAATGACTTAAGGATGGCTTCAGTTATTGCTTGTCTGTGGCTTCCAGGCTCTACTTCCCTTCTGGAAGCCTAAAGCCTGAAATGGAAGCTAGCTTGAGTTCAGTGCACCCAGTGAAGAGACCATTCGGCTCATAGAAGCTTCTGCTGTCTCTGGAACTTTCCTCAGAACCAGCACCGTGTCCAGTAAACAGTGGCTATTTATAAATACTGTCGCCTGGGGACAGATTTATCAGAGCAAAATGGTTTCCTCTATTGCCTCATCAAGGTAAACTACCTCTAGAGCAAGACTCACGTTCCTCAAGAATCCCAGTTTCTAAAACCAAGACCTGTTCCCCACTTAGGGGAAACCTGGCTAGGATGAGAGAAGGGACATCTGTATTTTCCGGCTGTTCCTGCAGGAAAATAAGGCAGGCTCTGTTCTTCCTTATGCGGGGACTATACAAGGGAAATGAAAGTTACCTCTGTGTTATTAGACTGTGGCTGAAAAAGCTCCTCCTCGGTGGCCGTCTCCCTGAATGCAGCTGCTCTCTACTCGTCCCTTGTGTCCCAACAGTGAGATGTGAAGGAAATGTTGTGACTGTTGCTGGTTCTCCTTTTCTACTTCCTTCCCAGGTGGTTGGGGGCGGGGCAGGCTCATCAGCCCCTCCCTCAGCCCTTGACTCCTCTGGCAGTCCTTCTGCTGGGGACGTGCCACAGAGATGTCCCCGGTTCCTTGGCTCTCGAAAGGGCGAAGCCTAACACCAGCCCTGTTTCTTAGCAGCTCAGAACACCTGCCTTCATGTTTTTTCTGGAGCCTGGAGATTCTTTTGTTTGCTTGGATCCTGCATGCTTTTAAAAACTGCCCAAACGACTTACGTGTGACTAAAACACTCTATAAAAATATAGGTCAATATGTTGAAGGTAAACTATTAAAAAAAAAAAACTAAGTAATTACGTCAATGTGGTGGAACTGTGGGCAGTGATACTTACTGCTTAATTTTTTCTTCAACAGTCATCATGTTTTCCCCCTAAAACAATGATACCTCCAGAAAACATAATTTTTAATTTTTTTAATGTTTATTTACTTTTGAGAGACAGAGACAGAACACGAGCCATAGAGGGAGACATAGAATCCGAAGCAGGCTCCAGGCTCTGAGCTGTTAGCACAGAGCTGGACATAGGGCTCGAATCCACGAACTGCAAGGTCATGACCTGAGCCCAAGTCGGACACTTAACCGACTGAACCACCTAGACGCCCCTGGAAAACATAATTTTTAAAAAATTGGCCAATCAGGGGCGCCTGGTTGGCTCAGTCGGTTGAGCGTCCGACTTCGGTTCAGGTCATGATCTCACGGTTGGTGGATTCGAGCCCCGCGTTGGGCTCTGTGCTGACAGTTAGCTCAGAGCCTGGAGACTGCTTCGGATTCTGTGTCTCCCTCTCTCTCTGACGCTCTCCTGCTCATGCTGTCTCTCTCCCTCACAAATATATAAAACATTAAAAAAAATTGACCAATCAGAAGCCATGAATTCTTTCCAGCCCTCTAATTTGCATCTGCAGTTGCAGTGATTCGGCTCTCATAACCAGTAGCATTTGTGTGGTGCTTAATACTTTCCCATGCATTGCATTAAAAAGTCAAGAAGCAAGTTGAGGGTTATGCCTCTCCCATTTTACAAATAAAGAAAAAGGCTCAGGGTAAATGATTTGCTTGAGATCTTGCTGGGATTTATTTATCTCTTCCTCTTTCACCATGTCAGCTACACACTAAGAAAGTGCTTTGCAAAGAGCAAACATCCTGTTGTAATTATAGGGTATTTTAACAGGAGGAAGCGGTTGAGAAAAGTCAGAAACATGGAGTGTGGTATGTATGCCACTGTGTTGTTATTGACATTACTGTTGTTTAGTTCTTTGGGGTGCCTGTGGCTATAAGCTATTGTTACTTTGCAGCCAGCCTGGGCAAGTGGGAATTTATAGCCAAGGATCAAGGCAGGGGTCAGCAGATAGAAAACTACTAAGAGGTTCTGGGGGGATTCTGGCTAAGCTGACCTAACAGGATTCTTGCTGAAGTCAGGTCAAGTGACCAGACGTCACCTTGGGGGATGGTGGGAGATGAGGAACCCGATCAGATATTGAGGTAATTAAATATTAAGGGCAGGGCATTCTGGTTAACACTTAGCAGGGTTCTTGGTAAAACTGGATTTTACAAGGAAGTGCACAGATGGTCTGAGAAGAAGTTTCGGGAGCCTGACTAAAGTTTGGTCAAGCAAAGAATCTGTGTCATTATGCCAGAGCAGGGTCAAAGCATTAAAGACCTTTGTGGAGGAAGGCTTGTTTGTCTTATTGTGGTAAAGGGTGATCAGATCAAGCTGAAACTTAGTCCTGTCCAGCTGATGAATCCTGCCAAGATTTGATTTGCTGGAGGACTGGGATGGGCAGAAAATAAGGACACAGGGGCTAAGAATCAGATGTTCCTGGAGCCTGGGAGCCAAGGGAGTAACACTGCCGTCCTCTGACCCCAGTTCCTTCTGTGTGGCCCTGAGGAGCGAGGAGAGGTGGAGAGAAGCTGAAGAAGCCATTGACTTGTGAAGAAAGATTAGACTAGGTACTGTTAAGTTTCCCTCAACTCATATATCTTATAGGCACAATAGAATTTTTTTTAAGTTTATTTATTTGTTTTGAGAGAGAGAAAGAGCTGGGGAAGGGCGGGAGGTAGGGGGTGGGGTGGACAGAGCATCTGAAGCAGGTCCATGCTGACAGTAGAGAGCCCGATATGGGGCTTGAACTCACTAACTGTGAGATCATGACCTGAGCCGAAGCCAGTCACTTAACTGACTGAGCCACCCAGGCGCCCAGGTACAATAGAATTTTTATTGAGCATCTATAAACAAAGCTCTGTGTAGTCTATCACATGAGTTTAAAAAAAAAAAAAACTGTTCAAAGTGCATTTGCATGCCTTATGAGTGGGAGAAGTCAGCATCATTCTTGTCTATGAAGACTATGAAGACTATGACACCATATATTACAATTAGATATAGGATATATTGCAGACTCTTAAACTGCATTTATTTTGCATTTTGAGTTGTACTTAGAATTATTATCACATTTAGGGGCTTGTGAGTGTTTTACATTTATAGAACAACTCATATCCCCTTTCTGCTATTCCTAGTTTCCATTTTACTGGTGATGCTATCTCTTTATAACCAAATGAGGAACGTGGCACAGTTGGAGCGAATTTCTGTGCCTGTCTCTCCTGTCTGTCTCCCTCCCAACAGAAATAGTATCTTGACAGTCAATCTCTTTCTCTCTCTAAAACAAAAACAAAAACAAAAAGTAGGAAAAGGAAATAGGAGTGAGTGATCTGCTTTCTGAAATAGTGCAAGAAAGATCTAAAGGATGTGGGGCGTCTGGGTGGTTCAGTCGGTTAAACATCTGACTTTGGCTCAGGTCATGATCTCGTGGTTTGTGGTTCGAGCCCTGCATTAGGCTCTGCGCTGACAGTGTGTAGCCTGCTTGGGATTCTCTCTCCCTCTCTCTCTGTCTCCCCCTCCCCCCATGGTTTCTCTCTAAAAATAAATAAACTTGAAAAAAAAGAAAAGTCTAAAGGATGTTAGACTTGCACTGAAGCAGTTTCAACTTCTGTATCTAGGTATTTGCAGGAAGTTTCCTGACGCTAAGAGGAGGAAAACAACAACAATAACAACAGTGGCCAGAGACTGTCTCCTGAAAATGTGCAGGCCGGATAATGTGGAGGCCAAGACAAAAGTGTGATGCTCTCCAGCCGTGCCTCAGAACAGGAGCTGATGATGACAGTGAGCTGTTGCTATTTCTCTTCCAAGGTTGTTTCAATATGCAAAGTAGGTTTTCAGTAGCAGCTGCTATTTAATCACCCACATTTCCTGAACTGGATAGTATATTTTTAGTTGGCAGGAAAAAAAAAAAAAAAAACAAACTTGATTAGGAAGGAGGTTGGAAGGTCACTTAGTAGCTAGAAACTCAAATCAGCACTTGAGACTTCTTAACATTTCCCATATGAGTTACTGTCGCTCTGGGCAACTAGGAGCAAAGTGTTTACTTCTTTTTGTTAAAAAAAAAATCACATAAGTAATGATGAATAGATTGTTTTTCCTTTGACTGTCAAACAATATAAATGCCTACAGGACAAAATTCTTATGTTCATTCTTTAAATCACTACTCTCCTTCTATGAGGTAATCAGGATTAGTAGTTTGATGCATGGTTTTGCAACTATCTTTCTATATATATACATACATATTTTGGAGCACATGCATGTATTTTACTGTTTATTTTTTATTTTTATTTATTTTTAATTTTTAAATTTTATTTAAAGCCAAGTTAGTTAACATATAGTGAAATAATGATTTCAGGAGTAGAATTCAGCAATTTACCACTTATAGACAACACCCAGTGCTCATCCCAACAAGTGTCCTCCTGAATGCCCATCACCCATCTAGTCCATCCCCCCGCCCAACACCCGACCAGCAACCCTCAGTTTGTTCTCTGTATTTGAGAGTTTCTTATGGTTTGCTTCCCTCTCTGTTTTTACCTTATTTTATCTTAGTCCCTTCCCCTTTTTTTGTTTTTTTTTTGCTTAAGTCTTTTTAAATAGAATTGTGATATCTGTAACTTATTATTTTTATTATTAATTAATTAATATATAATTTTATTATTATATAATTAATATAACTTATTATTATTATTGAACAGTAATACATTTATGAGATCTTTCCATGGTCGTATATATACTACCTCACATTCACTTATCTTTTTGTTATTATTTTTTAAAGGATTTATTAAATAATGAAAAGGCCACAAAAAATACAAGAAGCATAATACTAAAATATTCACAGATGAAATTACATGATTCTGAGATTTGTTTATAAATCATCTGGTAATGGAGAAAAAGTAGCTTGGGATATAATATAATGAGATTAGCCATGAATTGATACTTGTTGAAGCCAGGTAGACAGGGGTATATTATATTAGTCTCCTTATCTTGCATGCCTTTGAAATTTTCCATAGTCAAATCTAAGAAGCATATATAAGAGGCATAAACTTCCAGTTTGCCACATCTTTGATTCTGCCTCAGCTCACAGGCCTCCAAGGCTCCTGGCACTTGTCATGTTTCATATTTTTTCCCTTCTCCAGAATCTGCCATTACCTCTGGCAGTGTAGATCACTCCTGCTTTACCTTTATCACACTCTGTATATATACAAACACACACCACACAGTCACACTCACACACATACTCTCACATTAAAGGAATGATCTTATTAAGTTGAGAGTTTAAAAAATAGTTATCACCGATTGAGCCCCTAATCTGTGTCATACACATTGTCTATGTTTTAGTTACTCCCCCCAACAGCTAACAGGTAAGACTATTTTTGTCGCCTTTTATGGATATGGAAACTGAGGTAAAAATGATTAAGTAACTTGCCTAGTTTTTTCTTTTTTATTCTCATTTAATTTTATATCATTTTGTGAACTA
Source organism: Proteles cristata cristata (assembly GCA_017311185.1). Classification (NCBI taxonomy): domain Eukaryota; kingdom Metazoa; phylum Chordata; class Mammalia; order Carnivora; family Hyaenidae; genus Proteles; species Proteles cristata. The sequence goes on from JAESUZ010001598.1 coordinate 1,346,481, forward strand.
TTTTCATATAAATATATGTAAAAAGGGATCAGTACAGTCACTGAGAAGCAAGCACAAATCTTACTGAAGAGGAACATTGCCATTATTAGACAGAAGATAAAGTGAAGATAGTCTCTGAGTCATAGTCTGCATTTTGCTTCCTTGGGAGTTCCTTAAGAGCCCCTTCTCCACAGTTAGTGTGTTCGTGTGCAAGGTCATGACAGAGTCTTAGGAAGCATAGGACTTAACCACAGTTGGGGCCACAGGCAGGCCTTTCTGGTGGGAGAGTGGGAATGCAGTCAGTAGGAATGGACTCTGCTGTATATTTGACCGCAAAGCCCACTTCCAGCTGTCAGCAATGAGCAAATCAGAACACTTCCTGAGGCAAAGGGAATATCAGCTGGAGAGGAGGGGACTCTTGATTACTCATTAGCGCAAGATCTAGGCCTGTCAAATACAGATAAGAATCCAAACTAGGCTTGCCTGGCAATTTTTTTTTTTTTTCCAGGGAAAGAGACTATAATGACAGCAGATAGTTTGGTGATAAGTCTTTATTGTGTCTGTCTCTTAAGAATTAGTTGTTCTCGGGCACCCTCCTACACTGTTGGTGGGAATGTAAACTGGTACAGCCCCTCTGGAAAACAGTGTGAAGATTCCTAAGGAAACTAACAATAGAACTCCCCTATGACCCAGCAATAGCACTGCTAGGAATTTGCCCAAGGGATACAGAAATGCTGAGGCATAGGAGCACATGTACCCCAATGTTCATAGCAGCACTCTCCACAATAGCCAAAACATGAAAAAAGCCTAAGTGTCCATCAACAGATGAATGGATCAAGAAGATGTGGTTTATCTATACCATGGAATACTACATGGCAATGAGAAACAATGAAATCTGGCCATGTGTAGCAACATGGATGGACCTTGAGGGTGTTATGCTGAGCGAAATAAGTCAGGCAGAGAAGGACAAATACCATATGTGTGCACGTATAGGAGGATTAGGAGGAACTTAACGAGGAACAAGGGGGAGAAGAAGAGGGGAAATGGTGGGGGAAAGGGAGAGAGGCAAACCATGAGAGACTCTTGAATGCTGACAAAAACTGAGGACTGATGGATGTGGGGGGAGGGGGATGGGCATGGAGGAGGACACTTGTGGGGATGAGCACTGGGTGTTATGTGGAAACTAATTTGACAATAAACTATTTGTAAAAATAAATAAATAAATAAATAAATACCTTAAAAAAAAACAAAAACAAACAACAAAAAAAGAATTAGTTGTTCTCCACATCATATGTACATCTTCTTTGATATTCTCTTGACCTCTGTCCTGTGTTGGAGTCTCTGCTTTTTTTCTTAAAAAAATTTTTTTCATGTTTATTTGTTTTGAGGGAGATAGAGACCGAATGTGAGCAGGGGAGGGGGAGAAAGAAAGGGAGACACAGAATCTGAAGCAGGCTCCAGGCTCTGATCTGTCAGCACAGAGCCCCATGCCGGGCTTGAACTCATGAACCACGAGATCATGACCTGAACTGAAGTCGGACGCTTAACCGACTGAGCTGCCCAGGCACCCCTCCTTTTTTTCTTTTTAAGTTTATTTATTTATTCTGAGAGAGAGAGAGAGAGAGAGAGCATGTGCTCACATGCAAAGGGAGGGGCAGAGAGGTCGGAAGAGAGAGTATCCCAGCCTGATGTAGGACTCCAACTCACAATGAGATCATGACATGAACTGAAATCAGATGCTTAAACAACTGAGTCCCTAGAGCCCTGATCCTCCTTTTATGTTGCAGATTTTCCCCTTTCTTGGTTCACTTGGTTGTCTTAGTGAAGCACATATTCAGTAACTTCTTGGATCCGTGGGAGGTAAGTTTTTACACCTTGAAGCTCTGAAAATGTCTTTTTTTAAAGAAAATGTTTATTTATTTTTGGAAGAGAGAGAGAGAGAGAGAGAGAGAGACTGAGCACAAGCAGGGTGGGGCTGAGAGAGAGGGAGACAAGAATCTGAAGCAGGCTCAGGATGAGCTGTCGACACAGGAACTGTGAGATCATGACCTGAGCCAAAGTCTCACGCTTAACTGACTGAGCCACCCGGGGGCCCTGAAAATGTCTTTTTTAAACTCTAACAATTTATTGATAGTTTGTCTGATATGAGATTCTAGGATGGAAATCATTTCCTTTTAGAACGTTGAAGGCATTGCTTCAGTGTGCTGTTGCTTCCACTGCTGGTGTTGAGAACCTAAAACCAGACTGACTCTTGATCCATCATTTGTAACTTTCTTTCTCCTTGGAAGCTTATAAAATCTTCACTTCGTTCCAGGAATTCTGAAATTTTATGTCATGTATCTTAGAATGAGTCTGTTTTTGTCCGTGATGCTGGAAACTTAGTGGGCCCTTTCCTCTATCTCTTACTGCCAGAAGTAAATTACTTTCAAGTTTGGGACATCTTGAATTTTCTCCTCCATTTTGTATGTTCCTTCTTTTTGGAATTCCTATTATTTGGTTGCTAAACTTTTACTTATTCTCTAATTTAAAACATATCTTTTTTCTGGGGCGCCTGGCTGGCTCAGTCAGTGGAGCATGCGACTCCTTATCTCGGGGTTGTAAGTTTGAGCCCCACACTGGGTGTAGAGATTACTTAAAAATAAAATCTTTGGGGCACCTGGAGGGCCCAGTTGGTTAAGTGCCTGACTCTTGATGTCTGTCGGCTCGGGTCAGGATCTCACAGTTTGTGAGTTTGAGCTCTGCATTGGACTCTGTGCTGACAGCACAGAGCCTGCTTGGGATTCTCTCTCTCCCTCTCTCTCTTCCCCTCCCCAACTCTCTCTCTCTCAAAATAAATAAATAAACATTAAAAAAAATTTTTTTTAATCTTTAATATTTTGTCTTTCCCTTCTTACACCTTTCCATTTTCTGGGACATTTCTTCAACATTATCTTTCAACCCTTCCATTGTATTTTCATTTCATCTATTATATCTCTTCCCCCCCCCCCCCAGGATTCTTTTTTGTTCTCTGAATTTTTAAAAACAGGATGCTTAGTTTAAAGCATGTTTCTGAGGTTCCATGGAACCAAGTAGAATAATGATAGGGGACCTTCAAGTGGAGGATGTGTCGTAACAGCCAGAGGGTTCATGTTCTATTTTCTGAGTTAGTGAAGTCTGCCTTCTTCAGGGTATTACGTAGTCTGTTTCCCAGCATGGAGCTCACCAGCCTGCTTCTCCTGGCTCCTATTTGCCACCTTGGGATAGAATGCTAGATCGTTAATGTGTGCAATGATTACACTGTGGACAGATGAAGGAGCATAGAACATTCACCAACATAGATCATATGGTGGGCTACAAGTCTCAATAATTATAAAAGAATTGAAATCACACTGAATATATTCCAGTGTGTCACCACAGTGGAATTAAGGTAGTAATAAATACTGGAAAGATATCTGTAAAACGCCCCAATTTGGGGGAAATTAACCTATTTCTAAATAGCCCAAAAGTCAAAGAAGAAATTGCAATGGAAATAAGAAAATATTTTGAGGGGTATCTGGATTGCTCAGTTGGTTGAGCGTCCGACTTCGGGTCAGGTCATGATCTTACCACTCATGAGTTCGAGCCCTGCATCAGACTCTGCAGAGCCTTGAGCCTGCTTCAGATTCTGTGGTTCTGTGTCTCCCTTTCTCTCTGTCCCTCCACAGCTCACACTCTGTCTGTCTCCCTAAAAAATATATAACCATTAAAAATTTTTAAAAAAAGAAAATATTTTGAACTGAATAAAAAGGAAAATACAACATGTTAAAATTTGTGAGTTATAGCAAAAGCCTGGGAGAATTTATACACTTAAATGCTTATATTATAAAAGAAGAAAGATGTAAAATCAATTAAGTGACAGAAAAAAAGCAAACTAAATACAAAATAAGCATAAGAAATAAAAAATAATCAAAACAAGAATGAAAATCAACTAAATAGAAAAAAAGAGAAAATGAACACAGTCAAAAGTTGGTTCTTTGAGGGGCACCTGGGTGGCTTAGCCGGTTAAGCGTCTGACTTTTTGCTTAGGTCATGATCTCGCAGTTCGTGGGTTCTAGCCCCGCATCAGGCTCTGTGCTGACTGCCAGCTCAGAGCCTGGAGCCTGTTTCAGAGTCTGTCACTCCCTCTCTCTCTGACCCTCCCCTGCTCATGCTGTCTCTCTCTCTCTCTCTCCTAGAAATAAATAAAATATTTAAAAAATTTATTTAAAAAAGTTGGTTCTTTGAAAAGATTAATAAGATCAATAAACTGATAAGGTTGATTAAGAAGAAAAGAAAATCATGAAGGATAAAAAAGGTACTTCACTATCAATTTTAGACAAATAAAACTGACAAGGAAAATATTATGGATAGTCTTTTTTTTTTTTTAATGTTTGTTTATTCTTGAGAGAGAGAGAGACAGAGCATAAGCAGGGAAGGGGCAGAGAGAGACACAGAATCAGAAACAAGCTCCAGGCTCTGAGTCTTATGCCAAAAGAACCAATAACAGATGAACTGAATACATACTAATTATTGAAAAAGCCATCTTTTTTCTGGGCTAACTTGAAATACCTTTATTGTAAACTAATTTATATATTGAGATGTAGGTGTGGGTTTGGATGCTTTTGCTGTCTATATCACATTCTATTACTGTATTGGCTCTAAAAGTGCCACAGTCAACCAGTGGGAAGTTCTATCAGCTTTTCTGACCAGCCTCAGAAGTCACAAAGGACTATTTCTGCTGCATTTGATTAGTTACAAGCAAATGATAAGCCCATTTGGAATCCAGGGGAGGATACATAGACTCTGTCTCTCAGTTGGAGGAGTACCAAAGAATGTGTGGCTATTAAAAAAGAAAAATCCATGCTGTCTTAAGTGGTAATGCTGCTAATGTTTTTGTAGTGTAATATTTCTCCAGATTTTGGACAAATATCTTTTCTAAATTTGAGGACCTTTCAGATTAGGTTATGTAGAGATAGAAACAGCAGTTGTCATTTGTTTTTCTCATAGACAAGTAGTATAATTCATGGAAAATAGGTTTGGTGTTTTTTTTTTAAGTATAATTGACATACAATGTTATATTGGTTTCAGGTATACAACTTAGTGATTTGACAGTACTGTACATTACTCATCGTTCACCATTATTAGTATAGTCACTATCTGTCACCATACAACATTATTATGATATTATTATTTTATTATTTTATTTTAAAAAAATTTTTTTTTAATGTTTTATTTATTTTTAGGAGAGAGAGAGAGAGACAGCGTGAGCAGGGAGGGTCAGAGAGAGAGGGAGTCACAGACTGAAACAGGCTCCAGGCTCTGAGCCGGCAGTCAGCACAGAGCCCGACGCGGGGCTCGAACCCACGAACCGCGAGATCATGACCCAAGCGAAAGTCGGACGCTTAACTGACTAAGCCACCCAGGCGCCCCAGATATTATTATTATTTTAAAAAATTTTTAATGTTTTTTTTTTCTGAGAGAGAGAGAGACAGTGTGAGCAGGGGAGGGCCAGAGAGAGAGGGAGACACAGAATCCAAAACAGGCTCCAGGCTGAGCTGTCAGCACAGAGCCCAACATGGGGCTCGAACCCACAAACTGTGAGATCATGACCTGAGCTGAAGTCGGATGCTTAACCGACTGAGCCACCCAACATTATTGGCCAGTCAACATTATTGGGGACTGAGGCGCCCCAACATTATTATGATATTATTGATCATATGTTGTACTTTTCATCTCCATGGCTTATTTATTTTACAACTGGAAGTTTGTACCTCTTAGTCCTCTTTATTTTACCCGTCCCTTCACCCATCTTCACTCTGGCAACTACCTACTAGTTTGTTCTCTGTATTTAAGAGTCTGTTTGTTTTTTAATTGTTCATTGTTTTGGTTTATTTTAGATTCTACATATGAGTGAAATCATATGGTATTTCTTTTTCTCTGTCTGACTTATTTCACTTAGCCAAATATTCTCTAGATCCATTATCCATGCTGTCTTAAACGGCAAGATCTCATTTTCTTTTGACTAATATGGAGAATAGTTTTTAAGGGTAAATTTATATTGCCAGATTTGTGAAATCTGGCTTACACAGATGAAATTTACTACACAATACCAAATATTATTTAGATTCTAAACTTTGGGAATTAAATCTTTGGAATATTTTACAATGTAAGTGGGACAGTTTTCTTCCTAAATTGTAATTTGACTGATAGTATTTGGCAATATCCAGCACATACCTCAAAGAGATTCACAGAAAAAGAATGATTTTCTAAAATGTGAAAATTTTCTTATAGAAACTATACATTCATTTTTCACACAAAGGAGCATGAATAGGGAATGTAGACAATGGTGAACTAAGTAACACATTTAATTTCTCTAAAGCTTCAAATCCCACTATAGAATCCTGCTGAGCTAGATTAAATTGGACCACATGGTGAGCTCTTTAAGCAAAATTAAGTGGCCTTGTTCCTACACTTACCACTTCAGTTATAAGAAAGTACTGATTAGGAGCATTTAGACCAAAGAGGAAAATGGACAAGAACCAGAATATATGCCCCAATCTCTAAGCTGATTTAGACCATTTGAAGGAGAACTTTCTGGAATAGGGAGTGGTAACAGCCTTCCCTGGGCCAATTTTACCTAGCTGCACAGGTAGTGATAGGAAGGGTATTAATGGCTGCTCTAGAGGGAAGGCAGAGAACTCCTTCAAGGAATGGATATTTACACAATATAGGATTATTTATATACTTATGTCCTTTAAAAAAATATATAGCCCAAATGGTATTCCTGAGCTTGGTATATATGTACCTATGCTTGGGAAAGATGTGGAGGTTGGGGGAAGTGAATAGGTGAGGAGAAATCTGGAGTGTAAAGGAGCTTGGATTTCCACTGGAACCCCCTTTTTTTCCCAAAAGAGATACTGGCAGAGTCACAGGGTTAATGTTCCCATCTCAGTTAACCCATTAGGTGGGAATAATACATTTACACACCAATGTGTGAGCTTATCTTCATGAACCTTCCATTCCCCCCCTCAAAAAGAGAGAGAAAAGGGTGCTAAGGGGATTTTAATGTATTCTCAAATGTTAAAAAGCTTCTCTTCCTTTTAACTGCTCTACCCACTTATATGTGAAATGAAATGAATATTTCAGAGTTTGCTGCGGTAGGAAGAGAAATAATAATAGGACCAAAGAAAAGGAGCGGCATTTTATTTTTTTAAAATGTTGTATTTATTTCTGAGAGAGAGAGAGAGAGAGAGAGAGAGATAGAGGCAGCATGAGCAGGGGAGGGTAGAGAGAGAGGGAGACACAGAATCAGAAGCAGGCTCCAGGCTCTGAGCTAGTTGTCAACACAGAGCCCGATGCAGGGCTCGAACCCACGAACCATGTGATCATGACCTGAGCCAAAGTCGGACGCTTAGCCAACTGAGCCATCCAGGCGCCCCAAGGAGTGGCATTTAAAAACTGCATCAGCATATGACCTGTCCGCAATCATTTGTAACAAGTGTTAGAAGATTTCCATTTAGCCACCTGCTGGATCTGTTGCCTTTTAAACCACTTTTGAGGTTATTCCTGTTTTACCAAATGCAGGAAGAGGGCTGGGAAATATCTGCCTGGCATGTTATATTAAACTTCTGTATTGTTAAAACTCTAGGAAATGTTGAACTTTATACAAATTCTGACTCTCCTTCATATGGCTGTTATATTCATATTTGAACAGCCAATATATATGGCGTTTGCATGATTGGGAAATTTGTTTTCTCATATGGCTCACTGATTAACTTCTGGGTGGTTTGAGCTAAATCCTAATTGCCGAGTTTGTTTCCTTGTTTGTGAAGCACTGAAGTGACCCTTTTGTTAATGTGGCTGGGCCACATTTTAAAAGTTGGCCATTCTTGTAGCAGCTTTGGAAATAATGCAATAATTTTAGAATTGGATGAAGAAATATATCTTGAAATAAAAAAACCTATATAATTTGAATTAGGTGTGAATTTCTTATGAGGCAGCATCAAATCTAGGTTGGTTAGTAAATAAAGCAGAAGCCAACAAAATAAAAGGGAAGGAGACATTTAACAGACTCTAGGTTTGGGCCTGACCACACGGTGGCAGGGTTACTCTGCATTGTTCTCCCTCTTCAGGGCCAAAAAAAAAAAAAAGAAAAAAAAAATCGAAGGTAGAAGGGGGCGGGGCATGGGTGGAAAGAAACTTCTATGAAACCAGTCTTAGCACTTAGATTTCACTATCTTACTTAAGGAAGTTAACTTTTAGAAAGGATGCCACACGTTCTTAGTTTGTCAAGATTATATGTACATATTAAAATGTTTTAGGGGCTGCCTTAGGTAGGTCACTGGGTGGCTCAGTGGGTTGAGCCTCCAGCTTCGGCTCCTTCTGCTCAGATAATCTCACAGTGTTCAGGTTTGAACCCTTCCTCAGGCTTGGCTTGCTGCTATCAGCGCCGAGTGCTCTTGGGATCCTCTGCCCTTCTTCTCTTTGCTCCTCTCCCGCTTGCACTTGTGCTCGCTCTCTCTCTCAAAAATTTAAAAAAAATTTTTTTAAATGTTCTTTACAGTGGATGTATCTGAGCAGCAGTGATCTGACCTTCAATAGGACATTCTCCCTCTAGATCTCAATTTCATCATTACTGCCATGATGGTTTTGGATTAGTTATTAGGTAAGCTTCTTAGCCTATAAAAATTTTCAGTTTCCGCATCTGTAAAGGGTTACAAATTACAGTACATAGCTCATGGGGTTGTTAGGATTAAATGGAAAAAAATGTATGTGTGGAAGAGACTGGCACACTGTTCACCAAACCATTTCTTTTTCTTCCAGGGCAAACAGCTAAACCACATTTCCCATCCTCACTGGCAGTTATCTGTGGCCATTTGACTGAATTCTAGCCAATGAATGGAATGTGAGAAGAGAATCATGAGCCTATTTGTAGGCTCAGCTCACAAAAATCTCCCATTGTGATCTTCTTTATTCTTTTCCCTTCTGCAGGTTTCTCATGGAAGCCATGTGTTAAAGATAGCTGAACCACAAAACAGTAGGAAACTTGGTCCCTGAATCACATCTTGGAGGAGAGCTTTGTGCCCATTAGGAACTGTCCTTCTGGATTTTCTGAGTGAGAAATAAACTTCTATTTTGTTAATCCATGGAGATGCTGGGGCTTATCCATTATGGCAGCTAGTATTAACTAAAATAGTATGTAGGGCACTTAACATAATACGTGCTTAATAAATGTTAGATGTTATCAATATCATGACTCTAAATCAAAACCCAAAGCCTAAAACTCTCAGCTTCAAACACAGCACTAATATGGAGATTCCTTCTGCAGTCTGTAAGATCTGGCTTTTTTTTTTTTTTAACTAGAGAAGATTTAGGAAATAAAGTTATATATGGAAGTAGTAAAAATCTAAGTTCTTCTTGTATGTAATATGCAGAAAGTCACTACTAATAGTTTGTATTTATATTTCCTACTTTAAAAAAAACTTAGCAGAATATAAAGGAAAGAAAATCAAATTAAAATTCAAGTTGGTACCATCTTTGAAATAATATTTAAAGGTTTTCTTCCTTGTGATGACATTAATGTTGTGATTCAATCTCTCTCAGTATTTCACATAATGTTTACCCTTTTTTCTTAAAAATGGCTTGACTCCAAAACTTTTTGATATTTTAGTGCTTTTATTTATTTATTTTTATTTTTAAGTCATCTCTACACCCAACATTGGGCTCAAACTCAATAACCCTGAGATCAAGTCACATGCTATACCAACTGAGCCAGCCAGGTGTCCCTTGAGTGCTTTAATTAATGCCTATTCTCAGTTTTCTCTAAGGAAATTCTACTTCTATTAAAGCTGAGATCAAATTTCATGTATTGGGTCAAAGCCTTCCAGGACATCCTGGGTAGAAGGGATCCCACCTGGGCTGAACTGAAACATTTACACAATCCAAGGCTCTTACTAATTGCTGTTCTGTGCTAGAGCTTGTTTTCAGATGAATTTATATACCTTGTTTCCCTCTAATCAGATTGCAAGCTATTTGATGACAAGGACTCTGCTTTTTTGATTTCACACTGCCCGCAGAAAATAGTAGAGTCTGTGCAAACAGTCATTGATAACTGACTCATTGGTTTGAAAGCCCCAAGTTTATGAGATTTCTCCTAATATCTTAACATCTCTCTTTCATGGAGTTTTATAAGAATAAAGAACAACGGCTTTCATAAAATTTTCTTCATAGATAAATAATAATTTATAGTTGGGGAACAACTGAAGCAGAGGTGATACGTATTTTATGGTCAGTGGTTTGGATTAGTGGAAATTTACAAAGAACAAATTAATGCCTAATTTTCTATATTGAAATGAGGACAATTTTATATGTATTACCAATTAAGCTTATTTTGCTTTTTTTGTCCTTCATCCTGACTATTCACTTTTTAAATTTCTGTTTTGCATATTTGTTTAAGATGTTTACCTTACAAATATTAAAAGTTATAGGTTAAAAGCGTTTCACAATGTATATACAACATCATAAGGACTGTAGAATGTTTTAACTCTGAATCTTGCCTTTCATTTTCAATTTGATTGCTAGTTTCATCCTGTTTTAACTTCTAAAAATTGGCAATTTTCTGTAGTCAGTGTTTACTTAGGTTTACCAATGTTCTATTAATATCTTTGGTCATCATTGATTCTCGCATTCTGATCTTTTCTTCTGGGTTTGTCTTTCCACCTTCTTCCAGGGTCTGTGAGTGGGAAATTCTCTTAGTCGTCTTTTGAAAATGCCTTTATCCTCACCTTTGAATGCTAGTTTAACTGGATGGAGAATTTCAGATAAATGGATATTTCCCCCCACTGTTTTGAGGATATCGTTCCATTATCCTCCAGCATCTACTGCTTGTAAGAAGAAGCCAGCTTTGTCCATATATCATTCTTTGTAGGTAGTGTGACTTTTGCACTCATTCTAAACATTCCTAGAAACCAGGTAAAAATTACAAATGAAAGTCCCCATATAATATGTCTTAAAATTTTTAAGTTCAAAAACAAGCTATCAACTTATTAAATGAAATATATTCTATCCTCTTATCTTGATAAAGATACCTTTTAAGGACCTGGATGACCAAGCCTTGAATTTAGGACTCTTAGAATCCTTGAGATGGTAGGGAGAGATCACCATCTTGGTTCCTGCCTCACAGCTCACCCTCCATGTTTTCCAGTCTGGGCTTCATCCCACACTTCAAGGGGCTTCACACACATACTTGTGGACACTCCACTTCCAAGCCCTACAAACAGCCATTTCCCAGACACCCAGGCCCAAAGGGTGTGCAGTCTGTTCTTGGGAGTTGGATATAGGGAAGAAGCTCATGAAGGTCCTGAAAGTGGGTTGGATCTGTTTGGGCAGGGAATGCTAGGGTCCTTTGTCCCTGGAACGTTGTTTGGAGGAAAAGGGCAAACTTTGGGTTACGCTTCTTGACATTGCGATAGCCTCCTTAATGGCTTCCTCCCATTCAATCTGTTCTCTACACTGTATTAGAGAGAATTTTATTTTAATGTAAGCCACAGCATTATACTATCCCCTAAAAAATCCTTTAAAGACTTCCTATTGCATTTGAAATAAAATCCTTTAAAAGGCTGCAAAGCTCTAAGTGGTACTTCAGTGTGCAAAGCTCTTTGGGAAGAGCCTTCATCTAAGATATTTCTCTTTCTGAAACACACTTTCCTACCTGCTCCTCGCATGGTTGACGTCAATCTGTTGTATCGCTCCTGGCTTAACTGCCACCTCCTCTCCAAGTACAGCTTCCCTGTTATTTGCTTTCACTGCATTTTGTTTACTTTCTTCAGAGTACAAATAACAAATGTAGTCACCTATTTTTTCCCCATACTGTCATCTACACAAGAGAGACTGTCACATATGAGTCAATTCTGAGATGGAGATTAGCACATAGTAAGTTACTTGGGAGTACTCTACTCAACCCCTGTTGAACAAAAGAAAGTAGGATGGGGCAGCAATCAGGCAGTGGATGCTGGCTGCCCCAAAAGAGGCCTGACTTTGGGTAAAGTAAAATTCTCTTCAGCCGAAGTGCTTCCTTAAGAGGGCTGACAGCTTTGTTCTGGATTAGGCAGCATAGCACCCAAATAAATGGTCCATGGCTTGTGCAGATCTGTTTTCCTTACATGAGTTCTGGAAGTAGCTTCTGCAGAATTCTGTCAGACTTGTTCTGTGGGGAAAACTTATAAAACGAAGGTTGTTAAGGGGAACCACCCCCTGTTATTGCAGCTGGTATTAGGCTGCAACCAATACTCACCCTCTCTTCTGTGGTCCCATTCTAGATGCTCTTCACTCTTGATGAGCAGTGCTGAAGGCTTAGGTGACTTGCCTAGTGGAGTGACAGATTCTTAAAACTGATGAGTTCCAGTTCCTGTTTATCATGTCCTTCTCAGGCTGCACCTGCTACATCTGTCCATTTGCCATCAAAGTTGCACAAGTACTAAAAGATGTCCTGGTTGATTACCTGGTGAAAATGAAGATCTTTTTCTTGCTTGCTGGTCTTTGGCATGAAGGGCTCAAAGTACTGGGTGGTGATATAGTTTAAAGTTCTTTGAAGACTCTTGTTGTGCTCTCTGGTAGAAATGTTTTGCCTTTGGGAACTAAGACCTTTAAACCTGTGGTTACACTTGTGAGGATGAAAAGCATAAACTCCTCAAGTGGGTCACTCGGATTGATGGTACATAGGGATGCTCCTGCTTCCATACCTTTGATTCCACTCCCAGTTATTCTCCTATGAGGGATACAGCATCATATAATGGTGATTGATATAGAGCATGACTGTTTCTGGAAGGTAGCACTTTATCCTCACAGGGTATCATCTCCAAGCTGGTAGTTTAACCAAGCTTTCTGGGTGGTATGCCATGTGATAGGTCAAATGGTGTCTATGGTCATATGCCCACTGCTACATTTACTTTGCTATGTAGTGGGTTCCTTGGTCAGATGCAGCAATATGTTCGATGCCATAAAGGTGGATCAAATACAGTATAATCCCTTGGATAGTCATGTTGGCTGAGACTCAGCAGACAGGAAAGACAAATCTATAGAATATGTGTCTATTCATGTTAAAGTGAATGACTACTTCATCCAGGGAGAAGGAGTCCGATATGGTCGCCTTTTCACCAAGTGGCTGTTTGGTATCTTCAAGACATAGTGCAGTATTGAGTCTCAGCAATAGTTCCTGTTACTGGCAGGTTGATCATGGCTATGGGATTAACCTTAGTGAGTGGGAGTTCATGCTGGGGGGCCCAAGAATAGTCTTCCTCTTTGTTACCATGTCTTCTCTATTCATGAATCTATTGTGCCAGTACTGGGGTGGCTGATGGAAAAGCCGGCTGGTGCCAACTGGTTAAGTCATTCTACTTGGGTTTTTAATGCCTCTTCAATGGTAGGTGCTCTCAGAACCTGTGGAGGAAAGGGACGGAAGCAAGACTGGGCAGAAAGAGAAAATGGGCTTCAGTACTTCACAGCCAGGCCTCAGCCAACCCTGTGGGAAGTTCGAAGCTGGGATGATTCTTTGGAATCTTCCCTTGTTGAGGTGAGAGAGTCAGATCTTAACAATCCCTCATTGACCAGTCATTTGTTGCAGGCTGCTCCTAGAAGTGGCATGACCTTGGGTAAGGTAGCATTCTTTAGTTAAGAAAATGACTAAAGAGGTTTGTCAGTGCACAGCCTTCCCAGAAGCTAAGAAAGTTGTTCAGTCTTAAAGGAGACATAGGTTGGTATAACACAGACTTCACGAAAGAGACCATTACTATTTTTTTTTTTTTAAGTACACTTCACTCCCAACATGGAGCTCAGTGCAAGGCTTGAACTCATGACCCTGAGATCAAGACATGAGTTGAGATGAGTCAGATGCTTAACCGACAGCCACTCAGGCACCCTGAGACCATTATTTTTTTTTTTTTCACCATTATATACCCAAGTTTAATTAGTGTTTAGCACATAGTAGAAATTCAAAAGATCTTTTTGAATAAATAAATTACTGAAATGTCCTGCTTTCTTAGTTCGGAGTATAAAGGTCACATCTCACTCCACTCTCCAACATTTTACTATGAGAACTTCAAAATGTAAAGGAGAATGCAAAAAGGACACCTGGGTGGCTTAGTTGGTTGAGCATCCTGCTCTTGATTTTGACTCATGTCATGATCTCAGAGTTGTGAGATCAAGCCCGTTATCTGCATGGAGCCTGCTTAAGATTCTCCCTCTCTCCCTCTGCCTCTCCCCTGCCATGCCCTCCCCTTTTTCTCTCTAAAATAAATAAAAATAAAAAAATATAAAATAAAGGAGAGTACAAAAAACATTTCTTAGATATAACATTTTGTCATATTTGCTCTTTTTTCATGGATAAGTATGTGTAAGTATTGGGTTTTTTAATTTGTTTTTGTTTTGTTTTGTTTCGTTTTTGCTGAGCCTCATAACACTTTGTCCTTAAATACCCTGGTATGTATCTCCTAACAATAAGGACATTCTCAATACTATTATGATCATATCTGAAAAACAACAGAAAAAAGTTAAAAATCACTTAAATTCTAATATTCACCCATATTAAATTTCTATGCTTCTCCATGAAATATCTTTTATAGCTTTAAAAAATTTTTCAACTACGATTCCACCCAAGGTTCATATATTACATTTGAACATCATTTTTCTTTAATATATTTTAAACTGGGAACAGTCTCCCTTTTTCCCCCCATAGACTTAACTTTTTGAAGAGACCAAGACTAGGAGCGTTCTTATACCCCATTCTGGATTTGTCTGTTCCTTCATAGTGTCATTTTGTTTATTCCAGGTAACATCATCTTCAATATTCCAAACCGATGAGAATATTTTTACTATCCCCCTCAGCACTGTGGTGTCATTCCAAGAAGTCACCAGGCTACATTCTAATATCCAGAGGATCAATTCTGCTTCACAGTGAATTGCATCCAAAATTCTAGCTCCCTGGAAGACAAAATACCTCATAACTCCTATCAGAAGCTGGTGGCTTCCTAAATGAACCATGTTGCTCCTGGTGGTGTTGCCATTGCTAACAATAAAAGTGTATTGCTTTTATGCGGAAGGTGATCTTATGTAGGAGTGACATAGCACTCACGAGAGGTGCTGTGCTTGGAATGGTCTCATGCTGGTCTAGGGGCAGAGTGGGCTTATCTCTTGATGTCATCTGTTCAGCATAGCATCTGCCTGAATGCAGGGGAAGAAATCAATCAGCACAGTACTTTACTACTTTCCTTCATTTAGCCAGGACCAAGATACTTGTTAGCTTATTTATGTGTTCTTGGGGGTGACGGGAAAAAGAAATTAGAACAAAAATTATTTTCCCATTCTCAATTGCCACTTCTCTCAATCTTCCCTCCTCCCTGTTTATGCTATGTTTATTTATCCCAGCTATAAGAACAGAAATTATCCCAAAGTAGTTGGCTCAATAATGATTGAGGTTGTAAACTCATTTTGATTGATTATGTTTACCTGCTTGGTTATCTAACTGAAAATCAAGGTGGAATCTCTCTCTAGGTAGATTCTGTGTTTTATTACATTTGTAAAATCCTAAGACACTTATGCAATCCTCTGTTCTCAAAAATGATTATATTGTTTTTGCAGGTATCAGAAAAGATATCTGTGTATTAAGACTTTGTATTACATTAAATAGGTAAGCAATCTTATAGAGTGATCTAAATGTTTCCATTACAAGAGTTGGTGGTTCTCCAGATTATTTCTCTCCATCTTGACCGGCTACAAGAAAAGAAAAGGTGGATACAATCTGGGTGCTCCTAGCTGTTTTTATTCTCTCAGAAGAACTAATATTCAAGTCTCTGAGGAAGTAACTGAAATCTCTTAATTTTGCTCATCCAATATCAAGAACATTCCAGTGGCCTGTGGAAAGCAAATATCTGCCTAAGGGGCCTTTGGAAGATTTTCTTGGCAAAGAATATTATGTAAGAGGTGGACTCCATCAGGCATTAGCTAGCCCAGCCGAAGGAAGTGGCACTGAATTGGCTGACCCACCCCTGGCCAAATTACAGCTCACAGGTGAGCACAGTGGAGGAAAAGGGAGCAAACAAAAGATAGTGTTCTCCTAATTTTCCATTTACCGAGAGATTCCTTTTAAAATGAAATTCTGAAGCCCCCAAGAGTGATTAGAACTGATCTCCTGTGTCCCATGTTCTTGACAGATACTTTTTACCCGCATAGTCATGTGTTAGCATGAACATGGAGTCCTCACTCAGTCCTAGAGGCAGAGCCCCGTTTCTACCTTACAGTAGCACTTGTAAATTGAGTTATTTTGCCCAGGAGAAAAAGTTTAGAGTGCTCTAAAATAATCTTGTTTGGAATAAGTCATTTTGCTATTTTTAGATAAAAATTATAGAGAACTTTTGAAACTGGAAAAAAAAGTTAAAAGATCACCTAGCACTAGTCCACAGGCCAATGTTAGGTGAAGAGCCTGTGTTTTGTCTGAGGGAGGGTTACTCAATCCAGGGAATAATACTAACACATGTGTCAGTCATGCAAGTACATCATTGTTAACCTAATTAGGTTTCCTTTGTCCCAGAGGTAAATGAGGTCACCAAGTCCAACCATATAGTGTTATTTGGAAATGATTCTATCTCCTGGAAGGTCTTTCCCTCCCTTCCATATATTACTTGTCCTCCAGATTCACTTTCTCCGGAAGTTTTTTCCTAACCTTCCAATTGTGGTCCTTGCTTTGTGCTCACTTGGCACCCTGTATCATGATACTTTTCACCCCGTGCTGGAATAATGAAACAAGCTACATATTCCTTGAGATCAGCAACCATGTCTTATCAAACGTTTATCCTCCAAGATGTTCCAAGTATGACATCTGGCACATGATAAGCAGTGAGTGCTCAGGAAATAGTTGAGGACTCAAAACCCAAAACATTTTTTTTTTCTCAAACAAATGTTTCCCGGAAACCCTTTTGGTTAGATCATAACCTAAAGAAATTGACTTTTTTTTTTTTTTTTTAAACAGAGTAGGCTCAAAGAATTTTTAGTAAATTCAGTGAGCTGCTACAATTTTGGTTGAGCCAGTTCACTTAGTGGATACTGAGGGTCAACCACATAGACCTCCATTCAGTGGATATTGAGGGCACTGTAGTAAGCCCAGCTGTCTCATTTCAAAGACTTCACAATCTAGAGAAGATAGTGATGGACAATTTACCTCTTACAGGAAATGTACAGTACATTTCTGGGAAGTCTGAGATTTATTTATCAGAATATGTGGTTGCCAGGAAATTAGGAAAGAAGTTACATCAGACACTGTCTGAATGAATTTCAATTGCTGGAGCTGTTGAATCAGGGAGGAGGATGCAGAGAAGGAAGACAAGAGTGGGTGGTATTTGACCTGGATTCTAAAAGATATGAGTAGGAGATTGTACCTTGGGGGTGTTGTTAAAGATAACCAGAGCCCCACAGTAGTTAAAGAAGTAAAAGCAGATTTTATTCAGGAACTATTGCAATAGAAGAGAGGCCTCAGTCTAGAACTAGGCTTAATTGCACTGTTGCAATAGTTTGTGAATAAAATCTGTTTTAATGCTTTAAGTATTGTCTGACTCTGGTTTTCTGTAAGTGGGAAAGAAGGTAGTGATTCAGGGCATTTCAGATAGAGGCAAGATAATGAACGAATGCAAAGGCGAGAAAAACAACTTAGGGAACAAGTAATCCAAAGAAAGCTGAGTAGTCAAGGAAAACAGGAAATCTCTAGCCAGAGCCTAGAATACTGTTGAGGAAGTGTTGGGAGATGTGGAAAAGCAGCCTTCTTCTAGTAGATTAACTGAATTGTTTGGGGGATACTTAGAAAATCTTTTTGTTTATTCAGGAAAGCTCAAGTGGAAAAGGTAAGTTTGAACAAGATTGCTTAGAAAGTTATGCCAAGACGTTTGGACTTTATCCTGTGGAGCGAACTGGAGTTTTCAAAGGGCTCTGGGCAATACTTTATGAAGAGGATTGTGGTCTCAACAGATGACAGGCTAGAGCAGCATGAAGCTCTCCCGGCCTCAGTTTACTCATTTATAATAAGAAAAGGGTTGTGTCATTTGCTGTCTTAGGTCCTTCCCAATCCTGACAGCCTGCTTCATCTGCCTTCCTTTCATCATCTAGGCCCCGCGCCTCACTTCTTCCTTCTGATCGTGGTCCAGTTGCCCTGCGCAGGTGCTCTTCGACAGGTAGGTCAGTGCGCAGGGGCGGGGAGGACGTCTCTGGAGTATCTGGAGTAACTCCTCCGACCTTTGTCCCGGGGAGCACCACCGGGGTAGTGCCTAGAGGAGGCAGGGCGCGCTACGGGGCAGGAAAAGGGAGTTTCGCGTCGCTTTTCCCTCCTAGGTCCCTCAGGGTGGCTGGCTAGCGGTCCCCACAGCCAAGCCCCCGGGCTCCCTGAAACAAAAGCCTGCGAGTCGCGGCAGTCGCCACGCTCCACCACGACTCTCCGCAGAGCCTGGGGGCAGGACTCGGATGGCCAATCCGCTTCCAGAGAAGCCCCAGGCCCCCCGGCATAGAGCCCAACAATACCAACGCCAGGCTGGCGGGTCAGCCCAGCGCGCCCAGCGTCGGCGTCACGTGAGGCTGCCCGGCCACGTGACCCGGCGGCCCGGCCCCTGGCGCCCTCCTACCCCACCCCCTCACTCCGCTCCTCCCCTTCGCCGGCCGTCCGCACCGCTGCTGGTTGGCGATTCTCCCGGCCGCGGAGCCTCTGAGGTCCCTGCGGCAGGGCCCGGCTGGACGGCGCGAGGCGGCAGCTGGCTTCCCAGGTAGCCGGTGGGGCGCGGGCCCGCGCTCGCGGGCGGCGCTTCCGGCCCTGCCCTTCTCCTTGCTCGCTTTCCCCCCGGGCCGCTGAGCCCCCGTTCTCCTGCCCCTTCCCTCCCTCCCTCCCTCCGGCTGCGGGCCTGGGCTTCCCCGCCCCGGGTCCGCGGGGCGCCGCGACCGGGCGAGTGTCGGCGCGGCCGGCGCGGCACAGTTACAGCTCTGCTGGCGTTTCCTCCAGGAGGCAGAGGGTGCAGGAGGCTAGGGAAAGTTTTCCCTGCTCCCTCTCTTTTTTGAGCGGCTAGGACGCGGCTTTGCTCACAGCTGCAGCCTGTTACCGCTCTGGGCGCTGTTTTGCTGAGAGGAGACCTCCCCTCCGACTCTACTCCTCATCCTCTCTCGGCCTTTCCGAGCCGATGCTTTTCTTAGCATCTCCTCCTTCTCCGGAGGGCGGTGGTGTCACAAGCCGTATTCTGCACCGTTTCCCTTTCCCCCACAACACGGCATCCGCAAAAGGGCATTCGCTCAGGGACCTTTATCCAGGAGTGCGGCGAGCTGAGTGAAAGATTTCTCTTGTCCTGCCTCGGGGATACTACCTGCTCTGTTTTATGTGAGATGCCTGCGAGACGTTCCGACGCCCTCTTTGCAGCTGGGAATTACAGTTTTTGAAACAATATTGTAATATTGCTTAAAAAGAAAGATTCAGAGTCTTATTTGACTTTGGCCTATTCCCTTTGGGGGGAGGGGATTATAGTTCTTGGAGGCAAAACCTGCGAGTTTCTGATACGGTTGTGCATTGTGGGATAGTAACATCAAAACACCAAAGTATACATCATGCAAAAAAGAATGAAAAAATGAGCTAATCGTGAGGGAGGTTTCTGATGTGCTTTAAACTTAAGAAATAACCATTTGAAGTGAGCACTGGGTGAATTTCACCGCCTTGAAGTGCTTTCAGGGTTGAGTAGGTAACTGTGTATTTCCGTTCTATTAATATAGAACTTAATCCGTCGCATGGAAATTTTTTAATCCATTGTGTGGAGACCGTCTATTTATTAGGTACTTCTAGACAGGTCCTATTCTCTCTAGAAGAAGAAGAAGGGTATTAATCATTAACGAGGTTTCTTCAGTGATTTTTATGTGTGTTATCCAAATGATGAAGTTCTGGGAACTTCTGAAAGCAAATAGCTTTAAAAACCTATCAAGTTTGCAGCTTAAAAAAAAATCTTTAAAAGCTTTTAAAATAAAGATTGCTTATGTGTTCCAGCAAGAGCTTGGTTTCATCTTAATAATCAGCAGCTGAGGGCACCAGGTGGCCCAGTCGGTTAGGCATTCGACTTTAGCTCAAGTCGTGATATCACAGTTAGTGGGTTCCAGCCTGGTGTCTGGCTCTGTGCTGACAGCTCAGAGGCTGGAGCTTGCTTTGGGTTCTCTCTCTCTCTCTCTCTCTCCCCCCTCTCTTTCTCTCTCTCCCTCTCTCCCCCTTTCTCTCTCCCCCTCCCTCCCTCTCTCTCTCTCTCCCCTCTCTTTCTCTCTCCCTCTCCCCCTCCCTCCCCCTCCCTCCCTCTCTCTCCCTCCCTCCCTCTCTCTCCTCCTCCTCTCCTCCCTCTCTCTCCCCCCTCCCTCTCTCCGCCCTCCCTCCCCCTCTCTCCCCTTCCCTCCCTCCCTCTCCCTCTCCCTCCTCCCTTTTCCCTCCCTCCCCTTCCCCCTTCATGCTCTATTTCTGTCTCTCAAAAATGAATAAATGTTTAAAAAAAATTTTTTTAATTCAGCTCAAGCTGAGAAGTCTGAGACCATGTCCTCCTCTATCTGAAAGTTAGAGTGGGGAAGATGAAACTGAAGGGAAGTCAAAGATAATAATTATTATTATTCTCTTTCTCTGTGTACTGTATTAAACAGTAAGTCAAACATGGAAAACAAGGTTTGGGCCCTCATGCAGTCTAGAGCCCATGCAGGTCCTTATGACACATTTTAAAAATACTCTGTGGTTTAAGAGAAATCACATAAAATGTCACATATTATATACATGTTGAGAAATGCACAGGAGGTATATGAAGAATGTTTGAGTTTAACCAGAATATAGGTCATAGAAAAGGTCAGTTAATCATGTTGGTTATGTAAATCAATTATGTATTTGACCCATAACATTTTAAAACTTAAAAAATATTTCCAAATACATTAGGTCCACAATATAGACTTTTTAAAAAAATTTTGAAAGGAAACAAAGAAAATTCAGAAACTAAAGCAAAAAGAAGAATGTGCATCACCTATAATTATATCATCTAAAGATAACAGTTAATATTTTGGAGCATACATCCTTTTTACATATGAATTTACTGGGTTGCTGTGTTCAGATAGTGAGATTTCAGGTTGTAAGGGATACTGTGATATCTGAATCTAGTTCATACCTGAGTTGAGGAGAGCCACTAGCAAAAGTTTCAGTGTTTGGAGAACTTAGCCAAATCTATTTGATTTTGAGTTTAGATAGATTTTGATAGCAAAAGTTCAAATAGCTAGGGATTTTTTTAAGTATTAGATTTTAATAAATGAGGTCATACCCATGCATACCTAATAAATTGTAAGGCATGAAAGAACTTCCGGAGATAATGAATTTCATTATCTCAGAGTGTTCCTGAAACATGGTGTCTCTCTTCCCCAAAACCCCAGAAAAGAAGATTCCATGGCTTTCCTGAGATTAGCATTCCATGGGTGCAAAAGAGTATGTTTTTGGAGATGTTCTTTTTGATACTTATGAAAATGTTTTAGTTTTGGAGATAAGTCTGTCTCCCCTTCTAGTGCTTCAGCCATGAACTCCAATAGTGTAGTGGAAACATCTAGTAATATTGTTTACAGCTGTGGTAAAGTGTTTCCAGCCATTATTGGTAGCAGTTCCTCCCATCCCTAGGCTTGACTGCTGCACTTCGCATTAAGAATGGAGTCTATATCTGCTCCATTTGAATCTAGGAGAAGAGGAGGCCATCCACAGCGGCTCAGATATGTGAGTGGGGCCTCTGTCAGCCTTAGTTAAGCTCCCAGTGCCTGTGACCTCATGAGCAACCTCAACTGAGTTATTCAAAACACAGAATTGAAAGAAATAACAAATTGCTCACTTTAAGCCACTGAGTTTTGGGATGGTATGTTACTCAGCACAAGATGATTGAAACAGCAACATAACACCTGTGGCAAAAACCTTTGTTTTTTATAACTCAGTCCCAGAATGTGATCCCTGAGCACAAAATTGTGGTCAACATATGGAGTAGCATGCCTTAGTGATAAATCTCTAAATTATTAAGTTTTTAACTTCATATTTACATTAAGAATATACTTACTGAATTAGTTTAAATGAATATGTGGCTGTATCTTGTACTCTGCAAGATAACTGGGTAAGTCAGGATCATTTTATGTAATTGGTTATTATCATTTTTTTAATGTTTTTTATTTTTGAGAGAGAGAGTGCTAGCAGGGGAGGGGTAGATAGAGAAGGAGTACAGAGCATCTGAAGCGGGCTTTGTGCTGATAGCAGTGACCCCAGTGTGGGGCTCAAACTCCCGAACCCTGAGATGGAGACCTGAGTGGAAGTCAGATACTTGACTGGCTGAGCCACCCAGGTGCCCCTGGTTATTAGCATTCTTAAGTTAACATGTTTTAAAGGAATTCTCTATTATTGAGATGATGGATGTGTGTTTGTTCTTGCAGTTTGTCATTTGATGAATTTAGTACCATGATTGTAGTTGTAAGTACTTAACAGTACACATAAAAGATCTGCAGTGAACTCATATATGAGAGGTGTTTTGTTGTCAAGGGTGAAGGAGAGTGAATCTTACGCAAACTGTCATTTCAAATGTGGATATAACTGGACTTTCAACAAACAGATGATGTATTGTCCAGAAGCACTTCTCTCATTGTGTTTAAATGAGCAACTGCCCGTTTCAATTCTGGTTAGATCAGTTTAAGAAAAAAACCACTTCACTGGAGAAGAAAAACTTAGAGGAGATCAGGGGGTACTTCGGGGTTCAGACTTAGGCTTTCCAGCTTCTACTGGGCTCTGTCTTAGCCCCTTTATTGGTTTCTCTGGTCAGTACTCTTCCTCTCTAGTGCCTGTTTTAGACCTTAGACCTTATACATATATATATATATATATATATATATATATATATAATATACATATAATATATAGTATGTGTTATATAAGTATGTTCTATATTTAAATAATATATACTTATTTTATATATTATATAACGTATATATATATTTAAAAAATTTTTAATGTTATTTATTTCTGCGAGAGAGAGAGAGAGAGACAGCGTGAGCAGGGGAGGGTCAGAGAGAGAGGGAGACCAAGAATCTGAAACAGGCTCCAGGCTCTGAGCTAGCTGTCAGTACAGAGCCCGATGCGGGGCTCGAACCCACGAACTGCGAGATCATGACCTGAGCCTAAGTCGGACACTTAACCAACTGAGCCACCCAGGTGCCCTGGGAGAGCATATGACTCTTGATCTCAGTGTTGTGAGTTTGAGCCCCACATTGGTGTAGCGATAACTTAAAGTTAAAAAATAAACCTTTTTAAGTCTCTAATATGTTTAAAATAAAAAGATCACCCAAAATATGTCTTTCAATTTCAGCCAATTTTACATTTATTCCTAGCTAATGTCTCTTTTCCTTCACAGTCAGACTTCATGAGCAAGTCGTTTATATTCATTGTTTCCTCCTCTTCACCTTTCACATGCTCCTCAACCTGCTGCAGTCTGGTCTTATCCACCCACAACTTCACTGAAACTCGTCTTATGAAGGTCATCAATAATTCTTGGCTAAATCCAGTGGACATTTAGTCCTTACCTTGTTTGGTCTCAGCAGCATTAGACTTTGACAACACCTCCTTTGTGTGATGCTCATGCCCCTAGGCTTCCATGACACTATTCTGGTTTTCTTCCTACTCTGCTTGTTCCTTTACAGTCTCTTCCACAGGGGTGTTCTTTGTCTCTCTGCCGCTGGACTTTCTTAGAGTTCTGTCCAACATCCTCTTCTTATTCCACACTATTTTTCCTGGGAGATCTCATGCCAGATTTCCAAATCTCCAGTCCAGATCTCTTTCTTGATCTTCAGATTTGTAAATCTATCTATTGGACATATCCACTTTGATATCCCACAGGTAGCTAAACTTAAAATGTCCGGGGTAGAATTCCTCACCTTCCCCTGAAATTTGCTGTGTTCTCTGCCCTAGTGAGTGATGCTGCAGTTCACTCAGTTACTTAAGGTGAGCAGCTGGGTATAATCCTTGGCTCTCTTTTCCCCTTATTCAGCTCCTCTTCTCCCATTCAGTCAGTTACAGAATCCTCTAGAGGTTGTCTCCTGTCCCGGTTTCTCCATTTCCATTTCCTTGGTACAGGCTTCTTTTCTTTCTTTCCTGGCTTACTGCAGCCACCTTAGGGTCCCTCTGAGTTTCTTCATCACCGCCTGGTCTCTACATTCAGTCAAAGTAACCTTTAATAGACCTACATCTGATCACACCACTTCCCTGCTTAAGGTCTTTCAGTGACTAAATGTTGTTCATAAAGGCTAAGCTTTCTGGCTACAGCCATGCTAAATTTCTTTCAGTTCTTCCACCTGGCATATACATTCACTGTTCTGGGTGCCTGTCTTCTCACAGGTAGTTGACACTTCCTCAATTCAGGGTTTCCATGGCATTGAGCCCTGCCCATGAGAGCAGTGGCCACTCTGGGTGAACATCTGTTTATTTGCCTTGACCCCATTAAGTTCTGCCAGAGTCAGGGGAGGGTGTCGTGGTGTTGGCTTTGTGTCCTTTTTACTTAGAGGACATTCAGTAAACTTTTATTGAAAGGCCACAGTATGGTTCTGCCTGTCCATTGTAGGAATTTTTAATTTGGCATTAGGCCATTGCAAGGTATGGTTGATACTGTTCATATGGCAGAGAGTAGTAAATAGAACCACATTAGAGCTATCCACGTGACAGGTTCATGATACTGTAAATAGCTTTGAGCTTGGGTCCCTCTATTCCAGCTTTGAACACATTAGAAAATAAAGTATAACTGTGCTCTGTCCATTTTTAGCCTTTTGGCCCATCTATATTTATGTAATTTATTTACCAAACCTTATGCGTTTGGTGCAACAAAGAACGAAGCTATAGAAATAATTTTAAATCATGGAAGCTTTTTGTTTTAAAAGGAAAAGTATCACATAGAAGCAATACTTTCATAAGATTATAGTCAGCTTCACAACCCCAGATATCTTTTTTTTTTTTTCCCCTGCTAATACTTTTACCACTTGGGTTGTTTGCTTTTAACCTGAGCACATGGCTTCATTTGAATTATTTCTTCACTAACAATGAGCTGTCAGATTCTCTATGTCCTAGAATTGCCTGAAGTTTCTGTGCAATGAAATGAACGTGGCCTTTTGGATGATGAAGATAAAGTATTGCTTCCAGAGGCCATAATTGCAAATTGTGTTTCAAGTAAAGTAACTTCCTGGCAGTTGGCAAATGACAGATGTCTTCTCCAGTGAGTAACACATTTGAACAAAAGTGATGGAGCCCTCTGCCTCATCACTTTTATGTTAGGAGATTCTATAACAGCAATCTGTTTTTATTTTTATTTTTTAAAGTTTATTTTTGAGAGAGAAAGAGAGTGTGAGGAGGAGGGAGCAAAGAGAGAGAGGGAGAGAGAACCCCAAGGTGACAGCCCAGAGCCTGTTGTGGGGCTCCATCTCACAAACGGTGAGATCATGACCTGAGCTGAAGTCAAGAGTTGGACCCTTAACCAGATGAGCCACCCCAGCAGCAGACTGTTTTTAATTGAAGGTAGGAGGATGTCCCTGTCACCTGTTCATAGGTATCTTCATGAAGGATGGCATAAACTCTATTGGAGAATGCCTCATTCTCAAAGCCCCTCTCTCTTTGTGGATTTTGTCAGGTGTTTAGGACATTCTCTTTCATTCTTGTAGTAAGGGAAGCTTGCAGAAAAGAGATGTGGATGATAGCTGTCCTAGCAGCTGGGGCACTAAGAGCATCAGTATCTCAGCAAATCTTTAAAACTTTGCTTCTTTCCAGTACTTATACCACAGAATGGATGCAGTAGTTAAAGTGTATTTTTTTTAAGTTTATTTATTTTGAGAGAGAGAGAGTGCAGGGGAGGGGCAGAGAGAGAGAGAATCTGAAGGAAGCTCTGTGGTGTGAGTACAGAGCTTGCATGGGGCTTGATCCCATGAACTGTTAGATCATGACCTGAGCTGAAATCAAGAGGTGGATGCTCAACCAACTGAGCCATTCAGGTGCCCCTAAAGTATAATCTTACTTCTAAAAATTTGAGGCTGAATCTGTCTTAGATGCTCGTCTGGACCTGGAAAATACTTTTGGTGTCTAAGTCTGAGGCATAGCATCTGCTCAATTTCCATAAGCTCATCAGAATAAGTATGGAAGTGGGGCACCTGGGTGGCTCAGTCGGTTGAGTGTCTGACTCTTAATTTCGGTTCAGGTCATGATCCCAGTGTCGTGGGATTGAGCTCCACATTGGACTCTGTGCTGAGCATGGAGCCTGCTTAAGATTCTGTCTCTCTTTGCCTCTCTGCCTTTCTCTTCCACTTATGTGCATGCCTTCTTTTAAATGAACAAAAAATTAAGTATGGAAGAAATTGTTGAGAGTTAACATTTGACTCTTCTGTAACGTGAACGGTCTTTTTGAATTTCTTTTGCTGTAGTATAGATGTATGACATGGCAAGTTGTAAAGCTGAACCCCAAAAGTTTACCTAAAACCTTAGAACTTATTTTTGAAAGGCTTACTAGCATTGTAATAAAATACTCAAAAACAAAAAGATGGCTACACACTTAAATCTTTTGGGTTCCAACAGGAACTTCCATTGGTAAGGAAGAAATCTATGAAAAACACTCATTCCTGCAGGAAATTGAGTGATCTTCACTGAGGAACTGCTTATTACATTTTATTATCTGCTAGAATGCTAAGAATTTGATTTCTGGGATTTCATGTAGCAGTTTTCTAGGATATATAATTTTCCTATAGTTGTAACCTTTGTGCACATATTTTTTTTCCACGTATACATGAACGTGTATCACAGAGACTATATATTTGTATGTTGTATTCCATTGTTAGTTACTCTACTTGTATTTGTATTCTACTTTCTAGGATTGGACTTTCTATTAGACCATAATCTCCTCAGAAGCAGGGACCATGAACATACTGCTCTTTATGATTCCCCCAGCTGTCTTGATGTGTGGAGCTGTTGTCAGAAGAAGTAATATATGCTGTTGTTTTGTTTACGTTATCATACAGTAGTGCTTATTTTGTAAAGCATCTTAGACTTTATCAGTAGCTCGTTAACTATATAAATAAATTTCCATTATAAGGCAGCTTAGCACTTTAAACTGATAACAAGTAATTACCCATCCAGTTCCTGAAAATAGAAAAACCCTATTAGAGATCTTCAGTATACATGTAAGTGCTTTAACTGAAGTAAATATTTTTGCAATTAAACAAATATTTTTTCATATTTGACAATAGCTGTTTCAAATAGTCTACACCAGGCTATATATTGTATGTTAAAGAACATATTGTCCACTTTTAAACAGATTGGTTCAGCTTTCAGAGTCTTTTATGTTTACGGTGAGAATATCGGCTTCCACACTAAAGAACAATACAAGCTCACTCCATGCCCTAAGAATGACACCAGGAAGAGTTAGAATCTTGGTGCTCACCAGTCTGCAGGGTTGTCACACTGTTCTGACCTCTTTTCCTCAGCAAGCTTTTAGATCAGCAGAAGACAGGCTCTGAGATATACGGTCCCATTGGTTGCATCCATCTCCTTTATGCCAAACACCTCTGGTTGGAACGAGGGTAGAGATCTGTGTGGAGGCCACATGCTTGTAAGTCATAATTCTAACTTCTAGTGTTGTTTAATATTGAGAGCATTATATTATCAAAAACAAAGTTTTCCTGTACTGTTTTCTCCATTGCCTGTTTTTTTTAATTTTGTAAAGGTATTCAAATATATTTTTGCTATATCACTAAAGCAAAACATTCCCCACCTTCCTTTAACACTGAGTTCCTAGAGGAAGGGAAAATGAATTTGCTCTGAGAGGGAACAAAAGATTGGTTGCTACATTACTCCTTTAGTCTTCCAGTTCTAAATGTAGATTTCTAAAATTGGAAGGTCTGTGTTTGTCCTCTTGACTAAATTTGCTTTCAGAGTGTAAAATAAAATAACCTTTTCTTCTCCGTTCCACAAACTCTCTGAGAGACAGTGCTGGTTGCTAGGAAAAACCATCCCAGGAAATGGGAATTTGATCTACAGTGTCACTGGACACAGAAAAAGTCTATGGGAATACAGGATATATTTTCAAGTGCCAGAGGAAATAGGGAGATCCAAGTGGGTTGGCATATTATCCTTTGAGAGCGTTGTATACAACTCTTTTCCATCCTCTGCTTGCATTTCTCATTTCTGTGCTTCTCCTCTTCCTTTATCTCCATATAAGAACAAAAAAGTCATTGATATACCTATTAATGCACAATGAGTGATAAGTGAGACTGAACATATCAATGCTTTTTACAAGAAAGTACTTCCTAAATAGTGGACAGAAAAAATGTTTCAGAAAGAAAAGAGATTGTTTTATTGAAGTACTTCAGAGGTGGTTAATGTAATTGACCTGCTAATTACAACTCATTTTTATGATTGTCAACTCATAAGAGGACTGGTCGTCATAACAATTGGTTTAGTTTGAATTGCTGTATATCCTGGAAGGCCATATATCTTTTAGAAATGTTCATTCAGGATTTCTCTAATCTGAACTTGCTTAACCAAGACAGAGTTAATGAATTATGATTGTACTTTTCCAAAAATAGTTTTTAGGACTGAAATGCTTTTATATTAAAAAAAATACATCTGTGAATTTATTAATGCAAGTTTGTTGTAAACCCATGAAATCATAATTTGATTTTTAAAAATTGTGGTAAAATATACATAAAATTTATTTTAGCCATTTCTAAGTGTACAGTTTAGTGACAAATACATTCAGATTATTGTGCAGCTGTTACCACTGTCTCCACAGAACTTTTTCATCATCCCAAACCGGTACTCTGGATCCATTAAACAATAACTCGCCATTCTCTTCTCCCCCTGTTCCTGGCAGCTGTTAACTCTACTTTCTGTCTCTAATGAATTTGATGAGGCTAGGTACCTTGTGTAAGTGGAATCATACAATTGTGTTCTTTTGTGTCTGGCTTGTTTCACTTAGGGTGATGCCTTCAAGGTTCATCCCTGTGGCAGCATGTATCATTTCTTTTCAAGGCTAAATAATATTCCATTGTATGTAGACAACCACATTTTGTTTATCTGTTGCTAGATATTTGGCTTTTTCACCTTTTGGCTATTGTGAATAATGTTGCTCTGAACAACTATCTGTTTGAAGTCCCTGCTTTCAGTTCTTTTGTGTATATACTAGACATGGAATTGCTAGACCACATGGTAATTCTGTCTTTAAGTTTTGAGGAACTGACATAATGTTGAAAACATTGGCTATAGCATTTTACATTCCCACTTTCTACATGTAATTTTATATTAATAATTCATTTTGCATGTTTGCCTGAAACACTCTGCCAGTCTAGCGTTAAGGCAAGAATTCTTGTTTAAACTTTAACAGTTTAAGGAGTAAATATAATTCAAATTTAGCTATTTTAATTATAAAATTAGTTATAGTTAGCATTACAATTATAAATGTTTATTTTTTGGTCACAAAATGTTTGTTATAGAAATTTGAGATATATTTGAACAAATATTCAAAGAAAGAAATGTCACTTCTAATCTCTCCAGAGAAGTACATTTGGTGTGTATATCCTTTTGTCTGTATGTTTTGCACTTCAAAAAATTGTAATCATATAGTACATATTGTCTTCTAACATAGTTAAGCCATACCGGGTACACTTGTTTTTCTGCAGGGCGTTTTTGTTTGTTTTTGTTTTGTGTTTAACCTGGGAATAAACTCATAGTTTAGCTTTTTGTTAGCATCTCCCTTGGGATGCTTCATTTAAGGTATGCTTAGTACTATGGAAGGAAGAGCATTGGTGTGACTTTCTTAAGATACTTAAATTACTGTTGAATACTTAGCAAAGTATGTGACTATCCAGGATGGCCTAGGTTGAGCAGGCCTTTTGAAGGTTGTTCCCTGTTAGTAGTACCTCTAGTACATTAATAGAATAACTCCACATAATACTGTTTGAAGCATTTAAATTATCTTGCAACCTCTGGAGTGATGATTTACATGAACTGTAATTGAACTATATTTATATTTCTTTAAAGTGAAATCCATCCAATTAGAACCAAATGTTAATACTACTTCATGTTTAGGCAAATTTAGTAGATGTTATAAGACATCAGAGCTGTCCTAATAATGCTCTCCTTGTGACAGATTCTTGTATTTCTTTTCTTTTTAATGTTTATTTTTGAGAGAGAGAGAGAAGAGAGCGTGTGTGGGGGAGGGGCAGAGAAAGGGGGAGACAAGATCTAAAATGAGCTCCCCACTGACAGCAGAGAGCCTGACCTGAACCTACAAACCGCGAGATGATGACCTGAGCGAGTCAGACACTTAACCAATCTCGCCACCCAGGTGTCCTGGATCCTTATATTTCTGAGTCATTGATAGCTACAACAGTCTTATGTCTGATACTGATTTCATAACAGATTAAATGCTGATTAATTTCTAGTGATTCCACCTGTTCTAGCTTTTTGGATTAACATACTATATTAAAACACACTATAATTTTGTGGTAGAGGGCCAAACATATGAAGTTGGTAGAATGATCTTTAGTATGATTTTCTTTCTAAATATTTTATTTATTTCTGAGAGAGAGAGGAGGGCAGTGTGAGTAGGGGAGGGTCAGAGAGAGGGAGATACAGAATCCGAAGCAGGCTTCAGGCTCTGAGCTAGCTGTCAGCACAGAGCCCGACGCAGGGCCTCGAACCCACGAACCGTGAGATCATGACCTGCGCCGAAGTCGGACGCTTAACTGACTGAACCATCCAAGCATCCCTATAATTTTCTTAATATTAGCACAGGTGCCACTATCCCCAGGAAAATGGAGAAATTAAACATCTCCCCGGCAGCAATCTAATTGTAATGATAATGGTGGTAATTTTGAGTCAGTTAGAAAATGTTGATGGTATTTACATTTACATTATACTGCCTTAGTACAAGATCAACCCCCTGCCCAAGTTCAGCGCTGATCTGTTGTATACAGAATATAGCACATCCTGAGTTTTAATACCTCCATAAACTTCTTGGAGAACCTTGTCTGAATTCTGAGGATACCCTTTTCATGTCCTCAGCTGCCCAGATTGAGCACTGTCGAATGAAGACTTAATTTGTCCCTTAGCAGCCACAGCCCAGGGAGGCACCTTGTGCTCATCCACTCCTATGAGCTCTTTGAGGACAGGGGTGCATTTGTTCCCCCTGGGCTTGCCTCTTAGTGGTTTTTGGAAGAAGCAAGGAAAGAGTGACAATCACAAGGTTTAACCAGGCAAATCTAGCTAGATGCTTATTGGTAATATTTTTTGGCAGGGGTGGGGGGAGTACTTTTTGTATTTGAAGCATTTTAAAAAACAAATGCTGGTATACATTGTTAGACTAAGTGAAGTCAGAAGGAGGTAATATTGAAGAAGTTTAGACACTGAAGGGCCACGACTGAAGTTCTCTGATGTAAGAAGTATCAGAGCGGTGGGGGTTGAGTCCTGACCATGTCACTTACTGCTCTGTGACCTTGGGAAGTCATTTCACCTCTAAGCCTCATTCTTCAGCTCCTAGGAATGGATTGTGACCTTTCCTCCTTATAAGACTATTGTGGAGAGTAATTTAAATAGTGTGTGTAAAGCTGCCCAACATAGTGTCTGCAGCAGCTCTTTGTTTCTTCCTTCCTGCTTTTGATTATTTCACAGGATTGTGTTGCTGGGAGTACTTACTTGCTTGCTTGGGCAGCATTACTGTGCATGCTCTCATGTATTCAGAAATCCCCTGTGGCTTGCTCATTGCATCTTGAACATAACATTATTGAATTTTATGGGACAGACTTTTGAGAAACCCAGGCTCAGAAAGGTAGGTGGCATGTCACACTGATTAAAAGCCAACCTGGGAATAAAACACATGCCTCAGGATTCTCCATGCTTTCTACTATGCCAAGG
This sequence comes from Proteles cristata cristata, assembly GCA_017311185.1. Taxonomy (NCBI): domain Eukaryota; kingdom Metazoa; phylum Chordata; class Mammalia; order Carnivora; family Hyaenidae; genus Proteles; species Proteles cristata. The sequence continues at coordinate 1,378,435 of JAESUZ010001598.1, forward strand.
CTATTGGCGATGCTTTCTGCTTTTATAACAGGTGTGGACGTGTAAGATACATGACCTGGTTTTATATTAACTTCTAAATTACAAGTCGTTGGGAAAAGATCTTGTAAAATAAAACCTCAAGTAATTTAGCAGTGGGTAAACTCTGTTCATATAATAAGCTCTCATTATGAAAGGCTGATTTTTCAGTAGATTACCATTCCCTTGGGGGCAGAATTGCCTGTGCCTGATTAATGACTTCAGAATACTTGTATGGTTGTCAGGAAATTGATAGAAGTTTGAATGGTAATATCCTTTTGTGTTGTCATTTTTAAATATGGTGAATCACATTTTTTGGCTCATTTAATTCCCTCCCTCCTTTCCCTTTATTAAATAAATAAATATAGAATTTATGTAAAATTCTATATTACATACAATATCAAATTTTGAGAACTTGTTTTCATGTGGTTCATAGTCTAGGAAAATAAAGTTCTGGATTTTTTTTTAGAATTTATCTGTTTATAGACATTTACACTTTTTCTGGTGACTCCTTTCCCTGTCGGCTTTGTAAGAGGCATAAGGCAGGCCATTTGGGCACAGCAGAGAGGCCTCTTTTTTGTTACTTTTTTTTGTTTTTAATGTTTTATTTATTTCTAGGAGAGAGAGAGAGAGACAGCGTGAGCAGGGGAGGGTCAGAGAGAGAGGGAGTCACAGACTGAAACAGGCTCCAGGCTCTGAGCTGGCAGTCAGCACAGAGCCCGACGCGGGGCTCGAACCCACGAACCGCGAGATCATGACCTAAGCGAAAGTCGGACGCTTAACCAACTAAGCCACGCAGGCGCCCCTCTTTTTTGTTACTTTTAAGAGCATTTAAGATCATCATCCCCAGGGTGCTTCGGTGGCTCAGTTGGTTGAGTATCCAATCCCAGCTCAGGTTATGATCTTGCAAGGGTGGGGGAGTTGGGGGGCCGGCATCTCGCTTGCTGCAGTCAGCCTGATCGGTGCAGAGCTTGCTTCAGAACCTCTGTCTCCTCTCTTAGCCCCTCTCCCGCTTGCGCTCTCTCAAAAAAAAGACGATCATCTTGCCATACAAAGAACACAAAAAATTAAGAACAAAGCAAAGAACAATAATAGTCCGGTAGAAAAAATAGGGACTTTATCTAAAAGGATGATGCATGGGTTCTTAACCATGAGGTGAAGTGTGCCCTTGCAAATTCTGGATTGTATGACTTCAGGTCCTGACTCAGCTACTTCCTGGACATGGGTAACCAAGTGCTGCCAAACATTGTGAGTTACTTCAGTAGAATGACAATTTGAAATAGCTGTTAAAGATAAAATAGCAATTAGACCTTGACTCAGTAGTTCCATTTTTAGGAGTTTATCTTACAATTTTTTTAATGTTTATTTTTGAGAGAGAGAGAGAGAGACAGAGACATACACAGCGTGAGCAGGGGAGGGGCAGAGAAAGAGGGAGACACAGAATTCGAAGCAGGCTCCAGGCTCCAAGCTGTCAGCACAGAGCTCAATCCAGAGTTCAAACTCCCAAACGGCAAGATCATGACCTGAGCTGAAGTCAGACACGTAACTCACTGAGCCACCCAGGTGCCCCTAGGAGTTTATCTTATAGATTTATGTATCAAAAAAAGACATGTGTATGCAATAATATATATAGACAATAATTGGAGTATTGTTTATGTTAGTAAAAGACTAGCAGTGACCTAAACAGTCTCTCAGCAGAAGCAGGTAAATTAAGTTGATGTAATAGAATGTTATATAGTACCATTGAAAAGAAATAAAGTAAGTCTACATGTGCTAATGTAGAATGATTTTCAAGATGTACTGTTAAGAAGGGAAAAAAAGACTTCAACACATACATATGTATAATGATTTTGTAAGCATACACTATCCCTGGAAGGAATTAGAAACAACTGTTAACCGTGGTTGCCTTTGAGGAGAAGGTCAGAGAGGGATGGTAGGGAAACTTACTTTCCTTTACCATTTATATCAGTTGAAACAAATTTTTTCAACATGCTTATTAGCTTTTATTTATTTATTTATTTATTTATTTATTTATTTATTTATTTATTTATTGAGAGAGAGAGAATCCCAAGCAGGCTCCTAGCTATCCGTGCAGAGCCCAACACGGTGCTTGAACCCACAAACTAGGAGATGGTGACCCAAGCCAAAATCAAGAATTGAACACTCAACCGAGTCAGGCAGGCACCCCTGTATATTTGTTTTTTTTGCCCTTCCCCAAATCTTTTACCTGTTCCCACCACCACACATGTACATGCATGTGCATGTGCACACATACACACACACACACACGTTTCAGAACATTCAAATATTCTAGGAGTCTGGGTATGTAATGGTGGGGATTAGCCTGTCCTGTTAGTGTTAAATGCTTATTGAATATGTGTGTGACTCTTGGGGCATAGCAGTTATCTGGTCCTTGTCATCCAGGTTGGTGCTGATGTGAAAAATCTCCCTGGATGGTGGAAACTGAGGCCTTGATTAAGTATACCTAAGTCCAAGGCTCTGTCTCTAGGTGCTATCAGAGGTGCTAGAGCCTGGAACACCTTGGTCTTGAGCCTGTTTCTCTTGGCTGCTTTTAGAGATCTGAGAAGAGAGTGAGTAGGAAGGAAGAAGAGTTCTGTACCTCATTAGGAAACCCTGGTTGTATTTATAAACTGTTTAGTTGTATTTCAGTTTCCAGAGGTGAGAGCCAGAATGGAAACTCACTTGGCATGGTAGGGTTTTGTGACTGTGCACCTCCCTGGAATTTCTAGATGTACTTTTTAAGCCTAGAAGAAAGTGGGGCCATGACAAGGATTCTTTGTGTAAAATACTTTAAACAGGTCAAGTTTAGAATTTTATGGAAACGTATGTATGTCTACGTTTTATAGGATACTATTTAAGGTAATTGCTGCTTGCATGAAGGCAATAGTCATTAGTTTGAACACCAAGATTAGGGTGAATTGTCTTCCTTTGTTCATATAATAACTTTTTTCATTATGAAATGAAATGTAATCTGTAATTATATAGAAAACAATCATAGAAATTAGGATCAGAATATAATACTTAACGTTTCTTTCAGTATATCTTAGTCTCGTGCTTCTTAATATTTTTGCCACTCTAGACTTAGTGAGGGATGTCCCATTCCAATCATTCAACAGTGGCTTGGTGTGGCAGTGATTTTCTACAACAGATGGGGGGTGTCTTTGATTGTAACTGGGGGTGTTAGTGGGAGAGTGGGGAGGTAGAGATAATGATTTTGATTTGTAGAACATTCACGTGTGTGCATACACACACTCTCAGGCAAGAATTCGCTGTCTTAGACAAACTGGTATTGTAACCTTTAACTTTATCTCAATATTCTAAGGAAAAAATTCCTGATGAGAGACCCTGGTTTTATCCAGTTAGCATGGTTTCTCTCAATTTTCTGCTATCTGGTTGCAAATAAGCATGAATGTAACAGATAAGCACCAACTTTAAGTGGGCAAGACAAACAACTGGTCCTAGGAAGTTGTTCCTCTTCGTTGCAGGGAAAGGCCCAGGTTTGACCGTGGAGGAGGGATTGGACAGGTTGCTGGGGAAAGTGAGTGATCCATTTAATCAAAGGTATGTAGATTTTTTTTGGAATTAGCTTTTGTTTCCATTTATTGTCTTTTTTTTTAAGTTAGTATAGTGGTTGATTCTTCTTTGTTATCTGTTTTGTTGTAGCAGAGATGTCGACTTACATATAGGAATTACTTGAAGCCAGAGTCATGGTGGATGTAGGAAAGTGGCCAATCTTCACTCTGCTCTCCCCTCAGGAAATTGCATCCATTCGGAAAGCATGTGTCTTTGGTACTTCAGCCAATGAAGCACTGTATGTTACTGACAATGATGAGGTAAGAATCTCTCAAAACCCAGAGTGTAATTTTAGCGGGTGAGCTTTAAAAGTGTGCAGTTGGAAGACCAAGAAAAGGCTGTGGCCAGTAGATTTTAACAGGATGCAGGCTTACTCCTATCAATCTGTGTTTTGAAATATTTCAGTGGAAGATCCATAGACACGTTCATTTCACTTTCCCTGGTATGTTTTTTGGTTCTTTATCCCCTTGGCCCTTACCTTTCTTTCCAGTCTTTTCTCCTACCAGTACCCAGCTGTATCCAGGAAGGCCTGCCTCCTTGTCTTCTGAAAAGGTTGTGGATAAAAAGAAGTCCATATCTTTGATATAATTTCTCTCTTTTAAAAAATTTTTTTAATGTTTTTTATTTATTTCTGAGAGAGAGAGAGAAAGAGACAGCGTGAGCAGGGGAGGGTCAGAGAGAGAGGGAGACACACAGTCTGAACAGGCTACCTGTGAGCACAGAGCCTGATGCGGGGCTCGAACTCACGAACTGTGAGATCATGACCTGAGCCGAAGTCAGACGCTTAACTGACTGAGCCACCCAGGTGCCTCTAATTTCTCTCTTCTTGTGTTTCTTGATTTAATACTCCTCTACCAGTTACTACTCTGAATTTTATAGAGTAGTATAAAACATTCTAAAACTTGAGTAATGTCAGCAGAGGTTGAATTTTTCTTAATCTGATTGGTCTCTTCTACCTACTGAGCTGTCACACTGAACTTGAGTGTGTCTTATTTTCAGAGTGGAGAAGGGAGCCTTTGTGTAACTTTAGGCCAAGTGACTCAGACAAAACTGTTTGTTTTCTAGGTCTTTGTATTTGGACTGAACTATAGTAACTGTCTAGGAACTGGAGATAACCAGAGTACACTTGTACCCAAAAAGCTGGAAGCCTTATGTGGAAAGAAGATTAAAAGCCTTAGTTATGGGAGTGGACCACATGTTCTTCTCAGCACTGAAGGTAAAGAGGAAACAACGTCAGCTTTTCAGTTTGTGGGAAATCAAACATTGATTCTAATCTAAGGGGAGATGGGGCTGTATGAAATAATCTCGAATGGTTTATTTCTTAATTTCTGAGAACCATACCAAACTGATAAAAGCTAAACACTTCAAGCTAACTCTGGAACAGAGTACTGCTGGCACATCAGGCAAACGTTAGAAGACTTATGTAAACTTGTGGGAGGTTAGATATAGCAGATGAAGTGGTCCGTCAGCCTAGTTTTTCAGTGGATTTATGGTAGCAAGGCAACTTTCAGGTTTTACTTGGTACATTTTTATAAAGACAACATAATGCTGGTTTTCCTTTGACTGTGTAGTTCCTGAATCTCGAAGTTAAGAAATCTTAGTTTATTCCCTGTCATTCATGTGTGTGCCATACGGAAAGAGAGTAGGATAGATTCTTTTCGTTTTAATCTCTGCTTCCCCAAGATCACTGACGAAGGAGAGTCTACATTTCTTCTTTGGTAATTTATCTGCACTGTGGACAACCAGAACTCTCTGAAAATAGATTATATATAACCTACATTCTTCCCTTTGTATTTTAAGCACATTAATTCTTGTGGTCTCTCTAGCAGAGGCTGTCTGCTTTTTGTGGGGAAGTTTTCTGCTTGTTTTTCTCTCTCTGCTTTCCATTTCCAGACTGAGGAATCACAGCTTCCTTGGGTGTTGCCAGAGGTCTCCGTACTGACCTTTTTAATTGTCTTTAACTCCTATCTGAATGCACTCCAAGTTGTCTGCATCTGTCTCAAGCTGTGAGATCCAGATCTGAGAGTGATTGTCTAGTGAGAATATAACTGGTATTGAGCATAATGAGGTGATGATCTCACTTCCATGTTGTGTAACCATGCTTTCTGGCATCACACTGGCTCTTTCAAGCGGTTACTACTTTGCTGACTGGCTCTGCTTGTCATCCTTTATGACCTAATGGTTTGATTTTTTTCCCTAACAAATAATCAATTTTAACTAGTCATTGGTTTCTGACTGTGAAACACTGGGCAGGTTTTTAGAGCAAACACATTAAAACATACACATTTAAATTCTTGGTTTTCTTCAAAGTGGTGACCTTAGGAAATTACAACTCTTGGAATTATTTTCAGAATCCAGATCATAACCGTCTTAACTGTTACAATAAAGATAAACATAAATATAAAACAAAAATAAAAGTATGATAACTGATATTCTTGTGGGAATATTTTTAGTTTTGTTAATTTTGATATACATTTTATATATTTTAAACATGCTCTACATTATCAGATGTATATATAGTACATCTATTTGTGCATGTTATATATGTACTACAGTCAAATAGTTTTAAAATAAATGAACACTTTAAACGTCAACTAGGATATGGCAGTGAGTAAAACGCAGAATGACATCTGCCTCACCCCTCCTCAGCTTAGAAACTGTTCTTGAGAAGGAACCACTTTTATCTCCTTTGGATGTTTCTTCTCATATTTAATCTCAAATTTTTAACATGCTTACAGCTGTTCTTCCTGAATTTTCAGTTTTAGATATTATCCTTCCGCTTTTTATAATGGCAGATAGAAGTTAGCTTTCTTTCCCATTCCTTTCCTCTGCTGATCCTTTCAACACAATGATATCCCCATTTTAGTTCAATCAATATTTACATTATTGGGACTCTGTACATGTGATTGAGAGCTGAGCCATCGCCTTTCTATACCACTGTTTGTTTTCCTGGGGTTCATTCACTTATTTTTCTAAAGATCAATCATTATGCCCAGACTGGTCCATAGAGCAGTGTTGCGTCTCAGCACATCTGAGCTCATCCTGATGGCTCTGGAGCCCTCCGTCCCTGTGTCCCAGTGGAACTGGTCACTGTGGGCCTGCTGCATGGCTGTGAGCCTAGAACTTCATTCACCGTCATCTCTGGAAGTCCCTTCACCTTTATCCTTTCTGGATCCCTATTTCTTGTGTCCCGTGTCTTCCTCCTGGGATTATACCTTTATTTGAGTGAAACATTATCTCTGGCAGCTTCCCAAGGAAGAGGGTGTGAGAGAAATCTTTGAGACACTCTTGTAACATGTCTTCATTTTACTCATGCAGATTGCTCGGTGGTTTGGCTGGGCTTAAAATCCCTGATTGAAAATCCTATTTCCTCAAAATTTTGAAGTCATTGAGCCTCTTGAGTTTCAGGGTTGCTTTTGAGATTCTGATGCCGTTCTCGCTTTAGCTATTTTTGCATATGACTGTTTTTTTCCTCTTTGGAACCTTTTTTCCTTCTTCCCAGTTTTCTGGAAAAAATCTTGGTTATGTACTCTGGTGTGGATAATTTTTAATTCATTGTATTGATCATTCTGTTGACTCTTCAATCTGGAAATTCCTTCATTTCTAGAATATTTTCTTGTCATACTACCTGGGTAATTTCCCTTCTTTGTTTTCTCTGTTCTCTTCTGTTTGGAATTTTTCTTAAAAGGAAGTTATAAGGTTCTGAACTGACCCTCTTAAGTTTCTTATATTTTTTCTCCAGTCTACTTTTTGGAAAATTTCTTCAGCTTTATCTATCTTACACCTCTTCTGTCACATTTTCACATTTCTGTTGTTACATTTCCCCATTCTCTTTCTTGTTCTCCAGATGTGCCTTTCTAGAGCTTCCTCTCCGTGCTTCATGGCCTCACTATCTTCTTTGAGGCTGGCGTAGGTTACTTTCAAGTCATCCTCTCTTCTCTGCTTTCTTTTTTTTCCCCTCCCATATTGCTTCTTTCTCTTTTCTTTTGGTCTCTGGCTTTCTTTGTTAGAGGGTTTCTTTATGGGGCGCCTGGGTGGCTCAGTTGGTTAAGTGTCTGACTTTGGCTCAGGTCATGACCTCACGGTTCGTGGGTTTGAGCACCGCATTGGGCTCTGTGCCGACAGCTCAGAGCCTGGAGCCTGTTTGGATTCTGTGTTTCCTTTTTTCTCTATCCTCCCCCACTTGTGCTCTGTCTTTCTTGCAAAAAATAAATAAACATTAGGAAAAAAATTTTTAAATTTGTGATCCCTGGGTATCTGTCCACAGGTGAGATGCAGGCACTGATCTACATGCTGAGAATACTGGATTCGTGGGTGCGGCTTGTCAAGTACTGAGCTTCACTTTAGGGAAATAATAACTGCTTCATTAGGAATGCTCCCAGTGTCACTCCCTGTGTCAGTATATGAGCTTCCGGAGGGTGGAATCTTCTAGATCCGTGATCAGGATATGGGTTTTTGTCAGCTTTCCATGCACAGGAAGGGCAGGGATCTCACTATTTAGTATCGGACTTCCCCTTCTCCTTTCCTCACTATGGTGTCTTACAGCTGTCTTCAAGGCCTCTTTAGATTATTCTCCTAGCTCATTTTCTTTGTCCTGTCATGTGGGAGAAGGGAGGGAAGGAGGTTTGGGCAAAGGGAGAAGTTGGGCTATAGTGCAGTTATAGGAAGAAATTCGTAGTAAGTAAGTGCTGTAGGTCTCTTGTCTTGTACACGCTTCCTGACCCCACAGGAGGAGGAGGAGGGTTTAGGGTCTGACTGCTTTTGTTCTTAGTTATACTGGCCCTTAACACCATCTCCCTGGTGCCTGCTTCCCCCCAGCCCCTGGGTCTTCCTGAGTTTCCAGGGCTGTGATTGGCTTCTCCTTTTGCAGATGTACCTGTCACCTTCTCTGGTCGGCCATGTTACCGTATCCACCTGCTTTCCTTCTTCCAGAATTTTGTTGACCTCTCTCCAGTTGTATTTTCTTCTTTATTATTATTTTTGTCCTCAACTGGTTATGCCTTTTTTTTTTTTTAATTCCCCTCACTATCATTTCAGTAGGATTTTGGGGAGAGAATAAAGATAAAAACATGTTCAATTCTCTATGTTTTACTGACTTGTGTGCTAGTCTAAAAGACATTTTAGGAATGTTTTGATGAATACTACATTATTAAACTGAAAATCCAGGATGTGAGGGTGATCTGGCAGTGACGTCTGTCACCACATTGATCTCTAGGGTTGATACGGCTGATGTGGCTGGGTAGGCGGGCGTCCCCTTCCTCCCTTCTCCATGTGTGTCCCTCCTGAAGCTGACACTCGGTGGAAGAGGATGATCTTCCCTGATAGAGGAGGACTGTACAGGTAGCTGTGCTCCCTGCTAGAGCCTCCAGACAAGAGTCACGGTCCATCTGTAGGGGCATGTAGGGTAGTCAGGCTTCCAGGACCCCAGACACATACAAGTGAGGTGCATGTGGCACCTTTGAAAAATAAAATCTTGTCCCATCTGGTGACTGTTCTGAAGATCTATATTCATTTAGTATTATTGCTTCACATACAGGCCTAGGGCTTGTGGGTTTCTGTTTTGTCCTCTAAAGTAACATTAAATAGGTTACTTATAAAATTAATTGTTTCTGATCACTTCTCCAATCCGTGTCCAGTCTCTGAAGGCCAGCTGCATTCTCTTGAAGGTTAGAACTTCATGAGGTGCTTCTCTGTGCTCTCCCTTTCTCATGCTCTTCCCACTCCCTGCTCTCCCTGCTAGCCTGGTATGGTTTCACTGTCATCGTTTGGTAATTTTGTTTACCTCTTGAGCCTCAGGTGATCCTGAAGTTTCATCCTTTGTATGCCAGAAACGGTGTGGCAAGAGCAGGGCTGGGCAAAGTGGATGCTGGTGCCCAGTTGGGTGGTGTTGCTTTGAAAGCTTCCTGGGAAATTGGGACTAAGAGCCATCTCATGAAACTCACTTTTCGTATGTTTTATCAAATAAAAAGGGCAGAAATAGGTTCATATATAATTTTAAAATAGTGAAATAATGCATTAACGAGAAGGTGATTGCCAGGTACAGATCTGGAGAGGACGGCTGAGAAGCAGCAGCTGGCAGCAGTCCTAGCATCTGGGGAAGAAGGTCCTTAATCCTGAGGGGCATCTGGATGACGCTGCACGGCGTTCACACATTATGTCCCGTGCAGTACCCAGATCCATGTCTTCTGTATATTTTGGGTGTAGGTCCTCCGGGATTCTGGCTGGCCTCTATTCCCAGGGAAGACTTCCTGGAAGACTGGTAGTGGGATGAGTTCCAGCCTCTGTGCTACACACAGCTGGTCTCATGGCCACAACTAATACTCGTTGCCTTCTTCCTCCAGTGTTCCTTCTAGATTCTCTTCACATTTGGCTAGCCTGTGGCTCGGGGGGCTAACCTCATTGTGTATGCAGACTCTCATCCTTGAGGAATACAAGCCCCTAACCATGCTGTACTCTGACCATGACTGCTGTATGTTTCTATTTACTAGTACTTTTGGGCAAATATGCACCAAAATTTCCAGATTTTACCTCCTTGCCAAGCATATTCCTCTCTCGCCCCATTATAAAATAGCAGTCCTACCTCTTTCTGCTGACTGGGTCAGTTGCCCCTGTCAGGAGAGTGACTCCTCTTTTTTCCTGTTAGTTCTTTGACAGGAGGAACACAGAGAGCCTATGGCAGCCATAATTTAAAGTTCAGTGGGATTCCTGCTGTATTCCTTAGTGGAAGTGTTTCTGCTTTGGGAGCCCAGACTTCTAAACCTGTAGAACCTACAATTGCAGGGGCAGGAGCATCAGATTCCCCAAGTCGGTCACTGGGAATGTGGGTCAGTAGGGTCCACTTTGGTTCCTGGACCCATGTATTCTACCTGTTAGGGACACAGCACCATGTAGTGGTCACTGAGTTCGAATCTGTGCCTGGAGCTTAGCATCCCACCCTCACACAGTCTCATCTCCAGGCTGATGCATCAGCTGTGCCATCAGCCAGCTTGTCATCGCTGTGTCAAGCTGGCATCTTTGGGATGCTGCAGTGTATGACATAGGACCAGGAGCCCCATGGTCATGGAGTAGTACTGCATCTCTTTTGCTATAAAGGGGGTCCCTTGGTCTAATGAAATGTTTTCTGGAATCAAATACTCTGTGGATTAAATACTCCATAAGCCCTCATACAGCTGTGCTCAGCTCAGGCCCTGTGGGCAGGAAACCTGTACCCCAGTTAAAGGTTGATTTCTGTTAATGTGAACTGCTGCTCCTTCCAGGATGAAGAGGGCCTGTTGGAGTCAAAGGGTGATGCTGTTTCAGGGACTCTGCAGTGTTTTTTTTTTTTTTTTTACTGGCACAGCAGGCATTCGGCAATGGTAGTAGCCTTGTTGAGTAGGAGTCCCACCTTCTGAATTTGTGTCTTCTTCCTAGGAGTGAGGTGGAGTGTCTTTTCATATGGTTAAGTGTCATTTACATTTTTTCCCTTGCGCACCATCAATTCATATTTCTAGCAGATTCTTGGTCTTTTTCTTTTGTAGTTCTAGAAGCTCTTTTTGTATTAGAGATACTGTCTCTTGGTAATTTAAATTAGAAATAGTGTTTTAAATATTTTTTTCTTTGCCCATGATGTTTTTCTATGTAAAGTTTTAAAAAATATGTAACTAGATTTTTTTTTCATTTTTATTTATTTCTAAGAGAGAGAGAGACAGCGTGAGCAGGGGAGGGTCAGAGAGAGAGGGAGATACAGACTCCAAAACAGGCTCCAGGCTCTGAGCTGGCAGTCAGCACAGAGCCCGTCGCGGGGCTCGAACCCACGAACCGCGAGATCATGACCTAAGCGAAAGTCGGACGCTTAACTGACTACGCCACCCAGGCGCCCCGTAACTAGATTTTTTAGTTATATATCTAGTTATGTAACTAGATGTGTTTTTATTGCTTCTGATTAAAAAATTTTTTTTATGTTTTTATTTATTTCTGAGAGAGAGACACACACAGCATGAGCAGGGGAGGGTCAGAGAGAGAGGGAGACACAGAATCGGAAGCAGGTTCCAGACTCTGAGCTAGCTGTCAGCATGACGCAGGGCTTGAACCCACAAACCGCAAGATCATGACCTGACCTGAAGTCAGACGCTTAATCGACTGAGCCACTCAGGCGCCCCTTGTGGCTTCTGATTTTTGAATCATAGGAAAGTTTTCCCTATTCCCATGTTAGGGAGGAATTCACTAATTTTTTTCCTCCTAATTCTTGTATGGTTTTATTTTCCACATTTAAAATTTTGATTCATTAGGAAGTTATCATGTGAGGAATGAATGTAATTTTTCAGTATGATACAAGTATCTCAACCCAATTTATATAAAGTCCTTTCTCCCCCAAATGACAGAGCTTTTATTTCTGTGTGCAGTTGGTTTATTTCTAGAACTTCAGTTTCATTCCACTGGTTTTTCTGCCTGTGTCCTAGTATTAATCTTAATTTTAGAAACTTTTTATAGGTTTTAATAACTGGTAGAGCTAGCTGTCTTCTCTCTGCTTAGAGTTTTTCTATTTATTCTCATTTGTTCTTCCCACTGAACTTTCTAATCAGTGTGTGTAGCTCCAGAAAGTAACTTAATCATTCCATTCATTGCTTTTATTTTAAATTTACCAAGTTATGTAGGGAAAGCTAACACCTTTGTGATACTGAGTTTTACTATCCAGGAACAAGGTATGTATTTCTATCTGTTCAGGTCTATTTTTTGTCTCTTAGGAATGAAAACATAAGTTTCGACATTTCTGTCACCTGATATAACTTTATCATGATACTGTGGATCTTCTTTAGGTATTATACTTTTTCAATCTATGGCCTCATCCTTCTTAGGATGAAATTTCCCATTTATGGTTTCTATTATAATTTCCATAATAGGGAAGACCTCTTATGAGAAACACACAACCAGATTCTAGATTAGATGATCAGAAACCTACTTATTTATGAGTACCTTTCCCTTGATTTCTTAGGGACCATTTCAGTGAGTTAGCAGTCTCACAGTAACACTTGGATTTCTGCTGTTGCTCTTGGATATCATTATTTCCTGGCCTAGACTGTCCTTCATAGGTTAGGATGTTTTACTACCATGGGAAAGATGTGAAAAGAGTGTATAAGTTGGTGATATCTACTCTCCATACTTAGGCATGCTATGGGAGGAAATGCATGAAACAATGATACTTCTAGAGGGGACACAAAACCAAAAAGTTACCTCTATCAGAATCCCAAAAAGATAAAGTCATTAGAGAGAAATTGAGCCACATTTTATGCCAGTAAATAGTCTGTTTGAGAGAAGCTCTTGGATTTTTGTATGTAATATATACAGAAAGTATACCTCTTTTCCTCCGTACTTTGTGAGAGAGAGTCTCCTCTCCCTCCCCCTTCCTCCCTCCCCCCCCAAAACACACACACACACACACACACGGTTCCCTGATATTTGGCAAAATGACAGTAAAGATTAGTGTTAAGTTTTCTTATGTCTTCTACTTCTTGCTTGATACCTGACACACAAACTACTGAAATGAATCAGTGTGTTCAGAAAGGCTAATTTTTGTATATATAAACTGACTTTTGACCATAAAGCTAATCTTCATTCTTTGCTCATATTGAGTCCTTTCTTGAATGGTTTTACATTTGTCTATCCTATTTTCTCATCTGTCCCTCTTTCCTTTACCTCTCATCAGTGGTTACTTTATAGGGAGAAGGAGGCAATGGAAGGAAATTAAGGTTGGAGAATGAGTTGTGTAAAGTCTGGGAAAGAAAGTACATTTACCATTCCTTCTTGGAGTTGATTCTTTGTGTGTGGCCATCTTGTATAGATGGAGTTGTTTATGCCTGGGGCCACAATGGATATAGCCAGCTTGGGAATGGGACGACCAACCAAGGCATTGCTCCCATCCAAGTCTGTACCAATCTTTTGATCAAGCAAGTGGTTGAAGTAGCTTGTGGCTCACATCATTCAATGGCTCTGGCAGCTGATGGAGAGGTAAGTGCCCTGCTCTTACTCTTTATTTTTAAATTGTGGTAAAATACACATAATAGAAAGTTTGCTGTCCTAGCCATTTTTAAGAATTGTGGAAGCCAGACCTTAGGATACGTGAGGACTGCTTCCTGCAACCGTTTTGTCATCTGCCTGGATTATTGCCATGTTCTCTTTAACCACTTAAGTGGTTAGGAGGGCAAATTATATATGTATATACATATTTATATTTTTAGATCCATTGTGATTTATTGAATGTCCGTTCAGTAACATTAAGTACATTCACATTGTTATTTAGCCCTCACCACCATCCATCTGCAGAATTCTTTATCTCGCAAAACTGAAGCTGTACCTACTGAATGAGAACTCTCCACCCACTCCCGGCCCCTGGCGACCACCATCTGCCTCTGTCTCCATGAGTGACTACTCTAGGGACTTCATATGAGTGGAGTCATACAGTGTTTATCTGGTTATGAGTGCCTTATTTCACTGAGCATCATGTCCTCAGGATTCATCCATGTTGGAGCACATGACAGAATTTCATTCTTAAAGCTGAATACTATCCCATTGTGTGTATATGCCATATTTTGTTTATCTGTTGGATAATTGGGTTGTTACCAGCTTTTGGCTATTGTGAAAGTGCTTTGCTTTAAAAAAAATAAAGTCATAACATATTTGTATTTGGTATAGTGTAAACATAGCAGCCCCGTGCACAGCTAAAAACATATGGGGACACACTAATACAGTCTGTGTGACCAGGATCACTCTTTTTTTTTTTTTTTTTACTAGTTTATTGTCAAGTTGGTTTCCATATAACAGCCAGTCTTCACCCCCACAAGTGCCCTCCTCCATGCCCATCTCCCTCTTCCTCCTCCCCCATCTGCCCTCAGTTCATTCTCGGCATTCAGGAGTCTCTCATGGTTTGCCTCCCTCCCTCTCCCCACCATTTCCCTCCTTCTTCTCCCCCACTGTCCTCCATTAAGTTCCTCCGAATCCTTCTATACGTGCAGACATATCGTATCTGTCCTTCTCTGCCTGACTTATTTCGCTCAGCATAACACCCTCAAGCCCCATCCATATTCCTACATATGGCCAGATTTCCTTCTTTCTCATTGCCATGTAGTATTCCATCATATAGATAAACCACATCTTGAGGATCACTCTTAATAACAGCAGATTTCAGCCTCAAGGCAGCCGAGTCTCCTGCTCTGCGCTAAGACTACAAATCAGATGTGTAGAATGGTGTTCTGTACTTTTGTTTTTTTAATGATCCCATCAGTTCAGGTCTGTTTTGTTTTCAGTAAATGTAATGGTGTCATAGAAAATAACTTACTAACAGTCCAGTAGGTACTCTACCCCCCCACCCCCCGCCACGTTCCATGCTTGTCTTAAAGGTTGCTCAACTTATTGATTCTACCTTCTCATCTTTCATCTCATTTTGTTTCTCTTCATAACCAGGTCAGGCCTTGGTACCTACCTGGCTATTGCCACGGTCTCTTTATTCCATAGCTTTTATTTTATTTTATTATTTTATTTTTATTTTACAGAGAGAGAGAAGGAGTGGAGGGGGGAGAGACTCTTAAGCAGACTGCACGTTTAGCACAGAGCCCCATGTGGGGCTTGATCCCACAAACTGTGAGATCATGACCTGAGCCAAAATCAAGAGTCGGGTGCTCCACTGACTGAGCCACCCAGGTGCCCCATCTGTTTTATTCCATAGCATTTTGATTGGTCTGCCTGTCAGGTGTTACCTGTCTGCCCCCTGTGATTTCTAAAACAGAGATCATATTGTCTTCTTCTTGAGAATAGCTCAGTGGTGTTAACAGTGATTTTACTGTGTAGGACAGGGTAGGGTGCAGAAACCAGAGAAGTGGAGGGAGGTGAACTTTTCATAGTGAGGATGTACTAGCGCTAGGCCTCGCACCCAGGTCTTAGGCCCCAAATCCACTGGTTGCTAGTCTGTTTTTGGTTAGTGCAACTGCAGTCCCCATTTTTAAAATGAAAAGCAGCTGCATTACAAGGGAGCTTGGGATATTTGAGAAGTGCCAGAATGATTGGTTAAAATTAGAATTCCCTAATTTGTACAGCCTGGATTCCTGGTTTATTTTAACTATAAGCATATGCTACTTTGGATAATTGTGCTAAATATTTGCATCATTATTATAGATATTCCTGTGGATCCACTTTGAGGAAGTTTGCAATTACTTCTTTTTTCCTATGAAATGAACCTATCGTGCCTATTCTTTTAAGGCACCAGCAGCGGGGTTTGTTATTGTTGCCTGGGGCAACATCAGTCATATGAGCTGAGATAGGAAGTGCTGACAGAGCAAAGAATTGTGGAAGCCACACCTCAGGATGTGTGAGGACCACTTCCTGCAGGCAAATGAAAGGGATGGGGTCCTTAGAAATTCTCCAGGTCTTAGAAGAAGTAAACTGCCTGGGCTGCTAGCATTCCTGTCCTCTAATTCTCTCTGGTTACACTTTTGTTTGATAGGCTCAGTTGGTCATTAACTTGAGGTGATTTTTTGCGTTGTTTTTCATCTTTGTTACTAGATTTTAACAAGCTCAGAGCTCTATTTGTGTATCTTTAGAAATCTGGTTTTCATGCTACGGCAAACCACAGGCAGGATGCATTTGAGGAGGGGAGCTCCCTGGGGCTGACAGGCAGCAAATGAGAACTGAGAGAAAATAGAACCAAGAGTAACCTGACAACCTGGTGTCCTCTCTGTAGGGACAAACATCCCTTTAGTTCTTGTGAC
The DNA here is from genome assembly GCA_017311185.1 of Proteles cristata cristata. NCBI lineage: Eukaryota > Metazoa > Chordata > Mammalia > Carnivora > Hyaenidae > Proteles > Proteles cristata. The sequence goes on from JAESUZ010001598.1 coordinate 1,394,781, forward strand.
CCTTACTGTATTATATGTAACTGTGATTGATAATTATAATTGTGATGGCTGTGACTCATAAGGAAAGATTATGTAATTTTTAGTATTGGTGATTAGTGAGACAAGAAAACACATCTTAAGGTTTTTAAAGCTTTTTGTGGGAGGGGGAAGAAAAAAAGAATATCTGTCCCCAAAGAGTTAGGCAGATTTTTCATATCACTGCTGCTTATGTGGTATGTACCTTATTTCCTGTTGATGGCAGATTAAAAAATCACATATGGCTGCCATAATCCAGAGGCAGTATAGCACAGTGGTTCAGACACAGCTAGACCTTCTTGGGTTCAGATTCCACATTTACTACTTACTGGTTGTAGAACCTCAAGCAAGTCACTTAACCTCTCTGTTTCTATTTCTATATATAAAATGGGAGTGAAATAGTATCTACCCCAGGGTCAACCTACAGGATTACTGTGGGAATTAATACATGGGAAGCATTTAGAGCCATGTAGCTCATAAATATTCATTAAGTGGGTTTATTTTTATCTTATGATTACTAATGTGCATCAGTGCTAGAATTTTCACCCTAATGCTAATAATTCTTTCTTTTCCCCTTATCTTGTATAGGTATTTGCTTGGGGGTATAACAACTGTGGCCAGGTGGGATCAGGATCTACAACAAATCAACCCACTCCTCGAAAAGTTACAAACTGTTTACATATTAAGAGAGTGGTTGGCATTGCCTGTGGTCAGACCTCATCCATGGCTGTTCTGGACAATGGAGAGGTGAGCTGTCTCCACACTCTCCCCTCTCCTCACTTCACCTCTCTCAGTGAAATATCATTTCCTTTATGAGGAGCATGAGATCGTGGAAGGAAGGTGCTTTGTTTCTAGAGATTCATTGATAGCTAACTGGTTACTGATTGAAGAGTATCTGGAGGGTATTTGCTCCTCAGTATGAGTTTTCAAACTCCAAGATTTATCTGCAAGTAAGGATTTTAATGTGTCTAAATTTTATTTTGGTTTTTGTGAGATCCAAACAGTCTAATGTTTGTAGGTATTGTAATAAAGAGTTTGATGCTAGTTCTTTCATCCAATGAAAAAAATCAAGTATGCGCTCTTTTTAAAGAGCGGTAGCTGGTGATTTAAAAAAAAAATTTTTTTTTTTTAATGTTTTATTTGTTTCTAGGAGAGAGAGAGACAGCGTGAGCAGGGGAGGGTCAGAGAGAGAGGGAGTCACAGACTGAAACAGGCTCCAGGCTCTGAGCTGGCAGTCAGCACAGAGCCCGACGCGGGGCTCGAACCCACGAACCGCGAGATCATGACCTAAGCGAAAGTCGGACGCTTAACCGACTAAGCCACCCAGGCGCCCCAGCTGGTGATTTTTTTAAAAGTTCATTTATTTTGAGAGCAAGAGAGCGCATCCCAGGAGGGGCAGAGAGGGAAAGAGAATCCCAGAGTTTTTTCTTATGAGGAGAACTTTTAAGATTATTCTCTTAGCAACTTTTAGATACGGAATACAGTATTACTCTAGTCATCATGCTGTATATTATATCCCATGACTTACTTACTTTATAACTGGAAGTCTGTACCTTTTGACCTCCCTTTATCCATTTTGCTTAACCCCCAGCCCACACCTCTCGAAATCACCAATCTGTTCTCTGTATATATGAGATTGGTGTGTGTGTGTGTGTGTGTGTGTGTGTGTTTAATTAAAGTATAGCCAATGCACAGTGGTACATTGGTTTCAGGTATGCAGCATGGTGATTTGACAAGTCTGTTCATGCCATATTCACCAGAGTGTTAACTGACCTTTTTCATCAATCCTAATGTCATTTTGATGACTTTAGAATTTCCTGGGCTAGTCATCAGACATTCTCCATCCTGGCATTCTTTTTACTTCTTTATTTTTAAAAACACATCTAATTTTAAAATTATTATTATATGGTTATTTTCACAAAGGAAAGCAAATGAAGCATGTAAAGTTTGACGTATATCCTTCTGGACATTTCTCCACAAACAATTATATATGGGTGAATATAATTATCTTTTATAAAAAATGGGATTATTATAGGTACTGCTTTTTTCTGCTGTTCTGCAACTTCCTGCTTAACAACACATGTTTACCTGAATCTATTATCAGACCATTTATAGCTGCTTTCCATTATAATGGCTGCTTATGTTTCCTTTTCTGGATGACCCACAGCCAAAACTCTACAGAAGGAAATTTCAGTCGTTTCTAAACTTTTGCTGGTATAAACATTATAGCACTGACTTTCTGTGTTACTGTGTGTGTGTATATCTTTTGTACACTCATGTTAAGTAGTTTATAGAATAAATTCCCAGGAATAAGATTTCTGGGTCAGGGTGTACGCCATTAAATTTTTTGATAGCTATAGTCAAATTTTTCTGCAGGTGGTTAAAAACCTGTTGTACTTATGACATGGAAAGCACATTCCACATCTCTTGCTAGTACCCTGAGTTCTTTATCCCCCTTTCTCGTCTGTCACGTTGCCCTGAAAAACCCCATCTTTGGCTTCACCACACACCTCAGGTTTCTCATTTGACCAGACCTTTAGTCTGTTCCTGGTCAGACTTTTTCCCTCCTGTGTCTCACACCTCCATGTTCTAAGCCTTTACCACCACTGGCAAACCTCTGTCCAGCTCTACTACTTTCAGCTGATGACTCCCCTCTCCAGATATCTAAGGGATCACCACATTGTCTTACGTCCTCTTTTTTTTTTAATTTTAAAAAAATTTTTAATGTTCTCTTTTATTTTTGAGAGAGGGAGGCAAAGTGTGTGCAGGGGAGGGGCAGAGAGAGGGAGACACAGAATCCAAAGCAGGCTCCAGGCTCTGAGCCATTAGCACAGAGCCCAACACGGGGCTCGAACCCATGAACCGTGAGATCATGACCTGAGCTGCAGTTGGATGCTTAACCGACTGAACCACCCAGGCGGCCCTGTTACATCGTCGTCTTAACCTCTTTCCTGCCCATTCCCTCTTTTGGTCCCACTGTCACGGTCTTAGTTTCAACCCTTTGCAGAACCCATTGCTGTGCTGATGAGAGACACATTTACTACTGAATGGCTGTCCTGCCTGTAGTCTCATAGAGTCTCTTCACCTTTTGTGCAGACAGCAGGATTTTTCTAAGATGTGACTATTAATCTGGTTTGAAATATTGCAGTGGGAGACCCGTGCATGCATTCTACTTTTCCCTTGTGTGTGTTTTGGCAGTTTATCCTCTTAGCCTTTACTTTTCCTTCTAGTCTTTTGTCCTGCCACTGTGCTGAATGTGTCCCAGCATGCCGCCTCCTCATTTTCAGAACCTGCCTCCAGCATGTTCTGTGCACTCTCCATAGAATACTTTACTCCCGTTTATCGATCCTTCAGCTGTCCTCAAATCTCTGCTCTCTGAAGAGTCTTTCCTAAACTTTCTTCCTATAGCTAAGTCCTTTGTCTTCTCTGCTCCTGTAGTGCCTTGATTGTATCTCTAGAATAGCACTCTCCCCCTGGCTGCAAAAAATTTGCACGTGTCCATCTCTCCTCTTAATCTGTGACCAAAAACTTACTCCTAGTACCTTTTATCATGTCGTGACATACAAGAAGTGCTTAATAATTGTTAATGAGCATCAGCTTCCTCATTTATATAGCAAGAATAAATGACTTGCCTAAGGCTATCCAATCAGTAAGTTATGGAGTAGGAACTGGTGCCAAATTCTGTCATCCCCACCCCCAAAATATCTTCTGTTGGGAGATCCCCAGTAGGGGATCTTTGGATGGGTGTTTGGATGTGAAAAAGCACTTGATTTGTTTACATGGACTGCATTTTTGTATCTTACTAATTGTTTTAAAAGCCTGTTGTCTCCCTTTGTCTCTCTAAGGTATATGGCTGGGGTTACAATGGCAATGGTCAGCTAGGCTTGGGCAACAATGGTAATCAGCTGACCCCTGTGAGAGTGGCAGCTTTGCACAGCGTGTGTGTGAACCAGGTACGTGTGGTGGGCTCCATGCTGCTTCCCTCTAGCCCCCCTGCTCCAAGTTGGAGAAACACTGGAGATTTACTCTTCAGTAAAAATTTTCAGACAGTGCTGTATGCCTTCATCCTTCTCATTTGAAATTCTGTCTTTCCTAAATTCCCATGATGAGAAGGAGCACCATGGTGGTGACACATCAGTATCAGTCTTTTTTTTTTTTTTAATTTTGCATTTTACGTTCAAATCTATCACCAATGTTTTTTTTTTTTTAATGTTTTATTTATTTCTAGGACAGAGAGACAGCGTGAGCAGAGGAGGGTCAGAGAGAGAGGGACTCACAGACTGAAGCAGGCTCCAGGCTCTGAGCTGGCAGTCAGCACAGAGCCCGACGCGGGGCTCGAACCCACGAACTGCGAGATCATGACCTAAGCGAAAGTCGGACGCTTAACCGACTAAGCCACCCAGGCGCCCCAATATCAGTCTTGAAAAGTACAAAAATCTATTGGAAAAATCTAGTAGTCTCAATTTTTGGCTTTAAAAAAATGTTCTATTTATTTTTGAGAGCGAGAGCATGAGCAGGGGAAGAACAAAGAGAGAGAGAGAGGGAGAGAGGGAGGGAGAGAGAGAGACAGAGACAGAGACAGAGACACAGAGACACTGAGAGACACAGAATTCGAAGCAAGCTCTGGGCTCTGAGCTGTCAGCACAGAGCCTGATGCAGGGCTTGAACCCATGAACTGTGAGATCATGACCTGAGCTGAAGTCAGACGCTTAACTGACTGAGTCACCCAGGCACCCCAATTTTTGGCTATTCTAATGCTTTTTTAATGTTCCAGAGAATGTCAGTCCATACCTGATGATGAACTGGCATTCTGTAGAAGCTAGCTGTAATCTTTAAGTAGATGTTTTCCCTACCCTTCCTGTTTCCCTGTTTATGGTAACCATTTAAATTTACTTGCAGATTGTCTGCGGCTATGCACACACTCTAGCACTAACAGATGAGGGCTTGCTCTATGCCTGGGGAGCTAACACATATGGGCAGCTGGGAACTGGCAATAAAAATAACCTGCTAAGCCCAGCACACATCATGGTGGAGAAAGAAAGGTAACTTGGCTGTACCATGTCTCGGGATTATGTGTGTGTTTTTGGACTTGGGACTCTATGTGCAGAAGCTATGGTGTTTGGCTTTGTAACTCTTCTGTTTATTAACATGGTCATTTTGAACAAAAGAGTTTGAGTGGCAGCCAGAATGGACATGAGGTTGATAGGATTCTTATGCGGCTTTCTAAAATAACCTGTGATTGATAGGCATTAATGCATCTTTATAGAATTCTTACAGGTTTCTTGTGGCTCATTTAGTAGGTAAATAAAATAGGGTCTCTCACCATGTAGAAATTCAGAGTGTAGTATAGACTTTTCCTATCAGCCAACTGAACAACTTTTAAATCTTCTTTTCAAAGGCGATTTTGTTTAAATATTCATTTGATTTAATGTGTGTCACTGGAATAGATGCTTTATTTTTGTTCAGCCAAATCTTGAGGTCTTACCCATTAATTTTTAGAGTGTTGACTTCTGATTATAGGATTGTGCTTAAGAGGCATACTGAGAAATGTGCTTGGCCTGATGTCCATTCGGATTAGGATGTGCAGAGTCCATAACACCCAGGGTCATTGCTTATTTAGGGGATGTGAGGAAAGGTTGTATCAAGGAAATGCTGTATTGAAAAGAGTATTTTGTTATTGTTGTTACTGTCTAAGCCCCCAGAACTGTCAAGACAATTTGTCTCTGTTCACTTCCCTCATTTACTTTGGTTACTAGTCCCTTTTTTCCCAGGTTTTTTTCAATAGTATGTATTATCCTAATTCCGCATGAGGTCAGGATGAGAAGTGAGGTGACAGGCAAGGGAAAAACACAATACTCTTGCTGTGATCTTTCGGTTCGGTCCATGTGACTTGAAGCTAATGCCTCTCACTCTTGGGCTGGTTTTTGCGGTGTTGTAAGCATGACCTTTTTATCGGCCTTGTATCGTGGGCTGTAGGCTTCTGTAATAAATTACATACGTTTTTCTTAAAACGTTTCAGGGTAGTAGAGATTGCGGCCTGCCACTCGGCCCACACGTCGGCTGCCAAGACCCAGGGCGGGCACGTGTACATGTGGGGCCAGTGCCGGGGCCAGTCCGTGGTCCTGCCTCACCTCACCCACTTCTCCTGCACCGATGACGTGTTCGCCTGCTTCGCCACTCCTGCCGTCTCTTGGCGCCTCCTGTCTGTAGGTAAGAAAGCTCAGGGCTACCTCTTTTAAAAAAAGAAAAGTTTATTTATTTATTTGAAAGAGTGCATGTGCAGGGGCGGGGCAGAGAGAGAGGGAGAGAGAGAATCCTCAGATTCTCAGATCTCAGAATCTCAGATTCTGATGCGGGGCTCGAACTCAAGTCGCTAGATCATGACCTGTGCTGAAATCGAGTCAGATGCTTAAGCTGAGCCTCCCATATGCCCCTTTGATTTTAATTGAGGTGAAATTTCTGTTCATAAAACTCACCATTTTTAAAAAGGTTTTTTTTATGTTTTTTAATTTATTTTTTAGAGTCAGATAGAGACAGTACTAGCAGGGGAGGGTCAGAGAGAGAGGGAAACACACAATCTGAAGACAGGCTCCAAGCTCTGAACTATCAGCACAGAGCCCGACGCGGGGCTCGAACCCATGAACCGTGAGATCATGACCTGAGCCGAAGTCAGATGCTTAACCGCCTGAACCACCCGGGTGCCCCAGAACTCACCATTCTAGAGTGTACATTCAGAGGCATTTAGTACAATTGCAGTGTAGTGCAAGCACCATTCATATCAAGTTCTGAAACGTTTTCACCACTCAAAGAAAACCCTGTACCTGTTTTGCACTCACTCCCCATTCTCCTTTCCCCAGCCCTGGCAGTCACAAAGTTTGCTTTTAGTTTCTATGGTTTTACCTATTCTGGATGTTTCATATAAATGGAATCAGTGTGTGACCTTTTGTGTCTAGCTTCTTTTACTTAATGTTTTTGAGGCTTAACCATGTTGTAGTATATATAGTAGTACTCCATTCCTTTTTATGGCTGGATAATCTGTTTTACGTGTAGACTACATTTTGCTTATCCATGCATCTGTTGATGGAGGTTTGGATGGTTCCACCTTTTAGTTGTTAAGAATAGTGCTGTTATAAACACTTGTATACAAATATTTGTTTGGGTAACCTGTTTTCAAGTGATTTTGTTACACTAAATTTATTACATAATTCTGGTCACGTGGAACCAGGAATGAACTTAAAAAAATTAAAAACATGTAATTTTTAGGGTTAACTCTAATGTTAACTATACTTTCTCACTTTTTCTTTCAATCAATCTCAAATACTTTTATTTCAGAAGGGCACAAAACTTGAGGAATTACAAAGGGTAGTGGAATTTAGGGTGATCTTTCATTATGTAATCTGTCCCTTTTCTGACTATTATCTTCTTTGGGAGTCCATTGATGGAAAAATGGTAAGGTGTCAGAAAGCTGAGTAGCCATTAACATGATGGGTTTAATCTCTTTTATTTCCTGTTCATTTCTGTGTTTTTTGCTGATGTATTTCTTCTAAGTCGTTCTTTGTATGTGGAGGAAGTAAATGGATCACAATGGCCCTGTGCCTGAAAAGTAATGTAGCTCTTGTCAGCTGTGGGGTTTAGGCTGCTTAGCAGTTGATATTAGAGGCCAGTCTTGTAGTACATGTCATGGCTCGGGTATATCAGCTGGCTGGCCAGGGCTGTCCCATCATCACGTGACCAATCTGTGCACGGGGCCAAGAGTATCTTTAGGAAGAGTTAAGCTGTTGCTCACTTTAACGTGAAATAAATCAAACATTTCCAGATTCTGTAACTATAATACAGTATTTTTTTGCAGTGAATGTTGTGATTAGAAAGAATTTAGTTCACAGAATGGGACTGTTTAGCCATAATCACACATATGTGTAGCATGCACAGCCAAACACTATGTACGTCTTCAGATTCTCCTGTGCTGCTTACCCTGGACCTGTTAATAAAAGGCTTCTCTGGGTACTTGCCTTTCAAAATTCTAATCCTGAAAAGACATCCTTTTCAGAAGAAAAGTTTTAACATTTTTTAATGTTAAGCTTGGAAAAAAAGATCATTCAGAATGTATCTCCTAGAGAACTTCCTACACACCCACTGAAAATCAGAAGAGTTTTCTCTCTGTTTATGATCTCAGCTGAGTGTTAGGAAGAAAGAAGGTGAAATCACACCTCTGAAGAATACTTTTTCTCTAAAGAGAGGTCTCTTGTCAGAAACCAAGATGGGGAAGAGGGTTATTTCAAGCCATAGGACTGTGGAGGCACCGATCCAAGCTGTTTTGCAGATCGGGTGGGGTAGCAGTGTAGATCCCTGGACTCCTTGCCCGTCTGAGTCATTTCCTTTCTTCTGTTTGCCAGAGATCCAGATTACAGGGTGAGGTGAAAGCCTGACATTGGAGAGATTGTCCACTTTATGCCAAAGCCAAGAGAGCTCTGTATTGTGGGGGCTTGGGGGAGGGCTTGGGCGAATGCTATTTCCTTGGGAGAGTCTCATATAATAAACCTCAGAGATGAGCTTATTTGTGAAATTCCAGCCTAGGTTTTAACACGTGTCCCTCTAAGAACAGCAGGCTGCTGAGTGACACAACTCAGTTCTTTGATGGAGTCCCAATCTCAGCTTATAGGCAATAGGAACCTGCCTCCTGTGTTCGCAGCACTTGTGTTCATTGCCAATGATCTCTGGAATTTTTAAAATTTTTCTGTTAGTCGTCTTCTACTGGTTTTCTTTTGTCCATACATAGCACAGCAAAGTGTTACATAAATTGTACAAGTGCCTTTACTTTTTTCATAAGGACATGGCTCTACTTACATAGAACAGTTCTTATCAGGCAATGTGATCATGTTTTTGTAAAACTGTTCCTTTTGAGTATACATTGTTACTAAGTAAATTTGCTGTTTTCAGATAACATGTAAGAATTATTCGTACAAAAAAAAAGAATTATTTGTACATTCATTAATATTTAGGATTAATAGGGATGTTTAGATTCCACATACTTAGGAAAAAGGGTTTTCCTTCATGAGAACATGACTGATTAGCATTGCCACTTCAGTGGTAAGTTCGTTTCTTGCCACTCCTTGAGTTGAATTTACCAACCCCTTGAAACTACCCCAAAGCAGAGCAAAGGTGTTCTTGGTGTTTCAGTCCAGAAACATTGATAAATTCTTAGCCTCGGAAGAGGACCACTCAAGTTTTGTTTTGTTTTGTTTTTTTAATTAATTAAGTTTTAAATTTACATCTATGTTAGTTAGCATATAGTGCAACAACAATTTCAGGAGTGGATTCCAATGATTCATCCCTTATGTATAACACCCAGTGCTCATCCCAACAGGTGTCTTTAATGCCCCTTACCCATTTAGCCCACCTCCCTCCCACAACCCCTCCAGCAACCCTCTGTTTGTTCTCCGTATTTAAGAGTCTCTTATGTTTTGTCCCCCTCCCTGTTTTTATATTATTTTTGCTTCCCTTCCTTTATGTTTATCTGTTTTGTATCTTAAGTTCCTCATATGAGTGAAGTCATATGATATTTGTCTTTCTCTGACTAATTTCGCTCAGCATAATACCCTCTAGTTCCATTCACATAGTTGCAAATGACAAGATTTCATTCTTTTTATTGCTGAATAATACTCCATTGTGTGTGTATTTGTGTGTGTGTGTGTGTGTGTGTGTCTGTGTGTCTGTGTGTATGTATGTATACCACATCTTTATTCTCCATTGATGGACATTTGGGCTCTTTCCATACTTTGGTGCTGCTATAAGCATTGGGAGAACCAATCAAGTTTTAAGTGAGCAATGGACCTTTTTTAAATATACATTAAATGTTTTTAATGTTTTGTTTTTGAGAGAGAGAGAGGGACAGAGAGTGTGAGTGAGGGAGGAGCAGAGAGAGAGGGAGACACAGAATCTGAAGCAGGCCTCTGGCTCCAAGCTGAGCCTGATATGGGTGACCTGAGCCAAAGTTGGACATTCAACTGACTGAGCCACCCAGGCATCCCTAAAAAGTATACATTTTTAAATGTCTAACGTTATCTGTAAGACTGGTAATTGGCCTTTCCAACCACATACATATATTTTGGTAGTTTATATACTGAAGATACTCCTTTTAATGTAAAATTGATTTGTCAAATAAGGCACAAACTTGAAAAAACTTTTGATTGAGTTATTCACCATGCTAATGGTTATCTTTTTGAAGTCTTTTCATATCTCTGGTACATTTTCTTGGATTTCTGTACATTAGTACATTATTAAATACATTATTAAATGTATTTGTTGCTTTCAGAGCATGAAGACTTTTTGACAGTTGCTGAATCACTGAAGAAAGAATTTGATAGTCCAGAAACTGCTGATCTGAAGTTTCGAATTGACGGGAAATATATCCATGTCCATAAAGCTGTTTTGAAAATCAGGTATTTTTGCATGAGCTTACAGACATCAATAACTTTACTTTCTTTTTGTAGTCTCCTTTTGGTGACCGCTAAGAAATAGCATTGGCAATAGAGAGAAGTGGCACTATTTAGTATTTTTGTGAATAGGACCCATGCATTATCTCTGTGTGTGAATGTGCACTCATGTGCTTTTTTGAAAAAGCATAATGTGGTTGTAGAAGTTTTTTTTTTACATTTATTTTTGAGAGAGAGAGTAAGAGAGATAGTGTGAGAGGGATAGGGGCAGAGAGAGAGAGGGAGACACACAATCTGAAGCAGGCTCCAGGCTCTGACTAGCTGTCAGCACAGAGCCTGATGTGGGGTTGAACTCACGAACTCTGAGATCATGATCTGAGCTAAAGTTGGACACTTAGCTGATGGAGCTACCCAGGCTCCCCGTCTATATTGTTTTTTAAATGCGGATCTTGTGAATACTTATTTCCACCGACAAATTTATTTATATGGTTAAAAAAGTACAAGAGATTTGTTAGTGAAAAGTGTGTATGTTCTCTTAAAGATTGATTTTCCCTCCCAGTCAGGAAACTCTCAAGGTCAGGAGTGATGGACCTCTGGCCCTGAGGGACATCTAATTCCCAATTAAAGAAATGTTCTTTAGATGTGGTAAATGGTGGGAGTTTTGTGTATAAATGTGAGAGAACTTTGTATTTACGAGTAACAGCTTGGACTCTTGCTCCCTGAGGCTGCCATCACTGAGAAGGAGGCACGTGAAGTGAGACCATAGAGACTTAAACTGGACACATAGAAGTCCTTTCTGAAATGTAGTTAAAAACCTCTTTACAAAATAACATGTTTTAAGGGAACCTAAAAGCCGTATATCATTCATTACTAAGAGAGTAAATATCTGAACCAAAGTAATGATATGATGGACTGGAACTGTTCCCTTCTGTGAACCTGTGGTCAGCTAGTCTGTTCCTTTTATGCAGTTTCCTGATCCATTATTTCTTTTAACATCTCAGATGAGGTGATTTCTTATGTAGATGGAGCCATTCTTTTAGTTGTAAATGGATTTTGAAACTCAGTTAAGTGTCCGACTTTGGCTCAGGTCACGATCTTGCAGTTCATGGGTTCGAGCCTCACATTGGGTTCTGTGCTGGCAGCTCAGAGCCTGTAGCCTGTTTGAGATTCTGTGTCTCCCTCTCTCTCTGCCTCTCCCCTGCTCATGCTCTGACTCTCTCTGTCTCAAAAAAATACTATAAAAAAAGAAAGGGAGTGGGTCAAAGCAGAGGAACAAAATAGGACTGATGGCCATTTTGAAGATGAGTCAGAAAAGGAGGAAAATTGGCAATTTTCAGCCCAAATGTGATCCAGTTAATATTTAAAGCCATTTTAAGAATATGCTGATTATGGGGTACCTGGGTGGCTCAGTAGGTTAAGCGTCCGACTTTGGCTCAGGTCATGATCTCGTGGTTCGTGGGTTCAAGCCCTGCGTCCGGCTCTGTGCTGACAGCTAGCTCAGAGCCTGGAGCCTGTTTCCGATTCTGTATGTGTGTCTCTCTTTCTCTCTGAACCCTCCCTGCTCATGTTGTCTCTCTCTCTCTCAGAAATAAAAAATATTGAATAATTTTTAAAAAAGAATATGCTGATTACTTGAAAATTAAAAACCAAATAAGTTATTTGAATGATGTTAAGATATCGTCAAAGGTTTGAACTCTCAGTTCTGAATTTCCTTTAATTTCATTGTTTAAAATGCATTTCTGTATAATGCTTTTTAAGAAAAACAAGTGAGCAAAATCCTTGATCTGGATGAAGACTGTCAGATGGGAACAGTGGTGCACCCGAAGGGCTAGTTACTTCTAGGCCTGGCTCAGAACCCTTAGTATTTAATGGGAGAGACCCATCAGAAAATGCAAGTGAATATATTCAGAAGGTGAATGTAAAAGCCTGTGCTAGCTACAGATTCACAAGCCTGGTGAGTGTGGGCCCAAATGTAGTTAATTATTAGGAGACCTAGGGGCACCGGGGTGGCTCAGTTGGTTGAGCTTTTGACTTCGGCTCAGGTCATGAACTCCTGTTTCTTGAGTTCAAGCCCCGCGTTGGTCTCTATGCTGACATCCCAGAGCCTGGGGCCTGCTTTGGATTCTATGTCTCCCTCTCTCTCTGCCACTCTTCTGCTTGTACTCTGTCTCTCTCTTTCTCAAAAATAAAGATTACAAAAATTTTTTAAAAAAATATTGGTCCTTGATAGAATCTTCCTCATATACTAACTGTAAAGTTTAAATAGTCTGAATAATAAAGAATAACTTGAAAAAAATTAGGGAGACCTATAATACTTGTTTGATTTCATCAATTTCAGTAGGTAACTTTGCTTGTTCTGTTTAGGTGTGAGCACTTTCGATCCATGTTCCAGTCTTACTGGAATGAGGATATGAAGGAGGTGATAGAAATAGACCAGTTTTCTTACCCAGTGTACCGTGCCTTTCTTCAGTACCTCTACACAGATACAGTGGACCTGCCGCCTGAAGATGCTATAGGTACCTCAGCCACGGGGACGGGCAGACCTCACGAGCAAAAATCTCTCTCTCCTTGCTCTCACAGTACTGAAGTGGAAAAAGTTTCAGCTGAATTGGCTTTTACATGGTTTTTAGAAAATATTTGAAGTAAATATCTTTAAAAATAGTATCGTAGAAGTTATTATGGTTCATAATTATAGACAGTTTATGACTATGGACTTTAATTTTTAATAATTTTAAATTTTTTAATATTTTAATTTTTAATATGGTTCTAATGCATTTAGCGTATCCCCTTGGAAACAAAAGAAAGGGGACAGTTTGATTTATTCCCCTTCCTTTGTACTGTGGAGGAAGTTGTATACAGTGAGTATAGGAGAGGTCTGTTTTGGGGTGGGGGGGATAAGGAGTGAAAAAAAGGATTTATTTAATAACATTTAGAGTATCATTTACTAAGAAACTTTTGATTTGTCTACATAACTCTTCACCAAAATGAAATATATGGGTTTATAAATTAGGGGAAATTATCGTAAACTTGATGAAACCTTTTTTTTTCTTTTAGGTCTTTTGGACTTGGCCACATCTTACTGTGAAAACCGGCTGAAAAAGCTCTGTCAGCACATTATCAAGCGTGGAATTACGGTGGAGAATGCCTTTTCATTATTCTCTGCTGCAGTCAGATACGATGCAGAGGTAACATAAACAGCAGACAGAAGCCAATCCTTCCAGCTCCCTGTGCTCTGCCCTCCACCGTTTTCTTGCATGAGACAAGGAACATGAGTAATTTCACTTCTATTTAGGGGATCAACGAACTGACTGATCTCTAAAAAATGAAACCTGGCCTTGTTTATTCTCTGTTCATAGTTTCAAAAATGGTTGTTGTTCTACTTTCGTTTTTAACCAAGATAAGAAACTAACTGAGGTCCTGGCAGTTGTACTGCAGGTTGGAATACAGAGTGTCAGTACCCAGTCAGACTGGCAGCATAATTTGAGTTTCAAGTGTTTCTCAAGATCAGCATATACTGTGTATTTTTTTCACAACCCACTGTGCTTTCTCCCCAGCTTTACCCTATGATAAACCAGGATCCTGTATCATTCGTAGCTGTATACACTCTGAAAGTCTATCATTGTTTGATTATAACTCCTGATTACTCACGTTTGAAGAACTTGCTCTGGACTCCTTTTTATTTGTGTGTTTGTTGTGAATGGTTGATTTTGCACCAGATTGAATTCTTAATCTGGGATTCATGGATCTCTAGATAATCTATGAATGAATGGCCTTTTGAGAGTCTGAAATTTTGCGTTTGGTGTATTTTCTTGAAGTTACAAATCAGAGCGTCCTTGGGCTCTAGGCTCCTCATGAGCAGGAACTGTTCCTTATTGTTCTCTGTGCCCTGTAGTGCCTGGCACAGAGTAGGCACTGGATGGTAAGTGTTTGTTGAACTGAATGAATATGGTAGCACCTGAAGGATATATTAAGGATAATTAGTGAACTAAAGGCCGGTATGGTTGGTTTTGTAAATTTATAGAGAGGGGCGCCTGGGTGGCTTGGTTGGGCGTCCGACTTTCGCTTGGGTCATGATCTCGCGGTTCGCGGTTTGTGGGTTCGAGCCCCGCATCGGGCTCTGTGCTGACTGCCAGCTCAGAGCCTGGAGCGTGTTTCAAGTCTGTGACTCCCTCTCTCTCTGACCCTCCCCTGCTCACGCTGTCTCTCTCTCTCTCTCCTAGAAATAAATAAAACATTAAAAAAATTAAAAAATAAATAAATAAATAAATTTATAGAGAATAAAAGGTAGAGACCAATAGCCTTAGAGTTCAAGATGTCCAGCTAAGGCATACACCTTTCATGACACAATTAGCCCATTCTTAGAGGTAGTTATTTTGTCATCATTTGACAAGGCAGAGTACTGGTATCAGGATTTACCACACACCTGCAGGGATTTGCAGCTGTGACCTTGGCCATGTGGTGGATGGCAGACTACTCCTTAATCACACTTAGGGATCCAAATGGACCATTATGTCTTATACTTTCAAAGTGCATCCTATTTTTATTTGAGATTATATGGTCATAGATATTTGCTCAGGTCAAATATAGCTGACTTTCTCTGTGGCCTGACAGTAGATTTAGTGATGATCAAAGTAAATTATTTCTAATAGGAAATGGAGGTCTAGATTTTTTTTTCTTGCCTTTCCCATGACACCATGAACTTATTTATTAGAAGTGCCCTTCTCTTTAGGTTGCATTTCTACCCCGTGATGTGATTTTTAAACTGGTTGATGCCTTTTCTGTCCATTTGGTAATTCACTTTCAGCATCTTCTCTGTATCTCTCCCTTCTCCTCCTCACTGCTAATGAGTTCAATGTTCTAGGGATTAGGATATTGCTGATGAAAACCAGTTGGAACCACCTGAGCAGAGGCAAACATCTCATCTCTAGTTGCTGGAAATTTCTCATTTTAAGTTAAAACCTATCTTATAAAGTTTACAGGAAAAAAACCTTATGCTGTTTTTATAATTTTTTAAAATATTTTATTTATTTCTGAGAGAGACAGCATGAACAGGGAGGGTCAGAGAGAGAGCGAGACACAGAATCTGAAACAGGCCCCAGGCTCTGAGCTGTCAACACAGAGCCCGACGTGGGGCTTAACCCACGAACTGAGATCATGACCTGAGCAGAAGTCAGACGCTTAACCGACTGAGCCCCCAGGCGTCCCCCTTATGCCTTTTCTACCTGTACCAGCTGATCACTTTTTAAAATTAGTTTTCATTTTCCTCATACTGAGTGTAGACATTAAATACCATCTCTTCCTCGAGACTGAAAACACGTGGTTCCTGGAGTCTGTCGCAGTATGGGCATGTAGTTGGCACTCAAAAATATATGTTGAGTTTAATGAATGAGTGAATATATTTGAAATACCTCACCATGCTTTTTAAAAAAAGAAGAGAACAGAATAAAACTCTTAACACCCCTGGATATCAATGGAGAAAAATTAGAACATAGAAGACAAAAAGAATCACTTCTTTTTTTCTAGGCCGTATTTTCTTTGGATTCTTCTAGGCGTTCTGTAATTGACTAATGTACTTTTACCTTGTATTTCCCTTAATGCAATAGAATGTAATAAGTAAATAAAGAAAGTGTTTAGAATGTAAAAATAAAACCTCCTTACTGTATCAGTTGATGGGAAGTTACCACTAAGATTGGAAATTTACTGCCAAAATACTGACTTTCAGAAGCTCTGCTTAGGGAGAATAGATGCCGTTTCCTTCATTCTGTAGTTGAAGTACAGGGAAGATGGAGACTAGCTCCTTCTCACATTTTTCCTCTTTCCTGTAAGTTCTTGCAGTCCCTCCGTACCCCGTTTTGATAAGGTAATTTTGTAGGAAATATACACACATAAAGCAACACAAATGTATTGGCTCAGTAGTTAGGAGGATTTTTCTGGTTGTTTTGGAGCCCTTGCATTCTGAATGCATTGTCAGTCTTTCCAAGTTTTAACTGAACACCAACTTGGCAGAGGAGCACTTCAGAATCCCTCCAGGACAAACCCAAATACTCGTTGCCATCCAAGGGAGAAAATGTGAACAAAACATTTTATCAAGATAGTTCTGTATCTCATTACACAGATTTTGAAATGTTTCTGTTTATACTGTTTCTTGTCAGGAAATGTTTGTTTTCTATGTATATTTGGGTTTTTTTGTTTGTTTGTTTGGTTTTTTTTTTGGTTAGAAAGAGAATGTGAGCTGGAGAGAGGGGCAAAGGGAGAGAATCCTAAGCAGGCTCCACGCTCAGCACGGAGCCTGATGTGGGGCTTGATCCCACAACCCTAAGATCATGACCTGAGTGGAAATCAAGAGTCTTATGTTCAGGGGCGCCTGGGTGGCTTAGTCGGTTAAGCGTCCGACTTTCGCTCAGGTCATGATCTCACGGTTCGTGGGTTCGAGCCCCGCGTCGGGCTCTGTGCTGACTGCCAGCTCAGAGCCTGGAGCCTGCTTCAGTCTGTGACTCCTCTCTCTCTGACCCTCCCCTGCTCACGCTGTCTCTCTCTCTCCTAGAAATAATAAAACATTAAAAAAAAAATGTTTAAAAAAAAAAAAAAAGAGTCTTATGTTCAACCCACCTAGCCACCCAAGCACCCCCTAGTATATTTGAATATCGGGAGAAATAGTTGGGAGAGAAGTATTTAACCAGAATGGAGAGTTTTCCAGAAAATCCTTGCTTAGCAACTTACATCCTAAGATTGTGCTGTTGGTGGCAAGCAATAAATATAAGGCCAGGAATACAATTCCAGATTTAGTTTGGGATATGGGTATTGAAAATTTTGTGCTAAAACCAAATGGTCAGCATTTTTTTCTTCTTTCCAGAATTACTAGTTTTCCATGATCAGTAGACTATAAAATATTTTTTTGGTGAGTGTGCCTTTTCTTTATTTTGTTCTATAAAGTAAGACTTTTAGATACATTCTAAAAACCAAGGACCACTTTGATCTGGAATATTTTGTACCTGATATACTAGAAAATAAATTCTAAACTTACAAGTTTGGGGTCTTGTTTTGTTACTACTTTAACAAGGATGGACAAAGTTGTGCTTCACAATCTCTTGCCATCCATTTAGGCTGCAGTAGCATTTTTAAAAATGTGAATATGAAGGCCATCAATTGTGTTTTATTTTTGTTAGTAAAGATGATCTGTGGAAAAGAAGAACAATTTATTTTCAGAGTATATAAATTATTGGAATAATTTAATTTAAACATTGAAAAAGTTGGAATGTGTAAATTAGAGTAGCAGTTTATTTTCATTTTCCTTGCTCATTACACAGATCTGACATTTTATCTGATTTGCCTCAGAACTACTTTACAATAATACTGCAAAATGTCATATATCTGGACTTTAGTTTCTGATGTGCCAAAAATATTGTATTAGAGCCCCTGATTTTACATCCTCTCCCACTTCTGTATTCCATGGGCTTAAGACGGATGCTTTCATTCCATTATGAACATTTTTCATCTACTGGTCAAGTAATCCTTACTCTTCTTAGAAATGTTTTTTTATAAAGCTCAGCAGTTCTGTTATAGTTAACTTATTAGTTGGTAAGTGTTGCATTTCTGGGTAATTGAAGATGTGATCATTTGCAGAATGAACAGATCATGTAGATTCTCAAAATATTTAAGAATTATCAGAAAAATGTTGATCTCGTTCACACATCAGAGGCAGGCTGGTTCAGGGCATTGGCTGCTAAGTGAATTGCGTGGCTGTGCCCCTCCGGTTCAGGCACGTGAACTTGCATATCTAGTTTCTTTCTCTTCAGGGGCCCTCAGTGCTTCCTTTTCCATAGATCTGCCTTAAGCAAGAGTCAGTTATTAAATAACAATTATTCAAACAACCCAGATTTAGATTATTTTCAGGATTCTGTAGTTAGACTTATAATGTTTGAAACTGCTAAACATTTTTTGAATACTGAGCCATCTTACCAATTCAGACTCATTGGAGGGGAAGGGAAGACAGTTTGGTAGAGCTGTTTTCATAAATGTACGAAATGATTTAAACTAGAGGTGCCATCTGTGTACCTGTGCTATATAAAAAGTTCTTAAAGTGTATATGCAAGATAATCTCTGGATAAACTCATTGTTTCACCTCTGAAGATCTTGAATTCCAGATTTGTAGGCATGGAAGTAATAAGGTTTTACAGTGTCAGAATTTAGTGCAGTCTTCTTTGAATTTGAAATTGTAGAATTAAAAGTTAATGTTTATAGGTGCTCATCTGATACATTATATGGTTTGAAGAACTTTCTGTGCTTATGACTGGTTATTTCTTCCTAAAATGTGTGTGGATAAACTAGTTTTCTGTATTTGATAAATAAGATTAAAATTACTTTTTTCTCCCTGTGGAATATAATTTAGTCCCTATAGCTGTTTATCAGTCTTTGGGTTATTATACCAGGAGTAGGGCTTTTTCTGCAATAATTGAGAGGGAATGTTTAATGTAGTTTAACATTTTAGTTTCTTACAAGACACAGAACATTCAGTGGTACTTCAGCCCACTGGGAATCTCTTATTTAAAAACGTGGGTCTAGAGATTGTGCTAATATTTTAAATGCGTTGTGAATTCTCTTGAAAACAAAACTCTGGCAGCAGCTGGCTGATACACATTAGATGTGGTTTATCTCTTACTGGTTATGTGACTGGAAGGGGACATCATTCAGCCAGGGACAGAGGGACCTAGAATAGGGAGGTATTTGTTTGAAGAGGTCTGGAATGAGAGAGTAGAAAGGGGATGTGTCTCTGTATTTGTGTGGGCCCTTCACCACTCTGCATGACCTTCTCATTTCGCGGTGGCTGGAAACATGAAGCCAAGACGCTGCAGTTTAAATGTTGAGTTCCTGGTTTGATAGAACCCTGAGTATTGACCTTCAGTGTAGCTGACAAAGTTATAAAAATCAAGGCATTTGTGATAAGAGCTTTTAGTGTGATTTGCTGTTATATATTTAGTCTTTGTATACATTCCAGTACCTAATTGATTTAATAAATACGTGTTCCAGCGTTTCAAGGAACAAACATAGTTGTGTTTTGCTGGGGATGAAAGGCTCTGTTAGCGTTAGTGGAAATAGATTTTTAAGTTGTTCTGGTTTACCACTTGTATATATTACTTCTGAATGTCGGTAGCTGATGTTTCCCTTTTGTCTGAGTGAAAACTCTTCTCTGGACCGACTATCTGAGAAATTAGTGTGTGGGAGTTGGAGTATATCATTCTTTGTGGCTTTAACAATGAAGGCATTCTTATCTCAGAGAGTGTGAAAGTGAATTTAAGGCCCATGGATTTTTTTTATTTTTTAATGTGTCTCTTGAGGACATCTCTTCATCACTTTTGTATTTCTTAAAGTCTTCCTTAAGCTAAATAACCTACATCTTAATTCTTTTCTCTGAATTCTTGGCTGTGGTAAAACATATGATGGACTAAAGTTGCTTTCAGCTTTGTTTTTAATTATTATTGAAGAACTGACACATAATATTGTATTAGTTTCAGGTGTACTCTTTCAGCTTGTTAAAGTCTTGTCGTGTGACTAGACTGTGTGGCTGGTGGCTCTGCGGAGGCTCTCCCGCATAGGCTGTGTGAATGAGTGCACGTTCTAAAGAGTTAGACTTGACGTAGGGGAGCTGTGGGGGTTACTATGTTGTGACTAAACAGTATGTGCTGTTCTTTTTTTATTAAAAAGTGTTTTTTTAATGTTTATTTTTGAAAGAGAGAGAGAGACATGAGTGGGGAAAGGGTAGAGAGAGAGGGAGACACAGAATCTGAAGCAGGCTCCAAGCTCTGAGCTGTCAGCACAGAGCCCGATGGCAGGGCTTGAACTCACTATCTGTGAGATCATGACATGAGTTGAAGTCAGGCGCTCAACCGACTGAGCCACCCAGGTGCCCCAATAGTATGTGTTTTTCTGATGCCTACTTATGTACGGTCACTTGTTTGCTTAGTTTGAGGTTTCTGGCCTCAAATATCTTTTCTTGGGGAGGGTGAAAGATTGGGGATGAGGGGTTTGGATAGAAGTAATTTGATCAAAGTTAATAAAAAAGGCCTTCTCTTGTTTTTATTTTTGTTATGTGTGTCCAGGATTTAGAAGAATTCTGCTTTAAGTTTTGCATCAATCATTTGACAGAAGTTACGCAGACTGCAGCATTTTGGCAAATGGATGGCCCTCTGCTAAAGGAATTCATTGCTAAAGCCAGTAAATGTGGAGCCTTTAAGAACTGAAGCCCCAGGCTGCTGGGTTTTGCGAGTGTTCTGGGGCCCAGGCCATCGTGCCTGCTTTGTGCTCTGTGGGTGATTAATTTTGCAGGTAAAAAACCCGTCAGCTTGTTTGTTTTTCACATCTTAAGACACCATTCTCCATGTAGGAATGTATGAAGGATGTTCAGCTTTTCCTGAACCCGCTCTAAACAACTCTTGTTTCCAGATATGTGCATTTTAAATGGGACCTTAATTTGGCTGGAACATTGTAAAGGGGTGAAAGTTTAGCTGGTCATTTTTTTGTTTCTGTTTTGTTTTTGATTTGAGGAACTGCTGAACTCGGAAAGGAGAAGTTTGTGGTAATTCTCCTGGCTCACATATTAACAACCCTTTCGACCCCAGGAATTGGAATGTTTTGTGAATTGTGACGTAGACCTAGAGGCCCCACCTTGAATTAAAGATGCTGACTTTGGGGCTTGTTGAAATGCTGCATTAGTTGCTAGTTCACTAGCCGTACTGTGAAGGAGTAGTGAAGATAGTTTGAGGCTTTTGTTTGTGTTTGCACTACTGAGGACCTTTTTTATCTTCATGGTTTATCAAAACAATATTCAGTTTAATATGAGATAAACCTATTACGATGATTATGTAAAGATAAACTTGTAGGTTAGCCACGATTTCTCTTAAGACTTAAACCCATAAAGAGTAGTAATTTAGGACTACGTGTAAAAAGTTGATAATGAAAGAAATTTTGGGCAGAGGTCAGTATTTTATAAATTAGAATCTCCACTACTATCCAACAATGTTTTATTAAGATAAAGTCTAAGAACTGAAGTTTAAATTTGATCCCCCACCGTTTCCCCCATAAATGCTAATCATGAGAAGAAAGCAGTGGCATATTCAGTTTATTCTTGCCTTCTTAAAATATGGCTGCTAGAGCATCAAATCCATTACATCTGACTCAGAAGTTGTTCTTAAAACCAACTCTCTGGCAGGACTTCTTGGAATTTGTTTAATCTCTTTTATCTGTAGACCAAGTATCGCACATTTACGTATTTGCAACTTCAGCTTTTGCTTTTTATTTCCTCATCTTTTGATTGTGTTAGGTATAATATTTAGCACAATTTAACTTTGAAAAGGATCAAAATTATGATTTCCCTGAAAAGATCCTTTTAAGTTTAGTTCTGTTTTTTGTTTTGTTTTTCTTTTCTTTTTTGGGCTGGTTATGAACATGACCTTTGGAGGAAGAGCGTTCAACTCTGAGTTTGATCCCATATGTCTGTTGAGCTTGCTGTAAGAACAAAGCTTGGTTCTGCTTTCTAGCTCACAGACTCATTTTCATTTGTGGGCACTTCCTCAGTGAACTGTTTTCCTGTTTGGAAGGTCTCTCATCTGAACTTGTAGCCCAAATACATTTTCAGAGCCAAATTAAGAAGACAGTGAAGATATGCTGCAGCTACTATTTTTAGCAGTGTTTCTAAGTATGTCTGGGGGTTTGGGTGGGAGTGAGGGCCCAAAGATAGGAACTTGTTGACAAGTCAGATAAATTCAAACCCAGAAGGTCCTGGCTCCCTTTTCTTGACCATGTCACAAGTGATTGAAGCCCAATTATTAATTAGGATTAGTTCTGCAACATGATAGAATTTTCACTAGGTTGATAAATGCACATTAATTTGATTATTAGCTATGGTGGGTCGCATTCGTAACAATCACTGTTGTATAGGCTTATGATCCGGATGAAACAAGAACTGCGGTATGTTTACTGTTGCTCTTACTTGAAAAAAAAACTTAAAGAAAAAAAGCACAAGTTAAAATAGTAGATCCATTTCCATAGATTGTTCATCCGTTCAACAAATATTTACTGAGGTTTCTTATATAGGTAAAGAACCACTTCTCAGATCACTGAGTAGTTTGTATGAATGTGTACGTAGTGAAGAAGATGGAAGTAAGTTCTTCAGGAAAAGTACTTGAGTATCCCCCCCCTTTTTTTTTTTTAAAATACACTCTTATTTTTCTACTTGGTTTTATTGTTAATCATAGCAGGAAATGAAAACTGTTCTTTGAATTGTTTTTTTTTCATCTGATATAATAATGAAAGCCAAAGTATTCGTATTTCTTAAGATAACCCTAAATGTACTCTTGAACTTCTTACTGGAACAATGTTTGATACTCTAGTATCTAGGCTGTATTTATGTAATGTTTAGAATGACATATTAATAAATAATCTGTCAACACATACGTGCAGAGTTGTTTTTCCCCCTCAAAAATCAGTGATGTGCAGCCTTAAAAAGGAAGGAAGTTCTAACACATGCTGCAACCTGGATGAACCCCAAGGACATTATGCTGAGTAAAATACGCCAGTCATAGAAGGACAAATACTGTGTGATCCCACCCACGCAAGGTAACTAAAGCAGTCAAATTCACAGGGACAGAAAGCAGAGTGCTAGTTGCCAGAGGTTGGAGGTGGGAGAGAGAACTGAAGAGTTAATGTTTAATGGATACAGTTTCAGTTTTTGCAAGATAGAAAGAGTTCTGGAGATGGGTGGTGGTGACGACAGCCCACCAGCGTGAATGTATGCAATGCCACTGAACTCTACACTTAAACGTCGTTAGCACGACAAATTTCATGTTATATATTTTTTGCCACAATTTGGAAAAAGTGGTGCTGTGATTCTTAGCAGGTATCAGGCTGGAAACAGGTACCACAAGGGAACAGGTCAGCTGTTTCTCAGTTGTAGCCCCTATTCCCATAGAAAGCTTTTCGTTTTATTCCTGCTGAAAGATAAGACAATTGAACTGTCATAGCAGAAAAATGCATCTGGATCCTGATACAAATGAAGGGAAGGACATAGTCCCTATCCTTGAGGAACTTGTAAGTTATTAGGAGAAAGAACTTGAGGAATTCACATAAAAACATATTTATAAGCAACTTTTCATAATAGGTGGCAAGAGAAAACTTGATAGCTTATTATGAGAAATAGATGCTCTGAAGATAATGTCATTCTCACTCATTCCAAAACAGCAGGTAAGTGGCACAAGCAAAGTCTTAGAGGTGGTGGCTGATGAGCCTTCCAGAACCTACCATTAGCAAGTTTGGTTAGAATGGAGAATATAAGCCAGGGCCCATTAGGAGGAAACTTGGGCAAGGAGAGGGTGTGTGTGTGTGTGTACACATTTATTTCCATGGTACCAGACATTATGGCTTGTGCTTCACATATTTTCTTCTTTAGTGTCCCCGTTTCATGCATAAGGTAAGTAGATTTAGGCTCAGATAGATTAAGCAATTTGATTAAAGTTTTCATAGCACAAGTACAGGTTTGTTTAAATAGTTAGCCTAATATTTGCCTACTTTGTGACTGTCAAGTACATGTTGCTCTGTTGTGCCAGGTTACCTCCCATGGTAGGAATGACAGATTAAATTTGAAGATTAAGTGTGGGACAAAGGTTTTCTCTTAAGTAAAGATTATGACATCAAAACTCAGACTAAGCTTTGCTATGGGATGTAATATCAGTAGGAAGTTGAAGTTACCATTGTTACCCAGACCCGGAGAAATTTTCATTCGGTGCATCTGGGACGGAGTCTTGGCTTCTGTTGTTGGTTGGTTGGTTGGTTGTTTTTTGTTCTTTTATATTCAGAATTCTTATTTATTGTGGTAAAACATAAATTTACCATTTTAACCGTTTATTTATTTTAGAGCACAAGTGAGGATAGGGACAGAGGGAAAGAGAGAATCTCAAGCATGCTTCATGTTCATCATGGAGCCAGCTGTGGGCTTTGATCCCATGACCCTAGGATCATGACCTGATCATGACTGAGCCTCCCAGGTGCCCCCATTTTCAGTTTTTAAGTGTACAATTTAGTGGTTTTAAAAATTAAAGTATAGTTGGGGTGCCTGGGTGGCTCGGTTGAGCATCTGACTTTGGCTCAGGTCATGATCTCATGGTCCATGAGTTCGAGCCCCGCATCTGGTTCTGTGCTGACAGCTCAGAGCCTGGAGCCTGCTTCAGATTCTGTGTCTCTCTCTCTTTCTGCCCCTCCCCCACTCACACTCTGTCTCTCCCTCTCTCTCAAAAATGAATAAATGTTAAAAAAAAATTTAAAAATTGAAGTATCAAAATATATCAGGTTTTCAGCAGATAATTTGATAATTATGTCCATTATGAAATGCTTACCATGATAAGTGTATTTACTATCTCCTATCACACAGTTAATACATTACTACTGACTATATTCCCTATGCTGTACTCCTCATCCCCATACTTAGTTATTTTATAACTGGAAGTCTATACCTCTTAATCCTTGTCACCTATTTTGCCTATCTCTGTTCCCCTCCTCTCTGGCAATCACTAGTTCTCTAAATTTATGAATTTGTTTCTCTTCTTTTTAATTTATTTTTTAAATTTACATCCAAGTTAGCATATAGTGCAACACTGATTTCAGAAGTAGATTCCTTACTCATTTAGCCCTTTCCTCCTCCCACAACCCATCCAGCAATCCTGTTTATTCTCCATATTTAAGATTCTCTTATGTTTTGTTCTTCTCCCTGTGTTTATATTTTCTTCCCTTTCCTTATATTCATCTGTTTTGTATCTTAGAGCCCTCATATGAGTGAAATCATGGTATTTTTTTCTCTAATTTCACTTAGCATAATACCCTTTAGTTTCATCCATGTAGTTGCAAATGGCAAGATGTCATTCTTTTTAATTGCTGAGTAATTCTCCATTGTATCTGTATATCACATCGTCTTTATCTATTTGGGCTCTTTCCGAACTTTGGCTGTTGTCAATAGTGTTGCTATAAATGTGTGGGGGTGTGTGCCCCTTTGAAATAGCACACCTGCATCCCTTGGATAAATACCTAGTAGTGCAATTGCTGGGTCATAGAGTAGCTCTATTTTTAACTTTCTGAGGAACCCCCGTACTGTTTTGCAGAGTGGCTGCACCAGCTTGCATTCCCACCAGCAGTGCAAAAGAGATCCTCTTTATCCACATCCTCGCCAACATCTGTTGTTGCCTGAGTTGTTAATGTTAGCCATTCTGACAGGTGTGAGGTGGTATCTCATTGTGGTTTTGATTTGTATTTCCCTGATGATGAGTGACATTGAGCAGTTTTTCATGTGTTAGTTGCGCATCTGGATGTCATCCTTAGAGAAGGGTCTATTCAGGTTTTTGCCCATTTCTTCACTGGATTATTTGGTTTTTGGATGTTGAGCTTGAAAAGCTCTTTATAGATTTTGGAAACTAACCTTTTATCTGATATGTCATTTGCAAATATCTTCTCCCATTCTGTCAGTTACCTTTTATTTTTGCTGATGGTTTACTTTGCTGTGCAGAAGCTTTTCATCTTGATGAGGTCCCAGTAGTTCAGTTTTGCTTTTGTTTCCCTTGCCTCCAGAGACGTGTTGAGTAAGAAGCTGCTGCCACCGAGGTCAAAGAGGTTTCTTTGCCTGCTTTCTCCTCGAGGATTTTGATGGCTTCCTGTCTTACATTTAGGTCTTTCATCCATTTTGAGGGTTTTTTTTTTTTGTGTATATTGTAAGAAAATGGTCGAGGTTCATTTTTCTGCATATTGCTGTCTAGTTTTCCCAGCACCACTTGCTGAAGAGACTGTTTTTATTCCATTGGATATTCTTTCCTGCTTTGTCAAAGGTAAGTTGGCCATACGTTTGTGGGTCTGTTGCTGGGTTCTCTGTTCTGTTCCATTGATCTTAGTGTCTGTTTTTGTGCCAGTACCATACTATCTTGATTATAGCTTTGTAATACAGCTTGAAGTCCCTGTTTCTCTTTTCTGTTGTTTTATTTGTTTTGTTTTTTAGATTCCATATAGAAGTGCAATCATACTGTATTTGTCTTACTCTGAGTTATTTCACTTAGCATAATACCCTCTAGGTCCATCCATGTTGTTGCAGATGACAAGATTTTATTCTTTTTTATGGCTAATATTCCGTGTGTGTGTGTGTGTGTGTGTGTGTGTGTGTGTGTGTGTGTATTACATCTTTATCCATTCACTTATTGATGGATACCTAGGTTGCCTCCATAGCATGGCCATTGTAAAGAATGCTGCAGTAAACAGAGGGGTGCATATCTTTTCAAATTAGTGTCTTAGCTTTCTTTGGGTAAATGCCCAGCAGTGGAATTACTGGATTGTGTGGTACTTTTAATTTTAGTTGTTTGAGGAACCTCCATACTGTTTTCCATAGTGACTGCACCAGTTTACATTTCTACCAACAGTGAATGAGGGTTCCTTCTTTTCCACATTCTTGCCAACACTTGTGATTTATTTATTTTGCAAAGTGTTCCTTTATTCACAAAATAGAGACAGAGACGGATGCAGTGGTATCAAGGAAAAGAGCATATCAAAATCTTTTCACTTTTATTAGAGGTTTTGACAATGAGAGCTTCATGAAATGTCACAAAGTTCTATTTGCTATACAGTAAACATCTACTGAGTAGGAGACATATGTCATAGCAACCATTTTAATGTGTAAGATAATTCTGAATTCTTACTATAAAAATAATTTGTTTAAAACATCTTTGCAATAAAACTGACAGTGTTGCTTAAGTAAGATTACAGAAATGTCTCCTGGAAAAAGTGGGAATATTTCCTTTCGCCAGATAAACTGAACAGTTAAGGTGCCATAAATTAAAGCTAGAAAGGAACATCATGTTACTAGAGAAGAACAGTTTGCAATGGGGACTTCCTGCACATCAAACTGACAACCACTTAATGACAGTGACTTACAATACGTAAGAAAAATGGAATATGTTCTTCAGAAGGACATGGCATTACAGGATCATTCTTAAAAACCTTTTATTGAAGTCCTGAGTAACTTCAGAGAATACCATCACAGGATAGGTAGAGGCAGTTTACAGGACATTAAAGGATGCGTTGATATTACGATACCCTCTGTAAACATACACACTCATGTAAACCTGTGATTCTCTTAATCAAACATTTGTTTACCGTCACACTCAGCTCCTAGCAGCTTTTGGATGCAGAGGTTGAACCTGTGCTAATCTGGACAAGCCAAGGTGGAGACTCTGATTTGAAGATTTAATAGACACCCCTGCCAGGGGCTGCTGCTTCCAGGTCTCACTGGGGGGACCCTGTTAGGTGTTTTGCTTTCAGCTGAAGGACTGCATCTCTGTAACGGTTTCCTAGTGGCCTTGGAAGAAGGAGAAACCATTTTTGGTGAAGGCTGAGGTTCTGATTTCCTGGCAGTTGGAGCAGAGACTTCTGCAGTCACTTCCAAAGTACTATGTTTGGATTTAGGTTTCTTCTTCTTTTCAATTGGGGATTTGACCTTCACTTTTTAATTTCTTTCACTCTCATGGTGGGGTCTTCATCATTACCTTCACAGTCTCTTAAATCAGTCTTCCTCAGACTCTCCACCAGTTGCACAGTCTGGTTGAGAGTCCTTAGCACTGCCGCCATCACTGCCTTCCAAAGGACTCTTCTTCTGTCATCCCACAGATTTTGGTGGCTGCTCTTCTCTTCCCTTGAACAACAGGAAAATCATCTTCCTCAGTAATCTTACCCAAATCTAAATAACCAGCGGCTACACTGCAATTGGAGATATGGGGCTATATCTTACCCATTGTTTCGGTTGCCCTTCTGCCATGTTTTTCAATGCTTTTGTCTCCAGCTTCTTCCACGTCGGTAGTGCCTGTCGGAGGTGCCTTCACTGAGAAAGCCAGTGCACCTTCTAGGTCTCGCTGGTAGAGCTGATCCTCTAAAGCCATCTGTTTTTTGTTTAGGGTTTTATTTTCTTCTAGTGGGATACTGTCTTTCTGGATATTCTTCAGTGTAGGTTTCCTTGTTTTTAGTTTTAACTCTTTTGGTGGTTTCCTGGGTTTCTTATTTAAAGGTGTGGTTGTAGAAACAAAGTCATATGACTGGCAGAGTCCTCAAACTCTGAGTAATTGACTGGTTTCTTATGCCTCATAGGCTGCACCATGGCCTTCTTACAAGGCTGAAAAATTTGTAGCTTGCAAGTTTCTTGTTGGCAGCAGCAGCCTCACCAATACTAATTTCCTGTCTTTTGGATACTACCTGTTCTGACAGGTGCAAGGTGACATCTCATTGTAGTTTTGGCTTTTTTCCTGATGATTGCTGTTGAGCAACTTTCCATGTGTCTGTTCTGTCATCTGTGGAAAAATGTCTGTTCATGTCTTCTGCCCATTTTTTCATCAGATTATTTGTCTTTTTGGTATTCTGTTGTATGACTTCTTTATATCTTTTGGATATTAATGGATATTATTAACCCCTTTATTAGATAGGTCATTTGCAAATATCTTCTTCCATTCAGTTGATTGCCTTTTCATTTTGCTGGTGGTTTCCTTTGCAATGCAAAAGCCTCTTAGTTTGTTGTACCAGTGGTTTATTTTTTTAATTTTCCTTGCCTGAGGAGATACAACCAGAAAACTGTTGCTAATGTTGATGTCCAAGAGACTACTTGTCTGGGTTTTCTTCTAAGAGTTTTATGGTTCCTGGTTTCACATTTAGGTCTTTAATCCATTTTGAGTTTATTTTTATATACAGTGTGAGAAAGAGGTCCAGTTTTATTCTTTTGCATGTAGCGTTTTCCCAACACCATTTATTGAAGAAATTATTTTTCGCCTTTTGTATATTTTTGCCTCCTTTGTTGTAGATTGATTGACCACATAAGCATGGGTTTATTTCTGGGCTCTCAGTTCTATTCCATTGACCTATGTGTATGTTTTTGTGCCAGTACCATACTGTTTTGATACCTGTATCTTTGTGGTATAGTTTGAAATCTGGGATTGTGCTACCTTCTGCTTTGTTCCTCCTTAAGATTGCTTTGGCTATTTGGGATCTTTTGTGGTTCCACACAGATTTTTAGGGCTGTTCATTCCAGTTCTGTGAAAAATACTATCGGTATTTTTATTGGGATTGCATTAAATCTATAGATTGCTTTGGGTAATGTGGATTTTTTTTTAACAGTATTAATTCTTCCAGTCCATGAGCTTGGTGTATCTTGCCATTTATTTGTGTTGTCTTTGATTTCATCATCAGTGTTTTAACAGTTTAATGGGTCTTCAACCTCTTTGATTAAATTTATCTTAGGTATTTTATCCTTTATTATGCAATTGTAAATTCTGTCATTTTCTTAATTTCCTTTTCTGCTATTTTGTTATTAAGTGTCTAGAAATGCAACATATTTCTGTATATTGATTTTGCATCCCACAACTTACTGAATTTATTTATTCTAATATTTTTTTTGGTGGAGTCTAGGATTATTTCTATATGGTGTCATGTCATTTGCAAATTGTGACTGTCTTAGTTCTTCCTCACCAATTTGAAAGTTTATTTTTATTTTTTAAAATCTTACATAGCAAGGACTTATAGTAATATGTTGAATAACAGTTATGAGAGTGGACATCCTTGTCTTGTTCCTGATCTTAGAGGAAAAGCTTTTAGTTTTTCACCAAAATAGGGTGTTAGCTGTGGGTTTGCCATATATGACCTTTATTGTGTTCAAGTATCTTTCTTCTGTACCCACTTTGTTGAGTGTGTTTATCATGAATGGATGTTGAATTTTGTCAAATGCTTTTTCTTTGTCTATTGAAATGATCAAATGATTTTTGTGCTTCATTTTATTAATGTGTATCATATTGGTTGATTTGCATGTATTGAGCCATCCTTGCATTCCCAGAATAAATCCATTGATTGTGGTGAATGATCCTTTTAATGTATATTTTAGTTTGGTTTGCTCATATTTTGTTTGCATCTGTATTTATCAGAGATATCAGCTATACTTGTGGCATTGTTGTCTGATTTTGGTATTAGGGTAATGTTGGCCTCATAAAATGAGTTTGGAAGCATTCCTTTATGTATTTTTTTATAGTTTGAAGATATGTATCTCTTTTTTAAAGTCTCTATGAAGACTTTACCTGTGAATCAGTGTGGTCCTGAAATTTTGTTCAGGGAATTTTGTTTGGGAATTTGTTTACCAATTCAATTTCATTTTTAGTAAACGGCCTGTTTTGGTTTTCTATTTCTAAGAATTTATCCATTTCTTCCCCTAGTTTTTCTAATTTGTTGGTATATAATTTTTTGTAATCTCTTTTTTTTTTGTATTTTTGTCACTTACGACTTGTAAGCTTCTTTCATTTCTGATTTTGAGTCTTTTTTTTTAAATTTCTTTTTTAATTTACATCCAAGTTAGTTAGCAAATAGTGCTATAATGATGTCAGTAGTAATTTCCAGTGATTCATCCCTTATGTATAGCACTCAGTGCTCATCCCAACAAGCGTCCTCCCCAATGTCCGTTACTCATTTAGCCCATTCTCCCACCCCTCCAGCAACCCTCAGTTCATGCTCTGTATTTAAGAGTCTCTTATGTTTTGTCCCCCTCCTTGTTTTTATATTTTTGCTTCCCTTCCCTTATGTTCATCTGTTTTATATCTTAAATTCCTCATATGAGTGAAGTCATATGATATTTGTCTTTCTCTGACTAATTTTGCTTAGGATGATACCCTCTAGTTTCATCCATGTAGTTGCAAATGGCAAGATTTCATTCTTTTTGATTGCTGAGTAGTATTTGTAATGTGGGTATATACACACACCACACCTTCTTTATCCATTCATTCATCGATGAACATTTAGGTTCTTTCCATATTTTGGCTATTGTTGATAGTGCTGCTATAAACATTGGGGTGCAGTGCCCTTCAAAACAGCACACCCGTATCCTTTGGATAAATACCTAGTAGTCAGTTTCTGGGTCATAAGGTAGTTCTGTTTTAAATTTTATGAGGAACCTCCATACTGTTTTCTAGAGTGGCTGCACCAGTTTGCATTCCCACCAGCAGTGCAAAAGACTTCCTCTTTCTCCTCATCTTCACCAATGTCTCTTGTTGCCTGAGTTATTTTAGCCATTCTGACTGGTGTGTTGAGACTTCTTTTTTTCTTGATGAGTCTGGCCAAAGGTTTATCAGTTTTGTCTGTCTTTTCAAAAACCAGCTCTTAGTCTCATCAGTCTTTTCTATTGTTTTTTTTTCTTCTCTATTTCATTTATTTCTTCTCTGATCTTTATTATTTTCTTCCTTCTGCTAAGTTTTGGCTTTGTTCTTTTTCTAGTTCCATTAGGTGTAAAGTTAAATTGTTGGGAGATTTTTCTTGTTTCTTGAGGTAGACCTATATTGCTCTAAACTTCCCTCTCAGAACTTTTTCTGTGTCCTGAAGATTTTGAATTATCATGTTTCCATTTTCATTTGTCTCCAGGTATTTTTTCTCTTTGATTTTTTGGTTGACACATTGTTTAGTAATATGTTACTTAGCTGCCACATGTTTGTGTTTCTTCCACTTTGTCTTGTAATTGATTGATTTTGTATGGTTGGATATAATTTGATATATCCTTGATATAATTTCACTTGATATTTCACTTGATATAATTTCAGTCTTATTAAATTTATGAAGACTTTTCTGTGGCCTATCATGTGCTCTGTCCTGGGAAATGTTCCATGTGCACTTGAATATGTATTTTGCAGTTTTGCATGGAATGTTCTATATATGTCTGTTAAGTCCATCTGGTCTCATCTATCATTCAAAGCCACTATTTACTTACTGATTTTCTGTCTCAGTGAGCAAGGTGTCCATTGATATCGGTGGGGTGTTAAAGTCCCCTACTGTTGCTGTAATGCAGTCAACTTTTTCCAGTCTGTTAGTGTTTGCTTTATATACTTAGGTGTTCCTGTTAGGTACATAAATACTTAAAATTGTTATATCCTCTTATGAGAGTGGTCCCTTTATCCTTATGTAATGGTCTTTTTGTCTCTTGTTACTTTGTTTAAAAGTCTGTTTTATCTGAGGTGCCTTGTAGGCTTGGTGGAGCACCTGGGTGGCTCAAGTCACTTAAGCATCCAACCCTTGGTTTTAGCTCAGGTCATGATCTCACTGTTGTGAGATCCATCCCTGCACTGGGCTCCATACTGAGTGTGGAGCTTGTTTGGCAATTTCTCTCTCCCTGTCTCTATGAGTATGTGCTACCCCAGCTTTTTTACTTTGATTTGCAAGATATGTATTTTTTCATCCCTTCACCCTCAGTCTGTATGTGTCTTTAGGTCTGAAGTGAGTCTCTTCTAGGCAGCATATGGATAGGGCTTGTGTTTTTATCCATTCATTCACTCCGTGTCTTTTGGAGCATTTAGTCTATTTACATTTAATTATTGATAGGTTTGTACTCATTGCCATTTTGTTAA
This sequence comes from Proteles cristata cristata, assembly GCA_017311185.1. Classification (NCBI taxonomy): domain Eukaryota; kingdom Metazoa; phylum Chordata; class Mammalia; order Carnivora; family Hyaenidae; genus Proteles; species Proteles cristata. Next base: position 1,427,662 of record JAESUZ010001598.1, read on the forward strand.
TTGTCTTCTAGTTGTTTTTGTAGTTCTATTTTTTCTTCTTCTCTTGCTCTTTTCCCATGTGGTTTGATGGCTTGTTTTAGTGTCATGCTTGGATGCCAGTCTATTTTTTGTATGTTTATTACAGGTTTTTGGTTTGTGGTTACCACTGTGTTCTTATGTAACATCCCATGTGTTCAATGAGTCTATACTGAGCTGATGGTCAGTTCAGACACACAAAAAGTGCTAAATTTTTACTCCCTCCTTCATGCTTTATGTATATGATGTCATATTTTACATGTTTTTGTATATTCCTTGACCAGTTTTGGTACACATAATCTAACCAGTTTTGTAAGTGAACAGCACACTGCTGGATGTGGCAGTTCAGTGTCTGCGGGGCAGATGGTTGATGGGTAACTTCCTCAGGAGAATGTAGGGGCAGAGCACATGGTGCTGGCAAGGTAGACGGAGAGTGTGAGAACTGGCTCCTGAGCCTCTGGCTGTCTAGGGCCTGGGAAGGCAACAAAAATAGCACCAGCAAACGCTTCTGTTCCCGGAGAACAAATGACACCTACAGGTCCATGCCCCTCTGGCACATGTCCTAAAGCCAGTCCATAATCCAAACCACTGAATCTGTGCCATGTCTTGGGCTATCCTTTAGCGTGCTGGCCATTTAAGGGTAGAGACTCCATTTCCTATAGCTCCCTGGCTCTCCCCAAGTTAAGCCCCACTGGTTTTTAAAGCTCCCAGAATTACGCCCTGCTGATTTTCAAAGCCAGATGTTACAGGAACCTGCCTTTACAGTGTGAATCCCCAGGGTGGGGGGTGCCCAGTGCAGGGCCTGGGACCCCCACTCCTTTATGGGGATGTCCCTGCTATTTGTGGGTAGTCATACCAGGGATGTGGTTACCGATTGTGTCTCTTGCCCCTCCTACCCTTTTAAAATTTTTTATTGATTTATTCAGAGAGTGTTTATGTGAGCAGGGGAGGGACAGAAAGAGGAGAGAGAATCCCAAGCAGGCTGCACAGTCGGTGTGGAGCCCAGTGCAGGGCTTGAACTTAGGAACTGTGAGATTGTGGCCTGAGCAGAAATCAAGAATCAGACACTTAACGGACTGAGCCTCCCAGACACCCTACCTCCTATTCTTTTCGATGTGGCCTTCTCTCTAGGTCTAGCTGTGCAAGAGCTGTTCTGCCAGTCTTCAGGTTGTGTTCACAGAGCCTGGCAGTGCACGTGCTTGTTGCCTTCGTGTGTCCCTGGGAGGCGGTGAGCTCAGGATCTCTTCTACGCTACCAACTCCCTCCTGTAGTTTCCTAAACGCTTAGATGATTCTGATGTGCAGCTGAATTTTAAAGCCACTAGATGTAGGTTTTGTCCCTCAGGTAATTATGAACTCAGCTGGGGTTGCCATTAAAACAGGAATGGACATGTTCTTTTTCACCTCAGGATATTTTCTGAGTACATAATACATGCGAGACGCCATGCTGGGGACTTGGATCAAACCCATTCTGAAATGTAGCATTACTGTATGTGTATCCGAGTAGTGTGGTAAAAAATCAGAAATGGGAACATCAGGCTTTCAGGGATCAGATCTGGTGTGTAAGAATCCAAATTGTATTATTACGTTGAGAGAAGTCTTAGTGATCGTTTTTCATTCTTGCAAATTCCCACTGATGTTCTTAGTTTAAATTTAAATGTTTATTTTGAAGATGATGTATGCCCACATGGTGACTGCAGCCAAAAAGAAATTTAAAAAGCACACTTTGTCGGGGCGCCTGTATGGTTGTCAGTGAAGCCTTCGAATCTTGATTTCGGCTCAGGCCATGATCTCATGGTTTGTAAGTTCGAGCTCCACTTCTGGCTCTTTGCTGACAGCACAGAGCTTGCTTGAAATTCTGTCTCATTCTCTCTCTGCCCCTCCATTGTGCACACTCTCTCTCAAATAAATAAACTTAAAAAAAAAAAAAAAGCAGACTTTGATAGGTAAATTTGGTACAAGTGGAGTATTCAAATTATATCTGAATCATTATGAGCTGGAACTAGTCTCAAAGGATAAGAACAGTTTATGCTTTTATTCAACATTTATTGAGCTTTGTAGGTGCTGGGCACGTGTTGGGAGCAAAACACAGGAACAGAGAGTTTTTGCCCTCATTTATACCCTAATGGTGGGATGTCAGATACAGTGGGTTACGTTGGGAAGTGATAGGAAGGAAAAGTGCTTTCAGATGGAGTAAATGGTAGAACTGGTATGATAAGATAAGATCTGCAGGCAGAACAAGCAGAGAAAGGGAACAGAGCAGTTATGGCTTCACAGCAGGCCCTGGGGAGCCTTTACCTCCAGGAGCATCTTGTAGGTTTATTGCAGTCAACTTAGATCACTGGAGTAGGGGAAACGTGGGAGGCAATGCACCAGCATGAAGGCACCATAGGATTTTGCAGAGGGTGGGAGAGATGGGAGGTATAATCCAATTTATTCAAGTAGAATCTGAGAAATATTTTATTGGAGAGCAGAAGTGAGATGATAGGAGGGAGGCAGTAAATACCCAGTCAGGCATGACAGGTCAGTCAGTAGGAACAGGTAAGAGTTGATGAGGACTGAAGTTTGAGGACCAAAGAGAGATGAGAGGCACAATTCTAAAGATGTATGGTCTTCAGTTTGCAGCCTGCTTGCAGCAGAGCCTCATTCCTGGCCTAGGAAATAGTAATCCTTAGAAGACCCGGAAGATACTGAAGTAGAACTTGACCTAAGTTCTCTATCTTGAAGAGACCGCAAGGTTGTTTTTAAGTCCTGAAGTCCTTCAATCTCATCCTTCAGTTGCTGCTGCCTTTCTTCACATTGATCAATTTTATTCTCTATTGCTGTGATGAGAAGAAATGAAATGATATCAGGTTGGTAGTTTTATAAACAATGGACTATTTCTAGCCCCTTTTACATGCAAGTGTGTAGTACATAGTACTGTGCCGATTATACCTTTTCTTTCTCTTCTAATTCAGGATAGAATTCTAGTATTTATCCCATAAAGCTGGTCAGTATTAGAGCTTGAGTCCCTCTTGTATATCTTTGAGAACTCAAAAGCAGAGACTGTATAACCTTCATGCTACACTGTATCCGTTATGTTGAGAGATGATAATTGGAGAGAGCATGTAGTTAGAATATCAAGGTTAAGGGCAAAACTTTCATAAAATTGCATCCAATATTTAATGTTATATAAAAGCTTTTGGTTTTATTAAGAAACAGGCTTTTATTGTGAAAACTTACGAAGAGGATACGTTAGGCTCTATAAATAACAGTATTATAAGGGAGTGTCATTTTTTTTAAAACTTCAAACTTGAATATTAAAACGCACACATATATAATCTTTCTTTAGAATACCTGTAGTTAACTTTCTTGAACATTAGAAAGGCTAAATTAAGCAAGATGGGATGTCAAAATTAAGCCTTTTAATTCAGTTCTAATGTAATTCCAAATAATGACTCCTCTTCATGACCCACACCCCCCAAGGACTACAGTGTGATGTATATACCGTCAACTAACCCATGCAAGTAGTGATGTTGTTCTAGAAACGTAACTTTTATATGAAAGAAAAATAACAGATGAAAGTCTCCTAGAAAATCAGGCTTAAAAATTTTTTTTTAAAGGCTGCTTTAAAAAAAAATACATGGATACTCACATTAGCAGTATGCATTCTCAAGAGACTTTTAAAGGATAGGCTGGTTTTTCTGATTACAAATGTAATACAGAATTTGAATGGAGTGTAGGGCACAGTGTATAAGTTTAGGGGGAGGCATTTACACCAAATTCTGTGTGTCTCCCACTCTGGCCAGGATGTGCAGAGAAGGGGTCAGATCGGACTTGTAAATCAGTGGAAATTTAGTCAGTTTTGAAAGCATCTTAATGGTGTAAAGACCTCTTCAGTAAATGGTTGATGTATTATTAACATACAATGTCGTATCAGGTATACAGTATAATGATTCAACAAAACCGTTTTGTAAAACAGCAACCATTTTTCTTGCTCACCTTTTTTTTTCCCTCATAACTTGAGAATAAATGAATTACAACTCTTTTTCCCTAGTTTACTAGAATATTAATACTGAGAGAATTAAAATTTGTACACATTAAGTCCAGGGAGTCGGCAACCCTGGGGTGTATCACAGCCTTGCTGCCTCACCAGTTCCTGAACAATTTAAAAAGTTAGAAACAAAAAATGGAGTTTTTCTGGCTACTAAGGTAACATGCATATGTGGAAAATGTACTGTGGCACTGCCCAGCCATTTACAGAGAATGACTGTTTCCACTTGGGTGGGCTTTTTCATTTAACAAGACAATGAAAAATTCTTCTAAAATAGGATTTTTATCTCCCGAATAGTAGTATATTATTTTAATATATATAAATGTTTATTAACTATGCTGCTTGGTTGTAACTCATACCTGCTTGAAAATTTACAAATGTGTCTTCGAATAGTCTGCAGTCAAATAGTGAAGTCCCAATTTCTTCATAGTCTGTAGGGAGAAAAACATTTTCGGTTTTAGTAATTTACGTAGGCAGAATAACCCCAAATAAGGAAAAGTACCCAGAGCAGCCAAGTGTACAGAACTGTGGCATCAGACCACAGTAGCAGCAGTATCACCAGGGGACGTGTTATAAATGCAAATTCTTGGCAGGGGGAGGCCCAGTTATGTGTTTTACAAGCCCTCCACGGATTCTGAGAGGCATGTTCAAGTGTGAGAAGTGCTTGGTCTAAAGTAAAGAAGAAATGAATGAAACAATGTCCTGAATGAGCTTTTAGAGATGTCTTCATAATTTCACATTTTGGTTTTGTCCTATAGAAAATAAGCCCTTTCAGATAAACATATACTTTACATTGTTGTCCACAGTCAAGCTTTTCCTTGTAAAATAACTATATATCATGAAGTTCATAGTATAGGTTCTAAGAAGGCAAAGTAGCTATATGCCTGGAACTTTGGCTTCCAAGAGCTTTTTACGAAAGATCGCATTTAACTAAAACATCAAAGCGTTATTTTTTTCTTCAATGAACTTTGAGTTAACGTTATAAAAAGAGATGGAAGGAATAGAATTTGAGTCAAATCAAAACTGTAAAGTAATGCCGTTCTCAGATGTTGGCAGCAAGTCGTCAGGGGGCGGGTGTGTGGCTGCATGCGGTTCTGAACATTCCCATCCCATTGGGGGTCACTCAGCTATGTGCTTCTGGAAAGTATATCAACTTTCAGGGCATTAGGGTGCTTTTTATTGCATTAATGAGTTTCTGCATTACTCACATCCTGTTGATTTATAAACAGGACCTCTAGAGGTCTGAAACAATGAGGAATGAGATAAGGCAAAGAAAAAGAAACCACATGGAAAGAAAATGCGCACTTTTTGTTTTGGTTTGTTTTACAGATAGGTTTGTGAGAAGCCTCTACGTGTAGAAATGTTGCTATTTCAATACCTGACTCGGAAGCAGTCTCATCCATGAGTCTTTCCTGAATCAAATGAAGTTTGTCTAATATTTCTTCAAATAAACTGTCAAGAAGCCCCACTTTCTTACATTTCTTAAGAAAATCAATTTTCAGACTTGATCCAATTGCATCTAAGAAGAAGAATAAGAAAAACATTTGAGGGGCGCCTGGGTGGCTCAGTAGGTTAAGTGTCCGACTGCAGCTTAGGTCATGATCTCACGGTTCGTGGGTTCGAGCCCCACGTCGGGGTCTGTGCTGACAGCTCATAGCCTGGAGCTTGTCTTCGGATTCTGTGTCTCCCTCTCCCTCTGACCCTTCCCTGCTCAACGCTGTCTCTCTCAAACAAAACACTAAAAAAAATTAAAAAAAAAAAAAAACATTTGAGAAGGAAATGGTCTTAGGGCTCCTATCGTAAATCCCTATATGGTCACTTCTTCAGACCTTGCCTAGTGATGGATGAGCACAATAGGTAAGATAATAAATACAGCACCTTTATCTTTTCTTTTAATTGCGATTTCATCATGCCTCATTTTTTTCCCTAGCTGAAACAATGAATGTTACGATTAATTACATGAATCAAGAGAATTTTCTAAAATTTAGTTTTAAATCTTTGAGATAATAGCCTCCCATCATTTTTTTCTGTCACTTTGTGTCATTATGCAATGTCTGTTTCCTTGACAGAAAGCTACAATTACTGGCTTCAGCTTCCTGGGGGAGGGGAGGGTACAGTGCAAGGGGTAGCATGTCACTGGACTCTGAGCTCAGGTAACCCTGGCTTCTAGATCAGGAAGTATATCCTTTCTTAGTACCAAAGAACAATGGGCCATCCCTACCTAAATTACTTTGATCTGCTGGGCTTATGATAGGAACCTTTTATCATAACTGTCCTATTCTTAACAATTACTGTATGTCCAGAAGAATAAAGTGGGATACCAATTCTGAAATAAATGAGTCATCATTTCTTTAAGTATTAAGTCATATTTGTTACAAAATTTATAGCAAACCTGTGTGTCTGCCATCCTCTTCCTTCATTTCTCTTATTAATCTGTTGAGTGTCATTGTTTCAGATGGCTAGAGGAAGAGAAAAATCAAGATTACACTGACTTACTGTTGGCATTTATATTGTGTAAAATGAAAACCAACCTTTTGTTGCATATGATCCATTGATATGCCCATGGTGAAACTCATGCCATCATCATGAGTTTACATGTAAACATCAAATGTATTTTTGTATAACAAAACATCAAGAGTTGTGACTAGCTCCTCTTGTATAAACAGCAAGAGGTGAAGGTTGCTGGCTCATATGAGCTATATGTAAAAAGCTTTCAAATTCCCAAAACACTTCACACACTTTATACATAATAGTAGTGCAGAAAATTATGAGTTATAAATTAGGTTAAGTGTGGATGATGCACCTGAGCAATACCTGGCAAGGTAAGGGTGCTTTGCTGCACCTCTGCCCATGTTAAGACCAAAAGTGCTCAGGTCCTCTCACTGATAAGTCCCAGGACATGTGTTACAGGAGTCGTGGGCCCTGTCACATCTCCTGCAGGTCGTGGGCTCAGGTACCCAGGACACAGCCAACTTTTCTTTCACATTCATTTATTATGTTTCTGGTACCATATCACCTGATATTTAGAACTGTTAAAGACTTTATGTAAAGAAACTGAAAGCTGTAATAACATGAAGTTAAATTACCTGTACAGGAACGCCTGTTGAGAGGCGTTTCTTTCTTCCTCTTTTTCTTTTCAGTCCTGAAAAATCAGTTGAAAATACGAATTATGAAGAAACCAGAATCCATAAAGGAAAAGACTGATGCTTGACTACATCAAATGAAAGATATGGGGGACTTAGACTAAATATTTGCAACACATATGGTAAAGCACCGATTTTAAAAATCTAAACATCTTACAAATCAATACAAAACTGAACAAATGGGCAAAGGGGGACCCTCTAGGAAGACTTCATTAAAGAAAAAGACAGACTGGGTCACAGGAAAACAAATATAATTGATAAAAAGGGGAATACATTCACTTTTACTCCTAAGACATGCAAAATAGTATTTCTCCTGCCAGACTGACAAAGATGAAGGTGTTGAATATATAATTGCAAGGATTGGGGTAATTGTGTACTGCTGGTACAGCCTCTTTCGAAGATAATTAGCCCATCATTACTACAGCTTCATTGTTTATACTCTTTGACCCAGCAATCTACACAAAGTTTTCCAAATGGTACAGTTCATAAAGGCACAAAGATGGATGGAAAAAAATGTTAACTGCATTATTTAATGTGATATAAAATAGTGGAAATAAATAAGGGCACGTGGATTTTGGCTCAGGCCATGAAACCAGGGTTGTGGGATTGAGCCCGGCATTGGGCTGTGTACTGAGCATGGATCCTGCTTAAGATTCTCTCTCTCTGCCCTTCTCCCTTGCCCACATGTGTGCTCTCACTAGCTCTCTCAAAATAAAAAGAATATGGAAAGAACCTGTGTCCATTATATAGAAACTAGTTCAGCTGTAATTCAGCTATACAACTGAATGATACACACAATGGAATATTCAGCCTTTTAAAGCTGAGGTAGATGTATTTGTACAGACATGGAAGGATCTCTAAAATGCACTGAGTGAAAACTATAGTTACTACTGTATTTTGTATATACAGGAGATTTTTAGAAGAATACAAATGAAACTGATAGTTTCCTCTGGGGAAAGGATTCATAACAGTGTTCTCATCTGCTTTTTAAAACTAAACCATTAATTTTTTTTATATTTTTTAAATAAAACTAATACATTATTGTTACCTTTCCCTATCAATAAACACTGATCCGGGATGCCTGGGTAGCTCAATTGGTTAATGTCCCACTTCACCGCAGGTCATGATCTCACAATTTGTGGGTTCGAGTCCCGTGCCTGCTTGGGATTCTCTCTCTGCCCCTCCCCCACTTGTACTCTCTTTCAAAATAAAAAATTTTTTAAAAAAATGAACACTGGTCAACAGCTCTATTTTTAATAGTAATTTCTTTAAAAAGTAATTATTCTGAGAGAGAGCGTGTGTGCATAAGCAGGGGAGGGACAGGAACGGAGGGAGGGAGGGAATCCCACGCATGTTCCAACCTGTCAGCCCAGAGCCCAACGTGGAGCTCAGTCTCACTAACTGTAAGATCATGACCTGAACCAAAATCACTGAATCACTTAACCAGCTGAGCCCCCCCCAGGCACGCCTGAAAGTAATTTCTGATAAAAAGGTAATGACTGAAAAATGAAGGTAACAGTATTGTTTAGAGAGTGTTGTTTACCACCCAAAAAATGCAGTTGCTATGGCATGGAACAAAGCCTTTCCACAGCGAGCATTCCAGATTTAGTGCTGGTAAGACAGAGCTGGTCAGTGCACAGAGGCCATTCATAAAGGAATATACATCCCATAACTCTGGGTAGCCAGGGCCCACTTTCCCTTAATTAGAACTGAAATGCTAATCATGAATCTTCGGGAAAATTCAGGGGACATGCAACAATTTATCAATGTTATCTCCTGAAAATTCTGGTATTCATTTAAAAGAGAAGCAGTCACAAAAGTCAAGCTTATTACCATATCCTCGGTTGGTCTTCGGCCTGTAGTGAGCAGAGGAGATGCCAGAAAGAGACTTTCCTGGGAGTAGGTGTAGTTTGCATAGAAGAAAAGTTAGTCCATTACATTGCATACTGCACAAAGAAACTGGCAATTTTATAAGTATATGAAAATATAACTCAAAAATTTGTATTTAATTCAGTGAGACTAGTAAATCACACTATTCTATGTTTTGCCTAAATGTATACCTTTCTTTAAACACACAGTACTAAATTTTAGAGACTTACCATCATGATTGTCTTTTAGTGCAGCATGATGTTGGCAAAACACTCTGAAAACAGGCAATTTCAAAGAATTGTTACTTTTACTTACAGTTTTAAAATATGCCAATTTTCCTATGATTTAAAAAGGAACTAGCCTATTTTTCATGATGACTTTACCCTAAATATTTGTTAAATACTGTCCAAACCTGTGTAAGTTACCGACCCTGGTCAAGTGCAGACATAGCTTCTGGCAGATATCTCTTGTGTTCTCAGCCCTCAAGTTGGTATGCTCTCTGAAGGAGCGTGGGTGAAGTATTTTGAACAACAGTAAGTAGTTCATACGCAGTAGTCAGTGGGATTTTACTGTATAAAGATATCTAAAGATCCAACATCTAAGACAAATTTTCATCTGATTACACAAAGTTCTACTGATTTTCAACAATAAACAGCACAAAACTGCATACACTAATTTTGGGAAAAGTAGTTTTCTAACTCAACAGATCTTTCTCCCAGACCTTAGAGCCAAAGTGCATGAATATAGAATGGATCAATGCCCTGGAAGAGAAGGAAGCAGCAGGCTATGAAGAAGAAATAGAATGAGTTTTGAGGAGCTGCTCAGGCTCCATTTTTCCCCCAGGCTTGCTTCCTCCGCAGCTTCCTTTCCTTATAGTGCTGACCCTCAGGAGGCAGCGCCCCTGTTGCCTATGGGAACACACCAATTCTTCTTGTCTTACACTAGTTTCCACCTCTTCCATGCAATCTTCCTAGAAACCCACCACCTGCCCAAGCAAAGTTAATCTCCTCACCCTTCAGATTCCAGTATCTGAGCACTTTCATTTGGCAGGCACTTAAATTTCTTATTATGAAAAATTTCAAACATATTCAAAAGTGGAAGAGAAATGATGAACTTCATGGTCCCCCACTCATCACCTAGTTTCAACAGTTATCAGCTCAAAGCCAAGCCAGTTTCATGCAAATCCCTTCCTGCTCCCATCATGCCAAGATGTCTTGTGTATGACAGGCACTCTAGTACTGAATGTTTAAATTCAATTAAGAAATTCATTGAGGGGCGCCTGGGTGGCTTAGTCGGTTAAGCGTCCGACTTTCGCTTAGGTCATGATCTCGCGGTTCGTGGGTTCGAGCCCCGCATCGGGCTCTGTGCTGACCGCCAGCTCGGAGCCTGGAACCTGTTTCAGTCTGTGACTCCCTCTCTCTCTGACCCTCCCCTGCTCACGCTGTCTCTCTCTCCTAGAAATAAATAAAACATTTAAAAAAAAAAATTAGAAAAAAAAATTCATTGAAATTCACTTGGTACTTGATAATGACAAAAATGATTATTTTAGTGAATCTCTATTAATTGGTTCTACAAATACAAGATAAATATTTTTGTAAACTTTAAGATATAGCAGGAACTTGGGGTGCCTGGGGTGGTTCAGTCGGTTGAGCCTCCAACTCTTGATTTTGGCTGAGGTCATGATCTCACAGTTCTGTGATTAATAAACATAAAAAAAAGGATGGGGGCGCCTGGGTGGCTCAGTCGGTTAAGTGTCCAACTTTGGCTCAGGTCGTGATCTTACAGCTTGTTGAGTTCGAGCCTGCACTGGGCTCTGTGCTGACAGCTCAGAGCCTGGAGCCGGCTTCAGTTTCTGTATCTCCCTCTCTCTCTACCCCTCCTCCACTTGTGCTCTGTCTCTCAAAAATAAACCTTAAAAAACAAAATTTAAAAATAAAGGGGGAGGCGGCTGGGTGGCTTAGTTAGTTAAGCATCTGACTTTGCCTCAGGTCATAATCTCACGGTTTGTAAATTCAAGCCCCGCGTCAGCTCAGAGCCTGGAGTCTGCTTTGGATTCTGTGTTTCCCCCTCTGCCCCTGCCCCACTCATGCTCTGTTTCTCTCTCTCTCTCTCAAAAATGAATAAATATTTTTTTAAAATGCAGCAGGAACTTGACTCCTTTTTGTTCAGTCTTGTAGCTCTGCTCAGAACAGTCTGTCTAGTAGTTGTTTGAGGTCATTATGGAAGTCATAATTAAATGAACTGCAGCCCATAAGTTTTTGCAAATCAAATATAAAAAGAACGGTACAAAAACATTTACACATTCAAGTCTCAAGCAATAAAATACCTATGGAACTTGCTCAAGATCAGATTTAAAATCATCAAATTTCTGGAGTGCCTGGGTGGCTCAGTCGGTTAAGCATCTGACTTCAGCTCAGGTCATAATCTCACGGTTTGTGGGTTTGAGCCCCGCATCAGGCTCTGTCCTGACAGCTAGTTCAGAGCCTGGAGCCTGCTTCAGATTCTGTGTCTCCCCCTCTCTCTGACCCTCCCCTGCTCATGCTGTCTCTATCTCTCTTTCAAAAATAAAATTTTAAAAAATCATCGAATTTCTTTTTTTAAGTTTATTTATTTTGAGAGAGAGAGAGAGAGAGAGAGCATGAGTAGGGGACAGGCAGAGAGAGGGGGAGAGAGAATCTCAAGCAGGCTCTGTGCTGTCAGCACCAAGCCCAACTCGGGGCTCAGTCTCACTAACTGAGATCATGACCTCAGACAAAATCAGGAGTTGGAAGCTTAACTGATTGAGCTATACCCAGGCACACCTTTAACAAATTTCTTTTAATGGCAGGGTTGCCCTTATTATTTTAGAATATATGGCCTCTAAGCCTTAAGAGGATACTGTGGTGAGGAGCAAGAACTCCACAGCCCTAAAGGCCAGCTCTGCTACTCACCAGCTGTGTGACCTGGGCAAATTACTAAGTTTCACAGGGACTCTGTCTTCATTTGTAAACCTGGGATAATAATATCTACCTCACTGGGCCATTATGAGGATTAAAAGAGTTTACATTTGTAAAGTACCTGTAAGTATTTATGGCACAAAGTGATTATTAGATAAAATAATACAAAACAATACCTAAAACACTTTGACAAAACCGGAGATATGTGCTCAAAGGGGAAAAAATTCCAGCCTCCAAATGCAATTTTAAAATATAATTTAGGAGCTCACAAAAATCATACTAAAAACCTAATGCTCTCATTCAGAGTATTATGAATAAAAAATATATGCCACTGATATTTAAAATACACAATCAGAATATGCACAGGTTCAAAGAAGTGAGAAGTGTTTGGCTCTTCAACCTCTGACCATCATTTTCTTCTTTATTCCATTTCATAACTTTAATCAAAGGTCAGAACTTCTAGATTTTTTTTTAACTTTATATGTCAAATTTTAGACTGCATCTACATACCAAAAAAAAAAAAAATAGAGGTAATCAATTGAATCAGTTCAGTTAACAACTGGATTACTGATTCCGTCTGACTAAATTGTCTTAATTATTTAGCTGACCTGCCATCTTTCATCAGAAGGAAGATCAAGTTTCTTCCTGGATAAAATAAATACAATTCTACTGGACTTGAAATATGCCATACTGGGTCCAATTTACCATTAAAGAATCACTGAGTCACAAGATGGATAAACCATGGACTTGTGGTCAACAAGTAAGGCTCCTGTTTGGAAAAGAGAGCAATAGTGAACTGGTTCCGGGTCCTGTGGGCGCCCATTAGGTCACTCATGCCACTGTGCCAACCAGTGCTTTCTACCAGGAAGGAAAGGATGTAGGAAGAATAAAACCAAAACCAACCCTGCTCATTTTCTTTCTATGATTTAGGGAAGGTGTCGTGAAGTCAGGTTCCCAACTGAGCATCCCCCAAACCACGTTCTTATTTGGAAATCATCTGCATGAAATTAAAAATCTCTTTGTCTTAATCCAACCACTCCTTATTCCATTCCCCCAAATGTAGTTGTTAAAGTGTTTGATTAAATACTTGTAAATTCCTTGAGATCTATCAGTTTGTAGAACCGCGTGGGCATTCTTGGCACAGAAAAAGTGGTAACTCTTGAGACAGGCTTTTATATCACATCCCACGGTGGCTCCTCTTTTATTACAGAAAGCACATGTCTGTAAAAGAATAGATCTTACTGAGTAAACACTTGTTTTTCATAGTCTTTTTGAAAATTTAAAGACATCATTAAATGTTATTTTTAAGTCAGCAACCCTAATGTCCTCAGCCACAAATGTTGAGTATTTACATCTGGCTGCTTATTTTGAAATTTCAGTAAAACCTCTGCTAGGTAAAGTGATTGGTTGGTACTGGTCTGTAATAATTTGATTAAAAGCAGAAAACCCTTTTAATTTCCAAAAAAATTTTTTTTAAGTTTATTCATTTATTTTTTGAGAGACAGAGTGAGTGGGGGAGGGGCAGAGAGAAAGGACACAGAGAATCCCATGCGGGCTCCTCACCACCAGTGCAGAGCCTGATATGGGGCTCCGACTCAGAAACTGTGAGATCATGACCTGAGCCGAAATTAAGAGTTGGATGTTTAACTGACTGGGCCACCCAGCTGCCCCCAAATCCCTCTTTTTAAAAGAGTTCTAAAAAGAAATTTGTCATGTTCTGGGAGAGGGGTCCTGTTAGGGACATTGGGGCCTATGGCGAGGGTGGCTCCTGGCAGTGCCCTCAAGGACTGTGTGGGCCACCAGGCTTCCCTCTCTTAGACCCAGGTCCTTCCCTGGGGGGAACACTGCCTGTCTTAAAGAGTTTCCACTGAGGGGGCGCCTGAGTGGCTTAGTTGGTTAAGCGTCCGACTTTCACTTAGGTCATGATCTCGCGGTTCGTGGGTTCGAGCCCCGCGTCGGGCTCTGTGCTGACTGCCAGCTCAGAGCCTGGAGCCTGTTTCGGTCTGTGACTCCCTCTCTCTCTGACCCTCCCCTGCTCATGCTGTCTCTCTCTCTCTCCTAGAAGTAAATAAAACATTAAAAAAAAAAAGGAGTTTCCACTGAGGACAGTATGTGATAAAGTAAGTGAAACATCTTTGGAGTCTATGTAGTAGGATCAAAAACTTTAAATTAAAAAACAAAACAAAGCCCTGAGTAATAAATTTTTGTTAAGTTCAAATTATTTGATCTTTTGCTTTTATATATTAGCCAATTGATCTGGAATTTTATATATGAAGGTGACGCAGAGGTGGCTAGGAGGACAGTCTGTGGGCACAGAAATCTAACTGGTTTAGGGGAGACCGAGTCATGCCCAAAAGCTGATTTGTATGAATGAAGGGGAAGCACAATGAAACCACCTTACAAAACAGGAGATAGCTCACATATCCCAGAGTCAGCATAAGCAACCATACAAACAAAGAAAACTCAAATACAGTTAAGAAAATAGATTATGCTAAAGATGGAATTTCAAATTAGTGCACAAAGGATGATTATTTAATTTGGGGGGCTATCCGGCATCATATATAGAAAAAAACCAAAGTTACATCCCTACCTCACAATATATTACTATATTGGATTAAGGCTCTAACTATAAGAAAAAAATTTTAATTTTTATATGGGGACAGCTACCATAAAAAAAATAATGAAAGAAAATGTTTGAAAACAGAAACAAATTCATAAATACAAAGAAAAAACTGGTGAGTGAAATAGGTGAAGGGGATTAAGATGTACAAACTTCCAGTTATTAAAACAAATCAAGGGATACAAAGTAGAGCATAGAGAATATATAGTCAGCAATACTGGAATATGGTGATTGATGGTAATTTGGCTTCTTTGAGATCATTTCATAATGTATACAAATGCCAAATCACTATGTTCTACATCTAAAACAAATATTGTATGTCAACTGTATCAATAAAAAAAAAGGGAAAATGTTTTTGCTGCTTATTTGATAAACGGTTGAAACTCTGGGGGCACCTGGATAGCTCAGGAGGTTAAGCTTCTGACCAGCTCAGGTCACTGAGCTCAGGTCTCATAGTTCATAGATTTGAGCCACACATCGGGCTCTCTGCTGCCAGCGTGGAGTGCGCTTCAGATCCTTGGGTGTCCTTCTCTCTCTGCCTGTCCTAAATTTGCACTCTCTCTCTTTCACTCAAAAATAAACATTTTTTTTAAAAAAGGGTTAAGAGGACCAAGGGGGAGAAGAAGGGCGGAAATGGTGGGGGAAAGGGGGAGAGGCAAACCATGAGAGACTCTTGAATGCTGACAAAAACTGAGAACTGGTGGATGTGGGGGGGAGGAGGGGGGGCATGGAGAAGGGCACTTGTGGGGATGAGCACTGGGTGTTATGTGGAAACTAATTTGACAATAAACTATTTGTAAAAAAATAAAAAATAAAAAAAATAAAAAATAAAAAAGGGTTAAGATTCTGATAAATCCACAGAAAAATAGGAATAGGCAAATCACAGAAGAAACACAAATGGTTAATAAAATTTCATTCACTTAACGACTGCTGAGTAAATGTGATGTGGCCGGCACTGTTCTAAGGTAGACAGGGAAACAGCAATGGACAAGATTTCTGCATTTGTGAAGTTAACGTTCAAGTGGAGAGACCATCATCATATAAAGCAAACTTAAAAACAGCGATACATGCTTTGTATGAATAAGGTGAAGTGACAGTCGCTGGGTCCCTGCTTCGGCTTGGGGGTCAGCAAAGGCCTCTCCGAGGAAGTGATACAGAAGTTCAGATTTGAATAATAGTAAGAGCTCCTAGCAGGCAAAAAAAAGCAAGGGGAAGGCTATTCCAGGCAGAAGGCCTTATTTTCTCGTGGCAAGAATGAGTTTCCCCAGAAGGACATTCTGGCAAGCTCCCCAGAAGGACAACAGGGGTGGGCTAATGTTGCTGGAGCACAGATTGAGTCAGAGGTAAGGTCCAACGGGTGAGTAAGGGGCTGGATCATGTAGGGGTTGCAAACCAGAGTAAGGAGTCAGGGTTTTGCCTTCATGCAAGGGAACGTGAAGGGACCAGTATTTTAAAGACACTATTGTGGCTGTGT